>CM060928.1:891755439-894255439 GCA_030765085.1 Allium cepa | reverse complement strand
CCTAACTGAGTAACAACTGACCGAATATGCCATCCCCCGGTCCTTTGGGACCTTTATCAACCGAGCGCTCGTAATCCATTCACACAATCATAAAGTGTTTTCAACATGAGTGAGTATCTGGGCTCCATACCATGATGCCACCCTTTTCCAGAAGGAAATGCACATATCCTAAAGGGTGCTACCCCTCATAACCTTGCTGCTTCTTTCCTGTTTTGACCATTTCCGGGATGTGAGGCTCGACGAAGTCACGTCCACAAAAACATACTTTATACAAAAGCCATGCTTTGGGTCAACAAATGATCAACACAATGATCACTAAGATAGACGATCAAATAAATGATCCTATCACAAATAATCAACACAATGATCATTTCAGCATCACTCAGCATGTCACATTACCAAACTGGGAATATATCGCTGATAACTTCAACTATATAACCTCTGAACTCGTACGTCTCAGAGAAGGGTGTTAAGCTAAAAGAATAAATTCTCCGCCACCTCAGAAATATATTTGAAAGAAATCGGCTTTATATCTCAACTTGTAATGTCAGACATACAATCCATACAAGTCTGTTCCGGGCTCGAACAGAACCGAAGGCACTTACAAAGAAGTCCTTGCAATCCGAATAATTTCTAATCACGTTCGGATTTCCCATCACTTATGGAGATCTCTATACCGGGGATCAGCCAGTGCAAAGACAATCAACAAGAAACCCTCTCGTTTTCGAAAATATCCGGTCTTCAACACCGGTCTTCGAATGCAATTCATAACGACGTATCACATATTCGGAATGGGTTATACGACCCCATGGTCCTTTCCCGGTTAACCCGAATAGTGAGCGCTTATTTTTAAAAAAATAAGCGTGGCATTCAATTTCAAACAATTCACAACAAATACCTATTCAAAGGTAAATATCGATAGTCGGTTATTGATCTATCAATAGATATGCCAACATCACCAGAATCCAAATAATTTTCCAAATTATTTAATTCCAAAAATATCTTTAGAAGATATAACTTTCCATATTTCAAAAATAAATCAATATTTATTTTTAAACCTATTTTCCCAATTCCATTTATAAATTCCATATTGAATTTATACTTCCAAAATATTTATGAATATACGATTTCAAATATTCATTTTTTTTCAATTTATCTTCAAAAAGGTAAATTCTCAACATATTCACTTTATATTGGAAAACATTTCTATACTTATTAAATAAGTATTTCACAATCTTTTATTTTCAACACTTAGAAAATATTCTATATACTTAAATCGAAATTAAGTATATAATTTATTCTTTAAGGAAATCATTCTCTTAAACATATTTATTTGGGCCAAAACGAATGTTGCGTAAAACATCGTTACGACAACCCAAAATCACTAGTATAGGGATTCGAAATAAAATAGATATATAAATCCCAATACTATACAAAACATTTCCTTTCGGAAATTATCTATTATAACAACAGTGTTATAATCTATTATTTCCTTCTATTTCTTGAAAACATCTATTTCAACAATAAATGTTGAAATCTATGGTTTCAAATCTTAACATATTTTAAAACATCATTAGATCGTTTTAATTCTATTTCAAACATCACTTCCAAAATAATTTCTTTAACATAATATTCACTATTCAAAAACGTGAATATACTATGTTAATAAATTTCATCACTTCTATTCATTTTAGTTTAAGGAATTATTCACTGTCTAAAACATGAATATAACTCCATAAATAAATTAGAACAATTTACTTATCAAAATAAGTCGTTTTGAATTTATAAAACAACGTTTATAAATTCTATTCTATTTATTTTATATCAACTTCCTTTTATAAATTTTCTTTATTAACCTATCTCAATTCATATCACAATGATATACTAGAAATTCATATTATAAGTCAAATACTTATAATTTATTTATTTACAAAATTGTTTCTTTGAACTTCTCAAATTTATAAATTTTATAACTTATAAAATTCATTTATTTATCCAAACTCATTCCTTTAATAACTTTATAAATTTTATAAACCTACTGCTTATAAAATTCTATTTATAACTTCACCGTTATAATCCTATAATTCCAAATTATGAAATTCATTTACAATTCTTTCTAACACTTAGAAAAGTTCATTTTTACACTTCCAATACTTTTAATTTATAAATATTAATTTATAAATCTTTTTAATATAGAACAATTTATATTATCACTTTAAACACCCTTAAACTCTTTTATAAATTCACCATTTTGATTTATAAAATATTCAAATTTCCATTTATAACTTTACCGTTATAATCCTATAGATTTCATTCCTTTTTGGAATTCATTTACAAATTATTCTATCACTGATAAAAGCTCGTTTCATAATTCAAGATATTCTAAATTTATAAATATCAATTTATAAATCTTTTAATATAAATCAATTTATATTATTACTTTAAACATCCTTAAACTCTTTCATAGTTTCATCATTCTGATTTAAAAAATAGAAATTTTATAAATCCTATTTTTTTTGAACTTCTTATAATAATTTTCAGAAATCCCATATTTTCAAAAATCAACCTTTAACTATATTTCTCAAAAATCATAATTTTTATAACATAAAAATTATAACGTTTATTTAATTATAATGGATCAATTCCAAAAATATTTAATAAACGTATATTTCAAAAAAATCCCTTTAGAAATTAAAATCGTTGTTTTTAAATTTCAAAAATTGGATCCGATGATGCAACACATCAAATAGTCAATCACGATTTTCCAACATCATATATCGATATGATAAACAATCAAACATCACAATATTTAAAATCAATAAATATTTGTGAGGAATCCAGTTGGATCCCTCCAACCTGTTTCCCTGCATCCACAGACATTAGCACAATACCATTCCATTTCAAGACGGAATATCGCGGTATATGGGATTTTATAAAATATATATCCGCTTACTAACGGCGCATAGGGTCTCATCCGCTAAAAGAAAATGCGGGAAATCAATCAACTGCAATATATACATATGCCAATATATATATATTGCTATATATATAATATAATACCAATTCCACTTCAAGGTGGAATATCGCGGTATATGTGTGTAATAAATAACCTCCGCTTACTAACGGCGTATAGGGTCTATTCACATCCAATATATATATAACAATTATCATTCAATCATTCAATCAACACAGTCAAGCAAATTTTAAATTTAACTATTTAAAATTTAAATAAACAACAAAAATTCCTTTTGAGTGAGAAGTTCTCACCTTTATTCCCGTTTGCCATCCACTTCCAATTCAACTTGTTTTCTTCATTTATACCTTGTATAAATATTTACACAATTTATTAATATTCGAATCAATCGAAAAATAAATTTTCAATTGATAATTTCGATTCATTGGTGATTTCATTTTAATAGTTAAATTAACTCGTAGTTTTGTTTAAACCAATTTCTCGTTTAATAAATTTATTTAAACTAATTATTTTACTTTAATAAATTTATTTCAACTAATTATTTTACCTTTAAAAAAATTTTAACTAGAAATTTTCAATTGAACTAAATTTCCTTTTTATAAATTAAATCAACTAACACAATTTGGTTTTAACTATTTCATTTGTTATAAATAAATTTTCCTTTTACTTACCAAAATTATATTTTTAACTAATTTTCCCTTTAAAAATAAATTTGGCCACTAATAATTAAAATAAACTTATTAACCCACATAAGTTATCTTAATAAATTATTTTTTAGTAAATGAAATAATTGAACAAGTTAACTTTTATTTTATAAATTTTATCAAATTAACTCAAAAATTTATTTTAAATTAATTTATAAGTTTCAAAAATCAACATTTTTTTTTCTATAATAATTCATTTAACTAAAAATCTAAATTTAAAACTATTTTCCACTTTAATAAATACTTATACATATTTTTCTTTATATTTTTACTGTCATTACTATTATTTTCTCTGCAACATACATATATGCATATAAAAAAAAACTTTCCATATAAATAAGTAAAAAAACTTACTGGAACCCCCCTACCACAATCGCGACCGCCACCGCTTGTCGCGCGCCACCGCGACACACACCAGGCCCCACGAACCACCTCGACCTCAACGCGCGCCACCACTTCGAGTCGCGCCGCCGCAACTCCAAATCCCCACGCGCACGCCTCCCCATCGAACGCAGATCCACACGAAGGCCCCCAAACCCTACGCGCCACATCCATTGACGCCGCGAGCTCGCGCGACCTCCCCATCAACGCGACAGCCCCTATGCACCGAAGCCCTAATTTCTCAGATCGAAGAGCACGCGATTCAATATTGAAGCCGAAGCCCTAGCTGATGAAGGCGAAGAGATGACGATTACGCGGCCGCCATTTTTGTTTCCTTTTTCTTTTTCTTTTTCTTTCGTATGAATGAATAATGGGAAGAGGGGTAGGGTTATAAAATAGAAGAGAAGAACGTGATTTTGGCGTGATAAAAGGCATGGAACACGGCATGTATTATGGGTATGGAGGAATGCTCAAAGTAAGGTAATGTTTACTTATTATTTTTTTTTATATTTATTTTATTTTATTTTATTTCTCTTTTAAATTTAATTAGTTTTTTTGTTAATTGTTTGCTTTGTTTTTATTTTGTTAAATTTATGTTGTTAAAAATTTTAACTAGTATATATATTCTTTATTTATTATATATATATTTTTATTTATTTTTATATTATATTTTCTTTCTTATTTTAAATCCAAATTATTTTTCTAAATCATCAAATTCAAATTTAAAACATAAGTTCAATATTAAATTTCAACTTCAAAGTCAAAATTCAAATTTCTATTCAACTTTTAAATAGATTAAATTCTAAATTTTAATCACAAATTCATCCTGATAATTTGAAATTTAAGTCAAATTATCATTTAAATATTTAAAATAAATTAAATATTTACAAGTTAAATTGTTCAAAATTCTGGGTCGTTACAATCTTTCCCCCTTAAAAGAATTTCGTCCCGAAATTACAAGTTAAGAAGAATACCCTTATCCCGTCTATTATTTTTCACAACTCAAAATAGTTTTATCAACTTGCTAGCCTAAATCTTTTTACTAGAGATTCACTTTTATTTCAACTAGCTTTCCAACTTCAATTATAAGTTTCAAACTATATTGTTTTCCTTAACAATTCAAGTTTAAATTCAAATTCAAATTTCAAACTTTCAAAATTTTCTCAAAATTTTTCTAACACCCTAAATTTTCGAAAAATTTCGCCAGCGTTTCCTTTGCACGGCTAGCTCGGTACGACTACAAAATGGCACCACGGCCCCTCAGAATCAAAAAGAAAAGAGAAAAGCCAAGTGGCTAGAGAAGAAAGTCATCAAATCTCATATTAAAATTGAAATACGTACCTTTTTGTCGAGCAATTCAATTTTTTTATCTTTGAAATCAAAATTTCAATTCCTTTATACACCTGTATAACCTGTATAACCTGCTAGTAGTAGCATCCAAATCCAACATTCAAACTATTTTGCCAATTTTATTACAAAATTTCCAATATATGCTTATTTATATGTTTTTACTTCAGTATTGAAGTTACATATTAATTTTCATTCAATTTCACGTTTCAATTCAATTCACAATCTCAAATTCATTCGAATTCAATTCTCAATACTAAATATTGAATTCTATCGATTAACTTTCATTTACTAATTCATATTACTACTTTAAATTAGTTTTATTCACTATTTCATTTCAATATTTCAATTCATTCAATTTCATTTAATTCCATATACTAATGATAATAATTCAATATTATCACTTCCTAACAATCATGCAACCATATCCTATAATAATTCATAGAAAATCATTTTTTTTCTATACAAAAATAGTTTTGGGCAAAATTATTTTATAATATAAATCAATTTTTATATTCACTAACAAATACGCGCTCATATCTATTATTACACTCAAACTCATTCTAGAGTACTGCTGACTCTATCTCTAACGAGTAAGACCCTACAGAACCATGGTTGTTGCTTAACCAACAGCTCTGATACCAACTGTAACGTTTCGGATTTTCGTTGCCGAAAAACCGAATAGTTATGGGTTTTAAGAAGAAGAAAGAGGTAGAAGAAGAGAAAAGGAAAAAAACAGAGAACAAGGAAAATAGAACGGAACAGAACAATTACGGAACAATATCAGAATCTCACAATTCGCAGCGGAACAACATATAATAATAAATGAATAATCTTTAAATAAAGAACTATATCAGTTATTACATCACATTATATTACATTACATCAAATCATCAGAGTGTACAACAACAACAATAAACAGCGGAAAAGAAATACTATATATTATTAATATGCTATGCCATCCAGCTTGCCTCCAGCAACTCCAGAATATCCAGAATATCCTGATAAACCTAACTCTTAACTGCCCGTGTGGAAATTGGTGGGCACCCAGAGTTTAGGAAGGAAAACAATAAACTCCGAGTCAGTCATGTGACTGGTGTGAGAACTCAAAACAGTTTATTTGCTTTTAAAATCAAAATAGAAGAATATTTTAAATTCAATTCGCAATGCTTTTTAGAAATGAGACTACCATAAGGCCTCCCGCACACACACACATGCAAACGCAGAATCGGAGGAGATTTCTCCTTATGATAGTCAAAGATGCTTGATACGCATTTAAAATAACATTTGATATTATTACTAGTGCATAGTGTAGGAAATTATTTCGAAAATAAAGATATAAATCTTAGCCAACATACGACCATTATCGTATGCCTACTATAGCTAACTATGTTCAATAGCAGGTTACCGCCACATTCCATAGCAGGTTCTACAACTAAAACCGTACAAGTTTCGTATTGTTTCTTTGGATTTCCAACAAATGGTCAGGCCAAGGAACTTCCCATTGCCACATGAGAATGCCTCTGGATGGACATCCCCGAGAACCAAACCGGATCTCTACCAACACAAGGTCGGGTTACTCCTAACTGAGTAACAACTGACCGAATATGCCATCCCCCGGTCCTTTGGGACCTTTATCAACCGAGCGCTCGTAATCCATTCACACAATCATAAAGTGTTTTCAACATGAGTGAGTATCTGGGCTCCATACCATGATACCACCCTTTTCCAGAAGGAAATGCACATATCCTAAAGGGTGCTACCCCTCATAACCTTGCTGCTTCTTTCCTGTTTTGACCATTTCCGGGATGTGAGGCTCGACGAAGTCACGTCCACAAAAACATACTTTATACAAAAGCCATGCTTTGGGTCAACAAATGATCAACACAATGATCACTAAGATAGACGATCAAATAAATGATCCTATCACAAATAATCAACACAATGATCATTTCAGCATCACTCAGCATGTCACATTACCAAACTGGGAATATATCGCTGATAACTTCAACTATATAACCTCTGAACTCGTACGTCTCAGAGAAGGGTGTTAAGCTAAAAGAATAAATTCTCCGCCACCTCAGAAATATATTTGAAAGAAATCGGCTTTATATCTCAACTTGTAATGTCAGACATACAATCCATACAAGTCTGTTCCGGGCTCGAACAGAACCGAAGGCACTTACAAAGAAGTCCTTGCAATCCGAATAATTTCTAATCACGTTCGGATTTCCCATCACTTATGGAGATCTCTATACCGGGGATCAGCCAGTGCAGAGACAATCAACAAGAAACCCTCTCATTTTCGAAAATATCCGGTCTTCAACACCGGTCTTCGAATGCAATTCATAACGACGTATCACATATTCGGAATGGGTTATACGACCCCATGGTCCTTTCCCGGTTAACCCGAATAGTGAGCGCTTATTTTAAAAAAAATAAGTGTGGCATTCAATTTCAAACAATTCACAACAAATACCTATTCAAAGGTAAATATCGATAGTCGGTTATTGATCTATCAATAGATATGCCAACATCACCAGAATCCAAATAATTTTCCAAATTATTTAATTCCAAAAATATCTTTAGAAGATATAACTTTCCATATTTCAAAAATAAATCAATATTTATTTTTAAACCTATTTTCCTAATTCCATTTATAAATTCCATATTGAATTTATACTTCCAAAATATTTATGAATATACGATTTCAAATATTCATTTTTTTCAATTTATCTTCAAAAAGATAAATTCTCAACATATTCACTTTATATTGGAAAACATTTCTATACTTATTAAATAAGTATTTCACAATCTTTTATTTTCAACACTTAGAAAATATTCTATATACTTAAATCGAAATTAAGTATATAATTTATTCTTTAAGGAAATCATTCTCTTAAACATATTTATTTGGGCCAAAACGAATGTTGCGTAAAACATCGTTACGACAACCCAAAATCACTAGTATAGGGATTCGAAATAAAATAGATATATAAATCCCAATACTATACAAAACATTTCCTTTCGGAAATTATCTATTATAACAACAGTGTTATAATCTATTATTTCCTTCTATTTCTTGAAAACATCTATTTCAACAATAAATGTTGAAATCTATGGTTTCAAATCTTAACATATTTTAAAACATCATTAGATCGTTTTAATTCTATTTCAAACATCACTTCCAAAATAATTTCTTTAACATAATATTCACTATTCAAAAACGTGAATATACTATGTTAATAAATTTCATCACTTCTATTCATTTTAGTTTAAGGAATTATTCACTGTCTAAAACATGAATATAACTCCATAAATAAATTAGAACAATTTACTTATCAAAATAAGTCGTTTTGAATTTATAAAACAACGTTTATAAATTCTATTCTATTTATTTTATATCAACTTCCTTTTATAAATTTTCTTTATTAACCTATCTCAATTCATATCACAATGATATACTAGAAATTCATATTATAAGTCAAATACTTATAATTTATTTATTTACAAAATTGTTTCTTTGAACTTCTCAAATTTATAAATTTTATAACTTATAAAATTCATTTATTTATCCAAACTCATTCCTTTAATAACTTTATAAATTTTATAAACCTACTGCTTATAAAATTCTATTTATAACTTCACCGTTATAATCCTATAATTCCAAATTATGAAATTCATTTACAATTCTTTCTAACACTTAGAAAAGTTCATTTTTACACTTCCAATACTTTTAATTTATAAATATTAATTTATAAATCTTTTTAATATAGAACAATTTATATTATCACTTTAAACACCCTTAAACTCTTTTATAAATTCACCATTTTGATTTATAAAATATTCAAATTTCCATTTATAACTTTACCGTTATAATCCTATAGATTTCATTCCTTTTTGGAATTCATTTACAAATTATTCTATCACTGATAAAAGCTCGTTTCATAATTCAAGATATTCTAAATTTATAAATATCAATTTATAAATCTTTTAATATAAATCAATTTATATTATTACTTTAAACATCCTTAAACTCTTTCGTAGTTTCATCATTCTGATTTAAAAAATAGAAATTTTATAAATCCTATTTTTTTTGAACTTCTTATAATAATTTTCAGAAATCCCATATTTTCAAAAATCAACCTTTAACTATATTTCTCAAAAATCATAATTTTTATAACATAAAAATTATAACGTTTATTTAACTATAATGGATCAATTCCAAAAATATTTAATAAACGTATATTTCAAAAAAATCCCTTTAGAAATTAAAATCGTTGTTTTTAAATTTCAAAAATTGGATCCGATGATGCAACACATCAAATAGTCAATCACGATTTTCCAACATCATATATCGATATGATAAACAATCAAACATCACAATATTTAAAATCAATAAATATTTGTGAGGAATCCAGTTGGATCCCTCCAACCTGTTTCCCTGCATCCACAGACATTAGCACAATACCATTCCGTTTCAAGACGGAATATCGCGGTATATGGGATTTTATAAAATATATATCCGCTTACTAACGGCGCATAGGGTCTCATCCGCTAAAAGAAAATGCGGGAAATCAATCAACTGCAATATATACATATGCCAATATATATATATTGCTATATATATAATATAATACCAATTCCACTTCAAGGTGGAATATCGCGGTATATGTGTGTAATAAATAACCTCCGCTTACTAACGGCGTATAGGGTCTATTCACATCCAATATATATATAACAATTATCATTCAATCATTCAATCAACACAGTCAAGCAAATTTTAAATTTAACTATTTAAAATTTAAATAAACAACAAAAATTCCTTTTGAGTGAGAAGTTCTCACCTTTATTCCCGTTTGCCATCCACTTCCAATTCAACTTGTTTTCTTCATTTATACCTTGTATAAATATTTACACAATTTATTAATATTCGAATCAATCGAAAAATAAATTTTCAATTGATAATTTCGATTCATTGGTGATTTCATTTTAATAGTTAAATTAACTCGTAGTTTTGTTTAAACCAATTTCTCGTTTAATAAATTTATTTAAACTAATTATTTTACTTTAATAAATTTATTTCAACTAATTATTTTACCTTTAAAAAAATTTTAACTAGAAATTTTCAATTGAACTAAATTTCCTTTTTATAAATTAAATCAACTAACACAATTTGGTTTTAACTATTTCATTTGTTATAAATAAATTTTCCTTTTACTTACCAAAATTATATTTTTAACTAATTTTCCCTTTAAAAATAAATTTGGCCACTAATAATTAAAATAAACTTATTAACCCACATAAGTTATCTTAATAAATTATTTTTTAGTAAATGAAATAATTGAACAAGTTAACTTTTATTTTATAAATTTTATCAAATTAACTCAAAAATTTATTTTAAATTAATTTATAAGTTTCAAAAATCAACATTTTTTTTTCTATAATAATTCATTTAACTAAAAATCTAAATTTAAAACTAATTTCCACTTTAATAAATACTTATACATATTTTTCTTTATATTTTTACTGTCATTACTATTATTTTCTCTGCAACATACATATATGCATATAAAAAAAAAACTTTCCATATAAATAAGTAAAAAAACTTACTGGAACCCCCCTACCACAATCGCGACCGCCACCGCTTGTCGCGCGCCACCGCGACACACACCAGGCCCCACGAACCACCTCGACCTCAACGCGCGCCACCACTTCGAGTCGCGCCGCCGCAACTCCAAATCCCCACGCGCACGCCTCCCCATCGAACGCAGATCCACACGAAGGCCCCCAAACCCTACGCGCCACATCCATTGACGCCGCGAGCTCGCGCGACCTCCCCATCAACGCGACAGCCCCTATGCACCGAAGCCCTAATTTCTCAGATCGAAGAGCACGCGATTCAATATTGAAGCCGAAGCCCTAGCTGATGAAGGCGAAGAGATGACGATTACGCGGCCGCCATTTTTGTTTCCTTTTTCTTTTTCTTTTTCTTTCGTATGAATGAATAATGGGAAGAGGGGTAGGGTTATAAAATAGAAGAGAAGAACGTGATTTTGGCGTGATAAAAGGCATGGAACACGGCATGTATTATGGGTATGGAGGAATGCTCAAAGTAAGGTAATGTTTACTTATTATTTTTTTATTTATTTATTTTATTTTATTTTATTTCTCTTTTAAATTTAATTAGTTTTTTTGTTAATTGTTTGCTTTGTTTTTATTTTGTTAAATTTATGTTGTTAAAAATTTTAACTAGTATATATATTCTTTATTTATTATATATATATTTTTATTTATTTTTATATTATATTTTCTTTCTTATTTTAAATCCAAATTATTTTTCTAAATCATCAAATTCAAATTTAAAACATAAGTTCAATATTAAATTTCAACTTCAAAGTCAAAATTCAAATTTCTATTCAACTTTTAAATAGATTAAATTCTAAATTTTAATCACAAATTCATCCTGATAATTTGAAATTTAAGTCAAATTATCATTTAAATATTTAAAATAAATTAAATATTTACAAATTAAATTGTTCAAAATTCTGGGTCGTTACAATCTTTCCCCCTTAAAAGAATTTCGTCCCGAAATTACAAGTTAAGAAGAATACCCTTATCCCGTCTATTATTTTTCACAACTCAAAATAGTTTTATCAACTTGCTAGCCTAAATCTTTTTACTAGAGATTCACTTTTATTTCAACTAGCTTTCCAACTTCAATTATAAGTTTCAAACTATATTGTTTTCCTTAACAATTCAAGTTTAAATTCAAATTCAAATTTCAAACTTTCAAAATTTTCTCAAAATTTTTCTAACACCCTAAATTTTCGAAAAATTTCGCCAGCGTTTCCTTTGCACGGCTAGCTCGGTACGACTACAAAATGGCACCACGGCCCCTCAGAATCAAAAAGAAAAGAGAAAAGCCAAGTGGCTAGAGAAGAAAGTCATCAAATCTCATATTAAAATTGAAATACGTACCTTTTTGTCGAGCAATTCAATTTTTTTATCTTTGAAATCAAAATTTCAATTCCTTTATACACCTGTATAACCTGTATAACCTGCTAGTAGTAGCATCCAAATCCAACATTCAAACTATTTTGCCAATTTTATTACAAAATTTCCAATATATGCTTATTTATATGTTTTTACTTCAGTATTGAAGTTACATATTAATTTTCATTCAATTTCACGTTTCAATTCAATTCACAATCTCAAATTCATTCGAATTCAATTCTCAATACTAAATATTGAATTCTATCGATTAACTTTCATTTACTAATTCATATTACTACTTTAAATTAGTTTTATTCACTATTTCATTTCAATATTTCAATTCATTCAATTTCATTTAATTCCATATACTAATGATAATAATTCAATATTATCACTTCCTAACAATCATGCAACCATATCCTATAATAATTCATAGAAAATCATTTTTTTTCTATACAAAAATAGTTTTGGGCAAAATTATTTTATAATATAAATCAATTTTTATATTCACTAACAAATACGCGCTCATATCTATTATTACACTCAAACTCATTCTAGAGTACTGCTGACTCTATCTCTAACGAGTAAGACCCTACAGAACCATGGTTGTCGCTTAACCAACAGCTCTGATACAAACTGTAACGTTTCGGATTTTCGTTGCCGAAAAACCGAATAGTTATGGGTTTTAAGAAGAAGAAAGAGGTAGAAGAAGAGAAAAGGAAAAAACAGAGAACAAGGAAAATAGAACGGAACAGAACAATTACGGAACAATATCAGAATCTCACAATTCGCAGCGGAACAACATATAATAATAAATGAATAATCTTTAAATAAAGAACTATATCAGTTATTACATCACATTATATTACATTACATCAAATCATCAGAGTGTACAACAACAACAATAAACAGCGGAAAAGAAATACTATATATTATTAATATGCTATGCCATCCAGCTTGCCTCCAGCAACTCCAGAATATCCAGAATATCCTGATAAACCTAACTCTTAACTGCCCGTGTGGAAATTGGTGGGCACCCAGAGTTTAGGAAGGAAAACAATAAACTCCGAGTCAGTCGTGTGACTGGTGTGAGAACTCAAAACAGTTTATTTGCTTTTAAAATCAAAATAGAAGAATATTTTAAATTCAATTCGCAATGCTTTTTAGAAATGAGACTACCATAAGGCCTCCCGCACACACACACATGCAAACGCAGAATCGGAGGAGATTTCTCCTTATGATAGTCAAAGATGCTTGATACGCATTTAAAATAACATTTGATATTATTACTAGTGCATAGTGTAGGAAATTATTTCGAAAATAAAGATATAAATCTTAGCCAACATACGACCATTATCGTATGCCTACTATAGCTAACTATGTTCAATAGCAGGTTACCGCCACATTCCATAGCAGGTTCTACAACTAAAACCGTACAAGTTTCGTATTGTTTCTTTGGATTTCCAACAAATGGTCATGCCAAGGAACTTCCCATTGCCACATGAGAATGCCTCTGGATGGACATCCCCGAGAACCAAACCGGATCTCTACCAACACAAGGCCGGGTTACTCCTAACTGAGTAACAACTGACCGAATATGCCATCCCCCGGTCCTTTGGGACCTTTATCAACCGAGCGCTCGTAATCCATTCACACAATCATAAAGTGTTTTCAACATGAGTGAGTATCTGGGCTCCATACCATGATACCACCCTTTTCCAGAAGGAAATGCACATATCCTAAAGGGTGCTACCCCTCATAACCTTGCTGCTTCTTTCCTGTTTTGACCATTTCCGGGATGTGAGGCTCGACGAAGTCACGTCCACAAAAACATACTTTATACAAAAGCCATGCTTTGGGTCAACAAATGATCAACACAATGATCACTAAGATAGACGATCAAATAAATGATCCTATCACAAATAATCAACACAATGATCATTTCAGCATCACTCAGCATGTCACATTACCAAACTGGGAATATATCGCTGATAACTTCAACTATATAACCTCTGAACTCGTACGTCTCAGAGAAGGGTGTTAAGCTAAAAGAATAAATTCTCCGCCACCTCAGAAATATATTTGAAAGAAATCGGCTTTATATCTCAACTTGTAATGTCAGACATACAATCCATACAAGTCTGTTCCGGGCTCGAACAGAACCGAAGGCACTTACAAAGAAGTCCTTGCAATCCGAATAATTTCTAATCACGTTCGGATTTCCCATCACTTATGGAGATCTCTATACCGGGGATCAGCCAGTGCAGAGACAATCAACAAGAAACCCTCTCGTTTTCGAAAATATCCGGTCTTCAACACCGGTCTTCGAATGCAATTCATAACGACGTATCACATATTCGGAATGGGTTATACGACCCCGTGGTCCTTTCCCGGTTAACCCGAATAGTGAGCGCTTATTTTAAAAAAAATAAGTGTGGCATTCAATTTCAAACAATTCACAACAAATACCTATTCAAAGGTAAATATCGATAGTCGGTTATTGATCTATCAATAGATATGCCAACATCACCAGAATCCAAATAATTTTCCAAATTATTTAATTCCAAAAATATCTTTAGAAGATATAACTTTCCATATTTCAAAAATAAATCAATATTTATTTTTAAACCTATTTTCCCAATTCCATTTATAAATTCCATATTGAATTTATACTTCCAAAATATTTATGAATATACGATTTCAAATATTCATTTTTTTCAATTTATCTTCAAAAAGATAAATTCTCAACATATTCACTTTATATTGGAAAACATTTCTATACTTATTAAATAAGTATTTCACAATCTTTTATTTTCAACACTTAGAAAATATTCTATATACTTAAATCGAAATTAAGTATATAATTTATTCTTTAAGGAAATCATTCTCTTAAACATATTTATTTCGGCCAAAACGAATGTTGCGTAAAACATCGTTACGACAACCCAAAATCACTAGTATAGGGATTCGAAATAAAATAGATATATAAATCCCAATACTATACAAAACATTTCCTTTCGGAAATTATCTATTATAACAACAGTGTTATAATCTATTATTTCCTTCTATTTCTTGAAAACATCTATTTCAACAATAAATGTTGAAATCTATGGTTTCAAATCTTAACATATTTTAAAACATTATTAGATCGTTTTAATTCTATTTCAAACATCACTTCCAAAATAATTTCTTTAACATAATATTCACTATTCAAAAACGTGAATATACTATGTTAATAAATTTCATCACTTCTATTCATTTTAGTTTAAGGAATTATTCACTGTCTAAAACATGAATATAACTCCATAAATAAATTAGAACAATTTACTTATCAAAATAAGTCGTTTTGAATTTATAAAACAACGTTTATAAATTCTATTCTATTTATTTTATATCAACTTCCTTTTATAAATTTTCTTTATTAACCTATCTCAATTCATATCACAATGATATACTAGAAATTCATATTATAAGTCAAATACTTATAATTTATTTATTTACAAAATTGTTTCTTTGAACTTCTCAAATTTATAAATTTTATAACTTATAAAATTCATTTATTTATCCAAACTCATTCCTTTAATAACTTTATAAATTTTATAAACCTACTGCTTATAAAATTCTATTTATAACTTCACCGTTATAATCCTATAATTCCAAATTATGAAATTCATTTACAATTCTTTCTAACACTTAGAAAAGTTCATTTTTACACTTCCAATACTTTTAATTTATAAATATTAATTTATAAATCTTTTTAATATAGAACAATTTATATTATCACTTTAAACACCCTTAAACTCTTTTATAAATTCACCATTTTGATTTATAAAATATTCAAATTTCCATTTATAACTTTACCGTTATAATCCTATAGATTTCATTCCTTTTTGGAATTCATTTACAAATTATTCTATCACTGATAAAAGCTCGTTTCATAATTCAAGATATTCTAAATTTATAAATATCAATTTATAAATCTTTTAATATAAATCAATTTATATTATTACTTTAAACATCCTTAAACTCTTTCATAGTTTCATCATTCTGATTTAAAAAATAGAAATTTTATAAATCCTATTTTTTTTGAACTTCTTATAATAATTTTCAGAAATCCCATATTTTCAAAAATCAACCTTTAACTATATTTCTCAAAAATCATAATTTTTATAACATAAAAATTATAACGTTTATTTAATTATAATGGATCAATTCCAAAAATATTTAATAAACGTATATTTCAAAAAAATCCCTTTAGAAATTAAAATCGTTGTTTTTAAATTTCAAAAATTGGATCCGATGATGCAACACATCAAATAGTCAATCACGATTTTCCAACATCATATATCGATATGATAAACAATCAAACATCACAATATTTAAAATCAATAAATATTTGTGAGGAATCCAGTTGGATCCCTCCAACCTGTTTCCCTGCATCCACAGACATTAGCACAATACCATTCCGTTTCAAGACGGAATATCGCGGTATATGGGATTTTATAAAATATATATCCGCTTACTAACGGCGCATAGGGTCTCATCCGCTAAAAGAAAATGCGGGAAATCAATCAACTGCAATATATACATATGCCAATATATATATATTGCTATATATATAATATAATACCAATTCCACTTCAAGGTGGAATATCGCGGTATATGTGTGTAATAAATAACCTCCGCTTACTAACGGCGTATAGGGTCTATTCACATCCAATATATATATAACAATTATCATTCAATCATTCAATCAACACAGTCAAGCAAATTTTAAATTTAACTATTTAAAATTTAAATAAACAACAAAAATTCCTTTTGAGTGAGAAGTTCTCACCTTTATTCCCGTTTGCCATCCACTTCCAATTCAACTTGTTTTCTTCATTTATACCTTGTATAAATATTTACACAATTTATTAATATTCGAATCAATCGAAAAATAAATTTTCAATTGATAATTTCGATTCATTGGTGATTTCATTTTAATAGTTAAATTAACTCGTAGTTTTGTTTAAACCAATTTCTCGTTTAATAAATTTATTTAAACTAATTATTTTACTTTAATAAATTTATTTCAACTAATTATTTTACCTTTAAAAAAATTTTAACTAGAAATTTTCAATTGAACTAAATTTCCTTTTTATAAATTAAATCAACTAACACAATTTGGTTTTAACTATTTCATTTGTTATAAATAAATTTTCCTTTTACTTACCAAAATTATATTTTTAACTAATTTTCCCTTTAAAAATAAATTTGGCCACTAATAATTAAAATAAACTTATTAACCCACATAAGTTATCTTAATAAATTATTTTTTAGTAAATGAAATAATTGAACAAGTTAACTTTTATTTTATAAATTTTATCAAATTAACTCAAAAATTTATTTTAAATTAATTTATAAGTTTCAAAAATCAACATTTTTTTTTCTATAATAATTCATTTAACTAAAAATCTAAATTTAAAACTAATTTCCACTTTAATAAATACTTATACATATTTTTCTTTATATTTTTACTGTCATTACTATTATTTTCTCTGCAACATACATATATGCATATAAAAAAAAAACTTTCCATATAAATAAGTAAAAAAAACTTACTGGAACCCCCCTACCACAATCGCGACCGCCACCGCGACACACACCAGGCCCCACGAACCACCTCGACCTCAACGCGCGCCACCACTTCGAGTCGCGCCGCCGCAACTCCAAATCCCCACGCGCACGCCTCCCCATCGAACGCAGATCCACACGAAGGCCCCCAAACCCTACGCGCCACATCCATTGACGCCGCGAGCTCGCGCGACCTCCCCATCAACGCGACAGCCCCTATGCACCGAAGCCCTAATTTCTCAGATCGAAGAGCACGCGATTCAATATTGAAGCCGAAGCCCTAGCTGATGAAGGCGAAGAGATGACGATTACGCGGCCGCCATTTTTGTTTCCTTTTTCTTTTTCTTTTTCTTTCGTATGAATGAATAATGGGAAGAGGGGTAGGGTTATAAAATAGAAGAGAAGAACGTGATTTTGGCGTGATAAAAGGCATGGAACACGGCATGTATTATGGGTATGGAGGAATGCTCAAAGTAAGGTAATGTTTACTTATTATTATTTTTTTATTTATTTTATTTTATTTTATTTTATTTCTCTTTTAAATTTAATTAGTTTTTTTGTTAATTGTTTGCTTTGTTTTTATTTTGTTAAATTTATGTTGTTAAAAATTTTAACTAGTATATATATTCTTTATTTATTATATATATATTTTTATTTATTTTTATATTATATTTTCTTTCTTATTTTAAATCCAAATTATTTTTCTAAATCATCAAATTCAAATTTAAAACATAAGTTCAATATTAAATTTCAACTTCAAAGTCAAAATTCAAATTTCTATTCAACTTTTAAATAGATTAAATTCTAAATTTTAATCACAAATTCATCCTGATAATTTGAAATTTAAGTCAAATTATCATTTAAATATTTAAAATAAATTAAATATTTACAAATTAAATTGTTCAAAATTCTGGGTTGTTACAATTCTACTGGTTTCTCTCTTTTTTTCATCGTTTACTTTCATTTATTTTCATTCATTCATACAATGTCATTATTTTTCGTTCATTTACTTACATAAAATTGTTCCATTCAATATTTGAAATCATCAATAAATCCATTCTTAAATTATTACATTTGTTTCTTTGCAGTTTAATTCACATTTATTATTTACTTATATACTCGATTTCCATTTAGTATTCATATTCATTCATGAATCATTTCATCTTAAGTTTCTTAACCTTTTTTTTATTCTCATTTACTTCTTCATATATAGCACATTTAATATTAAAACTAGTCATGAATCATTTCAACATTATCTTTAAGTTTATAATCATTTACTTAAATAGTATTCACTTTTTACTATTCATTTTAATTATTAAGCATTTAAAAACATTCACTTAAGTCTATAACATTTCTTGTAACATCTTATTTTTTCATTTATAAATATATATTCATTTTGAATCGTTTTTTTATTTAAGCTTTTACTTGTATAATATTCTATTACATATTCATTTTTTTAACATTTCAACTTTTTAAACTTTACTGGTATGTTTTATGTAAGTTTTAGAATGTAATTGAATCTTATACAAATTTATTTTATTCATTTTAGTTAAGAAAAATGCTCAACAGTTTATGTCTTCTCAATTTTCATAATCCTTTAATTTCCAAGTGACAAATCTCCATTTTCTTTATGTTTCCATTAAATACTCAGCTCTTAATTTCTTTTTTCAAATTTTGAAAGTTTCCAACTATTTAAAAATTCACTTTATTTCTATCACTCAAAATCATTAATTAACCGGAACTTAAGAATTCAATACAGGGTTCATTTCTAATCACTTAGAAAGAATATATACTTATATGCTTTATATATATCCATTCATATTTAAAAAATTTAAAATTAAAATTTGTTTCACCAAATAACTATGTAGCAAAGCTACTATAGTGGTCTTCCACTTTGAAACTCAAAAATGAAAGTCGATGACACCGCGATCATCACCGAAATTATTTTCCAGTGATAGAAGAGGGGAGTATATAATTTGTTTCCTTTCAAAA
The DNA here is from genome assembly GCA_030765085.1 of Allium cepa. Taxonomy (NCBI): domain Eukaryota; kingdom Viridiplantae; phylum Streptophyta; class Magnoliopsida; order Asparagales; family Amaryllidaceae; genus Allium; species Allium cepa. The sequence goes on along the minus strand of CM060928.1, from coordinate 894,235,429 downwards.
ATTATTTGAAAATATTTCTTTGAAGTGCCTTTTTGAAAACATTTTGAAGACATTTCTATTTCCAATTGCTTCCAAATAATACTAATATTATACTCCAAAATCATTGAAAACCAATTTCAAAACTCCAGAACTTAAGTTCTCAAATTTCCAACTAAATTCATGGTATTGGTAAATTATACTTTACCAACCATATTTATAAAATTACATTTTATTATAACATACCTAGTTAATAATTCTAAAAAACATGACTAACCAAACAACAAATGACAATACTGTGTCGGCCTGCCCTATTAAGTGTTTAGAAATCTCTGTCGATGCCATAACGTCCCATATACCGACCAGAATTTATAAACACTCAACAAAACAACTTAACGCAATACAAAACATTTTTATTACAATAACAAATACACTCTCTCATATATATACACTCAAACTCATTCTAGGGTTTTAGTTACCCTATCTCTAATGAGTTTACCCCAAATAGGCTAAGGTATCTCTAAACCAAAGCTTGGATACCAACTGTGATGACCCACCTATTTGGACGGTTTAGATCGACAATAAACCATACATGTCTAACTCAAACCATTCAAAAGGAGGATTGTTAATGTGGTTTAATAAGAAAATAATAGGAAAGAAAGGAAACAAAACACAGAATCTCATAGAAGAATAATAAAATATAATAATCAAATAAACAGTTCATGAAGCTGTTTTACAATATTCATTTGATTACACAAATTTATAACATAATTAGAGTACAATCAATAACATACCAAAATGATGCAACAGAATAATACTAATAATATAATGTACCAAACTCTTCGTTGTCCAAAAATAATGTCTATAAACACTGAAAAACTCAAGCTGACCCTAGTATAATGAAAAAACAAAATACTCGAGTCAGAAATAAAAAATCCCTATGTAAGTTAGATCAACGGCAAATAAATATGAGTGTGATAGCTTCAGAGATGTTTACGAGATCCTACATCTCCTATCCAGTGCATACGTGCGTGCAATAATTAAAGAGATGTTATGAGATTTTACATCCCCTAAGGATCCGCAAAACTATATGTAGCAAGATACGATATATATGTAATGTCTAATCAGTAAAGTAAATATTTTTCTTAGCGTTAAGGCGTTACATTGAACCCTCTTGACACATTTTTAAGCAGGTAGTCTATGCAGGTCCTGTAACACAACTAGTAAAATCGTAGCCAGTGAGTACCCTATATGTACCATACTAAAACAAAATCTTAGTGGCCGCAAATAAGGATAAAGAGTATGACAAGGCACGTGAGGCAACGCCCAATGTAGGATACTACTAGTTCGGGTCATAGGGCTGGCGGTAACACATCGTAGCTACGACCGTCCACCACATCCAACACCCCAGAAATCAAACAATCAAAGGTGCACCGATCGAGCCAATATCAATATAGTAATACGAAGAAATGTGTCCGCTAGGGGTAGCTAGTCCACTTGGCCCTGATAAGTCATCCCGTTTTAGTCATTTCAAGTTGGTACAAGTGTCGGGGTCGTCCATCATCGTTCTCTTTCTTCAAATCCAGCCATCGTTTACCAAATCCAACCACTTCATTCTGGATCATACACCATGTACACAGTTGTTAAAGTGGTTCCAATATTGAAAAAGAGTATGACAATGAGAGGATTCGGTCTCTTTAACAACAAAACGTCATTTTTCACACCGGTTGGTTCTTTTACGTTTCAAAACCGGTTCATATTTGATATCAAAATATCATTCATATTAAAATCATCATATTTACCCGAAATATGACATTTTCACTAGAAAATACCAATTCAAATTCCAATTTAGGTTTAAACCTCATTTAACCACATTCACATTTAAATCAACAATTGAAATATAGAAATCTCAACCTTACATAGCTTGAAAATTTAGAAAATAGTTTGAATAGTTTAAATTGTTTAATATAAAAAGGGTTTGAGTATTTAAAATTGTTTATATGGTAAAATAGTTTAGAAAATATAAATAATTTGAATATTAAAAAAAAATTAAAGAGTTTACATTAAAATAGTTCATTTTTGAAAATAATACCAAATCAAACTGTTCTTTTCATTTCCACCAATCTGGAACCCATGTTCAATTTTCGAATCAACAAAACTCAATTTCCAATCTTTCAATTTAATTGACTCAATTTCAATTTAGTTTCAAATCGATTTCAATTTCACTTCGAAATAACTTCAATTTTTGAAAACATTCATTTTTAAATTCAATTCCAATTTTAATTTACTGACTTAAATCACTTAAATCAAATTAACCTCATTGTTCAATTTTTAAGAGACAAATCTTTAAAATAATTAAATTTTCAAAATTAAAGCCATATATTGATTATAACTTCACATTTCCAATTCGATTCTTTAAAACAATTTATTTTAACCCATTTCAATGTCACTTTTCAAAGCTTGAATTAGAAATAATTCAATTCATATAAATCCATAATTTATTTACTTCAAAACAATGTCATTTAATCAGAATCCAAATTCAAGATTTTTAAAACCATTTAATTTAACAAATCCAATATCCGTATATAATTTTCTACCTTTGGTCGAGTAATCGATTAATTGAATTCTAATTACATGGGTTGATATAAATCATTTCAATCCAAAATTAAGTGACATAGATATATATCATTTCAACCTATTTTTTAATTTTTTTGAAATAATTCAACTGAAAATTTATATGATGTCAAATAAATAATAGGATAATAATAGAGATTTATCCAAAAATTAATAAACAACCATGCATCCAACATCAATTAATAGGCATGCAATAACAATCAATATTGAATTCAATCAACATATCACAACAGTTTCAAATCATCGATTGTCTGTGTTCAACAAGCAATTAAATTGAATTATTAACTTAAATGTCAGTTTAACTCAATATAAAATTCAATTTCAATTCAAATGTCAACTTCAATTCAAATGTCAACTTAAACTACAAAACAACAACCAATAAATTTCTTATCACTTCATAAATTCAATGTAACTAATATAAGAAAATTTAGTATTGCTTGAGCGGTCAAATCGTTCACCTTCGATTTCTACTCAGTTTAAAATCCAAATTAAGCACAAAATTTGAACAGTCTCTGAATCCAACCAAACTAGTTCCATGTCGTCCAAAATTTTGATATGACTGCCGTGGAAAAAATCGTGCATGAATCCGAGCTCGTATGCAAAAGTTATTAATGTTTAAAATTTGAATATTAAAATTAAAACAAATGGCAAATATGTAAAATCATACCCTCCTCAACCCTAGCCCGTGCCCTAACCCGCTTCAGTCTCGATTAAGAAACCATGGCTGCCACTAAAAAACCTCCTGCCGTGCCACCTCCAAGTGCCACCACCGCGATCTGACCACGTCATGCCACTCCTCAGCCCACGTCGCAGCCCCCCATGGCCACACGGCCAACTCCGAATGCCACCATCACTAGTCTGTCGCCACCACCTTTCAGTGCTATTTATGGCTATTCTGGCAAACTGTGACCAAACTAATACCATAGATCTACTCTACTGATCGCCCTCTACAAGCCTATACCTTCCGATCATCGATTGGTAGACGATCCACCTTTAAATCCAAAATTCTAGAAACAGGCGGCTGAGAAAGATCGTCGATTTCTAGACAAATGGAGCCTTCAATCAAAAAATGAATTGCAAAGAGAGATTGCGTATGTCGAGAGCTTTCCATCGGTCTATAATTGGATATGGTTTGAAGAATTTGAATTTTCAATTTGATTTTGAATTTGCAATTAGGGTTTGAGATGTCGGTCATTGAGAAGGAACATGTATGGAAGAGATAGATAGAAATTGTACATAAACAATGAAAATAAGAAGCTGCTAGGTTTTATAAAGGCCTGTATACAGAAATAGATGGATAAGAACGGATGGAAAAGATCGAATTGGGTTGAAACGATAACAACAACCCGAAAAGCACGTTTCGTTCCCGAAATGAAAATAGGTCATCCAATATATCGACATATATGTTTTCGATATTTTTAAACTTAATAGAACTATTTTCAAACCCTAACTCCATTGTATATAGAAGTTAACTTTTAAAATCAGATTATATTCATTTAAATTCTATTAATTGATTTCCACGCGTTTCGAGCTTGCACGATCAAATGTTAAGTTTGATCGCTACAAAACTTAAAATCCTATACTAATTTACTATTACGAATCCGATGAGACTAGTTTCGTCAAAATCCGAGGCAGCGCCCAAAAGAAAATTTTTACACGTTAATTAAATAAATTATTATTAAATAGATTTAATCACTTTTAAATTCTAAATTAAAAGTTAACAATTTTCATCATTTTCGATTACACAGAAATTAATTAGCTTTTAATATTATGCTAAACCTAAGATTTAAATTATAAATTAACTTTAGCGTTAAATTACAACTGAAATAAAACCATTCATTATAATTTAAATTCCATAAATCTTGTTTATTTTAATATTTTAATTATCAGAAATACAGATCGTTATAATCTTCCTCACTCAAAACTTTTCGTCCCCGAAAAGAGACAAGAAAGAATCAAGAGGTTTGGTATGTTTTATTCAAAATAGTCAATTTACAAACAACTAAACTTACATATTTAGGTTTAATAAAATTTTAAAAATAACTCAACTTCTACAAAAGAATTCTAAGTTCTAAATTTACCGAAAATTTCGACAAAGTCTCCTTTGCATGGTTAGGTCCGAAAAATAATAATATCAATAATTACAATATATATACCATATTTCAATAATTAAATATCATGGGAAAAACAATAACCGTAATCCAAAAATGTATCTATTTGTCGGGCAAACAAATTTTATGTATGAAACCAAATGCAGTAGTTTATGCTTTCATAAACCTGTATTTTACTTATATAATCCAAAAGAGTTAGAACTATGTAAAAAGAGAAATATATTAGTTGTTTCAATTAATACTACAAACAATACAACATAACCTATGCAAACAAAACAATACAACCATCATATACAACAAAAGAATCCATCATACATCCATCGTAATCAAAACAAATGTTTTGTCCAGGTTTAGACATTTTTCATCGTACAAGGATGATAAATAAACTACCAAGTGTAACTTACGCTCAACAGCCTTCAACAATTACTTAATAGATTATTCACACAGCCTTAAACAAACTGAAGTATCATTTCCCAAGCATCGAATAAGCCAAACAACAATGAATTTTAAATATTATTTAAGTTTATTCTATTGGTTTCCCTCTTTTTTTCATCTTTATTCATTCATATAATGTTATTATTTTTCATTCATTTACTTACCTAAAAATTTTCCATTCAATATTTGAAATCATCAATAAATCCATTCTTAAAGCATTACATTTGTTTCTTTGCAGTTTAATTCACATTTATTATTTACTTATACTCGATTTCCATTTAATATTCATATTCGTACGTGAATCATTTCATTTTAAGTTTCTTAACTTTTTTAATTCCCATTTACTTCTTCATATATAGTATCATTTAATATTAAAACCAGTTATGACTCGTTTCAACATTTTCTTTAAGTTTATAATCATTTACTTAAATAGTGTTCATTTTTACAATTCAATTAAATTATTAAGCATTTCAAAACATTAACTTAAGTCTATAACATTTCTTATAACAGCTTATTTTTTCATTTACAAACATATGTTCATTTTGAATCGTTTTTGTTAATTAAGCTTTTACTTGTATAATTGATTATGTTGTGCGATGTCAAGTACTACATTAAAGATAGTCAATTATGATTAGTATATGTACTTCCCCTTATTTTATGATTAAACCTGTGTTGAGGCTTTATTGATTAGTATATGAACTTCCCCTTATTTTATGATTAAACCCATGATGAGGCTTTATTGATTAGTATATATACTTCCCCTTATTTTATGTTGTATTTAGGAAATTGCAAGGGCACAATTCTTTTAATGGGTTATGTAACGACCCGCAAATTTTACACTATTAATATAAATTAATTAAAAATAAATTTTTAATTAAAAAACCGAATTTGGTTTCGTGCTTATAATTGTAGCGAAAGTCTTTCAGAGATAATCAGTTTGGTATATAATTTTACAGGAGTTGGATTTACGTTTTGCAGAATAAAGGCGTCATATTGTTGAAATGGAGTACATGGCTACTTTTGGGCCAAATGGTTACAAATAACTACACCCATCTCGTTGCCTAACCCCTAGAGTGCAGCTGTTAGATCAGCCTCTCTTCCCTAATCCTAAAAATTCTCTTAATATCATTTTAATGGCAAATGATTTCGTTACTTACAAATTATTTTAGAATTCAAACTATCTAATACCCATCGAATTATACATCAGCTGGTCATTTGTCATAAAAGTGCTCGAGTCAACTAGAAATCGCAACCAAAGTTGCTAGTGGTGAAAATCAAGGGGGTGAATTGGGCGTTTCCAATTTTGATGACGATTGGAGAAATTGGAAGCATGGTGTTAAAGAGCTCGAAGAGAAGGGTTGAATGCTAGTGGTGGCACTTCATATCATGGCTGGAGTTGATTCAATTTTCGGAACAAGGTTTTGACCATCGGGATTTGCAGCGACGGCTGGTGAAGAAAAAGGTGGTGACAGCGCGTTCAAACGGTGGTGTAGAATTATGAAGTTGCAGGTAAGAGCAAATATGGGAATAGAAATGTGGATGTAGGCTTTACCACGGATAGCTGATTTGGTATCTTCTTTTATACCATTGTTATACTATTTATGAGTTAGTGATAGCTATGTATTGAAATGTGGATTGATGTAATTATCAAGTAAAATAATTGTATTATTGAGTTAATGTATATTTATATTGATGTTTTATACCAGTACGAGATTTCCTATTTTCCTTTCTTAGTTTTGACATTCTAAATTATAAAATAAACGATCCACTATTTTTAATATCGAAAATTAGTTGCAAGTGTATTTCGTGGCGTTTGTAATTGATTCCAAATGTTTAAAATAGTAGGACGTCACACAAACTTTTGCTATGTACATCCATATTTACTTTCTAACCAACGTATTCCCATGTATAACAAATTGAACATACTAAAATCCATTTAGCTAAAAATATTCTTCTTGCATATTATTATCCATACAAAATTTACATCCTTCATTTTAAGTTTTGTCAATGGAATTCAGTCTTGAAAAAAAAAGTAATGAATTTTTGATAATAACATACTTGGCCCAACTGGCTTATGAACTTCACCGCACTCTCTAGCCTCTCCCAATCCTAGTGTTTTTCTAATTTTGTATGAGATGCCTACTTGAAACTGATGCAACAAAGAAACCCAACTTCAAACCACCAAAAATGACACACCAAAAACATCATGTCCAACTGGTGTTTCCTCAAGCATTGTAGCAATACTCTAAATGAATATGTATGTTCATCCTTGATTCTTTAATAAACTGAGATATCATAGGAAAACGCTGGTATAAACTTATTTAGTTTCTCCTTGAACACTTCATCAATTCAGCCAAAATGATATTACCAACTAGTCAAAGGATCTTGTTGGGTCTAATATGTAGGCAGTGGTATACTCCCTCAGCCACTCTCAATTAATGAAACCTAGAAGTTGAATTCAACTATAAGAATATCTAATATCCATTAAGTTGGTCAAGCAATTCATCAATGCACTACAAGAGATACTTGCTCTTTATTATTGCTTTGTTTAACTCACTCTAATTGACATAAAGCCAATGAGACTCATCCCTTTAGAAGTGAACTTAACAAGCATTACCTATAATAAATTTCTAGTTCTTATTAACCCCTTCCATTCAAGCTCTTCGGTTTTGTTTATAATTTTGGCCTTCTCCTTAGCTATGTAGTTAAAATGCTCAATGGCTCCATAGCGGTGGAGGTATAAAATATCATGGAAGGGGTATACTAAGGGCGTAGTAAAAAAATAGAAATGTGTAAAAGGCTATATCAGAGGCAAAGTCAAATGGATAAATAATTTTTTATTAGTCTTCTATCATTAGTGTAGAAAAGTGAAACAATTTTTGCTCACATATAATGAAATCCAAGAATGTCTTAATCCAAGTAGTTCAAACTTTGGGACTAGAAATGGTATTCCAAATTATGGTGAGCATCTAGACATTGAACTTAGATATGCTTAAGCTTTTTTACTAGGGATTACAAGAAAATAATGTAAATTATATATATATATATATATATTAAAATTTCTAAAGTGGATACTACAGCAACCTTATTTAGCGAATTTAGCAGTAAATAACAGTGCTTTAATGGGCTTATTGGTTAGGATTGTTAAATTGTAAAAGAGTAGCCTGCGTAGGGAACTAATTGCTTTAGCTTAGCTATATCTATCTAGGCTTCATCAGTGCTTTAGCTACATAGCTCCTTAAGAGACATCATTCTAAATTGATTCAGTGCCGACATCGTTTTTGGAACCAATTCGATACTAAACTTGACATCCCTCTTTCGACGTTAATCGAACACCTCCTTGGAGATATTTGGGTATTACATGTAATTAGAACATTCAAACCTCATCATAAGAAACTTTGAATGATTATAAAGATTACCAATGTCTAAGTTTGTCCTCACACACAACATCTCTAATAGTTGTTCGCCATCATCTCTCAATACAACCAATAAACTCACAAAATCAAATACGACCCTATACGTAAAAAACCTATATATACCCTAAAAAATTCCAAAACTAATGAATTCAACCACAAAATAACCGAAAAATATATGACCATGAAATCAAACATACATCCAAACACATCAACTCAGAGTTTTTGAACCTCGAGTCGAGTTCGTGGCTTTAAGAGGGAAGATACTGTTTTTAGTTCCAACTTTGCTACTATATCACAAGATATAAATGAACTAGATGCATCAACATTGAAAAGATTCCTAACTATTAATTGTAAATAAGTATATCACCTTCAAAAACAGAATACCTAGAATCACTTCCACTTGCACCAACTATCACTCTCGATTGTTGGGATGACCACAACGATTGACCTTGGCTCACACTACCTTGATCTAGATATTTTTTCTATATATTCCCTACTTCCCGTAGTGTATCAACAATTACTTATAAATGTCGATAGTGTTACATATGCATCTGCATCCGTATCATAAATCATTCTCTGATACCATCATCCATGGATATAGACTGGTATTAGATATTTATCCTATCCACCGATTAATAAATACAAAACATAAATAAAAAAATTTAGTTTAACGTAATTTTATTTCCAATCCCATTTATTTATAAGAGTATGAAAATAAACAAATATGGTAATAGATAGTTTTAAGCAATTAATATGTTCTAAATGCATATAATATAAATTATTTACTTTGTAAAACAATAAATACATATCATTCATTATAATAAAATATACATAATATAAACAATAATCTTAACAAAAAATGAATAATATAATTTTCGATACAAATGTCTTCATATTTGCATCTGTATTAATTATTCTAAATATCAGATATTTATCCGCTTTTGAAATAAACAAATACGGATGAATTTTGGATTATTCAAGTATCTATGGACAAGCTTATTCCCACATCTAAAGAAATGTACCGCAGCCTTCTCTACCTATTTAGGTACATAATTGCATATTCAATGACCTTAAGCACTTTACATGTTTCTCATTCAATTTATTCCTCTGCTCTAGCTTACCATCCTTCTTCATATCACCCTTTAAAAACCTATTCATACCCTTCTTCCATTAAGGCTTGAAGTGAAACCCCTCCAATATGGCCCTGGTATGTTCCCGTTGCTGTGCATAATAGCTTTATCTCTAGCACGCTCTTGCTAATAGGAGTCAGCAAATGGTTGGTTCGGTATAAAACCAATAAAAAATGTTGAAACCAAAATAACCATTCAAGAAACATAAACCGAACCAAAACGATATTTTTTTAAAACCAATACCAACCAAACCGATAATATTTTGTTTGGTTGGTCTATTTAGTTTATCTTAAAATGAATTAAATCTTCTGGTTGTTGATAAGATATAAGATTAAAACAATTAATTAAGTTCATATGATGTGCATTTTGAAAAATATACTCCTCTTCACAAAATATTAATATGAATTGAAAGGAAAAAAAATATTGTTATGAAATATTGTAAATAATAGCAGTGCCAGTAGTAATTTTGTCATTTCAGAATAATTTGATTTTTAAATTTGGTTTAATTAGTTGGTTTAGTTTGCAAATATTGAAAACCAAACCCTACAAATAAACCAAAAATATATAAAAATAGAAATCAAAACCAACCAATTAACTAACAAAACCGAACCCAACCGACCCAACATAATAGGTTTGTTTGGTTTATTCGGTTTTAACCAATAAATGCTCACCCCTACTTCCTTCCTAATGAAGGAAAAGAACAAGCACTTTATTAATATGGTCGTCAATGTGTGACAACACTATCATGCTAAACTCCTCTCGAAGACCAAACACAAACTTATCGTCCTTCTTTATGGAAGTATTAGTCAAAGTCAAAACGTAACTAACAAAGCATGAAATCTGTTCGCATACTCTAATACTTACATTTTGCCCTGCTTTAGCTTGAAATATGTCTAGACCATTGTAGACTCCTCTGTTTAAGGCATGAACTGGTTCTCAAAGTTCACTTTGAAATCATACCAAGTAATATCTACTTCAAGCACAATAGGTACAGTATGTTCCCAACAACCGAGTGTTGCTCCTTCAAACTCTTAAAAGCTAACCACCTGCAACATTCCTGTTATTGTAAGGAACCGATTCTTCGACTTCCGAAAGTCGACATTAATACGTCCACTGTATCAACTGTCGAGCAATCGAATGCCGAAAAACCGAACCATTAGGGTTTAAGAAGAAGAAAATGATAGAAGGAGAAAGAAAGAAAAAGCAACAGAAACAATAACAGAATCTCACAACCGCAGCGGAACAACATATAATATATCAATGAATAATCTTTAAAACAAAGGATCATATCATTTATTACATTACATCACATTACATTACATTATCAGAGTTTACAACAACAAACAGCGGAAAAGAAATACTATATACTAGTTGATACGACATGTCATCCAGCTCGCCTCTTGAGCTCCACATTACCTTCTGAATTCCAGAATGACCTGATAACCTAACTCTAGACTGCCCGTGTGGAAAATGATGGGCACCCAGAGTTTAGGAAGGGAACAATAAACTCCAGGTCAGTCATGTGACTAGTGTGAGAACTTAAACAGTTTATCTTTAAAAACAAACAAAGAAAAAAAATGTAAAGTCAATTCGCAATGCTTTTAGTAAATGTAACTACCATAAGGCCTCCTGCCACACACACAATGCAAACGCAGAACTTGGATGTAACGACCCGATATTTTCAACCATTCGCATCCGCACATGTCGGACTTGAATTGTTCAAAATACCACGTTGTAAATAAAATTTGGCAAATCTCAAAATATACAGTAAATAAATAATCACAGAACCACAGACACTGATATCAGAAAACTCGAAGCGGAATTTGAAATACTTAGTGGTTCATGAAGCCACTAAAAATAGTATCACACAAATAAACATTACATAGTCTTAAATCTCAAATATAGTTTAAAACATAAATAGAAAATCCAAATATCTCATAGTCTTGATTACATAAATAAGATAACGGACTGAAAGTTTGGCGGCGGTTAGAAAGATCTACAGAAACCCTAGCTCCGGGATGAAAGCTGAACTACAACTCAGGCTGACCCGAGCGTAAAACAAAACATAAACACTCGAGTCAGGACATACATACTTTTATAGTGTAAGCTAATTCAAGTGTACTGTAATATAGAGCAAGTAACTTAAAGGATGCTTGGGACCGCCCATCCTCTAAGGATCCGTTAAACTATTTACTATGTAGTAATATTCGCTATTATAATAATGTCTATTGGTAAAATAAACTTACTTTAAAATAGCGTTAAGGGGTTACCCATATAGCCCTTAACACACATAATGCCAATAGTCTATACAGTACCTGCATATCTCCTGATCGGGAGACTACGAGAAGATACTCCATAGGTACGACACAAATCAAACTCGTACAGGGCTCGCTATAGTAGGTGACATGGCACAACTAGGCAATGCCAGGGTGGATATACCAATTACGCTTCCGGACCGGTGGAAACGCGCAGCGCGCAGCTACCGCCCACCTCGAACAACACTCCCAAATCAAAGGTGCGCACCAAATAATCACAAAAGCAATAGAATGGCATACGAAGAAGTGCGTCCGATCAGAGGTGCTACCTCATTAATCCGTCAATCGCTCCTATTTTAGCCACCTTATGCCAACTCACGGGATTCGGGTCCACGTATTTACCTCAAAGAAAACGTCACCACCATCCTACTTTATTCTGGAATCTCCACCACGTACACGGTTGTCAAATTGGTTTTCGGTATCGACAGAGAGTATGCCAGATATCCGATCCCGGTCTCTTTAACAACCAAACGTTATTATAACCTGTGGTTACAACTTTTAAAAATGGTATTTATACTTTAAAAATCAAAATAAATTTTAAATACATTCAATATCATAATATCATTTCAAACATCATTTATTTAAACATCAGTCATTTTATTTAATATAAAATACCATTTAAATCTATTCAATTTATTTAGGAATTAATTGCCTTTCAACTCACATTTAAAAGTTAAATTCTTCCATTTAAAACCATTTAAAGTCAATTCCTTATTTTTATTAATTACATATTAAATTCCAAAATTTAAGCCTTTTTCCCCAAAGATTATTAAATTTTATTAAAACAATCAAAAATTCAGTTTTCGTAGCACTTATAAAATGCTACCTAAAGTTATAGGTTAAACAGTTCATTTCCAAAAGACAACATATAAGTGTTGTAGTAGATTTCTTTATTTCCAACTAAACTTTAGTAATCTTTATCAACTATAGCACTTACAAAGTGCTATAATAGCTTTTAGTTCAAATTAGCCTTTAAGTTCATTTAAATTTAACTACAACATTTACAAATGCTGTAATATCCGTTATATTTAAAATTTCAAGGTTTAACTATGATTTCATAACTAAGTAAAATTTTCATTTAAATCATATATTTTCACATTATAAAGTCATAATTTCAACACTCATATTTTTATGAATTTATAAGTAAATTTTCATAGAAAAATCAAATTTTATTATGAATTTCTTATTTAAATCCAAGTATTAAATTTCCATTTCTTTAAATTATTAACTTAACAATTAAGTATTAAATTCCCAAAATATAACTTATTATCAATTATTTTACTTAACTAAAATCTCACTTTTAACAAAAATTCAGAATTTCCAAAAATAAGTTATATTTCAAAATTTTACTTAAACATTCATTTATTTAACATTTCGACTCATTCAAAACTCATTCTAAATTTTATAAAAATCATTTAAATACATTTTAAACTAGAATATTATAAATTTTCCATTTAAAATATTTTTAAAACATTTCAGAAAAATATTATATAAACCACGGGTCTGTATATAGTTTTCTAGCCTAGGTCAAGTGATACGGATATATATCATTTCAATCCGCAATTTACGAAGAAAACCCGGGTTCAATCATTTCAAACCCGTAATCCCAAGTTAAATAATAAGTAATCAAATAATTGAATAAACGAATAAATAATTATCGTTCAGGCCTATCATTTCAGCCTGTAACGATTTCTATTCTACAGGGAACTTGTAGTGTGATTCAAACAGTAAATAATAATAAATAGTATAACTGCAAAATATAACACTAGATAATACAACTGATGATGTGTCAATTAAAAAATGGGGTTTAACATCATAAGTTAATATCACAGGCAGATAAAATTAAATAAAATAAGTTTACAATTACACTTGTGATTAATTCACAAATATACAAGTATGTTTGTCTGGTGAGGAATACTCACCTTATTGCCGTCGAAGATTTTGATTCAAGAATTATGGTAACACTTTGAAAAGAGAATGCACAGAAGCACGATCAAATAGTTGCGAACGCTGCGACTAGATTTTTTTTATTCTTGAAAAGGAAACGAATAAATTCAACATCAAAACTAAGTAAAATTTAACACAAAATTTCAAAATAAACGTAACAAATGGAATCAAATATTGACTTGACCACTTCACTAGATGGAGAGAGGAAGGTAGGGTGTAGATGAGCATGAAGTGGATGACAAAATATAACAAACAAAGAGAAGAAGGAAGGAAAAAATTGAATAAAACCATTACCTGATTTCCCTGCTCACGAAAAAGAAAGAAGCAAATGGAGATGTAGAAAATTTTGAGGTGAGGAAATGTGATATGAGGTTTGTATTTATAGGCAGAAGCTTTGCAGGCAAGGAAAAGTAACGTGTGCAAATCAAATGGGAACAAAATGGCAAGCAAATATTTTTGCTTTGATATGTGATGTTGAATTATTGGGTTTATAAGGCAAAGAATATTTGAATCAAATAGTCAATTTTTGCAGTGGTATCTTGGACCACATATCCAAAAGTAACATACAATGATTTGATAAAGGAATGGCAAAAGAAATTTGTTTTTTATTTCTTTTTTTTTGCTGATCGAGTATTTCCAAAAGGGTTTGCATGATTATAGAAAGAAATATCAAACATATTTTGCTTTGACTGAAGAGGAAATTTCGAACGTTGCCAATAGTTTGAGGTTGGAAATAATAGATATGTAATATACAGTATCCGTTTCTTTCTGAAATAAATTAGCAGTCTATGCATGTGATATCTAAAGTTATTGCATCGTTTTTATCATTTTCTATCATGTAGGTTAAATTACATTTAGTTGCAAATATAAAGCAAATTTAACTGAAATTTGGTTCTACTACATAGAAAATGAAGTTTGACATATTTTATTATTACAGGAATAGTTTTACTTCGCAATCTTTCAAAATGAAGTTAAGGGAGGCAAGCTGTTAGGAAAAAAAATATACTGCTTACGTGACAAGAAATTTGCATTTATGATTTAGTTTAAAAGATGAAAGTTTTACTGATAGATAAAATAAGGAACGCACAAATTAAGGATATGAATGTTAGAAAAATCAAAGATTTTATACCAAATAAAATAGTTGCAGCAAAAGAGAAAAGGGATGTCCCTAAAAAGATAAATGGCTAGTCACGGTTAAAGGAAAATTGAAACGGATATGCTTCCTTCTTACTCAAAAATGTACGTTTACTGATTTATTTAACCATTTTTAGTTACGGTATAAACATTTGGAATGCGCACTCTAGACGCAATAACTAACTCAAAATTTTACGCTCAAAATGACGCCTAAATTCTTATACGTTTTCTTATATACATTATTTACTCCATCAGGTAACGTGCCCTTTAAATGCATACTTAAACAGTTTCTTTATGAATCTTGAAATTTATTACTTATTAAGATATGTTTTGTTTACACTGGGTTTTTATTAATTCATTTATCATTTACCCAGAATTTATTACAAAAGTGTATATAAGTAATGGTATAAATTATTTTATTTTTAAAAGGTATACAATTTATTTTAAAGAACAAAAGTGAAATAAAAGTTGTTGTGAATTTATTCAATTAAACTAAAAGATTTGAAAACCAGAATTTAAAAAAGATTTAGATTCCGATGAACGTTAATTTATAACCGAAATATGCATTTTAGAGCTTTCTTGTAAAAAAAAATCTTGGGCGAGCTAAATTTAGAAAAGGACAAAAAAAGAAAAATGGAAAATGAATGGCTACAAGAATGGTAAGAAATAAAGAGGCTAGAATTGAAAAGGTCATAAGTTAAGGTAAAAGAAACATATATATTTAATCTTATATGCAAATGAAAAAGGAATGAGACAATGAGAAGATTTTGGAGTGATTAGGAAGAGTAATACATAACTAAAGTATGGTAATTAAATAGGTAGGTAAATAAAAAGGTAAGAAATAAACAATTTAGCGTATGCGTAATTAAAACAAAGTAACGTATGTATAGTTGAATTTTTTTTTTCAAGCTATTAAATAAAAGATATACATAAGAAATATTTAATAGATAAAATAAGTTCTAGACAAATAAATAAAGAAATAAATATCTAGAGATAGACATAGAAAAATAATAAAGAGACTAGGCAAATAAAAATGAGAAGTGGGAAATAAATCTTTTTATTTGATTGGCAAAAAGAAATACCCAGTTATGAATGAGGTGGATGGCTAAGTTAAGAGAGAAAGAGGGTATAAACGAATAACTTGATGTATTAATTTTTCTTTCTAGAATTGCATGAGAGATGAGAAGTTATAGGCAAGAAAAATATAAATATTGATATTTTAAAAGGGCCATGAGATGATTGAGCATAGATTTATTACTTGTTATACACCGCCACTTAGTTCTATTCGTATTATAAGCAATAGGTAGGAAATCTTGTTGTGTGATGGAATTATGCCATGGGTTTCGTAATTAAGGAGAACATAAAATGGCAAGCGATTATATTAGATTGTGTACAATGATGATGTTTCCTTCATATGTATCTTTATTGGTCATAGTATTATTAAAAACATATACGTATACGTATATATATATATATATATATATATATAATAGACTTATACATATAAATGTGTTAAAATTAAGTTTCACTATTTTATGAGCCTAAAATTAAAGACAACAATTTTGAACCTAATCTCTTGATTAAAAAGGTTTAAGATTAAGAAGTTATGACTTTACATACAAGTCCATCTTATAAGTCTTAAGTCAAATTAACGCACACACGTATGTTTATATACAAATCATTGTAAATAATGTCTTAAACTTAATACAACATCTTTATGTTAAAATTTATAACTTAGTAAATTCTTTAATATTAAGCAACAAATTAAGGCCTAATGTTAATTTAAAAGGAAAAAGGAATCGTGATATTTTGCAATAAATTCAAGTCATTTTTATAAAGAAGCCCCTTTTTTTTAACTTTAACAAAAGTATGCAAAAACAAAAGATTGGATTTAAATAATGAACACATGCAAACATTAATAAACTACATATGTTTTCTATTTGAATCAATAACAGAAATATTACATTAATTAAGGCTTAAATTTAAATTACAATAAGTTTTTTCCCTCTTTTTTTTCCAAAACTTATTAACTTAAAAATTTAATTATTGAAAATTTTACTTTTAAAAAAACAATGTTTTCAAGTAAAAAATATTTACAAAATTATGGGTTGTTACACTCTCCCCCACTCAAAACTTTTCGTCCCCGAAAGGGAAGGAGGTAGGAGAATAGAAACACCCTGAAAGAAAACTAAATTGAAACTCAAAATGGATCATTGATTTAAACCATATAAATTCAATTTCAATTAATTAATATTCAATAATTGATTTAATCCATTTGATTTTTACTGAAGTTAAATCAATCTTAACTATTTCCAAATTAATTATCTTATTATCCAATTATTTTGAAATTAACAATTTCAAAATCATAAATTTGTATAGTCATTTATAATAATCATCTTTTACTCAATAAATTTAATTCTTCTTTATTCCAGATTATTATTAAATATATTCTACTTAATACATCTTATCACACATATTAAGTAGATTACATTTATTATAACTATTCCAATTTATTCTAAATTTCATTTAGCACCATTTGATATTATATATTATTCAATTATTTTTTTATTCTATTTACCCCTATTTGTCTTTTTGTAACTGAAACTTTAAGTGTATAATATTTATTATAACGCTCAAATTTTATTTATAAAATCCTTTTATATTGTACATTATCCATTACATAGTTAATTTCTGAATGATTTAGGTAAGTTCATATTGGCATGCAATTGAATATTATACAAGTAATTTTTTTTCCAATTCTATTATTGAAGTTTAAATATTCATTCAAAATTTGACTTTATTTTATCATTAGAATCACCTTTTAACATAAATTTATGAATTAAATTTCCAATTAACTTTAAACACTTTAGAGATAAATAAATTCATACATATAGTATATGTCAAATCAAATTTAAATCATATATCTATATATATTATAAATTAAGTCATATTTTAGAAATTCAAATCAATTTAATTCTTCAAACCAAAAACTGTAGCAAGACTACATAATGGTCTCTCCACTTTGAAACTCGAAAATGAATGTCGATGATGCTGCAGTCACCACCGAAATTATTTCCCAGGGACAAAGAGAAGAACACTGATTTTCAAAACTTTTAAAATTCTTAAGAAACAAATTTGTAACGACCCTAGATTTTAATTTAATTTAAATTTGATAATTAAATGAAATTTTGAATAAAAAATTTATAAAAATTATCATAAATGGAAGCGAGTTTCCCCGAGTTCAAGTATATTCTATATAAATCATTTAAATTTTTAAATATTATATATATATATATGTATATATGTGAATATATATCTGTATATGTATATTTGGATATATATGAGTCAATTTCAAATTATAAAATCTTGAGTGTGTATATATATATATATATATATATTTTGATTTGAATTTAAATCTTAGATGCATGATTTAATAAATATTTGGGTTATAAAATAAGTTAAGAAAAATATATATATATAGTAACTCATAAATAAATTTTAACAACATGTTAAAACAGAAGTTATTCATACTATAAAGTAATAAAACACAAACAGAAACAAAACAAAATATCTTTTAAAATATAAACTATTGAAATAAATATAGATAGAAAGATACAAAACAATTTGTATGTAAGATAAAATAAATACTCAAGATAAAAATAGAAATGTGTAGGCTTGCAAAAGAAAAGAAACAATATGCATTCAAATGTGATTTGGAATGTATTCATATGACAAGTGATAAAACAAAAGAAGAAATACACATAAGAAAAGGGTATGTAAACTAACTCAGCTCAATATAAAACTGCAAACAAATAAAGTATAACAAAATGAAGCAACAAAGGTAAAATAACAAAACTAAAAAGAATAAGTATATGCAGGCAAGAAAATGCAGGCTGAAATAAAGAAATACGATACAAAGTAACTAAATATTAAATATGTAGCCTACAAGTAGCTGCAGCCACCATCCAATCTACAGTAAAACAAGCATGTAATGCCTTCATCTCAGCCCATAACTATTGTACAAACAAACATTAATAATCCCTGTACCATGCCTTCTTTCTTTAATCCTTGTCTACTTCTTTTCTTTCCTATATACTTTCACATCTGCATACATATCAGTTGGAAAGCCAAAAGAAACTTTATATAGAACTAAGGCAAAACTTAGGTAAACAACATCAATCCTCATTTTAGTTCGAGCATCATCACTGAGGAAAATCAAAAATGAACATCAGTTCAACCTTAAAAACAATAATACAAAATCCAGACAAGCAAAGGAAGATTCAGCTTCCAGTTCAACCCTGAAGAATGCTCTGTTCTTCAAGTTAAAGTGAGTAACATTTCATTAAAACAATTTGAAGAATAAATATGTGAGTAAACAACTTTAAATTAAACTGAATATATTTAGTTGTTGTTTGTTAAGTTTGAAATCTGGAGTAGTTTGATATGCATATACATATACTGCCTCTGTTCTTCAAGTTAAAGTGAGTAACTCTTCTTTTAAAACCTTAAGTACCTACATTAGCTTCAAGTTTATATCTGGAAAATTAGTATGTTGAATTTATTCCTGGGTGAATATATGAATGTATTAAATATGTATGTCTGTACAAATTTGAGGCACCTCTGTTCTTATTTTCCCAGACTCAGATGTGAAATCAAATCCTTATCTCTTGATCTAACAAACTATTAACACTTAGGATTAAAACAAAACTGTTTGTTATAGCATCTATTAAAGCTTAGAAATTTGTTTAAGTTAAAACAGTTTGCAAATATTCTCTGGAAACCCAAATTCTTGGAACAAACTTAAGATGGGTAAATTTTCGAAACTCTCAATTTTCAAAGTCAGGTATGCGAATGGAATCTAGATGCTAAAACATGATTTTTAAAGTTTAACGCCTGATTTTTAGTGATAAGGATTGAGAGTAATTTGTATGTATCTGCATTTGACATTTCAAGTTGCCATGGGTGATCTAGTCGACTGGAGGGGTTGGATTTTTGTGTGGAGGTAGAGGAGTTTACGGCATCGCTGGGAAAAATGCTCGGAGTTGTCACTAATCATCGTGGCGACAGCGGTAGGCAAATAAAGTTTCTAAACCTAGTTTTAGTCTAGGGTGGAAAAATGGGTCGCTGATGATCTCAGGGTGCATCGAGTTGGATGGGATTCTGGGGATAGGCTCGTGAGGGATCGGAGATGGTGTGACCGAGGTGGCACGAGGCCTGGTGGTCGGAGATGATGATGTGGCGCGTTGCCAGGTATGGGTAGGGAGGAAGATGCAATGTCCAGGTTTCGGAATGGGAAGCTCGTTTTCGATTTCAGGTGATTGGACGCATTTCGATGGTCGAGATGAGATGTTGAGGCAAGTACTGATGTGTGGCGATCGGTGTTGATGATCAACGGTGGCTGGAACCACCGTGCATATGCACGGTGGTATATTTGCCTGATGATGTTAGTTTTGGGAAGGAGGTGGGGATGCTCGGGGAAGACTCGAAGCAGTCGAGTGACAATCTCGGGGAAAACTCGCGTTGGTCTCGAAGAAAACAAAGTAGTGGCTCGAGTAGATGAGTTTCCAGTTTTTTTTAAAACAAAAAAAAAAACCTGTCTGCAAATTGAAATTTTAAGGCAATTCAAATGAATTTGAAACTGGAAACAAGATTTAAACAGTGGTTCAAAATTTTAAAGTTAAGTTTAGTTTTCAAATAAACTCTTAAATCTTTAAGTTTTAAAATAAAGTTGAATTTTAAATAAAGAATTTAAAATCAAGAATTTTAAGCAAGTTTAAATCAATGTTAAATTAGAGGATTCCAATTCATTTTTAATCCTGGAAATTTGAATCAGTTTTTAAATCTAACTGTGTTTTAAGCAAGTTTAAAATCAAATAGTTTTTTTTAGAAACAATTATTTAAACTTGATTTTTGATAAACTTCCTTTATAAAAGGTCTTTAAATGAAAGTTAAATAATTTGTTTTACACTTTAATATTATTGAAGTCATTAACAAAGAAATGAATTACCTTAAAGATAATACGATAATTAAGTAAATTTACTAATATTATAAATAGGGATAATTTATTAAATTTATAAATTAATGGTTTAGATCTATTTATAATTAGAGATTAGTTAAAAGTAATTAAGGAAATATTATTAGTTAATGAAGATAAATTAACTAGAGATTATTAAGAAATTAAATTTATGTGATTAATTTTGATAATTCATTAGATTAATTTATTTAAATAATCAATTATAAATTATTTAAATGTAATTACTAAATGAAAGTAATTAAAGATTAATCGCTTATAGAAATAATATTTGGATCTTTTGATTTATTAAAGATAATTAATTATGAAATTGGTTTAAAGGAATGATTTAATTAATATGATTAATTAATAATAATTTAATTAATTAAAGTGTTTGATAAATTTGTTTATATCAAATGATTGGGATTAATAAATCAGGATTGTATAATAGATTCATAACTAATTAAATTTATTTACTTAGAAATAAATTGAATTAATTAGGATAAATAATTTATAAATCCTGCTTATAAATGACTATTGAATACTTGACCTTGCTTAGGAATGATTGTATTGTATGAAATGCCTTGAATTGATTGTCCTACCTGATTTATGATATTTTATTCTGTGATTTGTGCCGTGTATAATTTATTTATTTATTTACATTCGTATATTATCTGTGAATCTATGTATGGACGATAAGCTTTATAGTTTATATCGCTTATCAATCATATTTCTGTGTTTTGATCTGTGATAATTGTATGATGTTGCACTACTGTGTATAACCCCTGGACCACACTCATACACACACAAATATGGATTTCACGAGGAAATCAATTAAGTCACAGATTTTGAAATAGTTTTTAAATTTGAATTTTTTAAATTCAAATGTTTTGGAAATGGAATCGGAATAAATGTGAAAAGCTTTTGGAATGGAATTTCAAAATAAAATTTATTATTTTTAAATTACTTGATTAAGTTTTAGAATTTAAATAATTTGATTTAAATTTAAATTCAATACTTGAAATTGAATTCTATGATTTGAAATTAGGGATTAAAGATATTATGATTGGTTATATAGGGATTAAACCACTTTTAAGCATTATTTTTGGGAATTTGAATTTAACCCAAGGATTTCAACTCGTATAAATGAATCAGATTTCCAAAATGAAAACTGTTGTTTTCAAATGATAAACACTTTTAGATAAGAACTGAGATTCCAGTTAATTAGGGGAATTGCATGATTGAATAGAGAAATGATTTTCCTAAGTTATGAATGAATTTGTTTTGAAAGCTATGAATTAAATCTGTTTATTTTTAACAGATTTAAATTGATAATTTGTTTGAATCAAATTGAAATGAAATTGTTTTGAAAGCTATAAGTTAAATCTTTGATCTAAAGATTTAACGAGTTAATCAAATTGAAATGAAGATTTATTTGGAAAATCCGTGAATGAATCTTTTGTTTAAAAGATAAAAAATGTGAAAATTGCTTAAACCGTTAAAGGTTGTGAAAATGAATCTTTTTGTTTAAAGATTGAAATGGTAATTGGATTAAACCATTTGAAATAAAGTTTTGAATTATTAAGTTGTGACTTAATTGAAATCCCATTATCCATTTGTTTTTGAAATATCATGCTCACTTTTCGGTTTAGCCGGGAAAGGACCTTTGTGTCGTATAACCCATTCCGAATATGTGATTCGACGTTATGGATAGCATTTGAAGACCGGTGATGAAGACCGGGTATTTGCGAAAGCGATAGGATGACCTATCGATTGTTTCTGCACCGAGTCGCGCCGGTATAGAGACTCCATATGTGATGGGAAGTCCGAACGTGATTAGTGAATATTCGGATTGCAAGGACTTCTTTGGAAGTGCCTTCGGTTTTGTTCGAACCCAGAACAGACTTGTATGGATTGTATGCCTGACATTACAAGTTGAGATATAAAGCCGATTTCTTTCAAATATATTTCTGTTGGTGGCGGAGAATTTATTCTTTGCTTAACACCCTTCTTTGAGACGTATGTGCTCAAAGGTTATATAGTTGAAGTTATCAGCGATATATTCCCAATTTGGTAATGTGACATGCCAAGTGTTGCTGAAATGATCATTGTGTTGATTATTTGTGATAGGATCATTTATTTGATCGTCTATCTTAGTGATCATTGTGTTGATCATTTGTTGACCCAAAGCATGGCTTTTTGTACAAAGTGTGTTTTGTGGACGTGAATTCATCGAGCCTCACATCCCGGAAATGGTCAAAACAGGAAAGATGCGGCAAGGTTATTAGGGGTTGCTGTAGCTCCCCTTAGGGTATGTACATTTCCTTCTGGATAGAGGTGATATCATGGTATGGAGCCCAGATATTTAACCTATGTGGTTACTACGAATTTATTACTTTGTGGTTGTTGGTTTTCGGGATCCCGAGAGAAAGGTCGTTTACGATCGGGGAATGGCGTGCTCGTGTCAGTAGTTACCCAGTTAGGGGTAACCCGGCCTTGTGTTGGCAGAGTTCCGGTTTGGTTCTCGGGGATGTCTTTCCAGAGGCATTCTCATGTGGCAATGGGAAGTTCCTTGGCCTGACCATTTGTTGGAAATCCAAAGAAACAATACGAAACTTGTACGGTTTTAGTTGTAGAACCTGCCATTTAAAATGGTAGCTATAGTAGGCATAATATAATGGTACCTATGCTGGCTAAGATTTATACTCTACTTTCGAAATGATTTTTCATACACTATGCACTAGTAATAATATCAAATCTTTCTTTTTAATGCGTATCAAGCATCTTTGACTAACATAAGAAGAAATCTCCTCCAAGTCTGCGTTTGCATTGTGTGTGTGGTGGGAGGTCTTATGGTAGTTACATTTTCAAAAGCATTGCGAATTGACTTTAAAATCTTTTGTTGATTGTTTAAAAGATAAACTGTTTTTATTGCTCACACCAGTCCCACGACTGATCCGGAGTTTATTGTTTTCTTTCCTAAACTCTGGGTGCTCATTATTTTCTACACGAGCAGTCTAGAGTTGGGTTTTTCAGATAGTTGGATATAGTGGATTATCTGGAGTTAGTTCAGTCTTTGGATCGCACCAGTCTTGTTAAGCTATTGGGCTATGTGATGGGGGGTTCTCGCTTCGCCGTTTGGTGGCGAACGGGAGACTCTTACTCCCACACATCCTCTTTTAGGGGGTTGGTTAGGCGTAAGCTGTGACAGTCGAGAGGCTGGCCGTAAAAGCAAGTTTGGGATACCAGTGTAAGCCACGGTGGGGCTGGGATGGTTGAAAAGCCTACCGGTTGTGACCACTAGCTCGTCTCGTTACATGTGGTATCAGAGCTAAGGTGAAACTTTAGCTTAGGAGTGTAACACATTAAGTAGCTCATTAGAGATAGGATGAAGTAAATCCTAGAATGAGTAATCCTTAAGATATCCGTTTGAATGCCTCAGTAAATTCTCTTACTATCCACTGATAGTAAGTATGAGTGCAAGAAGAGAACGAGATAGAGGACAGGGAAATACGACTATAATTAGTCAAAAAAAAAAACTCTGTAACAACAGTGGAAATAACTTTCTCTATCAATTTTCTTTGATTCGTTTCCAAATTCTTTTGATTTGTCCGTACCAGCTACAAGAAGATGTTTCGGTGTGGTGATGGCTCTACGAATCGTTGTAGAAAATTCTTACTTCGCATCTTCATCGATTTCTTATCAGTTTTTCGTTTTAAACTTTAATGAATTTGAAATTTAGAATTAAATTTTTGAATAAATTAGAAATTTTTAATTGAATTAAATTGATTAATAGAATATGAAGAATGATTAGAATTGTATCGATAAAATGATTTTGTTTAAAACCAAAATTTGAAATTTTATCATAATTTCTTGTATCTATTATTGATATTCTGATTTGGTGAGCCAAATGCAGAATAGATATCCAGTTTGATCTGAAAGATATTTCTCTATCTTTCATCTATCTGTGTTGTTTTCGTGCCTGCGAATTTCGAGGACGAAATTCTTTTAAGGGGGGAAGTTTGTAACGACCCTAGATTTTAATTTAATTTAAATTTGATAATTAAATGAAATTTTGAATAAAAAATTTATAAAAATTATCATAAATGGAAGCGAGTTTCCCCGAGTTCAAGTATATTCTATATAAATCATTTAAATTTTTAAATATTATATATATATGTATATATGTGAATATATATCTGTATATGTATATTTGGATATATATGAGTCAATTTCAAATTATAAAATCTTGAGTGTATATATATATATATATATATATATATATATTTTGATTTGAATTTAAATCTTAGATGCATGATTTAATAAATATTTGGGTTATAAAATAAGTTAAGAAAAATATATATATATAGTAACTCATAAATAAATTTTAACAACATGTTAAAACAGAAGTTATTCATACTATAAAGTAATAAAACACAAACATAAACAAAACAAAATATCTTTTAAAATATAAACTATTGAAATAAATATAGATAGAAAGATACAAAACAATTTGTATGTAAGATAAAATAAATACTCAAGATAAAAATAGAAATGTGTAGGCTTGCAAAAGAAAAGAAACAATATGCATTCAAATGTGATTTGGAATGTATTCATATGACAAGTGATAAAACAAAAGAAGAAATACACATAAGAAAAGGGTATGTAAACTAACTCAGCTCAATATAAAACTGCAAACAAATAAAGTATAACAAAATGAAGCAACAAAGGTAAAATAACAAAACTAAAAAGAATAAGTATATGCAGGCAAGAAAATGCAGGCTGAAATAAAGAAATACGATACAAAGTAACTAAATATTAAATATGTAGCCTACAAGTAGCTGCAGCCACCATCCAATCTACAGTAAAACAAGCATGTAATGCCTTCATCTCAGCCCATAACTATTGTACAAACAAACATTAATAATCCCTGTACCATGCCTTCTTTCTTTAATCCTTGTCTACTTCTTTTCTTTCCTATATACTTTCACATCTGCATACATATCAGTTGGAAAGCCAAAAGAAACTTTATATAGAACTAAGGCAAAACTTAGGTAAACAACATCAATCCTCATTTTAGTTCGAGCATCATCACTGAGGAAAATCAAAAATGAACATCAGTTCAACCTTAAAAACAATAATACAAAATCCAGACAAGCAAAGGAAGATTCAGCTTCCAGTTCAACCCTGAAGAATGCTCTGTTCTTCAAGTTAAAGTGAGTAACATTTCGTTAAAACAATTTGAAGAATAAATATGTGAGTAAACAACTTTAAATTAAACTGAATATATTTAGTTGTTGTTTGTTAAGTTTGAAATCTGGAGTAGTTTGATATGCATATACATATACTGCCTCTGTTCTTCAAGTTAAAGTGAGTAACTCTTCTTTTAAAACCTTAAGTACCTACATTAGCTTCAAGTTTATATCTGGAAAATTAGTATGTTGAATTTATTCCTGGGTGAAAATATGAATGTATTAAATATGTATGTCTGTACAAATTTGAGGCACCTCTGTTCTTATTTTCCCAGACTCAGATGTGAAATCAAATCCTTATCTCTTGATCTAACAAACTATTAACACTTAGGATTAAAACAAAACTGTTTGTTATAGCATCTATTAAAGCTTAGAAATTTGTTTAAGTTAAAACAGTTTGCAAATATTCTCTGGAAACCCAAATTCTTGGAACAAACTTAAGATGGGTAAATTTTCGAAACTCTCAATTTTCAAAGTCAGGTATGCGAATGGAATCTAGATGCTAAAACATGATTTTTAAAGTTTAACGCCTGATTTTTAGTGATAAGGATTGAGAGTAATTTGTATGTATCTGCATTTGACATTTCAAGTTGCCATGGGTGATCTAGTCGACTGGAGGGGTTGGATTTTTGTGTGGAGGTAGAGGAGTTTACGGCATCGCTGGGAAAAATGCTCGGAGTTGTCACTAATCATCGTGGCGACAGCGGTAGGCAAATAAAGTTTCTAAACCTAGTTTTAGTCTAGGGTGGAAAAATGGGTCGCTGATGATCTCAGGGTGCATCGAGTTGGATGGGATTCTGGGGATAGGCTCGTGAGGGATCGGAGATGGTGTGACCGAGGTGGCACGAGGCCTGGTGGTCGGAGATGATGATGTGGCGCGTTGCCAGGTATGGGTAGGGAGGAAGATGCAATGTCCAGGTTTCGGAATGGGAAGCTCGTTTTCGATTTCAGGTGATTGGACGCATTTCGATGGTCGAGATGAGATGTTGAGGCAAGTACTGATGTGTGGCGATCGGTGTTGATGATCAACGGTGGCTGGAACCACCGTGCATATGCACGGTGGTATATTTGCCTGATGATGTTAGTTTTGGGAAGGAGGTGGGGATGCTCGGGGAAGACTCGAAGCAGTCGAGTGACAATCTCGGGGAAAACTCGCGTTGGTCTCGAAGAAAACAAAGTAGTGGCTCGAGTAGATGAGTTTCCAGTTTTTTTTAAAACAAAAAAAAAACCTGTCTGCAAATTGAAATTTTAAGGCAATTCAAATGAATTTGAAACTGGAAACAAGATTTAAACAGTGGTTCAAAATTTTAAAGTTAAGTTTAGTTTTCAAATAAACTCTTAAATCTTTAAGTTTTAAAATAAAGTTGAATTTTAAATAAAGAATTTAAAATCAAGAATTTTAAGCAAGTTTAAATCAATGTTAAATTAGAGGATTCCAATTCATTTTTAATCCTGGAAATTTGAATCAGTTTTTAAATCTAACTGTGTTTTAAGCAAGTTTAAAATCAAATAGTTTTTTTTAGAAACAATTATTTAAACTTGATTTTTGATAAACTTCCTTTATAAAAGGTCTTTAAATGAAAGTTAAATAATTTGTTTTACACTTTAATATTATTGAAGTCATTAACAAAGAAATGAATTACCTTAAAGATAATACGATAATTAAGTAAATTTACTAATATTATAAATAGGGATAATTTATTAAATTTATAAATTAATGGTTTAGATCTATTTATAATTAGAGATTAGTTAAAAGTAATTAAGGAAATATTATTAGTTAATGAAGATAAATTAACTAGAGATTATTAAGAAATTAAATTTATGTGATTAATTTTGATAATTCATTAGATTAATTTATTTAAATAATCAATTATAAATTATTTAAATGTAATTACTAAATGAAAGTAATTAAAGATTAATCGCTTATAGAAATAATATTTGGATCTTTTGATTTATTAAAGATAATTAATTATGAAATTGGTTTAAAGGAATGATTTAATTAATATGATTAATTAATAATAATTTAATTAATTAAAGTGTTTGATAAATTTGTTTATATCAAATGATTGGGATTAATAAATCAGGATTGTATAATAGATTCATAACTAATTAAATTTATTTACTTAGAAATAAATTGAATTAATTAGGATAAATAATTTATAAATCCTGCTTATAAATGACTATTGAATACTTGACCTTGCTTAGGAATGATTGTATTGTATGAAATGCCTTGAATTGATTGTCCTACCTGATTTATGATATTTTATTCTGTGATTTGTGCCGTGTATAATTTATTTATTTATTTACATTCGTATATTATCTGTGAATCTATGTATGGACGATAAGCTTTATAGTTTATATCGCTTATCAATCATATTTCTGTGTTTTGATCTGTGATAATTGTATGATGTTGCACTACTGTGTATAACCCCTGGACCACACTCATACACACACAAATATGGATTTCACGAGGAAATCAATTAAGTCACAGATTTTGAAATAGTTTTTAAATTTGAATTTTTTAAATTCAAATGTTTTGGAAATGGAATCGGAATAAATGTGAAAAGCTTTTGGAATGGAATTTCAAAATAAAATTTATTATTTTTAAATTACTTGATTAAGTTTTAGAATTTAAATAATTTGATTTAAATTTAAATTCAATACTTGAAATTGAATTCTATGATTTGAAATTAGGGATTAAAGATATTATGATTGGTTATATAGGGATTAAACCACTTTTAAGCATTATTTTTGGGAATTTGAATTTAACCCAAGGATTTCAACTCGTATAAATGAATCAGATTTCCAAAATGAAAACTGTTGTTTTCAAATGATAAACACTTTTAGATAAGAACTGAGATTCCAGTTAATTAGGGGAATTGCATGATTGAATAGAGAAATGATTTTCCTAAGTTATGAATGAATTTGTTTTGAAAGCTATGAATTAAATCTGTTTATTTTTAACAGATTTAAATTGATAATTTGTTTGAATCAAATTGAAATGAAATTGTTTTGAAAGCTATAAGTTAAATCTTTGATCTAAAGATTTAACGAGTTAATCAAATTGAAATGAAGATTTATTTGGAAAATCCGTGAATGAATCTTTTGTTTAAAAGATAAAAAATGTGAAAATTGCTTAAACCGTTAAAGGTTGTGAAAATGAATCTTTTTGTTTAAAGATTGAAATGGTAATTGGATTAAACCATTTGAAATAAAGTTTTGAATTATTAAGTTGTGACTTAATTGAAATCCCATTATCCATTTGTTTTTGAAATATCATGCTCACTTTTCGGTTTAGCCGGGAAAGGACCTTTGTGTCGTATAACCCATTCCGAATATGTGATTCGACGTTATGGATAGCATTTGAAGACCGGTGATGAAGACCGGGTATTTGCGAAAGCGATAGGATGACCTATCGATTGTTTCTGCACCGAGTCGCGCCGGTATAGAGACTCCATATGTGATGGGAAGTCCGAACGTGATTAGTGAATATTCGGATTGCAAGGACTTCTTTGGAAGTGCCTTCGGTTCTGTTCGAACCCAGAACAGACTTGTATGGATTGTATGCCTGACATTACAAGTTGAGATATAAAGCCGATTCCTTTCAAATATATTTCTGTTGGTGGCGGAGAATTTATTCTTTGCTTAACACCCTTCTTTGAGACGTATGTGCTCAAAGGTTATATAGTTGAAGTTATCAGCGATATATTCCCAATTTGGTAATGTGACATGCCAAGTGTTGCTGAAATGATCATTGTGTTGATTATTTGTGATAGGATCATTTATTTGATCGTCTATCTTAGTGATCATTGTGTTGATCATTTGTTGACCCAAAGCATGGCTTTTTGTACAAAGTGTGTTTTGTGGACGTGAATTCATCGAGCCTCACATCCCGGAAATGGTCAAAACAGGAAAGATGCGGCAAGGTTATTAGGGGTTGCTGTAGCTCCCCTTAGGGTATGTACATTTCCTTCTGGATAGAGGTGATATCATGGTATGGAGCCCAGATATTTAACCTATGTGGTTACTACGAATTTATTACTTTGTGGTTGTTGGTTTTCGGGATCCCGAGAGAAAGGTCGTTTACGATCGGGGAATGGCGTGCTCGTGTCAGTAGTTACCCAGTTAGGGGTAACCCGGCCTTGTGTTGGCAGAGTTCCGGTTTGGTTCTCGGGGATGTCTTTCCAGAGGCATTCTCATGTGGCAATGGGAAGTTCCTTGGCCTGACCATTTGTTGGAAATCCAAAGAAACAATACGAAACTTGTACGGTTTTAGTTGTAGAACCTGCCATTTAAAATGGTAGCTATAGTAGGCATAATATAATGGTACCTATGCTGGCTAAGATTTATACTCTACTTTCGAAATGATTTTTCATACACTATGCACTAGTAATAATATCAAATCTTTCTTTTTAATGCGTATCAAGCATCTTTGACTAACATAAGAAGAAATCTCCTCCAAGTCTGCGTTTGCATTGTGTGTGTGGTGGGAGGTCTTATGGTAGTTACATTTTCAAAAGCATTGCGAATTGACTTTAAAATCTTTTGTTGATTGTTTAAAAGATAAACTGTTTTTATTGCTCACACCAGTCCCACGACTGATCCGGAGTTTATTGTTTTCTTTCCTAAACTCTGGGTGCTCATTATTTTCTACACGAGCAGTCTAGAGTTGGGTTTTTCAGATAGTTGGATATAGTGGATTATCTGGAGTTAGTTCAGTCTTTGGATCGCACCAGTCTTGGTTATCTTGGTGCATCGCTATTGGGAGTTCGAGCTATTGTTAGAGTGATTCTTGGAAATGGAGTTACAGTTATTTTCGGAGTTCCTCTTTGAAGACTATCTTGGAGTTGTATTGTTCCGCTGCTAGTGTTATCTATTTTCTTTTCCGCTGCTATTTTATTGTATCATATCTCTGATGTATATTGATATTTATTGGATCATCTGTTGTAACAGATATTGTATCAAAGCTGTATATCAATGTATTATTCTTTTATTCCGCTGTGTTATTTACTTAATTTTGTTATAAGCTCCGGCGAATCGGATTTGAACGGTCGAATCTACGGCATTCGAATACGATTTGAAGTATGGATGTCGATTTTCGAGCGGGCAAAATCCGAGTCGTTACAAAATTTCTTATTCGAAAATACTTTAAATAATATATCCCTTTAAAACTTTAAACACAAGGTTTGAAACCATCGGAAATTAAATTCACAAATTCTTGTTTTAAACTCATTTCAGTTCCCAAATCAATTTATAAACAACTATTTATAAATTTATTTATAGAATAATAAATGATAAATCAAGTATTATCATTTCAAATGATTAATTTAAATCAATTTATTAAGTTCCATAAAATTTACTTATATATCAAATTTTATTTCATTAACCAAATTTTAAACTAATATTGTGTCGGTTTGTTCTGTTCAAGTGTTTTGGAAATTCCATCGATAGCGTTGGTTAGCCGAATCGATCAGAAATCCAAATCAACATCAACAACCCAAACAACACAAAATAAACATTAATTATAGATTTACAAGTACAATTCAAAAATAGTTGGAGATAGGCTAGAAAAAAAAAAGATGATTAATTAACAAAATAGGAATATGGATAAGCTTATGTAAATCGCGGGCAACCTTAACCGGGTCAACCATGACTTAAAGAATAAGATCGATGTGGATTTTCTGGGGTAAATCTACATTAAATCTCAAGAGATAGAGTTCGGAACAACCAAAGATACTAGCATATAAACCGAGGATAAATATAAATCTCTGGTGAATCAATGCTAGTTGTAAAAGAGTTTCATCCCTTTATTAGAATATTGGCGAGACCGCCAATTCACTATAAAGATCATCCGAAGTGGAGTTATGGGATACTCCAGAATCGAAAGAAAATGAATAGTGAGGGACAAGAATGAACTTCGGAACCGCAGAGAACGTTCCAAAATTCGAAAAGGAAGAGATTCAAGCTCGAATGAAAGTGATTCTGTAAATCAAATTTACCATACATTCTAAGTTTTGCCTAGATCCAAAGCTCTGGTACCAACTGTAACGACCCGATATTTTCAACCATTCGCAACCGCACATGTCGGACTTGAATTGTTCAAAATACCGCGATGTAAATAAAATTTGGCAAATCTCAAAATATACAGTAAATAAATAATCACATAACCACAGACACTGATATCAGAAAACTCGCAGCGGAATTTAAAATACTTAGTGGTTCATGAAGCCACTAAAAATAGTCTCACACAAATAAACATTACATAGTCTTAAATCTCAAATATAGTTTAAAACATAAATAGAAAATCCAAATATCCCATAGTCTTGATTACATAAATAAGATAACGGACTTAAAGTTTGCGGCAGCTTGAAAGATCTACAGAAGTCCTAACTCCGGGATGAAAGCTGAACTGCAACTCAGGCTGACCAGAGCGTAAAATAAAACATAAACACTCGAGTCAAGACATACATACTTATATAGTGTAAGCTAATTCAAGTGTACTGTAATCTAGAGCAAGTAACTTAAAGGATGCTTGGGACCGCCCATCCTCTAAGGATCCGTTAAACTATTTACTATGTAGTAATATTCGCTATTATAATAATGTCTATTGGTAAAATAAACTTACTTTAAAATAGCGTTAAAGGGTTACCCATATAGCCCTTAACACACATAATGCCAATAGTCTATACAGTACCTGCATATCTCCTGATCGGGAGACTACGAGAAGATACTCCATAGGTACGACACAAATCAAACTCGTACAGGGCTCGCTATGGTAGGTGACACGACACAACTAGGCAATGCCAAGGTAGATATACCAATTACGCTTCCGGACCGGTGGAAACGCGCAGCGCGCAGCTACCGCCCGCCTCGAACAACACTCCCAAATCAAAGGTGCGCACCAAACAATCACAAAAGCAATAGAATGGCATACAAAGAAGTGCGTCCGATCAGAGGTGCCACCTCATTAATCCGTCAATCGCTCCTGTTTTAGCCACTTTATGCCAACTCACGGGAGTCGGGTCCACGTATTTACCTCAAAGAAAACGTCACCACCATCCTACTTCATTCTGGAATCTCCACCACGTACACGGTTGTCAAAGTGGTTTTCGGTATCGACAGAGAGTATGCCATATATCTGATCCCGGTCTCTTTAACAACCAAACGTTATTATAACTCGTGGTTATAACTTTTAAAAATGGTATTTATACTTTAAAATCAAAATAAATTTCAAATACATTTCAATATCATAATATCATTTCAAACATCATTTATTTAAACATCAGTCATTTTATTTAATATAAAATACCATTTAAATTTATTCAATTTATTTAGGAATTAATTGCCTTTCAACTCACATTTAAAAGTTAAATTCTTCCATTTAAAACCATTTAAAGTCAATTCCTTATTTTTATTAATTACATATTAAATTCCAAAATTTAAGCCTTTTTCTCCAAAGATTATTAAATTTTATTAAAACAATCAAAAATTCAGTTTCCGTAGCACTTATAAAATGCTACCTAAAGTT
This sequence comes from Allium cepa, assembly GCA_030765085.1. Lineage (NCBI taxonomy): Eukaryota > Viridiplantae > Streptophyta > Magnoliopsida > Asparagales > Amaryllidaceae > Allium > Allium cepa. The sequence goes on along the minus strand of CM060928.1, from coordinate 894,201,541 downwards.
ATAGGTTAAACAGTTCATTTCAAAAAGACAACATATAAGTGTTGTAGTAGATTTCTTTATTTCCAACTAAACTTTAGTAATCTTTATCAAGTATAGCACTTACAAAGTGCTATAATAGCTTTTAGTTCAAATTAGCCTTTAAGTTCATTTAAATTTAACTACAATATTTACAAATGCTGTAATATCCTTTATATTTAAAATTTCAAGGTTTAACTATGATTTCATAACTAAGTAAAATTTTCATATAAATCATATATTTTCACATTATAAAGTCATAAGTTCAATACTCATATTTTTATGAATTTATAAGTAAATTTTCACACAAAAATCAAATTTTATTATGAATTTCTTATTTAAATCCAAGTATTAAATTCTCATTTCTGTAATTAAATTATTAACTTAACAATTAAGTATTAAATTCCCAAAATATAACTTATTATCAATTATTTTACTTAACTAAAATCTCACTTTTAACAAAAATTCAGAATTTCCGAAAATAAATTATATTTGAAAATTTTACTTAAACATTCATTTATTTAACATTTCGACTCATTCAAAAATCATTATAAATTTTATAAAAATCATTTAAATAAATTTTAAACCAGAATATTATAAATTTTCCATTTAAAATATTTTTAAAACATTTCAGAAAAATATTATATAAACCACGGGTCTGTATATAGTTTTCTAGCCTAGGTCAAGTGATACGGATATATATCATTTCAATCCACAATTTACAAAGAAAACCCGGGTTCTATCATTTCAAACCCGTAATCCCAAGTTAAATAATAAATAATTAAATAATTGAATAAATGAGTAAATAGGTATCGTTCAGGCCTATCATTTCAGCCTGTAACGATTTCTATTCTACAGGGAACTTGCAGTGTGATTCAAACAGTAAATAATAATAAATAGTATAACTGCAAAATATAACAATAGATAATACAACTGAAGATGTGTCAATTAAAAAACGGGGTTTAACATCATAAGTTAATATCACAGTTAGATAAAATTAAATAAAATAAGTTTACAATTACACTTGTGATTAATTCACAAATATACAAGTATGTTTGTCTGGTGAGGAATACTCACCTTGTGGCCGTCGAAGATTTTGATTCAAGAATGATGGTAACACTTTGAAAAGAGAATGCACAGAAGCACGATCAAATAGTTGTGAAGGCTGCGACCAGATTTTTTTTATTCTTGAAAAGGAAACGAATAAATTCAACATCAAAACTAAGTAAAATTTAACACAAAATTTTGAAATAAACTGAACGAATGGAATCAAATATTGACTTGACCACTTCACTAGATGGAGAGAGGAAGGTAGGGTGTAGATGAGCATGAAGTGGACGACAAAATATAACAAACAAAAAGAAGAAGGAAGGAAAAAATGAATAAAAACCATTACCAGATTTCCCTGCTCACGAAAAAGAAAGAAGCAAATGGAGATGCAGAAAATTTTGAGGTGAGGAAATGTGATATGAGGTTTGTATTTATAGGCAGAAGCTTTGCACACAAGGAAAAGTAACGTGTGCAAATCAAATGAGAACAAAAAGGCAAGCAAATATTTTTGCTTTGATATGTGATGTTGAATTATTGCGTTTATAAGGCAAAGAATATTTAAATCAAATAGTCAATTTTTGCAGTGGTATCTTGGACCACATATCCAAAAGTAACGTACATTGATTTGATAAAGGAATGGCAAAGGAAATTTGTTTTTTTTCTTTTTGTTTTGCTGACCGAGTATTTCCAAGAGGGTTTGCATGATTATAGGAAGAAACATCAAACATTTTTTGCTTTCACTGAAGAGGAAATTTCGAACGTTCCCAATAGTTTCAGGTAGGAGATAATAGATATGTAATATACGGTATCCGTTTCTTTCTGAAATAAATTAGCAGTCTATGCATGTGATATATAAAGTTATTGCATTGTTTTTATCATTTTCTTCCATGTAGGTTAAAATACATTTAGTTGCAAATATAAAGCAAATTTAACTGAAATTTGATTCTACTACATAGAAAATGAAGTTTGACATATTTTATTATTATAGGAATAGTTTTACTTCGCAATCTTTCAAAATGAAGTTAAGGGAGGCAAGCTGTTAGGAAAAAAAATATACTGCTTACGTGACAAGAAACTTGCATTTATGATTTAGTTTAAAAGATGAAAGTTTTACTGATAGATAAAATAAGGAACGCACAAATTAAGGATATGAATGTTAGAAAAATCAAAGATTTTATACCAAATAAAATAGTTGCAGCAAAAGAGAAAAGGGATGTCCCTAAAAAGATAAATGGCTAGTCACGGTTAAAGGAAAATTGAAACGGATATGCTTCCCTCTTACTCAAAAATGTACGTTTACTGATTTATTTAACCCTTTTTAGTTACGCATACACATTTGGAATGCGCACTATAGACGCAGTAACTAACTCAAAATTTTACGCTCAAAATGACACCTAAATTCTTATACGTTTTCTTATATACATTATTTACTCCATCAGATAACGTGCCATTTAAATGCATACTTAAACAGTTTCTTTATGAATCTTGAAATTTATTACTTATTAAGATATGTTTTGTTTACACTGGGTATTTATTCATTCATTTATCATTTACCCAAAATCTATTACAAAAGTGTATATAAGTAACGGTATAAATTATTTTATTTTTAAAAGGTATACAATCTATTTTAAAGAACAAAAGTGAAATAAAAGTTGTTGTGAATTTATTCAATTAAACTAAAAGATTTGAAAACTAGAATTTAAAAAAGATTTAGATTCTGATGAACGTTAATTTATAACCAAAATATGCATTTTAGAGTTTTCTTATAAATAAAAATCTTGGGCGAGCTAAATTTAGAAAAGGACAAAAAAAGAAAAATGGAAAATGAATGGCTACAAGAATGGCAAGAAATAAAGAGGCTAGAATTGAAAAGGTCATAAGTTAAGGTAAAAGAAACATATATATTTAATCTTATATGCAATTGAAAAAGAAATGAGATAAGGGGAAGATTTTGGAGTGATTAGGAAGAGCAATACATAACTAAAGTATGGTAAATAAATAGATTGGTAAATAAAAAGGTAAGAAATAAACAATTTAGCGTATGCGTAATTAAAAAAAAGTAACGTATGTATAATTGAATTTTTTTTTTCAAGCTATTAAATAAAAGATATACATAAGAAATATTTAATAGATAAAATAAGGTCTAGACAAATAAATAAAGAAATAAATGTCATGAGATAGACATAGGAAAATAATAAAGAGACTAGGCAAATAAAAATGAGAAGTGCGAATTAAATCTTTTTATTTGAATGGCAAAAAGAAATACACAGTTATGAATGAGGTGGATGGCTAAGGTAAGAGAGAAAGAGGGTATAAACGAATAACTTGATGTATTAATTTTTCTTTCGAGAATTGCATGAGAGATGAGAAGTTATAGGCAAGAAAAATATAAATATTGATATTTTAAAAGGGCCATGAGTTGATTGAGCATAGATTTATTACTTGTTATACACTGCCACTTGGTTCTATTCCTATTATAAGCAATAGGTAGGAAATCTTGTTGTGTGATGGAATTAAGCCATGGGTTTCTTAATTAAGGAGAACATAAAACGGCAAGCGATTATATTTGATTGTGTACAATGATGATGTTTCCTTCATATGTATCTTTATTGGTCATAGTATTATTAAAAACATATACGTATACGTATATATATAATAGACTTATATATATAAATGCGTTAAAATTTAGTTTCACTATTTTATGAGCCTAAAATTAAAGACAACAATTTTTAACATAATCTCCAGATTAAAAAAGTTTAACATTAAGAAGTTATGACTTTACATACAAGTCCATCTTATAAGTCTTAAGTCAAATTAACGCACACACATATGTATATATACAAATCATTGTAAATAATGTCTTAAACTTGGTACAACATCTTTATGTTAAAATTTATAACTTAGTAAATTCTTTAATATTAAGCAACAAATTAAGGTCTAACGTTAATTTAAAAGGAAAAAGGAATCGTGATATTTTGCAATAAATTCAAGTCATTTTTATAAAGAAGCCCTCCCCTTTTTTTTAACTTTAACAAAAGTATGCAAAAACAAAAGATTGGATTTAAATAATGAACACATGCAAACATTAATAAACTACATATGTTTTCTATTTGAATCAATAACAGAAATATTACATTATTTAAGGCTTAAATTTAAATTGCAATAAGTTTTTTTTCCCTCTTTTTTTCCAAAACTTATTAACTTAAAAATTTAATTATTGAAAATTTTACTTTTTAAAAAAACAACGTTTTCAAGTAAAAAATATTTACAAAATTATGGGTTGTTACATTGGAGGAGATTTGTTCTTATGATAGTCAAAGATGCTTACTACGTAAAGAATTTCTTTTTATTATTACTATAAGTGCAAAATGTGGAAAACCATTTCGAAAGTATAATATAAATCTTAGGCAGCATAGGTACCATCATATTATGCCTGCTATAGCTACCTCCTGAGGAGGCAGGTTATACAATTTGCAATCGTAAAGGGTTCGTATTGTTTATTTGGATTTCCAACAAATGGTCAGGCCAAGGAACTTCCCATTGCCACATGGGTATGCCTCTAGAAGGACGCCACGAGAACCTAACCGGATCTCTGCCAACACAAGGCCAGGTTACCCCTAGCTGGGTAACAACTGACACGAGTATGCCATCCCCCGATCGTAACCGACCTAAATCCCGGGATTCACTAACAACCACAAAATAATAAGTTTGCAGTAACAACATAGGTTAAGTATCTGGGCTCCATACCATGATACCACCTCTATCCAGAAGGAATGACATACACTAAGGGGGGCTATCCCCTTATAATCTTGCCGCATCTTTCCTGTTTTGACCATTACCGAGGTGTGAAGTCCGACGAAGTCTCGTCCACAAAGCTACGCTTTTCATAAAAGCCACGCTTTGATCAACAAATGATCATCAGCACTTTGAATGCCACATTACAAAATTGGGAATGTATCACTAGTAACCATCAACTACATAACCTCTGAGCTTATACGTCTCAGAGAAGGGTGTTAAGCTAATAGAATAAATTCTCCGCCACCAACAGAAATGTATTTGATAGAAACCAGCTTTACATCTCAAATTGTAACGTCAGACACAAATCCATACAAGTCCGTTCCGGGATCGAACGGAACCAAAGGCACTTCCAAAGAAGCCCTTACAATCCGGATATTCACTAATCACGTCCAGAATTCCCATCACAAAGAGTGATAAAATCTCTATATCGGAGATAAGCCGATGCAGAGTCATTTAACGGTAATCCTTCCATTTTCGAAAATATCCGATCTTCAACACCGGTCTTCAAATACTATCCATTATGACATATCATTATTCGGAATGAGATTTATGACACAAAGGTCCTCTTCCGGTTAAACCGAATAACGAGCGCTTATTTTAAAATAAGTATAGCATTCAAATTCAAGCAATTCACAACAAATACCTATTTAAAGGTAAATATTGATAGTCGGTTATTTAACTATCAAGAGATATGCACAATCATCACCAAATTCCAAATAATTTCCCAAATTATTTATTTTCCAAAAATATCTTTACAAGATATATAATTTTCCACACTTCAAAAATAAATCAATGTTTATTTTTAAAACAATTTTCCCTTTCCTTTATAAATTCCATGGTGAATTCACATTTCCAAATATCTATTAATATACGATTCCCAAATTGGTTTCAAATATTCACTTTCAATTTTTCTTTAAAGGATAAAATCTCAAAACATTTCACTTCATATTGGAAAACATTTCCATACTTATTTAATAATAAGTAATTCACAAATCTATTTATTTTCAACATTTGGAAAATATTCAATATATTTAAATCACAATTAAGGATATATTTTATTCTTTAAGGAAAACATTCTCTTAAACACATTTATTCGAGTCAAAACGAATATTGCGTAAAACATCATTACGAAAACCCGAAATCACTAGTATAGGGATTCGAAATTGAGATAGATATATAAATCCCAATACTATATAAAGCATTTCCTTTCGAAAATCAATTACTATAACAACAGTGTTATAGTCCATCATTTCCTTTTATTTCTCGAAAACGTCTATTTCAACAATGAATGTTGAAATCTATGGTTTCGATACTTAATACATTTTAAAACGTCTTTAAATCATTTTAATTCTATTTAAAATATCACTTCCCCAAAACATTTCTTTAATATATTATTCACTGTCCAAAATTGTGAATATAATTCGTTAACTAAATTTATTATTTCTACACAATTTATTGTAAAGGATTATCCACTGTCCAAAATCGTGGACTTAACTCCTTAAATAAGCTTTCATATTTACTTATGAAATTCAATTGGTTACGGATTTATAAAATAACGTTAATAAATTCACATTTATATATATTTTATAAAAACTTCAACTTCTAAAATCCCTCAATTTACAAATTCTATTCAAATCTCATTTAAATGCCAAAATCCACTTTATAAGTTACTTGTAAATCTTTTATTTTACAAAGTCTATTCATTTTATACTTCACAATTTATAAATCTCGTTCACTTATGAAATCCATTTATACTTCATTTTAACACTTATAAAAATTCGTTTTATAATTCCAATAATTTTAGTTTATAGATATCAATTTTATAAATCTTTTACATAAACCGTTTATAATAATTTCAAAAATCTCAATTTAAACTATTTTATAAATTAATTAACTACTTATTTCAAAAATCACATTTCGGTTATATTTCACAAAAATCATAATTTTTGTAACATAAAAATTATGACGTTTATTTATTTAAAATGAATCAATTCCAAATTTCAAAAAAATGTATACTTTCAAAAATCGCTTAAAAATCCTTTTAAATTCAGAATCGTTATTTTAACATTTTTGAAACTCCAAAAATAGGCCCAATGCTGCAACAGCACCGAAACATCAACCACGGCATCGAAACGTCATATATCAATATGATAACAGAATATATCGCAAATATCTGTAAATAAATCAATACTGTTGAGGAATCCAGTTGGATCCCTCCAACCTGTTTCCCTGCATCCACAGATGTTAGAACAATACCAATCCCGTTTCAATACAGAATATCGTGGTACATGGGTTTATACAAAATATTATCCGCTATTATGCGGTGCAATAGGGTCTCATCCGCTATATAATGCGGGAAAATCAACTCCATGTACATATATAATACCAATTCCATTCATGGTGGAATTATCGCGGTATATGGGTTTAATAAATAACATCCGCTTAATATACGGCGCATAGGGTCTATTTCAAAGCAATAGATAATAATTTATCATTCAATCACACAATCAAGCAATTTTAAATTTAACTATTTAAAATTTAAATCGAAACAAATTCGATTTAGTGAGAAGTTCTCACCTTGTTTCCAGTAACAGTTGCTGTGTTTTATTTCGAATAAAATTAAACGCGCGTTTAATTTTATCCAAAAATTTCACTAGCTCCAATCAACTTCAATCTAGCTCCATCGTGTAGTGTTCGTCCATACGAACCCAACGCAATTCATTTCGTCCAAAACGGACCTCGTATGAAAAAGTTATCGCGTTACAAAGTTTATACGAATTTTAAATTATAATAATTTGCAAATTCTTTTAATTTTTTAAACCTAGGATTAAATAAGGCCGTTCGTTCACGTTCCTTGGATCTAGGCCGCACGCGCAACATCTTCCATCTCCAGTAAATAACGCGACCAAACAACCCAACACGCCGCCCAAAACCCTAATGCTCGCGACCACCACGACGAACTTGAACACAATCAAACACCGCCATATCGAAGCCCTTCGCATGAGCCACCATCGGCCTTGAGAATGCCAAGCTCGGTCGAGCCATCATCACAAAAATCGTGCTTGAACGCGAGGCATTCACGGCCTCCTTTCTCTATCCTCGTCGCAAATTGGATTATCATCACCGTATGGATTTGTAGCTCTCATCGAGCTCTAGAAGCTTGTAGTTGAACATTTCATCTAATTGTATATGGATTGAGAGAGATTAAGAGGAGAAGTTTTGAAATTTTCTGTCATAAAAATGTTACTGGCGGCTAGGGTTAGAATTAGGGTTTTAATGTAAATTGTGAATGTTTAAGGTCCTTTTATAGAAAATTTTCGAAACACTATTCACCCGAAACCTTTTCGAACTCCAAACGAAGCGTGCTGCCTAGCGTTTATAATGTTTTACCCCTATTCCGAACGCAATGGAATATATATAGGGAGCCAATTTGATCAAATTTGGAAGATAAGTTTTTGAATCGACTACTTAAATTCAAAATTCACTCGAATCGATTTCTACGTGTTTTAGCTTGCCCCGGACAAACCGTAAGTCCGATTGACACGAAATTTGAAACCATACAATAATATAACATTACGGATCCGACGAAACTGGTTTTGTCGAAATCCGAGATTGTTTGAAAAATGGCTATTTTTAATTCGTCAATTAAATATTAAAATATTCAATTTTCACAAATTTAACTTTTAATTCAATTTTAAAAGTTCTACAACATCATTCTAACTCTAATATGATTTAATACAACTTTATAAATCAATTTTAAATCATTTTAAACCCAATTTCCAATTATTTCTATAATTTCCAATATTAAATTATCGATTTAATCATTCAATTAAACCTAGATATTCGAAATAAAATTTATTCGACTTAAAAATTTTACTTGTTAATATTTAAAAATCAATTAAATATACGGATTTCAAATGACAAAAATTCTGGGTCGTTACAAACTTCCCTTTAAAAGAATTTCGTCCTCGAAATTACCAAGTAAGAAAAAGTTACAGAATCCATTAACTTTTCAAAACCATTTCAAATTAAATTTCAAATTCATTTGAGTGTTTAACTTTTCCAAAATTCATAGTTAAATTTCTTGCAATAACTTTACTAAGTTCTCAAATCATACTTAGTTATCTTCTCAGAACCAACTATATCGTTTAACTTTTCACTCTAAAATCAAAGTTATAGTTTTCAAAAAATATTCTAACGCCTTAAATTTTCAGAAAATTTTGCCATACTCTCCTTTGCGCGGCTCGATCCAAAAAAAAAGGGCAATATATATATATATATATATATATATATATATATATATATATATATCACAAATATACATCTCATCAAAGTAATGAGGCATCCCACAGGGAAAAAAAGCGTAAAAGTACGATATTTAATCCGAGATATATGTACCTTATATATTATTAGCGAGCGTATACGGCTAATATAACGTGAAAGCGAGCCCCAAATGCGAAGCAAGCGCAATCCACACCTACTAAGCACTCAACAACAATGAGAAACATGTATATAGAAAATAATATCGATATACAACATATATCTAGTACAACAACTACATATGCCAATATAGAAAATGCAACAAAAGGCAATAAATCCAACCATTAAACAACTATCATCCAACAACAATTCCAATCGTCAAACCAATATACATTCACTTCTCAGTAATATTCAATAAATTGGTTTTTTTATTTTTTTATTTAATCACATTTGATTCATTATCAATGGACTTTACTAATATTCATTTTCAATTAGTTTATATTCACTAATTTACATTCAAGTTAGTTCACTTCCACCTTCAAATCAAATTTCATAGCTTTCCAATTTTATCAATTCAGCTTGATTAACACTTAATGAATTATATACAATCAACTAACAATCATATAACAACCAAATCATAACCAAAACCAAATTATTAAATTCACGTTCAGTTTGGTTTAACACTTTATTTTCCAATTGGTTTAATATCTAATTGACTTTCATTCAATTATTCAATTTTTTTCCAACTTCATTAGCTTTCATGAATTAACACTTACATTCATTATTCTATATCAATTCATTTACATTCGATTGATTAACATTCAATCCATTTATTAATTCAATTGCTAAATCATTTAACAAATAAGGTTGAATTTCATTTATATAACTCAAGTTCAGATCCATTTAATTCACTTTATTATTTTACTTCGTTACCAAAATCAACTTCATTCAACATTACTTAAGTTATATTCCATTTCAAACATCATTCGTTTAACTTAACTTAAATTTCTACTTATAAATCCAATTCAGATTCCAATTCTAAAGTAAATTCTATTTAACTTTTGCCAAAGTCAAATTTATTATCTCATATTATAAGTCCAAAACTCGTTTCACTTATATTCAACAATTACAGCTTGGATTTTAATTTCAAATTTGTTTATCACAACCAAACTTCAATTTTCAATTTACTATGGTAGCAAATCCATCACGCGGAAACTCGAAAATGATACTGATGATGCTGCAGCCATCACCCTTATTATTTTCCAGTGACAGTGGTGAATTCAGTGCTTAATATTCTTTCAAAAAAAAAATCTTTTACTTATAACTCACATTTATAAGTCTTTTTCTTATAGAATTTCACTATTTAACTTTTAATTCATATTTGTTTACAGCTCATATTTATAAATATATTCATGTATTTTCACTTCTTATGTATAAGATTATTTCACAATTGTAAATCACGTTAATTATAATTCCATACTTATACAATTATTCTTTTAATTAACTTATGTATATTCTTACATTTTCAACAACCAAACAATCAATTTATATACACATTAATAATTCTGAAAAATTTATTCCTTTATATATATAAAATATAATCAAGGTAAAATTATTCCATTTACCCAATTTCAAATGATAGTATGTCTGTTTATCTCGTTTAAGAGTTTAGAAACTCCTATCGATTACGGTTGTACTTCCCGCACCGACCAGAATTCATAAACAGCTCAACGGATAAGCAAACACAATATAAAACATTTTTATTTTCACTAACAATTACGCGCTCATATCTATTATTACACTCACACTCATTCTAATGTACTACTGACTTTATCTCTAATGAGTAATACCCAACAGAGCCAAGGTTGTCGCTTAACCATATGCTCCGATACCACTTTGTAAGACCCGAGGTAGTAGGGACCGGTAGGCTTTGCAACCATCCCAGACCCACCGTGGCTACAACTGGTACCCGAAACTTGCTTTTACGGCCAGCCTTTCAACTGTCACGGATTACGCCTAACCAACCCCGTAAAGAGGACATGTAGGGGTAAGAGTTTCCCGTTCGCCACCTAACCGCGAAGCGAGAACCCACCATCATATTTCACTAAGACAAGCAAGTCTCGTTCACAAAGCTACGCTTTTCATAAAAGCCACGCTTTGATCAACAAATGATCATCAGCACTTTGTATGCCACATTACCAAATTGGGAATGTATCACTAGTAACCATAAACTACATAACCTTTGAGCTCGTACGTCTCAGAGAAGGGTGTTAAGCTAAGAGAATAAATTCTTCGCCACTAACAGAAATGTATTTGATAGAAACCAGCTTTACATCTCAAATTGTAACGTCAGACACACATCTATACAAGTCCATTCCAGGATCAAACAGAACCAAAGGCACTTCCAAAGAAGCCCTTGCAATCCGGATATTCACTAATCACGTCCAGAATTCTCATCACAAAGGCTGATAAAATCTCTATATCAGAGATCATCCGATGCAGAGTCATTCGACGGTAATCCTTCCGTTTTCGAAAATATCCGGCCTTCATCATCAGTCTTCAAATGTTATCCATTACGACATATCATTATTCGGAATGGGATTTATGACACAAAGGTCCTCTTCCGGCTAAACCGAATAACGAGCGCTTATTTTAAAATAAGTGTAGCATTCAAATTCAAGCAATTCACAACAAATACCTATTTAAAGGTAAATATTGATAGTCGGTTATTTAACTATCAATAGATATACACAATCATCACCAAATTCCAAATAATTTCCCAAATTATTTATTTTCCAAAAATATCTTTACAAGATATATAATTTTCCACACTTCAAAAATAAATCAATGTTTATTTCTAAAACAATTTTCCCTTTCCTTTATAAATTCCATGGTGAATTCACATTTCCAAAATATCTATTAATATACGATTCTCAAATCGATTTCAAATATTCACTTTCAATTTATCTTTAAAAGATAAAATCTCAAAACATTTCACTTCATATTGGAAAACATTTCCATACTTATTTAATAATAAGTAATTCACAAATCTATTTATTTTCAACATTTGGAAAATCTTCAATTTACTTAAATCACAATTAAGGATATACTTTATTCTTTAAGGAAAACATTCTCTTAAACACATTTATTTGAGTCAAAACGAATATTGCGTAAAACATCGTTACGACAACCCGAAATCACTAGTATAGGGATTCGAAATTAAGATAGATATATAAATCCCAATACTATATAAAGCACTTGCTTTCGAAAATCATTTACTATAACAACAGTGTTATAGTCCACCATTTCCTTTTATTTCTCGAAAACGTCTATTTCAACAATGAATGTTGAAATCTATGGTTTCGATACTTAATACATTTTAAAACATCCTTAAATCGTTTTAATTCTATTTAAAACATCACTTCCCCAAAACATTTCCGTAATATATTATTCACTGTCCAAAATCGTGAATATACTTCGTTAACCAAATTTATTATTTCTACACAATTTATTTTAAAGGATTATCCACTGTCCAAAATCGTGGATATAACTCCTTAAATAAGCTTTCATATTTACTTATCAAATTCAATTGGTTTCGAATTTATAAAACAACGTTTATAAATTCACATTTATATATATTTTATAAAAACGTCAACTTATAAAATCCCTCAATTTACAAATTCTATTCAAATCTCATTTAAATGCCAAAATCCACTTTATAAGTTAATTACTTATAAATCTTTTATTTTACAAAATCTATTCATTTTATAACTTCACAATTTATAAATCTATAAATTTCATTCACTTATGAAATCTATTTATACTTCATTTTAACACTTATAAAAATTCGTTTTATAATTCCAATATTTTTAATTTATAAATATCAATTTTATAAATCTTTTATATAAACCGTTTATAATAATTTCAAAAATCTCAATTTAAACTATTTTATAAATTAATAACTACTTATTTCAAAAATACATTTCGGTTATATTTCACAAAAAACAAATTTTTATAACATAAAAATTATAACGTTTATTTATTTAAAATGAATCAATTCCAAAATTCAAAAAAAAAATGTATACTTTCAAAAATCACTTGAAAATCCTTTTAAATTCAAAATCGTTATTTAAACATTTTTAAAACTCCAAAAATAGGCCCAATGCTGCAACAGCACCAAAACATCAACCACGACATCCAAACGTCATATATCAATATGATAACAGAATATATCGCAAATATCTGTAAATAAATCAATATTGTTGAGGAATCCATTGGATCCCTCCAACTTGTTTCCCTGCATTCACAGATGTTAGTACAATATCAATCCCGTTTCAATACGGAATATCGCAGTACATGGGTTTATATAAAATATTATCCGCTATTATGCGGCGCAATAGGGTCTCATCCGCTATATAATGCGGGAAAATCAACTCAAAGTACATATATAATACCAATTCCATACACGGTGGAATTATCGCATTATATGAGTTTAATAAATAACATCCGCTTAATATACGGCGCATATGGTCTATTTCAAAGCAATAGATAATAATTTATCATTCAATCAAGAAATTTTAAATTTAACTATTTATAATTTAAATCGAAACAAATTCGATTGAGTGAGAAGTTCTCACCTTTTTTCCAATAACAGTTGCTGTGTTTTATTTCGAATAAAATTAAACGCGTTTAATTTTACCCAAAAATTTCACTAACTCCAATCAACTCCAATCCAGCTCCATCGCGTAGTGTCCGTGCATATGAACCCAACGCAATTTGTTTCGTCCAAAACGGACCTCGTATGAAAAAGTTATCGCGTTACAAAGTTTATACGAATTTTAAATTATAATAATTTACAAATTCTTTTAATTTTTTAAACCTAGGATTACATCAGGTCGTTTGTTCACGTTCCTTGGATCCAGGCCGCACGCGCAACATCATCCATCTCCAGTAAATAACGCGATCAAACAACCCAACACGTCGCCCAAAACCCTAATGCTCGCGACCACCACGACGAACTTGAACACGATCAAACACCGCCATATCGAAGCCCTTCGCACGAGCAACCGTCGACCGTGAGCATGCCAAGCTCGGTCGAGCCATCATCACAAAAATCGTGTTTGAACGTCAGGCATTCACGGCCTCCTTTCTCCCTCCTCGTTGCAAATTGGATTATCATCACCGTATGGATTTGTAGCTCTCATTGAGCTCTAGAAGTTTGTAGTTGAACATTTCATCTAATTGTATATGGATTGAGAGAAATTAAGAGGAGAAGTTTCGAAATTTTCAGCAATAAAATGTTTCTGGCGGCGAGGGTTAGAATTAGGGTTTTGATGCAAATTATGAATGTTTAAGGTCCTTTTATAGAAAATTTTCGAAACACTATTCACCCGAAACATTTTCGAACTCCAAACGAAGCGTACCGCCTGGCGTTCATAATGTTTTACCCCTACTTCGAACGCAATGGAATATATATCGGGAGCCAATTCGATCAAATTTGGAAGATAAGTTTTTGAATCGACTATTTAAATTCAAATTCACTCAAATCGATTTCTACGCGTTTTAGCTTGCGTCGGACAAACCATAAGTCTGATTGACACGAAATTTGAAACCATACAATAATATAACATTATGGATCCGATGAAACTGATTTCGTCGAAATCCGAGACTGTTTGAAAAATGGCTATTTTTAATTCGCCAATTTAATATTAAAATATTCAATTTCCATAAATTTAACTTTTAATTCAATTTTAAAAGTTCTACAACATCATTCTAACTCCAATATGATTTAATACAACTTTATAAATCAATTTTAAATCATTTTAAACCCAATTTCCAATTATTTTTGTAATTTCAAATATTAAATTATCGATTTAATCGTCCAATTAAACCTAGATATTCGAAATAAAATTTATTCGACTTACAAATTTTACTTGTTAATATTTAAAAATTAATTAAATATACGAATTTCAAATAACAAAAATTCTGGGTCGTTACAGTTATTCTCATACCATTGACTACCATTTCACAGGTTTTGACCCATGATAGAACATTCATAATGGATTCAATATGAGAGAAACTCTCACCACCATAACTCAAAAATAATGGTCAATGGTCAATTGAGCTAACTCCTTGTCCTCTCAATTCAATTGCTTCATTAGCATCTACCAAATAGCAATAATAAGATTTTGAAGTATCGCTCCAAGTCCTGTACTAGAAACTTTAGTTGTCCTACTTCCTTATCATCTTTCACTATTCACGCTTGTTCCAATTTTCCCTTGCTTAGTCTCTATCCTACTCAACTTACACTTATCTAGACGACTATAAGAACGTTAGTCAGGATAACATGAAAAAAAAAGAATGAATGAGGAGATACAATACTAAATAAAAATAGCAATATGTATAATTGTAGTTTAGGAGTTAAGCTGCTATGTTGATGATAATGTATAATCGAGTGTATATGATTATATGTGCTATGTCTTGTTTTATATATGCTTAATATGACTGTATACGACATATGTAAGATGCATATGATGTATGTATTTCCAACATGAGTTAAAGTTCTCCTATATCAATGATGTTTTTATAAGAGATTTGTGGTGTGTTCCTATATTTCTATAGTGAAGTATTATCGATGTTAAGACTAAGAAAAATCGTGAATTGGGAAAATGTGTAAATAGGAAGATGAGGTTATAATAGTGGATAGTATGAGACATCAATGTGTTTTAAGGGTTATTTATGCTACACCACGTACTATACTGTAGATTGTATGTAGTCTCGGATGAGGATGTTGGTGAGAGTGAGTAGTGAAATCCACTAGATGCTCGAGCCATTAACATGATTACCAAGTATTGTATGCATGATGCAAAGCAATAGATGACCAATCACATCAATCTGAGCATTGAGTGTGTTAGATATTGGAATTGCTTTGGATGAGTTATATTGTGACATTACATATGTGCACATAATTGGTGTTGTTAATGCATGCCATGTATGTATGTGTACATATGTGTGTGCGCGCGCCTCTGTGTGTATGTATGGTCACATACAGTGTGATTGATACACACTTTGTTTTTGCACATGATCTATTTAGTGGTTTTATACTCATATATTATATAATCATATTTGGTGTGATGACTACAATTGATTTGAATGTATGTTATGTTTGATATTTCATTGAGGCGATGTAGTTTATATATGCCCATTTTATGATGAGTTATATTTTATATGTTATAACCACATGCTTAATAGATTGTACTCCCGTATTCACCACAAGAAAGTTGTGGATTTACCTATGTCAAATGATGTAGGCGAGGCATATGTAACTGCAATACCAACGCAGCGCTTGCACCATTAGTAGCATGGGTAAAACTCGTGTGGGAAATTATTCCTATGTTTAAATTTCTAGTTAAAAGCAATACATAACTATAGATAATTCTCATTCAAAATAATATCTGGTCATTCAAATCTGTTTTAACCAAAAACAACCTCAAATTTTAACGTTTTATAAAATATAAGTGTATAAAATTCACCATACATGAATGAAATCAAACCTTGAAAGTATGATTTTGTCACTAGGATTCATGTTAGGTTTGGACCAATTGTAAACTTTTGATGCTATAATACCACTTAGCCAAAAATAGCCTTCATAAACATTCAACGGACCACTCCTCCGGCTTCATCCCTCAAAATGCCTTGTTCATCTTATTCTCCACCACGGTATCGTCTAGATCTCGATAAAGGGTTGAGAGAAGTTTGGATTTGAAGGTGTCGTCCATGATAGGTCAGAACGCTACATCGCGAGTATGTTGCGGTGTTGGGGTCTGGATGAATGAAGGGTTAGGCGGTGGTGGCCGGTGAAGATGACGAGATGCGATGGGCCCGAGCGAGAGAGACGGTGGAGTTGAGGTAGGGGAGGAAAGCTTTTGGATGGAGGAGAAGTGGTTCTACGGGGGAGTTGTTTTGGATTTTGATTTTGATTTTGATTTTGGATGATCTATGGAGTGAGGATTGTTTTGGATTTTACGACTTTATATGCCTCTAAGCTTTGTAATAGGAAAAATAAGCAACTATTTGAATGTTAATATCAAATATACTAGTAGTGGTAATTGTGGAGCTGCCATGGTGAGCTGCAATGTTGAGACTGGATTGCGATGTTTTATTTGAATTTAGTTAGGAAATGAAAAGTAGTGAGAGATCCAAATGGTCACAAGGACGTAGAAAGAGTGCATAAAATTTTCTACGTCTTTCCCATACCTTTTCAAGTCCATCCCACGCATAGGCTTGTACTTTCAAATACGGATAGTGTCGTATCTGTATCCGTATTAAAAATTATTTTCGGATGTCGAATATCAATATCCGTGGACGCGATTGATATCGAATATTTATCGGATATTCTTCGAACAGTTCACAACCAATAAATAAAAAAATTGATTTATTATAAATCTATTCTTGCGCTATATGTATAAAAAAATAGTAAATACACAAAGAAAAATAATTTTAAACGGTAAAATTTGATTTTTATATACATATTAATTTTTTTTACCTGTATAAAATAGTAAACGACGGTTATTTTATGTACTAAAATACATAAAAAATAACTATAAGCTTGATAAAAACCGAATGGATAATTATCGGATATGGCAATATTTCGGATACGGATACGGACGGATTTCGAATTTTTCGGGTGCAGGTTGAAAGCTCTACCCATGCCCCTCCAAATAGCTTAGGGAAAGTATGAAATATCCTATGCCTTTTCCAACAACTTGAAAAATATAAAGGGCATAGAGAATGCGTCGGAGATTTCTACGTCTTTCCTACGCCAATCCTTTTGTCATAGAAATTGCGTAGGAAATTTCCTTATTTTAGACTATCACTATTAGAGTTTATTCGAAAGGGACGGTAGACATCTTCTTCTAGATGTATGTTAACGGATCGGGAAAATGAGTCATTTGAAAACCTTATTTTGATTGTCTAAAACTTGGACTGCACCGTCATGGATCAACCACTTTAGTGGCGGTGTACCATAGTGATGTGCAATCCCCATGGGTGATGGGTATCATGACTCCAACATACACAAATTATCAAGTAGCGAATTGACGAGTTCGATGGTGGTGTACTATAGAGATATGCAATCCCCAAAGATGATGCAACGATTGTGCGGCCTCGCTAAAATTACAATCATCGCTAAGACGTCGTTAATTAGCTACGTCGTAGTAACGCCTTGGTTGTTATCGATGTTTTGCATTGGCATCGCAAAGGCGTTGAAAATTACCGATGCCTTTGCGGCACCACAACATTTTACATCATATCAATCCGCGTCATTTTACAATCAGACATTCTGAACTGTCAAATTCAAACCAATAGAATTGTACAGTTCTCTAATACATCAATCTTCTCCATTATCTCTAATATAATAAAAGTGCAAATCCCTCGCAATTATAAACACCATCCACTCCGTTCTTTTCAGGTTAATACCAAGCAAAACTTCTCCCAAATCTCAAAAACCTAACATTAGAAATATTTCCCAAAAATAAAAATCTGCCTCCGCCTGCTGAATTGAGGAGAGAAGGTCGCGATTATACATTTGCAGATTTGGTTGGATTGCTAGGTGGGGTTGCAATGTTCAGATGGTTGCGGTGTTCAACTGAAGGGTTTGATCTGGAAGTTGTATGTTGAAAAGAGAAAGACGTTTAGATGATGAAACAAGGAAAGAAAAACAAAGGAGCCATGGCACAACCCTTTGTCGCTCTTAGACTGAAAAGCAGAAGCAAGAAACAAAGAAGGATGACATGGAAGAAGAACTTAAAAGCACATATGTTAAAAGGAAACAGAAATGAAAGCTCTGCTAGTCCTATTAGTAGTGTATGCAATGAAGAACAGATTCTGAGAGATACAAATGATATATGTGATAGCACTGAAGGACAAGCAGAATAATTGTCATAATGACTAAGATTTTAAGATCTTCGCGTCCTCTCTAATCATATTTTGTTATATATATTGAAAACGCAAAACGCGCATTGAATTTCTGTGACGCCCCACCTCTATACCCACGTTAGCAAAGAGTATTATATAGATAATACCGTCTGCTAACACGGAGAATAAGGCTGGGTAGGAGCGACCATGTGTAATCTTACCTTAACTATTCACTAAACACGTCGAAAAGTAGAATCACAAACAGTTCGACGTATTCAATAAATATTTAAAGCAAGACTACAATGGCTATAGGATCTATCAGAAGAAAATATAACAACTCAAATGTAATTCACATCACAGAACAGTCGATCATAATATACTCATAAACAGATACACAACAGAGTATACAAAATAATACATGGCAAGTGGTATAGGGGACCATAATATACAGACGAGACGAAAAAATTAAATATCAGAGTTACAACAGATAAGGACCACAAAAGACGCTATAACAAAATGAAGCTAGCGAATAGTCCATGCGGAAGCAAAATAGGCTAAGTCCCAAGAGCACCTAACCTGAAACATCTCGGTCTGACCCGAGTATAAAATACACGGGTCAGTCTAGATAACAAATCAGTTAGAAAAACTGAACAATAATAAACCTGCAAGGTTATACAGTATAACAAATATCTCTAGAGGAGGTACACAATCATCAACAAGAGATGAATCATATAGAACAAGCCTCATATCATCGGCACATATAGAAACAAAGGATACAAGTAACCCAAAACAAGCCAAAAGGCAAATAATAAATACCAATAAGGTATACAAGTTCCACAAGGTAAATGCTACGCATCATGCGGCTCATAATGACCAACACCGAAGGGCGATACCAAGGAATATACATATGAATGAAACATCATAAAATTGCTCGAGCTCAGTACTGTACAAACAAGGATCCATGAGCCCGAAGACTCCAAACCCAATATCACCCATGCGGCTCATAACGACCAACATCGGAAGCGATACTAAAGGGCAACCCAATATCACCCATGCGGCTCATAACGACCAACATCGGAAGCGATACTAAAGGGCAACAAACCCGAAGGCACAAACCCAAAGGCACATACCCGAAGGCAACAAACCGTAGTGGTGAAGGTCAGAGACCCAATACTGGACACCACTAACTGGTGGAATGTGTCACAACTCTCGAAAAGGAATCCGAAAAGTGTTAACGTATGTCCCATAACCACTCGTTCGCACTAAACGGTTTACTATCCGTCAGTCACTTTCACACTCAAAGCAGTACAAATTTACCTCATATCATCGGTAAACTAACCCCGAAGGTTAAAACGATCAATTGAATAGGTCGGGGATTAATCGAAAGGATAAACGCACAGATTCATGGTCCGTGTTTTGCCCAACCATTTAATCACCCTTCCACTTCGCTCGAAGTGCGAAAGTGTGTGTTTTTAAATAGAATTTATAAATTGGAGAAACGAGCTTTTCAATGCGATTCGAGAAATTATTTTATAAAAACCCATGGATGAAGTCAAGAGTAAGTTATCAAAGCCAAATATGCAATAACAACCACTAAAAAGCAACTTGAATCGATAAAGTCTGGAAAAATCAATCAAATATGCAAAATAAACAAACCAAGCAAAACAAAGCAGGTCGGTCGACCGGACTGCAGGGCTCGTCGGCCGGCCAGATGCAGGGAGCAAAATAAGGCTCGGGGCAGCAGGTCGGTCGACCGAAGTCTGCACTCGGTCGGTCGAACCTGGTGATTTTGCACTTCCTGCCCTATTTCAATGAAAATGAAAATTCTTTCCAATTCCAAAACAATGGCACATGCATACTTGTTAGGAATACATACCAACACCCATGAAATCAAGAGAAGTAGATGTGAGTTCAAAACTCACCTTTAATCTCACAAACAAAGAAGATAAAGGAGCTAAAACACAAGGAGAAGACCAACTAATCACTACTTCAACCCAACAAGCTTCAATCTAAGAACAAACAAGTATTTTCCTAAGTTAGGGTTAGGAAAATTACTGAAATTGAAGGAGAAAGTGTTGGAGAAGAAGAAGAGAGACATACCTATGGCTTCTCTATGATTTTGGAGCAAGAAATTTGGATTTTGCAAATGGATTTAGGGCTAGGAGTTTCTAATTTCCTTCCTCTTCCCCCATTTCAGTTTTTAAGCTTAAGTTTAATGAAATGAATAAGTGAATGAGAGGAGAGGGCTGAGTTGAGGTTAATAGAACAGTTTGGGTGAAACCCAAGCCCAAAGCCCAATAAAAAAAGGTCAAAATTTCAATTACTCCAAACATATCAAAGATTATACACAAAAAGATCGCAAACGCCATTTTGGAACCAATAGAAGTAGTTTCAAGCTCCAATTCGGCCATTTGCAAAAAGTAACATTTCAGACCAAAATCTGACTAACGACGCTATATTTAAATTAAACATTTAAATATAAAATCGTTAATTATGCGGGTTGTTACAGATCTCCCCTCCTTACAAAAATTGCGTCCCCGCAATTCCTAGAGACGATATTTGTAACAACTACATATAATCAATCAATCAAAAGAAAAGAAAATAAGCTTGAGATGAAAAGACATACTCATCGTTCTCAAGCTAAGAAAGAAAACCCGGATAAGATCGCTCAATAAATTCTCTGGTTTCCCAAGTACAGTCATTGGGATTAGCGGACCATTGAACTTTAACGAGCGGCACGTCCTTATTCCGAAGGTGTCACACCTCCGTGTCAAGCACGCGAATAGGTTGCTGTACAATAGATAAGTCCGGTGAGATCTCAAGCTCTTGCAAACCAGGAGAAGTAATAACAGAATCCGACTCCCGAAGACACTTCCGAAGTTGCGAGACGTGAAACACGTCATGAATGCAAGATAAATGAGCTGGAAGTGAAACTCTATAAGCCACAGGGCCAATACGTTCGGTAATAGAAAATGGTCCTATAAAGCGAGGAGCCAATTTCCCAGTCGCACTGAAACGCATAACCCCCTTCAAAGGAGAAACACGAATAAAAACAAGGTCGCCGATCGAGAACTCGAGAGGCTTCCTACGGTTGCCCGCGTAGGATTTCTGGCGACTCTATGCCTCTTCCATTCTCAACCGAATAAGATCAATCTTCTCGGAAGAATCACGAACAAAATCTGGACCAAGAATAAGCTTCTCACCAGATTCCAACCAACATGAAGGTGATCGACATGGCCTTCCGTATAAGGCTTCGAAAGGAGCCATACCGATACTAGACTGAAAACTATTGTTGTAGGAGAACTCTACAAAAGCTAGGTGATCCTCCCAACTACCACCGAAATCAAAAATACAAATACGGAGAAGATCTTCCAAAATACGATTCACCCGTTCAGTCTGTCCGTCAGACTGCGGATGATAAGCTGTAGAAAAATTAAGCTTTGTTCCCAAAACTTGCTGAAGACTCTTCCAAAAATGACTCGTGAATAAAGGATCACGATCACTCACAATAGAACTAGGAACACCGTGAAGTCTCACGATTTCCTTGACATACAACTTAGCCAAATGCGAAGCAGTCCTATTAGACTTAATAGGGACAAAACGAGCAGACTAGGAAAGGTGATCAACAATAACCCAAATGCTAGAATGGCCAGATCTCGAACGAGGTAGGCCATCAATGAAATCCATAGAAATCTGATCCCATTTCCACAATGGAATCTCAAGAGGCTGAAGAAGACCCGAAGGACGCTGATGCTCGGCTTTAAAACGCTGACAAGTTATGCAATTGCTCACATAACTCGCCACATCGCGCTTCATGCCTTCCCAATAATAAAGACGACGCATATCGGCATACATCTTGCTACTACCGGGATGAATAGTATACTTAGAACGGTGACAATCATCAAGAATGTCATGCTTAAGTGCAAAGTCAGAAGGCACAAAAAGACGGTTCTTCTTACGAAGACACCCATGAGAATCAATGCTAAAATCTTGCAACGCCTCATCACAAGATCCAGACTCACAAAGCTGAATAAGATGCAACAAATCAGGATCACGCCGTTGACCATCGGCAATACGATCCAACAAAATAGGTCGAGCTCCCAAACTAAATAATAGAATAGGAGAAACAGAAGATGAACCTCGATCACGAATTTCACAAAAAGATAGAGTCTCAAGAATATTCCATTCGGCAAGCATCATAGAAATAACAGCCGAATGTCTGCGATTAAGCGCATCAGCAACACGATTACCCTTACCAGGGGTATACTGGATATCAAAGTCATAAGAAGCAAGAAACTCGAGCCAACGCTGTTGCCTCATATTGAGTTCTTTCTGAGTGAACAAAAACTTCAAAGATTTATGATCGGTATAGAGAATGAAGCGCTCGCCCAATAAATAATGTCGCCAAATCTTCAAGGCAAAGACAATGGCGGTAAGCTCAAGATCATGAGTGGCATAGCGAACTTCATTCGGACGTAGTTGCCTAGAAGCATAAGCAACTACCCGATCCTTCTGCATAAGAACAGCACCGAGACCACTACCACAAGCATCGGTGTAGACAACAAGATCATGATTCCCTTCGGGAACCACTAGAATAGGAGCATTAGTGAGAAGTTCCTTCAATGTCTGAAAGGAAGCTTCACACTTGTCGGACCAATCAAAACGAATGCCTTTTCGAGTAAGGCAAGTGAGAGGAAGCACAACACGGGAAAAATCCTTAATTAACCGACGGTAATAACCCGTCAATCCAAGGAAACTACGAATCTCATGAACATTTTCAGGCCTCTTCCAATTCTGGATGGCTTCGATCTTTAAGGGATCGACAGAAATGCCATCGGAAGATACAACATGGCCTAAAAACTTAACCTTATTCCCCAAAAGTGGCACTTGGAGAATTTGGCTCTAAGCTGATGACGGCGAAGAGTACTCAAGACAATTCTCAAGTGATTAGCATGCTCAGCTTCAGACTTAGAATAAATAAGGATATCATCAATGAAGACAAGCACGAACTTATCAAGATATTCCCGGAATACCCGATTCATGAGATCGACAAAGAAAGCAGGAGTGTTCGTCAAACCGAACGGCATAATGAGCCACTCAAAAGAACCATAACGAGTGCGGAAAGCGGTAAGAGGTATGCTATCCTCCGTGACTCGTAACTGATGAAAACCTGTGGCAAGGTCAAGCTGAGAAAAGACCTTAGCACCACTCAATAGATCGAACATATCATCGATCCTAGGCAATGGATACCCATTCTAGTGGTCAACTCGTTAAGCTTGCGATAGTCAATGCAAAGCCTAAGAGTTCCATCAGACTTCTTCACAAAGACGACCGCAGATCCCCACGGAGAAAAACTAGATTGAATCAATTGCTTGAATTCATGCTCTAAAAGCTGCTTCTTGAGTTCCTCATTTTCCTTTGTAGACATCCTCGTGGGAGGACGACTAACTGGCTGCGCGCTTGGAATGAGATCAATGCGGAACTCAATTGCCCGTTTGGGTGGCAAACCCGATACAGGCTCAAAAACATCAAAAAAGTCACAAGCAATAGGAATACAAGATATATCATCACCATCTCGCAAATCAAGAGAATACAAAGCCATCTCGGAATTATCCACATCCCGAAGAACAAGAGATAACTAAGAAGGCGAATCAGGATGACAAAGATACAAAATCCTCTCCGGACAAATAATCCTAGCATCGTACCTCACTAGCCAGTCCATACCGAAAATCATATCAAAACCCAAACAAGAAATAACGTGCAGATTCGCACGGAAAGAAAAGCCACATAAAACAATCTCAATATCATCACAAAACAAACTAAGGGTCGCGGATCCCCCAATTGGATTCGCAATCCTTAAAGAAGTAACCATACAAGAAACATCCAAGGATAAATCATCAACAAGCTTTTTCGATACGAAAGAATGGGATGCACCCGTATCGAAAAGAACTCGTATACTATGGTCATGAAATAAAATAGAGACTTCCAAAATAGATGAAGATGTACCTTTGGCTGAGAGGGACCTTCAGAAGCCTTAACGGCATAAAGCCTGCTAGACTTGGCACTAGCCGGAACAGTAGGGCAAGCTGAAACATGACGACCTTCCTTCTTGAAGTAGCGGCAGAAGAGAGGCTTAGGACAAGCTCGAATAATATGGTCCGGAGAACCACAATTAAAACACTTTCGAACGAAAGATGTTCCGGAAGACTGAGGCTGAGAACTAGGACCACCGGTTTTCTTCTTCTTAGAAGGAAAAGGCTTCTTCTGAATTGGAAACGACCTCTTGTTGGGGTTCTTGGAAACCTCAACATCAACATCACTATCACACTCCTTCTCGACGGTCTCGAGATGAAGTGCCGAATCAACCAACTCCTCAAAAGAAAGTTTGAGTTGGAGCAACAAAGACTTCTTAAGATATTTCTTAAGACCAGAAACAAACTTCAAATTCTTCTTGTAAGAAGTGCTGATGAATTCAAGACCATACTGAGATAAAGCCTCGAACGATGCAACATACTCAGAAACAGAAGATTTCCCTTGCTTCAACTCAATGAAGCGACGGGTCAATAAAACTTTTTCAGATTCAGGAACGAACTTGATTTCAAATCGTCCCCGAAACTGAGTCCAAGAAAGAGTAGATTCATCAATCTCGGCTACAAGAAGCTCATACCAATCAAGAGCACGCTCTTGCAATAAGCTAGAAGTCACAAGAACTCGATCATGGTCAGATAGATCCATGCGAGAGAAAATACGCTCGCACGTGCGAAGCCAAGCTTGGACTTCAAGAACAGACTCGGAGCCCTTAAACGGTTTTCCTCCAAGATGAGCAAAATCACTGCACTGACATGCAAAAGCAGACTTGCGAGGTAGAGACACTCGAGGAGGAACGGGAGGCTGAGTGCTCCTAAACAACTCCATAAACTGATCGGCGGACATATAAACGCCATCCGGATGTGAGCCACTAGATTGCCCAGCATCCGAACGTCGACCTCCGCCTCTTCCAGACATAAGCTGAAAGTCAAGATAAGGAAAAGATTATTCACAAGGTAGATATTGCAATATGGAATACTACGGAATTAAATGCATTCCTAGACGTATTCTAAACTCTATCTAACCTTGATAGAATAAAGAGACACGATGATTCAAAGATTTGTATCACTTGTACACTTTGATGTACCATAATATGTGCATCTATTCTGTGTTTATCATATTTTGGTCTGAACTCAGCTCTGATACCACGCTGTGACGCCCCACCTCTATACCCACGTTAGCAAAGAGTATTATATAGATAATACCGTCTGCTACCACGGAGAATAAGGCTGGATAGGACCGACCATGTGTAATCTTACCTTAACTATTCACTAAACACGTCGAAAAGTAGAATCACAAACAGTTCGACGTATTCAATAAATATTTAAAGCAAGACTACAATGGCTATAGGATCTATCAGAAGAAAATATAACAACCCAAATGTAATTCACATCACAGAACAGTCGATCATAATATACTCATAAACAAATACACAACAGAGTATACAAAATAATACATGGCAAGTGGTATAGGGGACCACAATATACAGACGAGACGAAAAAATTAAATATCAGAGTTACAACAGATAAGGACCACAAAAGACGCTATAACAAAATGAAGCTAGCGAATAGTCCATGCGGAAGCAAAATAGGCTAAGTTCCAAAAGCACCTAACCTGAAACATCTCGGTCTGACCCGAGTATAAAATACACGGGTCAGTCTAGATAACAAATCAGTTAGATAAACTGAACAATAATAAACCTGCAAGGTTATACAGTATAACAAATATCTCTAGAGGAGATACACAATATAGAAACCAAGGATACAAATATCCCAAAACAAGCCAAAAGGCAAATAACAAATACCAATAAGGTATACAAGTTCCACAAGGTAAATGCTACGCATCATGCGGCTCATAATGACCAACACCGAAGGGCGATACCAAGGGAATATACATATGAATGAAACATCATAAAATTGCTCGAGCTCAGTACTGTACAAACAAGGATCCATGAGCCCGAAGACTCCAAACCCAATATCACCCATGCGGCTCATAACGACCAACATCGGAAGCGATACTAAAGGGCAACCCAATATCACCCATGCGGCTCATAACGACCAACATCGGAAGCGATACTAAAGGGCAACAAACCCGAAGGCAAAAACCCGAAGGCAACAAACCGTAGTGGTGAAGGTCAGAGACCCAGTACTGGACACCACTAACTGGCGGAATGTGTCACAACTCTCGAAAAGGAATCTGAAAAGTGTTAACGTATGTCCCATAACCACTCGTTCGCACTAGACGGTTTACTATCCATCAGTCACTTTCCCACTCAAAGCAGTATAAATTTACCTCATATCATCGGTAAACTAAACCCGGAGGTCAAAACGATCAATTGAATAGGTCGGGGATTAATCGAAATGATAAACGCACAGATTCATGGTCCGTGTTTTGCCCAACCATTTAATCACCCTTCCACTTCGCTCGAAGTGCGAAAGTGTGTGTTTTTAAATAGAATTTATAAATTGGAGAAACGAGCTTTTAAATGCGATTCGAGAAATTATTTTATAAAAACCCGTGGATGAAGTCAAGAGTAAGTTATCAAAGCCAAATATGCAATAACAACCACTAAAAAGCAACTTGAATCGATAAAGTCCGGAAAAATCAATCAAATATGCAAAATAAACAAACCAAGCAAAACAAAGCAGGTCGGTCGACCGGACTGCAGGGCTCGGTCGGCCGGCCAGATGCAGGGAGCAAAATAAGGCTGGGGCAGCACGTCGGTCGACCGAATTCTGTACTCGGTCGGCCGAACCTGGTGATTTTGCACTTCCTGCCCTATTTCAATGAAAATGCAAATTATTTCCAATTCCAAAATAATGGCACATGCATACTTGTTAGGAATTCATACCAATACCCATGAAATCAAGAGAAGTAGATGTGAGTTCAAAACTCACCTTTAATCTCACAAACAAAGAAGATGAAGGAGCTAAAACACAAGGAGAAGACCAACTAATCACTACTTCAACCCAATAAGCTTCAATCTAAGAACAAACAAGTATTTTCCTAAGTTAGGGTTAGGAAAATTACTGAAATTGAAGGAGAAAGTGTTGGAGAAGAAGAAGAGAGACATACCTATGGCTTCTCTATGATTTTGGAGCAAGAAATTTGGATTTTGCAAATGGATTTAGGGCTAGGAATTTCTAATTTCCTTCCTCTTCCCCCATTTCAATTTTTAAGCTTAAGTTTAATGAAATGAATAAGTGAATGAGAGGTGAGGGCTGAGTTGAGGTTAATAGAACAGTTTGGGTGAAACCCAAGCCCAAAGCCTAATAAAAAAAGGTCAAAATTTCACTTACTTCAAACATATCAAAGATTATACTCAAAAAGATCGCAAACGCCATTTTGGAACTAATAGAAGTAGTTTCAAGCTCCAATTCGGCCATTTGCAAAAAGTAACATTTCGGACCAAAATCCGACTAACGATGCTATATTTAAGTTGAACATTTAAATATAAAATCGTTAATTATGCGGGTTGTTGCACTCTAGTTATTATTTTGATTCACGTTTCCCATTGATTTCCACTTAAAGTTCTTAATGACATCAAACAAACATTAAACAATCAAGATTTCTTACTCTTTACAGGCATGCTTTTCTAAAAGGCAGCGAGCCCACTTCCATAAATCAAATGACAAATGCCTGGAACAGCACATGGAACCACAGTCTTAGGACTCCCGAAATGCCTGCTCGCAAGCACCAATCCCAAAGTCGCGCTCTGCATCCCTACCTCAATCGAGATCGTTCTAGAAGCTTCCACATCAATACCCATCATCCTCGAAATCCAAAACCCAAATAGAAACCCAGAACCATGCAACCACAGTACAGGCAAAACAACTCGTAATCCGGAACTTAGAATGGTCGTCGCGTTCTGAGCAATGGCGCCGCCTCCTAATATTGAGACGCTAGTGATGGCTATTAATGGCATTATTGGCGATACGATTTTGACTATAGAGTTGCAATACTGGTTCATGGCGGCACCTATTAGTACAGGTGCTAGCACGACTTGTACTGTTGATGTGAATAGTGCAGATGGATTTACGGACACAAATTGCCCCGCAAGTTTTGATGTCAGGAAGGCTGTCATTACCTGCAAATTAATCCATGTGTTACCCAGTTTATCTCACTATACTCAAAAATAAGTCATTTTGGATAATTACCGCAGCAGTTAAGGTGCTCGTAGCTGTCATAAGCACAGAAAGCGCGGCATTACCTCTGATATTAATACATAACACAAGTGAATTCAGGTTTTTAAGTGAAGCTTGTACTCAACATGTTAAAGAGTAAATTACCTTGCAAGATAAGTCACTAAATTACTGGTCGTGCCACCGGGGCAGCAAGCAACCAGTATCAAACCAGCAGCGTAATGTCGAGGCAATTTTAGCACTTTGCTTACTATGTACCCTGTCATAGGCATAACCTGCAAGCAAGCAATTTGTAATATGCATTTATATAACATTATGACATTTTGAGTATTTGATTGGTTTATTTGGAGAGCTGGTATTGTACTGTGTACTGAAGAACGAAACCAGCAGCCAACTCCTTTGGCATCATAAGCGCAGACTTCAGATCATCCAGTGTAAGAGTCATCCCCATTCCTGTTTCCATTTTCATTCAAATGACCAATTCAAGAAAAAACATTGACCAGTATGTAAGGGCTTTATAACACATTTTATCAAACTATTTACTAACAATACATACTTTACATGATGTTCAGAGAGAAAATGAGGGTTTACCTAGCATTGTGATCGAGAGACCAATTATCTAAAAGTCGGTTCTGACCCAGAGGAAAGTGGATGGTTTCAGCAATGCAGTGACAGCTGCAGACACCACGAATATTGGAAATCCCAGTGATAGATTCTCACAGAACCTTTCAAAATACCCCTTTCTTCCACTGTTCGCATCATAGCCATTAAAAAAAGAAGATGATGAATTTGAAGCAAAAACTAATTCTGGTTTTGTTCTGCAACGTGAAGAGTTGCTTTGTGCAGGAAGATAGTACCTGGTTGGGTCTTTAAGATCATATAGTGATTGCTTTTTGCAGGAAGCTGTAGGGTTGCTACGGCATTTGACTTGCAGTTGAACCCTCGTATACATATGTATGTATGTATGTATGTATGTATGTATGTATGTACATATGTATCTATGTATCTATATGTATATATAAACATACACACACATGTATGTGTGTGTGTTTATGAGAAGATTAAGATGAACGTACATTCGATTTACAGCGATAATCCACGATGATAAATACGATGTTACACGTTCAAGACGTAACACTTGAGTAAAAGTAAAACTATTTCACTTGTGCGCGGTACAGAGGATATATTCAAATCTTTGATCACTATCACTTATTGGTTTATACGTATTATAATAAATATGATTATAACTCTTTTGCACCGTATATTGTTCCATCGTTGCCACATCTGTATTGTTCGACTACACGAACTTTGCTACATGAAAATATAAATTTGGTATCACTAATAAAATCTTAGGTCCATAATCAACATTAAATGTGACATCCGAGGATTTTTGACACTCGAAAATCGGCATCAATACATCCACTGTAAAAAATGCAGAGCGATCGAATGCCGAAAATTCCAGGTTATTAGGTAAAAGAATAAAGAAGTAGAAGAAGAAGATAAAAATAACATCAGAGTCTCCCAATCGTAGCCAAAAAAGTATAATATATAATAACAGCTTTTAAATACAAAGAAACCTGTGCTGTTATATATACATACCACTATCAGAGTACAACAATCATCCATTTATTTGGACAGCTTAGTACTTGTCCTTACCAAGTGGAAATAATAACCAAGTATGGAGATACGACTCTATCATCCAGCTTGCTCGTGACGGCCCGGATTTCAGCGCTCGAAAATCGACATCCATACATCACTTGTATTCGAATGCCGTAGATTTAAACGTTCAAATCTGATTCGTCGGAGCTTATAACACATTAAGTACAACAACACAGCGGAAGAAAATGAATAAGATCATTGATATACAACATTTGATACAACATATTGATACAAATGATATCAGTATACATCAGAGACACAATAGCGGAAATAAAATAGCACCATAAGAAGAGATAGATCTTCAATGCTAATCTTCAAGAGAGAAGGAAAGAAAGAATCTAACACTGCGACACCATTGCTCCAAAGCTCTAAAGACTTTCATCTCCAAAACCAAAAGCTTGAACCACCATCATCATGTTGTATTAAGCAAGGTCAGTCATCTAAAGACTCCCAAACTTTTGATCCACGTCAATACTTGACTAGCTTCTGATTCTACTAAAACCTGAGTCTAGGCTGTCCGTGTGGAAAAATTGTGGGCGCCTAGAGTTTAGGAAGTGAACAATAAACTCCAGGTCAGTCATGGGACTGGTGTGAGCAAACGAAAACATTTTGTCTTTATTAAAAGCAAAATAAAAGAATTTAAAAGAAATCCCCAATGCATTTTGAAAAATGAAACTACCATAAGGCCTCCCCACGCACACACAATGCAAGCACATAATTGGAGGAGATTTCCCCTTATGATAGTCAAACATGCTTGATACGTAAAAATCTTTTGATATTATTATTAGTGCAAAGTGGAAAACATTTGCAAATATAATATTAATCTTAGGTAGCATTCATGCCATTATAGTATGTCTACTATAGCTACCATGTTAGATGGAAGGTTCTACAACTAAAACCGTACAAGACACGTATTGGTGATTGGATTTCCAACAAATAGTCAGGCAAAGGAACTTCCTATTGCCATATGGGTACGCCTCTAGAGGGACGCCCCGAGAACTTAACCAGCTATCGGCCAACACAAGGCCGGGTTACCCCTGCCCGGAAGTAACACCTACAAGTATGCCATCCCTGGTCGTTACCGACCTTTATCCGAGGATCTTCAACCACAAAGCAACAACCACAAAGTAATAAATTATCAGCAACTACATAGGTTAAATATATGGGCTCCATACCATGATACCACCTTTTTCAAGAAGAAATGGACATACCCTAGGGCGCGACCCCTAATAACCTTGTCATATCTTTCCTGTTTTGACCTTTTCTGGGTTGTGAGGTTGGACGCGGTCACGTCCACAATGCTACGCTTTAATTTCACAAAAGCCATGCTTCGATCAACACATGATCAGAAGCACTTCGTATGCCACATTACCAAATTGGGAATGTATCACTCGTAACCATTAACTACATAACCTCTGAGCTCATACGTCTCAGAGAAGGGTGTTAAGCTAAGAGAACAAATTCTCCGCTATCAAAGAGAAATGTATTTGATAGAAACCAGCTTTACATCTCAAAGTGTAACGTCATACATACATCCATACATGTCTGTTCGGGTTCGAACAGAACCGAAGGCACTTCGAAAGAAGCCCTTGCAATCCGGATAATCCCTAATCACGTCCGGACTCCCCATTACAAAGGGTGATCAAATCTCTATACCGGGGACCAGTCGGTGCAGAGATATTCGACGAGTTATCCTTTCGCTTTAGAAAATATCTGGTCTTCACCATCGGTCTTCAAATGCTATCTATATCGTCGTATCACTATTCAGAATGGGTTATATGACATAAAGTCCTCTCTCAACTAAACCGAATAATGGGCGTTTAATTTAAAAAGCATATGGATATTGGGACCTTTGTTAAGTCATAACTTATTACCCAAAACCTTTCTTTCAAATGGTTTAAACAAATTACCATTTTCAAATCTTTTAAACAAAAAGATTCACTTCACAATGTTTACCAATCTTTAAAAAAGATTCATTCATAGCTTTCAAAACCATTTTCAATTCAAACTTGAAATCTTTTCAACACAAATTAAAAATCCTTTCTTTATATGAAAGCTAGTTATTATTTGGAAATAAATAGTTCTCGTTTTGGAAAAATCTGATTACAATTTGCATAAGTTAAAGCCCTTCAGGTATAAAACTTGGGTTAAATTCAAATTCCCAAAACAATACTTTTAAAATGGTTTAAAACCCATATAAACACATTTATAACTTGTATAACCTTTTTAAACCATAATTTCCAACCATATAATTCAATTTCAAATCTTGAATTCAAATTCAAATTAAATTATTTTAATTTCAAAACTTTATCAAGTTATTCAAAATAACTTTTATCTTCAAAACTCCTTTTCAAAAGCTTTTCATATATAACCCAATTCCATTTCCAAAACTATTTTAGATTCAAAATTCAATCTTTAAAACCATTTCATAATATTGGATTCAAATATATACGACTTAACCAATTTCCTCGTGCAATCAATATTTGTGTGTGTATAGTGTAGCCCAGGGGTTTTACACAATAGTGCCACATCATCAATCATCGTAGATTCAAGCACAGCAATATCAATAAGCGGTATAATCTATAACGTCTATCTCCCTTCACAGATTCACAGATAAATAATATTAATTCATCAAAGATAAAATAAGTTACATTCGTCACAGATAAATAAATTACATTCATCAGAGCTCAAATCAAAACAGAGCATCACACATCTGGGATATCAAACAATTCAACATTCAATAGAACCCAAACATCCATAAGTAAGGTTAATTAATCATCTGATTAATTTAAACCAGATTAATTACTTATGAATAAATCACTAATCCTGGTTAATTAATAATAATTAATGAAAAACCATTTTGATTAATTATTCTTTAATCATTTGTTAATTAACCATTAATAATAAATTAATTAACCTTTAATTATTAATTAATCAACCTTTAATCATTAAATGATTATCCGTTAATTAATTTATTATCCTTTAATTAATTAATTATCCTTTAATTAATTATCCTTAATTAATTACATTAATTAATTAGCGCTTAGTTAATTATCATTCCTTAATTACCTTCATTAATTAATTAACCTTAAGTTAATTACATAATTAATTGTCCCTTAATTAAGTAATTATCTTTTAATCCCTAATTAATTAACTTTTAATCATCAATTAATTCACCTTTAATCATAATTTAATTAATCTTCAATCATTAAGTAATTATTCTTAATTAATTATCCCTTAATTGCTTATATAAACAAATCATTAATTACTTAATTAAATTAAAAGATAACCCATTTTATCTTTATTAATCACTTTAATTATCCTTTAAACTTATTAAATAAATCTTATAATAATTTAACTTAGACTTTAAAGTTAATTAACAATTAAAACATCTTTTCTTAATTAACTTCATAATATTATTAAGTTTATTTAAAATAACTTTTGAAATAAAGGTCATATATATATTTAAACATTTGAAACTTAATTAATTTTAATTTTAATTTTAAAACCTTTATCTAATTCCAAACTTTAGATAACATGATTATTATACACAAGAGCTAATTAAGAAATTTATTTAAACTTGATTTGTTTTAATGTTTTAAAAAATGTTTTTATATAAAAATTTACAGACCCGAGCCAATTCTTATTTTACCCAAGCCTGACCCCGAGTTGACCCACATCCATTTTGCTTCGAGTATTTTCACGAATTCCCCGAGTTGCCCCCGAGTTACTCCTTGTCTTCCCCAATTTTAATTACAACAGGCATATATATGATCGCGTGCACGTGCACGAACGCATCGATCACCTCTATCACTGCTACAACTGTCAACAAGTCAACAACGACCACCTCTATCTACCAGACCACTCAACACCAGAAAATCATCAAAGGATTCAAAATCGAGAAAAATCGAGCAAACCTGGAACTAACTCCCTTATCGAAAAACACCTCACCAGATCACCGCCGATCATCTGAAACCGTGCCTCCGCGTCTAGACGTTCGCCAGAGACCTATATTTGTTCTCCCCTGGGTGCGAAAGCCTATAATCAACTATCACCGCCAAGAATGCTACTTCTTTTTCGTTCACCAAAGCAGTTTGTTAAACCCTAAACTCACGCTGCATCACCACGACGATCATCTAAAAAATCTTCCATCATTTTTCCTTCGATCTACGTCACTTCATCCTCCTCTGACATTAAGCCTGAGGTCCACTCGTTCGTTGATCATCGAAAATTGACATTTTTTCCAATTTCGTTCATCTCATAAAGTCACAACCGATACCAAACTAAAAATCATCATTTTATTTTTAAAATTCATGGTTTTGGAACACGAATTCATTCCTATGATTTGAAATCGAAATCCAGACATTTGGTTTTGAATCTATTTTGATTTTCTACCTTTTTTCCCATTCTTGAAATAAATTCACAATATAAAATCTTGGATTTATTTTTATTATCCTGTTTAAATTATCTTTTCTTTAGTAACCATAATTCGAATTTGTATAGATTGTAAGATGTGAATTTTTAAAATAAAATTTCAAGCTTGTAAATATAAGAACAGGCATATATGCCTATATACACATAATTTAATATATATATATATATATACACACGTGTGTGTGTGTATGTATGTATGTATGTATACAACATGCAAGCATATTCAACAGCTAGGCAACATTTTATAACATATTCAAACACCAATCACAAACATCAAAACATAAAAGCAGAGATAAGTGAGTTTGCTCACCTGAGAAATCAAAACAGAGACCAGGTCTTATGAAATGATCTGGAATTGATTGTTTGATTACTTTATCTTTGTTTCCAGGTTTGCTTTGAAAACTTTACTTGATCATTTGATCTGCTTTGCCCTATATCAAGTCAGGTTGCACTTGATTGCTTCAGATCTTGTTTGATTGGTTTCAGGTCCGAGTTGCTTTATTCGTTTGTTTGGTTAAAAGCTTTACTTTGCTTGATTTGATTTTTGTTTCAATTGCTTCAGGTTGAATCATTGTTGAGTTGATTCACTCTTGAATCAAATTCTAGAACTTGATTTTGATTTGCATGATCTGGAAGTATTTTTTTCTGAAGCTTTTTGTTTGAGTTGATTTCTGGATTTAAACTTCCAGGTTGAAGTTGTTTGAGTTGAATATTGAACTTTTCTTTTATTTCCAGGTTGAAACCTGAATTGTATTTTGCTTTATTCTTCATTTTAATTTCCATGTTTTTTTGGTTTACAACTTTCTTTTGTTTTGAATATTAACAAAGAAAAAATGAGGAAGAAGAAGATATGATAAATACATAGCCTTGTTTCACATTTTTATTGATTAATTTGAAAATAAAAGACAATTGACTTTTGTAATTATAAAACAAAATTGAACCAACATTTGTCTTTGTTAAGCTAACACTTGTTAGTTACTTGTATTATCATTTTACAAATGTTAAAATGTAAACATTTTATATTTATATCCTTTACCTTTAATTAGTTTATAGAATTTGTTTTAAACCCTTAACTTAGATTTATTTATAAATTATGTTTTATGTTTTTCTCATTTATACTTTATGTATTTACAAAACATTCCTTTTTTATATTAACATATGTATTATATTTATGCATTTTCTATTATTTATATTTTATACTTTTATAACTTTCAAATAGCAATTCAAAAATTATTGTATTAATTTCAAAATATAACTTCCAAATCCAAATGTCTATTTAATGTAATTTGGGACAACAAATCTTTATTAATTAAAAATATAATGTTTTCAAATCCAATTTATTTATAAGATTTTTAATTTTGGATTTCAATTCCAAGATTCAATTCAAAATAAATTTATAAATATAAATAAATAACAAAACATATCTTTATGAACTAATTCACCATTTGTAGTGGTACTCTCCTATCCTCTATCTCGTCCTCTTCTTGCACTCATACTCACTATCAGGGGATATTAAGAGAATTTACTGAGACATTCAGATGGATATCTTTGGGATATACTCATTCTAGGGTATTCGTAACCCTATCTCTAATGAATTACCTAATGTATTACCTTCAGCTGTGATACCAAATTGTGATGGCCTGGATTTCAGCGCTCGAAAATTGACATCCATACTTCATTTGTATTCGAATGATGCAGATTCAAACGTTCAAATCTGATTCGCTAGAGCTTATAACACATTAAGTACAACAACACAGCGGAAGAAAATGAATAACATCATTGATATACAACATCTGATACAACACATTGATACAAACGATATCAATATACATCAGAGATACACAATAGCGGAAATAAAATAGCATCAGAAGAAGAGATAACATTTTTCAATGCTAATCTTCAAGAGAGAAGGAAAGAAAGAATCCAACACTGCGACACCATTGCTCCAAAGCTCTAAAGACATTCATCTCCAAAACCAAAAGCTCGAACCACCATCATCATGTTGTATTAAGAAAGGTCAGCCATCCAAAGACTCCAAAACTTTTGATCCACACCAATACTTGACTAGCTTCTGGTTCTACCAAAACCTGACTCTAGGCTGCCCGTGTGAAAAAATAGTGGGTACTCAGAGTTTAGGAAGGGAACAATAAACTCCATGTCAGTCATGGGACTGGTATGAGCAAGCGAAAATAGTTTATCTTTATCAAATGCAAAACAAAAGAATTTGAAAGAAATTCACAATGCTTTTTGGAAAATGAAACCAAAATAAGGCCTCCCCGCACACACACAATGCAAACGCACAATTGGAGGAGATTTCTCCTTATGATACTCAAACATGCTTGATACGCGAAAATCTTTTGATATTATTATTAGTGCATAGTGGAAAACATTTGCAAATATAATATTAATCTTAACCAGCATACATAGCATTATAGTATGCCTAATATAGCTACCATCTTAGATGGCAGGTTCTACAACTAAAACCGTACAAGGCGCGTATTGGTGATTGGATTTCCAACAAATGGTCAAGCAAAAGAACTTCCTATTGCCACATGGGTACACCTCTGAAGAGACGCCCTGAGAATTTAGCCATCCTTCTGCCAACAGAAGGCCGGGTTACCCTTGCCCGGAAGTAACACCTACAAGTATGCCATCCTCGGTCGTTACCGACCTTTATCCGAGGATCCTCAACCACAAAGTAATTAATCCGTAGCAACCGCAAAGGCTAAATATCTGGGCTCCGTAGCACGGTACCACCTTTTTCCAGAAGAAATGGACATACCCGAGGGGCCGACCCCTAATAACCTTGCCGCATCTTTACTGTTTCGACCATTTTCGGGTTGTGAGTTCCGACGAGGTCATGTCCACAAAGATACGCTTTTCACAAAAGCCGTGCTTCTATCAACACATCATCAGCAGCACTTTGTATGCCACATTACCAAATTGGGAATGTATCACTAGTAACCATCAACTAGATAACCTTTGAGCTCATACGTCTCAGAGAAGGGTGTTAAACTAAGAGAATAAATTCTCCGCCACCAAACAGAAATGTATTTGATAGAAACCATCTTTACATCTCAAAGTGTAACGTCATACATACATCCATACAAGTCTGTTCCGGGTTCGAATAGAACCGAAGGCACTTCGAAAGAAGCCCTTGCAATCTGGATAATCACTAATAACGTCCAGACTCTCCATCACAAAGGATGATCAAATCTTTATACGAGGGACCAGTCGGTGTAGAGACATTCAACGGGTTATTCTTTCACTTTCGAAAATATCCGGTCTTCACCGCCGGTCTTCAAATGCTATCCAAATCGTCGTATCACTATTCGAAATGGGTTATATGGCACAAAGTCCTCTTCCTGCTAAACCGAATAATGAGCGCTTAATTTAAAAATCATACGGATATTGAGATCTTAGTTAAGTCACAACTTATTACCTAAAACCTTTCTTTCAAATGGTTTAAATAAATTATCATTTTCAAATCTTTAAACAAAAAGATTCGCTTCACAATGTTCACCAATCTTTAACAAAGTTTCATTCATAGCTTTCAAAATAATTTTCATTTCAAACTTGAAATCTCTTCAACACAAATTGGAAATTCTTTCTTTATATGAAAGCTATTATTATTTGAAAACAAATAGTTTTAATTTTGAAAAAAATCCAATTATAATTTGAACAAGTTAAATCCCTTCAAGTATAAAACTTGGGTTAAATTCAAATTCCTAAAACAATACTTTTAAAATTGTTTAAAACCCATATAGGCACATTTATAACTTGTATAACCTTTTTAAACCATAATTTCCAAACATAGAATTCAATTTCAAATTTTGAATTCAAATTCAAATCAAATTATTTAATTTCAAAACTTTATCAAGTAATTCAAAATAATTTTTATCTTCAAAACTCCTTTTCAAAAGATTTTCATATTTAACCCAATTCCATTTCAGAAACTATTTTGGATTCAAAATTCAATCTTAAAAACCATTTCATAATATTAGATTCAAATATCGATGACTTAACCAATTACCTCGTGCAATCCAAATTTGTGTGTGTATAGTGTAGCCCAGGGGTTTTACACAATAGTGTCACATCATCAATCATCACAGATTCAAGCACAACAGTATCGATAAGCGGTATAATCTATAACACTTATCTTCATTCACAGATTCACAAATATATAATATTATTTCATAACAGATAAAATAAATTACATTCATAACAGATAAATAAATTACATTCATCACAGCACAAATCAAAACAGAGCATCACACATCAGGGATATCAAACAATTCAACATTCAATAGAATCCAAACATCCATAAGTAAGGTTAATTAATCATCTGATTAATTTAAACCAGATTAATTACTTACGAATAAATTACCAATCGTGGTTAATTAATATTAATTAATTAAAAACCATTTTGATTAATTATTCTTTAATCATTTATTAATTAACCATTAATAATAAATTAATTAACCTTTAATTATTAATTAATCAACCTTTAATCATAAAATGATTATCCTTTAATTAATTATCCTCAATTAATTACATTAATTAATTAGCTCTTAATTAATTACCATTCCTTAATTACCTTCATTAATTAATTAACCTTAAGTTAATTACATAATTAATTGTCCCTTAATTAAGTAATTATCTTTTAATCCCTAATTAATTAACTTTTAATCATCAATTAATTCACCTTTAATCATAAATTAATTAATCTTTAATCATTAAGTAATTATTCTTAATTAATTATCCCTTAATTGTTTATATTAACAAATCATTAATTACTTAATTAAATTAAAAGATAAACCATTTTATCTTTATTTATCACTTTAATTATCCTTTAAACTTATTAAATAAATCTTATAATAATTTAACTTAGACTTTAAAGTTAATTAACAATTAAAACATCTTTTCTTAATTAACTTCATAATATTATTATGTTTATTTAAAATAACTTTTGAAATAAAGGTCATACATATATTTAAACATTTTAAACTTAATTGATTTTAAGTTTTATTTTAAAACCTTTATCTAATTCCAAACTCTAGATAAAATGATTATTATACACAAGAGCTAATTAAGAAATTTATTTAAACTTGAATTGTTTTAAAGTTTTTAAAAACTGTTATTACATAAAAATCTACAGACCCGAGCCAATTCTTATTTTACCCGAGCCTGACCCCGTGTTAGCCTACATCCATTTTGCTTTGAGTATTTTCATGAATTCCCCGACTTTCCCCCGAGTTACTCCTCGTCTTCCTTAATTTTAATCACAACAGGCATATATATATAATCACATGCACATGCACGAATACATCGATCACCTCCTGTCACTGCTACGACGGTCAACAAGTCAACAACGACCACCTCTATCCACCAGACCACCCAGCACCACGAAATCATCAAAGGATTCGAAATCGAGAAAAATCGAGCAAACCTGGAACCAACTCCCTCATCGAAAAACACCTCGCCTGATCACCACCGATCACTTGAAACCGTGCCTTCGGGTCTACACATTCACCAGAGACCTATGTTTGTTTTCCCCTAGGTGCGATCGCCTATAATCAACTATCGCCGACAAGAATGCTACTTCTTCATCGTTCACGAAAATAGTTTGTTAAACCCTAAACTCACGCCGCATCACCACGACGTTCATCTAAAAAATCTCCCGTCATTTTTCCTTCGATCTGCATCACGTCATCCTCCTATGACATCAAGCCCGAGATCCAGTCGATCATTAATCATCGGGAATTGACATCTTTTCCAATTCCGTTCATCTCATAAATTCGCAACCGATACCAAATGAAAAATCAACATTTTATTTTTAAAATTCATGGTTTTGGAACAAGAATTCATTCCTATGATTTGAAATCGAAATCCAAACATTTGGTTTTGAATCTATTTTGATTTTCTATTGTTTTTCCCATTTTGAAATAAATTCACGATATAATAGCTTGGATTTATTTTTGACATTGATATTATCCTGTTTAAATCATCTTTTCTTTTGTAACCATAACTCGAATTTCTATAGATTGTAAGATGTGAATTTTTAAAATAAAATTTCAAGCCTGTGTATATAAGAACAGGCACATATGCCCGTATACACATAATTTAATACATATATATATATATATACACACACAACATGCAAGTATATTCAACAGCTAGGCAACATTTCATAACATATTCAAACATCAATCACAAACATCAAAACATAAAATCAGAGATAAGTGAGTTTGCTCACCTGAGAAATGAAAACAGAGACCAGGTCTTATGAAATGATCTGGAATTGATTGTTTGATTACTTTATCCCTGTATCTAGGTTTTCCTTGAAAACTTTACTTGATTATTTGATCTGCTTTGCCCTGGATAAGTCAGGTTGCACTTGATTGCTTCAGATCTTGTTTGATTGGTTTCAGGTCTGAGTTGCTTTACTGGTTTGTTTGGTTAAAAACTTTAATTTGCTTGATTTGATTTTTGTTTCAATTGCTTCAGGTTGAATCGTTATTGAGTTGATTCACTCTTGAATCGGATTCCAGAACTTGAGTTTGATTTGCATGATCTGGAAGTATTTTTTCTGAAGCTTTGTGTTTGAGTTGATTTCTGGTTTTGAACTTCCAGGTTGAAGTTGTTTGAGTTGAATATTGAACTTTGCTTTTATTTCCAAGTTGAAACCTGAATTGAATTTTACTTTGTTCTTCATTTTAATTTCCAGGTTTTGTTTTTTTTCTGGTTTACAACTTTATTTTGTTTTGAATATTAACAAAGAAAAAATGAGGAAGAAGAAGATATGATATATACATAGCCTTGTTTCACATTTTTATTGATTAATTTGAAAATAAAAGACAATTGACATTTTTAATTATAAAACAAAATTGAACCAACACTAGTATTTGTTAAGCTAACACTTATTAGTTACTTTTATTATCATTTTACAAATGTTAAAATGTAAACATTTTATGTTTATATCCTTTATCTTTAATTAGTTTATAGAATTTGTTTTAAACCCTTAACTTAGATTTATTTATAAATTATGTTTTATGTTTTTCTCATTTATACTTTTATGTATTTAAAACATTCCTTTTTTATATTAGCATATGTTTTATATTTATGCATTTTCTATTATTTATATTTTATACTTTTATAACTTTCAAATAGCAATTCAAAAATTAATGTATTAATTTCAAAATATAACTTCCAACTCAAAATGTCTATTTAATGTAATTTGGAAAACAAATCTTTATTAATTGAAAATATATTGTTTTCAAATCCAATATATTTATAAGATTTTTAATTTTGAATTTCAATTCCAAGTTTCAATTTAAAATAAATTTATAAATATAAATAAATGACAAAA
The DNA here is from genome assembly GCA_030765085.1 of Allium cepa. NCBI lineage: Eukaryota > Viridiplantae > Streptophyta > Magnoliopsida > Asparagales > Amaryllidaceae > Allium > Allium cepa. Next base: position 894,158,812 of record CM060928.1, on the reverse strand, counting down.
CATATCTTTATAAATTTAAAAAAATTGGTTTAATTCACCATTAAATTCACAATTTAACATTAATTACCAAATTAAATTTAACTAAAAATCGAGATCGTTACATCGCCTCTTAAGCTCCATAGCATATTACTATGGATCTGTTCAACTCAGTCTGACCCGAGATCATAATAAAACAACACCTGAGTCAGTCTGGAAAACCAGCGTGAGAAAATCACACTCAATTTGTTTATTATATTTTGAAAATCCTTTGAAAATAAAGGTATCTCGTAAGACCATGCCACAAATAAACATGCCGGGTTTTTACCGTACGATAACCCATTTTTTTTATCAAATCCATCTGATATTATAATAATGTATATAGAGAGTAAATAGAATATAGCTGAAATGCTTGCATCTCACGTTTCAACATAGTTGGGAACAATCAAAACCGTACGGGGGTTTACTGGAAATTGGATTTCATACAATGGCAGGGATCCTGGGGTACCGCCCGTCACTTTACATGGTTTAGATCAGCGTACCGAGGACCACTCCTGATCCCCTGCAACGCAAGACTGACCTACCCCTAACCTGGATAGACCGAATAAGATCAACCCGCGGTTGGGATCAACAACCGCCACACAGCCGAAATAAAGGGAACCTAGATAGGGTTGACCTTAACCTACTTGGAAGCTACCCACTTAGTATTGCAGCACCTCCTATGTTTTAGCCATTCCCGGTTGATGAGGAATGAGACTACGATTACCTTTTTAGACACATTCACTTAGAATGCTCATAGTCCTCCATTGACGATGTTCTGATAGCATTCGTCCATACAAGTTATCTTGGGACTGGACAAACTGAATCACCATCTTCATCATCTTCACGATATTCATTCGTTATGTTCAAACCGGATATAAGTCATTTTCGAATAATTGAATCCGATCCCGGTCTCTTTGAAATGATTAGCGCATTGGCCGATATTGATAGTCGGTTATTTAACTATCATATAACATCCACAAACAAACATCAGGCTTTAAATAATTTTCCAAATTATTTATTTCAAAATATCTACACAAGATATTATTTCCATACTTCAACACTTTGAAAATAGTTTTCAAATCCCTTTTTATTCTCGCGGAGCAAATTTTTACCCTTGCCCGGTCCATAGAATATTTTTCCCACTTCATTTGATATTCAACACTTGGAAAATATTCATTTATCTCCTATTTATATTCTCAAAATATCATTCACAATTTTATTTGTAAATTTCCAACTCGTTTCACACGAATTCTATAAATCCTAGAATTTCTTAATCGCTTTCCTATAATATTTCCAAAGCCGTTTATGTTTATTTAAAATTCCAGTTTCACCACTACTTCCCTTGTAAATTTTATTTCACCTTCTAAAGTTCACTTATCTTATACTTTAGAATATATTTAAGTTCCCATAATACCACTATAAGATCTTTCTTCTAAAATCTTATTCAATTAAATAAACTTAGCTTCCCATCTCGAGAGGATTTAGATTTAAAAGATTTAAAAATTTTATATGAGATAAGAAAAATGGTTTGTTACAAATATGGTTTTAGGTTAAACTAAAATATCAACATCATAAAAGCATTAAAATTTAATTAATAATTACTTTACAAAGCTGATTATAGAATTAGAATATATTTCAATAAATATTAAGTATTAAAATAACTAATAATTACCATTTAAAAAATTTAATTGACTAATAATTTAATTTTGGACTAATTTTCCTGCAATAAATAATTTTTTTAGTAACTAAAATAATTAAATAATTTAATTAAACAAATTAATCACCGTAAATACATACTTTTTAAATAAACCAGTAATTTTAAAATGTGTATATGTATATTTATTTTCTTTTGAAACTACATATATACTTACAAAAATAAATTATAGATTTCAAAAAACCTAATAAACTTTCAACATTTTAAAATTCCTATTTTTTTCTTTTCAAAACCTTATATATATATATATATATATATATATATATTTCTGTTTATCTATATACTTTTAAATTAAAATAGGTACGTTTATACATGCATACACACACACACACACATATATATATTTACTTGTATTATACTTTTTCTGTACTGTATATATATAAAAATATACATATAAATTTTAAATTGAAAAATAATTGGCATATATACCTTACTGCAAATTTATATACATACACATATACATTACTAAAAAAGTATACCATACCTCACTGCAACTGCTCGAGGCTGCCACACCACTTCCCCCATCGCGACTGTACCTCCGTCCAACCTTCAAGAGCCTCCAAAAGTCGCTCTCCAGCAACCCCTGAAGCCCAAGCTACCACCTCCACCTTCCTTCACCCTGACTTCACTAGCGCGCACGCAAAATCGGCCAACATCACGGCTCCAACTACTGCCTTGTCACCCCTCCACGTTCTCACCACTTGAGCTTCCTCAGTCTTGCTCCTTCCCTCGGCCATGCGATTTCGTTCTCTCTTTTTTTATAATCGAACGAATTCGATTTCAATACAGTACAGAGGAAAAAAGGGGAAATGGGATTATTGTCTTCGAACTGTAGAGATTTTCGTTCGATTTGCATCGAAATGGAGGAGAAGAAGTAGGCTTGTGATTCTTTTTAACGAAATGAAAATGGAAGGGAAGGCATGATTTTGAATTTGGGAACGAAGATGTCTTCGTTGAATGTATTGAATAGAAGGATAAGGGCTTGGTATTTTTAAAAGGAAGAGGGGGAGACCGTGAGTAAATTGAAAGGAAATGGATGTGATTTCTTGCGTGTATGAACAGGTGAGCAATGTTTTGAAAAAGTGCTGATGCGAAGGAATTACAGTTGAAGGTTGACTAGTGTGTGTGTGTGTGTGTGTGTGTGTGTGTATGTATAATTAAATTCAAATTGTATTGGTTTATACAACGTAAAATTTCAAACCCCTATCGAGGCATACTGCTTGGCATTTATAATGTTATACCCCTATTTCGAACGCAGTGGAAAAGGTTTTGAGTGCTAAGTCGATCGTATGGAGAAGATAGCTTTTTAGACCCAGATATTATATTAAATTTTTGATATAAATTACATCGCATTTATATCTCGTACGGCTAAATGATAACTCCAAAAGCTACGAAATTTGAAATCCGATAATAATATAATATGACGGATCCAGTGAAACTAGTTTCGTCGAATTCCGAGACTGTGTCTCGGAAGGATATTTTTAAATGTCAATTTAAACTATATATTTTTAAAATTGAACAGATCACTTCCAAATTCAATTTTAAAAGTTGCATTGTCTTCAGTACTATTAATATAAATTTTACGAGCCTTTACATTATTTTTTTTGAGCTTAAAACTTCGAATTCAAATATTTTAACTAATCAAAAATTCAAAAATTAAATTATCCAGTAAATCGCTATATTTAAATCGTGAACATATTTTATTAAATAAAAATCAAACTTTTCATATTCAGAAATCAATTTCTAATTCCTATTTGAAACCATTTATATATTCCAAATCAAATTCGAAAAATCCGAGTCGTTACATTCTCCTTCCTTAAAAGAATTTCGTCCCCGAAATTGCTAAGGAAAAAAAACTGCCCCAAACCCATTAACTTACTAAAAGTCCTTAGTCAAGCTCACATTTCACATTCCAATTCTTTTGTTTCTCCCAAACAATTAGCTTTCAATTTCAATCCAAAGATCCTTTATTTCAATTCCAATTTTAAATCTCTCCGTCGTTTACCAAAAAATTTCAAAAATTTTCCAACTCCTAAAATTTCCAAATTTTTTTCGCAGAATCTCCCTTGTACGAAGGAGCATTTACAATATGAAAAGAGAGATAAATATATATACATTGACCCACATGGTCGAAAAATAAAAATAAACAACAATATTTATATTTGCTTTCTTTTATTGCATAGTCGTACCCCTATTTAGGATTTTTAAGCAAGCGGCTTATTTATTTAGTAATTAGCGCTACCAAAATCCAGCCAAACGGCCTCCAAGTACCTGTACTTACTCAATTTAAACACGTAAGTACTAAATATATGAAATTCACAAACATTTCACTTAATTTAAATAGCTAAACACATGGATTTCACAAGCAATGCATACTAAACAATTTTGATTAGCAATTTATAGGGTTTCGAATACTAATTAAATTGCATTCAATTAATCCATATATTATTTCATTCAATAGAATGATTCATAACTCAATTTCTTATATTTAATTCATTTTTAAACCAAACGGACTATAATCATTCCAATTGATTCCAAAATAAATTTCATTCGCTTCTATCAATTCATAGGATTTTATTTTCTTTCGTTCACGTCAAATGACAACTCTTTCTATACGAATTCGGCGATATCCACTTAATAGAATATCCATTTTAGTTTGTAAGTATTTGAAATTAATTCCAACTCATTTTATATTTAATTCCATTCCATTTCAATTTTATTCATGATCCATTCATTGATTTTTATTCCATATTCGCATTTTCTTTATTCAAGACCATTTTATCAAGCTCGAAAACATTCCATGTTATGGCCATTTAACATATTCACTTAAGCTGAGCTTCCATTCAAATATTTACTTAAGTTATTTATTTTCTTCAAGTTATTTCAAGCTTATAACTTAAGTTTATTTTCTTTCTGACCAAATTCCAATTTAAATCCTTGATTTGAGTTTTATTTAATCAAATCCATTTCGTTTACATTAATTACATCAATTCATTCACTTAATCCATTTTAACTCCAAATTTCGTATTCAATTCGTCAAATAATATCCAAGGCCATTATTCATTCATACTCACTTGGATTTCATTTTCAATTCAAACCATTACTATTTTAATCCAATTTCATTTCACTTGACAACATTTCCAATTATATTTAATTCACTAACAATCCAAGTTGAATTTTATTTATGACTCGAATTCATTTCCAAACTCCATTATTAACTCACGATTCACTTCTATTTTACCAAATTAGGTTCCATTTCCATATTGCATTAAATAATTTATTATCTAATTAGTTTATTTCAATTTTATAACCCAATATCTGATTTTTTTTCTCTCAATATCCATTCATTCAATTTTCTTGAGCTCAAACTCACTTTTATAATTCAAGTTTGGATTTTCTTTCATTTTCCAAAATATCAAATATTTTATTTTGGGTTTCTTATTTCAATTTTTAACTTTTCCGTCAATCCTATTCTCGAATATATTCACATTTTATTAACTCAAGATTTACGCTCATTTATAGTCCAAGCATATTTTATTCATTAAACTAGCCTACCTCACTGATTTATTTTATTCTGGTCATGATCAGTTAAATTTTAACAATTAAATTTCTCCAACTTAATCTAAGTTAAATTTTATTTTAACCTCCTCATTTTTAACTTTAGTTTCAAAATTCAAATCTCATACTTTCCTCTCTTATTAAAAATCATTTCAATTTATAAGTTTATAACGTATTCCCTGATGATTTTCAAATTATTTAAATAAGGATTCCAGAATATTTTTTTAAGCACCTCAGAATTTAAACTTCCAGCTTCCGGTTTAAGTCCAATTTCAATTATAATCCATTCGTACACTTTATATTTATACAAATTCTCATATTAGTTGTGTAAACTATTTCAAATTTTATAATCTCGTTTTGGTTATAACATTATCATCCAACATTTATACTATATATAATAATTTTCAAAAAATTATTTTCTCTTATATCAAAATATACTTTGGGTAAAATTATTTCATTTACCCCTTTCGAAAATAATACTGTGTACAATATTTTTATTCAAATGTTTAGAAATCCTCTTGATATAGTTGTACGGACTGTTCCGACTAAGGTTCACAAGCCACTTAATAAATCAACCGACACAATATAAAACCATTTTATATTCACTAACAAATATGCGTTCATATCTATTAACATGCTCAATCTCATTCAAGAGTACTACTGACTCTGTCTCTAATGATTAATCACCACCAGAGCCAAGGTTCTCGCTTAACCTGGCTCTGATACCAAATGTAACGGTCGGGGATTTTCGACTCTCGAAAATCGACATCAATACGTCCACTATATAAAACGCCGAGCGATCGAATGCCGAAAATACCAAGTCATTAGGGTTAAAAAAGAAAGAGGTAGAAGAAGAAGATAAAAACAACATCAGAGTCTCACAATCGCAGCAGAATAAAGTATAATATAAAATAACAGCTTTTAAATACAGAGAAACTTGTACTGTTTATATACATACCATTATCATAGTACAACAATCATCCATTTATTTGGACAGCTTCATACTTGTCCTTACCCAGTGGAAATAATAACCAAGTATGGAGATACGACTTTGTCATCCAGCTCGCCTCTTGAGCTCTAAAGCATATTATCCTAGATCTGTTCAACTCGGTCTGACCGAGCATCATAATAAACAACACCCAAGTCAGTCTGAAAAACCAACGTGAGAAAATCACACTCAATTGGATTATTATATTTTGAAAATCCTTTGAAAACAAAGGTATCTCATAGGACCACGCCAGAAATAAACATACTGTTTTTACCTTACGATAACCAAAACATTTTTATCAAATTCGTTTGATATTATAATAGTGTCTATAGAAATTAAGTAAATAGAATATAGCTGAAATGCTTGCATCTCATGTTCCAGCATAGTTGGGCACAATCCAAACCGTACCGGCGCTTATTGGAGATTGGGTTCCATAAAATGGCAGGGCTACTGAGTACCGCCCATCATAGTACCTGGTCTAGATCAGCATATAGAGGACCATTCCCGATCCCCTACAATACAAGACCGGCCTATCCCTCACCTGGATAGGCCGAATAAAATCAGCCCGCGGTTGGGATCAATAACCGCCACACAACCAAAATAAAGTGACTCTAGACAGGGATAACCTTACCCTACTGGGAAGCTACCCACTTAGCCTTGCTATACCTCCCTTGTTTTAGCCATTCTCGGTTGATGAGGCTTGAGGCTACAATTACCTTTTTAGACACATTCACTTAAAATGCTCATCGTCCTCCAGTAACGATGTTCTGATAGCATTCATCCATACAAGTTGTCCTGGGACTAGACAAACGGAATCACCATCTTTATCATCTTCACGGTATTCATTCGTTAAGTTCAAATCGGATCGAAATGGTTTTTGGATAATTAAATCCGATACCGATCTCTTCGAACCGATCAGCGCATTGGCCAATATTGATAGTCAGTTATTTAACTATCATATAACATCCACAAGCAAACATCAGGCTTTAAATAATTTTCCAAATTATTTATTTCAAAATACCTACGCAAGATATTATATCCATACTTCAACCCTTTGAAAATAGTTTTCAAATCCCTTTTTATTCTCACGGAACAAATTTCTATCCTTGCCCAATCCTTAGAATATTTTTCCCACTTCATTTGATATTAAACACTTGGAAAATATTCATTTATCTCCTATTTATTTTCTCAAAAATCATTTACAATTTATTTGTAAATTTCCAACTCGTTTCACATGAATTCTATAAATCCCAGAATTTCTTAGTCGATTTCCTATAAGATTCTAAAGCCGTTTATGCTCATTTAAAATTCCAGTTTCACTACTACTTTCCATTTGAATTTTATTTCACCTTCCGAAGTTCACTTATCCTATACTTTAGAATTTATTTTAGTTCCCATAATACCACTATGAGATCTTTCTTCTAAAATCTTATTCAATTAAATAAACTTAGCTTCCCATCTGGAGAGGACTCATAATGAAATTTAAAACATTTAAAAAAAATGAAACAAGAAAAATTGTCTGTTTCAAATATGGTTTTACAAAAATTAAAATTTAAACAACTTTAAAGAATTAAAAATTCATATCCAGCTACTAATTACTTTACAAAGATGTATAAAATTAGAATTTATTTCAATAAATATTAAGTATTAAATAACTAACTTTGGAAATATTCTAAATCCAAGTGGTAGTTTTAAATTATTTAGTATCGTAATTTAAAATCCTATTTAAAACAAATTTAATTTACTCAACAAAAGTCTATTTTTAGAAAGTCTAATATGCACCAATTCAATTCATAGATCCCTCTTGATTCGTATCACATCGACCATATCACCATTTCTCACATTTGAAATATATTCCACTATTTCTTTCAAAACGATTCCCATTGCTCAATATAAGTTCACACCATTAACTTATATTTTTCATATATCCACTGATATCCTTTTATCTTATTTATAAACCCCATTTATAAATTTATAAACTCCCTTGAGTTTCCCATCTATTTACAGAAACAAATTCTATTTATAATTCCATTTTATAATTTTATCCTTTAATAAAATTCCATTTTATTTCAAATCTATTTTCGATTCTAATATCTCTTCAAGCCCTTAATATATAATTTAATTTCAAATCTCCACATAAAACAATTTACAAATAATTAAGTATAACCCAAGTTAGTTAATATATTTTTATTCTACTTAATTCCTTTTAGAAATATATCCAATTTTTAGTATAAATAATTTCTTTTCAAATTTCCTTTTAAATTCCTTCAATTTTATTTGTTTATGGTATTTAAAAAATACCCATTTTAATTCGCATGCTATTAATAATCCAATTTACACACAATCCATATCAATCTATCCATCATATCATATATCGAAATATATATATGAAAACATTATATATTTTTGAGGAATCCAGTTGGATCCCTTCATCCTGTTTTTCCCTGCATCCATAAATGTTAGTCAACAAATAAAATACCATTCACACTTCAAGAGGGATATCGCGGTATATAGGGTCATCCGCTATTATGCGGGCATATAGGTTCTTATTTGCTATAATATGCGGGAATGTCACTCCAATACCAATATATATACTACTATATATATATATATATATATATATATATATAACGTCCAATAAGTAAATTATAAATTTATCAATCAAGTTAGACATCCAATAATTTAAATTTAACATTTAAATTTGTATAGCGTGATCTAAATGAATGATATTTTTGTTTTGTAATCCACTTCAATCTTGACTTGGTTTCTCGGTTTTTGACCGTGTATAAACATTATACAGTTTATTAACATTTGAAATAATCGAACAATCAATTACCATTTAATAATTAATTAAATAATAATTTAATTTTAAACTAATTTTCATTCAATAAATAATTTTTTAGTAACTAAAAAAATTAAATAAGTTGATTAAACAAATTAATCACCCTAAATACATATTTTTTAAAAATAAAGTAGTAAATTTAAAATGTGTATATGCATATTTATTTTCTTTTGAAACTACATATATACTTATAAACATAAATTATATATTTCAAAAAATCTAATAAACTTTCAACATTTTAAAATTCCAATTTTTTTCTTTTCAAAACCTTATATATATATATATATTTCTGTTTATCTATATACTTTTAAATTAAAACAGGTGTGTGTGTCTATACATATATATATATTTATATATATATATACATTTATACTTGTACTATACTTTTTCTTTACTATATATATATATATATATATATATATATATTACTAAAAAAGTATACCATACCTCACTGCAACTGCTTGAGGCCGCCACTCCACATCGCGACCGTGCCTCCTTCCAACCATCAAGAGCCTCCAAAACTCACCATCTAGCAACCCCCAAAGCCCTAAGCTACCCATCCACCTTCCTATGCCCTGACCTCACAAGCGCGCGCGACATCGACTAACATCTCAGCTCTAACTACTACCGTGTCGCCCTCCCCGCGTGCTCGCCACTCGAGCTTCCACCAGCCTTGCTTCTTCCCTTCGGCTACACGATTTCATTCTCTTTTTTTTATAATCGAATGAATTCGATTTCAATACATTACAGAGCAAAAAAGGGAAATGGGATTATTGGCTTCGAACTGTAGAGATTCTCGTTCGATTTGAATTGAAAGGGAGGAGAAGAAGTAGGCTTGTGATTTTTTGAAATGAAATGAAAATGAAAATGGAAGGGAAGACATAATTTCGAATTTGAGAACGAAGCTGTCTTCGTTGAAAGTTTTGAATGGAAAGACAAAGGATCGGGATTTTAGAAGGGAGAGGGGGAGACTGTGATTAAATTGAAAGGGAATGGATGGGATTTCTTGCATGTTTAAACAGGTGAACAATGTTTTGAAAAAGTGCTAATGTGAAGGAATTACAGCCGAAGGTGGACTAGTATATATATAAATATGTATATTTAAATAAATTCAAATTGTCTGGATTTACACAACATAAAATTTTGAACCCCTATCGAGGCATGCCGTTAGGCGTTTATAGTGTTATACCCCTATTTCGAACGCATTGGAAAAGCATTCGGTCCTAATTCTATCGTATGGAGAAGATTGCTTTTTGGACCCAGATATGATATTAAATTTTCGATATAAATTTCGGCGCGTTTATATCTCGTACGGCAAAACGATAACTCGAAAAGTTACGATACTTGAAATCCGATATTGAGACAATATTACGGATCCAATGAAACTGGTTTCATCGAATTCCGAGACTGTGTCTCGGAAGGCTATTTTTAAATGTCAATTTAAACAATATATTTTTAAAATTGAACAGATCACTTCCAAATCAATTTTAAAAGTTACATTGTCTTCGGTACTATAAATATAAATTTTACAAGCCTTTGAAGTATTTTTATTGAGCTTAAAACTCCAGATTCATATATTTTAACTAATTAAAAATTCAAAAGTTAAATTATCTAGTAAATCGCTATATTTCAATCCTGAACTTATTTTATTGAATAAAATCAAACTTTTCATATTCAAAAATCAATTTATAATTAAATTTAAATTATGAAACCATTTATCTGTTCCAAATCAAGCGTCGAAAAACCCGGGTCGTTACATTAATCCAGCTAGAAAGTGGTTGGGTAGAAATTAAAGATGTTGGAAGGCAATTGAAGTTTCTTCCACTTCGAACACGTAACTCCCTTGACTTCAAATACTTGGAAGTGTGAATATCTAGTTCTTCAATAGCTACTTCATATCATTTAGCTTCAAGTCCAGTTCATAATATAACCCCTAAAATGAAATTAGATGTGATGTTAAAGAAATTTAATAACACTCGTGTCTCCGATCAACAAATATGTTCTAGAAGTGTTAAATTCTAACAACATTGTTGATTATTGTCTGTATTCAATACATTAAATGTGAATGTTTTTACTAAAGTTAAAAAGTAGCTACCTACAATTCAATTTATGCAACTCATCCTTGCTTTACTTAGAGTCAGAATGCATCATGCTCTAATTCTATCATATCATTTTTCCAAACATTTCGAAACAACATTTTGAATCCACTCTTTAAGTCCGATCTATTCACCAAAGTGTAGAATATTTGGCTAAACCAAACATTTAGAATATTTTAATCAAATAAAAATTTATAAAAAGTTATTAATTATTATAGTGATATTTATATTGATATTAATATAACAATTACACAAATAAATTTATTCTGGATATGTAATTATTAATAAGTACATAATAATTATATATGTGTTTATTTTTAATAAAAGGACCAAATGAATATTTTATCAATTTAAATATATTAAAATTACATGTATATATTCATGTACATGAAGGATGGCCTATAGGATCTATAGATAGATGAAAAATTGGTTAATTCAAATATTGAATATCAACTAAAACATATGTATGTTGTTGAGCTTTTTGAAGGATATTTTCCATTAAGTACCACTACAAATTGAAACTCCACTGTAAATTGAAGCCTTACAGCTCCATTTTCGCCTATATATTCTGTACCTAATCTGCATTCTCAATTATACCTCAATGGAAGACTTTTTGCAAATGTCATAGAGATCAAGAAAGTTTAAAGAAGAGGAGACGCTAGCACTTGAGGTGACCACTATCAACATGGTCACCTTGGAAGGCATATTTTATGAATCGTTTACTATCATATGTTTTATGTTATACATATTCTCCTTTCAATTATAAAATAATAGTTTTTATATATTTAATTTAATTAATTTAAACATTGTACATTTACAATTATGGTATAAATAGTTATGTATAATGTAATAAATTTAGTTTTATAAAATATATAACATAGACAAATGTATAAAAACTTTTCAAAAAATTAAAAATTCTAAATTTAAGCAACTTTTTTATTATTAATATTATTTAAATATTTATTTATATATTCGCCTAATACGTATTAAACACCAATTTGATGTAAAAAAATTGCCATAACAAGCATTATACTTAGATCTAAAATAATATATGTAAAATTATTTTTGGCAATAGTTATTTATTAATATATACATAATTAATTTATGTGATCATTTTAAATAAATAATCAATAATATTAAATATTATACTATTTTTGGAAAAAGAGTAATTTCTGAACTGAAAAAAAAAATATTATAATAAATAATGTTCAACTTATCTTAAATTTTAAATACTATATCCTAATGCAAAGTTAGCTTTAAAATTTCTATTAGATCCTATATTTAAGGTATCTTTAGACTTAAATTTTAATTCTGGGTTTTAAATAAAAATTATAAATATGTATCGACACAAACACACACACATTATAGTTGAATTATCTATGTTAATATTATATGTATGTTCATATGAATAAATACATTAATATTATTTGCTAAAATTATATATACATATAAACACATATATATTTACATAATTTCATCTATGCAGGCAAATAATCCCCTATGTTAGAATCTAATCTAATATCCATTTATATACACATTCCCTATATAATCATGGAACATTTGATGCTCATTTCTATGGTCTTCCAATATATGTTTAATGAACATGCACATTTTCAAACATCACACTTCTTCATGCAAATTTTCAGTACACCTGCAATATAAGTTCTTTGAAAGTGTGGTCCCATGGTCTAGTGGTTGGGACATTGGACTCTGAATCCAGTAACCCGAGTTCAAATCTCGGTGGGACCTTTCCAATATCTTTTAATTTACCTTTTCATGTTTGTATGTGGCTTATATTTTTTGAATTTGATGAAAAATCAAATGGTGTTATTTTCATCAACGAAGTAACGTTAAATTTGATGTTATATAAATAAGTGAATCTTAGTTAGTTACATTTATTTATTCAATTTACTTATCGAAATATACTATTTTTGCTAAGATAAATATCACATTTATGATTTATACTAAATGTAACAGTAATATAAAATGTAAAGCATCGAAATTACTAAGGTATCCATCCTAAGATTCCAAGGTATCCATCCTAAGGTTCCAAGTAACATAAGTATATGAGTTTCAGTTTTCTTTAACCACGTTAGTCTTTTGTCCTCCACAAAGGCAAACCACTTTATTACCGCTATCAATAGATTTCATTTTCTCCTTATTTCACTCATTGATGGCCCCCGATATATCTCTAGCTCCTTTACATTTTTTATGAAAAACTTTAAGCAGCATGATCAGTATATCGATCCTAAGCTCCAAATTAGCAACCGAAGTTTTAGATTTAGATACATAGTTTAAAATCTGGAGAATGCAAGATTAATAATGGTTATCTATGAATATCCTAACATTCTTTTTTTTTTATATTTTTTTACTCAATTGCTAAGTGTTCAAGTATATGGTTCAAAATACTATTTTACTTTATCCGATTGAATATTAGAGAAAAATCAAATTTAAATAAATTAGAGTTCATATGAAATTAGGTTTTCTCTAAATTATTGAGGAAGTAACACGGTTGAAATCTTTGTTTAGTGCTTTAAAATAGAAGGTTAGGGTTTGATTTAGATAGACAGTTTAGAATTTGGAAAAGGTAATATCAATAAAGCTCATATTTCCATTTTTTGACCTTTTTCACACATCCAATAAATGTTTAAGTAACGTTGTTCAAAATATTATTTAGATTTCTTTAATTGGAGATAAAAGAAAACTTATGATTAACTAAACCGGGTTTTATATGATTTCATTTTATAATAACCAATGAAGAGGAACATAACATTTGAGTCCATTATCGATTCGCTTCATATTGCCTAAATTGTGGCTGCCGACATAATTACTTGATACAAGTGCTTCAATTGACATGTTACCATCATAGTATTGTTTCGATTCATGCTTGTCTCCAAATTTTTTTTCTTTCCATCTTCTTATCATACAAACAAGTCCTTTTTATTTTTTGTTCTATGTCCCTCTTTTGCTATATGTTTTTTTTCAAGTTTTTTGCTTTATCAATTCTAGTGTATGCATTGTTATTTTCTTCTCAAATAGAAAAATGATTATAACATGGGGGTTTAGGATTTGGTCTCAATTATTAATATGACTTTAGCAGAGCGAAAGCTAGAAGGGCTTATTTTTCAAAATTCTAACACAATAGGACCGTGAAATTCTAGCTTCCAATTAAGAAGTCCATGTTTTAAATTAAAAATGTACAAAATAGCAAACGGTCAAAATCATCACAATTATGAAAATTTTCAAAGATTTTATGTTGTTTTAGCAAATTGAAAGTGTAAACACCTACATTATAGAAAAAATGGAAATATGTCGAAATAAATATGTAAGAAAACATTCAAAAAGTGCAAAACTTGGAGTTAAGAAGAAATCATACTGTTTTTATGTTAAACAAATTATAAATGTACAATAAATAACGTATAGTATGAAAGTGGATAATATTACCAAGATAATGCATAAACAACAACAAAAGTAGACAAGAGTTTATTGCTTTAGTTTAATTTAGTTAGATCGAAGATAAATGTAAATAAATGTTTATGCTTCCTTTATTATATTATTTAAGTACTTATTTATATATTCGGCTTATACATATTAAATAGGGGATTTTAGGCACAGGGAAGAAGTTGCAAAAAAAAATTAGTCTCAGAGACAGCAAGTTTGTTGTTTGGTCTGAAGGACATTTTGTAGTGTAAATCACAGAATGATAGATGTAGCTATCATTTTCTGTTTACACTATAAAGTGTCCTTCAGACTAAAAAACAAACTTACCACCCTTGAGACTAATTTTTTTTGTAACTTTTTCCTTATGCCTATTTTCCTGTATTAAATATTAATTTGATATTAAAAAAATTCTCATAACAATTTATCGTACTTAGATCTAAAATAATATATATACAATTATTTTTGGCAATAATTATTTATTAATATATATATATATATATATAATTAATCTATTAGATCGATTTTAAATAAATAATAAATAAAGTTAGATATTATAGTATTTTCAAAAAAAAGAATTATTTTTTACCTGACCAAATTTTTTATAATAGATAAAGTTCTACTTATCTTAAATTTTAAATACTAGATCCTAATGCAAAGTTAAGTTTAAATTTTCTATTAGATCCTAGATTTAAGGTAACTTTTTATTTAGGTTCAAATTCTTGTTTTTAAATAAAAATACAGATATAAAGGCACACACACATTATAGCCAAATTATATATGTTATTATTATTTGTTTGTACATATGAATAAATACATAAGTATTATTTACTAAAATTTAAATACATAAAAACACTTATATATTGACGTAATTTCATCCATGTAAGCAAACATCCCTTATGTTAGAATTTAATATGATATATATTTATATACATTCCCTACATAATCATTGAACATTTGATGCTCATTTTTGGTCTTCCAATATATGTTTACTAATCATGCACACTTTCAAACATCACACTTCTTCATGCAATTTTTGATACTCTTGCAATGTACATTCTCTAAACATGTGGTCCCATTGTCTAGTGGTTAGGACATTGGACTCCGAATATAGTAACTTGATTTCTAATCTTGATAAGACCTTTTTAGTATCTTTTAATCTACAGTTTCATGTTTGAATGTGGTTTATATTTTTTGAATTTGATATAAAATCAAATGGTGGTGTTTTCATCAATGAAGTATATATTAAACTTAATGTTATATAACTAAGGGAAACTTAGTTATTTACATTGATTTAATCAATTTATAGATCCAAAAATATTATTTTTACTAAGATAAATATCACATTTATGATTTATAATAAAATGTATTAGAAAGGAAAGCTTTGAAAATGACTAAAATGTCAATCCTTCTATTCCAATTAACATAAATTATATGATTACAATTTTTCAGTTTTCTTTCCTCGCATTAAAGTCTTTTGTCCTCCACAAATGCAGACCACTTTATTACTACTATTAACAGATTTCATTTTTCTCACTCATTGATGGTCTTGGGCAGATCTCTAGCTCATTTACATTTTCTATGAAGAATTATTATGTAGCGCAATCAATATCTCGATCCTAAGCTCCAAATCAGCAATCAAAGATTTAGATTCATATGCATAGTTTAAAATTTGGAGAATGTAATATCAATAAAGATAATTTATGAAAACCCTAACATTCTTTTTTTTTTCTAACTCGGCTAATAAGTGTTAAGTATAACTCAAATAGTAATTAAGTTTACCCGATTAAAGATAAGAGGACATCGAAATTAAATAAATTGGGGTTCATATGACATTAGTTTTTCTCTAAATTATAGAGGAATTAACACTATTGAAATCCTTTTTTAGGACTTTAAAGCAATAGGCTATGGCTGATTTAGATACACAGTTTAGAATTTGGAAATGGTAATATTGATAAAGTTCATATATAAAAATCCATTTTCCCCTTTTTACACATCCAATAAGTGTTCAACTAAAGTTGTTCAAAATATTATATAGATTCACTAATTTGAGGTAAAAGAAAACTTATGATTAAATGAACTAGGGTTTATATGAATTCATTATCTTTAATTACTAATTAAGAGGAACATAACATTTGAATCCACTATCAATTCGCTTCTAATTGTCTATAACGTGGCTACTGCTCTGATTACTTAATACACAAATGCTTTATTGGCACATTACCATCATAATACTGTTCAGCGCATGCTTGTCTCCAATTTTTTTTTCATTTTTTTTACTTTATCACACAAATAAGTTCGCTATATTTAGGGTATTATTGATGATACTCCACTTTTGGTTAAGAGGAGGCCATTTTTAATATATATTTTTTACTGTGAGGGGTACCGACAAAAGTAGCCCCCTCATATAATTATATTGTAAATTGAAAAATTTATCCCTTTATTTTTTATCCTAATTTTTTTCAATCTTCACTATTCTTCTTCTTTAGTCTATAATCTAAATCAATAATCAATGGAGAAATTAAACCTATCTATATATGAAATTCCAAAAGGGAAAGAAATAAGATTAATTGTTATCCAAAAAGCATCTGTAATACAGACTTTGTTCAACAAAACAAACTGATAATTTTATCTAAAATTCTACTATTTTACACATTAAGTTGAAAATTCTAAATTGAGTTAAATGATGGTTAAAATAGGTAGGTGTTTTTTGTTTGGAAGTAAAACATTGGTTCTACCATTACTGAAAGCTAAATTGAACTTGGTGAAAAATGTAAGTGAAGAAGAAGAAGATTGGTTAAAAATAAATGAGGAGAAAAATAGGAATGATATATATTATTTGTACAGCATGCGTATCCCTTATAAAAAAATTAATTTTAGTGGAGTGTCAGTAATTATACCCTTTATTTTTTGTGCTATGTCCCTCTTTCATTATATGTTTTATTTTCAAGTTTTCTACAGCATTAACTCTAGTGTATGTAATACTATTTACTTTATTTTCTTATCAAATATGAAAATGGTTATAAATTGGAGTTTAGCATTTGGTATCCATAATTAACTTGATTTTAATAGATTTAAAGGCCTATTTTTCAAAATATTAATATAACAGGACCACGAAACTCTAGCTCTTCATATCTTCGAAAAATCCATGTTATAAATTAAAAATGTACAAAATAGAATACAATCAAAATCACCAAAATTATGGAAAATTTTAAAGATTTTATGTTGTTTCGGAAAATTAAAAGTGTAAACACCTACGTTATTAAAAAATGGAAATATTTTCAAATAAATATTAAAAAAACATTTAAAAAATGCAAAACTTGGAGTAAATAAAGTCATTATCTTATTTATGTTAAAAAATTAGAAATGTGCAATAAATAGTATATACTATGAAAGTGGATGGCATTACTAAGGTAATGCATAATCAACAACAGAAGTAGACTAGTGTTTATTGCTTTAGTTTATTTTAGTTAAATCAAAGATAAATGAAAACATATCAAAACATGAGTACTTCTTAAAGATCATATATGTAAAGAATAAAAATTAGCACATACCAAATGTGGTTAAGAAGCTCACTGCAACACACTATTTTGCATCAAAAATTTTACAAAACATAAACCCATTAAACATTTTTTTGTAAGAAATACAGCCTTTAAAGATTTTCAAAAATAAAACAACATGCAAAGAAGCTAATTATTATAGTAAGAAAAACTACAACAATAAATTTAAAACTTATACCTACAGAAATATAAATACGAAAAAAAAACATATTTTTTAAATGCAGGTATTATGCAATTTTCTAAAAAATGCATAGAAAATCTAAGTAATTAAAAAGTCCTTCAAAAAGAATAAAATCAAAGTGTAGAATATATTCGGTTGCATAAATAAAAATTTTACCACAAAATACGCGGAAGTAAAATTTAAGAAGGAAAAAGTTCGACTCGTCCTTATTTCAAAAAAAAATGGATTCGTTCATTTTTCGATTTGTAAAAATGCATAAAACTCAACGATCTCTCCAAATTTGTACAGCCCTAAGTTTATGTGGATTTTTAATATAGAAACATCGATTTTTGATGATTTTAGTGTTTAAATCTTTATTGGTTAAGGTTTAGAGTTTGTCGACTACATTATTAGGAAAAGTGGTCCTTCAGTTGAATTATTATATTATAAAGGGTCTTTCACTTCATCCTCATTAGTATTAGGGACCCAATGATGTTTCTTTGTATAATAATATATCATCATGCTTTAGTTAATGATGTTTTCTAGAATGTAATTCATATATTTGACCGGTCCATAAATTAGCCAATGAATTTATCTATCTTTTAACTTGAGATACTATTTATTTGCAATTTTTGTTATCATAATATATACAATGATTTAATAATATTAACTTTAATATCTCGTAAGGTTTATTGCATATAAATGTCCCATGCACAAGCTAATGCGGTACAAAATGTATTTTGCTTCACAAGTCAATATCGACATGTAATATTGTGTTTCACTAAATCATAAACAAAAGATTGACCTACAAAGTGAAAAGTATCACTCGTACTTTTCCCTTACATTTTGCATCGAATGACCTTTTAGATAGAAAAGACGTAATCTTTAGTTCCAGTTAAGTTTTGCAAAAAAAATTAATAACTCATATGTGTGACTCTCTGGAAATGAGAGCACAAACACACACTCATCATAATATTGGTATCATTTGCTATTAAGTAAAGAAGAGACCAATGATACATCAATAGAAATATATAACTACTTCTTTATTGTTTTTGTCCTTTTCTAAACATAGACTTGTACTCATTAGTGTAGGCTTATTAGTTATATTTTCCATGTCAAACCTTTAAATTGAATCTTTTCAATATTTTACTTGATTTATGAAAATACCATTATTGGGTTTTTTTTGGTAATCTCGAGAAAAAAATTAATTCACCCATATGTAATGTTTTATATTCATTCTTCACTATATTTGAAAATCATGACATAATTTTTCCCTAGTTGATCTAAAGATAATATCGTCCATATAAATTTGTAATATTAGTAATTCATGTTTGCACTTTTTAATGAACAGTGTAGTATTGACTTTACCAACTTCGAAACCAAAACTCCAAAGGTAACTTTTTAGCCTATCATACTAAGCACAAGGTACTTTTTTAAGGCCATAAAGCATATTGTAAATTTATAATCGTTGTACAGGAATTTTTCATGCTTAAACAAAAGTAGTTGTTCAACATATTCATTTTCTTTTGTAAAACCATTAGAAGAACACTTTTGATGCCCGTTTGATAAAGCTTAAATTATGATGGCATGCAAATCCAATAATGTTCGTATTGCCTCATGACGCGCTATAGGGGAAAACATCGTAATCCAATCCGTCTTAATTTTAGTTCCAAGCTACTAACCTAGCTTTATTATATAATGTTATCATTTTCATTTGCGTTGTTCTTAAAGACCCATTTTATACCAATAATTGACCGGTCTATACATTTAGGGACTATTACCAAATATTGTTTCTTTAAATTTTCTTCTTGCATTGTTGAAATTTAGTAATCATCTTCTCAAGCTTCTTTATAATTATAGGTTCTACATTAGTTATAAAAGAAATGCATCCCGATTGATTTAATTAACTTCTTATTTTTACTTTATGTTTACATCACCTAGAATATTTTCTAATGGATGATCTCTTAAATTTCAAAGTTGTGATTTCAAAATATCACCCAAAACTTGTTCTTGATTATTATTATTTCAATAATATTATTTTCTTGTAAAGCAATTTTCTCCAGAACCTTAGTTGATTAGTTCCAGGATTCTCAATATCATCGTCATTGAATTTAAAATTTTCATCAAATGATATATTGGAGAGTTTCTTCAGTAGTATTAGTTAGTTTTCTGAAAATTTGATAGGTTTTGCTTTCCTCTGAGAAGCTAAGAAAGATTTCTTCATCATCCTTTTAATCGAATTTGCCTAACTGATTTATAGTGGTTAATATGAAGTATTTTTCTCCAATACTCAAATATATGATACTATGGTTCCTTTCCAATAAATAATTTATGGAGGGTATTTTTAGTTGAAGGTCTTATAGAAACATGGCTAGGAACATAACAAGCAGTATAGACATCTCCAACCAAAACGTTATTTGGTAATTCAACACTATTTAATAAATTTCTCGTGGATTCCCGTTGGGTCCAATTTTCACTTTAGATAAAGAAATTTGTGATTGGCTTAAGAAATCTACACAAAACTTGTGATTGGCTTAAGAAAGGGAAACCTGCATCATTATCGTATCATATGTTCATCACTCATGGGAGAGTTGTGATTGGCTTAAGAAACCAATTTTTGTGATTTTTATAACTTTAATAAACCAATATATGTAGTGGAAACCAATTTTCATATTCTTTATAACTTTAATAAACATATGCGAGAGTTGTAATTAGCCTAAGAAAGGGAAACTTACATCATTATCATCCCATATGTTTATCACTTATGCTAATAGTATAGCATAACAATTAGTGATCTTATTTGATTATAACTATATAACATATTTAGGCAAGAAAACATGAGTGGATCACATGGTTATTTGGCCTCAAAGTGATAACCAAAGCAATTATTTCGTAAGGAATTTGTTAAATCTATTTAAAAAAATTAGGTGTAATAATAATGAAAGATAACATATTCTAATCACAAGCAATAATAACAATAAAATAAAAGAAGAAATTAAACACATATAGAGTATTTATGTTTGTTTAGCCCTATTTTAGTTCCTATATCCACTTCCTAATTGATTTAGTTCACTTTATATTCATTTGTAGATGACTATAGGGAGTTTACAATACTTTTTACTTAAGAAAACGAAGTAATTTGGACTACAATAGTAGAGTTGATGTCCAAAAATCTACCCCAAATGTTAAGTGGTAGAGTGTGTAGGTTCTTTCTTGAAGTCCCCTTCTTTGAATCATGTATATGCTATTTATAGCCTTCAATATTTGGTAACATCCCCAAATAACTTGGACATATAGGTTGAATGAACCTTTTGCAATATCTAGAGCGATAGTAGATTCCTTTCGCTAGTTATTGATCAATCGAGGGGTCGAACCTGAGTGACACGGAGTTAGCCACGAGTTTGAGCATATCCCGCTCTAAGTCAAGCCACTTAGTACTATAGCTTGAGTGCTATGGTTGAATAGGAATTGGGTTCGATCAGATTACTTGATTAAGTGCCATAATTTCATGCCGAGCACATAAATCTAAGGAGTAAACTTTAGGTCGAACACGCACACCATGTTCTCCAAATTAAGATGGTAAGTGCACTTGGATCAAGCACTTGATTTCTTTAAGGCTTCCTTCGACCCGAGCAATAAGTTCCCCACGTTGAGATCCAAGTTTTCAAGAGCCAATTTGGGTACTGTTAAGTGTTAATTTCTAACCAATTTCTTTGTCATTTCTGAGTGTTGTTTTGAACATACTTTCAAGAGTATTTCATCTTTGACGTTCGTGTAGTTACTCTATCGTTTATAGCGCTAAATTGGTATAATATTTCCCTTAATTTTTTTTATACCAATGAAAAAAATTGTTAACAGGTATGCCATATGCCTACAATGGTTTTGAGCTCTCCAATCAAAGCCTAGTAATTCTATCTTGGTTGGTATTATAACAAATGCCATTGCATAGTACAAAATCTTATTGTAACAAAGGAAGTTGTTTGAGTATTTCATCATCGAGTCTTCAAAGACCCTTTCGATTAATGTATAACGTAAGCCAACTATGGATAATGGTATTATGGATCTTAAGCTAATTAAATGCTAGATAGGGTGAATAGTGTTTTTAACTTTTGTAAATCTTTTTAAATTTCTTTCAAGTTTGATATTAAATCTCAAATTAAGAATGCAGAATTATACTATTAAATAGTCACAGATGAAATCATAGATAAAAATAAAAATAGTAAAGCAAAGTAAAGTAAAGAGTTAGAGAGATTATACCGGTGATTTTATACTTGTTTGGATTTCTCCAAAATCCACCCATACAATTGCTTGTACGTATTTCTTTTCAAATGTCAATCTTTAAATGGGCAGAAGGAAAACCCAATTACAACTTTGATTCCTAGGCTACGAGATAAAACTTTTTGAATTTTTGGACTTAGGGTAAACCCACTTGATTTGGATGGGCTACTAGCACATCCACTTAGATTTTTGGGCAATCAAGCACGCCTACTTGATTTAATGAGCTACAAGCACACCTAAGAAAATACAAATAAAGTTTGATGGTTTTTCCAAAGACAATTTCTTGAACTTTGGATACAATGGATTCTGTATCCTCTTGGACAATATTTGATCTTTGATTTAGTGGGAGATGATTCCAAAACAGCAAGCAAGTAGTAGTGAATAAGTACAATGAAGTTTGAATGGATTCTATACGATAGATAATAGAGCATTTTTTAATGTAGTTTTCAATAAAGTAAGAGGAGGGAAGAAAAAAAGTTAATAACTGTCAAAAAATTTGTCTGAACTCCCTTTTATATAGTGAATAAACAGACATGTCCATTCATGAAGAGTTGCGATGGATAGACACTTCATTTCAAAATTTGGAAAACAATTTGGCGGCATGTATGTCGACGTATCATTTGGGCATATGTCAACATATGTATGTTGAATTTGAAAACTTATTTCTTTTTTAAAATATTTTGAAAATTTCATATTTGTAAAATGATTTGAATATAGTTTATAAACATTTCAAACTTTGAAAAACTTTTACAAAAAAATTTTGAAATATATTTTGAAAATTTATTTTTCTTTAAAAATATAAAAGATATAAAAATAATTGATAGTGATCAAAGACTGGTAGTAGGGACTTTAATAATATTCTATGACTTTATACATTATATTATAGTCTTGAGATCTTCATATCTTGGTCTTTATACTCATGAGTCTTCATGCCCATCTTTTGAGTCTTTTATACTGTACAGTCTTCGATTCAACACTTGTGTAATATCTTGCACTATATACTATATAACTTGGAAAAATATTAGTATCCATATTTTAAACTGTACAGTCTTTTACATGAATGCATATCGTTGTTATCAAGGTTGTTATCATCAAAATAAAAAACTGAGGTATTAACAATCTCCCTCGTTTTGATGATGACAACAATTAAAATTCTTGTATATAAAATATGATATAATCCCCTTTGAGTTAGATAACTAGCCTTGAATATATAGATATGTATATTTTATATTTTTATCCTTGTTGTCATCAATAAAAAAGGGAGAAAGATAAAACTCCCCCAAAATCAAATACTTAGAAACTATGGAGTTGAAACCAATAACTAAGTACAAAAATAATTAAAGCATACTAAACGTGATGTAATATGATATTTAAGCATGATAAATATATGATGATATAACAAGATAATGTAAACTATTTTTGTTAATTTAAATTTAATCTACTCATTTCATATTACCAATCTAAGCATCCAATTAAATAAAATCAAACAAATCCAAAAACCAATACAATCAAGTCCAATCCTAAGAGTACTGATCCAAACTATATCACAAAAATCCAACCAAATAAATTCAAATCTAATAAATATACACACTCATCAAAAACATGTATAAAACTAGACATTTTAGGTACTTCAACCCAATCGTCGGATCCAAATATTGGATCCACTTTGATAGCACCCTAATTTCATTATTCGTGTTGATAGAGCATTCTGGGTTATTGGTTTGATCGTCTTGGATTAAGGAAGAAATCATCCAACGAAGGTCATCGAAAAGCTTTTCTGCTCTTTGATCATCGACATTTGACTTGACACTAAATTCTTTTGACTTCTTAAGGTAAAAGTAAGAATATCCTTGAAAGATTGAAGTGTTTGTTCAAGGTTTTTACACAATTTTTGGTGTGTAGAAGACATTTTGTTGGAAAAATGTTTGAGAATGGAAAGTGAATAGAGAGTAAAAGTTAAGTGGATTTTCTAAAGAAATAGACTTATATAGGAGTGAAATTGGAAAGATTTGAATATGTAATAGTTATTTTTTAAAAAAAAATTAAAATTTTGCCCAACGGCTCATATATGGCAACATATCTATTGTACGTATGTCGATATGTATACTTAAAATTGCAAAGCTATTGGTTTTATTATATTTTGTTTTGTTTTTATCTTATACCATTATATATTTATAATTTCCAAAGACTATTATAATTATATATAACAACAAGAAAAAAAATTCATTACTAATGATAGAAAAGTACATAGATTTAAATGAAATACATAAATATAACATGAATTCAAACTAAAAGCACACACTACTAAGGAATACAAAACTAGATATCATAAGAAAATAACTGGATAGGCTTAGAAAGATGTAGATGACGACGATGAATTTCTTTCAAGCTTGCGAATGATCTTCCTAAAGTATTTGTCTACTTTGTTAAAAAGGGAAGTGAACTTTTTACTAACGAAACATTTAAGCTTCTCTTGGTTTTAAAAAGCTTCTCTTGGTTCGTTAGAATCTCTTTGTTGAAGGGATGAGATGGCTTATCGAAACTTTCTAAAGAAGCATCCACTTGTTCCTTCTCCTCTTCTACATCCACTTCATCACCTTCTTCCTCTTCTTCACATTGAATTTCATGCTCTTCTTCATATTCTAATCTTTCTTCTTTTTCGGCAAGAGTCTCATATGGTCTAAAATAAGATGGAATGTGCATGAGAGAAAGTTATCCTTATCAAAAACTTTTCAAGGTAGAGTTTGCTCTTCTTTTATATCAATATTAAAATATATGAAAATTCTAATAAGATATACACTATAGTAGAATGTTTGCTATGTCTAGAAATGTTCTTTTGAATAAAGTCATCTAAAATGACTTATGCCCAATTGATGCGATAGTTTCCATAAATGGAAAAAGGAGGTTTAAAAACATTTTGAGTAGGGTTATTGTAATTATCCATCCTCAAAGTGATACTTTGTTGTAAAATGCCATAGTCTCAATTTTGGTCAAAGATTCTTGTGTTTAAAATCCAATCTAATCACTTTTGAAAATGTCGTAAAAACTTTACGATTTTGTTCATAATTTGAAAAGAGAAGAAGTCAATTCCACTAGATTTGCAACCAAGTATATGACCCAAAAGTTCATAATTTAAAACAATTTGACTGCCACCACATAGAGTGGAACGTAATATAGTGATAGAATTCAAACATCACTGCAAAGTATGGAACATGTTATACTTATGGAAAAAGGAAACCCTTGTGTTGTGCGGAATGTGCTACTATGATGTCATATAGTTTTTGAGTGGATTTTGTGTTGAGCTATAGAATTATGCGTGAATGTTCAATAATCCATTAGTTTCATCTCTGCTAGCTCCGTTATGACATATGACTTAGAGAGGCATATGGAGTGTTGATTTTTTATTATTTACTTGGACTTTGTTCTTAAAACATAAAAGTGATAATTTTGAAATGTTTATCTTTTATGCAAAATGAATTCAAATCTCAAAAACAATTAAAATCAAAGAATATTCAAAATGATCATGGAGCCAAATTCGAAAATGAGCTTTTTGACAAATTTTGTAAGGGAACCCCATAGGAATGCACCAAAATATTATTAAGTAGTACTGCAATACCAAATAATTTTTCGACGAAATATTTCTGTATGTCATATTATGTTCTTAGTCGTTATTTTATAAGACATTTGACTATAAATACCCTATGAATTATTCGTTGGAAAGAAACCAAAAGCATCATATTTTCGATTATTTGGAGAAAAATATTTTATTTCAAACATTAAAGATCGGATAAGAAAATTCGATCCAAAAGCCGGTGAAAGTATCTTTGTTGGCTATTGAAAAATGGAAATCCTATCAAATTTTCAACAAACGAACTAATACCAATGAAGCTTCCCATATATCTTTTGATGAAAATCAAAAGTTCAATGATGATGATATTGAGAATCCTAGAATAAACCAACTAATAGTCTTGGTGAAAAATGCTTCACAAATAAATAATACTGCTGAAATAATAACAGTAATCAAGAAGAGCCTAGTATAATATTTTTAAATAACCACCCTAAATTTTAAGAGATCGTCTATTAGACAATGTTTTAGGTGATGTAAATAATAAATTAAAAACTAGAAATCGGTTAAATCAAATAGGACTCAAATGCTTTTATATCTATATAGAATTTGAAAATTATAAAGTATCTTCAAAGGATGATTGCTTGATTCAGCAATGCGAGAAGAACTTAACTAATTCGAAAGAAACAATGTTTGGAATTAGTCCCTAGACCTACAGACTAGTCATTTATTAATACAAAATCAAGTTTTGATTTCTCTTATGTCCTCTAGTGATTCGTGCAATTCCTTCTCGAAATCGAGTTTCGATTTCTCCTACGGCCTCTTAGCATCAATCTCCACCTGCCTAGCGTCAATCCCCAACGCCTCAGATGAAATCATGATCCGCTCGATCTCGTGCACGATCACGAGAATGTCGCAATCTCCAAACATGGCCGGTCGACATCAAATCTTGCGCCTAGATGCGAATCTCCACCATGGATTCAAATACGAACTCAAAAATTCGAATCAAGCATGGCATACTCTAATTTTCCAAACCTTAGTTTTCGAAACTGCCGTGAGAACTCACTATCGAGCAATAGCAAACCCATCAAAAACATGTTCGAATGCCAACAAAAATAGACCATCACCTAGCTCTCGTCGTGATTTCTAAAAATCGTTTAGGAATTTTTCGCTGTGCATTCCATTCGATATGAATTTTTAAATGTAAACATTTTTTTACTTTTTCTTTTCAAACTTTCGGCTGGTTATTAAAAAAAAGAGGAGGTGGGAAACATATTAGAAGAGGGAAGCGTGTTGGAAAGGTACAGTGATTTGAGGTGATAAAAAAACAAGCTGATGTAAATTGAAAGTTAAGTCGATATAAATATATATTATTTAAATTCAAATCATCTTATGCAGCTCAAAATCTCAAACTTCAATCGAGGTATGCCGCTAGGTGTTCATAATGTTATACCCCTATTTCGAACGTAATAGAAATGGTTTCGAATCCTAATTCGATCGTATGAGAAGATAGTTTTTGGACTCAATTATTATATTGAATTTACGATATAAATTTCAGAGCGTTTCTATCCCATACCACCAAACAATAACTCCCAAGGTCAGAAAATTTGAAATCCAATAATAATACACTATTACAGATCCAATGGAACTGGTTTCCTCAAATACTGAGATTGTGTCACGGAAGGCTATTTTTAAATGTCAATTTAAACGATATATTTTAAAACTGAACAAATCACTTTTAAATTCAATTTAAAAAGTTTTATTATCTTAATTATTATTAATATAAATTTTATAAACCTTTAAATTATTTTTATCAAGCTTAAAACTCAAGATTCAATTATTTAACCAAATTTCAATTATTAAATACAATAACTAAATTATCAGATAAATAGTTATTTTTGAAACTCAAGCTAAAAATTAACCTTTACATATTTAAAATAAGCTAAATATTCCAATTTCAAATAACCAAAATTCTAGGTCATTGCACTTTTATATTAGTAGTCGAGAGTGTCTTCCTCTCTCCAATGGATAAAGTTGGAGTATGTTGGGATTTCCAAATTTATCCTCCTAGCACTAACTGGTCGAGTATTATTATTTAATCTTAGGGTAGGTAGTTGAGAATTTATTATGTTGCGATGTACTCATTTGGACACATGGAGCCGAGAGTATTTATTATTGCTCTCATGTATTCGTTGGGCATTTAGGTCATAAGGTTCACGCCACTATGGAGAGCGCGTGACTAGGACCCGCCAGATGGGCTAGTGTTCATCCTAGCGGTCTTGATTGCGAGGTCGCGCCGTGGATCTGTGATTTCAATTTGATTATTTGAGGTGGATGAGGCTGAGGGATATTACATTCATTCGGACCATTCCCCAAACGTCACTTAAGGACCAACAGTCTGTTATCAAGGGCAAGTAGGAGTCGCGTCCAATGCATAACATAGTCTTGCAGAATGTTTATGACATGCGATGGATATGAGTGTCATGATTTTGAGAGTAACTAGGGACTGTAGAAAACATGCCACAGTCATTTGCTTTTCCTAGAGAAGAACTGTGGTATGTCAGTCTTCCTTCTAAATATAGGTCTATTATTTATGAGACATTGGATGTTATCACCTCAGTAGAGATGATGACTAGTTGGCGTTAGAGACTGGCTACGTGCTCGTCGGACATTTGAGATAGCATAACAATACAACTGCTTTCTTCCATTCTATATGAAATTTAGGACTAACTGTTCGCTCGTCTTTCATTCACTCCTATATCCTTTTGCTAAGAAATCTATTGATGTTTCGCATATCTATATATCTCTTAGGGACATTCAGTCGAGAGTACTTTCTCTCGTTAGAACTGTTAATCGATATAGTTTTTAACAACCGAAATTTTCGACCCTCGAAAATCAATACTAATACATCCTCATGCCACAAATCCAAAGTGCCAGAAAGCCCGATTATTGGGGAAAAATAAAATAAAGATAGAACATAATCTGACACGAATGGAATAACATATATTATTTCAACAATGATTAGCTTGGACACGAGCGGAAAAAATTGAATAAAAAACCGAGTCTAACCAAGATTTAGCTTGGACAGTTATAAAGCCTCTGTCCTTACAAATGCTGAAAATTAAAAATAAATGCAGTAGAAGCAGCAGATAATAGAATACATCCATACATAGATGAAGATCTCAAACTCTCCTCTGGAAACTCCAAGGGTCTTCAACTAAACCGTAAACTACCCGAATTTGACCTGAGTATTAAAAATACCCGGATCATGCTTGATAAACCAGCATGAGATACTCGAATTTTTTAATGTATAGAATATGTTGATGTCAATCAAAACCTTCGAAAGGAAGGGTATTTCATAAGACCATGCCATACATAAAAATGGATGATTTTTTACCTTAATGTAACCAAAATGATTTATACCAAAAATCACTTTGATATTATTGTTATTGACATCGGTTTGAAAACACTTTCAAATAAATATATATACAAAGAAAGTATCAATAAAGGAAATATGGTAATATATCCGGGCTAGATAAATGGAATATACCAGACGGAATATATGGTACCTAAAAGGGTAGCTGAAATGTTTGCAAAGCATTATAACTATTTTGGGACTACAATCAAAACCATAAAGCTCGTATTTGGAATTGGATTTCCAACATGATGGGAACTAATGATCATTTCTTTCGATCCATGCATAACAACTATAGTCCTCGAAAGCCTTATCGTTTTTTTCAAGATAGTTACTTGAAACTGTACTTGCTACACTACCAATTTCCGAAGCCTCATCACTTTTCATAAGCTAGCTACTATATTAAAATAAATAGGGCAATAGATGCCTTGAGAATCCAAATTCCACTAAACTCATCCATACCCATACAACGGATACCCTGGAATATATGTCCTACAGACCACATAATTAGCCATAACATCTCCGAGATGTGAAGCTCGTGAAGCTATGCTCAATTTCTTCAAAGCCGCGCTTTTCTTTAAACAAAGCCACACTCTATTTTTCCATAAAGCACATTCCTCTTAGAATGCAACATTGTCATTCCTTAATCATACAACTGATTTGTATAAATGTGTAACTCCTAAGCTTATACGTCTCAGGAAAAGGTGTTAAGCTAAGAAAAGTTGCCTACTTCGCTACCAAGTAAATAATACGTTGATAGAGATCAAATAATATGATCATAAATTCACTGTTAGACACTCATCCATACCAGTCCACTCTGTGACAATGAAATCGAAGGCACTCCTTCTACCACATCCTTTTTTTGGGAATCACCCCAAGGATCGGTAGCGAGTAGTCCTTATAATCTGAAGATTTCAAAATGCGACAGAAACACTGCTATAATAATTGTCTCTGTATTGAGAGCTACCCAGAGAATGACAACAAGCAGTCCTTCCGCCCTGAAGATCTCCGGTCTTCAATACGAGGAAGATTTTAGAATGCAAACATCACTACCATATAAATATAATATAGGGTAAAATCGTTGGGACTCATGACAACAATCCATACATTCTAAAGATCTTCGGTCTACAATAATCATCATCTTCAACATGTCTTCACTTCCGAACGTATACATTAGTTCAAAGTGGTTTTCGGATAGGAATTACCCAAATCCGACCCCGGTTCCTCCGAACTAACCATCGATAAAAAGGCATTTAGGTATATAGGTGATTCTCACGCAACACTCAATTACTTGATCAAATTTCTCTTAAAAATATATTCAATAAATCATTACATTATCTTTTTCAGAGTATATGGAATCATTAAGCCTCATTTATCAAATCCTTTGGTTAATTAAAACTTATTTTAAATTGGAACAGTTCTAAATCGTTTCACTTTTTACTTAGGAAAAACTTTTCCAAATCATTTATTTAAATTTAAATCTAATATTTCTCATATTCAAATTATAATATTTTAATAGGTTAAAAACAATGTTATTTAAGACATAGTTCACTATAAACTCCAAACTAATTTGTATTGAGTAAAAGATTAGACTAATTATACCCAGATTAACTTTCTATTCAACTCGTACAATTCATGGAATAATAGTGGAATCACCGTTCAAAATCACATGGATAGTACAAGTTTCCTCCTTAGATCTTAATGCAAAGTTTGATCAGAATATCATTTATACCATTAAAATCCAGTTTAATTAACTATTTTGAAAATTCCTTGCTTTTGGAAAAACCTAAATGAGATTTTTTTAGAGTATCTAGGCTTCCCCTTCGATCTATTCCATCGCTCGTCTAAAAGAGAAAACAAAGGCCACGTTATTTTAGAGTATTGGTTGCTCCATTCCTAAGCTTAGTTACGCACCTTGTTTTACCATTTAGATCTCACAAGCAGGACAAATGTATTAGTCGTTTCCGCATACTCCTTTAATTTTTAGAAATGATATATAAAACTTCCAAATCATTATTAAAATTTTAATTTTTCTTTTAAAAACCATTTATAAAAGATAAGAAAAAGAATGATTAAGTTTAAAATCATATTTCACAAGTTATTTAAAACTGTTGTGAAAAGTGCTGCGAAAAGTGTTTTAAAAGCTACATTGATCAAAACGAATTTTCTATCTTTTGGAAATAGATTTATATAACTCAATTTTCTTTAAAACATTTTATAAGATTTATAAAATTTATTTCATATTTTTAAACATTTAAAAATATTCATTTTAAATCAATTTCTAATTCTGGTTTTAAACTGCAAAACCACGATTTTTCTTAAAACTTGTTTTGGACTTATTTTAAAATTTGCAGGATGAAATCTTGATTTCATTTCTTCATTTAAGAACTATGGATATCATAGTCCAGAAAATTCTTGTCTCGAATAATTCGAGCCATATCCCTTTTCATATGCTCATTTGAAGCCTTCGGCGCGAAATCGCGAACTACCGTTACGCGCCAGTTCTGACTTGTTTGTCAATTTATTTTGAAACTTCATAAAAACACTTTTACATGTTCCTAAAACATTTCTAAACCATTTTGAACTCATTTTAAACAATATTTTCATATTTCAAACTCATATTTCATTTCATTCCATATTATAATATTATATTATTATAATATCATTTTCAGCATTTTAGATATTTTAAAATCGTTAAGAGGCTAAACAATTTTCATATACATATTTATGTGGATTTAATTCTTATTACATTAGCTGTGGTTAATTACTAACCATTTCTCTTATCATTTATCAAACCAAGTAATCATCCATATTTACATCCATATATCCAAGCAATAACTCCAAAGGTTAGAAAATTTGAAATCTGATAATAATACACTATTACAGATCCAATGGAACTGGTTTCGTCAAATTCTGAGATTGTGTCCCGAAAGGCTATTTTTAAATGTCAATTTAAAAGATATATTTTTAAAACTGAAAAAATCACTTTTAAATTCAATTTAAAAAGTTTTATTATCTTAATTATTATTAATGTAAAATTTGTAAACCTTTAAATTATTTTTATCAAGCTTAAAACTCAAGATTCAATTATTTAACCAAATTTCAATTATTAAATACAATAATTAAATTATCCGATAAATAGTTATTTTTGAAATTCAAGCTAAAAATTAACTTTTACATATTTAAAATAAGCTAAATATTCCAATTTAAAATAACCAAAATTCTGGGTCGTTGCACTTTTATAGAGATTAGTAGTCTAGAGTCTCTTCCTCTCTCCAATAGATAAAGTTGGAGTGTGTTGGGATTTACAAATTTATCCTCCTAGCACTAACTGGTCGAGTATTATTATTTAATCTTAGGGTAGGTAGTTGAGAATTTATTATGTTGAGATATACTCATTTGGACGCATGGAGTCGAGAGTATTTATTATTTCTCTCATGTATTCGTTGGGAATCTAGGTCATAATGTTCACGTTACAATGGAGAGCGCATGACTAGGACCCGCCAAATAGGCTAGTGTCCATCCTAGCGGTCTTGATTGCGAGGTCGCGCCGTGGATCTGTGATTTCAATTTTATTAATTGAGGAGGATGAGGCTGAGGGATATTACGTTCATTAGAGCCATTGCCCAAACGTCACTTAAGGACCAATAGTCTGTTATCAAGGGCAAGTAGGAGTCGCGTCCAATGCATAGCATAGTGTTGCAGAATGTTATGACATGCGATGGAAATGAGTGTCATGATTTTGAGAGTAACTAAGGGACTGTAGAAAACATGCCACAGTCATTTGCTTTTCCTAGAGAAGCACTGTGGTATGTCAGTCTTCCTTCTAAACATAGGTCTATTATTTATGAGACAATGGATGATATCACCTAAGTAGAGATGATGACTAGTTGACGTTAGAGACTGGCTTCGTGCTCGTCGGTCATTTGAGATAGCATAACAGTACAACTGCTTTCTGTCTTTCTATAAGAAATTAGGGACTAACTATGTGCTCGTCTTTCATTCTCTCCTATATCCTTTTGCTAAGAAATCTACTGATGTTTTGCATATCTACATATCTCTTAGGGACATTCAGTCGAGAGTACTTTCTCTCGTTAGAACTATTGATCGAGATAGTTCGTAACAACCGAAATTTTCGACCCTCGAAATCAACACTAATACATCCTCATGCCACAAATCCAAGTGCCAGAAAGCCCGATTATTAGGGAAAAAGAAAATAAAGATAGAACATAATCTGACACGAATGGAATAACATATATTATTTCAACAATAATCTTCAGAGCGGAAAAAATTGAAAAAAAACCGAGCCTAACCTAAATTTAGCTTGGACAGTTATAAAGCCTCTGTCCTTATAAATGCTGAAAATTAAAAATAAATGCAGTAGAAGCAGCAGATAATAGAATACATCTATACATAGATGAAGATCCCAACTCTCCTTTGGAAACTCCATGGGTCTTCAACTAAACCTTAAACTACCCGAATCTGACCTGAGCATTAAAAATACCCGGATCATGCTTGATAAACCAGCATGAGATACTCGAATTTTTTAATGTATAGAACATGTTGATGTCAATCAAAACCTTCGAAAGAATTCATAAGACCATGCCCATACATAAAAATGGATGATTTTTTACCCTAATGTAACCAAAATAAATAATATCAAAAATCACTTTGATATTATTGTTATTGACATCGGTTTAAAACACTTCCAAATAAATATATATACAAAGAAAGTATCAATAAAGGAAATATGGTAATATATCCAGGCTAGATCAATGGAATATACTAGACGTAATATATGATACCTACTACGGTAGATGAAATGTTTGCAAAGCATTACAACTATTTTGGGACTACAATCAAAACCATAAAGCTTGTATTTGGAATTGGATTTCCAAAATGATAGGGAACTAATGATCATTTCCTTCGATCCATACATAACAACTGTAGTCCTCTAAATCCTTATCGTTTTTTCAAGCTAGTTACTTGGAACTGTACTTCCTACACTATCAATTTCCGAAGCCTTATCAATTTTCACAAGCTAGCTACTATATTAAAATAAATAGGGCAATAGATGCCTTGAGGATCCAGATTCCACTAAACTCATCCATACCCATACAACGGATACCCTGAAATATATGTCCTACAGACCATATAATTAGCCATATCATCTCCGAAATGTGAAGCTCGTAAGACTATGCTCAATTTCTTCAAAGCCACGCTTTTCTTTAAATAAAGCCAAACTTTATTTTTCCATAAAGCACATTCCTCTTAGAATGCAATATTGTCATTCCTTAATCATACAATTGATTTCTATAAATGTATAACTCCTAAGCTTATACGTCTCAAGAAAAGGTGTTAAGCTAAGAGAAGTTGCCTACTTCGCTACCAAGTAAATAATACGTTGATAGAGATCAAATAATATGATCAGAAATTCACTGTTAGACACTCATACATACAATTCCACTCTGTGACAATGAAATCGAAGGCACTCTTCTACCACATCCTTTTTTCTGGGAATCGCCCCAAGGATCGATAGCGAGTAGTCCTTATAATCCGAAGATTTCAAAACGCGACAGAAACACTGCTATAATAATTGTCTCTATATTGGGAGCTACCCAGAGAATGACAATAAGCAGTCCTTCCGCCCTGAAGATCTCCGATCTTCAATACGACGAAGATTTTAGAACGTAAACACCCCTACCATATAAATATAATATGGGGTAAAACCATTAGGACTCGTGACAACAATCCATACATTCTAAAGATCTTCGGTCTTCAATAATCATCATCTTCAACATGTCTTCACTTCCAAACGTATACATTGGTTCAAAGTGGTTTTCGGATAGGAATTACCCAAATCTGACCCAGGTTCCTTGGAACTAATCATCGATAAAGAGGTATTTAGGTATATAGGTGATTCTCACGCAACATTCAATTATTTGATCAAATTTCTCTTAAAAATATATTCATTAAATCATTTCATTATCTTTTTCAGAGTATATGTAATCATTAAGCCTCATTTATCAAATCCTTTGGTTAACTAAAACTTATTTTAAATTGGAATAGTTCTAAATCGTTTCACTTTTTATTTAGGAAAAACTTTTCCAAATCATTTATTTAAATTTAAATCAATGATTTCTCATATTCAAATTATAACATTTTAGTAGGTCAAAAAATATGTTATTTAAGACATAGTTCACTATAAACCCCAAACTAATTTGTATTGAGTAAAAGATTAGACTAATTATACCCATATTAACTTTCGTATTCAACTCGTACAATTCATGGAATAACGGTGGAATCACCTTTCAAAATCACATGGATATTACAAATTTCCTCCTTAGATCTTAATACAAAGTTTGATCAGAATATTGTTTATACCATTAAAATCCAGTTTAATTAACTATTTTGAAAATTCCTTGCATTTGGAAAAACTTAAATGAGGTTTTTTTAGAGTATCTAGGCTTCCCCTTCGATCTATTCCATCCCTCGTCTAAAAGAAAAAACAGAGGCCATGTTACTTCAGAGTATTGGTTGCTCCATTCCTAAGCTTAGTTACGCACCTTGTTTTACCATTTAGATCTCACAAGAAGGACAAATGTACTAGTCATTTCCGCATACTCCTTTCATTTCTAGAAATGATTTATAAAACTTCCAAATCATTATTAAAATATTTGATTTTTCTTTTAAAAACCATTTATAAATGTAACGACCCGTAAATTTAACCGGTTTTTAATAACGTTGTTAATTGAAATTTTGTGGAATCTTTAAACGATAAAATTTTGAAATATAAATTTGATAATTGGAATGCGTCCAGTTAAACATAGCACTGGTAAATTTTCGTCCGAAAATATGAAAGATTATTTCACGCGCAAATTTACTTCAATCTAATCAGTTAAAAAGCAATGAATATAAAATGTTTTCAAAACTAAAATATTTTTACATAGAAAAATTCTAAAGCATTTTTTGAGCAAGTTGTCAGTTTGTCGTTTTTCCGAATTCGGACATCTTTGGCTCCGTCGATCTTAATTTTCTGCGATTTTTGCGCGTTTTCCGCTAGTAAAAAAAATAAAAAAAAAAATAAAAAAAATTTGAAATTTTTATAATTCGATCGCGCCACTGAAAATTTTATACCGTTTTGATCGTCTAGTCGTGCGGATCTCTACGGTATATTTCTTTCTGTATTTTGTGATCCGGTCCGTGTCGGAAATAATAAACTGTACGCTGTATCGGTACCGGTTCCGTATTTTGAGTCCTGACTATCCTGTGCCTTTCCGTTTTCCTATCAAAATGCTAATAGACCTGACCGTTTTTCTCTCTGCTCACTATTCAACCTGTCGATTCATATGAAAGGAAATTAAATTAAAATGCAATATGGTTGGTTCGGAGGACAAAAGAAATTTTAAAACACCTGTACGTATTTCTTTTGCAAACCATTCTCACATCCTCTTCGTTTCATCTTCTTCCATGGTTGTGGCTTCTTCAACATTGAACCCATAAAACCATGCATGCTTCAAACATAAGCCACCACCTCAAACACCAAGCGCTCCATAGCCGAAGCCTCTGCATCCGCCTTCCCTCCCTCTTGCTGGCACAGCAGCCACCGCCTCTTCTTCCCTGTGGTCGTGGCCTCGAACCCAAACCCGACGCAGCCACACTCATCATCTCTGTCACTCGCCGAACACCAACGCCAACCCTCACCTCCACGTACAACTACTCATGGCCAGCATTAAGCTGAGCTGCTCCCAACTCCGACACTCCTTGGATATGAAACTGCAACAATAGCACCCGTCCCCGCCTTTGTTGCGGCCACCATCGGTCAGCCGTGCACTTTCTTGTGCCTTACCGTGTTCTATTCATGCTTAGTCTTCTTCTCTGGCTATGTTGTAGGTTTCATATGACTCGTCTTATGTTTCACATTCGTCTTAAGCATTTGCGGTATATTTCTTTTATTTATATTATCTGGCTTTCCAATTTCTAAATATGAGTTGCTACATCTTGTATGAATTGTTGCTATTCTCTACTGTTCGTGCATAAGTAATTTACTATTTGATGTATCTCCAATATTGACAGAAATATCACCTTCAACAACGTTATTTTATGTCAACCTATGTTTTGGAAAGTATTGTTTAATGCAGTAGCGTTCTGTATACATATTAGTTTTGTACAAGATATGCTGGTTTGTAATACATCAGTTTTATATAAGCTTTCAAATCTATTAATTATATAGTTTATATCTTGCTTGCAAAGTATGTTTATATAAATTTCATGTTGCTGCATATGATTGTATACTACATATTTTATGATAAAAGAAGTTATAACTTTATGTGGGTTATATGGACTTTATAATATTTTAGTTACTGAGGGTATATAGTAAAGGCTTATGTTAGTTTATATACATATGAATGCATGTCACTTATATATTTTTAATTATTCAGATGGTTATATGCTATACATATGATTTGTGTATATTTTTATAATATTTTATCTTGTAATAAGTTTATTTAAGTATACTAATCTATTAACAGTAAAATGATGTGTTAGTAAAGTTTACATTTCACCTATACAAGTTTGGTTCTGAATTGACAAATATAGGTTGTGTATTTGAATATGTTTGCATGTTTATTTTTTTTTCTGAACAGCAGTTAGACTTCGTGTTCACGATATCATATCTCACTCATGTTTTATCGGAATAGATTGATTCTATTTTTAAAAAAGAGTCGAAGTTACCTAGTTTATGCATGTCAAATTTCAGCAAAATCCGGCATCGTTTGATTTGTGGTCGAGGATCTAGAAGTTTGACCCAGGCAGATGGTTTTTTGTACTTAAAATTATTTTACACTGCTGCAAACACGACCTGAGTTCATGTTTGACGCCTCGTATCTCCTCCGTCTTACGTCGGAATCAAGTGATTCTTTGCAGTTTTGAAATACAAGTTTTGATCTTTATTCATACCAAATTTCAGACCATTTCGATCTCGGTAGCACATAGAATTATATTTTTAAACTTTGACGTAGGACATGTTTTGTAATTGTTGCTATGTTGAATGTTTTCATTTGATTTCGGCAATTCCTATTTAACAGTTTTGCTCGTCGATTCGCGCCAATCTTACTTTGCTCTGAGAATCATGCTTGGATTTGTAACTCCATTTCAGTGTCCGCATCAATGTGCGTATCTGTGCCATCTCCTATTTCTCTAGCCTCGAAAGGTGAACAATCACTCACGATTAATATTCTTTTATTTATTAAATTTGATTTCAATTGGAACGACAATTGAAATATACTGCTATTATTTATTGCACCGTTAGTATGTATCAGTTCACCTTTGACATCTGACACCGTTATCTGTTATGTATGCAATAATAATCCAATTTGATTGATAATTGATTGATTGTTTGCTGTTAATATTGAATGTAAATTGTGATGTATAAAGTGATAAATATTATGCAATTGAATTTGACGTAGGATAGTTAAAATTTTGAATCGACATATATGTTGAACTTGATTGGTTAAATTTGCATAATATGACCCCTTAAATGTTTAAATGAATCGACACGTAGAAATATGGTAAATCGCACTTTGAACTATTTAAACGTATGTTGTGTAAATTGATGTAGTTGAAATTGAATAATAAGTGACAAGTAAAGAACCGTATAAATAATATTGTAATAATCTTTAATCTACATGAAATGATAGTGTAGATTCTAGAGATAATTATATTAATTCGCACAAACAACAATGCGAATTAATACGATTATTTCGGGATTATTTGAAGTAATTATTGAATTGTTATTGATTGTTGTTATTGCTTGTTTATTTACTTTGACACCATCCCAGTTATCACACTGCAAGTTCCATTTATTATGCTTGATCTTGAATTGAAATTGGAATCGGGTTGAAATGATGTATACCCAAATGAATTTGACATAGGATAGAGAATTCAATAAAATCCGATTGGTCAATAAATTGATTTGAAAAAAATAATGATTTTATTCGAGTAAAGAATAAGTTTTGAAATGAAGCTGAAATTTGAATTTTAAAGGAAAATGTAAAGATTGAAATATGAAGCAAATATTAACGTAATAATTGATGAAAGAACGTTGTTTGAAATTTAATTATTTAATAATTAAACTTGGAATCATTAATAATTCGGAATTAGTAATAATTGAGATTTGAAATTATTAAGTTTGAAATCATTTAATAATTAAATTTGAAATTATAATTAAGTTTGGAATTATAATTAAGTTTGAAATTATTAAGTTGAACTTATAATTAAGTTGAAATGATTTGATAATTAAGTTTGAATTCATAATTAAGTGGAAATGCTTTAATAATTATGTTTGAATTTATAATCAAGTTTGTAATTATTAAATATTGAAATCATTAATAATTAAGATTGAAATTATTTAATAATTGAATGAGATTTAATATTTGATAATTGAATAAAATTGAATTCTTTGATAAGAGAAACTGAAATTTTGAATAAGTGGATTTGAACTTCGTTAATAAATGAAATTGAGTTTCTTTATTATTAATTAAGCTTTGGAAAAATTTAAGTAAGTTAATAAGTGAAATTGAAACTTCTAGAATATGTGAAATTTAGTTATTTATTAATTGAGTTTGAAATTTATAACGAAGTCAATAAGTAAGTGAAAATTGAATTTCTTTAAAAAGAAATAAAATGTGATTTATTGAAATAAAAACGTGATTTATTGAAATTAACGCAAGACTTGTAATTTAAAGAATTGATTTGACGAATTTAATTTATTTCAATTTGATGTTTTGATATAATGAAGTTGAACGTAAGTAATTGATTTAAATGAATTGGAATTTAAATAGAAGTTGTTTGAATGACAAATTTACTTAACGAATATTGAATGAAATCGATAAATGAATTTAAATTGATTTGAATGAAAATTAAACCATTTAAATGATTTCAGAATGAAACTTATATACGAACTTGAATCAATATCTGAATTGTTTAAGTAAAGTTGAAATCGAATTATAAGATTTCGAAATGGTAATTTGAAAGTTTTGAAACGTAAATTTTGGAAATTGATTTAGAAGGACAAACGAAATGTTGATTTACGAATTGAAATGGAAATTGAATTTGATTTGGTTTGAAATCTATTAAATGACCAATCTATGTAATAATTACGAAAGTTATTAAAGAAACTGGAATCGGTTATGGATATACTCTCTATCTAAACCGAAAACCACTTTAATAACTATACGCGGAGTGATGATCCAGAATGAAGTGGTTGGAATGATGTACGTGATGACTGAAGAAAGAGAACGATAATGGATAGCCTTGACACTTGTGTCAAATTGGAAATGACTAAAACCAGGAGCCGTGCCGGGCCAAACGGGGTTAGCCAACTCGAGCGAACACACTTCTTCGTAACTACTACTCATTACTTGTTGTCGATTGGTGCACCCTCGTACTTTTCAGGAGTGTTGTTTCGCGGTGTTGCGATCGCTGCGGCGATGCGTTCTCACCAGTCCGGATCAGGCAAACGGTAGTTTCACTACCTTAGATATTGCCTCATGTGCCTTGTCATACTTGTATCCCTATATACGCGACCACTACGAATTTGTTTTGTGTTATACCTATGGAGTACTCCCTGATATCCCACTAGTTTACGGTGGAGTTTACAGTGCTGTATAGACTATGATGCTTATATAAACGTGTTAAAGGGGATAATGGTAACGCCTTAACACTATTTTGATACTTTATATTACTGATAGACATTATCTATTTAGCGTACACTACTACATAGTAGATAGTTTAACGGATCCTTAGGGGATGGTGATTCCAACATCCTTTGAGTTACTTGTATTTTGATTGCTAATTCACTTGAGTTGGATTTATTGATATGAGAATATTAATCCTGACTCGAGTGTTTTGTGTTTTGCTTTACGCTCGGGTCAGACTGAGTGTACCAGTATTCGAGGCTCATCTTTGGAGTTGGAGCTTTGCTTGAAGACCCAGCCATCTATTCTGCTTCCAGTATTCGATGATTCCAGTGATGTATTCTGATTTGTATCTGATGTATCGTATTTCTCTTCTGTTGTAAACTCTGATGTGTCTTATATATTTATATAGTAGCTTCATGAACTACTATCTCTTTTACTTCCGCTGTATATTATTACTCTGTGTCTGTGATTATTTATTTACTGTATATCTGAGTTTTGCCAAATTAAAATTAACAATTCGGTATTTTGAATTATTCAAGTCCGACAAGTGTGGATGCGAATAGACTAAAATAGCGGGTCGTTACAGTTGGTATCAGAGCTTTTGGTAGCTCTAGGCAGAACTTAGCATATATGGTAAATGTATTTACAGAATCACTCTCATTCGAGTTTCAATCTCTTCCTTTTAACTCAATTCCTTTGAATTTTGGAACGTTCCCTACGGTTTCAAAATTCATTCGTGTCCCTCACTATTCGTCTTCTTTCAATTCCGGAATATCCATAACCCCACTTCGGATGGTTTTTATAATGAGTCGGCGATCTCGCCAATCTCAAATCGATTTATAAAAAGGGGTGAAACTCCTTTACAATAGACATTGATTTACTGGAGATTGTGAATCCTCGGTTTACGATGCTATCTAGTCCCTGCTAAACCTGAATTCCATCCCTTGAGATCGAATGTTGATTTACCTTGGAATTCAGCATCGATCTTATTCTTGAAGTTACGGTTGACCCGAAAGGTTACCCGTGAATTAAATAAGCTTATCCATCTCCCAAATCTGTTAATTGAATTATCTTATC
Organism: Allium cepa; assembly: GCA_030765085.1. Classification (NCBI taxonomy): domain Eukaryota; kingdom Viridiplantae; phylum Streptophyta; class Magnoliopsida; order Asparagales; family Amaryllidaceae; genus Allium; species Allium cepa. The sequence goes on along the minus strand of CM060928.1, from coordinate 894,116,404 downwards.
TAATGTTTCGAACTTATTATCGAAGCAAAATTCATTTTGATTTGATTTTCATCAAATTTGAATCTTTATCCTTGCTTTGAAATACATTCTTGTATCGTCGAGCGAGGAAGTGTATTTGTGAAATAATGTCAAAAATGTTTTAATATATATCGTGTTGTTTGAGTTGTTGAGGTCGATTTGGATTTTTGATCGATTCGTCTGATCAACGCTATCGATAGGATTTCCAAAACACTTGAACAGAGCAAACTGACACAATAGTATTTTCAAATTTGGTAAAGGAAATAAATTGTGTATGATTATATAATATACATATATATAACAAAATTTTCTGATAATTGTTAAATGAATTGGTTAACTAAATAATAATTTGATTTTCATTTATTGTTTTGTAGACCATTGATTTTACCAACTTATAAATAAATGAATTTATAAAATTTGGTTATAAATTGATTTGGAATTTGGAATTTGAAATGAATTAAAATCAAGAATTTGGGAATTTGATTTTCGGTGATTTCAACTTTGATTTTAAAGATTAAAGCGTATAGTATTTAAATATGTTCAAATAGCAATTGTTTCAAAGAATTTTAATTGGTTAAATCTACGCTCTTCTACTTTGTTGCTGGAAAATAATCTCGGTGATGACGGCCTCATCATCGACATCCATTTTCGAGTTTCGAAGTGGAGATACCAATTCGTAGCTTTGCTATAGTTTTGTTTTGGAAATTAAATCGATTTAAATTTCTTAAGTAAGTTTTGATTTATATGTATAGGTATATTATTTCAAATTTAATTTGATTTGATATATATTGTATATGCATAATTATCTCTAAATGGTTTAAAGGGAATTGAACGTCAAACTTGAATTTATGTTAAAGAATGATTTTATTTATAACTAAAGCTAAAATTTTGAATAAATATTTAAAGTTTGAATAATTGAACTAGAAATTTTAATTGGATAATACTCAATTTCATTATATATCACTTACCTAAATTTTCAAAAGTTAACTATGTAATTGAATATTATACAATATAAAATGATGATATCGAAGGAATTTTTAAATAAAATTTGAGTAGTAATAATAAATGTAAATATACTTAATATATATGTGATAAGATATATTACGTGGAATAAATTTAATAATAATACGGAATAAAGATAAATTAAATTGGTCAAATAAAATATGATTATAAAAATGACTATTCAAATTTATGATCTTTGAAATTGTTAATTTGAGAAAATTGGACAATATACAATATAAATTGCTTTTATAAATAAACAGTGGTTGTGTATAATAAATGTTATTCACTAAATTTTAACTATAAAATGTTTATGGAGACAAAAAGAATAAAAAGTTAAATAAATAATAGGTGTGATTAATAGAAGATAATTTTGTTTTGAAAGTTAATAAATTAAAACTAAATCAACAATTTAATCATTTAATGAAATACTTTGAATTTAAATTTAATTATGGGATATTAAATTGATTTAAACCGAAATTTATAGTTTGAACTAACAAATTTAAATTGAATGAATATTATTGATTTAATATGAACGGATTTGAACCAATTAGTAAACATTAATCTGTTTAAATCGAAATCTATATGGTCTAAATTAATTGTTTATAATGTAATTCAAGTTTATTCTCTTTTGATTGTTTCTATTCTCCTACTTCCTTCCTTTTCGGGGACGAAAAGTTTTGAATGGGGGAGAGTGTAACGACCCGTAAATTTAACTGGTTTTTAATAACGTTGTTAATTGAAAATTTGTGGAATCTTTTAACGATAAAATTTTGAAATATAAATTTGATAATTGGAATGCGTCCAGTTAAACATAGCAACTGGTAAATTTTCGTCCGAAAATATGAAAGTTTATTTCGCACGCAAATTTACTTCAATCTAATCAGTTAAAAAGCAATGAATATAAAACGTTTTCAAAACCAAAATATTTTTACATAGAAAAATTCTAAAGCATCTTTTGAGCAAGTTGTCAGTTTGTCGTTTTTCCGAATTCGGAAATCTTTGGCTCCGTCGATCTTAATTTTCTGCGATTTTTGCGCGTTTTCCGCTAGTAAAAAAAATAAAAATAAAAAATAAAAAAAATTTGAAATTTTTATAATTCGATCGCGCCACTGAAAATTTTATACCGTTTTGATCGTCTAGTCGTGCAGATCTCTACGGTATATTTCTTTCTGTATTTTGTGATCCGGTCCGTGTCAGAAATAATAAACTGTACGCCGTATCGGTACCGGTTCCGTATTTTGAGTCCTGACTATCCTGTGCCTTTCCGTTTTCCTATCAAAATGCTAATAGACCTGACCGTTTATCTCTCTGCTCACTATTCAACCTGTCGATTCATATGAAAGGAAATTAAATTAAAATGCAGTATGGTTGGTTCAGAGGACAAAAGAAATTTTAAAACACCTGTACGTATTTCTTTTGCAAACCATTCTCACCTCCTCTTCATTTCATCTTCTTCCATGGCTGTGGCTTCTTCAACATTGAACCCATAAAACCATGCATGCTTCAAACATAAGCCACCACCTCAAACACCAAGCGCTCCATAGCCGAAGCCTCTGCATCCGCCTTCCCTCCCTCTTGCTGGCGCAGCAGCCACCGCCTCTTCTTCCCTGTGGCCGTGGCCTCGAACCCAAACCCGACGCAGCCACACTCATCATCTCTGTCACTCGCCGAACACCAACGCCAACCCTCACCTCCACGTACAGCTACTCATGGCCAGCATTAAGCTGAGCTGCTCCCAACTCCAACACTCCCTGGATATGAAACTGCAACAATAGCACCCGTCCCCGCCTTTGTTGCGGCCACCATCGGTCAGCCGTGCACTTTCTTGTGCCTTACCGTGTTCTATTCATGCTTAGTCTTCTTCTCTGGCTATGTTGTAGGTTTCATATGACTCGTCTTATGTTTCACATTCGTCTTAAGCATTTGCGGTATATTTCTTTTATTTATATTATCTGGCTTTCCAATTTCTAAATATGAGTTGCTACATCTTGTATGAATTGTTGCTATTCTCTACTGTTCGTGCATAAGTAATTTACTATTTGATGTATCTCCAATATTGACAGAAATATCACCTTCAACAACGTTATTTTATGTCAATCTATGTTTTGGAAAGTATTGTTTAATGCAGTAGCGTTCTGTATACAAATTAGTTTTATACAAGATATGCTGGTTTGTAATACATCAGTTTTATATAAGCTTTCAAATCTATTAATTATATAATTTATATCTTGCTTGCAAAGTATGTTTATATAAATTTCATGTTGCTGCATATGATTGTATACTACATATTTTATGATAAAAGAAGTTATAACTTTATGTGGGTTATATGGACTTTATAATATTTTAGTTACAGAGGGTATATAGTAAAGGCTTATGTTAGTTTATATACATACGAATGCATGTCACTTATATATTTTTAATTATTCAGATGGTTATATGCTATACATATGATTTGTGTATATTTTTATAATATTTTATCTTGTAATAAGTTTATTTAAGTATACTAATCTGTTAACAGTAAAATGATGTGTTAGTAAAGTTTACATTTCACTTATACAAGTTTGGTTCTGAATTGACAAATATAGGTTGTGTATTTGAATATGTTTGCATGTTTATTTTTTTTTCTGAACAGTAGTTAGACTTCATGTTCACGATATCATATCTCACTCATGTTTTATCGGAATAGATTGATTCTATTTTTAAAAAAGAGTCGAAGTTACCTAGTTTATGCATGTCAAATTTCAGCAAAATCCGACATCGTTTGATTAGTGGTCGAGGATCTAGAAGTTTGATCCAGGCAGATGTTTTTTTGTACTTCAAATTATTTTACACTGCTGCAAACACGACCTGAGTTCATGTTTGACGCATCGTATCTCCTCCGTCTAACATCGGAATCAAGTGATTCTTTGCAGTTTTGAAATACAAGTTTTGATCTTTATTCATACCAAATTTTAGACCATTTCGATCTCGGTAGCACATAGAATTATATTTTTAAACTTTGACATAGGACATGTTTTGTAATTGTTGCTATGTTGAATGTTTTGATTTGATTTCGGCAATTCCTATTTAACAGTTTTGCTCGTCGATTCGTGCCAATCTTACTTTGCTCTGAGAATCATGCTTGGATTTGTAACTCCATTTCAGTGTCCGCATCAATGTGCGTATCTGTGCCATCTTCTATTTCTCTAGCCTCGAAAGGTGAGCAATCACTCACGATTAATATTCTTTTATTTATTAAATTTGATTTCAATTGGAACGACAATTGAAATATACTGCTATTATTTATTGCACCGTTAGTATGTATCAGTTCACCTTTGACATCTGACACCGTTATCTGTTATGTATGCAATAATAATCCAGTTTGATTGATAATTGATTGATTGTTTGCTGTTAATATTGAATGTAAATTGTGATGTATAAAGTGATAAATGTTGTGCAATTGAATTTGACGTAGGATAGTTAAAATTTTGAATCGACATATATGTTGAACTTGATTGGTTAAATTTGCATAATATGACCCCTTAAATGTTTAAATGAATCGACACGTAGAAATATGGTAAATCGCACTTTGAACTATTTAAACGTATGTTTTGTAAATCGATGTAGTTGAAATTGAATAATATGTGACAAGTAAAGAACCGTATAAATAATATTGTAATAATCTTTAATCTACATGAAATGATAGTGTAGATTCTAAAGATAATTATATTAATTCGCACAAACAACAATGCGAACTAATACGATTATTTCGGGATTATTTGAATTAATTATTGAATTTTTATTGATTGTTGTTATTGCTTGTTTATTTACTTTGACACCATCCCAGTTATCACACTGCAAGTTCCCTTTATTATGCTTGATCTTGAATTGAAATTGGAATCGGGTTGAAATGATATATACCCAAATGAATTTGACATAGGATAGAGAATTAAATAAAATCCGATTGGTCAATAAATTGATTTGAAAAAAATAATGATTTTATTCGAGTAAAGAATAAGTTTTGAAATGAAGCTGAAATTTGAATTTTAAAGGAAAATGTAAAGATTGAAATATGAAGCAAATATTAACGTAATAATTCATGAAAGAACGTTGTTTGAAATTTAATTATTTAATAATTAAACTTGGAATCATTAATAATTCAGAATTAGTAATAATTGAGATTTGAAATTATTAAGTTTGAAATCATTTAATAATTAAATTTGAAATTATAATTAAGTTTGGAATTATAATTAAGTTTGAAATTATTAAGTTGAACTTATTATTAAGTTGAAATGATTTGATAATTAAGTTTGAATTCATAATTAAGTGGAAATGCTTTAATAATTATGTTTGAATTTATAATCAAGTTTGTAATTATTAAGTATTGAAATCATTAATAATTAAGATTGAAATTATTTAATAATTGAATGAGATTTAATTATTTGATAATTGAATAAAATTGAATTCTTTGATAAGAGAAACTGAAATTTTGAATAAGTGGATTTGAACTTCGTTAATAAATGAAATTGAGTTTCTTTATTATTAATTAAGCTTTGGAAAAATTTAAGTAAGTTAATAAGTGAAATTGAAACTTCTAGAATATGTGAAATTTAGTTATTTATTAATTGAGTTTGAAATTTATAACGAAGTCAATAAGTAAGTGAAAATTGAATTTCTTTAACAAGAAATAAAATGTGATTTATTGAAATAAAAACGTGATTTATTGAAATTAACGCAAGACTTGTAATTTAAAGAATTGATTTGACGAATTTAATTTATTTCAATTTGATGTTTTGATATAATGAAGTTGAACGTAAGTAATTGATTTAAATGAATTGGAATTTAAATAGAAGTTGTTTGAATGACAAATTTACTTAACGAATATTGAATGAAATCGATAAATGAATTTAAATTGATTTGAATGAAAATTAAACCATTTAAATGATTTCAGAATGAAACTTATATACGAACTTGAATCAATATCTGAATTGTTTAAGTAAAGTTGAAATCGAATTATAAGATTTCGAAATGGTAATTTGAAAGTTTTGAAACGTAAATTTTGGAAATTGATTTAGAAGGACAAACGAAATGTTGATTTACGAATTGAAATGGAAATTGAATTTGATTTGGTTTGAAATCTATTAAATGACCAATCTGTGTAATAATTACGAAAGTTATTAAAGAAACCGGAATCGGTTATGGATATACTCTCTATCTAAACCGAAAACCACTTTAATAACTATACGCGGAGTGATGATCCAGAATGAAGTGGTTGGAATGATGTACGTGATGACTGAAGAAAGAGAACGATAATGGATAGCCTTGACACTTGTGTCAAATTGGAAATGACTAAAACCAGGAGCCGTGCCGGGCCAAACGGGGTTAGCCAACTCGAGCGAACACACTTCTTCGTAACTACTACTCATTACTTGTTGTCGATTGGTGCACCCTCGTACTTTTCAGGAGTGTTGTTTCGCGGTGTTGCGATCGCTGCGGCGATGCGTTCTCACCAGTCCGGATCAGGCAAACGGTAGTTTCACTACCTTGGATATTGCCTCATGTGCCTTGTCATACTTGTATCCCTATATACGCGACCACTACGAATTTGTTTTGTGTTATACCTATGGAGTACTCCCTGATATCCCACTAGTTTACGGTGGAGTTTACAGTGCTGTATAGACTATGATGCTTATATAAACGTGTTAAGGGGGATAATGGTAACGCCTTAACACTATTTTGATACTTTATATTACTGATAGACATTATCTATTTAGCGTACACTACTATATAGTAGATAGTTTAACGGATCCTTAGAGGATGGTGATTCCAACATCCTTTGAGTTACTTGTATTTCGATTGCTATTTCACTTGAGTTGGATTTATTGATATGAGAATATTAATCCTGACTCGAGTGTTTTGTGTTTTGCATTACGCTCGGGTCAGACTGAGTGTACCAGTATTCGAGGCTCATCTTTGGAGTTGGAGCTTTGCTTGAAGATCCAGCCATCTATTCTGCTTCCAGTATTCGATGATTCCAGTGATGTATTCTGATTTGTATCTGATGTATCGTATTTCTCTTCTGTTGTAAACTCTGATGTGTCTTATATATTTATATAGTAGCTTCATGAACTACTATCTCTTTTACTTCCGCTGTATATTATTACTCTGTGTCTGTGATTCTGTGATTATTTATTTACTGTATATCTGAGTTTTGCCAAATTAAAATTAACAATTCGGTATTTTGAATTTTTCAAGTCCGACAAGTGCGGATGCGAATAGTCTAAAATAGCGGGTCGTTACAATAAAAGATATGAAAAAGAATGATTAAGTTTAAAATCATATTTCAAAAGTTATTTAAAACTGTTGTGAAAAGTGCCGCGTTTTAAAAGCTACATTGATCAAAACGAATTTTCTATCTTTTGGAAATTGATTTATATAACTCAATTTCCTTTAAAATATTTTAAAAGATTTATAAAATTTATTTCATATTTTTAAGCATTTAAAAATATTCATTTTAAATCAATTTCTAATTCTGGTTTTAAACTGCAAAACCACGATTTTTCTTAAAACTTGTTTTCAACTTATTTTAAAATTTACAGGATGAAATCTTGATTTTATTTCTCCATTTAAAAACTATGGATATCGTAGTCCAGAAAATTCTTATTTCGAATAATTCGAGCCATATCCCATTTCATATGCTTATTGGAAACCTTCGGCGCGAAATCGCGAATGACCGTTACGCGCCTAGTTTTGACTTGTTTTTCAATTTCTTTTGGAACTTCATAAAAACACTTTTACATGTTCATAAAACATTTCTAAACCTTTTTGAACTCATTTTAAACAATATTTTCATATTTCAAACTTATATTTCATTTCATTCCATATTATAATATTATATTATTATAATATCATTTTCAACATTTTAGATATTTTAAAATCGTTAAGAGGCTAAACAATTTTCATATACATATTTATGTGGATTTAATTCTTATTAAATTAGCTGTGGTTAATTACTAACCATTTCTCTTATCATTTATCAAACTAAGTAATCATCCATATTTACATCCATATATTCAAACAAGTAATCAACCAAATAATCACATATATATTCATCCAGTATATATATATATATATATATATAGACACACAAACACACATACACAGATATATATATATATATATATTTTCATATCATTAAACTTGGAATTATTTAGAGATTAATTAGTAAATTTAAATGTGAGTACTCACCATTGTCTCTAATTAATTCTTCCTACCAATATTCTTATCCAACAACACTAAACTTTTGTCAACTTCAACTAATCATCATCTATTCCATTCTTCCTTCCTAAGCTCCAAAAAATCTGGCAAAGCTTCCATAGTACTTCAAACTTCCTCTTATCCTTCTTGGAATTAAACCGGCGGCACTTCTCTCCAATATTTTCACTCTAGAGCTCCATGATCTTGCTCCTTTCTTTCTATAGGGCTCGGTCTAGGCTAGGGTAGGCATGGGAATGCTTTTGATTGGGTGGTTCTCTTGGCTTTGAGGGTGAGGAGATGTGGTTGTGAGCAATGGAGAGGTGGAGGAGGTGTTTGCTGATGATACGAGCTAGTATCTTTACATTGAAGTGGTATTTCTCATAATTTTCGTATAGCTTCGCTACTATAATATTTTATTTTCTAGAAGGCATGGAAGCCATTAGAGAAGCTTAAGTAAAGAAAGAAGATGTAGAAATGTGTGAATGAAAGTGGAGATGGAGGTCAGTATTTATAGGAAAAGTTTAGGAATAAATATCATAACTTGAATGGACAAAAATGCCCTTACTTATCCACAAAGTAAACCATATTTTTCAAACCTTACCATCGCCTTATTACATCATTCTTTATGTCATAATCATTTAATGCTTAATAAATGTAAAATGAAGGTTTGGTTAGATTTTGATGTGGTTTGATTTGACTTTTGTGAAAATATCTTGTTAAGTATCTTTTCCTAAATTAATTAAATATTTAGCTTAATTAATTCTTAGTTAATATAAGAGAGGCGTTTATTTCTTTTTTAATGTGTTTATATAATAATTATTCAAGTTGCAAAACATTTACACAAATTATAACATCTTGAGATGTATTATAGGAATTTTAAGAGGTAGGAATTATTATTTTTATGGTTTGAAGAAAAATTGATAACATATAGAGGGTTAAAATGAAAATTTAATCATGGAGCTCAGGAGAACTGATATGTTGACTGAGAATGAATGAGAGAGCATAATACTAATGGTCAAATATTGAATTTCTTATATAATAGAATAGATATGCTCAACTTTTTTTGTCTGATTAGCAACTTAAAAATCTGTGTTTGATGATTAGCAACGCACATTCAATCTTTATTTTGTTATCCCATATTTATTTGTGTTTATTTTTATGCATGTTCTGTGGACTATTGGTAACACATGTTTAATCACGTTTTTGAATGACTAGCAATGTAAAAGTTCATGTTTCATCATCCTAGTTTAGTACAGATTTTTACAACAATTTTTACGTTGCTAATCAAGATCCATTTACGATTTGAATCCGATTTTTGTCATCCCATGTAACCATAGACGATCCTCCATTTATATAGATATGCTCAGCAGTTTTTGACTAGGTTTGTAACTTTGTATAACCAACTTAACTCAATTATAACCATACTAGGACGAATAGCGTGTTTCTACAAAGATTATTTCATTGCAAAAGTTTATAAACGAGTTATAAAAGTCAAAAGAATTATATATGTATAATACTTTATCATATAATGTTAAAAAGGGTTTTCTTTAATATTCAATGTATAAAACTCAGAATTTATAATATTAATGTTTGTATAAACTTCATATTAAAATAGACGTACTTTAATTTTTGAAATGAGTGTATGAAGAGTTTGGCACAAAAACCGATGTGTATCACCTAAAATTCATTTCCTATATTTTTTGTTAATTGTTATTGGATGGTTGAGTATGATGTTATAGGAAAGTTAAGTTATGCACATTTTAGGTTCATAAGGTATTAACAAGAATTTTATAATGATGCAATATATAAAATATTTTTCTTTATGAACTAAAAATAAGAAGACAATATAAATCATCAAAATTTTAGTGAAAGTTTAAAGAAAAATGATAAAATATCACATGAAACAAGTAGGTTTTGTCCTCTCTTCAAGTGACTTTAATGATCAATGCTTAAGTGTGCTTATTTTGTAATGACACAATATATAAAATATTTTATTTTATGAAAGCATTTGCTAAAATATTTACACCCCCTTTGATATTTTGAAATCGATAATATGTTCGTGATATTTAAAACACATTTTACAATAATTTTGTACTTCATCCATCTTCCATGCATGCCAAAAAATATCAAATTTAATAGAGCAATGTATCGGTGATTTTTGGGTGGCTTCATGGAAGAATGTGGTTGCCGATGTGCAAAAAGCCTTATTCGCCGATTCTATGGTAATTAATTTGTATTTTTATATTGAGTAATGAATTATACAACTATTATTGATCTACAAAGTAGAATTTGATGATGAGTATTTTATAATCATTATGCACTATACACTATTTGATTCATTATGATTGCAAACCATTTCTACCATTTAGGCAAAGATTTATTGCTTAGATCCGAAGGATGTCACCTTTTCTATGATGAGGGAGGCTTGGTGCCGAAAAGCTACAGGATGTTGTTCATGTACTATTCATAAGATGAAGGAACTGGAAATTAATAAGAAGGAAATACCACCATTTGTATTAGAGCATCAATGGAAAGGTTGGTTGGAGCATTGGAATCATCCAGAATAACAATAAAGTCTCGGAAGACATCATTTAGTCATAAGAACAATCCACATTTGCATAATGTGGTTCAATTTCTACGGAGGAGACTGGGAAGAAGATGGTAATTTAGAAAAATTTAAATATATTTTATAGCAAATAGTGAATAACATAATTATATTATATTACAGACTAATGACAAAAATAAAGCGGTGACACCATTCAAGATGTTTAGGCAGCCTCATATCAAACACTACAAAAAATGCTTCGTATAGCGTCGGACAGGGGCAACGGCTAAAAAAAGCGGTCCTCGCTAGCCGTCGCTAGACCTGTATATCTGCCAAACCCGAGCTTTCTTCTTCCCCATTCTGCAAAACGAAAAAAATAAAATAAAAAACCCTACCCATCGCCCCCCCCCCCCCCCCCCCCCCGTCGCCCCGCCGATTCGGTACTCAAAAATTTGCTCCCTACCTCCCAAATTGATCCGGTATGTGTTCTAACCCTATTTTGTATTCAATTAGGGTTTAATTTGGGTTTATTTGCATGTTTATTGGGTTTAAAAATTGGTTGTTAATGGCATGTTTATGGGTTTGAGATTGGTAGTTATGTGGTATATGTATGGTGATAGTAGTATTGTAGGTTGATTTGAGAATAAATGCATTTTATTTCGAAGTTGAAAACGATAATTAACGCATACTATTATGATGTTGGTTATTGTAGAATTAATGATTGGTGATGTGATTTGGATTAAGATGGTGATAACATGTTTAAGATGCTTATTGATAAGTTTATGCAATGTTGGTTGTCGATTAGGTGAAAATTTAATTATTTAGCATGCGTTAGTTATAAGTGTAAGTACACTACAACTGTGTATTTTGTTCAAATATATCATTTATGCTCACTTGCAATGGCCATGCTAAAGTACTCATAGCCTAAAAGAATAACAATGATTCACTTTTGTCTCATTGTGGAATTTCCAATTAAACGTATATAGTTTAAAATAAAATAATTCAATTTATTATAAGTGCTAACTTCTAATTTGATTTAAAAAAATTCGTTATTTAAAATTTGACTTAGTTAGCCAAATTTTAAAGTACGTGTTAAAATGTGAAATTTACTTGACAAATATTTATTGAACGTATTATTAAAAAATTTATAGTTGTTAAAATATAAATTAGAATTTTTTTTTTATTTATGTGAACCCCTTAGACAATTTTTGGCCCCGTCTGACAAGTGTTGTATATGATCGTTATATGGATGTTCGTTTTTACACAGAACGGACATCCGTATTCATCTGATACAATATTTGTTGGATTTGTCCCATTATTGGACAAGTTACAAACACAATAACGTAATCGCAGTTTATAAATCATTTCAGTTTAAACGGTTAATGGAATTTCGATGGCACTTCCTTTTTTTCCCTGTGTACATGCATTTGTGTACGATACAGGGAATAAAGGGAAGTGCTACCGAAATTTTGTTGAATCGTTTAATCTGAAATGATTTATAAAATATGATTACGTTATTGTGTTTGTAATGGGAAGTAGGATGACCGTCCGTTAAACAAGTATTAACAAGTGTTGTATATGATCTGTATTTTGTAAAACAATCAAATAATGTATTAAGTGCAATTTACTAAAGTAATAAAATTTAAAAGTTAGTTTGAAACTAATAAATTTGTTCAGTCTAATTTATTAAAGTTTGTTTAAAATTTACTAAAGTTAGTTTAAAATTTACCAAATTAATAAAGTTAGTCTAATTTACCAAATTAATAAATTTACTAAAGTTTAGTCTAATTTGTCAAATTAATAAAGTTACTAAATTAATAAAATTTACTAAAGTCCAGTCTAATTTGTTTCAGTGAAGTGTTTGTTTGAATTTTCTAATATAATTTTTGCAAATCAGGAGATATGTTCGATTATTTTCTCGATCGTAGTTGGATGTATGAATCCCGAAAAGGTATGAAAGGATCAATAAAGGAACATTTTGTTAACGGTGTACACGAGTTTATTAGATTTGCTAAATCTAATAATGGAAATAACGTAGACATTCGTTGTCCGTGTGCTAAGTGCAAACATCTGAAGCATTGGAAGGCAGATGTAGTAGAAGTTCATTTGTATAAATTTGGTTTTGTACCGAATTATTATTTATGGGATCGTCACGGAGAGTTTGTTCAATATACACCTAATCCTGTAGTGAAAGAGGATGATAATACAGCGGCAAATCCAATAGAAAATATGGTGCAAGATGCAGCCCGATCAATGTTTCCATCCATTGATCAAGACGACATTGAAAACGAAAATGGTGAAGAACCGACTATGGAAGCTAATTTTTTTTATGATTTATTGGATTCCGCTAAGAGACCATTGTGGGATGGATGTGAAAGTGGAACCGAATTATCTGTAACCGCTGAATACATCACGATGAAATCAAAATTCAATCTTACAAAAGCAGCATTTACAGCAATTGTACAAACTACTAAACGACACATGCCACCCAATAATTTGATGTGAGATAGTCATTATAAAGTTAAAAAACATATGTCTGCTTTTGGATTGCCATACCAGAAGATAGATACATGTGTTAAAGGTTGCATGTTATTTTGGAAAGACGACGCTCACCTTAGAAAATGCAGAATATGTAACGAGGAAAGATACAAACCAAGGAAAAAGAAAGGAAAAGAAGTCTCTTATAAAAGAATGCATTATTTACCCATCACTCCCAGACTTCAACGGCTATATGCTTCTTCTGCTACAACATGTCATATGCGATGACACAGCGTGAGAACACCAGTAGAAGGAACATTGATACATCCATCTGATGGAGAAGCATGGAAACATTTCGATAGGACGTATCCTGAATTTGCTCGAGAGAGACGTAATGTTAGGCTCGGTTTATGTACAGATGGATTTTCGCCATTCTCTCAATTTGGTAGTAAATATTCATCATGGCCTATTATTGTCACTCCTTATAACTTACCTCCATAGATGTGTATGAAAAATCCATATATGTTTTTAACGATTGTCGTTCCCGGTCCTGATGATCCGACTCAAGGAATTGATGTTTATCTACAACCGTTGATCGAAGAATTGAAAACACTATGGCATGAAGGAGTTGAAACATATGACATTTTGAGAAAAAGAAATTTTTGTATGTTCGCTTCTTTATTATGGACTATTAATGATTTTCCCGCATATGGCATGCTTTTAGGTTGGAGCATAGCTGGACGTCTATGGATGAGGTTTTTAGAGCCACACACGCAGTTGAGTCTGTTGATGATGAGGGAAATGCGACCTATGATTGGACCGACAGCAAAGCTGAAGCAGCGATGGTAAATATGCTAACTCGTGATTCAAATTGTATATATGTAAATTGTATACCAATTGTTTCAAAATTATGTTTGTAATTGCAGGGGCGATGTGAGGCAAAGGCATCGGCATTGACAATGGCGAGTGGAAGAGCAGAGCTTACAGTTGAGGAGTCCAACGGGATTTGAGATTCTGTTATTGCACCGCCTACTCGAAATAGGCGTTATGGATTCAGCAATCAGGAGGTAAACCATTTCACTAACTTCATATTAAAAGATCCACATTATTCTCACATCGATACAAATTTCTCTCCAATGTTGTGATGTAATCGCTTTTTTTTAGCCCAATCAAGTACATTTATTTAAATATGATACAATTGCATATCTAGATCTCATATCGATCAATAAATTTATAATAATTATGAATACATATAATATCATTAATTTTTCAAAACATAGTCAAATTTTATACTTCATATTTCATAAATATTAAATAAATGTAAACTAATTAAATTATTTGGCTTCAAACGAATTCTCCGTTTCAACTGTGAAAATTTTGAATGTAAATTCGATCAATAATTAGTGTCAAACTATCCAAACGCTAACGTTCAAATATCACTTAGCACATCGTGTGACATCGTGCCTAAATTTGTCGCTTACATATGTATAGTAAATTCTTATTTTAATTTAATTGCCATTAGTAAATTGTGACATTTATATACATCAATTCTTTTCGTCTAAATGATATCATTTTGCACTTATGGAATATGATAATGATCTAATTTCAAAATTGCTCACATTCAACTTTATAGTCCAATTACACATACTTTGGCATAATAATTATTATTGTTATTGACACATACTTTATAGTCCAAATACACATAATAATTATTATTGCTATAATTTGACAACAGTCAAAGCATATAACTTCATATTAAAAGATCCATATTATTCTCACATCAAAAGAATTATTTATATACTATCCAATTCATTCAAAATTCATGTAAAATGCTATCGTATTAACTTTAGTTATTTCACAGGCTGTTAATTTCCAAAGTGCTTATAGCAAATCGATGGGGGAGGAGCGTACTGCTCAGATGCAGAGGCAGCTGGATGAGCTCCACGATTGGCAAAAGGGCCAATTGGCACAGCAGATAGATGAGCGCATTGCAGCATTTTATCAGGAGCACGGCTCTATGCCTGGGGAGCAGGGAGATGGATCTGATGATGCCGAGGATGATGAGGAGGAAGCTGAAGATGAGGAGGATGATGATGCATAGTTTTACTATTCTTGTGGGTATGTATTTATGTACATATTTAGACTAGATTTGATACTTGGGCTTGGATACTTGGTATTTTGGATGATGTTTGGGTTTGGTTATATTTGGATTTGATCCTTGTACCTTGATACTTGGTTTGGTTTTGTATATTATGTTGGTTTGGTTGGTTTTTGTGTTTTTTTGGTTATATTGTTGAATATTGATGTTGTGGGTATTGTTGAGATGTGTTATTGTTGATATTATTGAGGTTTGAGGTTTGGGATGAGGTTTGAGGTTTGGGATGAGGTTTGATGGAAGAATAGCTGCTGTGTGCATAGCAGGTTTTGCCTAGAAAAGCGACGGCTAGCAACGGCTAGTAACGGCCAGCGATGGCTAGTAACGGCCAGCAACGGCCAGCGACGGCTAGTAACGGCCAGCAACGGCCAGCGACGGCTAGTAACGGCCAGCAACGGCCAGCGACAAACAAACTAACTGCCACGTGGCGTTGACACGTGTACGTTGCCGTCGCTTGCCGTCGCTTTTTTAGCGACGGAGCCATCGCTATTGCCGTTGCTTTTCCTAGTGGCAACGGATTGAACAGCGACGGCAATTAGCGACGGCTAGCGACGGCTTCCGATGGCCGCCGATGCATTTTTGCCGTTGCTATACGCTACCTTTGTTGTAGTGAAAAATAGTAATAAGATAACAATGGCGGATGATCCAACTACCGTTATTTTGAAGTGGGTCGACTCAACTGCCAAAGATTTTATGATAAATTTACAATAAATGATGCTCAGCCATATCAAAATATTGTTGAAACATTTAGTAATAATTTAATTCAATGTGATAGTTGATAGAGATCTAGTATCAGGATGATACTTGAATTTTTTGAATTAGCAGGCATATGCCTCCTTTGTTGATCCTTAGCATGTTTCTGCTTCATTTACAGTAATAAATATTAATCTTTATGAAATGCAACATATTTTCAAACACATTTTACAGTTTATCTATTATTTGATGACATCTCCCTCTGGATTTGAGATAGCAAGGAATAAAAGGCAACGTGAAGTATAGGAAGAAAACCAGTTTTAGGACATGAGTTTTGAAAAACGTTGATTTTTTGAAACACATATCAAGTTGATTTTGAAAAAAGTAGTGCTGGGTAGAAAAGTAGATATAGACTCATATCAAAAAGCAGTATATAGAGTGACATGAATTTTGAATTAACATTGATTTTTTGAAAATTGAGTGATTTTGAAGAGAGTAGGAGCATGTAGTAAGCCACGCTTTGATTTTGAAAAACATTGATTTTTTGAAAACTGAGTTGCACAACATGTCTCAAGTGTGAAACTTGTTTGAAAACTGAGTAGCAACATGTTTTTTAAAAACTCAGGCCATGCATGCAACATATGCCGTCATCCTGCCTGCTACATGCCTTTACAAGTTGCATAACATCAACATGTCTCAAGTGTGGATTTAACATTTCTACATAGGAAAAGGGTAGTCACAAGTGAATTGGAACCTTTATGAAGAAACACATATCGAGTTGCACAACTCCGCTAGCAATTCAGATTCGAAACTAAGTTGGCAGCTTAGTTTTCAACAAAGTTATGTGCAACTCAGTTTAAGAACTGAGTTGGCAACTTAGTGTTGAAACTGAGTTGGCAACTCAATTTTAAGCTGAGTTGGGCAACTCAGTTGAAGTCAGATGCACAAAACTTAGCTGTGCACCTCAGTTTTGAAACTGAGTTGTGAATTGCAACTCGATCAAATTTTTGGGTTGATTGAATTTAAAATTTGACGATATTGTATATTTACAGGCTAGGTATCATATTGCATGTAACAAGCGATTGACTGCTATTAGAGAAGAGAATGACGAGGATGCGGGGGAGGTTCAACAAGAGCAACAAACATTGATTTTTCATGCATTGAGTCCATTAAATTGAAAGGGATGTGCATATCTTGGTGGTAGATGCAAATAGTTTTATGAATAATTGATTTGTTACTTAGTGCATATCTGATAACGTTGCATACCAATATATATGCAAAATTTCATGTTCTTGAAGTGTACTTTAAAAAAAACATGTATTGTTAATTAATCGGATCACATGCTGCCCAGTGATGAAGGATGCTAATGAGTGAAAGGACAACAACATAGGAGTTAAAATCTAGGCTATGCCTTAACGGAGGAAATGCAACATGTCGAGGCTCGAACAATGGAATTAAGTCAATAATTTAGGACAGAGCATCGAAGGATTGAGGAGGAGCCCGAGACACATTGTCGTTAGATTACATAAGAGCATGAGGTTCATTTGCGGTGTAATGAGGATGGACATGATACCGAAAAGCATAAAGAGTTTGTGTTTAGATTTTGTAAGTTGTCGAACAAAGATTGTCACATTCGGTCCTAATTGGTTCATGGGATCATCTTATTATTGTGGACTTGGTATGATTGATAGATTTTTGGTATGCATGTTGAAATTTAATGTATGGGAATGTATTTTGGTATGCGCATTGAAATTTATATATTGTGACTTGTATTTTGTTGGTTACTATTTGTATGATTTCCTTTTAGTTTGTGTTGATCTTTTATCTATTCATTTATTAATATGCTCTTTTGGCTTAGTTTTGGATGAAATTGTTTAGGTAATATTCTAAAGTAATAAATATATTGTTTGATTGTTAGGACAAAACAAGAGAATAAATAAAACAATCTATAACAGTTATTTGTCATGGGATTGTGACGTAGTATACAACGTATTATGAAAGTATTTTTATTTCCAGAAAATTTCACGTGACAAATTCATAGTTATTTTATGATTTTTGTATGGTAAATCGCAGCGAATTTATGATTGAACAAATTGTAACTAATTAAGTATTAGAAAAATCAAAGTTTTATCATTAGTTTGTGACGGATGAGCAATAAATTTTTATTACAATTATTTTACGTCGGGGTTATAAAAAATTAAATTTGTTACGTACCCTGGAAGATCCATCACAAATTATGTTGATTTTCCATTGTTATTTTACTTATGACGGATCTGCCACACGTGTTTTAGTAAGGGGACTATCCATTATAAATCCGTCATAGATTTAAGATTAGTGTCTAATTTGTGATGGACTTTGCTGTCAGTTTTTTCTTATTGTGTGTCCAATTTAAATAATTATACTTTCCCTAGTGTAGTGTAAAGAGAGAAAATATTATTAATTAAATCAGAACCTGTGGTCGAAATCATGGGGATTAGACGCGTAGCCAAATTAAAGTGTAGCTATATATATCCATGTGTGTTTGTATTTGTGTGTGTGTATCTATATGTGTATTAATACTGAAAAATACCAGTATCTAACTAGAATATTAATTGTTGTATTAGAAGTCCTTCTAAAGCAGAGCACAATCTTGTATTGAAATAAGAAACTAAGAAATTTTTTGTTGTACGTTTAGTACAATCTTATAACGAATGAAGAAAATATAATGAAAAGTCATATAATTTTTAATTCAAGAGAAACTAAACAAGATTGGATTATTTTTCACACGATAAAGTAATAATATATTAGTCACTTTTCGATGAAAATATTTTAAAAAGTTTACCATGAAGAAACTTCATAATTAATGGTGTTGATTTGATTTGATTTAATCGGATTTCTGAGTTTTGAGATGGTTTGCAAAAGCGTGACAGTGTGGTTTATTTATTTAATTAATTATGGTTTAAAAATATTAAATTCATATTCATTGATGAAAGTTCATAATTATTGATATGGGTTGTGTTATATTAAAATTGATTGGATATTTAAATATTTTAGATAAGTTGTGCCTTGGTTTAAATGTTTATTATTGTATTATTTGATGTTAATTATAATTAATTGTGGATTTAAATTCTACATGTAATTAATTAAAATAAAATGGATGAAATTGTGCGATAACGATAAAATTAGATAAATAAATGAAAAATAAAATTATTTATAAATTTTGAGTGAAATTTGCAAAATAATAGCGATTTAACAAATTAAACGGGAATTAAGGTAAGAAATATAACAATGTTATTATTTATGAATTTCTACGGAAATTCATAAGCAATAAAGGAAAACCTATTTTAAACTGAATTTGGGAAGTTTGTTCTTATTTATAAATAAAGTGATATTTCATAAATAATAATATAATTTTGTGAAAATTATATTGTTTTGAGTAAGTGAAAACATAATGTATTTTACAGTATTTATTGGAAAATATTATTACTATTATCTAAGTAATAAAATAAAAAATATTTTTGGGATATTAGTAATAAATGTAAAGATATATTTCCAAAGTTTTAAGTTAAATTATTATTGTTTTGATGCAGCTAACAATTAAAGGAGCTTCGAAGTGTAATATGGAATATTATTATTTCTAAGATAAACAGTAATAAATTAGTTTTAGAAAATATTAAAGAGGTTTCGATATATATTATCATCTTGATGTAAAATAATAATTTTTTTTCGAAAAGTAATTTGATGTAAATTACTATTTTTGATAGAAAATACAATGTTTAAGGACTTAAAGTAATAGAAGTATAATAAAGGATTTTGAAGTATATTACCATTTTGGAAGAATTATTTTCCTTTTAAGATAAATAAAGCTGATTTTATAATAAAAAAAAATTATACTTAAGAGAAAAAAACAGTCGTAAATATGATGTTCTGGATGGACGTAACATTAATTAATTATTTATTTGAATTATCACATATGTTGTTATATGACGATGAAATCGCATTTGGACGTATGCACAGTATTTTGCTATTATTACTATGTTGTGTGCAGTTAGTTATGCTTTTATAGTGTTGGTTTTTATATTACTGATATAATGGGTTAGTACACATTTGATGAGTTGATATTTATGTTATTAATGTAGTGAGTTAGTGCACATTACAACGATTTGACGTTGTGTTGCTAATATGGTAGGTTAGTACACATTTAATGATTTGGTGTTGTGTTAATAATATATTGGGTTAATACACATTTGGTGATTTAGTGTTTGTGTTACTAATATAGTGTGTTAGTACACGTTTGTTTAATTTATACTTGTACTGATGATGTATTACTAATAGTCGACGATTAATACATATGTGAGTATATTACTCGTTAGTTTAATTGACGTTTGGGTTTGACTTCGTGTGTTGTCAAACATATGTGATGTTTAATGGATGAGTATGTTATTACTGTTGTTTTCGTATATTTATTATGACTGATGGTTATGACTTTGTATGAAAAGTGTTTGCTGCTTGCATTGGTTGCATGGATGCTGCAGTTGTTATGTGCTAACAAGCATTTGGATGCTAAAGAAGAGCGTGAAATGGAATTACAAGGGCTTGATCCCCAAATGGGCACGTAGGAGTTGTTCTCTTATGCAATAACTCTCGAGCCTATGGCCAGAGTGTATAAGGTTATGCGTTGTTCAATATGGTTGATACTCTTTACTTGTGCGTGCGCGACCGTGTATGCATGCGTGTGTCTGTATGTGTGTACAGTTGTGAAGTTGTAGGTAGGAGCAAAGGAGAGAATAGAAATGTGGATGTAGGCTTTACTACAGATAGTTGATTTGGTATATTCTTTTACACCATTTTTATAACGTTTATGAGTTGGTGATAATCAATGTATTGAAATGTGGACTGATGTGATTATCATGTAAAATAATTGTATAATTGAGTTAATGTATATTTATATTGATATTTTATTCCGCTGTGAGCTTTCCCTTTTTCCTTTCTTAGTTTTGAAATTTTAAATTATAAAATAAATAATCCACTGTTTTTAATATTGAAAATTAGTTGCAAGTGTATTTTGTGACGTTTATAATTGATTCCAGATGTTTAAAATAGTAGGACATCACAAAAACTTTTGCTATGTACATCCACATTTATTTTCCAACCTATGTTCCCATGTATAACAAATAGAACATGATAAAATCCATTTGGCTAAGAAAATTCTTCTTGCATATTATAATCCGTACAAAATTTACATTCTTCATTTTAAGTTGTGTCAATGGCATGCAATCTTGGAAAAAAAGTAATGAATTTCTGATAATGACATACTTAGCCCAAAAGGCTTATGAACTCCATCGCACTCAAGCCAACAGGGTTGGCGCGGTTGGTTGATGATCCGGACTGCGTGATCGAAGGTCACGAGTTCGAGCCCCGAAACTGACAACCTTGTAACAAGTACCCGATGTTTATGAGCGAAGCTTGGATCTCTAGGTAATTCAAAAAAAAAAAAAACTCCATCACACTCTCTAACCTCTCCCAATCCTAAAGTTTTTCTAACTTTGTATGACCAACTGATATGCCTACTTGAAACCAATGCATCAAAGAAATCTAACTTCAAACCACCAAAAATGACACACCAAAAACATCATATTCAACTGGTGTTTCCTCAAGCACTATAGCAATACTCTAAATGAATATGTATGTTCATCCTTGATTCATGAATGAACTGAGATATCATAGAAAAACACAAGGACAAACTTATTTAATTTCTTCTTGAACACTTAATCAATTCAACCAAAATGATTTTACCAACTAGTTAAAGAATCTTGTTGGATCTAATATGTAGTCAGCGGTATACTCCCTCGGCCACTCTCAATTAATGGAACCTAAAAGTTGAATTCAACTATAAGAATATCTAATATCCACTCAGTTGGTCAAGCAATTCATCAATGCACTATAAGAGATACTTTCTCTTTATTGTTGCTTTGTTCAACTCACGATAATTAACACAAAGCCAATGAGACCAATACCTTTAGAGGCAAACTTAACAAGCATTACCCAAAATAAATTTCTAGTCCTTATTCACCCCTTCCATTCAAGCCCTTGAGCTTTGTTTATCATTTTGGCCTTCTCCTTAGCTATGTAGTTAAAATACCACTAGTACAAAAAATGCATATTGCTTCGCCTCATTTGAACCGGTTGAAGTAAAAAATTGATGCAAATAGAACTATTTGCATCAGTTCTATCTTAATAACCGGTGCAATTGGTACGTGGAAAGCAATAGGTAATAAAAAATCAAATTTGCATCAGTCGTCACCAATAACCAAAGAAAATATATCGATGCAAATAGTTTTAGTCGCATCGGTTTTAAAGTCAACCGATGCAACTACATTAATTTGCATACCTTACCAACATAGCTTGTCAAGGTCAGATCAAACCCGTTAATTTCCGCCATCCTAATTTTGTCTCCCATTCGTTTCCCCTAAAAAATATTTCGCCTGCTTCAAAACAAAAACAAAACCCTAGAAATTGATTTTCATCGTTAATTTCAAACATGATTTCGTGGATTAGATTTGGCCACGGTTCTCATTATCAAGGTACCAAATCTTCCTTTTTTTACGTTACTCGAATTGGATTCACTACATCTAAATCCATCCTCGATGAAACACAGCAAAAAGTTTGTTGCTTTCTTCTTCATAATTATTTTTATGAATGAATTTTCTTTGGCTTTGGCAGCTCCTCCCGCAAGTGAATTCTTCTATTTATATTTTTTTTATTCAAGCATTTTTACCATTTCTTCAATCTAGTGCTATCAAATCACTTTTTTTTTTTAAATCTATTTTTGTTGCTAAATCAGGAATTATAGCTGGGCTATTCTCTAATGCCTTGTCCTATACTCTGAAGAAGCTTTGGTCACTTATTTTTGCTAAAAAAAAGTAAAATTCACCTTGATTACTGCATTAACAAAAGGTTAAATGTATTCTTTTAAGGCTACAAATATTGCAGATTTCAGAGAACCCAAGAAGCAATTTGATTTTTGAGAGAGGCTACAGAGTTCAAACTATTTTTGATGGAAGCAAACATGGAGTTAAGCGAGTGCAAATTGGGCCTACTGGAGAGCTATTGATTCTTGACTTGATTAATAGCAATATGCATAAAATTTCATTTCCGTTAAGTAGATGTAAGTAAGTTTTTATGTTACGGTTATATGATGTTAATAGATTCCAGATTTACTATAGGTTTCTGCACTATGTTTTCATTACTTGCTAATCTTGATGTAGCACAATTCAACATAGTTCTTGCTAGGGAGTAGTCGCGTCAATAACAAAAACACAAGAGCTTTATGGATTGAAATTTTATTTTGTGATAGGAAAAATTGGTTTTCTACATCGTATTCCAGTTAGATGATAGCATAAGTAAACTGAGATTGTGTTTGTTTTTACAACAATTAAGGTTGTTCTTTCGCAATAAGTGATTGTTCATAAAAACGTACCACAAGTGTTCAGAACTTCTAGCAATAAACATTTAGAATTTTTGGTTCAAATTTAATAAATGATATAGTAATGCTTATGACAACCTGTGAATGTTATGATAAATTTTCCAATTATGCCTTCAGATGAATTTCTTAATTGCAATTATTTTAGTAGCTACTTGAGTTTAAATATACTTTCCTCGCTGTTTTCACCCTTTTTCATCACATTTTTTCATGTTCCAAAGAATTGTCATCGTATTTTCATTTTTTCCCTTTATTGTACTAATTATTTCTTTAAAAAATATATATCGAAATTCTATTTCTAAAGATAAATAATCACATTTAATCTTATCAAAATTCATATACATTTTCTATTTTTTATCATAATATCGTTTCACCATTTGATCATCTTATTTTATATCAAAATCTGGTTAGAAAGTTGTTAAATACACATACATATGCACATGTGTGGTTATGTGTGTCTTTCTCTCTGTATGTGTGAGTATACAGGAAAGAATTTTGTTACACCTCATATGCACTCCTCTTATTTTTTGACCTACATAGTTCGAAATAGGACAGAAAAGCAAATATGATCTTCCATAATTTAAGATCATCTTTATGAAATTTGGCTTAAATTTAATAATCGTAACATGTTTAAAAGCATATTTCAAATTAACGGTTAAAATAGATGTTTTAGCGGTTGATATTCGACTTAACATTTTAAATATATTAGGAGTTTCGAAGTGATCTATTTTTTGTAGATATGATGCTCGTAGCGTAGTTTAAACATCTTCAAATTTTGTTTAATTTGAAATGACTAGCACCAAAAACAATAGATTTGCATCAAAGTACGTATACCACGAACATCTTGAACCAAAAACCGGTGGTTTTGAAGCTAGTAGGAGTTGAACGTATATCATAACATGAAACTGGAAGAAGAATAAAATTGCAAAAAAAAGATGAAACATGCTGCTTGCACATTTAACTAAATGTTCACTGTGTTTTGAAAATTTTCACTATCGCATGCAAGAATAAAATTAGACATGAAAAATAAAATCGTACTATTTCCTACTTTTTCACAATGTTTTGAAAATTTTCATGATTTTCTTATAGGGTAGCGAGAAATTGTTCTGTGGCCTACACATTGATAAAGGTCATCTTAAGGGCCAAACGAAGAAGACTTTAAGAGAAATTATTGAAAAGCACAACTTGAGTGTGAGAATCACCCCAAATCAAAACATGATTTTGTGTGACATTGATCCTTCCTAGAAAGAGTCTATCAATGCTGCTCTTTCTCAAGTTGGTATTCTGGTAAGAACTAAGAATTGATTGCACCTCTGAGACTACATGAACATCAATCTAGCTATTCACTTGCTACTAATTCTTTTTTTGAGTTTAATCATTTACATGTACATAAGCTACTACGCTAGATGAAAGTTATTGGTTTTGTGTTTGTGCGCGTGCGCACCCCATTTTGTAAGAGTTTGTTAGTCAAACAAGATTCTTTATTGCAAAATATCACATTACCTCATAATTTCTCTTGTAGGACTAAAATATATGGTAAATGAATATTATGTTTGATTTTCTGGCAATAAATTTTGCATAACAAAACCTATAGCAAAATTTCAATGATCTCTACAGCCACTGGCTTGCATAGAGGATGTATTTATATATCTGAGTCTCAAAAGATTTATTGTTTTATTACTGTACTATTATGTCTATTATAATTATTTCCTCAATATAAACAGGAACCTGAATACGTAGATCCTCTGAACTAGTGTGTAACCCGTGCGTTGCACACGGTATGTTGTTGAAAATAAAATTATATATTTGAAAAATGTAATTTATTATGCAATATCTGTTGATTTTTGTTAGGATAAATAAGTTATAAATTGAAAATACTATATTTATAACTGTGTAATTTTGCTATGAGATACGTTTATTTTTTTATTTGATAAAAATGAGTTATATTTCGATTTATTATTTTTTAGAATTCATTATTTGACAATTAAATAAATGGAAGTAAACATTCTTAATAAATTTTGAAATTAATATTTTATAGAATTTCATAAATAAATTCATATACATATATTTTGAAATTGACATTTAGATTTTGCAATATTTGACTAAAAGATAAATGATGTATACATTAAATTTCAAATATTACTTGACAGAACAACGATGAATACCTAAAAATAAAAGTGTAATACCAAAGACTCAATATATTTGTATGCATTTATAGTTCTCACATGACACATTTATCAAAATAATTATATGATATTATCACATTGATAAAAAATATTTATTTAACTACTAAAAGAAATATGAAGTGAAAATAAGACCTGAAACGTTACAAATCATATTTTCATTTTAATTATGTAAAAAAATGATTTTTAATCCATTGTTTCATACCTTACTATTTTTATTTATAATAAAATTTTCAAAAAATACTTAACATTTATTAAAAAAGATAACATACTATGAAAGAAAAATATTTTTAAACAAAATATGGTATAATTTTTGTCAATTTGGTTAACTCAGATTACAAATATAACTAATTAAAATGTAACATTTTGTACAAAATGTACTAATTGAGAATATTTATTCTTTATTCAATATTATAGAATTCAAACATTCATCACATTTCATTAAATGTAATGTTATTCTTCATAAAATATAATCTAATAATGATAAAGAGTCTATTTGACGTACCAATTTTATATAGAAAAAACGTTATTTATGTTTGTAACGATGTACCAATTTTGAAAACAAATTTTTTGTATATAATTGTTTGTAATGAAGCACCACTTTTAGAAAGAAAAAATTATATACATATTTCTTTGTATTAAATAAATACTTCTATAAAGAGAAATTTTATGAACTTAAACGTAGAAAAATGTAATAGTATCAAAGATAATTTTCTATATAATTGTGGAAATATTACATTATATGAACTTGAATGAAAATATAATTTTATCATTTATGTCAATACAAATACATACACATTGAATTATCATTTTTTCTAATTTATTAAATCAATTAATACATATTTGTTAATCGAATTTAGTTAAAAATTAAATTCAAGATCAATTAATAAATTCAAATATATGGACTTGCATGTAAAATAATATAAGAAAACTTAGGAGACTTTCGTAAATAACTGTAAAAATTATTGAATGTTGGCATTTAAATGCAAAATGATAAGAAAGAATATTATCATGACATTGTAATAGTTTGCACATAATTGTGCAAATTTAAAATTATCTGGACTTGAATGAAAAATTAATTTTACCATTTTTGTCAATATGAATGCGGTACACATATTGAATTGTTATTTTTTAAATTTTGTTAGATCAATTAATGGCTACTCATTTATTGTATTTATTTAAAAAACTTAAATTTAAGATCACCTAATTAAATTTGATATATATGGACTTAAATGCAAAATACAAGAGAAAACTTGGAAGAAACATATAAATAGTTGTTAAAATTAGTTTTAAATTTTAATGATAGAAGAGAGAACCAGTAGAAATATTATAATAATAATAAAATATAAGGATGTGAAAATAAAATATCTTGAGAGAATTAAGGAGAGGAGAGAAAATTCCTAGATTTAATAAGAGAGCATTAAAATCTTCCGCTTTACTATGGCATGTCCTACTCTGCCTCTATGTCCACTAGCAATTGCAGAAGCTGAGAGAGGGTACCTGATATTCTCAAAAGGGTGCAAGTAATTGTTGATAAGGTATTGCACATATTAATGCTACTATGGGTAGAGAAATAGTTATCCCTTTCTAAATAGAAATAGTTAATTTCAGGTAAGTATGGGGAAAGAAGAATCAGTGGTGATTAGGATAACTGGTTGTCCTAATGGCTGTGCCAGAAGTTGATTTAAATGCAAATTATACACGTTCTGATCACGATGAGGGGGTTTGGATAGTTGGGTAATTCTTTTTATGCTCATCATGCTTTAGTTGCCAGTTGAAATCTTTCATTTTCTGTGATACTTTAGTTTTTTCGAGAATAATTACTAGTAAGATATTTTATAGGGAAACTTGATCGCTGTTTTTGTTGCAGACTTCGGACATTGTATCACTGCTTGCTCTCAGGTGGAGATTTTTTCTGTCCATTTTTTCCTTTTTTCTTTCAATTATGCAATATTCTGAACTGTCATGATCATTGTTTTTATCTCATTTCATTTAATGATTTCAAACAATTTACAAAGATGATAATGAGCAATATAATTATTTATAGAAATTTTACATATCTTTTTTTTTTTGTCAATTAAAATCTGTTTGTTGATGTTCTTGCGAACTTTAATATTTACATTAAGGTTTGCAAATACCTTTTTTTAAGCATGGTTAAAGATGTTAATAGGATTCAATGGGTTCACAAATACTTGTTTAATATTATACACTGAAATCCGCATCCAATTATCTAAAGCAGATACACCGTATCATCTACACCGTATGTTTATATAGGTAATAGGCTTTAGGATTTTGTTTTTATTTATTTTTCTTTCACTAGTGCTTGCATAAATTGAAGTTTGTAACCTGAGAGGTGTGCCTGCTCTTAATGCTGACAGATGCAAATCAATAAAACTTACCACTGTCATTGTCTGAATTTTACACTTCCCATTTCAATGATTCTAACTAACTTCGTTGTATTTCCTTTCAAAACTAACTTAGGAGTCTTGGGAGGGGGAAACTAAAATGTCTGAATATACCGAACAAGTTTATTTTTTATTTAAAGGATGTTAACAACTCAACCAGGGAATCCCTAAGTTATATTAGAAACACCAAGGTCATTTAAAACAAGGATTGGATGGTTAGGATATAAAATGTGATAAATGTTTGTTTTCTGCCTATAGTTATCATTTACGTTGTATTAATATTTGTTGTAATCATATCACCATAACATGCGGGTATTCAGTTACAGTTTTACATAAGCATCTAACATGATTTCTTAGTTATATTATTAGCAACAACCAGCATCAACCAGTTCAAGGTGTTAGGGCTGTTACCATATTTGAGGTTTCGGCCAAATACAAACCTTCCTCTTCAGTACATTTTTCTGCCAACAAAATCACTACAACATACAACAGCCTCTACTGCATACACTTATTCCACCCCGCTACCATACACTCATACAACCACCTAACAAACGTCCAACTGCAAACAATCCATACTTCGACTGAACTGCTGCCACCCCTGAACCACAGCTACAACATCCAGACCACCACAAAATCACCACCCACATCATCAAACTTCAATACAGTCTTGCCTCTCTCCCTTCTGCAACTACCATATTCATGCCAACTACCACAACCCATTCATCTACAAATGAACACTTCGAAAACCCATTAATACTACCACATTCCTGTCTGATGGTATCTCACTCACATCAAACAGTCACTATTACAACACTGCCTTGATATCAGTGCCTTCGAACACCTGAATACAACTCAATCAGATAACGCCCATCTACAACAACTTCTGCATCGAAATCCCTACCACCTGATGTATGTTCTTATTGCTACTCTTCCAACTGCTGTCAACTCATCATAGACAAAGCTCATCACAAACAAAATTTCATCGAACCACCACTTCAACCGCTCAGCGCAACTACACTTCATCAAGCAATTTCTATACTAGACTACAACACCTACAAACTGTCCACCAAAACTACGATCTCCACTGACTTCTTAGTCCCTCTAATGACATACCTGAAACATCCATCAATTCTCCCTTCAGACCAAAACAACAGCTACCTCGCTGACTCCATAGTAGACCAACCAGTCACCATACCCTATATAACATGATTTCTTGGTTATATTATTAGCAACAACGCTTGTTAACGCAAGGTTTGAGTTTTCGTATGATGCTTCCAGATTTTGATCTTTTCAAAGATTTTAGTCTCGGAATTAATAAGAGCTGAAGTTGATATAGAAAAAGTATTCATATTCGTTGGAGTCAATTTGTATAGTTTATCTATTTTCTTGTCTTCCTTTTTATGTTTACAATATTGTGCTTACAAATAAATAAAATCATTTATTTTCATTCCTGATATTCCTAAGTTTTCAGGCTATGTCTCTCTGTGCTATTGGATGAGAAAGAAGATGAAAGGAATTTAAAGAAGAATTGTTCCAAAATAAAATCTATCTTTCAAAGTATTAAGTGCTCAGAAGATGCATTTGACAGAGCAAAATCAAAGGTTTGCATTTGACGAGTCATTAGATAAGGTATCTGCTTCCACTTTGGTTAACCATGGATTAACACAGTTTTGTTATGTCTGTTACTTGTTAAGTGTAAATTGATCTAACAACTCTTTTTATGAATGCTTTTGATATACATCTTTCACATCTTATATCTGAAGTTGGTATTTCAATTGTGAAAAGATTGGTTAGCAGTCAGGCTAATATTTTGGATCAGTCTAGTATGTCAGCTCTTCCACCCATCTTATATAAGCCTACTGAGGAAGGTGAAAATTCCTTGGTGAGTGCATTTTTTATGATTATTTATCATTCCTTTCATATGTTAGTCACTCAATAGTATTTCTTCCAGATCAACAACCAGGAACCACTTTTGAGCGCTGAAAGTATTGTAGCGCATTTTGAACCGCTTATCTTTGGGGAAGAAGAAATGGTGTGTATGGACACTTACACTGTGAACTTGTTTAGTAAATTCAGCATTAACTCATATTATGTCCTCAAAAAGTTCTCTGCATTTATGTGTTGTGTGCATGCATGTTTACATGTAAAGAGTAATTCAGCATTAACTCATGTGCTTATAATGTTCTCTATTTATCTTTGTTTAATTCTTGCAGTGTTCCTTGGATGACACTCCCCTGAAATATAAAGAACTGGTCGGATCAAAAATTAAAGTTTGGTGGCCACTGGACAAAGCGTATGTTATGTCTTCTTTGACATATATGTACTGTTAGTCTTATTACCTTGCTGTGGTACTATGGAGCAAGAGTCTATTCTACACAACCAATACTTATTGGTTGATTGAATGTTATAGGAAACTGATCATAATAAATGATTAGAATATAGAAAATTCATATTTTACAGTAAAGGATTAGAGCTGCATGATATTTATTTTTGGAATCGAACATTTGATCTGTGTATCATAGTTTACAGCTGTAAACTTGGTTTTCTGATTTTCAAATGTTATTATGTTATTCAGTTTGTATTTGCCATCAAATTTAATTTTGAATGATTGTAATATTGCATGCAATAATTGTTTGTTATAATCAATAATATATATGTATTGTCTATTTGAGTACTGTAATAATGATTTCCAAGAATGGCTTTTTTGCATTGGATATAAATAGCTGATGCAATAGAGGGATTAGTTTGCACCGGTTGTTATAAAAAACCGATGCAACAAAGAAGCCTTTTAAAGCCAAAGACTCTTATGTTGCATCGGTTTCCAACAACAACCTATGCAACAAGTTCCTTTGTTTCATCGGTTTTCATTACAACCGATGCAACATGAGAGCTGTGTCCAAACAACCAACCGTACTTTGCACCAGTTGTTAGTAACAACTGATGTAAAAAGGACCGTTTTGCATCGGTTTTAGAACTGATGCAAAACTGTTCAGCATGTTGCATCGGTTGCATATGCATCGGATGTTGAACTGATGCAAAAGGGGGTAAACAACAGATGCAAATGGCCTATTTTATAGTAGTGTACTCAATAAATGCTCAATGGTTCCATAGCGGTGGAGATATAAATATTATAGAAGGGATATACCGAGGATGTAGCGGAAAATAGAAATGTGTAAAAGGCTATGTCAAAGGCAAAGTCAAATTGATAAATAATTTTTTATCAGTCTTTTATCATTGGTGTAGAAAAATGAAACAATTTTTACTCATATATAATGAAATCCAAGAATGTCTTAATCCATGTTATTTAACTTTGGGAGTAGAAATGGTGTTCCAAATTACAGTGAGCACCCAGGCATTAAACTTAGACCTATACATAAACTTTTCTTCTTTTAGGGATTGCAAGAAAATTATATATATATATATATATATATATATATATATATATATATATTAAAATTTCTAAAGTGGATACTGATTTGTGAGCGTGGAAATTTTGGTATGTTTAACTTTTCTTGTTCCTTCGTGAGTAACTTGCAAAGTTTTCCAGATTTCATATGCAGACTTACAAATTGACACTCTATTAAATTCATTTCTATCAAGTGGACAAAACAGAATATTCATTGCTTTAGAATTATTTTGTGCAACAGTCTTTTTCTTAACGGTCCACTATGCAAAATCAGTTGTGGGTTCAGAATATTCAGTTTGTGTGATATTCCAAGTGTCAAATCCTATAGATTGCATATATATTTTCATCCTACATGCCCAATATGCATAGTTACTGCCATTAAAAAAATGGTGGTCTGATAGTAGACTGACCTTCTACAAATGAATACCCTACTTTAGCGAATTTAGCGGTAGATAAAAGTGCTTTAATGGGCACGTTATTTAAGAGCGTTAAATTTTAAAAGAGTAACCTGCGTAGGGTACTAAGCGCTTTAGCTAAGCTTTATCTATCTAGGCTTCATTAGGGCTTTAGCTACATAGCTCCTTAAGAGACATCTTTCTAAATTAAGTTAGTGCAGACATTGACTTTGGAACCAATTCGATATTAAACTTGACTTTCCCATCTAGAAGTTAATCGCACACCTCCTTAAAGACATTTGGGTACTCACATGTAGGCCTGTCAATGGTATGGGTTTTGGTTTGAGCCCTGCCCGAACCTACCCTATTTATGCGGGTACGGGTTTTTCTTTTTACTACCCAACCCCAACTCAGGCCCGACTTGAGTCGGTATGATTTTATCAATACCCGACCCGGTTAGGGCCCGACTCGGCTATTAGTTTTTCGTCGTATCAAAACATAAGCATGTATGCTTTTTCTTTACCATTTTGTTTGTTGACATGTAGTTGTTTTTTTGTACTTTTGTTATGAGCTTGACTGCATCATCATTCAATTTATATGTTTACATTGTTTGTATACAAATTTTAACAAAGGTGCAGTTTTAAAATATGGTTCTAACAAAAATATTCCGAGTTAGGTATTCGGTTATTATCCAGTGGGCTTAAAAAGCCCGAGGGGCCGAGCTCGAATATTGGGTTGAAATACCGTATAGGTTCGGGCCAGGCTCGGGTTTTACAATACTCGGATGGAACTCCACAGACATGCCTACTCACATGCAATTAGAACATTCGAACCTCATCATAAGCAACTTTGAATGATTATAAAAATTATTAATATCCAAGTTTGTCCTCTCACACAACATTTCTAATAGTTGTTTACCCTCATTTCTCAATACAACCAATAAACTCACGTAATCAAGTATGACCCTATACATAAAAAAACCTATAAATATAAAAAAAATTCTAAAACTACTGAAATCAACCATAAAATAACCGAAAAATATATGACCATGAAATCAAACATACATCCAAACACATCCACTTAGAGTTTTCGAACCTCCAATCGAGTTCGTGGCTTTAAGAGAGCAAAGAAACTCACATCTAAATGTAAATAAGTATATCATCTTCAAAAATAGAAGACCTAGAACCACTTCTACTTGCACCAACTGTCACTATCTCGGTTGTTGCATATTCCTTACTCAATATGAGAGAAATGCTCACCACCATAACTCGAAAAAATGGTCAATTGAACTAACTCCTTGTCCTCCCAATTCAATTGCTTCATTAGCATCTACCAAATAGCAATAATAAGATTTTGAAGTATCGTTCTAGGTCCTGCACTAGAAACTTTAGCTGTCCTACTTCCTTTCCATCTTTCTCTATTCATACTTCTTCCAATTTTCCCTTGCTTAGTCTCTATCCTACTTAACTTACACTTATCTCGAAGACTATACGAATGTTAGCCAGGATAACAGGAAAAAAAGAAGAATGAATGAGGATATACAATACTAAATAAAAATAGCAATATGTATAATCGTAGTTTATGAGTTAAGCTGCTATGTTAATGATAATGTATAATCGAATGTATATGATGATACTTTGTATTGTTTTATATATGCTTAGTATGGTTGTATACGACATATGTATATAATGTATAATCGAGTATATATGTGATATGTACTATGTATTGTTTTATATATGTTTAGTATGACTTATACGACATATGTATGACACATATGATGTATGTATTTTCGCCATGAGTTAAAGTACTCCTATATTAATGATGTTTTTGATAGAAGATTTGTGGTGTGTTCTTATATTTCTATGGTGAAGTATTATCGATGTTGAGACGAAGAAAAATTGTGAATTGGAAAAATGTGTAAATAGGAAGATAAGGTTATAATAGTGGATAATATGCGACATCAATGTGTTTTAAGGGTTATTTATGCTACACCACGTACTATAGT
This sequence comes from Allium cepa, assembly GCA_030765085.1. NCBI lineage: Eukaryota > Viridiplantae > Streptophyta > Magnoliopsida > Asparagales > Amaryllidaceae > Allium > Allium cepa. The sequence goes on along the minus strand of CM060928.1, from coordinate 894,082,421 downwards.
GCAGATTTTATGTAGTCTTGGATGAGGATATTGTTGAGAGCGAGTAGTGAAATCCCATGAGATGCTCGAGCCATCAACATGGTTACCAAGTATTATATGCATGATGCGAAGCAATAGATGACCAATCACGTCAATATGAGCATTGGGCGTGTTAGATATTGTAATTGCTTTGGATGAGTTATATTGTGAAATTGCATATGTGCACATAATTGGTGGTGTTAATGCATGTTATATATGTATGTGTACATATGTGTGCGCGTTGTGTGTATGTATGGTCGCATACAGTATGATTGATATACACTTTGTTTTTGCACATGATTTATATAGTGGTTTCATACTTATATATTATGTAATCATATTTGGTGTGATGAATGCAATTGATTTGAATGTGTGTTATGTTTGATATTTCATTGAGGCGATGTAGTTTATATATGCCCATTTTATGATGAGATATATTTTATATGTTATAACCACATGCTTAATAGTTTGTACTCGCGTATTCGTCACAAGAAAGTTGTGGATTTACCTATGCCAAATGATGGAGGCGATGCATATGTAACTGCGATACCTGCGCAGCCGTTGCACCATTAGCAGCATGGGTAAAACTCATGTGGGAAATGATTCCTATGTTCAAATTTCTAGTTTAAATACAATACATAACTACAGATAATTTTCGGTTAAAATAATATTTGGTCATTCAAATCTGTTTTAACCAAAAACAACCCCAAATTTTAAAGCTTTATAAAATACAAGTATATAAAATTCAGCATACATGAATGAAATCAAACCCTGAAAGAATGATCTTGTCACTAGGATTCATGTTAGGCTTGGACCAATTGTAAACTATTGATGCTGTAATACCGCTTAGCGAAAAACAACCTTCATAAACATTCAATGCACCACTCCTCCATCCCTATCCCTCAAAACGCCTTGTTTATCTTCTTCTCCACCATGGCATCGTCCATATCTCGATAAAGGGTTGGGAGAAATTTGGATTGAAGGTGTCGTCCATGATGAGGTCAGAATGCCACTTCACGAGTACGTTGCGGTGTTGGGGTATGGGTGAATGAAGGGTAAGGTGGTGGTGGCCGGTGAAGATGACGGGATGCGATGGGCCCGAGCGAGAGTGATGGTGGAGTTGAGGTAGGGGAGGAAAGTTTTTGTGATGGAGGAAAAGTGGTTCTACGATGGAGTTGTTCTGGATTTTGATTTTGATTTTGGATGATCGATGGAGTAAGGATTGTTTTGGCTTTATGACTTTATAATACCTCTAAGCTTTATAACAGAAAAAATTAGCAACTATTTGAATGTTAATATCAAATATACTAGTAGTGGTAATTGTGGAGCTGCCACGGTATGCCACGATGTTGAGACTGGATCGCGACGTTTTATTTGAGTTTAGTTAGGAAATGAGGAATTTTCCTTATTTTAGACTATCACTATTAGAGTTTATTCGAAAGGGACGGTAGACATCTTCTTCTAGATGTATGTTAACAGATCGAAAAAATGAGTCATTTGGAAACCTTATTTTGATTGTCTAAAACTTGGATTACACGGTTATGGATCAACCATTTTGGTGGCGATGTACCATAGTGATGTGCAATCCTCATGGGTGATGGGTATCATGACTCCAGCATACACAAATTATCAAGTAGCGAATTGACTAGTTCGATGGTGGTGTACTATAAAGATATGCAATCCCTAAACATGATGCAATGATGGCGCGGCGTCGCTAAAATTACAGTCATCGCTAAGACGTCGCTAATTAGCTATGTCTTAGCATTGCCTTGATTATTATCGATGTTTTTATATTGGCGCCGCAAAGGCATTGGAAATTACCGATGCCTTTGCGACACCATAACAATTATCAATCCGCATCTTCATACAGCCATACATTTTCAACCGTCAAATTCAAACCAATAAAATTGTACAGTTCCCCAACTCATCAATCTTCTCCGTTATCTCTAATCCAATAAAAGTGCAAACCCCTCGCAATTATAAACACCGTACACTCCGTCCTTTAGTTTAATACCAAGCAAAAAATTTCCCAAATCTCAAAAACCTAATATTAGCAATATTTTCCAAAAATAAAAATCCGCCTCCGCCTACTGAATTGAGGAGAGGAGGTTGCGATTATACATTTGTAGATTTGGTTGGATTGCTAAGTAGGGTCGCGATGTTCAGGTGGTTGTGGTGTTTGGCTGAAGGATTTGGTCTGGAAGTTTTATGTTGAAAAGAGAAGACGTTCATAAGATGAGACAAGGAAAGAAAAATAAGTGAGCCATGCCACAACCCTTTGTAGCTCTCGAAGTGAAAAGCAGAAGCAAGAAACAAAGAAATATGACATGAAAGAAGAACTTAAAAGCACATATGTTAAAGTAAACAGAAATGAAAGCTCCGCTAGTCCTATTAGTAGTGTACACAATGAAGAACAGAAGCTGAGAGATGCAGTGTGACGACCCGACTTTCCACTTTCGGAAAATCGCATCATCAATTAAGAAAGAAAGGGATAGAAGAAGAAAAGAAAGAAGAGAAAGAAGAAACAACACTAGAATCTCAACAGCGGAACGGATAAATTATATTAATAACATAAGTATTTACATAATATACAATATCAATCAGAGATACACAACATACACATCACATATACTAGACAGTTATAAACACCTGTCTAGTATTTACAACTCAATACAAACACAACACAGAGAAAACACAACGGAACTATATATCTATAACGCAGAAGCCTCCTGCTCCATTGCTCCTCCATTATTCGTCAAAGCTAACCTGAATCCCTTGACTACTCATAAAAATTTGAGTACCCAAGAGTTTAAGAAAACAAAGATAAACTCCGGGTCAGACATGGGTCTGGTGTGAGTAACAGGTTAAAGTTGCTTACTTTTAAAAACCTTTGAAAGAAAAGGTATCACGTAAGACTTCCCACACATAAACACGGAAAAGTTCTTACCTTACGCTAACCAAAACATTTGATAGGAAATCCGATGATATTATAATAGTGTCTATGGTTTTCAAGTAAAATACAGAAATAGCTGGAATACTTACATCTCACGTTCCAACATAGTTGGACACAACTAATACATACGGCACTTATTGGATTTTGGATTCCATACAATGGCAGGGCTACTGGGGTACTGCCCGTCACAGTACGTGGCCTAGATCACCGTACCGAGGAGTATGCCCGTTCCCCTGCAACACAAGGCCGGAACCATTCCGTACCGAATAGTTCCAAACAAGACAACCCCGGCAGTTGTTGCAATCAACCGCCCACACAACCGAATATAAAGGGACTTCTAGACAGGGATCAATCTCGCTCTCCAGTGGGGGCTACCCACGAAGCCTTGCTGCACCTCCCCTGTTTTAGCCATTCCCGGTTGATGAGGCTTGAGGTTACGATTACCTTTAGAGAACACATCTCTTAGAATGCTCATCGTCCACCTGACGATGTTCTGAAAGCATTCAATCCATACAAGTTCGTTCCGGGTTCGAACGAAACCGAAGACATTATCTCGTTACACTCATTTTGGAATCACCCTCATAGTTAACGACAATAACCCTTGCACTCTAAACCACCATCTCGAATCTATAAGTACTATTCCGTCAAACTCATTACGGAATCACCCACAGAGTTATACTGACGTATAGCCCTTACACCTCGAGTCTTCACAAAGCTCCATTTGGATTTACTACCTAACGTTATTTGGAATAGATGTGGTTTTCGGATATCCAAATATGGAAACCCGATCCCGGTCTCATCGAAATCCAAAGCGTGTCTTTTAGGTCCAAGTTGTTTTAAAATTTAAAACAATTTAATTCAATATTATTTATATTACACACAGATAGATAATTTACAACATCATAATAGATAGTCAATATTATCATCACATCAGATAATCTATATTATCAACTCAATCAGATAATTCATATTATCAACTCAATGCAACCATAGCATCCAAATCACACAACAACATTTATCTCATAACTGAGATCTCAACCATTCAGAGTAATAAATATCAATCATCATTCATAAGCAAAGACTTATTAAATCCATTCTATGATTAATTTAAAATGAATTAAATTAATTACATCTTCCTTAATTAATTTAAAATAAATTAAATTAATTACTTATCCATATAAATCTTGCTTACTCATCAATTAATTATAAATCAATTAATTAATTGCTCTTAACAAGTTACCCTAATTAATCATCTTGATTAACTATCCTTTAATTACATTCAAGTAATTAACCACTAACTAATTTCACAAATTACTTATCCAAACCAATCCCTGTAATTAACCTGTAATTACTTCATTAATTAATTAATTATAATTAATTACATTAATCCTTAATTAATTACATTAATTAATTCCTTCTTTGATTAATTGTTCTTATTAATCAATCCTTCATCACATCATTAATTATTTAAATTAATGATCTCAAATTATTTTATTTTAAATAACTCCTTTAAGTTAATTATCAATTATCTCTATTGATTAATCATTCTTGATTAATCACATTAAGTAATTAACTTAAATTAATTACATCTCTTAACCATTTTCAAATAACTCAAATATCTAAACCTAAATTAATTACACTAAGTAATTAATTATTAATCACTTACTTAAGTAATTATTCAACATATAAATTACATATTAATTACACTAAGTAATTTTATTATGAATTACTTATCCTAAGTAATTAAACACACTAATAATAATTACACAAAGTAATTAATTCCAAAAACTCCTCCATCATTCAATTAAAATTACATCAAGTAATTTATCTTCTTAATTACTTCACTAAGTGATTATTCATTTTTAATTACATTGGTAATTATTTATCAAATCATCCAGTGATTAAATTAAATTAATTAAACTTAATTAATTAACTTAATTAATCAACAACTTAATTAATTACAATCAGTAATTAATTTCCTTAATTACTTTCACTAAGTAATTATACTTAAATAATTCTCAAATGATTATCTTTAAATTAATTAATACAATTAATCATTAAAATTAATTACATTAATTAGTTATAAAATAATACTATGTTAATGACCTTCATTAACCCATAACAAATCTTTAGTTACTTTTCCAAAGAAATTAATTGAATTAATCAAAATTAATTCTTAATTTATTTATAACACTCATTACGTAATCTATAATTATTAAATTAATCAAGTGATAACTAGAAACTCAATTGGTTATTAATTACTTGATTAATAAATTCAATTCATTAATCAAATCTTATTTAATTAATTCCTAAATCATACTTAAATCAAGTTTAATTAATTTACTTAAAACTTTTAATTAATTAAATAAATCCTTAATTATTTATTTAATTAACCTAATTATTAATTAATTAAATTAATTAATTACAAAACTTAATTACCTAGGTTACTTAATACATCCTTAAGTTCAAATCAACTTAATGATAATCATTAATTTCATTAATGATTCAACTATCATAATCTAAGAAATTTAAAAACAAATTGCTTCTAAATTTTTCTAAATTCCATTTTAAATTAAAATTAAAATGAAATCAAATTTAAACAAGATTCAATTATTAAACACTTTTTATTTCATATTAAAGAAGTACTTAAGGGATTTTATAATAGTTTAACCCATAATCAATTTAAATTTAAATTATACTTTAAATATTCAAGTGATTTTAAAACATTCAAATTAAAATCTTATTTCAATCCAGAATTCAAATTATGTTTTCAGATTCAGGCTCATAAATTTAAATTTAAAATCCTGTTTTAAATTTCATTTCAGATTTATAAAAAAATATGTTATACATACTAAAATATTCAAACTAAATTATAACATTTGAATTTATCAACTTATTCCCCTTTGAAAATTTTCAGATTCAAATTCCAAATTTGAATTCAGGATTTCAAATTCAGATTTAAACTAAATTTTTAATCTTTTTTTAAAATCTTATTTTCAGACATATAATCACTATAAAAAAAACTGTGCAGGTTTTAAGTTGCTAACTATTTTACCTTTTATAAATTTATTTATTTTCAAAAACTGAAATTCAAATTCAATTTGAATCCATAGTTTAAACTTGCTTCAATTCCTATTTTAAATTAGGCTGTGCTTTGCTCTTTTTAAATTTAGTTTTAAAAAAAAAATTAAAACCTGAAACAGTTCAGGTTGCAGAGAACAACACTGCAACCAAACTACCCGAGCTCATCTCCATCCTGCTTCGAGTCACCCCTACCTTAACTTCGAGCAAAAACAGAAAATACCCGAGCACCACTTCTTCTCTATATTCCAGAAACCAAAACCCATCCCTATGGCCACTGTGCACATGCACATAGCCATGGCCATCTTCCCGATCATCAGTGATGATCATTCCATCTACCAGACATCCCCAATCTCCAAATATCTGAAATTCAAACTGAACAACCCCCTTTCAAAACCTGGAAACCACAATACACCAAAACTTCTCCAACCTGTCAACGACGAATCCTACCCCCTCCGGCCACCATTAGAGCTGCTACTTCGGCCACAATGTCGCCTTGGACCCAGCAACGTATCACAAAAACAGATGTACACTCGAACAATCCTAGAGGTAGTGATGATCAAATTCTTACTGTGTTAAAAACCTAGGGCTACAGAACAATTCCTCACTCCTCTTACTAAATCATGGATTAATTCACCATACAACCAATTTTCCAAGATGCCCCGATCATCCATCTTCCTCCATACAAAAAAACACGACCTCCAAATCAACTTTAATCACCAGAGATGATCCAAAATTCCACTTTGGGTCAAAACAGTAATGTACATTCATACCCAATCTAAAAACTTTGTTTTAAATTTTAAAAATCAAGATTTTGATTAAGCTTTCTTAATTTGTACTTAAATCAGTGAATTCCTATGTTTGAAATTTTTTATAAATCAAGTTTTCACTGTTCTTCAAGGTTTTCCAGTGAGATTGTCCAACTTATTTTAACTAAATTTTTTTTAAACGTTACTTCAAAGCTAAACAACAATATTGATCTGCAATCAAGAATTTAACAGATATTGGTTCAAAGGATAGGAATTTATGTTGAAATCTGGGTCAAAAACAAAGAACAGAGGTATATGTTTTATAATTACAAGCATGCACATATTCATCAAATGTACACACACAAATCTAATTTTTTTTTCCAGAGATAAATTAGGCAACCAATATTTCTTAATTCATTTTAAAGCAAAATGTTACTCACCTGATTTAAAACAGAGACAGCCTCTTTAATTTTTTTGAAAAGCTTTTTAAGCTTTTAAACTTTTAAAACCTGAGTGCTGAGATGTTCAGAAACAAAAATGCCTCTGCTCCCCTGTCCAAATTTCATGCATGTAGGCCTTTAATCTATAGGTTGCTAAACTGATGATTTTCCAGAGATGAAAATGCAGACATTTGATCTTGAAAGAGTTGATTTCCAGGTTGAAAAGAAATGCAGTTTTGAATGATCTCTTATTTGATTTTTGAAACAGGACTATAGGTTGTTGTGATTTATATTTGGGTTTGAGGAGATGATTTACTTTTAGATTTGCTTTTTGAAATGAATTTGCAGATATGTTTTTGAGGGGTTTCAGACTTTTAAGTGAAGTATTTTCTTTTGATTCAACTAGGACTTGTTCTTTAAAAGATAATAAAGGAAAGTGAAAAATATTTTTAAAAGGCTGAAAATATTTTAACAAAAATAAAGAAAAGAATAAAATCAAATGACACTTGTCATTTTCTTGATTCACCATTTAACACATGTAGTTTATATTGCTAATTTGATTACACTTGTTTTAAATTAAATTTAGTTATATTTTATATGTTTAAAAAGAGTTTTCTTTAGTTTATTTTATGTTTGAATAAATATATATATGCTTTTCTTACTTTAAGAAAATGTAAATAAAACAATTTATATTTTTAAAGCTTATACAAATATTTTAAAGAATCTATTTATTTAAATTTCAAAATAAAACTTCAAATCAATTAAACTTTTGAAATTAAAATTAAAATCTATTTATTCAATTTAAAAATGAAGACTTTTTTTCCTTATTTTAATTCTTCTTTATATTCATGAAAAATAGAATATTTATTAATATGGTTTTAAAATAACAATTAACAAATTTTATATGATTTATAAAGAAATTATAAATCACTTTTATATTTAAATGAATTTAAATCATAGGTTATTCTATATTTAGACTTATATAAAATATATCTAAATCATATTTATATCAAGTAATATTTAAAAAGAAATAAAGTCAATTTTTACTTAAATTTAAAAATTAAATAAGACAAATTTTAAACAATATAACATTTATTATAAGTATTATCAAACCATAAAGTTATTAATTTAAATAGATTTTTTTTAAAAGTTCAATATTAATTAAAACATAATTTACTAATTACTCAATATTTTATTAGAATTTAAAAACAAACTTCATTTATTTATTTTCATGTAAGTTAAATTCCAAACAAAGATAAACTATAATATGCATACATATATATATACACATTATAATTTAAACATTTATTTTAGCTTTTAAAAGATAAAATCACAAATTAAATATTATTTTAATTTGATTATTAAACCAAAACATAATCAATATGGTCAATATCAATTTAATTTTATATAAAGATTATTAAATTGATATTGTCAAAAATTCCAGGATATCACATTCCTTCCCCCTTAAAAGAATTTCGTCCCTGAAATTTAAAACAATGGTAATTTAATAACCTACTTAAGATTTTAAATTAAAACCAAGCATATATCAAACAAATTCTAACAACCATAGCAATCAATTCATCCAATTAACCAAAATTATCTATCCAGACAAAATTCTGGATAGAGTTTCCTCGAGTTTCCCAAGTAAACACCGGGTTACTCGCTTTATAAAACCCAAACAATCAACTCTACTGAGTTACAGAACTCCTACTCATCTATATTTATAACTGAACAAGACATCAGACTATAGACAAGTCTGACTCAACCACCAAAATCTCCCAAAACAACTAATTCCAAAACTAGAGATAGATCATACACGTACCCCTTCAGAGAGACGTGAATCACATCGAATTCCAGTTGTCCAAACTGGCAATTCAATCCAGATAATCAAATACTTATCCAAAACAGAACACAGAAGAAATCCAAAACATCTCAGAGCTAACTTACCCAACCTTACCAAAATTCATAGCTCCTAAAGACTGAGAAACTTATCCAAATCAGATCTTCGACTGCCTGTCTCTTACCTGGTCAGCTCAATCTTTGCTGATGTCTCAAGAAATAAACTAGACCAAACCCATCAGAATGATCCTCCACGATCAATCAAGATCAAGAACAAACTCCACTCACCATCATCAGAAGAAAACAAACCTCTCCTATTCGGGTAAGAAAAGCAGATGCACTCCCAAACTGCTTCTGCTGCACAACTCTGATCTGGGGTAGAAAAGAATGTTGATAAAGAACACAAGCACAACTGGGCAACAAAACCAAGAAGATCTCAGATAACCAAGAGAAAACTCAGAAGTTCCTCAAATCTTGAGTTGCTTCAACAAATTCCATCCTAAGAAACCAACCTTCAACTAGTTGAACCATCGATACCACTGAATCTCTAGATGAAGACGTACTCTGACTTTTCTGAAAATATTCAGAAAAATCTCCAACAATCCAAGAGAATACTCAACTATCGCAAGTCACTTTTGCGATCAACTCAATCCAATTCCAAAGAAAACTGTTCTCTCTAAACCAATTAGAACAGCTTATGTTGGTCTGGCCAATCCATCGAAGAAATGGATTTTACTCCACCGCTTCAAAACTCCTTCTCCAGAAAACTGCTAAGCCAGAAAATCCTGCCGACACACTGAACACTTCGAGCTGTACTGCTGATACCAATGCCAAAGAATTCCCAATCCAAAGCTCTTCGAGAAACTCGGACTTCAAACTAAACAGAAACACCTTGCTGAACTCAGCCACAACATCGAAGCAGACCTACTTCCTTAAACTTGTTCCAAAGAAATCATCTTCGGAAACATCCATAGTCACTGCATCTCATCACGCAGCTACTACTTCCCTAAGGTATCAAGATACCATTGCTCACTTCTGCTCAGCCAACAGATCCAAACTCTACTCATCCAACTTCAAAGATGAACTCCGAACCTTAACAGGTTACCTTCAGAGATCAATGAAGTCCTTATATCACTGCAAAGCGTACTCGAGAGGGTATTAGGTCCACAGTCTCGACAGATACACTACCAACCTAACATTCAAACTCCAACCAATGGTAGTTGCGTTATACACACCACTACCCCAATCCACCTTTATAACTTATATTGGAAAACCTGAACGGGTAACCCAACGGATAGGTAGAAATATATATATATATATATATATATATATATATATATAGTAATATATATAATAAAAATTACAAATTCGCTCTCTCAAGATAGACACCACTCCAGAGCCTAGGTATTCACTCAACCTAACGCTCTGATACCACATGTGACGACCCGATTTCCACTTCCGGAAAATCGCATCATCAATTAAGAAAGAAAGGGATAGAAGAAGAAAAGAAAGAAGAGAAAGAAGAAACAACACTAGAATCTCAACAGCGGAACAGATAAATTATATTAATAACATAAGTTTTTACATAATATACAATATCAATCAGAGATACACAACATACACATCACATATACTAGACAGTTATAAACACCTGTCTAGTATTTACAATTCAATACAAACACAACACAGAGAAAACACAGCGGAACTATATATCTATAACGCAGAAGCCTCCTGCTCCATTGCTCCTCAATTATTCGTCAAAGCTAACCTGAATCCCTTGACTACTCATAAAAATTTGAGTACCCAAGAGTTTAAGAAAACAAAGATAAACTCCGGGTCAGACATGGGTCTGGTGTGAGTAACAGGTTAAAGTTGCTTAACTTTTAAAAACCTTTGAAAGAAAAGGTATCACGTAAGACTTCCCACACATAAACATGGAAAAGTTTTTACCTTACGCTAACCAAAACATTTGATAGGAAATCCGATGATATTATAATAGTGTCTAGGGTGTTCAAGTAAAATACAGAAATAGCTGGAATGCTTACATCTCACGTTCCAACATAGTTGGGCACAACTAATACGTACGTCACTTATTGGATTTTGGATTCCATACAATAGCAGGGCTACTGGGGTACTGCCCGTCACAGTACGTGGCCTAGATCACCGTACTGAGGAGTACGCCCGCTCCCCTGCAACACAAGGCCGGAACCATTCCTTACTGAAAAGTTCCAAACAAGACAACCCTGGCAGTTGTTGCAATCAACCGCCCACACAACCGAATATAAAGGGATTTCTAGATAGGGATCAATCTCGCTCTCCAGTGGGGGCTGCCCATGAAGCCTTGCTGCACCTCCCCTGTTTTAGCCATTCCCGGTTGATGAGGCTTGAGGTTACGATTACCTTTAGGGAACACATCTCTTAGAATGCTCATCGTCCACCTGACGATGTTCTGAAAGCATTCAATCCATACAAGTTCGTTCCGGGTTCGAACGAAACCGAAGACATTATCTCGTTACACTCATTTTGGAACCACCCTCAGAGTTAACGACAATAACCCTTGCACTCTAAACCACCATCTCGAATCTATAACTACTATTCCGTCAAACTCATTACGGAATCACCCATAGAGTTATACTGACGTATAGCCCTTACACCTCGAGTCTTCACAAAGCTCCATTTGGATTTACGACCTAACGTTATTTGGAATCGATGTGGTTTTCGGATATCCAAATATGGAAACCCGATCCCGGTCTCATCGAAATCCAAAGCATGTCTTTTAGATCCAAGTTGTTTTAAAGTTTAAAACAATTTAATTCAATATTATCTATATTACACACAGATAGATAATTTACAACATCATAATAGATAATCAATATTTTCATCACATCAGATAATTTATATTATCAACTCAAACAGATAATTCATATTATCAACTCAATGCAACCATAGCATCCAAATCACACAACAACATTTATCTCATAACTGAGATCTCAACCATTCAGGGTAATAAATATCAATCATCATTCATAAGCAAAGACTTATTAAATCCATTCTATGATTAATTTAAAATGAATTAAATTAATTACATCTTCCTTAATTAATTTAAAATAAATTAAATTAATTACTTATCCATATAAATCTTGCTTACTCATAAATTAATTATAAATCAATTAATTAATTGCTCTTAACAAGTTACCCTAATTAATCATCTTGATTAACTATCCTTTAATTACATTCAAGTAATTAACCACTAACTAATTTCACAAATTACTTATCCAAACCAATCACTGTAATTAACCTGTAATTACTTCATTAATTAATTAATTATAATTAATTACATTAATCCTTAATTAATTACATTAATTAATTCCTTCATTGATTAATTGTTCTTATTAATCAATCCTTCATCACATCATTAATTATTTAAATTAATGATCTCAAATTATTTTATTTTAAATAACTCCATTAAGTTAATTATCAATTATCTCTATTGATTAATCATTCTTGATTAATCACATTAAGTAATTAACTTAAATTAATTACATCTCTTAACCATTTTCAAATAACTCAAATATCTAAACCTAAATTAATTACACTAAGCAATTAATTATTAATCACTTACTTAAGTAATTATTCAACATATAAATTACATATTAATTACACTAAGTAATTTTATTATGAATTACTTATCCTAAGTAATTAAACACACTAATAATAATTACACAAAGTAATTAATTCCAAAAACTCCTCCATCATTCAATTAAAATTACATCAAGTAATTTATCTTCTTAATTACTTCACTAAGTGATTATTCATTTTTAATTACATTGGTAATTATTTATCAAATCATCCAGTGATTAAATTAAATTAATTAAACTTAATTAATTAACTTAATTAATCAACAACTTAATTAATTACAATCAGTAATTAATTTCCTTAATTACTTTCACTAAGTAATTATACTTAAATAATTCTCAAATGATTATCTTTAAATTAATTAATACAATTAATCATTAAAATTAATTACATTAATTAGTTATAAAATAATACTATGTTAATGACCTTCATTAACCCATAACAAATCTTTAGTTACTTTTCCAAAGAAATTAATTGAATTAATCAAAATTAATTCTTAATTTATTTATAACACTCATTACGTAATCTATAATTATTAAATTAATCAAGTGATAACTAGAAACTCAATTGGTTATTAATTACTTGATTAATAAATTCAATTCATTAATCAAATCTTATTTAATTAATTCCTAAATCATACTTAAATCAAGTTTAATTAATTTACTTAAAACTTTTAATTAATTAAATAAATCCTTAATTATTTATTTAATTAACCTAATTATTAATTAATTAAATTAATTAATTACAAAACTTAATTACCTAGGTTACTTAATACATCCTTAAGTTCAAATCAACTTAATGATAATCATTAATTTCATTAATGATTCAACTATCATAATCTAAGAAATTTAAAAACAAATTGCTTCTAAATTTTTCTAAATTCCATTTTAAATTAAAATTAAAATGAAATCAAATTTAAACAGATTCAATTATTAAACACTTTTTATTTAATATTAAAGAAGTACTTAAGGGATTTTATAATAGTTTAACCCATAATCAATTTAAATTTAAATTATACTTTAAATATTCAAGTGATTTTAAAACATTCAAATTAAAATCTTATTTCAATCCAGAATTCAAATTATGTTTTCAGATTCAGGCTCATAAATTTAAATTTAAAATCCTGTTTTAAATTTCATTTCAGATTTATAAAAACATATGTTATACATACTAAAATATTCAAACTAAATTATAACATTTGAATTTATCAACTTATTCCCCTTTGAAAATTTTCAGATTCAAATTCCAAATTTGAATTCAGGATTTCAAATTCAGATTTAAACTAAATTTTTAATCTTTTTTTAAAATCTTATTTTCAGACATATAATCACTATAAAAAAAACTGTGCAGGTTTTAAGTTGCTAACTATTTTACCTTTTATAAATTTATTTATTTTCAAAAACTGAAATTCAAATTCAATTTGAATCCATAGTTTAAACTTGCTTCAATTCCTATTTTAAATTAGGCTGTGCTTTGCTCTTTTTAAATTTAGTTTTAAAAAAAAAATTAAAACCTGAAACAGTTCAGGTTGCAGAGAACAACACTGCAACCAAACTACCCGAGCTCATCTCCATCCTGCTTCGAGTCACCCCTACCTTAACTTCGAGCAAAAACAGAAAATACCCGAGCACCACTTCTTCTCTATATTCCAGAGACCAAAACCCATCCCTATGGCCACTGTGCACATGCACATAGCCATGGCCATCTTCCCGATCATCAGTGATGATCATTCCATCTACCATCCACCCTTGAATCCACATGATCACCTAAGACAGCCCCAATCTCCAAATATCCGAAATTCAAACTGAACAACCCCCTTTCAAAACCTGGAAACCACAATACACCAAAACTTCTCAAACCTGTCAACGACGAATCCTACCCCCTCCGGCCACCATTAGAGCTGCTACTTCGGCCATAATGTCGTCTGGGACCCAGCTACGTATCACCAAAACAGATTTACAATCGAACATTCCTAGAGGTAGTGATGATCAAATTCTTACTGTATTAAAAACCTAGGGCTACAGAACAATTCCTCACTCCTCTTACTAAATCATGAATTAATTCACCATACAACCAATTTTCCAAGATGCCCCGATCATCCATCTTCCTCCATACAAAAAAACACGACCTCCAAATCAACTTTAATCACCAGAGATGGTCCAAAATTCCACTTTGGGTCAAAACAGTAATGTACATTCATACCCAATCTAAAAACTTTGTTTTAAATTTAAAAAATCAAGATTTTGATTAAGCTTTCTGAATTTATACTTAAATCAGTGAATTCCTATGTTTGAAATTTTTTATAAATCTAGTTTTTACTGTTCTTCAAGGTTTTCCAGTGAGATTGTCCAACTTATTTTAACTAATTTTTTTTTTAAACATTACTTCAAAGCTAAACAACAATATTGATCTGCAATCAAGATTTTAACAGATATTGGTTCAAAGGATAGCAATTTATGTTGAAATCTGGGTCAAAAACAAAGAACAGAGGTATATGTTTTATAATTACAAGCACGCACATATTCATCAAATGTTCACACACAAATCTAATTTTTTTTCCAGAGATAAATTAGGCAACCAATATCCCTTAATTCATTTTAAAGCAAAATGTTACTCACCTGGTTTAAAACAGAGGCAGCCTCTTTAATTTTTTTGAAAAGCTTTTTAATCTTTTAAACTTTTAAAACCTGAGTGCTGAGATGTTCCGAAACAAAAATGCCTCTGCTCCCCTGTCCAAATTTCATGCATGCAGGCCTTTAATCTATAGGTTGCTAAACTGATGATTTTCTAGAGATGAAAATGCAGACATTTGATCTTGCAAGAGTTGATTTCCAGGTTGAAAAGAAATGCAGTTTTGAATGATCTCTTATTTGATTTTTGAAACAGAACTATAGGTTGTTGTGATTTATATTTGGGTTTGAGGAGATGATTTACTTTTAGATTTGCTTTTTGAAATGAATTTGCAGATATGTTTTTGAGGGGTTTCAGATTTTTAAGTGAAGTATTTTCTTTTGATTCAACTAGCACTTGATCTTTAAAAGATAATAAAGGAAAGTGAAAAATATTTTTAAAAGGCTGAAAATATTTTAACAAAAATAAAGAAAAGAATAAAATCAAATGACACTTGTCATTTGCTTGATTCACCATTTAACACATGTAGTTTAGACTGCTAATTTGATTACACTTGTTTTAAATTAAATTCAATTATATTTTAAATGTTTAAAAAGAGTTTTCTTTAGTTTATTTTATGTTTGAATAAATATATATATGCTTTTCTTACTTTAAGAAAATGTAAATAAAACAATTTATATTTTTAAAGCTTATACAAATATTTTAAAGAATCTATTTATTTGAATTTCAAAATAAAATTTCAAATCAATTAAACTTTTGAAATTAAAATTAAAATTAAAATCTATTTATTCAATTTAAAAATGAAGACTTTATTTCCTTATTTTAATTCTTCTTTATATTCATGAAAAATAGAATATTTATTAATATGGTTTTAAAACAACAATTAACAAATTTTATATGATTTATAAAGAAATTATAAATCACTTTTATATTTAAATGAATTTAAATCATAGGCTATTCTATATTTAGACTTATATAAAATATATCTAAATCATATTTATATTAAGTAATATTTAAAAAGAAATAAAGTCAATTTTTACTTAAATTTAAAAATTAAACTAAGACAAATTTTAAACAATATGACATTTATTATAAATATTATCAAACCATAAAGTTATTAATTTAAATAGATTTTTTTTAAAAGTTTAATATTAATTAAAACATAATTTACTAATTACTCTATATTTTATTAGAATTTAAAAACAAACTTCATTTATTTATTTTCATGTAAGTTAAATTCCAAACAAAGATAAACTATAATATATATACATATATATACATTATAATTTAAACATTTATTTTAGCTTTTAAAAGATAAAATCACAAATTAAATATTATTTAAATCTGATTATTAAACCAAAACATATTTTATTAATCAATATGGTCAATATCAATTTAATTTTATATAAAGATTATTAAATTGATATTGTCAAAAATTCCGGGATATCACATGCAGATGATACATGTGATAGCACTGAAGGGCAAGGAGAATAATCGTCATAATGACTAAGATTTTTAGATCTTTGCACCCTCTCAACTCATATTTAGTAATATAGATTGAAAACGCAAAAATGTAAATGGAAGATATAATGTTTCTATTATTTCTGAATACTTGTACAAATACATAGAGTGCATACTGTATTTATATATGCAATTATATGAAAATGGGCTTGCGGGTAGGCCCAGAGCATAAACACTTACAACCCGCATTCTAAAGATAATATACAGCCAGCTTATACAATCTTATTTCATTTCATTCACTATCACGTCCCCTTAAACCCGATATCTTGGGTTTTTGAATAAAACTCTTAAGTTCGAGAGCCGCCAGTGAAAATTGGCTCCTTTAATGCAATTTCCTTTCTTCATTGAGCTCTGGTTGAGTTGAGGAGCTCAAACGGTATAGGAGGCGATTAGTGATTTATGAGATGAGATTTTAATTTGAGTTGAGTTGTTAGATGAGGCTTCAATGATTCCCTTTTTCATCTTCAAAGGCTTTAGGAATGTAAATCAGAGCCTTAGATCTGAGATTAATATCAGCTTCGTCCACATTAAGCTCTCGCCTAAATCTAATGAAGTTTAGTCGAGAGAGTGGCTTGGTCAGGATGTCAGCTTCTGGTAATTTGAAGGTATGTATTTAACTTCTATGTTTTTGTTTATTACTTGCTCTCTCACAAAGTACAAGTCGAGTTCGATGTGCTTTGTGCGAGAGTGGAGTACTGGGTTTGCTGTGATCAAAATTGAACTTTGATTATCACACTAGATAGTTGGTTTTCCACTTAGTTTGATCTGTAGTCCATTAAGTAATGACATTAACCACATGATTTCTGTAGTAGCACTAGAAATACTACTCAACCTTTGTGTTGGATCTAGATACAGTTGATTTCTTTTTTGCACACCATGATTTAAGATTTTTTCCTAAATAGATACAGTACCCTGCAGTGGATCTTCTATCATCCTGATCAGTAGCCCTATTTGGGTCAGTAAAGCCATTAATACATAAAATAGTACTTGCTTTCAGAATTAATCCTTGATTGATTGTGCCCTTCAAATATCTTAAGATTCTTTTCACTGCCTTTCAATGTTCATCAAGTGGCTTTTGCATAAACCGACTCACTTTGTTTACACCGAATGAAATGTCTAGTCTGGTTGTAGTGACATATTGCAGTGCTTCTACAATGCTTCTGTATTGCTTGTCATTTAGGATTAGTTCGCCTTTGTTTTTTGAAAGATGACTGTTGCTTATCATTGTAGTGGGCAAAGGATTTGCTTTGTCCATTTTGGCTTTAACTAGTATTTCATCGATGTACTTTCTTTGGTTTAAATGGATTTCTGATGTTGATATTCTTTTGACTTCTATGCCAAGAAAGTAGTTCAGCTCCCCTAGTCTTTGATTGAAAAATCTTCTTTCAGACATTGAGTGATATTCATGATTTCTGATTTGTTATTTCCTGTAATAACAAAGTCACCAACATAAATTAATACATAAGCTATTGTATTATTAAGAAATTTAGTGAACAAGGAGCTGTCAAATTTAGTTGAATTGTTGCCATTTTTTGATAAAGTTGTCTTCGGCTCGTCAAACCAAACTCTTGATGCTTTCTTGAGCCCATAGAGTGCTTTATTGAGTTTACACACTAGCTGATCTTTGTCCCCTTTTATGAACCCATGTGGCTGCTCCATATATACCTTCTCCTGTAGTTCACCATTAAGAAAAGCATTATTAACATCTAATTGTTTGATGGTCTAATTCTTATGCAAGACAATTGTTAATATGACTTTGATGGTAATGGGTTTCACAACAGGAGAAAAAGTTTCATTAAAGTCAAATACATTTTGCTGTGAATAACCCTTTGCCACCAATCTTGCCTTGTATTTGAGAAATGAGCCATCTGAATTTTTCTTTAATCTGAATGTCCATTTGCACCTAATAATGTTTTTATTCATTGGTAAGGGTACAAGATCTAATGTTTTGTTTTTAATCAGTGCATTATATTACTCTTTCATAGCATTTTTCCAATTATCGTCTGATATATGCTTGGCTCGGTAACTTCAGACTCAATACTGTATGTTTTTGGTTTGAATATCCCACACTTTGCTCTTGTCATCATATGGTGTCCAGTATTTGCAAGTACAGATGGATGTCTGTCTTCATCAGCATTGACTTCTAGTTGAGTACTGTATAACTGTGTGTCATGCAGTACTTGACATGTGTCTGGGTGATGACCTGTATCTTGCATCACACCACTGGATCTTACTGGTGCATCAACATATTCTTGACCTTGTTCATTTGTGGGCACTGTGTGTTGAGGATTGATGTCACCCCTTTCGTGATGACCAATGCTATTAATTGGTATGACAACTTCCGGTGAAGGTAATACTTGAGGTATTGAAAGCTTTGAATTACATATTTTTTGAGTTGTTTTGATATCTGCATTGCTAAAAGGAAACTCATGCTCATTAAATATAACATGTCTGGATATTTTTTTTACCACTGCTATCAAGGCATTTATATCCTTTCTGACTAGTAGCATATTCTAAAAAGATGCATGGTTTGGATCTGTACTCAAGTTTATGTATGTTGTATGGTCTTAAATAGGGAAAGCATAGGCATCCAAAAAATTTCAGACTTTGGTAGTCTGGTTTGACATTGAATAACATTTCTATTGAACTTTTAAACTTTATAACCTTTGTAGGAAGCCTGTTAATTAGATAATCTGCAGTAGAGAAGGAATCTAACCAGAATTTCAATGGCAGAGATGCCTGTGCTAGCAGTATCAAACCAGTTTGGACTATACGCCTATGTTTTCTTTCTATAAGACCATTTTGTTCAGAGGTGTATGGACATGTAAGTCACTGTGTAATTCCTTTCATTTGAAAGTAACCCCTTAGGGGTAAAAATTCTTTACCACCATCAGTCTGTATGACTTTTAGTTGACAATTTGTCTGCCTTTCTGCATTAGAAATAAACTGTAACAAAACATCTTTAGTTTCAGATTTGGATTTTAGAAAGTAAATCCATACATATCTAGAATATGCATCAATAAATGAGATATAATATTTATAGCCATAATCAGTGTGTAAAGGGGATGGCCCCATAAATCTGTAGTAATAAGTTCAAGAGGTTTATTATAAACAGTTTTTGAATATGGAAATACAAGCTTATAACACTTGCCCATTTGACAAAATGCGCAAGTGTAAGAATTAGACATTTTACTAATATGAGTACTATCACAACTGCTCAAGACATGTTTAATTATATTCAAACTGGGATGTCCCAACTTATAGTGCCATACATCAAAATTTTCAGCGTTTTTAATTTCGGAAACATGAGACCATTTTTCATTATTTTCAACATTTCTTGAATTTGGAACATCAAATTGGTATAGCCCTTTATGTTCTTTACCCTGCAAAAGAACATCTTTAGTAAGATTATCTTTAACTAAATAATGTGTAGAGTGAAACTATAAGTAGACTTTATTGTCTTTGGCAAATTGTGACATACTCATTGGATTTTTTCTGAATAATGGAACCATCAACAGATTATTAAGATATAACTGTTTGGTTCCATTAATGCTTGCGTTTCCACTATGAGAAATTTCTAAAGATTTACCATTTCTCATATATAATAACTGTGTACCTTTATATTCTCTGTTGCCAAGATTTAATTTGCCTAAGTTATTTGTCACATGATTAGTTGCCCCAGAGCATGGATACCAGCTATCATCATGCATGTCTTCGATTTTTGCTATGTCAGTGTTAGTATTGTCTGATGTGGACTCTTGTTGCATACTGGCCACGTTGGCATTGGGGTTTTGAGATCTTGAGTTATTGTTGCTTTGCTCTACTGGTGTAAAATTGACATCAAATTTGAAATAACACTTATTGGCAGTGTGACCATATTTTTCACATATTTGGCATCTTGGATTGTTATTGAAATTCCATCTGTCACCTCTTCCCCTGAACCTGCCTGACTGACCACCTCGGAAATTGTTTGGTTGGTTTCTGTTGCCTTGATTTCTTTCCTGATTCTTACTTTTATTTACTGATACATAATTAGCGTTGTATTTTCAATTTGCCGATTTCTTTTGCTCAAGTCTCCCTTCAGGGGCAATGGGAATAGATTGAACACTTTATTGTGATGGTAGATTTTCATTAGATGATATTACCGCAACTACTGCTTCGTATTGTTCACCCAATACCCAATCCACTTAGGATGCACAATATTTGTTCTGTGTCAGTCACCTTATGCCTAGCAGAGGCTAACTGATCACATATTGTCTTGGCCTCTGAAAGATACTCTCTCATGCTAACATTATCCTTTCTCAAATTTTGCAACCGCCTTTTATATTGCATTATTCTGCCTGCAGATTGAGAACTGAATATTTGTTGAATGGTGCGCCAGATTTCATGTATGGTTTTGCGCATGATAACAACCAAGAACTGATTAGACTATCTTGTCTTTCATGAATTGTGTATTCAGCATTACTTACTAATTTTCCTTCATGGTATGTAGTGAATCTTGGAGGAGTGATGAGAGTGCCAAGAATATATTCTTACAGCCCATATCTTTGATGGCAGTCTCAATCTGAAATTTCCAGAGCAAATAGTTGGATTCATCAAGTTGTATGGTGATGATATGACTTTATGGCTTGATTATAGACTTGATGAGTTCTTCGGTGGTATTGGACTGTTGCTGAGTGGTTCTTAATTCTTGATGAAGCGTACTGGCATTATCACTCCTTCCTTCTGACATGATGATGAAAACTTGTCAAGATGATGATGAAAAGTGGAATAAAAGAAAGGTAAATAGATCAGAAATGAAGTGCAGCCAGATTCAATTGGATG
This sequence comes from Allium cepa, assembly GCA_030765085.1. Taxonomy (NCBI): domain Eukaryota; kingdom Viridiplantae; phylum Streptophyta; class Magnoliopsida; order Asparagales; family Amaryllidaceae; genus Allium; species Allium cepa. The sequence continues at coordinate 894,060,729 of CM060928.1, read as the reverse complement.
ATGATCCAGATCAGACAACTGGTTCTAGGCACGGCACTTTAGGTGAGCAAGTCGGAATCTTGATGAACTGATGGAGTAGTGGCGGCCAAAGGGATGATATATGATGAATTTATCTCTGGTATCTCCCTTCTTAGCACGGTGACTGCTTCCAAATGATGATAACTTCAAGATTTGTTGCATAGTTGTTAAATTGTGTAAGTTATATCTCAGATGACGAAATTGTTCTGATGAGATTCAAAAATTTTCTTCAAAAGATTTGATCAATTTGCTGTTAAGCAATTTCACTTTGCTCTGATACCATGTAAATGGAAGATATAATGTTTGTATTATTTCTGAATACTTGTACAAATACAAAGAGTGCATACTGTATTTGTGTATGCAACTACATGAAAAATGGGCTTGCGGGTAGGCCTAGAGCATAAACACTTACAACCTGCATTCTCAAGATAATATACAACTAGCTTATACAATCTTATTTCATCTCATTTACTGTTAAAAACACGCCTTGAATTTCCAATTATTATTTTAATTCACGTTTCCATTGATTTCCACTTAAAAGTTCTTAATGACATCAAACAAATATTAAGCAATCAAGACTTCTTAATCTTTACAGGCATGCTTCTCCAAAAGGCAGCAAGCCTACTTCCATAAATCAAATGACAAATGCCCAAAACAGCACATGGAACCAAGTCTCAAGACTCCCGAAATGCCTTCTCGCAAGCACCAACCCCAAAGTCGCGTTCTGCATCCCCACCTCAATCGAGATCGTTCTAGAAGCTTCCACATCAATCCCTATCATCCTCGAAATCAAAAGCCCGAACAGAAACCCAGAACCATGCAGCCACAGTACAGGCAAAACCACCCGTAATCCGGAACTTAGAATTGTCGTCGCGTTCTGAGCAATGGCGCCGCCTCCTAATATCGAGACGCTAGTGATGGCTATTAATGGCATTATTGGCGATACGATTTTGACTATAGAGTTGCAATACTGGTTCATGGCGGCACCTATTAGTACAGGTGCTAGCACGACTTGCACTGTTGATGTGAATAGTGCAGATGGATCTAAGGACACAAATTGCCCTGCAAGTTTTGATGTCAGGAAGGCTGTCATTACCTGCAAATTAATCAATGTGTAACCTAGTTTATCTCAATATGCTCAAAAACAAGCCATTTTGGATAATTACCGTAGCAGTTAAGGTGCTTGTAGCTGTCATAAGCACAGAAAGCACGACATTACCTCTGATATTAATACATAACACAAGTGAATTCAGGTTTTTAAGTGAAGCTTGTACTCAACATGTTAAAGAGTAAATTACCTTGTAAGATAAGTCACTAAATTACTGGCCGTGCCACCAGGGCAGCAAGCGACCAGTATTAAACCAGCAGCATAATGTGGAGGCAATTTTAACACTTTGCTTACTATGTACCCTGTCATAGGCATAACCTGCAAGCAAGCAGTTTGTAATATGCATTTATATAACATTATGACATTTTAACTATTTCATTGGTTTATTCAAAGAGCTGGCATTGTACTGTGTATTGAAGAACGAAACCAGCAGCCAACTCCTTTGGCATCATAAGCGCAGACTTCAGATCATCCAGTGTAAGAGCCATCCCCATTCCTGCTTCCATATTCATTCAAATGACCAATTCAAGAAAAAACTTTGACCAGTATGTAAGGGCTTTATAACACATTTTATCAAACAATTTACTAACAATACATACTTTACATGACGTTCAGAGGGAAAATGAGGGTTTACCTAGCATTGTGATCGAGAGACCAATTATCTGAAAGTCGGTTCTGACCCAGAGGAAAGTGGATGGTTTAAGCAATGCAGTGACAGCTGCAGAGACCACGAATATTGGAAATCACAGTGATAGATTCTCACAGAACCTTTCAAAAGGCCCCTTTCTTCCATTGTTAGCATCATAGCCTTTAAAAGAAGAAGATGATGAATTTGAAGCAAAAACTAATGCTGGTTTTGTTCTGCAACGTGAAGAGTTGCTTTTTGCAGGAAGATAGTACCTGGTTGGGTCTTTAAGATCATATAGTGATTGATGTCGATGTGTAATAGATTGGTATTTGAAGGAGTTGATCATATTCATGAGGGGCTCAAGAGTGGTGAATTTGATTGACCTAAACTAGTGCAGAAATGCGTATTTTTGAAGGATGAATGCAAAGAAGACTGGCGTGCCTGTTCCTCGTAGTTATCCAGACAAATTTGTAGTCGTTGTCAACTTATAAGCTGCTGCTTTTGCTGACAAGTGCTCAGTTGTGCTGATTGATAGAGACGTGGTGTTTGTTAGTATGTAGGAAAAAATCGCATATTTTTATTTTTGTCATATAAGTGTTGATGGCAGCCGTGTTTTGATGATGTTCCGAGCTCATGGACTACTTTGATCCGTAATTCAAACAGTCGCAGGTTAGACACTGGAATCAGTGGTCCAAACGCTCCATTTCATTTGATTGAACTCTGATTCTTTTATTTTTTTGCTTTACACTTCGTTCTTTACAACAGCAAGATCCTTTAATATTACTGCATGCTTGTCGACTTTATTATCGTTAAACTTCTATCTTTATGCACTACTACTATATACGCAACTACAGTTGTGTTTGTGCAGTTATGCACTGCAGTGGCACACAACTTCGGCTGTTGACCTTAAAACTATTTACTACTTGCATACCTAGTATTTCAATATCAAAAATTTTGCGCATACCTTGTATATGATTGTGTAGATTTTTGAAAAATGGTTCACGGATCCAACGGTTAGACTGATTGGGCAATCAAAACCTTAAAGCCTGAGTTATTACGGTTCGACTCACGGTCCGATCACGAAAACTATTGACGGAATTACAAAAATCTTACCAAATTTTGCAACTAAATTTTGTCAAATTTACTACTTATAAGCAATCCAAACCAGCTTTATTACTTTTCAAAAAAAAATTCCCAAACTAGCTCATTACATAACTAATGAGTTGAATTTGCTGTTTGTACTGGAAAAGAAGGTGGATTGCCTTCATATAACATCCACGCAGTTTAATCTTGGAATAGTTGGTTTTAATCTTGAATAATTAAGACTGACTAAATAGAAAACGTATTCCTAAAAGCTGCCAAATATCTGCTCTTTGCATAGAAACTGCCATGTTGATATATGTATGTATACGAGGAGCGCTCCATGGCACCTCTGTTTGAAAGCGTCCTAATTTCAATCACAAGTTTTTATTTAAATAATTGAGTGAGTGGAGAGAGAGTTAGTGGAAAGAGAAAGAAACGGAAACACGTCGTGGATATCAGGAAGCTATAGGGGTGCTACGGCGTTTGACTTGCAGTTGAACGCTCATATACATACATACATGTGTGTGTGTGTGTATGTATGTATGTATCTATGTATCTATATGTATATATAAACATACACACACATATCTGTGTGTGTGTTTATGAGAAGATTAAGTTGAACGTACATTCTATTTACAGCGATAATCCACGATGATAAATATAATGTTACACGTTCAATACGTAAGACTTGAGTAAAAGTAAAACTATTTCACTTGTGTGCGGTATAGAGGATATATTCAAATCTTTGATCACTATCAATTATTGTTTATACGCAATATTATAATAAATATGATTATAACTCTTTTGCACCGTATATTGTTCCATCATTGCCACATCTATATTGTTAGGCTACACGAACTTTGCTACATGAAAATAGAAATTTGGTATCACTAATAAAATCTTAGGTCCATAATCAACATTAAATGTAACATCCAGGGATTTTTGACTCTCGAAAATCGACATCAATACGTCCACTATAAAAAATGTCAAGCGATCGAATGTCGAAAATTCCAGGTTATTAGGTAAAAGAAGAAAGAAGTAGAAGAAGAAGATAAAAACAACATCAAAGTCTCGCAATCGTAGCAGAAAAAAGTATAATATATAATAACAACTTTTAAATACAAAGAAACATGTACTGTTATATATACATACCATTATCAGAGTACAACAATCATCCATTTATTTGGACAGCTTAATATTTGTCCTTACCAAGTGGAAATAATAACCAAGTATGGAGATATGACTCTATCATCCAGCTCGCCTGCGACGGCCTGGATTTCAGCGCTCGAAAATCGACATCCATACATCACTTCTATTCGAATGCCGCAGATTAAAACGTTCAAATCTGATTCGTCGGAGCTTATAACACATTAAGTACAACAACACAGTGGAAGAAAATGAATAAGATCATTGATATTCAACATCTGATACAACACATTGATACAAATGATATCAATATACATCAGAGATACACAATAGCGAAAATAAAATAGCACCAGAAGAAGAGATAGCATCTTCAATGTTAATCTTCAAGAGAGAAGGAAAGAAAGAATCCAACACTGCCACACCATTACTCCAAAGCTCTAAATACTTTCATCTCCAAAACCAAAAGCTCGAACCACCATCATCATGTTGTATTAAGCAAGGTCAGCCATCTAAAGACTCCAAAACTTTTGATCCACATCAATACTTGACTAGCTTCTGATACTACTAAAACCTGACTTTAGGCTGCCCGTGTGGAAAAATTGTGGGCGCCTAGAGTTTAGAAAGGAAACAATAAACTTAAGGTCAATCATGGGACTGGTGTGAGCAAACGAAAACATTTTGTCTTTATTAAAAGCAAAATAAAAGAATTTGAAAGAAATTTGCAATGCTTTTTGGAAAATGAAACTACTATAAGGCCTCCCCGCACACACACAATGCAAGCGCATAGCTGGAGGAGATTTCCCCTTATGATAGTCAAACATGCTTGATACGCAAAAATCTTTTGATATTATTATTAGTGCACAGTGGAAAACATTTGCAAATATAATATAAATCTTAGGCAACATACGCACCATTATAGTATGCCTACTATAGCTACCATGTTAGATGGCAGGTTCTACAACTGAAACCGTACAAGACGCGTATTGGTGATTGGATTTCCAACAAATAGTCCAGCAAAGGAACTTCCTATTGCCATATGGGTACGCCTCTGGACGGACGCTCCGAGAACTTAACCAGCTCTCTACCAACCCAAGGCCGAGTTACCCCTGCCCGGAAGTAACACCTACAAGCATGCCATCTCCGGTCATTACCGACCTTTATCCGAGGATCCTCGACCACAAAGCAACAACTACAAAGTAATAAATTTGCACCAACTACATAGGTTAAATGTCTGGGCTCCATACCACGATACCACCTTTTTCCAGAAGAAATGGACATACCCTAGGGCGCGACCCCTAATAACCTTACCGCATCTTTCCTGTTTCGACCTTTTCTGGGTTGTGAGGTCCGATGCGGTCACGTCCACAAAGTTACGCTTTTCACAAAAGCCGTGCTTCGATCAACACTTGATCAGAAGCGCTTCGTATGCCACATTACCAAATTAGGAATGTATCACTCGTAACCATCAACTACATTACCTCTGAGCTCATACATCTCAGAGAAGGGTGTTAAGCTAAGAGAACAAATTCTCTGCTACCAAACAGAAATGTGTTTGATAGAAACCAGCTTTACATCTCAAAGTGTAACGTCAGACATACATCCATACATGTCTGTTCTGGGTTCGAACAGAACCGAAGGCACTTCGAAAGAAGCCTTTGCAATCCGGATAATCCCAAATCACGTCCAGACTCCCCATCACAAAAGGTGATCAAATCTCTATACCAGGGACCAGTCGGTGCAGAGACATTCGAGGGTTATCCTTTCTCTTTAGAAAATATCCGGTCTTCACCATCGTTGTTCAAATGCTATCTATATCGTCGTATCACTATTCGAAATGGGTTATATGACACAAAGTCTTCTCTCGGCTAAACCGAATAATGAGCGCTTAATTTAAAAATCATATGAATATTGGGACCTTAGTTAAGTCCCAACTTATTACCCAAAACCTTTCTTTCAAATGATTTAAACAAATTACCATTTTCAAATCTTTAAACAAATGACCATTTTCAAATCTTTAAACAAAAAGATTCACTTCACAAAGTTCACCAATCTTTAGCAAAGATTCATTCATAGCTTTCAAAACCATTTTCAATTCAAACTTGAAATCTTTTCAACACAAATTGGAAATCCTTTCTTTATATGAAAGCTATTATTATTTGAAAACAAATAGTTCTGGTTTCGGAAAAATCCGATTACAATTTGCACAAGTTAAAGCCCTTCAAGTATAAAACTTGGGTTAAATTCAAATTCGCAAAACAATACTTTTAAAATGGTTTAAAACCCATATAAACACATTTATAACTTGTATAACCTTTTTAAACCATAATTTCCAAACATATTATTCAATTTCAAATCTTGAATTCAAATTCAAATCAAATTATTTTAATTTCACAACTTTATCAAGTTATTCAAAATAACTTTTATCTTCAAAACTCCTTTTCAGAAGCTTTTCATATTTAACCCAATTCCATTTCCAACACTATTTTGGATTCAAAATTCAATCTTTAAAACCATTTCATAATATTAGATTCAAATATCTGTGACTTAACCAGTTTTCTCGTGCAATCAATATTTGTGTGTGTATAGTGTAGCCCAGGGGTTTTACACAATAGTGCCACATCATCAATCATCACAGATTCAAGCACAGCAATATCGATAAGCGGTATAATCTATAACGTCTACCTTCATTCACAGATTCACAGATAAATAATATTAATTCATCGCAGATAAAATAAATAACATTCATCATAGATAAATAAATTACATTCATCAAAGCTCAAAACAGAAAAGAGTACAACATTCAATAGAATCCAAACATCCAAAAGTAAGATTAATTAATCACCTGATAAATTTAAACTAGATTAATTACTTATGAATAAATCACTAATCCTGGTTAATTAATAATAATTAATTAAAAACCATTTTGACTAATTATTCTTTAATCATTTGTTAATTAACCATTTATAATAAATTAATTAACCTTTAATTACTAATTAATCAACCTTTAATCATTAAATGATTATCCTTTAATTAATTTATTATCCTTTAATTAATTATCCTTAGTTAATTACATTAATTAATTATCATTCCTAATTACCTTCATTAATTAATTAACCTTAAGTTAGTTACCTAATTAATTGTCCCTTAATTAAGTAATTATCTTTTAATCCCTAATCAATTAACTTTTAATCATCAATTAATTCACCTTTAATCATAAATTAATTAATCTTTAATCATTAAGTAATTATTAATTAATTATCCCTTAATTGCTTATACTAACAAATCATTAATTACTTAATTAAATTAAAAGGTAACCCATTTTATCTTTATTAATCACTTTAATTGTCCTTTAAACTTATTAAATAAATCTTGTAATAGTTTAACTTAGACTTTAAAGTTAATTAACAATTAAAACATCTTTTCTTAATTAACTTCATAATATTATTAAGTTTATTTCAAATAACTTTTGAAATAAAGGTCATATATATTTAAACATTTCAAACTTAATTAATTTTAAGTTTTATTTTAAAACCTTTATCTAATTCCAAACTTTAGATAAAATGATTATTATACACAAGAGCTAATTAAGAAATTTATTTAAACTTGATTTGTTTTAAAGTTTTGAAAACTGTTTTTATATAAAAATCTACAGACCCGAGCCAATTCTTATTTTACCCGTTGTTGTAGGGTATTGACCATTTGTAGTGGTACTCTCCTGTCCCCTATCTTGTCCTCTTCTTGCACTCATACTCAATATCAGGGGATAGTAAGAGAATTTACTGAGGCATTCAGATGGATATCTTAGGGGTATACTCATTCTAGGGTATTCGTAACCCTATCTCTAATGAATTACCTCATGTATTATACCCCTGAGCTAAATTTCAACCTTCAGCTCTGATACCAAATTTTGATGGCCAGGATTCCAGTGCTCGAAAATCGACATCCGTACTTCATTTGCATTCGAATGCCGCAGATTCAAACGTTCAAATCCGGTTCGCCGGAACTTATAACACATTCAGTACAACAACACAGTGGAAGAAAATGAATAACATCATTGATATACAACATTTGATACAACACATTGATACAAATGATGTCAATATACATCAGAGATACACAATAGCGGAAATAAAATAGCATCAGAAGAAGGGATAACATCTTCAATGCTAATCTTCAAGAGAGAAGGAAAGAAAGAATCCAACACTACGACACCATTGCTCCATAACCAAAAGCTCGAACCACCATCATCATGTTGTATTAAGCAAGGTCAGCCATCCAAAGACTCCAAAACTTTTGATCCACATCAATACTTGACTAGCTTCCGATTCTACTAAAACCTGACTCTAGGCTGCCCGTGTGGAAATATTGTCGGTACCTAGAGTTTGGAAAGGGAACAATAAACTCCAGGTCAGTCATGGGACTGGTGTGAGCAAACGAAAATCGTTTATCTTTATCAAAAGCAAAACAAAATAATTTAAAAGAAATTCACAAGGCTTTTTGGACAATGAAACCACCATAAGGCCTCCCCGCACACACACAATGCAAATGCACAATTGGAGGAGATTTCTCCTTATGATAGTCAAACATGCTTGATACACGAAAATCTTTTGATATTATTATTAATGCATAGTGGAAAACATTTGCAAATATAATATTAAACTTAGCCAGCATATATACCATTATAGTGTGCCTACTATAGCTACAATGTTAGATGGCAGGTTCTACAACTAAAACCGTACAAGGCACGTATTGGTGGTTGGATTTCCAACAAATGGTCAAGCAAAAGAACTTCCTATTGCCACATGGGTACACCTATGAAGGGACGTCCCAAGAACTTAACCAGCTTTCTGCCAACACAAGGCCGGGTTACCTCTGCTCGGAAGTAACACCTACAAGTATGCCATCCTCGGCGTTACCGACCTTTATCTGAGGATCCTCAACCACAAATCAACAACCACAAAGCAATAAATTTGCAGCAACCACATAGGTTAAATATCTAGGATCTATACCACGATACCACCTTTTTCCAGAAGAAATGGACATACCCGAGGGACCGACGCCTAATAACCTTGCCGCATCTTTGCTATTTCGACCGTTTTCGGGTTGTGAGGTCCGACGAGGTCATGTCCACAAAGATACGCTTTTCACAAAATCCATGCTTCGATCAACACATGATCAGCATCACTTTATATGCCACATTACCAAACTGGGAATGATTATTAGTAACCATCAACTACATGACCTTTGAGCTCATACGTCTCAGAGAAGGGTGTTAAGCTATGAGAATAAATTCTTCGCCACCAAACAGAAATGTATTTGATGGGAACCAGCTTTACATCTCAAAGTGCAACGTCAGACATACATCCATGCAAGTCTGTTCCGGGTTCGAATATAACCGAAGGCCCTTCGAAAGAAGCCCTTGCAATCCGGACAATCCCTAATCACGTCCAGACTCTCCATCACAAAGTGTGATCAAATCTCTATACCAGGGAACAGTCGGTGTAGAGACATTCAACGGGTTATCCTTTCGCTTTCAAAAATATCCGGTCTTCACCACCGGTCTTCAAATGCTATCCAAATCGTCATATCACTATTCGAAATGGGTTATATGGCACAAAGTCCTCTCCCAGCTAAACCGAATAATGAGCGCTTAATTTAAAAAGCATACGGATATTGGGATCTTAGTTAAGTCACAACTTATTACCTAAAACCTTTCTTTTAAATGGTTTAAACAAATTACCATTTTCAAATCTTTAAACAAAAAGATTCACTTCACAAACTTTACCAATCTTTAAAAAAGTTTCATTCATATCTTTCAAAACAATTTTCATTTCAAACTTGAAATCTTTTCAACACAAATTGGAAATCCTTTCTTTATATGAAAGCTATTATTATTTGAAAACAAATAGTTTTAATTTCGAAAAAATCCGATTATAATTTGCACAAGTTAAAGCCCTTCAAGTATAAAACTTCGGTTAAATTCAAATTCCTAAAACAATACTTTTAAAATGGTTTAAAACCCATATAGACACATTTATAACTTGTATAACCTTTTTAAACCATAATTTCCAAACATAGAATTCAATTTCAAATCTTGAGTTCAAAATCAAATCAAATTATTTAAATTTCAAAATTTTATCAAGTTATTCAAAATAACCTTTATCTTCAAAACTCCTTTGCAAAATATTTTCATATTTAACCCAATTCCATTTCCAAAACTATTTTGGAATCAAAATTCAATCTTTAAAACCATTTCATAATATTAGATTCAAATATCGATGACTTAACCAATTTCCTTGTGCAATCCATATTTGTGTGTGTATAGTGCAGCTCAGGGGTTTTACACAATAGTGTCGCATCATCAATCATCACAGATTCAAGCATAACAATATCGATAAACGGTAAATCTATGACGCTTATCTTCATTCACAGATTCATAGATAAATAATATTAATTCATCAAAGATAAAATAAATTACATTCATCACAGATAAATAAATTATATTCATCATAGCCCAAATCAAAACAGTGCATCACACATCTGGGATATCAAACAATTCAACATTGAATAGAATCCAAACATCCATAAGTGAGATTAATTAATCATCTGATTAATTTAAACCAGATTAATTACTTATGAATAAATTACTAATCATTAATATTAATTAATTAAAAACCATTTTGATTAATTACTCTTTAATCATTTATTAATTAACCTTTAATTAATAATTAATCAACCTTTAATCATTAAATGATTATCCTTTAATTAATTATTATCCTTTAATTAATTATCCTCAATTAATTACATCAATTAATTAGCTCTTAATTAATTATCATTCCTTAATCACCTTTATTAATTAATTAACCTTAAGTTAATTACATAATTAATTCTCCCTCAGTTAAGTAATTATCTTTTAATCCCTAATTAATTAACTTTTAATCATCAATTAATTCACCTTTAATCATAAATTAATTAATCTTTAATCATTAAGTAATTGTTCTTAATTAATTATCCCTTAATTGCTTATATTAACAAATCATTAATTACTTAGTTAAATTAAAAGATAAACCATTTTATCTTTATTTATCACTTTAATTATCGTTTAAACATATTAAATAAATATTATAATAATTCGACTTAGACTTTAAAGTTAATTAACACTTAAAACATCTTTTCCTAATTAACTTCATAATATTATTAAGTTTATTTAAAATAGCTTTTGAAATAAAGGTCATACTTATATTTAAACACTTTAAACTTAATTATTTTTAAGTTTTATTTTAAAACCTTTATCTAATTCCAAACTTTAGATAAAATGATTATTATACATAAGAGCTAATTAAGAAATTTATTTAAACTTGATTTGTTTTAAAGTTTTAAAAACTATTATTATATAAAAATCAACAGATCCGAGCCATTTCTTATTTTACCCGAGCCTGACCCTGAGTTAGCCCATATCCATTTTGCTTCGAGTATTTTCATGAATTCCCCGACTTACCCCGAGTTACTCCTCATCTTCCCCAATTTTAATCACAACAGACATATATATAATCACGTGCACGTGCACGAATACATCGATCACCTCCTGTCACTGCTACGACCATCGACAAGTCAACAACGACCACCTCTATCCACCGGACCACCCAGCACCACGAAATCATCAGAGGATTCGAAATCGAGAAAAATCGAGCAAATATGGAACCAACTCCCTCATCGAAAAACACCTCGCCTGATCACCACCGATCACTTGAAACTATGCCTTCAGGTCTAGACGTTTGCCAGAGACCAATGTTTGTTTTCCCTTGGGTGCGATCGCCTATAATCAACTATCGCCGACAAGAATGCTACTTCTTCACCATTCACGAAAATAGTTTGTTAAACCCTAAACTCACGCAGCATCACCACGACGATCATCTAAAAGATCTCCCATCATTTTTCCTTCGATCTGCATCATGTCATCTTCCTCTGACATCAAGTCCGAGGTCCAGTCGGTCATTGATCATCGGGAATTGACATTTTTCCAATTCCGTTCATCTCGTAAATTCACAACCGATACCACATGAAATATCGTCATTTTATTTTTAAAATTCATGGTTTTGGAACAAGAATTCATTCCTATGATTTGAAATCGAAATCCAAACATTGGGTTTTGAATCTATTTTGATTTTCTACTGTTTTTCCCATTTTGAAATAAATTCACAATATAATAGCTTGGATTTATTTTTAACATTGATATTATCCTGTTTAAATCATCTTTTCTTTTGTAACCATAACTCAAATTTGTATAAATTGTAAGATGTGAATTTTTAAAATAAAATTTCAAGCCTGTAAATATAAGAATAGGCATATATGCCTGTATACACATAATTTAATACATATACATATATACAACATGCAAGCATATTCAACAGCTCGGCAACATTTCATAACATATTCAAACATCAACCACAAACATCAAAACATAAAAGCAGAGATAAGTGAGTTTTCTTACCTGAGAAATGAAAATAGAGACCAGGTCTTATGAAATGATCTGGAATTGATTGTTTGATTACTTTACCTCTGTATCTAGGTTTTCCTTGAAATCTTTACTTGATTATTTGATCTGCTTTGCCCTGGATCAAGTCAGGTTGCACTTGATTGCTTCGGATCTTGTTTGATTGGTTTTAGGTCTGAGTTGCTTTACTAGTTTGTTTGGTTAAAAACTTTAATTTGCTTGATTTGATTTTTGTTTCAATTCCTTCAGGTTGAATCATTGTTGAGTTGATTCTCTCTTGAATCAGATTCCAGAACTTGAGTTTGATTTGCATGATCTGGAAGTATTTTTTCTTCTGAAGCTTTGTGTTTGAGTTGATTTCTGGATTTGAACTTCCAAGTTGAAGTTGTTTGAGTTGAATATTGAACTTTGCTTTTATTTCCAGGTTGAAACCTGAATTGAATTTTTCTTTGTTCTTCATTTTAATTCCCAGGTTTTTTTTCTTCTGGTTTACAACTTTCTTTTGTTTTAAATATTAACAAAGAAAAAATGAGGAAGAAGAAGATATGATATATACATAGCCTTATTTCACATTTTTATTGATTAATTTGAAAATAACAGACAATTGACATTTTTAATTATAAAACAAAATTGAACCAACACTTCTCTTTGTTAAGCTAACACTTGTTAGTTACTTGTATTATCATTTTACAAATGTTAAAATTTAAATATTTTATGTTTATATCCTTTATCTTTAATTAGTTTATAGAATTTTTTTTAAACCTTTAACTTAGATTTATTTATAAATTATGTTTTATGTTTTTCTCATTTATACTTTTATGTATTTACTAAACATTCCTTTTTTATATTAACATATGTTTTATATTTATGCATTTTCTATTATTTATATTTTATACTTTTATAACTTTCAAATAGCAATTTGAAAATTATTGTATTAATTTCAAAATATAACTTCCAAATCAAAAGTTCTATTTAATGTAATTTGGAAAATAAATCTTTATTAATTGAAAATATAATGTTTTCAAATCCAATATATTTATAAGATTGTTAATTTTGAATTTCAATTCCAAGATTCAATTTAAATAAATTTATAAATATAAATAAATAACAAAATATATCTTTATAAATTTAATTTTTTTTATTTAATTCACCATTAAATTCACAATTTAACATTAATTACCAAATTAAATTTAACTAAAAATCTGGATCGTTACATCTCCTCTTAAGCTGTAACAACCCGCATATTTGTCGAGTTTGTATTAAATATTTTATTTAAATATTAACTCGTTAATCGGATTTTGGTCCGAAAAGATACTTTTTGCAAACGGTCAAATTAGGACTCGAGACAACTTCCATTGAGTTCGAAATGTCGTTTACAACTTTTTTAAGTATAAACATCGATAGGTTTGGAGTTAGTGAAATTTCACTAACTTTTCCCGCTTTGGACTTTGGGTTAGTTTAGCCTATTAAGCCCAAGTTCCAACCCTCTTCTCGTCACTCTTCATAAATTTCCTAACTAATCAATCTTTGGCATTAATGGTGGAGGGAATGGGAAATTAAAATTCCAAAACTCAAATTCAATTGCAATCCATCTTTCTACTCCAAATTCAAGAAGAAGACATTGGATTCAAGCTTCTTGTGCTTAGATAGAAGAAGGATTGATTCTTGCTTGCTTAAAACTTCATTTTCATTGATATTTGGTGCAAAGGTGAGATTTTTATCTCACAATTCTAGTCTATAACTATATTGGACTGTTGGGAATGATTCCCTATGACTTTAGCATGCACATTTGCATTTGGTTTGGATTGGATTGGCGAAAAACTCCAAATTTTAGTGTTTTTGGGGAGAAACTGCTGTTAGGTCGTTCTGGCCGTTTTTGGCACGTTCGGAGTTAGGTCGCTTCAGTTGGGTCGCTCGCGAGTCAACACTAGGTCGTATGACCCTTGAGTCGTTAGGTCGTATGACCCTTGAGTCGTTAGGTCGTATGACCCTTGAGTCGTTAGGTCGTATGACCCTTGAGTCGTTAGGTCGTTAGACCCTTGAGTCGTTAGGTCGTTTGGCCATAGCTCGTTAGGTCGTATGACCCTTGAGTCGTTAGGTCGTATGACCCTTGAGTCGTTAGGTCGTTAGACCCTTGAGTCATTAGGTCGTATGACCCTTGAGTCGTTAGGTCGTTAGACCTCATTTTGTCTTCACTAGGTCGTACCGTTTTGGTCGGGGCGCTGCCCCGCACCCCGCCGGGGGCGCTGCCCCCTGGACCCCCGCGACCTGACCGGGCAGGTCGAACCCCGTAAGCGGTGGCGTTGCCCCCGCACCCCCACCTTGGGGGGTTGCCACCCCCCTGGACCCCCCTTCCGTAGGGGATCTTATCTGAAAAACATTGGGCTGATTTCCTTGGATTTTATTCACATCTCCGTATGCGATTTTTGTGGCTGATTGTTTCTACAATTGCTTCTGTGTTTTGTCACTTTATAATATAAAGGTTTCAATACTAGTAGTAAATATCAAAACTCTTTTAATAAACAATTTCAACTCTATTTTTAATAACAAAGCTCTTTTCTTAAACCGTTTTCCAATCTATTAGTATATACAAACCTTTACCTCACTCGGATGAGAAATCTAATTAAACGACTTAGTAAAACAAGTGGTATGAAACGCTTGCGTTCACTTCGTCGGTTAATTCTTGGACTTGTTCGATTGAACCTCTTGTGACAATTTTATTAGTGAAGATTTACAGTTTGTTCGTAAATATTTAAGTTAAGCAAGTGGTTATGGGACATGAAGCTAAACTTCTATATTTACTAGCTTAGTGTAATTGACACTTCTCGTTGATCATGATGATCATTCTGATGATTTAGACTAGCAACTGTGCGATGTCTCTTGTTGCGAGGTTAGACTAGACACCACTTGTGTGATTCCACTCACACATACCTTTTTGCTTTTTGGTCAGTCTGGACCTTAATCTGTGTGATTCCATTCACACATGTGGGGTAGCTCCCCTTGGTCTTCGGACCGTCATGTGATAGGCCTCTTTCTCTTTTCTATGATTCTTGGACTTCTTGCATTGATTTCTAGAATTTATGTCATTGACTTGTTATGAGTACAAGTTTGGGGTATGATGCCCTTTCCGAATCTTTGAGAAGATTCTTGTGATATTGATTATCTCTTATTGATTGATCTTCTGTTGATCATTATTTACATACTTATAGTGGTATGTCATTATGGATGTTTATGTTTATGCCATATCTTTTATGTTATATCATGTCATCTGATATTTATAGCTAGACTGACCCGTTTATTATTTTCTTAAATAATACTCGGGTCAGACCGAGATGTTACAGGTGCTTCTGCTTGACTTCTTCCCAGGGATTCATCACTCTGACTTTTGGCTAACTGTTTAGATTAGCAGTTTTTGTTGTATACACTTGAGATATAGACTCATAGTTGTATTCTTTTGTATAGCACGTGTTGCTATTCTTTTGTATTATCGTGGATCTTACTGACCACTACTCTGATGTACACTTTCATGTGTTAGTTATATATTCATATCTTCTTCCGCCTTTGTGATATGGATATCTGTGACTGATTTGTGATATGATTATTTCTATGTTTGTTTCCGAAGATTATTTATAGCCACCGTGTGATAAGCAATTACATGGATGGTCGCTCCTCAACAGCCTTATTCTCCGTGCTAGTTGACAGCACTACTCCGGAGTGTTCTTGGCTAGCGTGGGTATAGAGGTGGGGCGTCACATAAGCTCCATAGCATATTACCCTGGATCTGTTCAACTCGGTCTGACCTGTGATGATAATAAAACAACACCCGAGTCAGTCTGGAAAACCAACGTGAGAAAATCACACCCAATTTGTTTATTATATTTTGAAAATACTTTGAAAATAAAGGTATCTCGTAAGACCATGCCATAAATAAACATGCCAGGTTTTTACCTTACGATAACCAATTTTTTTTTATCAAATCCATCTGATATTATAATAATGTATATAGAGAGTAAATAGAATATAGCTGAAATGCTTGCATCTTACTTTCCATCATAGTTGGGCACAATCAAAACCTTACAAGGGCTTATTGGAAATTGGATTTCATACAATGGCAAGGATCCTGGGGTACCGCCCGTCACTTTACCTGGTCTAGATCAGCGTACCGAGGACCACTCCTGATCCCCTGCAACACAAGACTGACCTACCCCTAACCTGGATGGACTGAATAAGATCACCCCGCGGTTGGGATCAACAACCGCCACACAGCCGAAATAAAGGGACTCTAGACAGGGTTGACCTTACCCTACTTGGAAGCTACCCACTTAGTGTTGCTGCACCTCCCCTGTTTTAGCCATTCCCGGTTGATGAGGAATGAGGCTACGATTACCTTTTTAGACACATTCACTTAGAATGCTCATAGTCCTCCAATGACGATGTTCTGATAGCATTCGTCCATACAAGTTATCCTGGGACTTGACAAACCGAATCATCGTCTTTATCATCTTCACGATATTCATTTGTTACGTTCAAACCGGATCGAAGTCATTTTCGAATAATTCAATCCGATCCCGGTCTCTTCGAAATGATCAGCGCATTGGCCAATACTGATAGTTGGTTATTTAACTATCATATAACATCCACAAAAAAACATCAGGCTTTAAATAATTTTCCAAATTATTTATTTCAAAATATCTACACAAGATATTATTTCCATACTTCAACACTTTGAAAATAGTTTTCAAATCCCTTTTTATTCTCACGGAGCAAATCTTTACCCTTGCTCAGTCCTTAGAATATTTTTCCCACTTCATTTGATATTCAACACTTGGAAAATATTCATTTATCTCCTATTTATTTTCTCAAAAATCATTCACAATTTTATTTGTAAATTTCCAAGTCGTTTCACACGAATTCTATACATCCCAGAATTTCTTAGTCGTTTTCCTTCAATATTTCCAAAGCCGTTTACGTTTATTTAAAATTCCAGTTTCACCACTACTTCCCTTCTAAATTTTATTTCACCTTCTGAAGTTCACTTATCCTATACTTTAGAAGTTATTTAAGTTCCCATAATACCACTATAAGATCTTTCTTCTAAAATCTTATTTAATTAAATAAACTTAGCTTCCCATCTCGAGAGGATTTACAATGAAATTTAAAACATTTAAACATTTTATATGAAATAAGGAGAATGGTTTGTTTCAAATATGGTTTTAGGTAAAACTAAAATACCAACGTCATAAAAGCATTAAAAATTTAATTACTAATTACTTTACAAAGCTGATTATAAAATTAGAGTATATTTCAATAAATATTAAGTATTAAAATAACTAATAATTACCATTTAAAAAAATTTAATTGACTAATAATTTAATTTTGAACTAATTTTCCTGCAATAAATAATTTTTTTAGTAACTAAAATAATTAAATAATTTAATTAAACAAATTAATCACCGTAAATACGTACTTTTTAAATAAACCAGTAATTTTAAAATGTGTATACGTATATTTATTTTCTTTTGAAACTACATATATACTTACAAAAATAAATTACAGATTTCAAAAAACCCAATAAACTTTCAACATTTTAAAATTCCTATTTTTTTCTTTTCAAAACCTTATATATATGTATATATATTTCTGTTTATCTATATACTTTTAAATTAAAATATGTATGTTTATACATGCATACACACACACATATATATATATATTTATACTTGTATTATACTTTATTTTTACTGTATATATATAAAAATATACATATAAATCTTTAAATTGAAAAATAATTGGCATATATACCTTACTGTAAATTTATATACATACACACATACATTACTAAAAAAGTATACCATACCTCACTACAACTGCTCAAGGCTGCAACACCACTTCCCCCATCACGACTGTACCTCCTTCCAACCTTCAAGAGCCTCCAAAATTCGCTCTCCAGCAACGCCTGAAGGCCAAGCTACCACCTCCTCCTTCCTACACCCTGACCTCACGAGCGCGCACGCGACATCGGCCAACATCACGGCTCTAACTACTGCCTTGTCGCCCCTCCACGTTCTCACCACTTGAGCTTCCCCCAGTCTTGCTCCTTCCCTCGACCACGCGATTTCGTTCTCTCTTTTTTATAATCAGACGAATTCGATTTCAATACATTACAGAGGAAAAAAGGGGAAATGGGATTATTGGCTTCGAACTGTAGAGATTCTCGTTCGATTTGCATCAATATGGAGGAGAAGAAGTAGGCTTGCGATTTTTTTTAATGAAATGAAAATGGAAGGGAAGGCATGATTTTGAATTTGGGAACGAAGCTGTCTTCGTTGAGAGTATTGAATAGAAGGATAAAGGTTTGGGATTTTTAAAAGGAAGAGGGGGAGGCCGTGATTAAACTGAAAGGAAATGGATGTGATTTCTTGCGTGTATGAACAGGTGAGCAATGTTTTGAAAAAGTGCTGATGCGAAGGAATTACAGTTGAAGGTCGACTAGTGTGTATATATATATAATTAAATTCAAACTGTATTGGTTTACACAACATAAAATTTCGAACCCCTATCGAGGCGTACTGCTTGGCGTTTATAATGTTACAGCCCTATTTCGAACGCAGTGGAAAAGGTTTCAAGTCCTAATTCGATCGTATGGAGAAGATAGCTTTTTAGACCCAGATATTATACTAAATTTTGATATAAATTTCATCGCATTTATATCTCGTACGGCTAAATGATAACTCCAAAAGCTACAAAATTTGAAATCCGATAATAATATAATATTACGGATCTAGTGAAACTAGTTTCGTCGAATTCAGAAACTGTGTCTCGGAAGGCTATTTTTAAATGTCAATTTAAACGATATATTTTTAAAATTGAACAGATCACTTCCAAATTCAATTTTAAAAGTTGCATTGTCTTCAGTACTATTAATATAAATTTTACGAGCCTTTACATTATTTTTTTTGAGCTTAAAACTCCAAATTCAAACATTTTAACTAATTAAAAATTCAAAAATTAAATTATCCAGTAAATCGCTATATTTAAATCCTGAACTTATTTTATTAAATAAAAATCAAACTTTTCATATTCAGAAATCAATTTATAGTTCCTATTTGAAACCATTTATATATTCCAAATCAAAAGTCGAAAAATCCGAGTCATTACATTCCTCCTTCCTTAAAAGAATTTCGTCCCCGAAATTGCCAAGGCAAAAAAATGCCCCAAACCTATTAACTTACTAAAAGTCACTTAGTCAAACTTACATTTCACATTCCAATTCATTTGTTTCTCCCAAACAATTAGCTTTCAATTTTAATCCAAAGATCCTTTATTTCAATTCCAATTTTAAATCTCTCCGTCGTTTACCAAAAATTTCAAAAATTTTCTAACTCCCAAAATTTCCAAATTTTTTTGGCAGTATCTCCCTTGTACGGAGGAGCATTTACAATATGACAAGAGAGATAAATATATATACATCGACCTACATGGTCGAAAAATAAAAATAAACAACAATATTTATATTTTATTTCTTTTATTGCATAGCCGTACCCCTATTTAGGATTTTTAAGCAAGCGGCTTATTTATTTAGTAATTAGCGCTACCAAAATCCAGCCAAACGGCCTCCAAGTACCTGTACTTACTCAATTTAAACACGTAAGTACTAAATATATGAAATTCACAAACATTTCACTTATTTTAAATAGCTAAACACATGGATTGCACAAGCAATACATACTAAATAATTTCCGTTAGCAATTTATAGGGTTTCGAATACTAATTAAATTGCTTTCAATTAATCCATACACTATTTCATTCAGTAGAATGATTCATAACTCAATTTCTTATATTCAATTCATTTTTAGACCAAACGGACTATAACCATTCCAATTGATTCCAAAATAAATTTCATTCGCTTCTATCAATTCATAGGATTTCATTTTCTTTCTTTCTCGTCAAATGACAACTCTTTCTATGCGAATTCGACGATATCCACTTAATAGAATATCCATTTTAGTTTGTAACTATTTCAAATTAATTCCAACTCATTTTATATTTAATTCCATTCCATTTCAATTTTATTCACGATCCATTTATTGCTTTTTATTCCATGTTCACATTTGTTTTATTCAAGACCATTTTATCAAGCTCGAAAACATTCCATGCTATGGCCATTTAACATATTCACTTAAGCTGAGCTTCCATTCAAATATTTAATTAAGTTATTTATTTTCTTCAAGTTATTTCAAGCTTATAACTGAAGTTCATTTTCTTTCTAACTAAATTCCAATTTAAATTCTTGATTTGAGTTTTATTTAATCAAATCCATTTCGTTTACATTAATTACATCAATTCATTCACTTAATCCATTTTAACTCCAAATTTTGTATTCAATTCGTTAAATAATATCAAAGGCCATTACTCATTCATACTCACTTGGATTTCATTTTCAATTCAAACCATCACTATTTTAATCCAATTTCATTTCACTTGACAACATTTCCAATTATATTTCATTCACTAACAATCCAAGTTGAATTTTATTAATAACTCGAATTCATTTCCAAACTCCATTATTAATTCACAATTCACTTCTATTTTACCAAATTAGGTTCAATTTCCATATTTCATTAAATAATTTATTATCTACTTAGTTTATTTCAATTTTATAACCCAGTATCTGATTTTTTTCTCGAAATTCATTCATTCAATTTTCTTGAGCTCAAACTCACTTTTATGATTCAAGTTTGGATTTTCTTTCATTTTCCAAAATATCAAATTATTTTATTTTGGGTTTCTTATTTCGATTTTTAACTTTTCCATCAATCCTATTCTTGAATATATTCATATTTTATTAACTCAAGATTTACACTCATTTATAGCCCAGGCATATTTTATTCATTAAACTAGCCTACCTCACTGATTTATTTTATTCTGATCATGGTCAGTTAAATTTTAACAATTAAATTTCTCTAACTTAATCTAAGTTAAATTTTATTTTAACTTCCTCATTTTTAACTTTAGTTTCAAAATTCAAATCTCATACTTTCCTCTCTTATTAAAAATCATTTCAATTTATAAGTTTATAACGTACTCCCTGATGATCTTCAAATTATTTAAATAAGGATTCAAGAATATTTTTTTAAGCACCTCGAAATTTAAACTTCCAACTTCCGGTTTAAGTCCCTTTTCAATTATAATCCATTTGTACACTTTAATTTATACAAATTCTCATATTAGTTGTGTAAACTATTTAAAATTTTATAATCTTGTTTTGGTTATAACATTATCATCCAACATTTATACATATATAGTAATTTTCCAAAAATTATTTTCTCTTATATCAAAATATACTTTGGGTAAAATTATTTCATTTACCCCTTTCGAAAACAATACTGTGTCGAATTGTTTTATTCAAATGTTTAGAAATCCTCTGATACAGTTGTACGGACTATTCCGACTAAGGCTCATATCTATTAACATGCTCAAACTCATTCTAGAGTACTACTGAATCTATCTCTAATGATTAATCACCACCAGAGCCAAGGTTCTCGCTTAACCTGGCTCTGATAACAAATGTAACGGTCGGGGATTTTCGACTCTCGAAAATCGACATCAATACGTCCACTATATAAAATGCCGAGCGATCGTGCCAAAAATACCAGGTCATTATGGTTAAAAAAGAAAGAGGTAGAAGAAGAAGATAAAAACAACATCAGAGTCTCGCAATCGCAGTAGAATAAAGTACAATATAAAATGACAGCTTTTAAATACAGAGAAACTTGTACTGTTTATATACATACCATTATTAGAGTACAACAATCATCCATTTATTTGGACAACTTCATATTTGTCCTTACCCAGTGGAAATAATAACCAAGTATGGAGATACGACTTTGTCATCCAGCTCGCCTCTTGATCTCTAAAGCATATTATCCTTGATCTGTTCAACTCGGTCTGACCGAGCATCATAATAAACAACACCCAATTCAGTCTGGAAAACCAACGTGAGAAAATCACACTCAATTGGATTATTATATTTTGAAAATCCTTTGAAAACAAAGGTATCTCATAAGACCATGCTAGAAATAAACATACCGTTTTTACCTTACAATAACCAAAACATTTTTATCAAATCTGTTTGATATTATAATAGTGTCTATAGAAAGTAAATAGAATATAGCTGAAATGCTTGTATCTCATATTCCAGCATAGTTGGGCACAATCAAAACCGTACCGACGCTTATTAGAGATTGGGTTCCATACAATGGCAGGGCTACTGAGTACCGCCCATCATAGTACCTGGTCTAGATCAGCATACAGAGGACCATTCCCGATCCCCTACAACACAAGACCGACCTACCCCTCACCTGGATAGACCGAATAAAATCACCCCGCGGTTGGGATCAGCAACCGCCACGCAGCCGAAATAAAGGGATTCTAAATAGGGATGACCTTACCCTACGTGGAAGCTACCCACTTAGCCTTGCTACACCTCCCTTGTTTTAGCCATTCTCGGTTGATGAGGCTTAAGGCTACGATTACCTTTTTAGACACATTCACTTAAAATGCTCATCGTCCTCCAACAGCGATGTTCTGATAGCATTCATCCACACAAGTTGTCATGGGACTGGACAAACGGAATCACCGTCATTATCATCTTTACGGTATTCATTCGTTAAGTTCAAACCGGATCGAAGTGGTTTTCGAATAATTAAATCCGATCCCGGTCTCTTCGAACCGGTCAGCGCATTGGCCAATATTGATAGTCAGTTATTTAACTATCATATAACATCCACAAGCAAACATCAGGCTTTAAATATTTTTCCAAATTATTTATTTCAAAATATCTACGCAAGGTATTATTTCCATACTTCAACCCTTTGAAAATAGTTTTCAAATCCCTTTTTATTCTCATGGAACAAATTTCTACCCTTGCCCGATCCTTAGAATATTTTTCCCACTTCATTTGATATTAAACACTTGGAAAATATTCATTTATCTCCTATTTATTTTCTCAAAAATCATTTACAATTTTATTTGTAAATTACCAACTCGTTTCACATGAATTCTATAAATACCAGAATTTCTTAGTCGATTTCCTATAAGATTTCTACGGCCGTTTATGCTCATTTAAAATTCCAGTTTCACTACTACTTTCCATTTGAAATTTATTTCACCTTCCGAAGTTCACTTATCCTATACTTTAGAGTTTATTTAAGTTCCCATAATACCATTATAAGATCTTTCTTCTATAATCTTATTCAATTAAATATACTTAGCTTCCCATCTAGAGAGGACTCATAATGAAATTTAAAACATTTAAAAAAATTATATGAAATAAGAAAAATGGTTTGTTTCAAATATGGCTTTAGGAAAAATTAAAATTTAAACAACTTAAAAGAATTAAAAATTCATATCCAGCTACTAATTACTTTACAAAGATATATAAAATTAGAATTTATTTCAATAAATATTAAGTATTAAAATAACTAACTTTGGAAATATTCTAAATCCAAGTGGTAGTTTTAAATTATTTAGTATCGTAATTTAAAATCCCATTTAAAACAAATTTAATTAACTCAACAAAAGTCTATTTTTAGAAAGTCTAATATGCACCAATTCAATTCATAGATCCCTCTCGATTCGTATCACATCGACCATATCACCATTTCTTACATTTGAAATATATTCCATTATTTCTTTCAAAACGATTCCCATTGCTCGATATAAGTTCACACCATTAACTTATATTTTCCATATATCCACTGATATCCTTTTATCTTATTTTTAAACCCCGTTTATAAATTTATAAACTCCCTTGAGTTTCCCATCTATTTACAAAAACAAATTCTATTTATACTTCCATTTTATAATTTTATCCTTTAATAATATTCCATTTTATTTCAAATCTATTTATCGATTCCAATATCTCTTCAAGCCCTTAATATATAATTTAATTTCAAATCTCAACTTAAAACAATTTACAAATAATTAAGTATGTGACGACCCGAAATTTACGAAGCCGAAAATTCCAGATAGTTATGAAAGAAAGAAGAAAGAGATAGAAGAAGAAGGACAGAAACACCCAACATCTCACATTCGCAGCGGATAAAATATAATAATAAATAATAGCTTACAAAAGAATATTATATTTGTCGATTACATTTTAATACATTAGAGTTTCACATATATTCAAATGTTGGTCATATACAATCAATTTACCTCAGAATTACAATAATATAATTACAGCGGAATTATTCTATGCGTTCTTGCCATCCAGCTCGTCTCCTGAGCTCCGGAACATCCTTACCTGAAAATCTGTAATACTCGGTCTGACCCGAGCATTACACCAAAGTAACACCCGGGTCAGGCTGGAAACCAGCGTGAGTAAACCCAACTAACAAGGAATACAAAAGCATACAACTTAAATAAAACCCGGGTTAACTTATCTCAATTTATCCAATTCACAATTTGCTATAGACAAGACTTATTTCACATATAAATTTCTAAGTACCAAACTTAGATAAAATAATCCAATCCACTTAAATCATTTCAATACTGCCTATTGATTTCACAAATCAATTTATAAGAATTCGAAGTGGTTTCGGGTATTTCCCCATACCCGATCCCGGCCTCTTCGAGTCACATGTCATCCTAACCCAAGTTATACAAATGAAATACACGACATTTCATATCAGAGATATCAACTCGATCAACGCATCCAATACCATTCGATCACCCATAAGCTTAATCACATACAAATCAATTCAAATGATTCTAATTGAATTTCAAGCCCCAATCACTTAGATTCCTTCACTTCACATTAATTAATTCCAAATCAATTATTTTGTCAACCCATCATTATTTATCTCAATTAATCACCCTGGATTAATTAACTCTCAATTACATTCAAGTAATTAGTTTTAATTAATTTCACGATATTAATTCTTCTTAACCAAAAATCAATAAGTAATCTTAATTACTTATTAATTAACTTTTCATATGTCACTTATTGCTAAATATTAATCATAATTACTCAATCTTTAATTACATCATTAATTATATAAATTAATGATTTCTAATTGTATTTTAATTTATTCCGATCTAATTTAATTACATTAATCCTTAATTTTTTATATTAATGAATTTCTCATAAATCACTTATTATTTCTTTCCAATTCATTCTTCTTTTTATTCTATAACCCGAAAAAAAAAATTTACTCATGATTTTAATACACTTTGATTATCCGAGTCCATTTTTTTATTTAAAACCAGTTTAATTACAAGATAACAATTTACTAACAAATTATTAATTACTCATAAGTTTGAGTTATGTAAAAATAGTAACAATTTCCATTAAATTGTAAAATATCACTGAAACTTAAATCATGGATTGAAGATAAAATTAGATTTTTGTTTATTTATATAAGGAAGGAAATATAAGAAATTACGTAAATGTATATATATATGTAAATAAAATTTTCATTTATTTTCTTTCTTTTCATTTTCTTTTCTTTACTCCTGTTTTACTTTCTTTTAAATTTCTTCCTTTCCTTTCCTTTTATTATTGTCCCTCCTTATCTTTCTCCTTTTTCTTTTATCTTCACTTTTATTCTTTTCTTCTCTTTTTCCTACTCTTTTATTTTTCTCTCTCTTTCTTTTTATTTCTTTCTTTCCTTTTTCTTTTATTATTTTTCTATTCCTTTATTTTCTTTATTTTCTATTACTCGGCCCAACTCCTTTCTATTCAGCCCACATTTCTTTTCTTCCCTTTCCCCTTCTTTCTCTTATTTCCTCTTTCCCAGTTCCTCCCTTTTTATTTTACCTACTTCCATTGATTTTTCCTCACCCTCAACCGTGTGTGTACGTGTGCACGTGCACGACACCCTGGTCACGATTTTCTAGTCGTTGAACATCCAATCCTATCGCCTCCGACCATCCGAAATATCCCACCACTTGAAAACCCGTTCTTACCCATCATTTAAAAATTCGACATTACTAACTAAAACTGGGCTCTATCATCAAATCCTTCAACCAGTCACCTCCCTCCACCGATCAACGTCGAATCTCGTCCGAAGCTCCGCCGCTCAAACCCCCACCTTTTCCCCTAGGTGCGCAGCCCTAACCCTCCGCCGTGATGCTGCCCTTCGCCTCAAAAGCGAGACCACTCCCTTCTGCCTTAAACCCTAGCGAGCTTCTTTCGGCCACCACCCATACTTTTTGAATATCACAATATTTTTCGTCAGAGCACTACCTACTACCCTCCCTCCACGTCAAGCGTGGTGTCTCCAAATCGGCTGAGTCACCAGAAATTGACCGAGTCCCATACTCCGTTCAACTCGTCCATCCTTTACTTATACAATGCTAAAAATCACCACACAAAGCTTAAAACTCTCGATTATAAACAACGAACAATGTTATATAATCCATCCCTAAAATCTTGATATTCGAATTCTTACCCCTCTCCAGGTTTCTACTGTAATTACCATTCTCCTCCCTCTATGATCCACTATTCTTAATGGAACCCATTTTTAAGAAAAATTTGACTCAAAATCAAACATGTTTCCTGTTGAAACCATAGTCTAAAATTTGATAACTAAAGGAGTAATGATTTTTAAAGGAGGCGAAATATTTTGATTTCAACAAATAGAGTAGCACAAATATATAACCATGATTTAACCCATAAATACACAGCACACAAACTAATTTACCTTGGTATATTTTCAAATTACAGCAGTTCCTTCAAATCCAAAAGTATATAGGTGTATAAAAGAATCATAGTAAGTAAAAGCTTGTATTTACTCGCATATAAATTATTTATAGAGGAAGTTTCAAGAAAATATTTTACTCATTATTTTGATTTGGTGTAGCATTACTTTTAATTTTATTTTATATTAAACATGAAAGTTAACTGCCTTGAACTAAGCAAGAGAAAGAATGGCATTTTCGAGCTACAGGTTGTATTTCTTACGACTAATATATATACACAGACTGCATAGGAAACACATTTCCTCCTAATTACTTAGTAAATGAAGACGTCCATTAAATTTCCAAACATATGATGGTACATATAAGTATTAAGTAAATTGATTCCAAGTTTACTCACTTGACACAAAAATTTGAACAGAGAATGAATCTTCCCTTTGAAAACTGTTTGCTTCAACCTCCCTAATCTTCTTGTTAATTTGATGAAGTTGTTTTGTGGTTAGAATTGGATTACTATTTAAGGGTTTTTTTAATGGTGGCTTATTTCCTTACTCAGGTTGGCTGTTGAACGAAATGAGCAAAAGTTGTACATATATAAGAAGAAATATGTACAATTTTGTTCACTGCTACAAGATTATATTCAGAGATTTTTATTTTATTTGGTAGCTGAAATGATTTTAAGCAATACAAATTGACTTTGTTTGTGCCAAAATGGAGAGCATTAAATGCTCATGTCCTTAATGTCTCCTACTTATCTTCTTTATGTTTCCAGATTCTCTTTTCTTTTCTTTTTATATTATTTTTCTTACCTGATTTGCTTGCGTGCAAAGGTACTTGCATGAAGATATTGTTTTCTTGCATTACTTACATGTATTCATGGATAATTATTATTTGTTTTTACTTCTCTTGCCTGATTTGTTTTCAAATTTTGTTTATGTCCAAATGCAAAGTATTTGAGTTACTTGTTATAACTTTACCTAAGTTATATATATATATAGAAGAATTTTCTTATATATTTTGTTTTCTTGTTTATAATAAAATTTATATATATTTTGAATATGATCAAGATAGATTTTATTTTCATTATTTTGGAAAGACTTTATTTTAAATTTCAAATCATAATCCCTTCCAAAATACTCACATATACTTATTTAAAAAAATAAGTTTGTATTTTTAATTTATCGGATTAAAAACTTATTAAAATAGTATTGCCAAATTTTCGGGTTGTCACATTCTTTCCCCCTTAAAAGAATTTTGTCCCCGAAATTTAAAGCAAAAGATATTTTCAAAAGTTTTTATATTGACAATTTAAACATATACACCATCAATACATTAACAACTAACCATTCCCAAATTAATTCAACCCAAACTTTTTTTTAATGGGCTTTCACCCTTATTCGAAGCTAAGCTTCCACAAATTTCAAACTTAAGTTAATTTATTTCAGTTTATTCCAACTTCAAACTTAAGTTCACTTCCATTTAATTTGATTCTCATCTAATGAAATTCCATTTAATTCAGTTAGCCATCCATTTTATTTTAATTCACCCTCTCAATTTATCAAAATAATATTCAAGCACATACTTAACCCATTCATACTCGAATTGGATTTTATTTGTAACTCAAATCATTTTTATCATAATCCAATTCCAATTTATCTTTACAAATATCCACATTTATTTCATTATCAAATCCCAGTCGAATTCTATTTACAATTTGAATTCATTCCCAAACTCCACTATTAACTTACAATCCATTTATTTACCAGAGTTAACCTTTATTAATATGTTCTATCAATTTTTTTTATAGCTAATTAGCTTATTTTAAATTTTTAAATCAATATTCGATTTTATTACAAAATCACTTTATTAAATTTCCTGAGTTTAATTTTATTTTATAATTCCAGTTTGGATTTTCCCTTTATTTTCCTAAAATTCCAACACTTCTATTTTAAAATTTTAGAAATGACTTTAAATTCAGATAATATTATTAAAATAGCTTTTATAAAAATACTTCTTATAACTCGATGCCTCAACTAGTCCATCCTTGTTCTCACAGAAATTCAGTCATATGTTGATCAGGCGTAGGACTGAAAATCTATAAGTACTTGGTAAACCCGTTTTCAACACCCAATGAAAATACTTGGAAAATAATTTTATTGAAAATATAGAAATTTTTTTTTTGAAAATAGAGGAAATATCTATGGTGAGAATGCTCTGGAAATCATCACCCCATCCATGGTCACAGTCACATTCCAGGGTTACGTTGCCATCATAGCAAAAGTCCATGTAACTGCAGGCTCTCCGCGGCCTCTCGATTACGCCATGGATCCCACACAATAGATCACAATTACATCTAGGGTTACGTTGCCGTCACAGCAAAAGTCCATGTAACTGCAGGCTCTCCGCGGCCTCTGATTTTCGCTGTCAAAATGAAACCTCTCCACTCCTACATAGGTCGCAGTCTGCCGATATAAAATCAAACGCAGACTGTTGGCTCTCAGCGGCACACACGACTTCCGCTATGTTATACCATTGGTCGCAGTCTACCGATATAAAATCAAACGCAGACTGTTGGCTCTCAGCGGCACACACGACTTCCGCTATGGTATACGCTACTTATAATCCTCAGGAACTAGTTTTGTCCGGACTCCTCACAGGATCAACTTTAGAACCCCCCCTTGGGGCTCAAGGCAGCACCACCAGGTGGCACTCCTGAGAAGTTCATTTCAAGGGAGCGCCTTTTTCCCCAGTGCCATCATCAAAAGATTTTATACTATACACATATAGTATTTTCAAATCATACACCTAGTATGATATCATACAAAGCTCCTTTACACAAAATCGATTATCCCAAAATCGATAATTCCCAAATTAGGCTTTCCAAATTCCAACATTGATTTTACTCAAAAACCAAAAGCCTTTCCAAACCCAAAGGTTCTCAAAACTTTTTCCAAAATCCTCATAAGATCCTTTATATATACATATACAGATATATAATTTTTTTAAAATCTTTGGATCTTTTCAATCTTGTATAAACCTCTTTTTATACTGCAAACACTTTCAAAAATCCATCAGAGTGAGATATACTCACTTATTCCCAATTTCCCTTAATCCCCATTTGGATTATCATTTCAATTCTTATCTCAGTTGGGTATTAAATCAATAACAGTTTGAACTCCGACCAGTTTATTTTTAGAAAATAGATAGAAAGTAGTTGAAAAATAATTATTAGTTTGCAAAATGGTTTAAAATTGATAACTAATTGTAAAGTAGTTGAAAAATAGCTAAATAGTTTCAGAAATTTTAGATAATTGCAAAATAGTTGTAAAATAGAAATTAGTTTGTGAAATAGTTGAAAAATAGTAATTAGTTTATAAAACATTTGACAAATAGTTAAATAGCTTCAAAAATGATTGTAAAACAGGTATAAAATAAGTTAGCTTTAAAAGAAAGGTTATACATATTTAATAGCCTAGAAAAATAAGTTTATATGAAAACAATTTATATTGAAAATAGTCAAGAGTCAAACTATTCACTTCCCCAACAATTCAATGTACATTTCCATTTAAATTGATCCAATTCTAAATTGGATAACTCCAATTTCCATTGAAATTTATTTAATCCCAAGGCAACTTCAATTCTAATTAATTTAAACTAAATTAGATTTGAACTAATGGAATTAAATTTCAACTTTAACCCATCTCAAATTATATAAATTCAAGTTAATTCCTCAAAGGTTGGTTTAACTTTTTAAACCAAATTAACTTTTATTTTAAGGTTTTTAATCTCTTTAATTTATGAGTCCAATTCTCAAAATTCCAATTTAAATTATTTTCACTCATGTATTTCAAGGTTCAAACAAGAGTTCAATACAATTTTATTTTAAAATTTTAATTTATTACAAAATTTTATCTTCCAGTTCGAAGCCAGTTCTTAAACAACTTTAATTTACAAATTCAATTATTTAAATTTTTAGTTCAAAGTAATTCCATATCCTTAATTTCAAACTAAAGTTAAATTTTCCTTTTATCTCAATAATGGATATATTATCACACTTTATTCCTCATTCATTTAAAACAAATCCAATTTACAATTTAAAGATTTTCATTAGAAATAGGATGATATCATCCAATTTAATTTAAAACGTCCATCCATTTTAAATTTTTTTAAATCTCAAACCCGTTTTGAGATCACACAAATTTCCAATTCAAATTAACCATTTAACTTTTCAAGTTAAATTCCAATTTCATCTTGAAATTTCCAATTCAGGTTGCTTGTTCTACACTTATTTAACTTTCCCAAAGTTAAATTTCAATTTACTTTATCCAATCAACCTTACTCAATTTGAATTCCCGCTTCAAATTCCAAAATTCTTACCCTCTTATAAGTTCAAAACTTATATCACTTTGGGATCTTACATCACATTTCAGGGAAAATCAAAACTCAACACCTTAGGATTTATTTCAAATTATCTTTGATATCATGTATATCTATACATATATAAATAGTTATTTCTTGGCCCTCCCAGCCATGTTCCAAAATTTTAAACCACCTTTGGTTTTAAATTTAAGTCCAATCTTCAAACAACCCATTGTTTACAACAAGCCTCCTTTATTCAAATAATACTTATTTATTCTTTTAGCATTTTGAAACTTTTTTTTTTCAAATTTATGGACCTAGATTTAAAACTCCACAAATTTAGGTATCTTCAATTTTGTAAGTCATACTTTACTTAAATGTTTAATCACATCTTATTATTAAACACACAACAATCACTTATGATAGTAACCAAGATTATCATATCTAAAACCATCCATTATCATCTTATTCTGAAATACTTCTCCAATTCAAGATTTCAGTTTCAGTTTGAATCTACTTCGAACTTATCTTTATTTAATTTCAGTTTGGTTGTATTATATTACTTTTAGTTTAATCCTAATAATTCAATAGGCAATTTCCTTATTATTTATTAGTGTGAAATATTGCTTTATATATCAAAATATAATCTTATATATAAAATCATTTCAAATCCATATATAAGAAAATAACAAGTACGCTCTCTCATATATATACACTCAACTCATTTTAGGGTACTATTGACCATATCCTTAATGAGTTCACCCACCAGAGCCAAGGTTCTCGCTTAACCTTCAGCTCTGATACCACTGTGACGACCCGAAATTTACGAAGCCGAAAATTCCAGATAGTTATGAAAGAAAGAAGAAAGAGATAGAAGAAGAAGAACATAAACACCCAACATCTCACATTCGCAGCGGATAAAATATAATAATAAATAATAGCTTACAAAAGAATACTATTTTTGTCGATTACATTTTAATACATTAGAGTTTCACATATATTCAAATGTTGGTCATATACAATCAATTTACCTCAGAATTACAATAATATAATTACAACGGAATTATTCTATGCGTTCTTGCCATCCAGCTCGCCTCCTGAGCTCCGGAACGTCCTTACATGAAAATCTGTAATACTCGGTCTGACCCGAGCATTACACCAAAGTAACACCCGGGTCAGGCTGGAAACCAGCGTGAGTAAACCCAACTAACAAGGAATACAAAAGCATACAACTTAAATAAAACCCGGGTTAACTTATCCCAATTTATCCAATTCATAATTTGCTATAGACAAGACTTATTTCACATATAAATTTCTAAGTACCAAACTTAGATAAAATAATCCAATCCACTTAAATCATTTCAATACTGCCCATTGATTTCACAAATCAATTTATAAGAATTCGAAGTGGTTTCGGGTATTTCCCCATACCCGATCCCAGCCTCTTCGAGTCACATGTCATCCTAGACATTTTATATCAGAGATATCAACTCGATCAACGCATCCAATACCATTCAATCACCCATAAGCAAAGCTTAATCACATACAAATCAATTCAAATGATTCTAATTGAATTTCAAGCCCCAATCACTTAGATTCCTTCACTTCACATTAATTAATTCCAAATCAATTATTTAGTCAACCCATCATTATTTATCTCAATTAATCACCCTGGATTAATTAACTCTCAATTACATTCAAGTAATTAGTTTTAATTAATTTCACGATATTAATTCTTCTTAACCAAAAATCAATAAGTAATCTTAATTACTTATTAATTAACTTTTCATATGTCACTTATTGCTAAATAATTAATCATAATTTGTAACAACCCGAAATTTTTGATAGCATATTTAATAAATATTTAATCTAATTTAAATTAAATATAAGCTTGTCAATGTTTTAATTGACGAGATCTTGGATATTTAATAGTTGTATGTTTAAAAAAGAAAGTTTTTATTTAAATTTTTTAAAATAGAATGCTTTGGAAACCATTTAAAACAAAATCGGTCTTATTTAATAAAATCAAAAGATTCAATATTTTGTTATTTGATAATTTATATGAAGACAATTTTAGTTTTTTTTAAAAATGATAAATTTAAAAATAAACAAACTTATTGAACATAAACACATAAGTATAAAACAATATAGTTATAAACATACAACACTAGTATAAAACATAATTAGAAATATAAGAATGTAGCTAAAGTAATAAATGTACAAATATAAATTATAACTTAATATATATATAAATATAAGTATGTGGTAAATCAAGTGTTGAAAATTTAATTAACAAATCGAATACAACTAATATGTTAACAATAACTTTTTAAGTAAACATATCAGGAAGTTGAAAATTTATGACCTGTATATACAAATAAATAATGAACAGGAATAAGTCAAAGCTACACTTGAAAACAAATATAGGTTAAGCAAGAAATGAACAAAGTAACCTATGTACTGTTATACAGTTTGTAGAAATAAGGAAACAAGTTTTACTTAATATAATGAAACTTAACTAAACCTAAAAAGACAAACCTGGAAAACAATATCTTGTACAAATATGATAAAAACAAAAAGGGCTGTGTCTTACAAAACATGCTAGCCGAAATATGATAATATCCTTGTACAAGATGTTGTGTCAGCAAGCAAATAATTTTGTTAACTTAAGTGAGGACATAATCATAAATTAGCACACTTTTCTTTCTGAAAACAAATTGCAGCCGAAATTTTTAATGCATCTTAGGTTTTAGTACATGAAAAATAATAATAAAGCAAGATATTTTAGAGTGAAAGCTTATTGAAGAAGGCATAGCTTGTTCAAGATATATATGTATTGAACATCCTTATTTCATTAGTTCAGTCTTTAGCTTATGAAATCAATACTGAGAAGAAGCAAAAGAAACAAACAAAACTTTATATTTGCAAGTCAAAACAAATTCAGGAAACAAGAAATTTTTTACAGGAAATTCAAGCAGCTTCAACTGCAGATTTAACAATTCATGTTCCAGTTGATCAAATTCAACTTATTCTTTATTCAGACATGTCATAGGTGAGTAAACTTATTTTAAAACTAACTTTTAATATGTAGTTCATGAAGAAAACTGGTAGCGAATGATTTGAAGTTCTGGAATGCTAGCTATTTACTGTGAGTACTGAATACTATGTTCTCCCTGGTTTCATTTTTGCTGAGGCAAAGAAAACAGAGGGTATACCATACTTCTTATATGTAAAATCATTTCCTATAATTAGTAACTAAACTAATCAAATTTTTTGTTTATGCTAAAGATTAGTTTGGAATAAGTTTTTAGTGACTGTGGGAGATAGTTACTGTAAACACCAATTTACAGTTAAAAAATAAAAATAAGATCAAAAATCGAATAACTCGAATCATAAACCTGAAATTGTATATTGAAACTACACATAAAAATATGATTTTTAAGATAAAGATTATAATTTTTAGTTAACAATTTTGAGAGCAGTTGGTTAGTGAACCAAAAATGCATTTTTTAGAAATCCTGATGATTCAAACAATTTTAGTGTCAGGACCCGCAAATCCGTACTCCTTGAATATACACTAATCTCCATAGATTAACTCAAGATGAACGGAAATACGAATTATCAATGTTTAAGAAAAAGAAAGAGGTAGAAGAAGAGAGAAAAAGATAGAGAATGGAGAGGAAAGAAAAGAGAACAGAAAATAGAAAACAACAGAACAATAACAGAATCTCACAATTCGCAGCGGAACAACATATAATCATAAATGAATAATCTTTAAACAAAGAACTATATCAGTTATTACATTACATCACATCATATCATCATTACATCAGAGTGTTACAACAACAACAACATCAAACAGCGGAAAAAGAAATACTATATACTAGTAATTACGCCATGCCATCCAGCTTGCCTCCAGCAATTCCAGAATATCCAGAATATCCTGATAAACCTAACTCTTGACTGCCCGTGTGGAAATTGGTGGGCACCCAGAGTTTAGGAAGGAAAACAATAAACTCCGAGTCAGTCATGTGACTGGTGTGAGAACTCAAAACAGTTTATTTATCTTTAAAATCAAAAATAGAGGAATATTTTTAAAGTCAATTCGCAATGCTTTTAAAAATGAGACTACCATAAGGCCTCCCGCACACACACACAATGCAAACGCAGAATCGGAGGAGATTTCTCCTTATGATAGTCAAAGATGCTTGATACGCATTTAAAAAGAACATTTGATATTATTACTAGTGCATAGTGTAGGAAAAATTTATTTCGAAAGTAGAATATAAATCTTAGCCAGCATAGACATTTCGAACTATGCCTACTATAGCTAACTATGTTCAATAGCAGGTTACCGCCACATTCCATAGCAGGTTATACAACTAATACCGTACAAGTCTCGTATTGTTTCTTTGGATTTCCAACGAATGATCAGGCCAAGGAACTTCCCATTGCCACATGAGAATGCCTCTGGATGGACATCCCCGAGAACCAAACCGGATCTCTACCAACACAAGGCCGGGTTACCCCTAACTGAGTAACAACTGACCGAATATGCCATCCCCCGGTCCTTTGGGACCTTTTCAACCGAGCGCTCGTAATCAATTCACACAATCATAAAGTGTTTTTAACATGGGTAAGTATCTGGGCTCCATACCATGATACCACCCTTTTCCAGAAGGAAATGCACATATCCTAAAGGGCGCTACCCCTCATAACCTTGCCGCATCTTTCCTGTTTTGACCATTCACGGGGTGTGAGGCTCGACGAAGTCACGTCCACAAAAACATACTTTATACAAAAGCCATGCTTTGGGTCAACAAATGATCATAGAAATGATCACCAGGATAGACGATCAAATAAATGATCCTATCACAAATTATCAACACAATGATCATTTCACAGCAACACTCAGCATGTCACATTACCAAATTGGGAATATATCGCTGATAACATTCAACTACATAACCTCTGAGCTCGTACGTCTCAGAGAAGGGTGTTAAGCTAAAAGAATAAATTCTCCGCCACCAACAGAAATATATTTGAAAGAAATCGGCTTTATATCTCAATTTGTAATGTCAGACATACAATCCATACAAGTCTGTTCCGGCCTCGAACAAAACCAAAGGCACTTCTTACGAAGCCCTTGCAATCCGGATATTCACAATCCTGATCGGATTCCCCATCACATATGGAGAACTCTATACCGGAGCAACTCAGTGCAGAGTCAATCGACAGGTCATCCTATCGCTCTCGCAAATACCGGGTCCTCAACACCGATCTTCAAATGCAATTCACAACGACGTATCACATATTCGGAATGGGTTATACGACCCCATGGTCCTTTCTCGGTTAACCCGAATAGTGAGCGCTTATTCAAAAATAAGTGTGGCATTCAAATTCAAACAAATCACATCAATTACCCATTTAAAGGGAAATATTGATAGTCGGTTATTGAACTATCAATGGATATGCACACATCACCAGTTTCCAAATAATTTTCCAAATTATTTATTTTCCAAAAATCATATCTTTACAAGATATATAATTTTCACACTTCAAAAATAAATCAATATTTATTTTTAAACAAGTTCCCCTTTCTTTTATAAATTCCATAGTGAATTTATATTTCACAATATCTACTGATATACGATTTTCAATAGGTTTCAATATTCCTTTTCAATTTATCTTCAAAAAGATAAATTCTCAAAATATTCACTTTATCTTGGAAAACATTTCCATACTTATTTAATAAGTAATTCACAAATCTTTTTATTTTCAACACTTGGAAAATATTCAATATACTTAAATCGAGATTAAGTATATATTTCATTCTTTAAGAAAATCATTCTCTTAAACATATTTATTTAGGCCAAAACGAATGTTACGTAAAACATCGTTACGACAACCCAAAATCACTAGTATAGGGATTCGAAATTAAAATAGATATATAAATCCCAATACTATACAAAACATTTCCTTTCGGAAATCATTTACTATAACAACAGTGTTATAGTCCACTATTTCCTTTTATTTCTCGAAAACGTCTATTTCAACAATAAATGTTGAAATCTATGGTTTCGAATCTTAATGCATTTAAAACATCGTTAGATCGTTTTAATTCTATTTAAAACATCACATTCAAAACATTTTCTTTAACATATTATTCACTATTCAAAAACGTGAATATACTTTGTTAACAAATTTCATCATTTCTATTCATTTTATTTCAAAGGATTATTCACAGTCAAAAACGTGAATATAACTCCATTAATAGGTTTCAACAATTTACTTATCAAAATAAGTCGTTTGCGGATTTATAAAACAACGTTTATAAATTCCTTTATTAACCTATATTCAATTCATAACTCAATTATAACCTAAAAGTTCACATTATAAGTTAAACACTTATAAAAGCTCGTTTTATAATGTCAATATTTGAATTTATAAATCTCTTAATATAAATCAATTTATATTATTCATTAAAACGTCTTTAAATTCCTTTATAATTTCACCATTTTTATTTATAAAATAATTAAATTTTATAAATCCTATATTTCAACTTTTCATAATAAATTCAATTAGTCCCGATTTAAACTCTTTTATAAAATCATTAATCCATATTTCTCAAAAATCAACTTTAACCGTATTTCAAAAAAAATCATAATTTTATATAACTTTTAAAAGTATAACGTTTATTTATTTATAATGGATCAATTCAAAAAATATTTTATAACTTATACTTTCAAAAATCACATTAAAATCCATTTTAAAATTCCAAATTTGGTCCAATGATGCTACACACCAAATAGTCAATCACGACAACAACGATATCATATATCGATATGATAATCCATCAAATATCAAAATATCTGAATTCAAATAAATACTGTTGAGGAATCCAGTTGGATCCCTCCAACCTGTTTTCCTGCATCCACAAACATTAGCACAATACCAATTTCGCTCCAGTACGAAATTATCGCGGTATATGGGATTTAAAATATTATCCGCTTAATAGACGGCGCAATAGGGTCTCATCCGCTATACAAATGCGGAAAATCAATAACTGCAATATATACATATGCCAATATATATATATTGTTATCATATATAATACCAATTTCACTGTTTATGAAATATTCGCGGTATATGTTTTTAATAAATAACATCCGCTTACTAACGGCGCATAATGTCTATTTTAACAATCAATATATAACAATCATCATTCAAACATGCATTCAAATTTTTTAAATCTAACTATTTAAAATAAAATCGAAACTGATTCGATTGAGTGAGAAGTTCTCACCTTGATTTCAATTTCGTTTTAGCGATTTATTTCGAATTACCCAAAATTCTCACTAGCTCCAAACGACTCCAATCCAATTCCATAGCGTAGTGCTCGTCGATACGATTCCAACGCTTCTTGTTTCGCGCGTTTTCGACCTCGTATGAAAAAGATATGATTTTTCAAAGTTTTACACGATTTTAAATACAATATTTACAACATAAATATTCTTATATTTTTAACCTATTCCATCACAGCCCTCCATTTCATCTCCCTGCAAATCATAGCCGACCCCAACTCCTTCTCTCTTTCACGTTATCTTCTTCCAGATAACAAACACGCACATGAACCCATGAAGATCAAACTAGGGTTCCAAATTACCATCACCTCGAGCATCGAAACTTCATCAAACCACCTCCATATTGAAGCCCATTGCAAGAGCTACCTCCACCATGTACCACTTGAAGTTCGGCCCCCCTACCTCCTCGAGTTGCATGCGCAACTTACCACAATCGGCCCCACTTTGCTTCCTCTACGTTGCACCAAAACCCATCATCACCGTATAGATTTCTAGCTCTCGTCGAGCTCTATGTGTTTGTAGTTGATCACTTCTTCTAATTGTTTGTAGATTGGGAGAGATTGAGGAAGAAATGAGAGCAATTTCTGGCCTTTGGTTAAAGAAGTGGCGGCTAGGTTTAGGAATTAGGGTTTGTTATTTTTTTTTTAATTTATGAAGGGTAAGGGTCTATTTATAGGAAACGAACGAAACACTATTCATTCCGGAAATTCCGAACTCCGATTTACGCGCCGTAACCAGCATTTCTAGGGTTTACCCCGCGTTCCGGACACAATGGAATAGGTTTCGAAAGCTAATTTGGACATCTGTGCGAGTTATGGCAATAAACGTTCAATTTGAATTAAACCGATTTAATCGATTTTCTAGGCGTTTTAATTTGTACCGGACAAACGGTAAATCCAATTGACATGAAATTTGAAACCTTACAATAATATCACATTACGGATCCGATGAAACTGGTTTCGTCGAAATCCGAGACTTTTTGAAAAATGGCTATTTTAACTCGCCAAATTAATATTAAAAAAAATTCGATGCGTTTCGAGCTGCCACGATCAAACGATAACTCCGATTGCTACGAAAATTGAAATCTGGTAATAACTAACTATTACGGATCTAATGAAACTGGTTTCGTTCAATTCTGAGACTGCTCAAAAATTGACTATTTTCACTAGTCGATTTAATTATTAAAATATTCAATTTTCACAAATAAACTTTTAATTCGATTTTAAAAGTTCTAAAATATCGTTCTAACTTCAACATGATAAAATAAAATTTTACAAATCATTTTCAATCATATTTAACTCAATTTTCAATTATTTCCATAATTTCACATATTAAATTATCGATTTAATTATCCAATTAAATCCAATTATTCAAATTAAATTTATTCGACTTATAAATTTCACTTATTAATATTTAAAATTAATTAAATATCCAAATTTTAATTATCAAAAATTCTGGGTCGTTACATTTAGTTGTTGAAATTCAACATTAAGCTTGAATATGGATCCAAGAACACTAGAAAATCGTTAAATTTTTTTTCGAATGCAAGATTTTTGAGAAGTGATCAACTTTAGGGTTTATGGGTACTGTGTTTTGGGTTCAGTTCGTTGGTTGTTTTCGATGCCGTAGTACCACCGAGTGCTATGATATTTTGGGGAGGGGTTGAGGACGTTGATGGCAGGTTACGGCCGAAGCCACTTTGTCTCTGGTTGTCGCGATAGCAAGGACGAGGGTTTTTACCAACTGTGCTCGTTTTACAGTTCAACTTTACAGTCATATTTTGATTTTGTGGGTCTCGAGTTGAGCTAGGTGGTGTTTTCGTGTGAGGGGAAGCTTTGGGACTTGTGGGTGGCGTCGTGGTGTAGTGGCGTGGTGGTGGACCGCCGTGCACGTGCACGGCGGCGGAGAAGTTGCGTTGGAAGTTGACTCGAGAACATCTCGAGTTTACTCGCTCTCGACTTCGAGTTTCGTTCTGGGTTGAGTGCATTTGTATGTTACAGTCAAACTTAAAACTTAGATAAAAAACGAAAAAAAAGAGAAGAGAAAGGATAGAAACAGAGGAAGGAGAAGAGCGACAAGGGAGGGAACGCGAGAAAATTCAGGAGGATCTTGTGTTCGACCCGAGTAATTCACGGGGTTTGCTTCGAGTTTATAATTCCTGGAATTAGTTAACTTTAATACTAAGTTTAAGGTTTATAAGTTCAGTATCATTTAAAGTTATAATGATGGACAAATTATTTTGAGTCAAGATGAACTTTAAAGTTTTTCTGTAACAAAGATGAGTAATTAATTTAAAATCAAAGTTAATTATGTATGTAATTAATTTTATAATGGTTATTGAATAAGTAGTTTAAAGTATAATCAAAGTTATAATTAGGATTTTAATAGTCTTGTGTAATCTCATGTGTAATTAAGGATTTAATTAATCATTTGAAGTTGATTAATTAACAAATCGTAGTTAACGAATTAATTAAATAATTAATGATTAAGGATTTAGTTAATTAATAATTAATGATTAATTTAGCAATTAAAAATAATTAATTATGTAATTGAGTTTTATAAACCAATAATTAAGGTTTTTGATTCATAATTAATTAATTAAGTGAATGATTAATAAGTAACTAATGGATTGAAATAAGCTAGTCAATTGATAATTGATTAAGCAAGAATAAAATAAAATTTCTTCTTAAGTATGCAATTAAGTTTAAGATAAATCAAACTAAATGTTGATATGAATCAATGATTCTATTTGTTTGTCTCTGATGTTATTTATATCCTGTGATGTTTTGTGATATTCTGGATATATCTGTGATGATTGTGTATGATTTATCTATGTTAATTGCTATATGTTTACCTGATGTTATTTTTCTGCGTTAAATTGCTATATGAATTCAAATTGTTAACTTTATACTGTTAAGTTAATTAGACAACTTGGCCCTTAAAAAGGCGGTTGGATTCGATGAGACCGGGATCGGAAGAATCAAATTTGATTCTCCGAAAACCACATCGATCCAATTTAAACGTTAGGTCGTGAATCCTGAAATGAAGATCGAGATGGTGTTTTCAGAATGCAAGGGTTATCGTCGTTGACTCTGAGGGTGATTCCAAAATGAGTGTGACGAGATAATGCCTTTGGTTTCGTTCGAACCCGGAACGAACTTGTATGGATTGAATGCTTTCAGCACATCGTCAGGCGGACGATGAGCATTCTAAGTGATATGTTCTATAAAGGTAATCGCAGCCTCAAGCCTCATCAACCGGGAATGGCTAAAACTGGGGAGATGCAGCAAGGTTAGGTGGGTCATGCCCAAGCAGGACAAGATATTTCCCCTGTCTAGACGTCCCTTTTTATTTTGGCTGTTTGGGCGGTTTGCTAGCTAGAACCTCGGGGTTTATCTTGTTCGGGACTGTTCAGTAAGGAAGGGTTTTGGCCTTGTGTTGCAGGGGATGAAGGGAGTAATCCTCGGTACGGTGATCTAGGCCCCGTACTGTGACGGGCGGTACCCAGTAGCCCTGCCATTGTTGGAAATCCATTTTTCCTATGAGACCCTACGGTTTTGATTTGTATTACCCACTTTTGTGGCTAGTAGCTGGAATTTAATCATGTAACAATTTCGGCTATTTTCTATTTACTTGAAAACCCTAGACACTATTATAATATCACTGGTTTTCCTATGAAATGTTTTGGTTAGTGTAAGGTAAAAACTCACCCGTATTTATTTGTGGGGAGTCTTACGTGATACCTTTATTTTCTAATGTTTTTCAAAAGTTAAACAACTTTAACCCGTTTACTCATACCAGACCCATGTCTGACCTGGAGTTTATTTTTATTTTTTCCATAAACTCTCGGGTACCCAAATTTTTACGGGTAGCCAAGGGATTCAGATTAGATTTGACGAATTCTGGAGGGGCAAGGGAACAGGAGGCTTCTACATTGTAGATATATATATAGTTCTGCTTTGTTGGTATCTCTGAGTCATATTGTTTGAGTTGTATTGTATTGAGTTGTATTAACTAGACAGGTGTTATAACTGTCTAGTATTGATGTATTATCTGTATAACTCTGATATATGTAAAACCTTTAAATATTTAAGTGATATATTATATTTTGTTCCGTTCCGTTGTGATATTCTGTTGTTGTTGTTCTTTCTTCTTCTTTCTTTTCTATTTTCTCACCCCTTTCTTTTTTAATGATGATGCGTCTTTCTGGTAGTAGAAGGGCGGGTCGTCACAGTTGGTATCAGAGCCAGGTTGGTGATAATCTTGGCTCTCTTCGTGATTACTCATATAATTGAGTCAGCAGTACTCTAAAAAAATGAGTTTGAGTGTATTAATAGATATGAGCGTGTATTTGTTAGTGGATATAAAATGGTTTTATATTGCGTTGATTGATTTATTGAGTGGTATATGAACTTTTGTCGGCACAGCCTCGAAAACTGTATCGAAGGGGTTTCTAAACACTTAAATAGAGCAATTCGACACAATATTGTTTTTAAAAGTAGGGTAAATGAAATAATTTTACCCAAAAGTTATATTTTGGTATAAAAGAAGTATTTTTCTGAAAAGATTATATATTTGGATGTTTGGTTGTTAATACTACAACCAAATAAAAATTTAAATTTGAGTGGTCGATAAACAAATAAAATTATCTAAGTATGATCTTTAATACAAAAGAAATATAACTGAAATCTGATTAAACTAGAATTCAAGTCCCGGAAATTTGGAAGATGTTTAAATGAAATTTCAACAAAGGAATTTGGAATTTAAAATCTTGGGAATGTTTGAAATGTTTTCCAAAGATTTGAGGGTAATAATGGAATATTGTTTTGGAAAATATTATTGAATGGAAATTATTTTGGGAAAATTTGTGAAAGTAAGGAAGCACTGAACTCACTTCAGTCGTTGGAAAATAATCTTGATAATGATGTCCACATCATCAGTATTCATTTTCGAGTTTCTAAGGTGATGGATTTCTACGAGGATAATTGATTATGATATTGTTTGGGCTTGTTACGTATACAAGTTGTTTTAAAATTTTCAAAAGGGAAAATTTGGTTTGGTGAAAACAAGTGTTTGG
The DNA here is from genome assembly GCA_030765085.1 of Allium cepa. Lineage (NCBI taxonomy): Eukaryota > Viridiplantae > Streptophyta > Magnoliopsida > Asparagales > Amaryllidaceae > Allium > Allium cepa. The sequence continues at coordinate 894,016,752 of CM060928.1, read as the reverse complement.
GATTTGAAAATTTGATTTGTCACCAAGTGGGTAAGTGTAGTTATCCTTTCAAAAGGTTTTGGAAATGAAAACCTGGCATTTGAATTCTAAGAAATTCTATTTAAGTAATGTGAAAAGTCTAAATGAATCAACTATTTAACTTATAAGGTAAAGTTGATCTTAATAAGAAGAAATTGGGAATTTTAATCCAGAAATTAAAATTTAATTTAAGGAAATAAAAGTGAAGAAAACATATTTGAGTTTAACCTGAGATAAGTTAAATGGAATTGAAGTTCAAATTGAACTAAATTGGATATAAAATTTGAGAGAAAAATGATTGTGATTGTAAGGTAAAAATTTATACCTTAAGACAGTAAGTGCTATATATATATATAATTTGAAATTATGATTATAAGATGAAAAGACCCAAATGAGTAATATAAGTTGTTAAGTGGATAAATAAGATTTGAGCTCATATATTGAGAAATAAATTTAAAAGAATGGTAAGTAGATAAATTTAACTGAAGTTGAGTTAGAATAAAACTGAATTTGAATGAATTCAGCGAGTTATAGACCAAATTGAATGAAATAAATTTTTTATGTAAATAAGTAAATTGTGAACCAAAGTAAGTATTGAATTGGATTAAAATAGAATCGGAATAAGTTGTAAACAAATCTAATTCAAGCATAAATTAAATGACTTTATTATAAATTCAATAATAAATTGTTAATATAAATTAAGATTTAAGGATGGATAAAAGAATAAACTAATCAAATAAATCAGTAAATAATTGGGATTTGATTAAAGGAAAATCAAATCAAAGATTTGAATGAAAAATTGGTGAAATAGAATAAAACTTAAGTTGTTAGGTGGAATAGTTTGAAGGAAATAATAACATGAGTAAATTGTGAAATGGTTGTTTAAAATATTGGTTGTTGAGTTTGATAAAATGGTTTGAAATCAAACCTGTTGAAATGAAAGAAAATGCAATGAAAGGATTGTGAATAATTTAATTAGGATGGAATCAAGTGTAAATTGAATTGGAATCAATTTAAGATTTGTTATAAAGCTTAAGTGATTATCTATTCACGATAATATTGTTGAATTGCATATGGAAATGGGTTGTTTGAAGTAAATATGAAATAGATAAATTCTATGAATTATAGGAAGCAAAATAAGATGATTTTGAATATGAGTTTGTTTTGCTCAAATGGATTTTATGTCTAAGCAAGTAAGTTGTAAATCACTTAAACTAAAGAGAATAATTTGAGGATTGGTTGAAATTAATTGTGTTGAGGATTGGAACCTTATATATTGTGCTTATGGAAATATGTAATGCTAAACAGATGGAGAATATGTCAAAGCTTTTCAGAATTTGAAAAAAAATTTAGCAACAAAACAATTTCAAATTGAAAATTTAAAGTAAACTAATGAAAGAAACTAATTTAAAAATAATAATAATAGGAATCAGTTTTAAATGGAGATAGTCAATAAAGGTTCAATATTCAGAGTTGGAAATAAATTGAAATTCACAGGAAATTGGAAATAAGAAGATATAAAGGCTAAAGTGGCAGAGTAATAATATAAAAGTATATATAATGCTTGTATTAAGCTTAAGAAATGAATGGTGAAATTCTTAAGTAAAATTTGATATTGAGGAAATTATTCCAAGTGGATAGAATCAGAATAAGGTGAATAAAAGAAAATTGATATAGTTGATAACCAATAGATATAAATACGTAGGATGAACGTATATTATTTTATTCGCATAACAAATTGATCCAGATTCGAGCACCGAATTTCGAGATAGTTATATCGATCCGAGTTGGGATTTTTCACTCGATTTTCGACGACAAACCTTGGATTTGGATTTTGATTGATTCTAGAAATTCTCTATCATAGCTATGGCTATGCAAGGAGAATGACAGTCTCTAATCTAGAACCCAGTTCTAAGTCCGTACTAGGAAGTCGGGTGGACAATACTAGTTCGGAAATGAAATTGTGTGATCGAGCGATCAGATTTGATATTGCGTACGAATCGTATATGTACATCGTACGGGCTTGATTTAAAATAAATATTGGAATTCTGTAAAGAAGTCAATAAATTTGGAAAGAGTTAATACTGTGGATTTCAGAAATTTAATTTTTGTAATGGATGTCAGGAATTTATTGTGTATCCCATATATCTCAGGAAATTTGTTCATGATTCATCATAAATTGTTAAACTAGTAATTCAGGAATTTGGAGGTTGAATCAAATTTAACTGTGGTCAGGAATCCAGTTTGGATTATTGATCATCGAGAGACAAACTCTCGATAGTTTTAGGAGTGCTTATCCGGATTTATGTTCGGATAACTAGTGACGTTTGTTAAAGTAGACCGTTTGATTTTGTTATTGTATGTTTGGATGGTTAATATAAAAGTTTGTGGAATTAACTGTTGTTTAAATTTCGGGGACGAAATTCCTTTAAGGGGGAAGGAATGTAACAACCCGAAATTTTTGACAGCATATTTAATAAATATTTAATCTAATTTAAATTAAATATAAGCTTGTCAATGTTTTAATTGACGAGATCTTGGATATTTAATAGTTGTATGTTTATAAAAGAAAGTTTTTATTTAATTTTTTTAAAATGGAATGCTTTGGAAACCATTTAAAACAAAATCGATCTTATGTAATAAAATCAAAACAAAGATTCAATATTTTGTTATTTGATAATTTATATGAAGACAATTTTAGTTTTTTTTAAAAATGATAAATTTAAAAGTAAACAAACATATTGAACATAAACACATAAGTATAAAACAATATAGTTATAAACATACAACACTAGTATAAAACATAATTAGAAATATAAGAATGTAGCTAAAGTAATAAATGTACAAATATAAATTATAACTTAAAATATATATAAATATAAGTATGTGGTAAATCAAGTGTTGAAAATTTAATTAACAAATCGAATACAACTAATATGTTAACAATAACTTTTTAAGTAAACATATCAGGAAGTTGAAAATTTATGACCTGTATATACAAATAAATAATGAAAAGGAACAAGTCAAAGCTACACTTGAAAACAAATATAGGTTAAGCAAGAAATGAACAAAGTAACCTATGTACTGTTATACAGTTTGTAGAAATAAGGAAACAAGTTTTACTTAATATAATGAAACTTAACTAAACCTAAAAAGACAGACCTGGAAAACAATATATTGTACAAATATAATAAAAACAAAAAGGGCTGTGTCTTACAAAACATGCTAGCCGAAATATGATAATATCTTTGTACAAGATGTTGTGTCAGCAAGCAAATAATTTTGTTAACTTAAGTGAGGACATAATCATAAATTAGCACACTTTTCTTTCTGAAAACAAATTGCAGCCGAAATTTTTAATGCATCTTAGGTTTTAGTACATGAAAAATAATAATAAAGCAAGATATTTTAGAGTGAAAGCTTATTGAAGAAGGCACAGCTTGTTCAAGATATATATGTATTGAACATCCTTATTTCATTAGTTCAGTCTTTAACTTATGAAATCAATACTGAGAAGAAGCAAAAGAAACAAACAAAACTTTATATTTGCAAGTCAAAACAAATTCAGGAAACAAGAAAAGTTTTACAGGAAATTCAAGCAGCTTGAACTGCAGATTTAACAATTCATGTTCCAGCTGATCAAATTCAACTTATTCTTTATTCAGACATGTCATAGGTGAGTAAACTTATTTTAAAACTAACTTTTAATATGTAGTTCATGAAGAAAACTGGTAGTGAATGATTTGAAGTTCTGGAATGCTAGCTATTTACTGTGAGTACTGAATGCTATGTTCTCCCAGGTTTCATTTTTGCGAGGCAAAGAAAACAGAGGATATACCATACTTCTTATATGTAAAATCATTTCCTATAATTAGCAACTAAACTAATCAAATTTTTTGTTTATGCTAAAGATTAGTTTGGAATAAGTTTTTAGTGACTGTGAGAGATAGTTACTGTAAACACCAATTTAGAGTTAAAAAATAAAAATAAGATCAAAATTCGAATAACTCGAATCATAAACCTGAAATTGTATATTGAAACTACACATAAAAATATGATTTTTAAGATAAAGATTATAATTTTTAGTTAACAATTTTGAGAGCAGTTGGTTAGTGAACCAAAAATGCTTTTTTTAGAAATCCTGATGATTCAAACAATTTTAGTTGTTGAAATTCTACTTGAAGCTTGAATATGGATCCAAGAACACTAGAAAATTGTTAAAAAAAATTTCGAATGCAAGATTTTTGAGAAGTGATCAACTTTAGGGTTTATGGGTACTGTGTTTTGGGTTCAGTTCGTTGGTTGTTTTCGATGCCGTAGTACCACCGAGTGCTATGATATTTTGGGGAGGGGTTGAGGACGTTGATGGCAGGTTACGGCCGAAGCCACTTTGTCTCTGGTTGTCGCGATAGCAAGGACGAGGGTTTTTACCAACTGTTCTCGTTTTACAGTTCAACTTTACAGTCATATTTTGATTTCGTGGGTCTCGAGTTGAGCTAGGTGGTGTTTTCGTGTGAGGGGAAGCTTTGGGACTTGTGGGTGGCGTCGTGGTGTAGTGGCGTGGTGGTGGACCACCGTGCACGTGCACGGCGGTGGAGAAGTTGCGTTGGAAGTCGACTCGAGAACATCTCGAGTTTACTCGCTCTCGACTTCGAGTTTCGTTCTGGGTTGAGTGCGTGTGTTTGTTACAGTCAAACTTAAAACTTAGATAAAAAACGAAAAAAAAAGAGAAGAGAAAGGATAGAAACAGAGGAAGGAGAAGAGCGACAAGGGAGGGAACGCGAGAAAATTCAAGAGGATCTTGTGTTCGACCCGAGTAATTCACGGGGTTTGCTTCGAGTTTATAATTCCTGGAATTAGTTAACTTTAATACTAAGTTTAAGGTTTATAAGTTCAGTATCATTTAAAGTTATAATGATGGACAAATTATTTTGAGTCAAGATGAACTTTAAAGTTTTTCTGTAACAAAGATGAGTAATTAATTTAAAATCAAAGTTAATTATGTATGTAATTAATTTTATAATGGTTATTGAATAAGTAGTTTAAAGTATAATCAAAGTTATAATTAGGATTTTAATAGTCTTGTGTAATCTCATGTGTAACTAAGGATTTAATTAATCATTTGAAGTTGATTAATTAACAAATCGTAGTTAACGAATTAATTAAATAATTAATGATTAACGATTTAGTTAATTAATAATTAATGATTAATTTAGCAATTAAAAATAATTAATTATGTAATTGAGTTTTATAAACCAATAATTAAGATTTTTGATTCATAATTAATTAATTTAGTGAATGATTAATAAGTAACTAATGGATTGAAATAAGCTAGTCAATTGATAATTGATTAAGCAAGAATAAAATTTAATTTCTTCTTAAGTATGCAATTAAGTTTAAGATAAATCAAACTAAATGTTGATATGAATCAATGATTCTATTTGTTTGTCTCTGATGTTATTTATATCCTGTGATGTTTTGTGATATTCTGGATATATCTATGATGATTGTGTATGATTTATCTATGTTAATTGCTATATGTTTACCTGATGTTATTTTTCTGCGTTAAATTGCTATATGAATTCAAATTGTCAACTTTATACTGTTAAGTTAATTAGACAACTTGACCCTTAAAATGGTGGTTGGATTCGATGAGACCGGGATCGGAAGAATCAAATTTGATTCTCTGAAAACCACATCGATCCAATTTAAACGTTAGGTCGTGAATCCTGAAATGAAGATCGAGATGGTGTTTTCAGAATGCAAGGCTTATCGTCGTTGACTCTGAGGGTGATTCCAAAATGAGTGTGACGAGATAATGCCTCCGGTTTCGTTCGAACCCGGAACGAACTTGTATGGATTGAATGCATTCAGCACATCGTCAGGCGGACTATGAGCATTCTAAGTGATATGTTCAATAAAGGTAATCGCAGCCTCAAGCCTCATCAATCAGGAATGGGTAAAACAGGGGAGATGCAGCAAGGTTAGGTGGGTCATGCCCAAGAAGGACAAGATATTTCCCCTGTGTAGATGTCCCTTTTTATTTCGGCTGTGTGGACGGTTTGCTAGCTAGAACCGCGGGGTTTATCTTGTTCGGGACTGTTCAGTAAGGAATGGTTCCGGCCTTGTGTTGCAGGGGATGAAGGGAGTAATCCTCGGTACGGTGATCTAGGCCCCGTACTGTGACGGGCGGTACCCCAGTAGCCCTGCCATTGTTGGAAATCCATTTTCCCTACGAGGTCCTACAGTTTTGATTTGTATGACCCACTTTTGTGGCTAGTAGATGGAATTTAATCATGTAACAATTTCAGCTATTTTCTATTTACTTGAAAACCCTAGGCACTATTATAATATCACTGGTTTTCCTATGAAATGTTTTGGTTAGCGTAAGGTAAAAACTCACCCGTATTTATTTGTGGGGAGTCTTATGTGATACCTTTATTTTCAAATGTTTTTCAAAAGTTAAACAACTTTAACCCGTTTACTCATACCAGACCCATGTCTGACCCGGAGTTTATTTTTGTTTTTCCATAAACTCTCGGGTACCCAAATTTTTACGGGTAGCCAAGGGATTCAAGTTAGATTTGACGAATTCTGGAGGAGCAAGGGAGCAGGAGGCTTCTACGTTGTAGATATATATATAGTTCTGCTTTGTTGGTATCTCTGAGTCATATTGTTTGAGTTGTATTGTATTGAGTTGTATTAACTAGACAGGTGTTATAACTGTCTAGTATTGATGTATTATCTGTATAACTCTGATATATGTAAAACCTTTAAATATTTAAGTGATATATTATATTTTGTTCCGTTCCACTGTGAGATTCTGTTGTTGTTGTTCTTTCTTCTTCTTTCTTTTCTATTTTCTCACCCCTTTCTTTTTTAATGATGATGCGCCTTTCTGGTAGTAGAAGGGCGGGTCGTCACATAATTACTCAATTTGTAATTACATCATTAATTATATAAATTAATGATTTCTAATTGTATTTTAATTTATTCTGATCTAATTTAATTACATAAATCCTTAATTTCTTATATTAATGAATTTCTCATAAATCACTTATTATTTCTTTCCAATTCGTTCTTTTTTTTTCTATAATCCCAAAAAAAAAGATTTACTCATGATTTTAATACACTTTGATTAACTGAGTCCATTTTTTTATTTAAAACCAGTTTAATTACAAGATAACAATTTAGTAACAAATTATTAATTACTCATAAGTTTGAGTTATGTAAAAATAGTAACAATTTCCATTAAATTGTAAAATATCACTGAAACTTAAATCATGGATTGAAGATAAAATTAGATTTATTTATTTAAGGAAGGAAATATAAGATATTATGTAAATGTATATATATGTAAATAAAAATTTCATTTATTTTCTTTCTTTTCATTTTCTTTTCTTTACTCCTGTTTTACTTTCTTTTAAATTTCTTCCTTTCCTTTCCTTTTATTATTGTCCCTCCTTATCTTTCTCCTTTTTATTTTATCTTCACTTTTATTCTTTTCTTCAATTTTTCCTACTCTTTTATTTTTCTCTCTCTTTCTTTTTATTTCTTTCTTTCCTTTTGCTTTTATTATTTTTCTATTCCTTTGTTTTCTTTATTTTCTATTACTCGGCCTAACTCCTCTCTATTCAGCCCACATTTCTTTTCTTCCCTTTCCCTTTCTTTCTCTTATTTCCTCTTTCCCAGTTCCTCCCTTTTTATTTTCCCTACTTCCATCGATTTTTCCTCACCCTCAACCGTGTGTGTGCGTGTGCACGTGCACGACACCCTGGTCACGATTTTCTGGCCGTTGAACATCCAATCCTATCGCCTCCGACCATCCGAAACATCCCACCACTTGAAAACCCGTTCTTACCCATCATTTAAAAATTCGACATTACTAACTAAAATTGGAAAAGGAAGCTCTATCATCAAACCGTTCAACCAGTCACCTCCCTCCACCAGTCAACGTCGAATCTCGTCCGAAGCTCCGCCGCTCAAACCCCCACCTTTTCCCCCAGGTGCGCAGCCCTAACCCTCCGCCGCGATGCTGCCCTTCGCCTCAAAAGCGAGACCACTCCCTTCTGCCTTAAACCCTAGCGAGCTTCTTTCGGCCACCACCCATACTTTTTGAATATCTCAATATTTTTCGTCAGAGCACTACCTACTACCCTCCCTCCACGTCAAGCGTGGTGTCCCCAAATCGGCTGAGTCACCAGAAATTGACCGAGTCCCATACTCCGTTCAACTCGTCCATCCTTTACTTATACGATGCTAAAAATCACCACACAAAGCTTAAAATTCGCGATTATAAACAACGAACAATGTTATATAATCCATCCCTAAAATCTTGATATTCGAATTCTTACCTCTCTCCAGGTTTCTACTGTAATTACCATTATCCTCCCTCTATGATTCGCTATTCTTGATGGAACCCATTTTTAAGAAAAATTTACTCAAAATCAAACATGTTTCCTGTTGAAACCATAGTCTAAAATTTGATAACTAAAGGGGTAATGATTTTTAAAGGAGGCGAAATATTCTCATTTCAAAAAATAGAGGAGCACAGATATATATAACCATGATTTAACCCATAAATACACAGCACACAAACTAATTTACCTTGGTATATTTTCAAATTACAGCAGTTTCTTCAAATCCAAAAGTATATAGGTGTATAAAAGAATCATAGTAAGTAAAAGCTTGTATTTACTCGCATATAAATTATTTATAGAGGAAGTTTCAAGAAAATATTTTACTCACTATTTTGATTTGGTGTAGCATTACTTTTATTTTCATTTTATTTTAAACATGAAAGTTAACTGCCTTGAACTAAGCAAGAGCAGGAATGGCATTTTCGAGCTACAGGTTGTATTTCTTACGACTAATATATACACACGACTGCATAGGAAACACATTTCCTCCTAATTACTTAGTAAATGAAGACGTCCATTAAATTTCCAAACATATGATGGTACATATAAGTATTAAGTAAATTGATTCCAAGTTTACTCACTTGACACAAAAATTTGAACAGAGAATGAATCTTCCCTTTGAAAACTGTTTGCTTCAACCTCCCTAATCTTCTTGTTAATTTGATGAAGTTGTTTTGTGGTTAGAATTGGATTACTATTTAAGGTTTTTTTTTAATGGTGGCTTATTTCCTTACTCAGGTTGGCTGTTGAACGAAATGAGCAAAAGTTGTACATATATAAGAAGAAATATGTACAATTTTGTTCACTGGTACAAGATTATATTCAGAGATTTTTATTTTATTTGGTGGCTGAAATGATTTTAAGTAATACAAATTGACTTTGTTTGTGCCAAAATGGAGAGCATTAAATGCTCATGTCCTTAATGTCTCCTACTTATCTTCTTTATATTTCCAGATTCTCTTTTCTTTTTATATTATTTTTCTTACCTGATTTGGTTGCGTGCAAAGATACTTGCATGAAGATATTGTTTTCTTGCATTACTTACATGTATTCATGGATTATTATTATTTGTTTTTACTTCTCTTGCCTGATTTGTTTTCAAATTTTGTTTATGTCAAACGCAAAGTATTTGAGTTACTTGTTATAACTTTACTTAAGTTATATATATAGAAGAATTTTCTTATATATTTTGTTTTCTTGTTTATAATAAAATTTATATTTATTTTAAATACGAACAAGATGGATTTTATTTTCATTATTTTGGAAAGGCTTTATTTTAAATTTCAAATCATAATACCTTCCAAAATACTCACATATACTTATTTAAAAAAAATAAGTTTGTATTTTTAATTTATCGGATTAAAAACTTATTAAAATAATATCGCCAAATTTTCGGGTTGTCACAAAGTATAACCCAAATTAGTTAGTATATTTTTATTCTACTTAATTCCTTTTAGAAATAAATCCAATTTTTAGTATAAATAATTTCTTTTCAAAATTCCTTTTAAATTCCTTAAATTTTATTTGTTTATGGTATTTAAAAAATACCCATTTTAATTCCCATGCTATTAATAATCCAATTCACACACAATCCATATCAATCTATCCATCATATCATATATCGAAATATATATATGAAAACATTAAATATTTTTGAGAAATCTAGTTGGATCCCTTCAACCTGTTTTTCCCTGCATCCATAGATGTTAGTCAACAAATAAAATACCAATCACACTTCAAGAGGGATATCGTGGTATATAGGGTCATCCGCTATTATGCGGGCATATTGGGTCTCATTCGCTATAATATGCGGGAATGTCACTCCAATACTAATATATATACTACTATATACATAACGTCCAACAAATAAATTATAAATTTATCAATCGAGTTAGACATCCAATAATTTAAATTTAACATTTAAATTTAAACAGCGTTATCTAAATGAGTGATTTTTTTTGTTTTGCAATCCACTTCAATCTTGACTTGGTTTCTCGGTTTTTGACCTTGTATAAACATTATACGGTTTATTAACATTTGAAATAATCGAACAATTAATTACCATTTAATAAATCAAATAATAATTTAATTTTAAACTAATTTTCCTTCAATAAATAATTTTTTAGTAACTAAATAATTAAATAATTTAATTAAACAAATTAATCACCCTAAATACATATTTTTTTAAAATAAAGTAGTAAATTTAAAATGTGTATATGTATATTTATTTTCTTTTGAAACTACATATATACTTATAAACATAAATTATATATTTCAAAAAATCTAATAAACTTTCAACATTTTAAAATTCCAATTTTTTCTTTTCAAAACCTTATATATATATGAATATACATATATATATTTCTGTTTATCTATATACTTTTAAATTAAAATAGGTGTGTGTGTGTGTGTCTATACATATATACATATATTTATATATATATACATTTATTCTTGTACTATACTTTTTCTTTACTGTATATATATACAATATACATATAAATCTCTAAATTGAAAAATAATTGGCATATATCTTTATTGTAAAATTATATATATATATATATATATATATATATTACTAAAAAAGTATACCATACCTCACTGCAGCTGCTTGAGGCCGCCACACCACATCGCGACCGTGCCTCCTTCCAACCATCAAGAGCCTCCAAAACTTGCCCTCTAGCAACCCCCCGAAGCCTTAAGCTACCGCCTCCACCTTCCTATGCCCTGACCTCACGAGCACGCGCAACATCGACTAATATCTCGGCTCTAACTACTGCCGTGTCGCCCCCTCCCCCACATGCTCGCCACTCGAGCTTCCCCTAGCCTTGCTCCTTCCCTTCGGCTACACAATTTCATTCTCTCTCTTTTTTATTTATTTATAATCAAATGAATTCGATTTCAATACATTACAGAGGAAAAAAGGGGAAATGGGATTATTGGCTTCGAACGGTAGAGATTCTCATTCGATTTGAATCGAAAAGGAGGAGAAGAAGTAGGCTTGCGATTTTTTATAAACGAAATGAAAATGAAAATGGAAGGGAAGACATAATTTTGAATTTGAGAACAAAGCTGTCTTCGTTAAATGTTTTGAATGGAAAGATAAGGGCTCGGGATTTTAGGAGGGAGAGGGGGAGACTATGATTAAATTGAAAGGAAATGGATGTGATTTCTTGCATGTTTGAACAGGTGAACAATGTTTCAAAAAAGTGCTAATGTGAAGGAATTATAGCTGAAGGTGGACTAGTACATATATAAATATGTATATTTAATTAAATTCAAATTGTCTTGATTTACACAATCTAAATATGTATATTAAATTTTCGATATAAATTTCAGCGCGTTTATATCTCGTATGGCAAAACGATAACTCAAAAAGTTACGAAATTTGAAATCCGATAATGAGACAATATTATAGATCCAATGAAACTTGTTTCATCGAATTCCGAGACTGTGTCTCGGAAGGCTATTTTTAAATGTCAATTTAAATGATATATTTTTAAAATTGAACAGATCACTTCCAAATTCAATTTTAAAAGTTGCATTGTCTTCAGTACTATTAATATAAGATCTACAAGCCTTTAAAGTATTTTTATTGAGCTTAAAACTCCATATTCATATATTTTAACTAATTAAAAATTCAAAAATTAAATTATCTAGTAAATCGCTATATTTCAATCCTGAACTTATTTTATTGAATAAAAATCAAAATTTTCATATTCAAAAATCAATTTATAATTAAATTTAAATATATGAAACCATTTATCTATTCCAAATCAGGCGTCGAAAAACCCGGGTCGTTACATTAATCCAGCTAGAAAGTGGTTGGGTAGAAATTAAAGATGTTGGAAGGCAATTGAAGTTTCTTCCTCTTCGAACTCGTAACTCCCCTGACTTCAAATACTTGGAAGTGTGAATATCTAGTTCTTCAATAGCTACTTCGTATCATTTAGCTTCAATGTCCAGTTCGTAATATAACCCCTAAAATGAAATTAGATGTGATGTTAAAGAAATTTAATAACACTCGTATCTCCGATCAACAAATATGTTCTAGAAGTGTTAGATTCTTACAACATTGTTGATTATTGTCCGTATTCAATACATTAAAGATAAATGTTTTTACTAAAGTTAAAAACTAGCCACCTTCAATTTATCTATGTAACTCATCCTAGCTTTACTTAGATTCAGAATGCATCACACTCTAATTCTATCATATCATTTTTCCAAACATTTCGAAACAACATTTTGAATCCACTCATTAATTCTGATCTATTCACAAAAGTGTAGAATATTTGGCTAAAACCAAACATTTAGAATATTCTAATCAAATACAAATTTATAAAAAGTTATTAATTATTATAATGATATTGATACTAATATAACAATTACACTAATAAATTTATTCTGGATATGTAATTATCAATAAGTACATAATAATTATATATGTGTTTATTTTTAATAAAAGGTCCAAATGAATATTTTATCAATTTAAATATATTTAAAAATTACGTGTATATATTCATGTACATGAAGGATGGCCTATAGGATTTATAGCTAGATGAAAAATTAGTTAATTCAAATGTTGAATATCAACTAAAACATATGTAGGTTGTTGAGCTTTTTGAAGGATATTTTCCATTAAGTACCACTACAAATTGAAACTCTACTGTAAATTGAAGCCTAACAGCTCCATTTTCGCTTATTTATTTTGTACCTAATCTGCATTTTCAATTATACCCCAATGGAAGACTTTTTGCAACTGTCATAGAGATCAAGAATGTTTAAAGAAGAGGAGATGCTAGCACTTCGAGGTGACCACTATCAACATGGTCACCTTGGGAGGCATATTTTATGAATCATTTACTATCATATGTTTTATGTTATACGTATTCTCCTTTCAATTATAAAATAATAGTTTTTATATATTTAATTTAATTAATTTAAACATTGTACATTTACAACTATGGTATAAATAGTTATGTATAATGTAATAAATTTAGTTTTATAAAATATATAACATAGACAAATGTACAAAATCTTTTCAAAAAATTAAAAATTAAAAATTTAAACAACTTTTATTATTAATAATATTATTTAAATATTTATTTATATATTCGCCTAATACATATTAAACACCAATTTGATATAAAAATTGTCATAACAAGTATTATACTTAGATCTAAAACAATATATGTAAAATTATTTTTGGCAATAGTTATTTGTTAATATATACATAATTAATTTATGAGATCATTTTAAATAAATAATCAATAAAATTAAATATTATACTATTTTTGGAAAAAGAGTTATTTCTGACCTGAACAAAAACAATATTATAATAGATAATGTTCAACTTATCTTAAATTTTAAATACTATAACCTAATGCAAAGTTAGCATTAAAATTTCTGTTAGATCCTAAACTTAAGGTAACTTTAGACTTAAATTTTAATTCTGGGTTTTAAATAAAAATTATAAATATGTATCCACACAAACGCACGCACATTATAGTTGAATTATCTATGTTAATATCATATGTATATTCATACGAATAAATACATAAATATTATTTGCTAAAATTATATATACATATAAACACTTATATATTTACATAATTTCATCTATGCAAGCAAACAATCCCCTATGTTAGAATCTAACCTAATATCCATTTATATACACATTCCCTATATAATCATGGAACATTTGATGCTCATTTCTATGGTCTTCCAATATATGTTTATCGAACATGCACATTTTCAAACATCACACTTCTTCATGCGAATTTTCAGTACACCTGCAATATAAGTTTTTTGAAAATGTGGTCCCATGGTCTAGTAGTTAGGACATTGGACTCTGAATCCAATAACCCGAGTTCAAATCTCGGTGGGACCTTTCCAATATCTTTTAATTTACCTTTTCATGTTTGTATGTGGCTTATATTTTATTAATTTGATGTAAAATCAAATGGTGTTATTTTCATCAACAAAGTAACGTTAAATTTGATGTTATATAAATAAGTGAATCTTGGTTAGTTACATTTATTTATTCAATTTACTTATCGAAATTTATTATTTTTGCTAAGATAAATATCACATTTATGATTTATAATAAATGTAACAGCAATATAAAATGTAAAGCATCGAAAATAACTAAGGTATCCATCCTAAGATTCCAAGGTATCCATCCTAAGATTCCTAGTAACATAAGTATATGAGTTTCAGTTTTCTTTAAACACGTTAGTCTTTTGTCCTCCACAAAGGCAAACCACTTTATTACCGCTATCAATAGATTTCATTTTCTCCTTATTTCACTCATTGATGGTCTCAGGTAGATCTCTAGCTCCTCTACATTTTTTATCAAAAACTTTAAGTAGCATGATCATTATATCGATCCTAAGCTCCAAGTTAGCAACCGAAGTTTTAGATTTAGATACATAGTTTAAAATCTGGAGAATGCAAGATCAATAATGGTTATCTATGAATATCCTAACATTCTTTTTTTATATTTTTTACTCAACCGCTAAGTGTTCAAGTATATGGTTCAAAATACTATTTTACTTTATCCGATTGAAGATTAGAGAAAAATCAAATTTAAATAAATTAGAGTTTATATGAAATTAGGTTTTCTCCAAATTATTGAGGAAGTAACATGGTTGAAATCTTTGTTTAGTGCTTTAAAATAGAAGGTTAGGGTTTGATTTAGATAGATAGTTTAGAATTTGGAAAAGGTAATATCAATAAAGCTCATATTTCCATTTTTTGACTTTTTTCACACATCCAATAAGTGTTCAAGTAACGTTGTTCAAAATATTATTTAGATTTCTTTAATTGGAGATAAAAGAAAACTTATGATTAACTGAACTAGGTTTTATATGATTTCGTTTTATAATAACCAATGAAGAGGAACATAACAATTGAATCCATTATCGATTCGCTTCATATTGCCTAGATTGTGGCTGCCGACATAATTACTTGATACAAGTGCTTCAATTGACATGTTACCATCATAATATTGTTTCGATTCATGCTTGTCTCCAAATTTTTTTTCTTTTCATCTTCTTATCATACAAACAAGTCCTTTTTATTTTTTGTTCTATGTCCCTCTTTTGCCATATGTTTTTTCTTCAAGTTTTTTGCTTTATCAATTCTAGTGTATGCATTGTTATTTTCTTCTCAAATACGTAAATATTATAACATGGGGGTTTAGGATTTGGTCTCAATTATTAATATGACTTTAGCAAAGCGAAAGCTAGAAGGGCTTATTTTTCAAAATCCTAATACAATAGGACCATGAAATTCTAGCTCCCAAAATCTTTAAAAAGTCCATGTTTCATATTAAAAATGTACAAAATAGCAAACAGTCAAAATCATCACAATTATGAAGAGTTTCAAAGATTTTATGTTGTTTTTGCAAATTGAAAGTGTAAACACCTACATTATAGAAAAAATGGAGATATGTCCAAATAAATATGTAAGAAAACATTCAAAAAATGCAATACTTAGAGTTAAGAAGAAATCATACTATTTATGTTAAAAAATTATAAATGTACAATAAATAACGTATAGTATGAAAGTGGATAATATTACTAAGATAATGCATAATCAACAACAAAAGTAGACAAGAGTTTATTGCTTTTGTTTAATTTAGTTAGATAGAAGATAAATGCAAATAAGTGTTTATGCTTTCTTTATTATATTATTTAACTATTTATTTATATATTTTGCTTATACATATTAAATATTAATTTGATATTAAAATAATTCTCATAACAATTTATCGTACTTAGATCTAAAATAATATATGTACAATTATTTTTAGCAATAATTATTTATTAATATATATATATATATATATATATATATAATCTATTAGATCGATTTTAAATAAATAATAAATAAAGTTAAATATTATAGTATTTTCAAAAAAAGAATTATTTTTTACCTGACCAAATTTTTTATAATAGATAAAGTTCTACTTATCTTAAATTTTAAATACTAGATCCTAATGCAGAGTTAAGTTTAAATTTTATATTAGATCCTAGATTTAAGGTAACTTTTTATTTAGGTTCAAATTCTTGTTTTTAAATAAAAATATAGATATAAAGGCACACACACACATTATAGCCAAATTATATATGTTGTTATTATTTGTATGTACATATGAATAAACGCATAAGTATTATTTACTAAAATTTAAATACATAAAAACACTTATATATTGACATAATTTCATCCATGTAAGCAAACATCCCTTATGTTAGAATTTAATATGATATATATTTATATACATTCCCTACATAACCATTGAACATTTGATGTTCATTTTTGGTCTTCCAATATGTTTACTAAACATGCACACTTCCAAACATCACACTTCTTCATGCAATTTTTGATACTCTTGCAATGTACATTCTCTAAACATGTGGTCCCATAGTCTAATGGTTAGGACATTGGACTCTGAATATAGTAACTTGATTTCTAATTTTGATAAGACCTTTTTAGTATCTTTTAATCTACAATTTCATGTTTGAATGTGGTTTATATTTTTTGAATTTGATATAAAATCAAATGGTGGTGTTTTCATCAATGAAGTACATATTAAACTTAATGTTATATAACAAAGGGAATTTTAGTTATTTACATTGATTTAATCAATTTATAGATCCAAAAATATTGTTTTTACTAAGATAAATATCACGTTTATGATTTATAATAAATGTATTAGAAAGGAAAGCTTTGAAAATGACTAAAATGTCAATCCTTCTATTCCAATTAACATAAATTATATGAGTACAATTTTTCAGTTTTCTTTCCCCGCATTATAGTCTTTTGTCCTCCACAAATGCATACCACTTTATTACTACTATCAACAGATTTCATTTTTCCTTATTTTTACTCATTGTTGGTCTTGGGCAGATCTCTAGCTCCTTTACATTTTCTATGAAGAATTATTATGTAGCGCAATCAATATCTCGACCTAAGCTCCAAATCAGCAATCAAAGATTTAGATTCGTACGCATAGTTTAAAATTTGGAAAATGTAATATCAATAAAGGTAATTTATGAAAACCCTAACATTCTTTTTTTCCTGACTCAGCCAATAAGTGTTAAGTATAATGGTTCAAAATAGTAATTGAGTTTATCCGATTAAAGATAAGAGGACGTCGAAATAAAATAAATCGGTGTTCATATGACATTAGTTTTTCTCTAAATTATAGAGGAATTAACATTATTGAAATCATTTTTTAGGGCTTTAAAGAAATAGGCTATGGTTGATTTAGATACATAGTTTAGAATTTGGAAATGGTAATTGATAAAGTTCATATATAAAAATCCATTTTCCCCTTTTTTACACATCCAATAAGCGTTCAACTAAAGTTGTTCAAAATACTATATCGATTCACTAATTTGAGGTAAAAGAAAACTTATGATTAAATGAACTAGGGTTTACATGAATTCATTTTTTTAATTACTAATTAAGAGGAACATAACATTTGAATCCACTATCAATTCGCTTCTAATTGTCTATTACGTGGCAACTACTATGATTACTTAATACAAAAATGCTTCATTGGCACATTACCATCATAATACTGTTTACCGCATGCTTGTCTCCAATTTTTTTTTTCACTTTTTTGCTTTATCACACAAAAAAGTTCGTTATATTTGGGGTATTATTGATGATACTCCACTTTTGGTTAAGAGGAGGCCATTTTTAATATATATTTTTTACTATGAGGGGTATCGACAAAAGTAGCCCCCTCATATATTTATATTTTAAATTGAAAATTTTGTCCCTTTATTTTTTATCCTAATTTTTTTTAATCTTCTCTATTCTTCTTCTTTAGTCTATAATCCAAATCAATAATCAATGGAGAAATTAAACCTATCCATATATGAAATTCCAAAAGGGAAAGAAATAAGATTAATTGTTATCCGAAAAAGCATCTGTAATACAGACTTTGTTCAACAAAACAAACTGATAATTTTATTTAAATTTCTACTGTTTTACACATTAAGTTGAAAATTCTAAATTGAGTTAAATGATGGTTAAAATAGGTAGGTGTTTTTTGTTTGGAAGCAAAATATTGGTTCTACCATTACTGAAAGCTATATTGAACTTGGTGAAAAATGTAAGTGAAGAAGAAGAAGATTGGTTAAAAATAAATGAGGAGCAAAATAGGAATGATATATATTATTTGTACAACATGCGTATCCCTCATAAAAAATTTAATTTTAGTGGAGTGTCAGTAATTATACCGTTTATTTTTTGTGCTATGTCCCTCTTTCATTATATGTTTTATTTTCAGGTTTTCTACAGCATTAACTCTAGCGTATGTAATACTATTTATCGTTATATTCTTATCAAATATGAAAATGGTTATAACATTGGAGTTTAGCATTTGGTCTCCATAATTAACTTGATTTTAATAGATCGAAAGGCCTATTTTTCAAAATCTTAATATAATAGGACCACGAAACTCTAGCTCTTCATATCTTCGAAAAATCCATGTTATAAACTAAAAATGTACAAAATAGAATACAATCAAAATCACCAAAATTATGGAAAGTTTTAAAAGATTTTATGTTGTTTTGGAAAATTAAAAGTGTAAACACCTACGTTATTAAAAAATGGAAATATTTTCAAATAAATATTAAAAAACATTCAAAAAATGCAAAATTTGGAGTAAATAAAGGCATTATCTTATTTATGTTAAAAAATTAGAAATGCACAATAAATAGTATATACTATGAAAGTGGATGGCATTACCAAGGTAATGCATAATCAACAACAGAAGTAGATTAGAGTTTATTGCTTTAGTTTACTTTAGTTAAATCAAAGATAAATGAAAACATATCAAAACATGTGTACTTCTTAAAGATCATAAATGTAAAGAATAAAAATTAGCACATACTAAATGTGGTTAAGCAGCTCACTGCAACACACTATTTTGCATCAAATTTTTTACAAAACATAAACCCATTAAACATTTTTTTTTGTAAGAAATACAGCCTTTACAGATTTTCAAAAATAAAAAACATGCAAAGAAGCTAATTATTATAGTAAGTAAAACTACAACAATAAATTTAAACCTATACCTACAGAAATATAAATACGAAAAAAAAACATTTTTTAAATGCAGGTACTATGCAATTTACTAAAAAATGCATAGAAAATCTAAGGAATGAAAAAGTCCTTCAAAAAGAATAAAATCAAAGTGTAGAATATATTCGGTTGCATAAATAAAAATTTTACCACAAAATACGCGAAAGTAAAATTTAAGAAGGAAAAAGTTGGACTCGTCCTTATTTCAAAAAAAATGGATTCGTCCATTTTTCAATTTGTAAAAATGCATAAAACTCAACGATCTCCCCAAATTTGTACACCCCTAAATTTATGTAAATTTTTAATTTAGAAACATCGATTTTTGATGATTCTAGTGTTTAAATTTTATTGGTTAAGGTTTAGAGTTTGTCGACTACATTATTGGGAAAAGAGGTCCTTCGGTTGAATTATTAAATTATAAAGGGTGTTTCACTTCATCCTCATTGGTATTGGGATCCAATGTTGTTTCTTTGTATAATAATATGTCATCGTACTTTAGTTAATGATGTTTTCTAGAATGTAATTCAAATATTTGTCCGGTCCATAAATTAGCCAATGAATTTATCTATCTTTTAACTTGAGATACTACTTATTTGCAATTTTTATTATCATAATATATACAATGATTTAATAATATTAACTTTAATATCTCATAAGGTTTATTGCATATAAATGTACCATGCATAAGCTAATGTGGTACAAAATGTATTTGGCTTCACAAGTCAATAACGACATGTAATATTGTGTTTCACTAAATCATAAACAAAAGATTGACCTACAGAGTGAAAAGTATCACTTGTACTTTTCCCTTACATTTTGCATCGAATGACCTTTTAGATAGAAAAGACGTAATCTTTAGTTCTAGTTAAGTTTTGCAAAAAAAATTTAATAACTCATATGTGTGACTCTCTAGAAATGAGAGCACAAACACACACTCATCATAATATTGGGATCATTTGTTATTAAGTAAAGAAGAGACCAATGATACATCAATAGAAATATATAGTTACTTCTTTATTGTTTTTGTCCTTTTCTAAACATACACTTGTACTCATTAGTGTAGGCTTATTAGTTATATTTTCCATGTCAAACCTCTAAATTGAATCTTTTCAATATTTTACTTGATTTATGAATATACCATTATTGGGTTTTTTTTGTAATCTCAAGAAAAAAATTAATTCACCCATATGTAACGTTTCATATTCATTCTTCACTATATTTGAAAATCGTGACATAATTTTTCACTAGTTGATCTAAAGATAATATCGTCCATATAAATTTGTAATATTAGTAATTCATGTTTGCCCTTTTTAATGAACAGTGTAGTATTGACTTTACCAACTTCGAAACCAAAACTCAAAAGGTAACTTTTTAGCCTATCATACTAAGCACAAGGTACCTTTTTAAGGCCATAAAGCATATTTTAAATTTATAATCATTGTACAGGAATTTTTTATGCTTAAATATGAGTAGTTGTTCAACATATTCATTTTCTTTATAAAACCATTAGAAGAAAACTTTTGATGCCCGTTTGATAAAGCTTAAATTATGATGGCATGCAAAGCCAATAATATTCGTATTGCCTCAAGACGCGCTATAGGGGAAAACATCTTGTCGTAATCTAATCCGTCTTAATTTTAGTTCCAAGCCACTAACCTAGCTTTATTATATAATGTTATCATTTTCATTTGCTTTGTTCTTAAAGACCCATTTTATACCAACAACTGACCGGTTTGTACGTTTGGGGACTATTACCAAATATTGTTTCTTTAAATATTCTTCTTGCATTGTTGAAATTTAGTAATCATCTTCTCAAGCTTCTTTATAATTATAGGTTCTACATTAGTTATAAAAGTAACACATCCTAATTGATTTAATTAACTTCTTATTTTTACTTTATGTTTACATCACCTAGAAAATTTTCTAATGGACGATCTCTAAAATTTCAAAGTTGTGATTTCAATATATCATCCAAAACTCGTTCTTGATTATTATTATTTCTGTAATGTTATTTTCTTGTAAGGCAATTTTCTCCAGAACCTTAGTTAATTAGTTCCAGGATTCTCAATATCATCGTCATTGAATTTAAAATTTTCATCAAATGATATGTGGAGAGTTTCTTCAATAGTATTAGTTAGTTTGCTGAAAATTTGATAGGTTTTGCTTTCCTCTGAGAAGCTAAGAAAGATTTCTTCATCATCCTTTTAATCGAATTTTCCTAACTGATTTATAGTGGTTAATGTGAAGTATTTTTCTCCAATACTCAAATATATGATACTATGGTTCCTTTCCCATAAATAATTTATGGAGGGTATTTTTAGTTGAAGGTCTTATAGAAACATGACTAAGAACATAACAAGCAGTATAGACATCTCCAACCGAAATGTTATTTGGTAATTCAACACTATTTAATAAATTTCTTGTGGATTCCCGTTAGGTCCAATTTTCACTTTAGATAAAGAAATTTGTGAATGGCTTAAGAAATCTACACAAAACTTATGATTGGCTTAAGAAAGGGAAACCTGCATCATTATCGTATCATATGTTCATCACTCATGGGAGAGTTGGATTGGCTTAAGAAACCAATTTTTGTGATTTTTATAACTTTAATAAACCAATACATGTAGTGGAAACCAATTTTCATATTCTTTATAACTTTAACAAACATATGCGAGAGTTGCAATTAGCCTAAGAGAGGGAAACCTACATCATTATCATCCCATATGTTTATCACTTATGCTAATAGTATAGCAAAAAAATTTGTGATCTTATTTGATTATAACTATTTTAACATATTTGGGCAAGAAAACATGAGTGGATCACATGGTTATTTGGCCTCAAAGTGATAACCAAAGCAATTATTTCATGAGGAATTTGTTAAATCTATTTAAAAAATTAGGTGCAATAATAATCATAGATAACATATTCTAATCACAAGCAATAATAACAATAAAATAAAAGAAGAAATTAAACACATATAGAGTATTTATGGTTGTTTAGCCCTATTTTAGTTCCTATATCCACTTCCTAATTGATTAAGTTCACTTTATATTCATTTATAGATGACTATAAAGAGTTTACAGTACTTTTTACTTAAGAAAACGAAGAAATTTGGACTACAATAGTAGAGTTGATGTCTAAAAATCTACCCCAAATGTTAAGTGGTAGAGTGTGTAGGTTCTTTCTTGAAGTCCCCTTCTTTGAATCATGTAAATGCTATTTATAGCTTTCAATATTTGGTAGCATCCCCAAATAACTTGGACATATAGGTGAGTGAGCCTTTTGCAATATCTAGAGTGATAATAGATTCCAGTTATTGCTCAATCGAGAGGTCGAACCTGAGTGACACGGTGTTAGCCACGAGTTTGAGCATGTCCCGCTCTTGGTCAAGCCACTTAATACTATAGCTTGAGTGCTATGGTTGAATAGGAATTGGGTTCGATCAGATTACTTGATTAAGTGCTATTATTTCATGCCGAGCACATAAATCTAAGGAGTAAACTTTAGGTCGAACACAAGCACCATGTTCTCCAAATTAAGATGCTAAGTGCACTTGGATCAAACACTTGATTTCTTTAAGGCTTCCTTCGACCCGAGCAGTAAGTTCCCCACGTTGAGATCCAAGTTTTCAAGAGCCAATTTGGGTACTATTAAGTGTTAATTTCTAACCAATTTCTTTTTCCTTTCTGAGTGTTGTTTTGAACATACTTTCAAGAGTATTTCATCTTTGACATTCGTGTAGTTACTCTATCATTTATAGCGCTAAATTGGTATAATATTTCCCCTAATTTTTTTATGCCAATGAAACAAATTATTAACAGGTATGCCATATGCCTATAATGGTTTTGAGCTCTTCAATCAAAGCCTGGTAATTCTATCTTGGTTGGTATTATAACAAATGCCATTGCATAGTACAAAACATTATTGTAACGAAGGAAGTTGTTTAAGTATTTCATCATCGAGTCTTCAAAGACCCCTTCGATTAATGTATAACGTAAGCCAACTATGGATAATGGTATTATGGATCTTAAGCTAATTAAATGCTAGATAGGGTGAATAGTGTTTTTAACTTTTGTAAATCTTTTTAAATTTCTTTCATGTTTGATATTAAATCTCAAATTAACAATGCAGAATTATACTATTAAATAGTTACAGATGAAATCATAGATAAAAATAAAAATAGTAAAGCAAAGTAAAGTAAAGAGTTAGAGAGATTATACCGGTGATTTTATATTTGTTTGGATTTCTCCAAAATCCACCCATACAATTGCTT
Organism: Allium cepa; assembly: GCA_030765085.1. Taxonomy (NCBI): domain Eukaryota; kingdom Viridiplantae; phylum Streptophyta; class Magnoliopsida; order Asparagales; family Amaryllidaceae; genus Allium; species Allium cepa. The sequence goes on along the minus strand of CM060928.1, from coordinate 893,992,938 downwards.
GTACGTATTTCTTTTCAAATGTCGATCTTTAAATGGGCAGAAGGAAAACCCAATTACAACTTTGATTCCTATGCTATGAGATAAACCTTTTTGGATTTTTGGACTTAGGGTACACCCACTTGATTTGGATGGGATACTAGCACATCCACTTAGATTTTTGGGCAATCAAGCACACCTACTTGATTTAATGAGCTACAAGCACACCTAAGAAAATACAAATAAAGTTTGATGGGTTTTCCTAAGACAATTTCTTGAACTTTGGATACAATGGATTCAGTAGCCTCTTGGACAACATTTTGATCTTTGATTTAAGTGGGAGATGATTCCAAAACAGCAAGAAAGTAGCAATGAATAAATACAATGAATTTTGTATTGATTCTATACGATAGAGAATAGAGCATTTTTTTAATGTAGTTTTCAATAAAGTAAGAGGAGGGAAGAAAATAAGTTAATAACTGTCAAAAAATTTGTCTGGACTCCCTTTTATATAGTGAATAAACAGACATGTCCATTCGTGAAGAGTTGCGATGGATAGACACTTCATTTCAAAATTTGGAAAACAATTTGGCGGCAGGTATGTCGACGTATCATTTGGGCATATGTCAACATATGTATGTTGAATTTGAAAACTTGTTTCTTTTTTAAAATATTTTGAAAATTTCATATTTGTAAAATGATTTGAATATAGTTTATAAAAATTTCAAACTTTAAAAACTTTTATAAAATATTTTGAAATATATTTTGAAAATTTATTTTTCTTCAAAAATATAAAAGATATAAAAATAATTGATAGAGATCAAAGACTCGTAGTAGGGACTTTAATAATATTCTATGACTTTATACATTATATTATAGTCTTGAGATCTTCATATCTTGGTCCTTATACTCATGAGTCTTCATACACATCTTTTGAGTCTTTTATACTGTACAGTCTTCGATTCAACACTTGTGTAATATCTTGCACTATATACTATATAACTTGGCAAAGTATTAGTATCCGTATTTTATACGGTACAGTCTTTTACATGAATGCATATCGTTGTTATCAAGGTTGTTATCATCAAAATAAAAAACTGAGGTATTAAAAATCTCCCTCGTTTTGATGATGACAACAATTAAAATTCTTGTATGTAAAATATGATATAATTCCCTTTGAGTCAGATAACTAGCCTTGAATATATAGATATGTATATTTTATATTTTTATCCTTGTTGTCATCAATAAAAAAGGGAAAAAGATAAAACTCCCCCAAAATCCAAAACATAGAAACTATGGAGTTGAAACCAATAACTAAGTACAAAAATAATCGAAGCATACTAAATGTGATGTAATATGATATTTGAGTATGATAATTATATGATGATATAATAAGATAATTAAACTATTTTTATTAATTTAAATTTAATCTACTCATTTCATATTATCAATCTAAGCATCCAATTAAATAAAATCAAACAAATCCAAAAACCAAATACAATCAAGTCCAATCCTAAGAGTATTGATCCAAACTATATCATAAAAATCCAACCAAATAAATTCAAATCTAATAAATATACACACTTTTGAAAAATATGTAGAAAACTAGACATTTTAGGTACTTCAACCCAATCGTCGGATCCAAAGATTGAATCCACTTTGATAGCACCTTAATCTTCATTATCCGTGTTGATAGAGCATTCTGGGTTATTGGTTTGATCGTCTTAGATTAAGGAAGAAATCATCCAACGAAGGTCATCGAAAAGCTTTTCTTGCTCTTTGATCATCGACATTTGACTTGACACTAAATTCTTTTGACTTCTTAAGGTAAAAGTAAGAATATCCTTGAAAGATTGAAGTGTTTGTTCAAGGTTTTTATACAATTTTTGGTGTGTAGAAGACATTTTGTTGGAAAAATGTTTGTGAATGAAAAGAGAATAGAGAGTAAAATGATAAGGGGGTTTTTCTAGAAGAAATAGACTTATATAGGAGTGAAATTGGAAAGATTTGAATATGTGGTAGTTATTTTTTAAAAAAAAATTAAAATTTTGCCCAACGGCTCATATATAGCAACATATCTATTGTACGTATGTCGATATGTATACTTAAAATTGCAAAGCTATTGGTTTTATTATATTTTGTTTTGTTTTTATCTTATACCATTATATATTTATAACTTCCAAAGACTATTAGAATTATATATAACAACAAGAAAAAAATTTCATTACTAATGATAGAAAAGTACATAGATTTAAATGAAATACATAAAAATAACATGAATTTAAACTAAAAGCACACATTACTAAGGAATACAAAACTAGATATCATAAGAAAACTAGATCGGCTTAGAAAGATGTAGATGACGACGATGAATTTCTTTCAAGCCTGCGAATGAGCTTCCTAAAGTATTTGTCTACTTTGTTAAAAAGGGAAGTGAACTTTTTACTAATGAAACATTTAAGCTTCTCTTTGTTTTTAAAAAGCTTCTCTTGGTTCGTTAGAATCTCTATGTTGGAGGGATGAGGTGGCTTATCGAAACTTTCTAAAGAAACATCCACTTGTTCCTTCTCCTCTTCACATCCACTTCATCACCTTCTTCCTCTTCTTCACATTGAATTTCATGCTCTTCTTCATATGCTAATCTTTCTTCTTTTTCGGCAAGAGTCTCATATGATCTAAAATAAGATGGAATGTGCATGAGAGAAGTTTTCCTTATCGAAAACTTCTCAAGGTAGAGTTTGCTCTTCTTTTATATCAACATTAAAATATATGAAAATTCTAATAAGATATACACTATAGTAGAATGTTTTCTTATGTCTAGAAATGTTCTTTTGAATAAAGTCATCTAAGATGACTTATGCCCAATTGATGCAATAGTTTCCATAAATAGAAAAATGAGGTTTAAAAACATTTTGAGTAGGGTTATTTAATTATCCATCCTCAATGTGATACTTTGTTGCAAAATGCTATAGTCTCAATTTTGGTCAAAGATTCTTGTGTTTAAAATCAAATCTAATCACTTTTGAAACTGCCGTAAAAAGTTTACGATTTTGTTCATCAATTTGAAAAGAGGAGAAGTCAATTCCACTAGATTTGCAACCAAGTATATGACCCAAAAGTTCATAATTTAAAACAATTTGACTGCCACCACATAGAATGGAACGTAATATAGTGATAGAATTCAAACATCACTGCAAAGTATGGAACGTGTTATAGTTATGGAAAAAGGGAACACTTGTGTTGTGCGGAATGTGCTACTATGATGTCGTATAGTTTTTGAGTGGCATTTTGTGTTGAGCTATAGAATTATGCGTGAATGTTCAATAATCCATTAGTTTCATCTCTGCTAGCTCCCTTATGACATATGACTTAGAGAGGCATATGGAGTGATGATTTTTTATTATTTACTTGGACTTTGTTCTTAAAACATAAAAGTGATAATTTTGAAATGTTTATATTTTTTGCAAAATGAATTCAAATCTCAAAAACAATTAAAAACAAAGAATATTCAAAATGATCATGGAGCCGAATTTGAAAATGAACTTTTTGACAAATTTTGTAATCGAACCCCATAGGAATGCACCAAAATATTATTAAGTAGTAGTGCAATACCAAATAATTTTTCGACGAAATATTTCTTTATGTCATATTATGTTCTTAGTCGTGATTTTATAAGACATTTGACTATAAATACCCCATGAATTATTCGTTGGAAAGAAACCAAAAGCATCATATTTTCGAGTATTTGGAGCAAAAAATTTTATTTCAAACATTAAAGATCGGATAAGAAAATTCGATCCAAAAGCCGGTGAAAGTATCTTTGTTGGCTACCGAAAAATGGAAATCCTATCAAATTTTCAATAAACGAACTAATACCAATGATGCTTCCCATGTATCTTTTGATGAAAATCTAAAATTCAATGATGACGATATTGAGAATCCTAGAATAAATCAACTAATAGTCTTGGAGAAAAATGCTTCACAAGTAAATAATACTGCTGAAATAATAACAGTAATCAAGAACGAGCCTAGTATAATATTTTTAAATAACCACCCTAAATTTTAAGAGATCGCCCACTAGACAATGTTTTAGGTGATGTAAACAACAAATTAAAAACTAGAAATCAGTTAAATCAATTAGGACTCAAATGCTTTTATATCTATATAGAATTTGAAAATTATAAAGTATCTTCAAAGGATGTTGCTTGATTCAGCAATGCGAGAAGAACTTAACTAATTCGAAAGAAACAATGTTTGGAATTACTCCCTAGACCTACAGACTAGTCATTTATTAATACAAAATTGAGTTTCGATTTCTCCTATGTCCTCTAGTGATTCGTGCAATTCCTTCTCGAAATCGAGTTTCGATTTCTCCTACGACCTCTTAGCATCAATCTCCACCTGCCTAGCATCTTCACTCCAACTCCAACGCCTCAGATGAAATCATGATCCGCTTGATCTTGTGCATAATCACGAGAATGTCGCAATCTCCAAACATGACCGGTCGACATCAAATCTTGCGCCTAGATGTGAATCCCCACCAAGGATTCAAATACGAACTCAAAAATTCGAATCGAGCATGGCGTACTCTAATTTTCCACATCTTAGTTTTCGAAACTGCCGTGAGAACTCACTGTCGAGCAACAGCAAACCCATCTAAAACATGTTCGAATGCCAACAAAAATAGACCATCACCTAGCGGTCGTCAAAACATGATTTTTAAAAATCGTTTAGGAATTTTTCGCTGTGCATTCCATTTGATATGAATTTTTAAATGTAAACATTTTTCTACTTTTCCTTTTCAAACTTTCGGCTGGTTATTAAAAAAAGAGGAGGAGGGAAACGTATTAGAAGAGGGAAGCGTGTTGGAAAGGTACAATGATTTGAGTTGATAAAAAAACAAGCTGATGTAAATTGAAAGTTAAGTCGATATAAATATATATTATTTAAATTCAAATCATCTTATGCAGCTCAAAATCTGAAACTCCTATCGAGGCATGCCGCTAGGCGTTCATAATGTTATACCCCTATTTCGAACGCAATAGAAATGGTTTTGAATCCTAATTCGATCGTATGAGAAGATAGTTTTTGGACCCAATTATTATATTGAATTTACGATATAAATTTCAAAGCGTTTCTATCCCATACCACCAAACAATAACTCCAAAGGTTAGAAAATTTGAAATCCAATAATAATACACTATTACAGATCCAATGGAACTGGTTTCGTCAAATTCTGAGATTGTGTCGCGGAAGGCTATTTTTAAATGTCAATTTAAACGATATATTTTTAAAACTGAACAAATTACTTTTAAATTCAATTTAAAAAGTTTTATTATCTTAATTATTATTAATATAAATTTTATAAACCTTTAAATTATTTTTATCAAGCTTAAAACTCAAGATTCAATTATTTAACCAAATTTCAATTATTAAATACAATAATTAAATTATCCGATAAATAGTTACTTTTGAAATTCAAGCTAAAAATTAACTTTTACATATTTAAAATAAGCCAAATATTCCAATTTCAAATAACCAAAATTCTGGGTCGTTGCACTTTTATAGAGATTAGTAATCGAGGGTCTCTTCCTCTCTCCAATGGATAAAGTTAGATTATGTTGGGATTTACAAATTTATCCTCATAGCACTAACTGGTCGAGTATTATTATTTTATCTTATGGTAGGTAGTTGAGAATTTATTATGTTGAGATATACTCATTTGGACACATGGAGTCGAGAGTATTTATTATTGCTCTCATGTATTCGTTGGGCATTCAGGTCATAAGGTTCACGCCAATATGGAGAGCGCGTGACTAGGACCAGCCAGATAGGCTAGTGTCCATCCTAGCGGTCTTGATTGCGAGGTCGCACCGCGGATCTGTGATTTCAATTTGAATATTTATGGTGGATGAGGCTGAGGGATATTACGTTCATTAGAGCCATTGCCCAAACGTCACTTAAGGACCAACAATATATTATCAAGGGCAAGTAGGAGCCGCGTCCAATGCATATCATAGTCTTGCAGAATGTTTATGACATGCGATGGATATGAGTGTCATGATTTTGAGAGTGACTAGGGGACTGTAGAAAACATGCCACGATCATTTGCTTTTCCTAGAGAAGCACTGTGGTATGTCAGTCTTCCTTCTAAATATAGTTCTATTATTTATGAGACATTGGATGTTATCACCTCAGTAGAGATAATGACTAGTTGGCGTTAGAGACTGTCTACGTGCTCGTCGGTCATCTGAGATAGCATAATAGTACAACTGCTTTTTGCCTTTCTATATGAAATTAGGGACTAACTGTGTGCTCGTCTTTCATTCTCTCTTATAGCCTTTTGCTAAGAAATCTATTGATGTTTTGCATATCTATATATCTCTTACGGACATTCAGTCGAGAGTACTTTCTCTCGTTAGAACTGTTGATCGAGATAGTTTTTAACAACCGAAATTTTCGACCCCCAAAAATCAACACTAATACATCCTCATGCCACAAATCCAAGTGCCAAAAAGCCCGATTATTGGGGAAAAAGAAAATAAAGATAGAACATAATCTGACACGAATGGAATAACATATATTATTTTAACAATAATATTCAGAGCAGAAAAAATTGAATAAAAAACCGAGTCTAACCTAGATTTAGCTTGGACAGTTATAAAGCCTCTGTCCTTACAAATGCTGAAAATTAAAAATAAATGCAGTAGAAGCAGCAGATAATAGAATACATCTATACATAGATGAAGATCTCAAACTCTCCTTTGGAAACTCCAAGGGTCTTCACTAAACCTTAAACTGCCCGAATCTGACCCGAGTATTAAAAATACACGGATCATGCTTGATAAACCACCATGAGATACTCGAATTTTTTAATGTATATAACATGTTGATGTCAATCAAAACCTTCGAAAGGAAGGTTATTTCATAAGACCATGCCCATACATAAAAATGGATGATTTTTTACCATAATGTAACCAAAATACTTTATACCAAAAATCACTTTGATATTATTGTTATTGACATCGGTTTGAAAACACTTTCAAATAAATATATATACAAAGAAAGTATTAATAAAGGAAATATGGTAATATATCCGAGCTAGATCAACGAAATATACCAGACGGAATATATGATACCTAAAAGGGTAGCTGAAAAGTTTGCAAAGCATTACAACTATTTTGGGACTACAATCAAAACCATAAAGCTCGTATTTGGAATTGGATTTCCAACATGATGTGAACTAATGATCATTTCCTTCGATCCATGCATAACAACTATAGTCCTCGAAAGCCTTATCATTTTTTTCAAGCTAGTTACTTGGAACTGTACTTGCTACACTACCAATTTTTGAAGCCTCATCACTTTTCACAAGCTAGCTACTATATTAAACTAAATAGGGTAATAGATGCCTTGAGGATCCAGATTCCACTAAACTCATCCATACCCATACAACGGATATCTTGAAATATATGTCCTACAGACCACATAATTAGCCATATCATCTCCGAAATGTGAAGCTCGTGAGACTATGCTCAATTTCTTTAAAGCCACACTTTTCTTTAAACAAAGCCACACTTTATTTTTCCATAAAGCACATTCCTCTTAGAATGCAACGTTGTCATTCCTTAATCATACAACTGATTTCTATAAATGTATAACTCCTAAGCTTATACGTCTTAGGAAAAGGTGTTAAGCTAAGAGAAGTTGCCTACTTCGCTACCAAGTAAATAATACGTTGATAGAGATCAAATAATATGATCAGAAATTCAATGTTAGACACTCATCTATACAATTCCACTCTGTGACAATGAAATTGAAGGCACTCCTTCTACCACATCCTTTTTTTTGGGAATCGCCCTAAGGATCGGTAGCGAGTAGTCCTTATAATCTGAAGACTTCAAAACGCGACAGAAACACAGCTATATTAATTGTCTCTGTATTGGGGCCTACCCAGAGAATGACAACAAGCAGTCCTTCCGCCCTGAAGATCTCGGGTCTTCAATACGACGAAGATTTTAGAATGCAAACATCACTGCCATATAAATATAATATGGGGTAAAACCGTTGGGACTCATTACAACAATCCATACATTCTAAAGATCTTCGATCTTCAATAATCATCATCTTCAACATGTCTTCACTTCCGAATGTATACATTAGTTCAAAGTGGTTTTCGGATAGGAATTATCCAAATCTGACCCCGGTTCCTCCGAACTAACCATAGATAAAAAGGTATTTAGGTATATAAGTGATTCTCACGCAACATTCAATTATTTGATCAAATTTCTCTGAAAAATATATTCATTAAATCATTTCATTATCTTTTTCAGAGTATGTGGAATCATTAAGCCTCATTTATCAAATCCTTTAGTTAATCAAAACTTATTTTAAATTTGAATAGTTCTAAATCATTTCACTTATTACTTAGGAAAAACTTTTCCAAATCATTTATTTAAATTTAAATCAAATATTTCTCATATTCAAATTATAACATTTTATGGGTAAAAAACAATGTTATTTAAGACATAGTTCACTATAAACCCCAAACTAATTTGTATTGAGTAAAAGATTAGACTAATTATACCCAGATTAACTTTCGTATTCAACTCGTAAAATTCATGGAATAACAGTGGAATTACCTTTCAAAATCACATGGATAGTACAAGTTTCCTTCTTAGATCTTAATACAAAGTTTGATCAGAATATCATTTATACCATTAAAATAGATTTTAATTAACTGTTTTGAAAATTCCTTGCTTTTGGAAAAACTTAAATGAGATTTTCTTTATAGTATCCAGGCTTCCCCTTCAATCTATTCAATCCCTCGTCTAAAAGAGAAAACAGAGGCCATGTTATTAGAGTATTGGTTGCTCCATTCCTAAGGTTAGTTACGTACCTTGTTTTACCATTTAGATCTCACAAGCAGAATGTATTTACCGTTTCCGCATACTCCTTTCATTTTTAGAAATGATTTATAAAGCTTCCAAATCATTATTAAAATATTAATTTTTCTTTTAAAAACCATTTATAAAAGATATGAAAAAAATGATTAAGTTTAAAATCATATTTCACAAGCTATATAAAACTGTTGTGAAAAGTGCTGCGAAAAGTGTTTTAAAAGCTACATTGATTAAAATGAATTTTCTATCTTTTGGAAATTGATTTATATAACTCAATTTCCTTTAAAATATTTTAAAAGATTTATAAAATTTATTTCATATTTTTAAACATATAAAAATATTCATTTATATTAATTTCTAATTCTGGTTTTAAACTGCAAAACCACGATTTTTCTTAAAACTTGTTTTGGACTAATTTTAAAATTTACAGGATGAAATCTTGATTTCATTTCTTCATTTAAAAACTATGGATATCATAGTCCAAAAAATTCTTGTCTCGAATAATTCGAGCCATATCCCATTTCATATGCTCATTTGAAACCTTCGGCGTGAAATCACGAACTACCGTTACGCGCCTGTTCTGACTTGTTTTTCAATTTCTTTTGAAACTTAATAAAAACACTTTTACATGTTCCTAAAACATTTCTAAACCATTTTGAACTCATTTTAAACAATATTTTCATATTTCAAACTCATATTTCATTTCATTCCATATTATAATATTATATTATTATAATATCATTTTCAGCATTTTAGATATTTTAAAATCGTTAAGAGGCTAAACAATTTTCATATACAAATTTATGTGGATTTAATTCTTATTAAATTAGCTGTGGTTAATTAACCATTTCTCTCATCATTTATCAAACCAAGTAATCATCCATATTTACATCCATATATCGAAGCCATATCTCCAAAGGTTAGAAAATTTGAAATCTGATAATAATACACTATTACAGATCCAATGGAAATGGTTTCATCAAATTATGAGATTGTGTCCCGGAAGGATATTTTTAAATGTCAATTTAAAAGATATATTTTTAAAACTAAACAAATCACTTTTAAATTCAATTTAAAAAGTTTTATTTTCTTAATTATTATTAATATAAATTTTATAAAACTTTAAATTATTTTTATCAAGCTTAAAACTCAAGATTCAATTATTTAACCAAATTTCAATTATTATATACATTAATTAAATTATCCGATAAATAGTTATTTTTGAAATTCAAGCTAAAAATTAACTTTTACATATTTAAAATAAGCTAAACATTCCAATTCCAAATAACCAAAATTCTGGGTCTTTACACTTTTATAGAGATTAGTAGTCGAGAGTCTCTTCCTCTCTCCAATGGATAAAGTTGGAGTATGTTAGGATTTACAAATTTATCCTCCTAGCACTAACTGGTCGAGTATTATTATTTGATCTTAGGGTAGGCAGTTAAGAATTTATTATGTTGAGATATACTCATTTGGATGCATGGAATCGAGAGTATTTATTATTGCTCTCATGTATTCGTTCGGAATCTAGATCATAAGGTTCACACCACTACGGAGAGCACGTGACTAGGACCCGCCTGATAGGCTAGTGTCCATCCTAGCGATCTTGATTACGAGGTCGCGCCGCGGATCTTTGATTTCAATTTGATTATTTGAGGAGGATGATGCTGAGGGATATTACGTTCATTAGAGCCATTGCCAAAACGTCACTTAAGGACCAACAGTAGAGATGATGACTAGTTGACGTTGGAGACTGGCTACGTGCTCGTCGGTCATTTGAGATAGCATAACAGTACAACTGCTTTCTGCCGTTCTATATGAAATTAGGGACTAACTGTGTGCTCGTCTTTCATTCTCTCCTATAGCCTTTTGTTAAGAAATCTACTGATGTTTTGCATATCTATATATCTCTTAGGGACATTCAATCGAGAATACTTTCTCTCGTTAGAACTGTTGATCGAGATAGTTTGTAACAACCGAAATTTTCGACCCTCGAAAACCAACACTAATACATCCTCACGACACAAATCCAAGTGCCAGAAAGCCCAATTATTGGGGAAAAAGAAAATAAAGATGGAACATAATCTGACACGAATGTAATAACATATATTATTTCAACAATAATCTTCAGAGCGGAAAAAATTGAATAAAAAACTAAGTCTAACCTAGATTTAGCTTGGACAGTTATAAAACATCTGTCCTTACAAACGCTAAAAATTAAAAATAAATGCAGTAGAAGCAGCAGATAATAGAATACATCTATATATATATGAAGATCGCCAACTCTACTCTGGAAACTCCAAGGGTTTTCAACTAAACCTTAAACTGCCCGAATCGAACCTGAGTATCAAAAATACCTGGATCATGCTTGATAAACCAGAATGAGATACTCGAATATTTTAATGTATAGAACATGTTGATGTCAATCAAAACCTTCGTAAGGAAGGGTATTTCATAAGACCATACCTATACATAAAATGGATGATTTTTTACCCTAATGTAACCAAAATACTTTATACCAAAAATCACTTTGATATTATTGTTATTGACATCGGTTTGAAAACACTTTCAAATAAATATATATACAAAGAAAGTATCAATAAAGGAAATATGGTAATATACCTGGGCTAGATCAACGGAATATACCAGACGGAATATATGATACCTACTAGGGTAGCTGAAATGTTTGCAAAGCATTACAACTATTTTGGGACTACAATCAAAACCATAAAGCTCGTATTTGGAATTGGATTTCCAACATGATAGGGAACTAATGATTATTTCCTCCGATTCATGCATAACAACTATAGTCCTCGAAAGCCTTATTGTTTTTTTCAAGCTAGTTACTTGGAACTGTACTCTACACTACCAATTTCCGAAGCCTCATCACTTTTCACAAGCTAGCTACTATATTAAAATAAATAGGGCAATAGATGCCTTGAGGATCCAGATTCCACTAAACTCATCCATACCCATACAACAGATACCCTGAAATATATGTCCTACAGACCATATAATTAGCCATATCATCTCCGAGATGTGAAGCTCGTGAGGCTATGTTCAATTTCTTCAAAGCCACGCTTTATTTTTCCATAAAGCATATTCCTCTTAGAATGCAACATTGTCATTCCTTAATCATATAACTGAATTCTATAAATGTATAACTCCTAAGCTTATACGTCTCAAGAAAAGGTGTTAAGCTAAGAAAAGTGGCCTACTTCGCTACCAAGTAAATAATACGTTGATAGAGATCAAATAATATGATCAGAAATTCACTGTTAGACATTCATCCATACAAGTCCACTCCGTGACAATGAAATTGAATGCACTCCTTCTACCACAACCTTTTTTGGGAATCACCCCAAGGATCGGTAGCAAGTAGTCCTTGTAATTCGAAGATTTCAAAACGCAACGGAAACACTGCTATAATAATTGTCTCTATATTGGGAGCAACCCAAAGAATGACAACAAGCAGTTCTTCCGCCCTGAAGATCTCCGATCTTCAATACGACGAAGATTTTAGAACGCAAACACCACTGCCATATAAATATAATATGGGGTAAAACTGTTAGGACTCGTGACAACAATACATACATTCTAAAGATCTTCGGTCTTCAATAATCATCGTCTTCAACATGTCTTCACTTTTGAACGTATATATTAGTTCAAAGTAGTTTTCGGATAGGAATTACCCAAATCCGACCCCGGTTCCTCCGAACTAACCATCGATAAAAAGGCATTTAGGTATATAGGTGATTCTCACGCAACATTCAATTATTTGATAAAATTTCTCTTAAAAATATATTCATTAAATCATTTCATTATCTTTTTCAGAGTATGTGTAATCATTAAGCCTCATTTATCAAATCCTTTGGTTAATTAAAACTTATGTTAAATTGGAATAGTTCTAAATCGTTTCACTTTTTACTTAGGAAAAACTTTTCCAAATCATTTATTTAAATTTAAGTCAAAGATTTCTCATATTCAAATTATAACATTTTAATAGGTCAAAAACAATGTTATTTAAGACATAGTTCGCTATAAACCCCAAACTAATTTGTATTGAGTAAAAGATTAGACTAATTATACCCAGATTAACTTTCGTATTCAACTCGTACAATTCATGGAATAATGGTGGAATCACCTTTCAAAATCACATGGATAGTACAATTTTCCTCCTTATATCTTAATACAAAGTTCGATCAGAATATCGTTTATACCATTAAAATTCATTTTAATTAACTATTTTTAAAATTCCTTGCTTTTGGAAAAACTTAAATATGATTTTTTTTTAGAGTATCTAGGCTTCCCCTTCGATCTATTCCATCTCTCATCTAAAAGAGAAAACAAAGGCCATGTTATTTTAGAGTATTGGTTGCTCCATTCTTAAGCTTAGTTATGCACCTTGTTTTTCCATTTAGATCTCACAAGCAGGACAAATGTATTAGTCGTTTCCGCATACTCCTTTCATTTCTAGAAATGATTTATAAAACTTCCAGATCAATATTAAAATATTTAATTTTTCTTTTAGAAACCATTTATAAAAGATATGAAAAAGAATGATTAAGTTTAAAATCATATTTCACAAGTTATTTAAAACTGTTGTGGAAAGTGCTGCGACAAGTGTTTTAAAAGCTACACTAATCAAAACGAATTTTCTATCTTTTTTGAAATTGATTTATATAACTCAGTTTCCTTTAAAACATTTTAAAAGATTTATAAAATTTATTCATATTTTAAAACATTTCAAAATATTCATTCTAAATCAAGTTCTAATTCTGGTTTTAAACTGCAAAACCACGATTTTTCTTAAAACTTGTTTTCGACTTATTTTAAAATTTACAGGATGAAATCTTGATTTTATTTCTTCATTTAAAAACTATGGATATCGTAGTCTCGAAAATTATTATCTCGAATAATTCGAGCCATATCCCATTTCATATACTCATTGGAAACCTTCGGTGCGAAATAGCGAACGACCGTTACGCGTCTAGTTTTGACTTGTTTTTCAATTTCTTTTGGAACTTCATAAAAACACTTTTACATGTTCCTAAAACATTTCTAAACCATTTTGAACTTATTTTAAACAACATTTTCATATTTCAAACTCATATTTCATTTCATTCCATATTATAATATTATATTATTATAATATCATTTTCAACATTTTAGATATTTTAAAATCGTTAAGAAGCTAAACAATTTTTAAGAGGCTAAACAATTTTCATATACATATCTATGTGGGTTTAATTCTTATTAAATTAACTGTGGTTAATTACTAACCATTTCTCTTATCATTTATCAAACCAAGCAATCATCCATATTTACATCCATATATTCAAACAAATAATCAACCAAGTAATCACATATATAATCATCCAATATATATATATATATATAGACACAAATATATATATATATATATATATACATATGTTCATATCATTAAACTTGGAATTATTTAGAGATTAATTAGTAAATTTAAATACGAGTACTCACCATTGTCTCTAATTAATTCTTCCTGCCAATAATCTTATCCAACAACACTAAACTTTTGTCAACTTCAACTAATCATCATCTACTCCATTCTTCCTTCCTAAGCTCCAAAAAATCTGGCAAAGCTTCCGTAGTACTTCAAACTTCCTCTTATCTTTTTGGAATTAAACCGGCGACACTTCTCTCCAATATTTTCACTCCAGAGCTCCATGATCTTGCTCCTTTCTTTCTATAGGGCTCGGTCTAGGCTAGGGTAGGCACGGGCATGCTTTTGATTGGGTGGTACTTTTGGCTTTGAGGGTGAGGACATGTGGTTGTGAGCAATGGAGAGGTGGAGGAGGTGTTTGGTGATGATACGAGCTAGTATCTTTACATTGAAGTGGTATTTCTCATAATTTTCGTATAGCTTCGCTACTATAGTATTTTATTTTCTAAAAGGCATGAAAGCCATTAAAGAAGCTTAAGTAAAGAGAGAAGATGTAGAAATGTGTGAATGAAAGTGGAGATGGAGGTGGGTATTTATAGAAAAAGTTTAGGAATAAATATCATAACTTGAATGGACAAAAATGCCCTTACTTATCCACAAAGTAAACCATATTTTTCAAGCCTTACCACCTTATTACATCATTCTTTATGTCATAATCATTTAATGCTTAAGAAATGTAAAATGAAGGTTTTGTTAGATTTTGATGTGGTTTGATTTGACTTTTGTGAAAATATTTTCTTAAGTATCTTTTCCTAAATTAATTAAAGATTTAGCTTAATTAATTCTTAGTTAATATAAGTGAGGTGTCTATTTCTTTGTTAATGTGTTTATGTTTATATAATAATTATTCAAGTTGCAAAACGTTTACATAAATTATAACAACTTGAGATGTATTATAGGAATTTTAAGAGGTAGGAATTAATATTTTTATGGTTTGAAGAAAAATTGATAACATATAGAGGGTTAAAATGAAAATTTAATCATGGAGCTAAGGAGAACTGATATGTTGACTGAGAATGAATGAGAGAGCATAATACTAATGGTCAAATATTGAATTTCTTATATAACAGAATAGATATGCTCAACATTTTTTGTCTGATTAGCAACTTAAAAATCTGTGTTTGACGATTAGCAACGCACATTCAATCTTTATTTTGCTATCCCATATTTATTTGTGTTTATTTTTATGCATGTTCTGTGGACTATTAGCAATGCATGTTTAATCACGTTTTTGAATGACTAGCAATGTAAAAGTTCATGTTTCATCATCCTAGATTAGTACAGATTTTTACAGCAATTTTTACATTGCTAATCAAGATCCATTTAAGATTTGAATCCGTTTTTTGTCATCCCATGTAACCATAGACGATTCTCCATTTATATAGATATGCTCAGCAGTTTTTGACTGGGTTTGTAACTTTGTATAACCAACTTTAACTCAATTATAACCATACTAGGACGAATAGTGTGACGCCCCACCTCTATACCCACGCTAGCCAAGAACACTCCGGAGAAGTGCTGTCAACTAGCACGGAGAATAAGGCTGTTGAGGAGCGACCATCCATGTAATAGCTTATCACACGGTGGCTATAAATAATCTTCGGAAACAAACATAGAAATAATCATATCACAAATCAGTCACAGATATCCATATCACAAAGGCGGAAGAAGATATGAATATATAACTAACACATGAAAGTGTACATCAGAGTAGTGGTCAATAAGATCCACGATAATACAAAAGAATAGCAACACGTGCTATACAAAAGAATACAACTATGAGTCTATATCTCAAGTGTATACAGCAAAAACTGCTAATCTAAACAGTTAGCCAAAAGTCAGAGTGATGAATCCCTGGGAAGAAGTCAAGCAGAAGCACCTGTAACATCTCGGTCTGATCCGAGTATTATTTAAGAAAATAATAAACGGATCAGTCTAGCTATAAATATCAGATGACATGATATAACATAAAAGATATGGCATTAACATAAACATCCATAATGACATACCGCTATAAGTATGTAAATAATGATCAACAGAAAATCAATCAATAAGAGATAATCAATATCACAAGAATCTTCTCAAAGATTCGAAGGGGGCATCATACCCTAAACTTGTACTCATAACAAGTCAATGACACAAATTCCAGAAATCAACACGAGAAATCCAGAAATCATAAAAAGGGAAAGAGGCCTATCACATGACGGTCCGAAGACCATGGGGAGCTACCCCACATGTGTGAGTGGAATCACACAGAATGAGGTCAAGACTAACCAAAAAGCAGAAAGGTATGTGTGAATGGAATCACACAAGTGGTGTCTAGTCTAACCTTGCAATGAAAGAGACATCGCGCAATTGCTAGTCTAATTCATAAAGCGATCATCAAGATCAACGAGAAGTGTCAATTACACTAAGCTAGTAAATATAGAAGTTTAGCTTCATGTCCCATAACCACTTGCTTAACTTAAATATTTACGAACAAACTGTAAATCTTCACTAATAAAATTGTCACAAGGGGTTCAATCGAACAAGTCCAAGAATTAACCGACGAAGTGAACGCAAGCGTTTCATACCACTTGTTTTACTAAGTCGTTTAATTAGATTTCTCATCCGAGTGAGGTAAAGGCTTGTATATACTAATAGATTGGAAAACGGTTTAAGAAAATATTTACTACTAGTATTGAAACCTTCATATTTTAAAGTGACAAATCACAGAAGCGATTGTAGAAACAATCAATCACAAAGATCACATTCGAAGATGTGATAAAAATCCAAGGAAATCAGCTCAGGAAGTTCGGTTGAATGTTCTTCAGATAAGATCGCCTACGCAGAGTTATACGGGGTTCGACCTGCCCGGTCAGGTCGCGGGGGTCCAGGGGGCAGCGCCCCCGGCGGGGTGCGGGGCAGCGCCCCGTCACGGTACGACCTAAGTGAAGACAAGCGGCTTACGACCTAAAGCAAAATGAGGTCTAACGACCTAAAGAGTTCGCGGCCTAAGGGATACGACCTAAGTGGCGCGACCTAGTGGATGACAGGTCATACGACCTAAGGGTAAGGTCGGAGGCGACCTACGACTTAGTGGGGTCGAACGACTTAAGGACAGCCGACTTAACAAACAGGTCATACGACCTAAGGGTAAGGTCGGAGGCGACCTACGACTTAGTGGGGTCGAACGACTTAAGGACAGCCGACTTAACAATTCGCGACTTAGAGAGGCTTAGGTCGGATACGACCTACGACCTAGTGGAGCATAGGTCGGAGACGACTTACGAGATAACACGCGAATGACTTACTGGAGCTTAGGTCGGAGACGACTTACGAGATAACACACGAACGACTTAACTCTTAACTCGCAGCCGACTTAGCACTCTAACTCGTGAACGACTCAACACAGGCGAACAGAAATACAAAGGCGGTGACTTTTCAACGCGCGCGACTTACGACTTAGGCTTAACTCGTGGACGACTTAGCGATGGCCAGAAACGACTTAAGGCCAGAACGACCTAACTCCGAGGCAGTGCGACCTAACTGCAGTTTTTTGTCAAAAACGCTAAAAATTGGAGTTTTTCGCCAATCCAATCCAAACCAAATGCAAATGCACATGCTAAAGTGATGGGGAATCATTCCCAACAGTCCAATATAGTTATAGGCTAGAATTGTGAGATAAAAATCTCACCTTTGCACTAAAATTTATGAAGATGAAGCTTGAAAGCAAGGAGAAGCAATCCAAAGCTTGAATCCAATATCTTCTACTTGAATTTGGAGTTGAATGATGGAGTTGCAATTGAATTTGAGCTTGGAGTTTTAATTTCCCATTCTCTTCACCATTAATGCTAAAGCTTGAGTTAGTTAGGAAATTTGTGAAGAGTGAGGAGAAGAGGGTTGGAACTTGGGCTTAATAGGCTAAACTAACCCAAAGTCCAAAGCGGGAAAAGTTAGTGAAATTTCACTAACTCCAAACCTATCGATGTTTATACTTAAAAAGTTGTAAACGACATTTCGAACTCAATGGAAGTGGTCTCGAGTCCTAATTTGACCGTTTGCAAAAAAGTAGTTTTTCGGACCAAAATCCGATTAACGATTTAATATTTAAATAAAAATATTTAAATGTAAACTCGATAAATATGCGGGTTGTTACAAATAGCATGTTTCTACAAAGATTATTTCATTGCAAAAGTTTATAAACGAGTTATAAAAGTCAAAAGAATTATATATGTATAATACTTTATCATTTAATGTTAAAAGGGATTTTCTTTAATATTCAATGTATAAAACTTAGAATTTATAATATTAATGTTTGTATAAACTTCATATTAAAATAGACGTACTTCAATTTTTGAAATGAGTGTATGAAGAGTTTGGCACAAAAACCGATGTATATCACCTAAAATCCATTTCCTATATTTTTTGTTAATTTTTATTGGATAGTTGAGTATGATGTTATAGGAAAGTTAAGTTATGCACATTTTAGGTTCATAAGGTATTAACAAGAATTTTGCAATGATGCAATATATAAAATATTTTTCTTTATGAACTAAAAATAAGAAGACAATATAAATCATCAAAATTTAGTGAAAGTTTATAGAAAAATGATAAAATATCACATGAAACAAGTAGGTTTTGTCCTCTCTTCTATGCATGCCAAAAAATATCAAATTTAATAGAGCAATGTATCAGTGATTTTTGGGTGGCTTCATGGAAGAATGTGGTTGCCGATGTGCAAAAGGCCTTATTTGCCGATTTTATGGTAATTAGTTTGTATTTTTATATTGAGTAATGAATTATACAACTATTATTGATCTACAAAGTAGAATTTGATGATGAGTATTTTATAATCATTATGCACTATACACTATTTGCTTCATTATGATTGCAAACCATTTCAACCATTTAGGCAAAGATTTATTGCTTAGATCCGAAGGATGTCACCTTTTCTATGATGAGGGAGGCTTGGTGCCGAAAGGCTACAGGATGTTGTTCATGTACTATTCATAAGATGAAGGAACTGGAAATTAATAAGAAGGACATACCACCATTTGTATTAGGGCATCAATGGAAAGGTTGGTTGGAGCATTGGAATCATCTAGACATAACAATAAAGTCTCGGAAGACATCATTTAGTCATAAGAACAATCCACATTTGCATAATGTGGTTCAATTTCTATGGAGGAGACTGGGAAGAAGATGGTAATTTAGAAAATATTTAAATATATTTTATGGCAAATAGTGAATAACATAATTATATTATATTACAGGCTACTGACAAAAATAAAGCGGTGACACCATTCAAGATATTTAGGCAGACTCATATCAAAAATAGTAATGAGATAAAGATGGCGGATGATCCAACTACCATTATTTTGAAGTGGGTCGACTCAACCGCCAAAGATTTTTCGATAAATTTACAGTAAATGATGTTCAGCCATATCAAAATATCGGTGAAACATTTAGTAATAATTTAATTTAATGTGATAGCTGATAGAGATCTGGTATCAGGATGATACTCGAATTTTTTGAATTAGCAGGCATATGCCTTCTTTGTTAATCCTTAACATGTTTCTGCTTCATTTACAACAATAAATACTAATCGTTATGAAATGCAACATATTTTCAAACAAATTTTACGGTATATCTATTATTTGAAGACATCTCCCTCTAGATTTGAGATATCAAGGAATAATAGGCAATGCGAAGTGTAGGAAGAAAACCAGTTTTAGGACATGAATTTTGAAAAACATTGATTTTTTAAATAAGTGTCAAATTAATTCTGAAAAAAGTAGTGCTAGGTAGAAAAGTAGATATAGACTCATATTAAAAGCAGTATACAGAGTGACATGAATTTTGAATAACATTGATTTTTTGAAAACTGAGTGATTTTGAAAACCATTGATTTTGAAGAGAGTAGGAGCACGTAGCAGGCCATGCATTGATTTTTAAAAACATTGGTTTATTGAAAACTGAGCTGCAGAACATGTCTCAAGTGTGAAACTTGTTTGAAACTGAGTAGCAACATGTTTTTTTGAAAACACAGGCCATGCATGCAACAGATGCCTTCATCCTACCTGCTACATGCCTTTACAAGTTCGTCCTAAGCCTTTAGATTACAATTGGGCCTTCAGGTTTCAACATGCCTTTAGGTAGCAACGAGCACTGATTTTTTTAACATTGCCTTCATCCTGCCTGCTACATGCCTTTACAAGTTGCATAACATCAACATGTCTCAAGTGTGGATTTAACATTTCTACACAAGAAGAGGGTTGTCTCAAGTGAATAGGAACCTTTATGAAGAAACACATATCAAGTTGCACAACTCCGCCAGAAATTCAGTTTTATAACTGAGTTGGCAGCTTAGTTTTCAACTAAGTTGTGTGCAGCTCAGTTTAAGAACTGAGTTGGCGACTCAGTTTTAAGCTGAGTTGGGCAACTCAGTTGAAGTCAGATGCACAAAACTTAGTTGTGCACCTCATTTTTGAAACTGAGTTGTGAATTGCAACTCGATTAAATTTATGGGTTGATTGAATTTAAAATTTGATGATATTGTATATTTACAAGCTAGGTATCATATTGCATGCAACGAGCGATTGACCGCTATTAGACAAGAGGATAAGGAGGAGGATGGAGCTTCAACGAGAGCAACAAACATTGTTTTTTCATGCTTTGAGACCATTAAATTGAAAGGGATGTGCATATCTTGGTGGTAACCTACCTGATGATGTAAGTAATTTTATGAGTAACTGATTTGTTACTTAGTGCATAACTGATAGTATTGCATATCAATATATATGCAAAATTAATGTTCTTGAAGTGTAACTTTTAAAGAAAAACATGTATTGTTAATTGTTGATTGGATCACATGCTGCCCAGTGATGAAAGATGCTAATGAGTGAAAGTACAACAACATAGGAGTTAAAATCTAGGCTATGCCTTAACGGAGGAAATGTAACGTGTCGAGGCTCGAATAATGAAATTAAGTCAACAATATGGGACAGAGCATCGAAGGATTGAGGAGGAGCGTGAGACACATCATCGACAGATTACAGAAGAGCATGAGGTTCATTTGCAGTGTATTGAGGATGGACATGATACCGAAACGCATAAAGAGATTGAGCTTAGATTGTGTAAGTTGTCGAATAAAGATTGTAACATTCGGACCTAATTGATTCATGGAATCATCTTATTATTATGGACTTGGTATGATTGATAAATTTTTGGTATGCATGTTGAAATTTAATGTATTGGCGTATATTTTGGCATGCACATTGAAATTTATATACCGTGACTTATATTTGTTGGTTACTATTTGTATGATTTCCTTTTACTTTATGTTAATCTTTTATCCATGTATTTATTAATATGCTCTTTTGGTATAGTTTTCAATGAAATTGTTCATGTAATATTCTAAAGTAATAAATATATTATTTGATTGTTAGGACGAAACAAGAGAATAAATAAAACGATCTATAACCGTTATTTGTCATGGGTTTGTGATGGAGTATACAATGTACTATGTAAGTATTTTTATTTTTACAAATTTCACGTGACAAATCCATAGTTACTTTATGATTTTCGTATAGTAAATTGTAGCGGATTTATGACAGAACAAATCACAATTAATTAAGTATTAAAAAAATCAAAGTTTTATCATTAGTTTGTGACAGATGAACAATAAATTTTTATTACAATTGTTTTACCTCGGAGTTATAAAGAATTATATTTGTTACGCACTATGGCGGGTCCATCACAAATTATGTTGATTTTCCATTGTTATTTTATTTATGGCGGATCTTCCACATGTTTTTAGTAAGGGGGCTATCCATTATAAATCCGTCACAGATTTAGGATTAGTGACAATTTTTTGATGGACTTTGCTATCAAAATTCTCGTATAGTGTTTTCTATTTAAATAATAATACTTTCCTTAGTGTAGTGTAAGAGAAAGAAAATATTATAAATTAAATCAGAACTTGAGGTCGAAATCAGGGGATTAGAGGAGTAGCCAAATCGAGGTGCTATATATATCTATGTGTGTTTGTGTTTGTATGTGTGTGTATTTATCTCTCTCTACACACATACATATATACATACACACATACACGTGTGTGTATCTATATGTGTATCAATGCTGAAAAATATTAGTATCATAGTTAGAATATTAATTGTTGTATTAGAAGTCCTTTTAAAGCATAGCACAATCTTGTATTGAAATAAGAAACAAGGAAATTTTTTGTTGTATGTTTAGTACAATCTTATAATTAATTAAGAAAATATAATGAAAAGTTATATAATTTTTAATTCAAAAACAATTAAAATAAGATTTGATTATTTTTCACACGATCAAGTAATAATATATTAGTCACTTTTCCATGAATATATTTTGAAAAGTTTACCATGATGAAACTTCATAATTAATGGTGTTGATTTGATTCGATTTAATTGAATTGCTGAGTTTTGAGGCGGTTTGCAAAACCATGTCGGTATGGTTTATTTATTTAATTAATTATGATTTAAAAATTTTAAATTCATAGTCATTGATGAAAATTTATAGTTATTGATATATGTTGTGTTACATTAAAATTGTTTGGATATTTAAATATTTTAGTTATGTTGTGTCTGGGTTTAACTATTTATTATTGTATTATTTTATGTTTAATTATAATTAATTGTGGATTTGAATTTTGAATGTAATTAAATAAAATAAAATGGATGAAATTGTGCAATAATGATAAAATTAGATAAATGAATGAAAAATAAGATTATTTACAAATTTTGAGTGAAATTTGTAAAGTAAACTAATAATAAAGGAAAACCTATTTTAAGGTAAGAAATGTAACAATGTTATTATTTATGAATTTCTACGGAAATTCATAAATAATAAAGGAAAACTATTTTAAACTAAAATTCATAAGATATGCTTCCAAAGTTTTATGTTAAATTATTATTATTTCGATGCAACTAACAATTAAAGGAGTTTTGAAGTTTAATATGGAATATTATTATTTTTGAAGTAAAAAGTAATAAATTAGTTTTAGAAAATATTAAAGAGGTTTCGATAGATATTATTATCTTGATGTAAAATAATAATTTTTTTTGAAAAATAATTTGATATTAATTGCTATTTTTGATAGAAAATATAACGTTTAAGGATTTGAAGTAATAAAGTATAATAAAGGATTTTGAAGTATATTGCCACTTTAGAAGAATTATTGTCCTTTTAAGATAAATAAAGTTGATTTTATAATAAATAGTAATAAAATAATTTTATACTTAAGAGAAAACAATGGTCGTAAATATGATGTTTTAGATGGACGTAACATTAATTAATTATTTATTTGAATTATCACATATGTTGTTATACGGCGATGAGATCGCATTGGGCCGTATGCACGATATTTCGCTATTATTACTACTTTGTGTGCAGTTAATTATTATTTTATTGTGTTGGTTTTTATATTAAAGGGTGATTTGATGTTTGTGTTATTAATATAGTGGGTTAATGCAGATTACAACGGTTTGGCGTTGTGTTACTAATATGTTAGGTTAGTGCACATTTGATAATTTAGTGTTGTGTTAATAATATGCTAGGTTAATACACATTTGGTGATTTAGTGTTTATGTTACTAATATAGTGGGTTAGTACACGTTTGTTTAATTTATACTTGTTCAGATGATGTACTACGAATAGTCGATGATTAATACAAATGTGAGTACATTTTCTGTTGTTAGTTTAATTGACGTTTGGGTTGACTTTGGGTTTTTTCAAACATATGTGATGTTTAATGGATGAGTGTGTTATTATTGTTGTTATCCTATATTTATTATGATTGATGGTTATGACTATGTATGAATAGTGTTTCCTGCTTGCATTGGTTGTAATGATGCATTGGTCCCCAAATCGGTATGGAGGCGTTGTTCTCTTGTGTAATAACTCTCGAGTCTATGGACAGAGTGTATACAGTTATGCGTAGTTCAATATGGTTGATACACTTTACCTATGTGTGCGTGCGTGTGCGTGTGTGCGCGAGTGTGTATGTCTGTATGTTTGTACAGTTGTGGCTGTAAATTTCTGATAATGACATACCCGACCCAAAAGGCTAGTGAACTCAACCGGTGTTTCCTCAATGTATGACCAACTAAGATGCCAATTTGAAACCAATGCATAAAAGAAATCAAACTTCAAACCACCAAAAACATCATATTCAACCGGTGTTTCCTCAAGCACTATAGCAATACTTTAAATGAGTATGTGTGTTCATCCTTAATTCTTGAATTAACTGAGATATCATAGAAAAACACAAAGACAAACTTATTTAGTTTCCCCTTGAACACATCATCAATTCAGCCAAAAACAACCTTCATAAACATTCAATGGACCATTCATCCAGCCCCATCCCTCAAAAATGTTGTAAAATTTTCAAACTTGCTTTGGGGGTTTGGGTTTTTAGTTTGGAAGAGAAAGAAAAAAAAGAAGAAAGTCCCACATCCTAGAAGAATGAAGACTATATTTGTATAAATATAGTTTTCTCATGTGGATGTTGGGACCTTAGGGCTCCCACATGTTTGCTTTGTTGTGAGGAGAGAAGTCATGCACCACCATACGCGCACCGCCACCGTCCGTCCGACCGAACCGAACAGGGCCGGGCCAGGTCGGGTATGGGTATGGGTTTCGGGTTCAGATCCGAAAATGTTTTTGGATAATATGTGAACAATAACGGGCCAGATTTCAGCCCATTAAGTATCCAGAACCGAAAATTCTAAATTTGAACTGATGGCAGGAAATTTGTAACGTTTCAAAATGAATGGACGCAACCGTTTGTAACAGTTGTGAACCGTTACAAAATAAATAGACGCGACCTTTGCAAACGGTTGTGACGCTTGGCGAATAGACACCTATCCACCACTATAAATAGCAACGTCCAGAACATAGTTCAAAAAAACAGTTTTTTCCAGCGCTCTTCTTCTTCTTCCTCTTGCATAAATCTGCGACGCCAGAGAAGTGTTGCTAATGCTGCACTTCCAATTATTCTATATTTTGTAACATCTGAAAGTGTTGCAAATGCTGAATCATGGCAGATTTGTTTCTTCTTTCTCTTCATTCTATTCTATATAAATTGCATCATCAAAAATCGTTTCTAAAGTGTTCTTGACTGGATCAAAGTCGTACAAAATTTGAATCCGATTTCGCTGTTTTAGGGCTTCATTGAATCCTAAAAGTCGATAGTTCGATAAACCGTTTGTACCTGGTGGGTTGAACTATTGTTTGAAAGAATCTATTCCATAGATCCTTGAAGTCGGAAGTACAACATTATCTTCATCGCCGTCGCCATCAAATTCGTCTCAAATCGCAAATCCCCAACAAATTTCAAACAATAATTTTCGACCATGGAAGGTTCGAGCGCTTTACAAATTATGAATCAGCATCTAACTCGATTGGAGTATTTTGATGGCGATAATTTCACTCGTTGGCAAGAGACGATGAAATTTTTCCTCATCACCGTTGAGTTTTTCTACATTTTGGAAGATAACTTGGAAGAAATCCTGGAGAAAACTGATAAAGATGATGATGCTCTAAAGGCTTAACGTGCAAAGCGCAAAGAGTACGATTTCCTATGCAGAGGCCATATTCTGAATGCGCTATCTACCCCGGTCTACAATGCTCATAGGACCTTGGAAATAATGAAGGCACTATGGACTGCCCTGGAGAATAAGTACCGCATATCCGAGGCAAGTAATAAAAAGTTTCTTAATTCTAATTTTATGGATTTCAAAATGGTCACCAATAAGTCCATAATTGGACAAGTAAGCGAAATCTTACTGTTGGTGAATCAACTTAAAGATGCTGGAATTGATCTTCCTGAATCTTTTGTTGTTGGAGTTATAATTTCTAGATTTTCGCATAGTTGGAATGATTATAAGAAAAAGATGAAACATGAGGCAACGGATTATAATTTAGACGGTTTGCACGTCGTCTTCGTATTGAAGAAGACTCTCGTAAACGCGATCTAGATGATAATCCGCAAACTGAGACCCATTCTAAGGAAAATAATGTTGAAATTACCGATAAATTAAAGTCAAAGAATGAGACACAGTTTAAGAAGAAAAATCATTCCAAAACCAACAACAAAAATAAAGGTGCTTGTTATTTTTGTAACAAATCCGGCCACAATGCCCGAGACTGCCGTCTGCGGAAGAAACAACAAAAAGTGAATGTGGTCGAAGACTTTCTTGTGGCTGTAGTGCAAGAGGCGAACTCCGTTAGTGGCAATGATAATGATTGGTGGTTCGATACTGGAGAAACCATTCACATTTGCAAAGACCGTAATCTTTCAAGAGTTACGAAGAAAATAAAGGAGAAGCCGACGAAGTTACTGGAGCAAATAAGGTTCCATGCAAAGTTCTGGGAAAAGGCACTATAAAACTTCCTCTCACCTCTGGAAAAGTTCTTACATTAGTCAATGTATTTTATGTACCTGATATGTGTAAGAATTTGGTCTCTGGATACCTTCTTAACAAAGGAGGATTCAAGATGGTGTATGAGTCTGATAAGCTAGTGTTGTCTAAGAATGGTAAATTCATTGGACAAGGATACTCTTGTAACGACATGATTAAGTTGAATCTAATAAAGAAATCTTATGTTTATATTATTGATTCTATTAATTTATGGCATGGTAAATTAGGACATGTTAATTATAAATCCATTAGAAATATGAATAAATTAGGATTAATTTCTGATTGTGATTTCGATACCATCTCTAAATGTGAAATATGTGTTCAAGCAAAAATACATCGAAAATCCTTTAAATCCGTAGAAAGGAAAACTGGTTTGCTTGATTTGGTATATAGTAATGTGGGTGACTTAAAAAGTCATATCACCTATGGTGGTAACCAATACTATATAACATTCATTGATGATTATACTAGATATGCATATGTTTATCTAATGAGAACTAAAGATGAGGCTTTTGACAAATTCAAAATTTACAAAGCAGAGGTCGAAACACAATTAGGAGTTAAAATTATTTTATTACACTCAGATCGTAGTGGTGAATATTTCTCAAATGAATTCACATTGTTTTGTAAACAACAACGTATAGTTCACCAATGTACTGCCCTATATACACCACAACAAAATGGTTTTGCTGAAAGGAAGAATAGAACTTTAGTAGAAATGGTTAATGCCATGCTCATAAGTTCTAATTTACCTTATAACCTATGGGGTGATGCTATGTTATCTGCATGTTATATTTTAAATGGAGTACCACTTAAAAAGAATAATATTTCCCCTTATGAATTATGGTTTAATAGGAAACCTAACCTAACTAGACTTAAAATTCGGGGTTGCTTAGCATATGTTAGAAAACCAGATCCTAGACGACCAAAGTTAGGAAATAGAGCACTTAAATGTGTTTTCATAGGATATTCACTTAATAGTATAACTTATAAATTTCTTATTCTTGACACCTTAGAAGTTATAGAATTTGTAGATGTAGAATTTTTTGAAAATCAAACTGTTGAGATCACATTGAGATCATCTAGTCCAGAACCTAGTATGACTAATGATATCAATGACGATGATTATGCTCCTGCTCAAAACAGCAAGGAAGTGTCAGTACCAAATAATAGTACTGAACAACGGAGAAGTAAAAGAGCGATAATAGAGAAGGATTATGGTCCTGACTTCATTACGTATCTTGCAGAATGCAGTAAGGACGAAGTCCATGTGACTAAATATGTAATAAACGTCGATAACGATCTCAAAACTTATTCTGAGGCTATGAGTTTCAAAGATTCTAATTTCTGGAAAGAAGCTATCAATGATGAAATGAATTCCATAATGATAAACCAAACATGGTTTTTAACTGATTTACCTCCTGGTGCTAAACTTATAGGATGTAAACGGATGTTCAAGAAAAAGTTGAATACAAATGGATCCATTGATAAGTTTAAAGAAAGATTAGTTGCTAAGGGATATAAGCAAAGACATGGAGTAGATTACTTTGATACATATGCTCCTGTTGCTCACATATCTTCTATACGCTGTTTAATTGCACTTGCATCAATTTATAAATTAGATATACATCAAATGGATGTAAAGACTGCTTTTTTAAATGGAGATTTAGAAGAAGAGATATATATGGAACAACCTGAAGGTTTCAAAACCCCAGGCCAAGAAAAGAAAGTTTGCAAATTAGTGAAATCTCTTTATGGCCTGAAGCAAGCTCCCATGCAATGGCATGAGAAGTTTGATAAAGTTACACTGTCATATGGATTCATTGTTAATGATGCTGATAAATGTATTTATAGAAAATGGATAACAACGGTATTGTTATAATATGTTTATACGTTGATGACATGCTAATATTTGGTTTCAATATATCCTGTGTGAATGAAACTAAAAAAGTTTCTGTCTTCTAAATTCTATATGAAAGATCTAGGAGTGGCTGATGTAATTTTGGGAACTAAAATTATTAGGAAAGAGGGAGAGTTATTACTAACTCAATATCATTACATAGAGAAATTCCTACAAAAGTATGGTCATTACAATGACAAAACAACACCAACTCTTTAGATCCTAGTATTTAATTAGAAAAGAACACTGGACGTACTATCTCTCAACTAGAGTATTCCAATGTTATTGGGAGTCTTATGTCTGCTATGCATTGCACTAGACCAGACATCGCACATGCTATAAGCGTATTGTGTCGATTTACGAGAAATCCAGGTTTTGAACATTGGAAAGCTATTTCCAGAGTTTTAGCTTATTTGAAAAGATCCATTGAATGTTGTTTATTTTATAAAGGATATCCTGCTGTAATAGAAGGATATAGTGATGCAACCTCAAACAATGTAGAATCCAAATCTAAGTCTACGACTGGAATGGGTCTTTACATTAGGAGGCGCTGCTATGTCTTAGGATTCCAAGAAGCAGACCTGTATTTCTAACTCAACAATGTTGTCAGAATTGATTGTATTAGCAGATGCTTGTAAAGAAGTGGAATGGCTTAGGAATTTATTAATGGAAATCCCTTTATGGAAGAAGCCATCTCCAGTAGTGTTGATTAACTGTGACAATCAAGCAACGATATACAATGTGCCTAATAAGACATATAATGGAAAGTCTAGACATGTGAGTCTAAGACATCAAATGGTGAGACTAAGACATCAAACCCTTTTATTTATGTGTTGGTTTTGACGATGATGCAAAACTTGATCTTAGAACTACATAGGCTTGATCCCACTTGGGTATGTAGGAAGTCACTCTAGTGATGCAGCCGTTCTATTTATTTATTTCGAAAATTAGGGAGATTTGTAAAATTTTCAAACTTGCTTTGGGGGCTTTGGGTTTTTGTTTGGAAGAGAAAGAAGAAAAGAAGAAAGTCCCACATGCTAGAAGAATGAAGACTATATTTGTATAAATATAGTTTTCTCATGTGGATGTTGGGGCCTTGGGGCACCCACATGTTTGCTTTGATGTGAGGAGAGAAGTCATGCAACACCACACGCGCGCCGCCGCCGTTCGTCTGACCGAACCGGGCCGGGCCGGGTCGGGTTCGGGTGCGGTGCAGGTATGGGTTTCGGGTTCGGATCCGAAAATATATTTGGATAATATGTGAACAGTAACGGGCCAGATTTCAGCTCGTTAAGGACCCAGAACCGAAAATTCTAAGTTTGAACTGATGGTGGGAAATTTATAACATTTTCTGAAACGTTACAAAATGAATGGACGCAACCGTTTGTAACAGTTGTGAACCATTAAAAAATGAATAGATGAGACCTTTGCAAACGGTTGTGATGCTTGGCGAATAGACACCTCTCCACCACTATAAATAGCAATGCCCAGAACATGTCTCAAAAAACAGTTTTTTCCAGCGCTCTTCTTCTTCTTCCTCTTGCACAAATCTGTGGCGCCAGGGAAGTGTTGCTAATCGCTGCACTTCCAATTATTCTATATTTTGTAACATCTAAAAGTGTTGCAAACGCTGAATCTTTGCAGATTTGTTTCTTCTTTCTCTTCATTCTATTCTCTTCTTTCTCTTCATTCTATTCTATATAAATTACATCATCAAAAATCGTTGCTAAAGTATTCTTGGTCGGATCAAAGTCGTACAAACTTTGAATCCGATTTCGCTGTTTTAGGGCTTCATTGAACCTAAAAGTTGATAGTTCGATAACCCGTTTGTACCTGGTGGGTTGAACTACTGTCTGAAAGAATCTATTCCATAGATCCTTGAAGTCGGAAGTACGGCATTGTCTTCATCGCCATCACTATCAAATTCATCTCGAACCGCAAATCCCCAACAAAAAAGCCTTGTTCATCTTCTTCTCCACCAAGGGATCATCCAAATCTCGATAAAGGGTTGGAGAAATTTGGATCTGAAGGTACCGTCCACGATGAGGTCAGACCCTACTTCACGAGTATGTTGCGGTGTTATGGTATGGGTGAATGAAGGGTAAAGCGGTGGTGGCCGGTGAAAATGACAGGATGCGGTGGGCCCGAGCGAGAGAGATGGTGGAGTTGAGGTGGGGGGAGGATAGATTCCGCGATGGAGGAGAAGTAGTTTTACGGTGGAGTTGTCATGGATTTTGATTTTGATTTTGGGCGATCTATGGACTGAGGATTGTTTTGGATTTTAATTTTGACTATATATGCCTCTAAGCTTATAACATGAAAAATTAGCAACTGTTTGAATGTTAATATCAAATATACTAGTAGCGGTAATTGTGGAGTTGCCACGGTGAGCCGCGATGTTGAGACCGGACTGCGTTATTTTAATTGAATTTAATTAGAAAATGAAAAGTAGAGAGGGATCTAAATGGTCACAAGGACGTAGAAAGAGTGCAAAAATTTTTCTACGTCTTTCCCATGCCTTTTCAAGTCTATTCACGCCTTGGTATGTACTTTCGAATATGGATAGTGTCATATCTCTATCCATATCCGAAATCATTTTCGAATATCAGATATTCGTATCGGCGGATGCAGACGAATGTCAGATATTCTTCGAACAGTTCACAACCAATAAATACAAATTTTGATTTATTATAAATCTATTTATGTACTAAATATTCAAAAAATAGTAAATACACTAAGAAAAAATAATTTTAATCGGTAAAATTTGATTTTTATATATAAAATATTTTTTTATACCTGGACAAAATAGTAAACGACAATCATTTTATGTACTAAAATACATGAAAAATTACTATAATCTTGATAAAAACTGGACGAATAATTATCATATACGACAATATCCGTATCCATATCCTTTTTCGAATATTGGACAATTTTTCATATTCGGATACGGATACAGATGGATTTCGTAATTTTTGGGTATTCTTGACAGCCCTACCCATGCCCCTTCAAATAACTTAGGGAATATAGGAAATATCCTATGCCTTTTCTATGTCTTGAAAAATATAAAGGGCGTAGAGAATGCATCAGAGATTCTTACGTATTTCCTACGCCCAACCATTTGTCGTAGTGTAGGAAATTCCCTTATTTTAGACTATCACCGTTAGAGTTTATTCAAAAGGGATGGTAGACAACTGTGACGATCAACCTTTTTGGACGGTTTAAATCGACAATAAACCACACATGCCTAACTCAAACCATTCAAAAGGGAGGATTGTCAATGAAGTATAATAAGAAAATAAGAAGAAAGAAAGGAAACAAAAAAAAGAATCTCGTAGTGGAATGACAAAATATAATAATCAAATAAACAGTTCATTAAGCTATTTTATAATATACATTTGATTATTAAATTTACAACATAATCGGAGTACAATAAAAAACATACCAAAATGATGCTGCAGAATAATACTTTTAATATAATATACCAAACTCCGTCTTCGTCCTCTAGAAATAATGTCTCCAAACACTAAAAAAATCAAGCTGACCCTAGCGTAATGAAAAGACAAAACAATCGAATCAGAAATAAAATTTCTTATGTAAGTTAAATCAACAGCAAATAAATATGAGCGTGATAGCTTCAGAGATGTTTACGGAATTTTACATCTCCTATCCGGTGTATACGTGCGTGCAATAACTTAAGAGATGTTACGGGATATTTCGTACCCTCAAGATCCGTTAAACTATCTCTATGCAGTAAGATACACTATATATGTAATGTCTAATCAATATAGTAAATATTTTTCTTAGCGTTAAGGCTTTACATTGATCCCCCTAACATATTTTGAAGCAGGTAGTCTACGCAGGTCCTGTAACACAACCAGTAACGTCGGTCGCTAGTGAGTCCCCGATAGGTACCTTACTAAAACAAAATGGTAGTGGCTGCAAATAAGGACAAAGAGTATGAAAAGGCACGTGAGGCAATGCCAAGGTAGGATACTTTCGGGTCACAGGGCTGGTGGTAACGCATCGTAGCTATGACCGCACACCGGGTCCAACACCCCCAAAATCAAATCAAATCAAGGTGCATCGATCGAGCCAACATCAATATAGTAATACAAAGAGGTGTGTCCGCTAAGGGTAGTTAGGCCACTTGGCTCTAATATGCCATCATGTTTTAGTCATTTAAAATTGGCACAAGAGCCGGGGTTATCCATCATCGTTCACTTTCTGCAAATCCAGGAATCGTTCACCTAATTCAATGACTTCATTCTGGATCATCCACCACGTACACAGTTGTTAAAGTGGTTACAATATTAACAATGAGTATGCCAAAGGACCCAGTCGCTTTAACAACCAAACGTCATTTTTCACACCGGTTGGTTCTTTTGCGTTTCAGAATCGGTTTATATTTGATATCAAAATATCATATTCAATTCAAAATATCCTTCATTTCAAAATCATCATATTTACCCAAAATATGTCATTTTCACTTGAAAATACCATTTCAAGTTACAGTTTAGGTTATAACCTCATTTAACCACATTCGCATTTAAATAAACGATTTAAACATAAACATCTCAACCTTGCACAGTTTGAAAATTTAGAAAATAGTTTGAATAGTTTAAATAGTTTGATATAAAAAGGGTTTGAGTATTGAAAATAGTTTATATAGTAAAATAGCTTGGAAAATCAAAATAATTTGAATATTAAAAAAATAGATATTAAACAGTTTGTTTTAAAATAATTTATTTTCAAAAATAATACCAAATCAAATAGTTTCTTTTCGTTTCCACCATTCTGGAACTCATGTTCAAATTATGAATCAACAAAACTCAATTTCCAATCTTTCAATTTAATTGACTCAATTTCAATTTAGTTTCAAATCCACTTGATTCAATTTCAATTTGAAATAACTTTAATTTTCGAATATATTTTTATTGTCAAATTTGATTCCAATTTTAATTTACTGATTTAAATCACTTAAATAAAATTAACCTCATTGTTCAATTTTTAAGATACAAATCCTTAAAATAATTTAAATTTCGAAATTAAAGTCATATATCAATTATAACTTCACATTTCCAATTCGATTCTTTAAAACAATTTCTCTTAACCCATTTCAATTTCACATTTCAAAGCTCGAAGTAGAAATAATTCAATTCATATAAATCCACAATTTATTTACTTTAAAATATTATCATTTAATCAGAATCCAAATTCAAGATTTTTAAAACCATTGAATTTAACAAATCCGGTGTCCGTATAATTTTTTCTACCCTATGGCGAAGTGATCAGTTAATTCAATTATAATTACATTGGTTGGATATATATCATCTCAACCCAAAATTAGTTGACATAGGTATATATCATTTCAACCTATTTTTTAGTTTATTCGAAATATTTCAATTGACAATTTACAGGATGTCAAATAAATAATAGGATAAGAGCAGATATTTATCCAAAAATAAATAAACAACCATGCATCCAACTTTAATTAATAGGCATATAATAACAATCAACATCAAATTCAATCAACATATCACAACAGTTTCAAATCATCGATTGTCGGTGTTTAACAAGCAATTAAATTGAAATTTAACTCAATATAAAATTCAATTTTAATTCGAATGTCAATTTAAACTACAAAACAGCAGCCAATAAATTTCTTATCACTTCATAAATTTAATTTAACTAATAAAAAATTCAGTGTTGCGTGAGTGGGTTAAATCACCAACCTTCGATTTCTAGTCGATTTAAAATCCAAATAAATGCCAAAATTTGAACAGTTTCAAAATCAAAGCAAACAAGTTCCATATTGTCTGAAATTTCGATATGATCGTAATGGGGAAAACTGCACGTGAATCCGAACTCATATGCAAAAGTTATTAATGTTAGAAGATTTGAATATTAACATTAAATTTAATTAAAACAAAGGAAAAATCTATAAAATCTACCCTCCTCAACCCAAGCTCGTGCCCTAACCTGCTTCAGCCTCAATCAAGAACCCACGACCACCACTAACAAACCTATTGTCGCGCCACCTACAAGTGCCACCACCGTGATTTGATCACGTCACGCCACTCCTCTCGGCCTACGCCGCAATCCCACATGGCCACACGTCCAAATCCGACACCACCATCATCAGTCCACCGCCGCCTTTTAGTGCTATTTCTAGTGATTTTGGTAACTTGCCACCTAAACTAATACCATAGATCTACTCTACTGATCGCCCTCTACAAGCCTACATCTCTATATCGTCGATTGGTCAACGATCCGTCGTTAAATCTAAAATCATAGCAACAGACGGCTAAGAATGATCGTCGATTTATGGACAAACAAAGCCTCTAATCGAAAAAGGAATTAAAGAGAGAGAGATTGCATTCATCGAGAGCTTTCCAACGATATATAATTTGATGTGCTTTGAAGAGTTTGAATTTTCAATTTGATTTTGAATTTGCAATTAGGGTTTGAGTGTCTGCTATTGAGAAAAGGAATAGGTAATGGAACATATAAATAGAAATTGTAAGTATAGGTAATGAAAATAAGAAGTTGCTAAGGTTTACAACTGATCGAATTGGGTCGAAACGATAACAACGACCCAAAAAGCCCGTTTCATTCCCGAAACGAAAATATGTCATCAAATATATCAAAATATATGTTTTCGATATTTATAAACTCAATGGAACTAATTTCAAACCCTAATTCCGTTGTATATAGAATTTAGATTTTAAAATCAGATTATTTCATTTAAATTTTATTAACTGATTTTTACATGTTTTGAGCTCGCATGATCAAAATATAAGTCCGATCGCTACGAAACTTGAGAAATCCTATAATAATTCACTATTACGGATCCGACGAGACTAGATTCGTCGAAATCCGAGAAAGTGCCCAAAAGGCTAATTTTACACGTTAATTAAATAAATTATTATTAAATTGATTTAATCACTTTTAAATCCTAAATTAAAAGTTAACAATTTTTATCATTTCTGATTACAAAGAAATTAGTAATCTTTTAATATTAAATATTCCGTTCTAAATCTAGGATATAAATTATAAATTAGCTTCAGCGTTATATTACAATAAAATAAAACCAATCGTTATAATTTAAATTTCAAATATCTTATTTAACTTTATATTTTTAATTATCAAAAATACAGGTCGTTACAATCTCCCCGTCTCAAAACTTTTTATCCTCGAAAAGAAACAAGAAAAAATCAAGAGGTTTGGTATGTGTTATTCAAAATAGTCAATTTACAAACAATTAAACTTACATATTTAGGTTTAACAAAATTTTGAAAATGACTCGACTTCTACAAAAAAATTCTATGTCCTAAATTTACGGAAAATTTCTACAGTCTCCTTTGCGCGGTTAGGTCCGGAAAATAATAATATCAACAATCACAATATTTATATAAACAATATTTCAATAATAAAATATCCCAAACCATGGGAAAAACAATAAAATACCGTTCCGAAAACCATAATCCGAAAATGTACCTATTTGTCAGGCAAATAAACTTTATTTATGAAAACCAAAAGTAATAGCTATTGCTTCCATAAACATGTATTTGGCTCACATAATGCAAAAGAGTTAGAATATGTAAAATGAGAAATATATTAGATGTTTCAATTAATAATACAAACAACACAACATAACAATAGTCTTATGCAAACAAAATAGTACAACCATCATATACAACAAAAGAATTCATCATACATCCATCGCAATCAAGACAAATGTTTTGTCCAGGTTTAGACACTTTTCATCGTACAAGGATGGCAAATAATCTACCAAGTGTAACTTGCGCTTAAAAGTCTTCGATAATTAATTAATAGATTATTCATACAACCTTAAACAAATTGAAGTATCATTTCTCAAACATCCCATAAGCCAAACAACAATGAATTTTAAATATTTTTTATGTCCATTCTATTGGTTTCAATTTTTTTTTATCATTTATTTTCATTCATTCATACAATGTCGATATTTTTCATTCATTTATTTACATAAAAATTTTCCATTCAACATTTGATATCATCAATAAATCCATTCTTAAAGTAGTACATTTGTTTCTTTGTAGTTTAATTCACATTTATTATTTACTTATATACTCGATTTCCATTTAATATTCATATTCATTCATGAATCATTTCATCTTAAGTTTCTTAACTTTATTTTATTCTCATTTACTTCTTTATATATTGTATCACTTAATATTAAAACTAGGTACGAATCATTTCAATAGTTTCTTTAAGTTAATAATCATTTACTTAAATAGTATTCACTTTTTACTATTCAATTTAATTATTAAGAATTTCAAAACATTCACTTAAATCTATAACATTTCTTGTAACATCTTATTTTTTTTTTCATTTATAAACATATATTCAGTTAGAATCATTTTTGTTACTTAAGATTTTACTTGTATAATATTCTATTACATATTCATTTCTTCTAATATTTCAACTTTTTATACATTATTGGTAAGTTTTGTATAAGTTTTAAAATGTAATTGAATGTTATACAAATTTATCTTATTCATTTTAGTTAACAAAAATGTTCAACAATTTACATCTTCTTAATTTTCATTATCCTTTATTTACAAGTGACAAATCTCCAATTTCTTTATGGTTATTAAATACTCATCTCTTATTTTCTTTTTTCTCATTTTGAAAGTTTTCAACTATTTAAAATTTCAATATATTTCTATAACTGAAAATCATTAATTAACAAGAACTTAAGAATTCAAATACCGGGTTCATTTCTAATCACTTAGAAATAATATGTACTAATATTTTTTTTATATATCAAATCATATTCAAACATTAAAAATTAAAATTTGTTTCACCAAACATAGCAAAGCTACTATATTGGTCTTCCCACTTTGAAACTCGAAAATGAAAATCGATGATGTCGTGGTCATCACCGAAATTATTTTTCAGCGACAAAAGATGGGAGTACAGAATTTGTTTCCTTACAAAAATTCTTTGAAAACATTTATTTCAAGTGCCTTTTTAAAAACATTAAGACATTTCTATTTGCAAATGCTTCCAAAATACTAATATTATATTCCAATATCATTGAAAACCAATTTCAAAATTCCGAAACTTAAGTTCTTAAATTCCAATTAAATTCATTTCATTGGTAAATCACCAACCATATTTATAAAATTACATTTTCTTATAACATATAGTAGTTAATAGTTCTGAAAAAACATGACTAACCAAACAATAAATGACAATAATTAAACATTATCATTTCCTAATAATCAACGCAACAAAATAACAAAATCAATTTATGAAAATTATATATACATATATATATATATTTGTATATATACAAAATATAATACTAGTTAAATTATTTCGTTTTACCTATTTATAACAAACCTGGTTTGGAGATTACATACATACATACATACATACATTCACATATATATATATATATATATATATATATATATAAATTATAACAGAGGTTATAATTTAATATTGTAAATTAAAATATAATTGGAAATTTCAAAGTTTTTATTTGGAATAAACAATAAATTTTGTAATTAAAATGGGAAAAAATAAAGTTCGGAATTTATTTTGTTTAATTGGGAATAAAATATGGATTAGATAAGTATTTGGTTTAAATAAATTGAAATATTGGGTTTTTATTAGTTCGAGCTAATAATTTAATTAGGTGATGTATTTCAACGTTAAATTGTTGAAATAAATCTAATGTAATGGAAATAAAGTTCTAAAAAATTTATTTTGAAAATTTGAGTAGAAAATAATCAAATTGCAATATTATTTGGGTAAATGCAACAATGTTGGAAAACATTATTAATACTAATCGTTTATTGAATTTAAAATGAGAAATATGAAGATATTATGTGTTTTACTAAAATAAAAGATGAAATAGTGTCTGAAAATAATATTTTGATGATTAGAAGTGTTAAAATGAATTTTAGTAATTTAATTGACAAGAAAATAATTTTTGTACAAATTGTTGGAGTGAAAATAGTGTTTTATAATAAAATTGTGTAAATTATGAAATATAGATAAATACAAGGTTTTATTTATAAAGTAACATTTTACTATTGAACTAAATTTTATTTAGTTAGAATAACAATTTTATTTTCATGCAAATGGGTTGTATATATTTTACTTCGCTTAAAATGAGAAAACCGGTACATATATGGATAATATAGGTTATAAATATACATTTCTTTGTAATTTCACTAAGTAAAAATTGGGTTTGGGCTTATTGGGTTAATATTTGCACCCGTTTGACTAATCTGGAGACTTTGATGAGAAGGAAATAGCATGTACGTAACTTTCATTCCACCATCTTCTCCAAAAAACATTCTAAGTAAAAGAAAATAGAAATCCATGGCTACTACTTGTTAAATTCAATTTCCACTCAAAATTTGCTACAAATTCAAAGAGAAATATCACCAAACCAAGATTACAAAAGGTGATCTCCACCAGTACTAAATCTATCTCATCAAAAATCTTGAATTAGATATGAATTTTCTGTAGCAAATTCTATTTGTTCTGCATGTTTCTTTTCTAGCTTTTACAGGTTGTTGAAGGTCATTTCTCCACCAAAAGCTTCCAACTTCATTTTGAAATCACCCAAACACTTGTTAAATCATTGAGGTGAGTTCAAAACCCATAAGTGCTATAAATCCAGCTTTGCCTGTAAAGAAAATTGCTCAGAAATAGTTATTGTCTACATTCTATTCTATGTTTCTTATTTTCTTGCATTTTGGTTTCTGGTTGCTACTTTGAGCATCCATAACTCTTTTATTTTCGCTTGAACTGCTGCCGCATCTTTTTTGAAGTGTCGTTTGGTTGTTAAACTTGTTTCATGTCAAATTTTAGTCCTTAGTTCATTTGTTTACTATGTGAAATATTATTTAGAAGTTCAATAAGAAGCAGGAATCACCTAGGGAAATAAACTCCATGGCTTGGGTCGACCCAGTAGTCTCCAGGTTGACCTGGAGGTCGACCTGGCCATTGGCCTGGGTTGGCTCCTGTTGGCCCAGGTATGAGAAGTTGTGGCCATTGTTTTTATACTTCTCGCAACACTTTGTCGTTTTTGCTATGATTTTGGTCCTAATTCCTTTGCAATTTTGAGATGTTTTTGATGATGGTTATGGGCTATGATATCCATCAATGGGTTAGCCAAGATTTGGAGGAATTTATAATTTAAAATGTGGAATTTAAATTCGATTTATATTTGAATATCAATTGGGTGTATTTCCAACGTTTTCTTGATTCTCAAGCACTATTTCTTCCAAATAAGTTTTAAGAAAATTTCTAAATAGTTGGATTTTTGAAATCTTTATTAAACATTTTTATATTATTATTAAATTATTTCAAGGTATTTAGATATATTCAAGCAAATTTTCAATAAAATGTCTTCAAAATGATTTCATAAAATTATTTTTAAAATTCCGTTTTCTCAAGTAAATTATTTTATAAATAATACACATTATTTTTACACTATTCGGATGTATGAGAAAGAGAATTAAACGTAGTAAAACCCATGGTATGGGAAACGTGAGTTTACTTTATTGGTTAACTCCAGACTTAACGATCGAAACTATGTGGGTAATTGATTTTTGAGTTATTTAGCCAATTTTGGCGAGTTTTTGAGATTATAATTCCTAACTTTAGGAATTATCTAGGAAGGCTCATATTTGGCAGGTTGTGGTTCGAGATCTACTATTCTAGGAGTATGATCTATTAGAACATGTTGTAATGTTTTACTTGCCGATGAGATGAGGCGAATTTGAGTTTCTGAGTTTTGAGATTTTATGATGATTTCTGTTTTCTGATGTGGCAATGACTAGCGGTTAGTAAACCGTTAAGTACGAACGTGTGGTATGAGACTCACATTAACACTTTTCCAGTTCCTATGTGTGAGTTGTGACACATTCTGAGATTTCCAATACTATAAACCTTCGGGTCATCTGGGATTACAAATTCAGTCATTTGAGATTTACGACTTTAGTCATCTGGGAGGGGTACCTAATATATATAGTACCGGGGGATGGCACATGCGGCTTTGCTTCGGCATGCAAATGGGCCAATCCAAGGAATTTTATGAGTTTTTGATTTCGATTCAACAGTTTGAGATAGTGAATTTACTTATAGCCTTGAGTTAGAGAAAGGCTTATATGTATATATGTGTTTTATGGTGATTCGATATTGGGATTATAAACTCTTATCGAGTTTCATGAGTTTTGATTTAGAGATTTTGATGATTTCACAGATGGCTTATATGTTGCTTATGTTCGTTTACATTGTATAGCCCTTGAATGTGAAACCTCTATGCTATGTTAAACCTTATCAAGTGATTAACTTTGAGCCTCTGTGGAATACCTATTCTTAGTTGTATAAATAGACTTTGTTATATCATTCCTTTATCTTTAAAGGGATATTTCCCTTATGAACATTTATTCCTTTATCTTTTACTAATATCAAGTTCTAGTTAGCCTAGCACGTGTATTTATTACTCGGGTCAGAGCGAGTTGCAAGTTAGCTTTTGGACCTGTGTATTTGTGTTGCTGTTCTATGACCTGAGATTGTATCGTTATCATAATTTTGTTTCTGAATCGATCCTGTAGCCACCACAGTAGTGTTTTAGAAAGGAATTAAGTATGTTGAATACTCGTAATAAAATGAAAAAAATAAGTGTAAAATCCGACATACTTAGCTCTTATCTAATGCAAGAGTATGATGGTCGCCCTGAACCAGCCATACTCTTCGCATTAGGAGACAGAATTACTATGTAATTCTCTTTATTAATGTGGGTCTCGAGGTGGGGCATTACACTATTTTTAAAACAATATTGTGTTAGTCCGCCCTATTAAGTGTTTAAAAATCCCTATCGATGCCATAGCGTCTCATGCACCAACCAGAATTTATAAGTACTCAACATAACAACTTAACACAATACAAAACATTACTATAACACTAATCAATACACTCTCTCGTATATATACTCTCAAACTCATTCTAGGTTTTTAGTTATCCTATCTCTAATGAGTTTACCCTAAATAGGCTAAGGTATCTCTAAACTAAAGTTTTGATACCAACTATGACAACCCACCTTTTTAGATGGTTTAAATCGACAATAAACCACACATATCTAACTCAAACCATTCAAAAGAGAGGATTGTCAATGAGGTTTAATAAGAAAACGAGAGGAAAGAAAGGAAACAAAATACATAATCTCGCAGCAGAATGACAAAATAAAATAATCAAATAAATTGTTCATGAAGATGTTTTACAATAAACATTTGATTACATAAATTTACAACATAATAAAAGTACAATCAATAACATACCAAAATGATGCAGCGGAATAATACTAATAATATAATATACCAAACTCGATCTTCATCCTCTAGAAATAATGTCTTTAAACATAGAAAAACTCATGCTGACCCAAGCATAAGGAAAAGACAAAACACTCGAGTTAGAATTAAAAGTTCTTATGTAAGTTAAATCAATAGAAAATAAATATGAGTGTGACAGCTTCAGAGATGTTTACGTTATTTTACATCTCGTATCCAGTGTAGACGTGCGTGCAGTAACTTAATAGATGTTACAGAATTTTCCATCCCCTAAGGATCCGTTAAACTATCTCTATGTAGTAAGATACATAATATATATGTAATGTTTAATCGGTAAAATAAATATTTTTCTTAGCGTTAAGGCTTTATGTTGATCCCCCTTAACACATTTATAAGCAGGTAGTCTATGTAGGTCCTGTAACACAACCAGTAACTTCGGTAGCCAATGAGACCCCTATAGGTACCATACTAAAAAAAATCATAGTGTCCATGAATAAAGAGTACGAAAAGGCACATGAGGCAATGCCCCAGGTAGGATACTATCATTTTGGGTCGTAGTGCGGGTGGTAACGCGTTGTAGCCACGACCGCCCACCGCGTCCAACACCCCCAAAATCAAATCAAATTAAGGTGCACCGATCGCGCCAACATCAATATAGTAATACAAAGAGGTGTGTCTGCTAGGGGTAGTGTAATGCCCCTGAATTTTAATTAACATTGTTGGGGATATTTAATTGGATAAATTAAATAGAATAATGTAAATAATTAGGGAGATGAGATTAATAGATCCAATGGTCGTGTCTTAATGTATGAACTAAAATAAGACTTAACTAAATTAAGAAGGAGGAATTTCCTAAGGGGTAAACTTGAAAATGGGGCTATATTTATTCGTATAAATTTATTCTTCCACCTTAATAAATTTTCACTCTCTCATTCCTAACTCCTCACCAACTTTCGCCGGTCATTAAAAGCTCGAGGAAGAGCAATAAATTGAAGAAAAAGCTAAGGAATTAAATCTAGGAAATTATCTCATTCTCCAATTAACTAATCAAGGTGAATAATAATGTTTATCACCTCATTTTTTGTATTTGGATCGTTTATGGGTTATACCCAATTCGTGTTTATAATTTTGGTTAGGATATAACCATTTGAACCTTTGTTTGGATAACACTGAGGTGTTTTAAAATGTTAATGGGCTAATTAACACGTTTTATTCGGTTTTGGTTAAATTTCGAGTTGTTTTGATCTTCATATGCCTTGAAATTTCATTACGTTGAAGTATATGATTTATAAGATTTCTGGAGATTTTTGGAGATTTTTCCTTAGTGGTTAACTAAGGTAATTAAATTAATTAATCCTAAGGGCTAAACTGCAATATTGCTTCCGCCTTGGTCAAAGCCGGAAGAAAATTGCTTTCAAAAATTGATTTAGGGAAGAAGTATAGTGTTTTTAGAAAAAAGTTGACTTTGGTATATTTTTTACTATTCAAAAGCATAGGTGGAAGCCCTTTGAACAATCACAATTAGACAAGCAAGATAAAACATCACTTCAGTAGGCCTGGATGTTCCCTCCGACTCCAAAAGTTGCTTTTATCCTTCGTGTAAGTTGAAAGGTAGACCTGGTGATGAAGTAAAGAGGGTTGAAGCATCGGGGAGCTACTTCCTTTGCTTTCAAATGGAAACAAAACTTGCTTTCAACTGAGACGAAGGGGGATCCTTCGATTATATAATTTTTTGTAAAAAGACTAAGTTTTATATACTCAATAAGGGCCACGAATGGGACCATCAAAAGTCAAAACCTTTAAGAGTTAATTTTTTAACTGCTTTCTATAAAGATTTTAATACCTTTCAACAAAGTTAAAGGATAAACCTTCCAACAAGGTCGGAAGTATACTTTCGAAGGGTTGGTTCTAACAATTCATTTTTTTGAATGATTTTGAAAGGTTTTATTACGAAAGGTTTGATATCGAAAGGTTTTGATTTTGAAAGGTTTGATTTCGAAATATTTTGAAGGTGTTACCTTCAATGATTACGAAAGTTTTTGAGTTTCATTTCTTTCGAAAGGTTTATAAATGGTTTTTAAGGGGATACTCCAG
The DNA here is from genome assembly GCA_030765085.1 of Allium cepa. Classification (NCBI taxonomy): domain Eukaryota; kingdom Viridiplantae; phylum Streptophyta; class Magnoliopsida; order Asparagales; family Amaryllidaceae; genus Allium; species Allium cepa. The sequence goes on along the minus strand of CM060928.1, from coordinate 893,948,776 downwards.
GATTTCGACTAGGTCAAAAAGAAACCTTCTGATAAGGTCGAAAGGTAGGACCTTTCGACAAAGGCGAAAGGTATGAATTTGTGATGCTTTCAAAAGAAAGGTTTCTGGAGGGGCTAACTTTGGATATTTATTTGCTTTTGAAATGGATTTCATTCGAAGGGTTTTAAAGGGCTGTTTTTAGCCATTTTTCTTCAGTAAAACTTTGCTATAGTCGAAGGGGTTACTTTAAAGGTTATAACATAAAATACTTATCTTTGTTTGAATATGTATGGGGGATCCTTATATAAAATGAATGTTAATAAACCTTGGGGACACCGGGGTGGGTTTAATGTTTTCTATACATAGTTTGGGGTTATAAACATAAATATGCTTTTGAAAATATACGTTGGGGCTATCAATATGTTTTTATTTAATTTAACCTAATTGGGGCTACCTATGAGAATAGGTTAAACAGATGGGTACCTGGGGAAAATAAGTAATCATGAGGATCATGAATTTCTATAAATAATCATGGGGATCATGATGTGGCCAAGTGATGGGTTCTTGGTTAACCTATAAAAACCATGGAATGTGCGGTGCATAGCCCATCTCAAATTTCAAAAATAAAGAATGTTTTGCCAAATGTGGTTAGCCTTCGAATTTGGCACATAAGGGTTCATAGCCATCTAAGGAAAACTATGCGGTGTGCAGTGGATAGCCCACACCAACTTTTATAAAACAATGTAGGGTGGATAATCTGCATTTATTTTAGATGAATTTGGGACGGATAGTCCTATTAAATTTTTGATGGATAGTCATTTCTAAAGGTTTTAGAGGGGAACTTTAATAAATTGATTTCAGTTGGAAAATCTAATAAATTAATTTTAGATGGGATATTTAATGAATGGGTTGATGGGATATCTAATATATATGATTTATGGCTTTATTTCATATTATGTTGAGACTAATCATTTTGGGTGCAGGAGCATAGTAAAGGATCTGAATGTTTTTTTTGGATACTAGTGACGGGAAAACCCATTCCGCTAAGCCACGTTGTCTCAGTAGCTATCTATTTATGATAAGAGATGATAGAGGATTATTCATATCAAACTTATCGTCCAACTCGAAATTGGCGTTTCTCCACAAACTCTCGGGTACTCAAAAATTAATTTGAGTAGTCTGAGAGTGGGAAACTTTCAGATTTTTGGACAAATAGGATTCTGGAGACATGCAGAAGGCAGTATTAGCTGCATAGGAGATATTTTGTATATTCCACTATGATGTACTAAGAACTGTAAAGCTCATATTTATTAGTTCATTGATCATCATAAGGGAACATCTTTATATGCCACTCTTATAGTATTTTGTACATGTATATGTGATCTGAACGTGGTTAACGTTTGGAATTATGTAATTAAATCTTAAATTGTGATTTACTTAAAATGAAAATTTTGTTTATTGGAATTTTAATTTTTTTCATATTCTTGTGTTCCAATGTATCAACAATAACTTTTCCGCATTCGGTCACGAAGAAATAACAACTACGGATGACTGCAGCATCAGTAGCGGTTATTTTTGGGCCTCAAAATGCGGGATGTTACAAGTTGGTATCGGAGCATGATTTATGTGCTTAAAAGGAATTTAAACCTTAAAATATTTTTAAAGCATAATCTAATGAATCTAAAATATGGTTGGGCTTGGGTAATCGTTATAGTAACGTATGTGTACTTCGCTATAAAAACCTAGGTATGTATTCCCCACTCTTTTAGACCGTTCATCTATATCTTACCAAGGTTGGATTTCAGGTAGTAGAGAAGTAAGATATGGAGTCATGAAATGGTAGAGTGAATCAAGGTGGGATGTGCACCGCAACACATAGAAATGTTCGACCCAATACTAGGAGCAACCGGGGTGGACAGGTAAATGCAAACCCAAATGCAAATGCTAATGTTGGTGCTAAGATCTCCCCAGTTGATGTGGGGATAACATATCAGTTCTTCATGAATATGATACAAGCTGGAGCAGCTGCTGGAGTGGCTGTAGGGAATTCTAAAGGAGCTAATCCGATGGCCCCAATTGGAAATAATTTGCCAAGATAAGAAGAGATTACGCTAGCCTTGGAAAAAAGCCTTTTTTGGGAACCGAGGATGCAGTAGGAGTGGAGAATTGGCTATTGCATTGTGAAAGGATATTTGTAGATCTTGGCTTAACGGATATGCAAAAGAGGAGACTTGCTTCTAGGCAATTGCAGGGAGCAGTATTGCTTTGGTGGAACAGAGTTACTATAGAAGAGCCAGAGGAAGACCTAATTTAGGCTGAATTTCAAAGGAGGTTCAAAGAAAGATTTTATCAGAGGTTGCCAAGTCAGCATTGCTCAGGAAATTTGCAGATTTAATCTAGGGGATAGATCGGTGATTGAGTACGCTATAGAGTTTGATAAGCTGTCCCATTATGGATATGCTACTATGGATACTGTCAATCGGAGGAATGATAAGTTTATCAGGGGGTTGTATCTTGAGATCTCCATAGCAACCATGCTAAACCTATGGGATCCATGTCGTATTGTTGTTGAGATGGCTATTCGGAATGAAGAGATGCTTTCTACTTTTGGAAAAAGGAAACCGGTTGAGATTCAGAATTTTCAGGGTAAGAAGAGGAAATTCTTTAAGAAGAGAGGTTCCTAGTCGGGGTAATAGCTAATAAGAGCAAGGCTGAAATTGTTTATTGCAAGTGTGACAAGAAGTGGCACTATGCTAATGAGTGTCGCTCGGGTGATGGAAGAACAGTTGCAGTGAGACCAAATGTGAAGTGCTAAAACTATGGCCAGATGGGGCATTTGAAGGATAAGTGTCCCGAGGCTGATAAGGCTGGAAAGGGAAAAGTTTTTGCGTTGGAGCCATCATCCTCAAGACCAATGGCTGCTAAGAAAGGAAAATCTATGATGGAAGGTATGCTTATGATTCATAATACTCCAGTTCGGATACTATTTGATACTGGTGCATCACATTCTTGTATATCTCATCATTTGGTTAATTTCTTATGTCTGGAACATTTATACCTTATTACTCCTTTAAGGGTTCTGAATTCTATAGGAGGGTATGAAACTATGGGAATGAGATATGACCAGCTAGAACTTGATTTGTTAGGTCATATGTTTGCATGCAGTTTATATGTTTTTGATTTCGTGGGTTTCGAGATAATATTGGGTATGGATTGGTTAGATAGATACGATGCTAGGATATTTTTCCAAGAGGGGAAAATATCATTGAAGCAACCTAATAGCCATAACCGAGTTATTTGCTCGGTAAGGAGTTCGAACAGAAATGCTTATGCTTTATTAGGTGCTATGAGAATGGAAGCAGAGTTAAAGCAAGTTTATGTTACAAGAGAGTTTGCGGATGTGTTTGAACCAGTTTCGGGATTGCCACCGAAAAGGGCAATCAAGTTTCAGATAGATCTCATACCGGGAGTTGAACCCGTAAGTAGACCATCTAGTAGGATGTCGCCAACTGAGATGAAGGAATTGAAGGAGCACTAGTGGAATTGGAAGAAAAGAATTTCATCAGGCCAAGCAGTCCGCCTTGGGGAACGGCCACGGTATTTGTAAAGAAGCTAGATGGGTTGTTAAGGATGTGTACCGACTATCGTATGTTGAACGAGACGACGATCAAGAATAGGTATCCTATGCTGAGGATCGATGACTAATTCGATCAGTTGAGTGGAGCCAGAGTGTTTTTCCAGCTAGATTTGGTGACAGGTTTCCATCAGCTAAGAGTGGAAAAGAACTGTATTTCTTTGACAACGTTTAGAACCAGATATGGGTCTTACGAGTGGTTGGTTATGTCATTCGGGCTTTCTAATGCGCCAGCTTTCTTCGTGGATTTGATGAACTGGGTTTTCCAAGAGCACTTAGATAGGTTCTTGTTGATTTTTATTGATGACATTTTGGTATATTCTAAGAATGAGAAGGATCATGCAGATCATGCTAGAATAGTGTTGGAGATGCTAAGGCAACATCAAATGAAGGCGAAGTTCTCCAAGTGTCATTTCTGGAAGATGGAAGTGAAGTTCCATGGTTATGTAGTTTCCGAGGAAGGGTTAGCAGTTGTTCCGGATAAGACTGAGACTATTAATAATTAGAAAAGAACAAAGACGATAAGTGAGATTAGAAGTTTTCTTAGTCTTGCAGGTTACTACCGAAGGTTCATTAAGGATTTCTCGTGGATAACGACATCCTTGACTATGCTAACCAGAAAGGACGTGAAGTTTATTTGGTCTGACATATGCGAGGATGCATTCCTTAAGTTAAAACATTTGTTAACCAATGCATCCGTGTTAGTAGTTATAGATGGGAATCAGAGATTGGTAGTTTACACGGATGCATGTGGTACTGAGTTAGGTGCTGTGCTAATGCGGAATGGAAAGGTTATTGCCTATGCTTCTAGATAGCTTAGACCGCATGAAGTGAGATACCCTACTCATGATTTGGAGTTGGCAACGGTAATCTTCGCATTGAAGGTGTGGAGATATTACCTTTTGAGAGAAAGGTTTGAGCTATTTATGGTCATAAGTCTCTATGGTATTTATTCTCTTAGAAGGAGCTGAACATGAGACAGTAGAGATGGCGGGAGTTTGTTGCAGCTTATGATTTTAGCACCAGGTATACACCGGGAAAAGGAAATAAGTTGGTGGATATGCTTAGCAGGAAACATCAGAACGTGGTGTTAGCTATGTTGGCTGAATGGAAAGACTTGGAAGCACTGGCTGCTTGCAGTGTGCAGTTGAGGTCGAATGCTGGACCTAGTCGGAATATCACCACGATGTCTTGTTTCGAAGTTCGACCAGTGTTGATTGAATGAATTTCTTTTAGGAAGAAAGAGGTTATAGTGTTAGCCGAGAGGATTAGAAGGTTAGAAACTGAAGTCGAGATTAATGACTTAAGGGATTTTATTCTCGATCGTAGGGGTTGGTTGAGAAAGAAGGAATGGTTATGTGCTCCAGATGTTGGAAACCTTAGGAAGGAAATTCTTAGAGAATGTCATCGATCAAAGTTTACGATCATATTGGGGGAACCAAGATGTATCAGGATATGAAGAGAAGTTTCTTCTGGGAAGGAATGAAGAGGGATGTTGACTTATGGGTAAAACAATGTTTGAACTGTCAGCAAGTAAAAGCCGAACATCAGAAGGCAAGTGGTTTGCTTCAGTCTTTGGATATTCTAGTTTTGAAATGGGACTCGGTATCCGTGGATTTTATTGACGGGTTGCCAAGGTCATACCGGGGTAATGAAAGTATATGGATCATAGTGGACAGATTGACCAAAAGTGTCAATTTCATTCCGGTTAGGTCAACAAGGACGGCACCTGTTTTAGCTAAGTTGTTCATGAAGAACATCATTAGACTACATGGAATTCCTAGTAGTATCGTTAGTGATAGAGATGCTTTGTTTACTAGCAAGTTCTGGAAGCGCCTGTAGAGTATTTTAGGCACTAAGCTCAAGATGAGTATCGTTTATCATACTCCAACAGATGGGCAGACAGAGAGAGTCAACAAGGTACTGGAAGATCTGTTGAGAACTTATGTGATGGATTTTAGTGATTCTTGGGAAGATCACTTGCACTTAGTAGAGTTTTCCTATAATAATAGTTATCAGACTACTATTGGACTGGCTTTTTTGAAGCTCTGTATAAAAAGCCATGCAAATCACCAGCATGTTGTTTAGAGACCGGAGAAAGATTGGTCCTTGGTCCAGAATTTGTGAGAGAGGCGATGGGTAAGATCAAGTTGATACATGAAAGAGTTACGCGGACAAAATGCATAAGTACCTAGGGTTCTCAGTTGGAGATAGAGTTTTCATAAAGGTATCACCGATGAAATTGTAGTTCGGTTCAGGAAGACCGGGAAGCTAGCACCGAGATATGTTGGACCATTTCTACATCAGAGAGGATTGGGAGACTCGCATACCGAGTAGATTTTTCGAGCAGTTTGGTCGGGGTCCACAATGTGTTTCATGTTTCTCATCTTACGAAGTATGTTCATGATCCAGAAACTACCATCGCTCCGACGGCACTGGAGGACTTAGTGGTGGAACCAGATATGATTTTTGTGAGGTAACTAGTTCATGTTGTGGCAAAAGATGAGAAGATGTTAAGAAACTAGACAGTCAAATTGGTGAAAGTTCAGTGGAGAGACAACATGAAGGACTATACATGGGAGACAGAAGATAGGATTAGGGCTACTTTTGGGATGTTTTAGATGGTATGTTCTACATAGGGTTTATATAGATTTTGGCTGGTAGGTTATACTAGCTTTGCTTGCATGGGCAATATGCTTTTTGTTTTGTCCTTACTGAAATTTCGGGGATGAAATTCTTTAAAAGGGGAGATTGTAAAGCCTCTGAATTTTAATTAACATTATTCGGGATATTTAATTAGATGAATCAAATAGAATAATGTGAATAATTCAGAAGATGAGATTAATAGATCCAATGGCCGTGCCTTAACGAATGAACTAAAATAAGACTTAACTAAATTAAGAAGGAGAAATTTCCTAAGGGGTAAACTTGGAAATGAGGCAACATTTCTTAGTATAAATCCCACTCCACTTTAATAAATTTTCACTCTCTCATTCATAACTCCTCACTAACTTTCTACCAGCCATTAAAATCTCCAGGAAGAGCAATAAATTGAAGAAAAAGCTAAGATATTAAAGATAGGAAATTATCTCATTCTCCAATTAATTAATCAAGATGAATAATCATGTTTATCATCTCATTTTCTATGTATGGATCGGTTATGGGTTATACCCGATTCAGGTCCGTGATTTTGGTTAGGATATAACTCAAATCTTTGTTTGGATAAGGCTTAGGTGTTTTAAAATATAAATGGGCTAATTAACACGTTTTATTCGGTTTTAGTTAAATTCAGAGATTTTTTTTATCTTCATATGCTTTGAAATTTTAATATGTTGAAGTATATGATTAATAAGAATTTTGGTGTTTTTTGAGAATTTTTCCCTTAGCGGTTAACTAAGGTAATCAAATTAATTAAGCCTAAGGGCTAAAATGCAATATTGCTTCCACCTTGGTCAAAGCCGGAGGGAAATTGCTTTCAAAAATTGATTTGGGGAAGAAGTATAGTGTTTTAAGAAAAAGGCTGACTTTGGTATATTTTTTACTATTTGAAAGCATAGCTGGAAGCCCCTTGACCAATCAAATTAGACAAGCAAGATAAAACATCACTTCAGTAGGCCCAAATGTTCCCTCCGACTCCAAGAGCGGCTTTTATCCCTTCGTCTAAGTTGAAGGGTAGGAATGGTAACAAAGGAATGAGAGGTGAAGGGTCGGGGAGCTACTTCCCTTGCTTTCAACTGAGACGAAGGGGGTACTTCAATTCTATAAATTTTTATAAAAATACTAAGTTTTATAAGCTCAAGGAGGGGCCATGAAGAGGATCTTCAAAAGCCAAAACCTCCGAGAGTTAATGTTTTAAATGCTTTCCAAAAATATTTTAATATCTTTCAAAAAAGTCGAAGGGTAAACCTTCCGACAAGGTCGGAAGTATACTTTCGAAGGATTGGTTCCAACACCAACACTTCATTGTTTTTGAATGATTTCGAAAGGTTTGATTTCGAAAGGTTTTGATTTCAAAGGTTTTGAAGGGGTTACCTTCAACGTTTGCGAAAGGTTTTGAGTTTCATTACTTTCGTAAGGTTTATAAATTGTTTTATAAGAGGGGATACCCCAGGCTTTCGACTAGGTCGAAAAGAAACCTTTCGACAAGGTCAAAATGTATGATTTTGTGACGCATTCAAAAGAAAGGTTTCCGGAGGGGCTAAATTTGGATATTTATTTGCTTTCAAATGGGACTTCATTCGATGGGTTTTAAAGGGTTGTTTTTAGTCATTTTTCTTAAGTAAAACTTTGCTAAGTCGAAGGGGTTACTTCGAAGGGTTATAGCATATAATACTTATTATTATTTGAATATGTAAGGGGATCCTTTAATAGAATGAATGTTAATAAACCATGGGGACATCGAGGTGGGTTTAATGTTTTCGATACCTAGTTTGGGGTTACACATAGAAATATGCTTTTGAAATTATACATTGGGGGCTATCAATGCGTTTTTATTTAATTTAACCTAATTGAGCTACCAATGGGAATAAGTTAAACGTGTGGTATACTTGAAAAATATAAGTAATCATGAGGATCATGAATTTTTATAAATAATCATAGTGGTCATGATGTTTTAATTGGCCAAGTGATGGGTTCTTGGTCAACCTAGGAAAACCATGGAATGTGCGGTGGATATCCCACATCAAATTTCTAAAGTAAGGAATGTTTGCCAGAGGTGGTTAGCCTCGGAATCTAGTACCCAAGGGTTCATAGTCATCCTAGGAAAACTATGGGGTGTGCGGTGGATAGCTCACACCAACTTTTATAAAACAATGTACAATGGATAATCTGCATTTATTTTGATGAATTTGAGACAGATAGTACATTAATGTTTTGATAGATAGTCATTTTAAAGGTTTAAGAGGGGAACTCTAATAAATTGATTTTAGATGGGAAATCTAATAAATTTCTTTTAGATGGGAACTCTAATAAATTAGATTTTAGATGGGAAATCTAATGAATGGGTGGATGTGATATCTAATACATATGATTTATGGCTTTATTTCATATTATGTTAAGACTAATCATTCTTGGTGCAGGGGCATAGTAAATAATTTGCATGTTTTATTTGGATACTAATGAGGGGAAAACCCTTTCCTTAAGCGGTATGGTCTCACTAGTTATCTATTTATGATAAGAGATGATATGAGATTATTCATACCAGACTTATTATCTGATTCGAAGTTTGTGTTTCTCCATAATCTCTCGGGCACTAAAAAATTAATTTGAGTAGTCTGAGAGTGGGAGACTTTCAGATTTTTGGACGAATAAGCTTCCAGAGACATGCAGGAGGCAGTAGTAGCCATATAGGAGTTATTTTGTGTAACCCGTTGTGATGTACTAAGAACTGTGAAATTCATATTTATTAGTTCTCTGATCATCATAAGGGGACATCTTCATATGTCGCTCTTATCGTATTTTGTACATGTATATGTGATCTGAACATGATTAACGTATGGGATTATATAATTAAATCTTAAATTGTGATTTTCTCGAAATGAATTTTTTTTGTTGGAAGTGTAAATTTTTTCATATTCTTTTGTTCCAATGTATCAATAATAAATATGCCGCATTCGGTCTCTAAGAAATAACAACTATAGATGAATGCAGTTCCAGTAGGGGTTAGTTTTGGGCCTTAAAAGACGGGATATTACAGATAGCTAGCCCACTTGGCCTTGACAAGTCGTCCTATTTTAGTCATTTCAAATTGGCACAAGTGCCAGGGTCAACCATCATCGTTCTCTTTCTTCAAATCCAGCAATCGTTCACCAAATCCAACCACTTCATTCTGGATCATCTACCACGTAGTTGTTAAAGTGGATCCAACATTGACAGAGAGTATGCCAATGAGAGGACCCGGTCTCTTCAACAACCAAACATAATTTTTCAAACCGGTTGGTTCTTTTTCGTTTCAAAACCGAGTCATATTTGATATCAAAATATTATGTTTAATTCAAAATATCTTTCATTTCAAAATCATCATATTTACCCAAAATATGTCATTTTCACTTGAAAATACCATTTCAAATTCCAATTTAGGTTATAACCTCATTTAACCACATTTGCATTTAAATCAACGATTTAAATATAAACATCTCAACCTTGCACAGGTTGAAAATTTAGAAAATAGTTTAAATTGTTTGATATAAAAAGGGTTTGAATATTGAAAATAGTTTATATAGTAAAGTAGTTTGGAAAATCTAAATAATTTGAATATTAAAAAAATAGATTTTAAACAGTTTATTTAAAATAATTTATTTTTGAAAATAATACCAAATCAAACTGTTTCTTTTCATTTCCACCAATCTAGGACCCATGTCTAAATTTTGAACCAACAAAACTCAATTTCAAATCTTTCAATTTAATTGACTCAATTTCAGTTTAGTTTCAAATCCACTTGATTTCAATTTCAATTCGAAATAACTTCAACTTCCGAAAATATTCATTTTTCACTTCAAATTCAATTCCAATTTTAACTTACCGATTTAAATAAATTAAATCAAATTAACCACATTATTCAATTTCTAAAATACAAATCTTTAGAATAATTAAAATTTCAAAATTAGAGTCATATATCGATTATAACTTCACATTTCCAATTCAATTGTTTAAAACAATTTCTTTTAACCCATTTCAGTTTCACTTTTCAAAGCTCCAATTCGAAATAATTCAATTCATATAAATCCATAATTTATTTATTTTAAAACAATGTCACTAAATCAAAATCCAAATTCAGGATTTTTAAAACCATTTAATTTAACCAATCCGGTGTTCGTATATAATTTTCTACCCTATCGCCAAGTGATCAGTTAATTCAATTCTAATTACATGGATGGATATATATCATCTCAACCCAAAATTAAATGACATAGATATGTATATCATTTCAACCTATTTCTTAGTTTATTCGAAATAATTCAGCTAATAATTTATTGGATGTTAAATAAATAATAGGATAACAACAGAGATTTATCTAAAAATAAATAAACAACCATGCATCCAACTTCAATTAATAGGCATACAATAACAATCAACATCGAATTCAATCAATATATCCCAACAGTTTCAAATCATCGATTGTCGGTATTTAACATGCAATTAAATTTAAATATTAACTTAAGTGTCAATTTAACACAATTTGAATTCAAATGTCAATTTAAACTACAAAATAGCAACCAATAATTTTTTTTATAACTTCATAAATTTAATTAAACTAATATAATAAAATTCAGTATTGCGTGAGTGTGTTAAATGATTCACCTTCGATTTCTAGTCGATTTAAAATCCAAATAAAGCCTAAAATTTGAACAGTCTCAAAATCCAACCAAACTAGTTACATGTCGTTCGAAATTTTGAAACGATCGCAATGGAGAAAACCGCGTGTAAACCTGAGCTCATATGCAAAAGTTACTAAAGTTTAAAGATTTGAATATTGAAATTAAATTAAAATTAAAACAAAGGGCGAATCTGTAAAATCATACCCTCCTCAACCCTAGCTCATGCCCTAACCCGCTTCAGCCTCGATCAAGAACCCACGGCTGCAACTAACAAACCTCCTACCACGCTGGCTACAAGTGCCGCCACCACGATCTGACCACGTCACGCCACTCTTTGGCCCACGCCGCAGCCCTCATGGCCACACGGCTAAGTCCAAATGCCACCATCATCACTCGGCCACCGCTACCTTTTAATGTTATTTCTACACATTCTGGCAACCTGCGACCCAAACTAATACCATAGATCTACCATGCCGATCACCCTCTGGAAGCCTATAACTCTCGATCGTTTATTGGTCGGCGATCCGCATTAAATCCAAAACTCCAGCAACAGACGACCGAGAATGATCATCGATTTTTGGACAAATGGAGCCTCCAATCCAAAAACAAATTGCAGGGAGAGATTGCGTTCGTCGAGAGCTTTCCAAGGTATCAATTATATATGGTATGAAGAATTTGAATTTTAGGTATTATTTTGAATTTGCAATTAGGTTTTGAGATGTCTGCCATTGAGAAGGAACATGTAATGGAACATATAGATAGAAATTATACGTATAAACAATGAAAATAAGAAGCTACAAGGGTTTATAACAGCCTATATATAGGTATAGATGGATAAGAGTGGATTGAACATATCGAATTGGGTCGAAATGATAACAACGACCCGAAAAATCCGTTTAGCTCCCAAAACGAAAACAGGTCATCAAATACATCGAAATGTATGTTTTTGATATTTTTAAATTCAATAGAACTAGTTTCTAACCCTAATTCCATTGTATATAGAAGTTAGATTTTAAAATCAGATTATATTCATTTAAATTCTATTAATAGATTTTCATGCGTTTTGAGCTCGCACGATCAAATGATAAGTCTGATCGCTACGAAACTTGAAATCCTATAATAATTCGCTATTACGGATCCAGTGAGACTAGATTCGTCGAAATCCGAGAAAGTGCCCAATAGGCTAATTTTACACGTCAATTAAATAAATTATGATTAAATTGATTTAACCACTAATAAATTATAAAGTAAAAGTTAACAATTTTCATCATTTCTGATTACATAGAAATTAATAATCTTTTAATAGTAAATATTCCATGCTAAATCAAAGATTTAAATTATAAATTAGCTTCAGCGTTAAATTACAACTGAATTAAAACCATTCATTATAATTTAAATTCCAAGAATGTTATTTAATTTAATATTTTTAATTATCCAAAATATGGGTCGTTACAGTCTTCCGCACTCAAAACTTTTCGTCCCCAGAAAGAAACAAGAAAGAATCAAGAGGTTTGGTAAGTTTTATTAAAAATAGTCAATTTACAAACAATTAAACTTACATATTTAGGTTTAATAAAATTTTGAAAATAACTCAACTTCTACAAAAAATTTCAAAGTACTAAATTTACGGAAAATTTCGGCAGTGTCTCCTTTGCGCGGTTAGGTATGAAAAATAATAATATCAATAATTACAATATATATACCATATTTTAATAATAAAATATCCCAAACCATGGGAAAAACAATAAAATACCATTTCAAAAACCGTACTCCGAAAACGTACCTATTTGTCGGGCAAACAAACTTTATTTATGAAACCAAAAGCAGTAGTTATTGCTTCCATAAACCCGTATTTTACTTACAAAATCCAAAAGAGTTAGAACTAGGTAAAAAGAGAAATATATTAGTTGTTTCAATCAATAATACAAACAACACGGCATAACAATAGTCCTATGCAAACAAAATGGTACAACCGTCATATACAACAAAAGAATTCATCATACATCCATCGCTATCAAAACAAATGTTTTGTGCACGTTTAGACACTTTTCATCGTACAAGAATGATAAATAAACTACCAAGTATAACTTACGCTCAACAACCTTCGATAATTACTTAATATATTATTCATACAACCTTAAAGAAATTGAAGTATCATTTTCCAAACATCCCATAAGCCAAATAACAATGAATTTTAAATATTACTTAAGTTTATTCTATTGGTTTCTCTTTGTTTTTTCACCGTTTACTTTCATTTATTTTCATTCATTCATACAATGTCATTATTTTTCATTCATTTACTTACATAAAATTTTTCCATTAAATATTTGAAATCATCAATAAATCCATTCTTAAAGTATTACATTTGTTTCTTTGCATTTTAATTCACATTTACTATTTACTTACATACTCGTTTTCATTTAATATTCATATGCATTCATGAATCATTTCATCTTAAATTTCTTAACTTTTTTTTGTTCTCATTTACTTCTTCATATATAGTATCAATTAATATTAAAACTAGTCGTGAATCATTTCAACATTTTCTTTAAGTTTACAATCATTTACTTAAATAGTATTCACTTTTTACTATTCTATTTAATTATTAAGCATTTCAAAACATTAACTTAAGTCTATAATATTTCTTCTAACATCTTATTTTATCATTTATAAACATATGTTCATTTTGAATCATTTTTTTTACTTAAGCTTTTACTTGTATAATATTCTATTACATATTCATTTTTTTAATATTTCAACTTTTTAAACTTTACTGGTATGTTTTATATAAGTTTTAGAATGTAATTGAATCTTGTACTAATTTATCTTATTCATTTTAGTTAAAAAAATGTTCAACAGATTATGTCCTCTTAATTTTCATTATCCTTTAATTTACAAGTGACAAATCTCCAATTTCTTTATGGTTTCATTAAATACTCAGCTCTTAATTTCTTTTTTCTCATTTTGAAAGTTTCCAACTACTTAAATTTTCACATTATTTCTATAACTCAAAATCATTAATTAATAGGAACTTAAGAATTCAATATCGGGTTCATTTTAATCATTTAGAAATAACATACACTTTTATCCTTTATATATATCCAATCATATTTAAAATTTTAAAAATTAAAATTTGTTTCACCAAGCAACTATGTAGCAAAGCTACTATAGTGGTCTTTCCACTTTGAAACTCGAAAATGAAAGTCGATGATGCCGCAATCATCACCGAAATTATTTTCCAACGATAGAAGAGGGGAGTATTGTAACAACCGATATTTTCAACCGTTCGCATCCGCACATGTCGGACTTGAATTGCTCAAAATACCGCATTGTAAATAAAATTTGGCAAATCTCAGAATATACAGTAAATAAAAAATCACAGAACACAAACACAGAGTAAGAAATGCAGCGGAAGTAAAGAGATAGCAGTTCATGAAGCTACTATGTAAATATATCAGAGTTAAATAAAATACAACAGACTAAATAAAGTACAACAGAACTCTTAAGATGATAACCAAGTACAAGCTGAATAGAACAACAGAACCGGAATAGATAAAACTAGATAAGCAGATAATCTCCAGCGATTCCAATCTCCAGAAAGTGGAATCCAAATCTGTGAATAACTCAGGCTGACCCGAGCGTAAATAAAAAAATACAAACACTCGAGTCAGGACAATATATACTTATATAATATAAACCAACTCAATTGAACTGTAATAAGGTACAAGTAACTTAAAGGATGCCTGAGACCGCCCATCCTTTAAGGATCCGTTAAACTATTTACTATGTAGTAATATTTCGCTATTATAATAATGTCTACAGTGAAATAAACTTACTTTTAAATACCGTTCCAGGCTACCCATATCACCCTTCACACATAATAGTCCCAGTAGTCCATCCAATATCATGCCATCTCCACTCCGGGTGACTGTCAGAGGATATCACACGGGCTACGGGAGAAAAACAAACTCGTAGTAAAGGCTCGGTATGGTAGGTGACACGGCACACAAGGGAATGCCAGGGTAGATATACCAATTACGCACACGGGCTGGTGGTAACGCAGCAGCCACATACGCCCACCTCGGAACACACTCCCAATCAAAATCGGAGGATGGCCATCTAATCAATCACAAGTAAGAGTATAGTATCGAAGGAATGTGTCCGATCGGAGGAATGACCTCACTTGGCCCGAGATCGCTCCTGTTTTAGCCACCTTATGCCAACTCACGGGAGTTGGGTCCACGTAATATACCGCAAGAACGTCTCCACCATCCTACTTCATTCTGGAATCTCCACCGCGTACACAGTTGTCAATGTGGTTTTCGGTATCGACAGAGAGTATGCCAGATACCTGATCCCGGTCTCTTTGCCAACCAATCGTTATTATAACCCGTAGTTATAACTTTTAAAATAATGTTTATACTTCAAAATAGGATATCATTTCAAATCCAAATCTTTATCAAAATAATGATTAAATTAATTCCAAACCATTTTAAAACATCATATCTTTCCAGAAATTCTTGTCAAATCATTTTAATATATCAAAATATCATATCTTTTCAAAACCACATTTCAAATCATTTTAATATATCAAAATATCATATCATTTCAAAACCACATTTCAAATCATTTTAATATATCAAAATATCATATCATTTCGAAACCTCATTTCAATCATTTTAATATATCAAAAATATCATATCCATTTCAAGTCATTTCAATCATTTTAATATATCAAAAATATCATATCTTTCCAAAACTTCATTTCAAATCATTTTAATAAACCAAAATATCATATCTTTTCAAAACCACATTCATTTCAAATCATTATTCAATTTAAAATACCATTTCAATTTACATTTCCAAACAGTTTATATTTCAAAAATCATTTTAAATCATTAAAATGAAGTTATTATATTTAATAATTAAATTATTAAATTTCCAAAAATTTCAACTTCCAAAGTTCATTTATTCACTTAAGTTTATCAAAACAATGAAAATTCACTTTTCGCAGCATTTAGAAAACGCTACGGAAAGTTACATTCAGAACAGTTCAATTTAACAAAAGACAGCATTTTTAAAAATGTTGTAATAGGGTTTACTTAATATTTCAAATAAACTTAGTTAAATTCAACAATTATAGCACTTAAAAAGATTGCTATAATAGCCTTTAATTCAATTTAGCTTTTTAGTTCATTATCATCAACTACATCATTTACAAATGCTGTAATATCATTTAAATTGCAATTTATAGCATTTCAAAAATGCAGTTAAATAACTTCAAATATTCAATATAATTTCACAAACAATTATATTTTTATTTAAAACAATTTTAACTTATAAAATCATACATTTTCACATTTATAAACAACATTTAATTTTCCTTAAGTTCATGATTTTATAAAGTTAAATTTCCATTCAAAAATCAAGATTTAATAATAATTCACTTATTAAATTTCAACATTCAAATTTAAATTCATTAAATTAAATTTCAACTTAACACTTAAGTTTAAATTTCAAAATATAACTTAATTTCAATTTTATTCACTTAACTTAAAATTCACTTTTAAGCCAAATTCACAAATTCGCATTTGGTTATATTTCAAAATTTCAACTTAAATAATCATCCCTTTCATTTTTTTAACTTTACTCAAAAATCATTAATATATTATAAAATCATTTTAAATTCATTTTTAAATTCAAATTATCATAAATTTATCATAATTTCATATTTAATTTAATTTCCAATTATAATTAAATCAAAATTTCCAAAATAACTTACATTTAAATTTTCTAACTTTTCCATAATTTATTTAACCTATAAATTTCCAAAAAATCAATAATACTTTACAAAAATCATTTTTAATTATGTTTTAAATCAAAATATTATAATATTTACATTTCAAACATATTTTTAAATATTTTAGAAAAATATATTTTAACTACGGGTCTGTATAAAATTTTCTAGCCTAGGTAAAGTGATACGGGTAATGTATCATTTCAACCCGTAATTTACAAAGAAAATTCAGGTTTTATCATTTCAAACCCGCAGTCCCAAGTAAATGAAATAAAATGAAAATCACTCAGGCCTATCATTTCAGCCCATAACGATTTTCCCTTATTCTAAAGTCCGTTCGGGTATGTATCATTTCAACCCATAGTGATTCTAATCTACAGGGAACTTGCAGTGTGATAAACTGATAAAAATAACAGAACAACATAATATAACAGTAACAGATGTTATAATAGGTGTTTAAGCATGGGTGAACATCATATAATCATAATATAGCATATGTAACATGATAATGCATTTTACAGATTCAAAAGGGGTCAATTTACTAGTTATATATGTACATATTGTCTAGTGAGGATAACTCACTTGTTTGAGCTGGAGACACAACAACGAATGCACGAATGAGATCCCAACAAGAACGATAACACGAAACAAAGATGAGTGGGAGAGCCAAAGTATCAATTCCCTTAGATACATTCAACAAAACAAGTATAACAACACATAAGTTTCAACACAAAATACCATTAAACAAAGCTAGAAATGGATGCATAAACAAAGCCAAAGTGTTTGCACTTGCTTCCTACCATCTATGCTTCAACTATGGATCAGGTTTGCACGGCCAAAGAATGTATTTGGATCAGGTCATGGATTGGAATGGGTTGGCCTAACCTAGAGAAAGTGGTGCAACATTTGGTGATGCAAAATCTAACATTAGAAGGCAATAGCAAGGATTCTATGCAACTACAAGGCTCGGCCAAGGCCAAGAAGGGCATGGACACTTTAGGTATGGTCAGGTGAGGGTGTGTAGAGGTGTGTTAGGTCAAGATCAGGTCAGTGGTGATGGTGGTTGGTCGGTCTAGGTGGCGGCTAAAGGGAGATGAAGGTGTTAGATGCAAACTAGGCTAGGATTGAATGCTAGGTGATGGATTTGTGCATTTTGGTGGTGAGGCTTGCCTTGGGGTTGCTCGGCCTGATGGGGTGGTGGACTGGAGGGGGTGATGATCAGAGAATAAGGTGGTGGAGGTCGGCTAAGGGCTGGAGTTGGTGCATCCTATCAAATCAAGTGAGAACAAATGCAAACAATCAATAGAAATCAATAGAAAAACAAGAGAAAGGAAGAAGTTTCTACCCAATCTTTTTGATCAACTATGGCCGCACCTTTTTTTGTGTGAGAAATATTTTTGAGTTCACGTGAAAAAGAATGAAGGAGGCAGCTGAAATGAGAAGGAATTGTATGGCCAAAGAAAAAAACAATAAAGATGTAGGTTAAGAAATGAAAAAGGCAGAAGATTAAAAGACTTAGGAATGTAAAGGGTTTCAGAAACCTTTCATATTTCTTTATTTAATTTTTTTATAACTTTATATTTCTGGTAATAATACTAATACCAGATAAAATTTCGAAATTTATCAAAATGTAATAATTTATATAAACATTAATCAATAATATAAAGTTAAATTAAGAAAATAGCTAAAAATAGTAAACTAGTCTGGAAAATTTGAAATTTAATAGAATAAATTTTATAAAATTCATATGAGCTTGTAATATATTTTTAAACATAAATAATAACATAAAATAAAAATATATTCACAAAATAAATATTTAAAATTTAATTCACATATAATTTTTTATGAAGAAAACCTTCAAAAATAGGAAATCATCATAGTAAATTTTAGAAAAATTCTATTATTATTTTTAAAATATTTAGAGATGAAAATATACATAAATTAACATATCTAAACATATTAAAATAAAATATAAGAAAGAAAATATGATTTATAAAATTTAAAATAGGCAAAATTGCACAAAAAACCAATTATACTAAAAATTGAAATGTTCATAACTTTCACAATTTAACTCCGTTTCCAACGAAACAAAAAGTAGTATTCATGTTATTAAATCTATGTTCATAATAAAATATAAAATTTAAGATTTAAAATAATTTAAATTTGAAGTTTAAAAGTCAAAGTTTGAACAGTTTGACCAGAAATTCACTTTACAGTAAAATATTCAAATTATACTAGTTTGAACTATAAATCACTTAATAATCAACATTTATATTTAAAAATAAAATGTTTGAAATAAAATTAATTTAAAAATAAAAGAAAGTCCAATTTAAATAATATACAAAAATCTAGGGTTGTTACACTCTCCCCCGCTCAAAACTTTTCGTCCCCGAAAAGGAATGAGGTACGGGAAAGCACAGAATTAGATAGAGTGAAATAAGATTAAGGTAAGATGACAAGGAGATTTAAATTACACCTGATAAATATTGTTATAGGTATGTTTCACAAGGTGGAGATGATCTTCCCCAGATTCTCCAAAATCAGGAACACAAGCACGAAAAGATCCTCTAAAATCTGATTAACTCTTTCCGCTTGACCGACGGTCTGTGGATGAAAAGCAGTGCTCAGATTTAAAATGAGTACCAAAAATTATTAAAGATTATAGAAAGATTTCTAAATAGAAAGATTATAGATAGATGCCTATAACAGTCTATAACAAGATGAGGAAAATAAGGACAACTAAAGACAATTTGAAAACAAAATAAGATGATAAGTTTGATAAACAAAATAAGATAATAGGTTTGGAATTTCCATGGTTTCAACTTAAGTTGATAATTAATTTTTTTTTTTTAATTTTTTTTTTTTACTTTTTATTTTATTTATATTTTTATACAAGTTACATAAATCTTAACTATTTCTAATTTCATTATCTTATCATCCAATTCTCTTAAACTAACAATTTTCAAAAATCATGGATTTGAAAAATCATCATTTATTATATTCAAAAATTTTAATAAATTTAATTCTTCTTTATTCCTAAATAAAAATTAAATTTATTCCTCTCAATATGTTTTATCACCTATGTTAAGATACTTACATTTATTATAACTGTTTTAATTTATTTTTGATTCCTTTAACATCATTTATATTGTAAATTATACAATTAACCCCTTTTTCTATATTTACCTCTGTCAATCTTTTATAACTAAAATTTAAGTGTATAAAATTTATTATAATCACTCAAATTTTATTTATAAAGCTTTTTATATTGTATATTATCCAATTACATTGTTAACTTTTGAAATTAAGGCAAGTTAAATTTGAATGCAATTGTATTATACAAATAAAACTTTCTAATTCCCTCATCTCAAGTTTGAATCATCTATCTAAAATTTTGATTTCTTTTTATAATCGAAATGATTCTTTAAAATAAAATTTAAGAATTAAATTTCCGATTCCCTTCAAACAATTTAGGGAAAAATAAACATAATAAGTCAAATCATATTTAAATCATATATATATATATATTATAAATCCAGTCTTATTTTAGAAATTCAAATCAACTAAATTTCCCAAAACAAAGCTGTAGCAAGACTACATAACGGTCTCTTCACTTCGAAACTCGAAAATGAAAGTCGATGATGCCACGGTTCATCACCGAAATTATTTTCCAGCGACAAAGAGAAGAGCGCAAATTTCTTTAACTTTTCAAATTCTTTGGAAACAAATTTCTATTCAAAATGCTTTAAATAAGATATCCTTTTAAAACTTGAAAACACAAGGTTTGAAACCATCGGAAATTAAATTCTCAAATTCTTGTTTAAAATTCATTTCAGTTCCCAAATCAATTTATAAACAACTATTTATAAATTCAATTATAGAACAATAAATGATAAATCATGTATTATCATTTCAAATGATTAATTTAAATCAATTTATTAAGTTCCATAAATTTACTTATATCAAAATTTATTAACCAAATTTTAAAATAATATTGTGTCAGTTTGTTCTGTCAAAGTGTTTTAGAAATCCTATCGATAGCGTTGATCAGACGAATCGATTGGAAACCCAAATCAACATCATCAACTCAAACAACACAATATATAAAACATAGATTTACAAGTATAGTTCAAAATGTTTGGAGATGGTTTAGAAACAAAAGACAAGATGGTTAAACACAGTAGGGAGATGGATAAGCTTAAATAAACCGTGGGTAATCTTAACCGGGTCAACCGTGACTTATAGAATAAGATCGATGTGGATTTTCTGGGGTAAATCTACATTCAATCTCAAGATGTAGAGTTCGAAATTATAAGAGATACTAGCATATAAACCGAGGATATAGAATCTCTGGTGAATTGATGTTGTTGTAAAGGGGTTTTCCCCTTTTACAAATAAATTTGAGGTTGGCGAGACCGCCGACTCATTATGAAGATCTTTTGAAGTGGAGTTATGGGATACTCCAAAAACAAAAGAAGATAAATAGTGAGGGACATGAATGGATTTTGGAACCACAGGGAATGTTCCAAAATTCAAAGGAATCGAGTCAAAAAGGAAGAGGTTTAAACTCGAATGAAAGTGATTCTGTAAATACATTTACCCTATATACTGAGTTTTGCCTAGAGCTACCAAAGCTCTGATACCAACTGTAACAACCCAATATTTTCAACCGTTCGCATCCGCACATGTCGGACTTGAATTGCTCAAAATACCGCATTGTAAATAAAATTTGGCAAATCTCAGAATATACAGTAAATAAAAAATCACAGAACACAGACACAGAGTAAGAAATGCAGCGGAAGCAAAGAGATAGCAGTTCATGAAGCTACTATGTAAATATATCAGAGTTAAATAAAATACAACAGACTAAATAAAGTACAACAGAACTCTTAAGATGATAACCAAGTACAAGCTGAATGGAATAACAGAACCGGAATAGATAAAATTAGATAAGCAGATAATCTCCAGCGATTCCAATCTCCAGAAAGTGGAATCCAAATCTGTGAATAACTCAGGCTGACCCGAGCGTAAATAAAAAAATACAAACACTCGAGTCAGGACAATATATACTTATATAATATAAACCAACTCAAGTGAACTGTAATAAGGTACAAGTAATTTAAAGGCTGCCTAAGACCGCCCATCCTTTAAGGATGCGTTAAACTATTTACTATGTAGTAATATTTCGCTATTATAATAATGTCTACAGTAAAATAAACTTACTTTTAAATAGCGTTCCGGACTACCCATATCACCCTTCACACATAATAGTCCCAGTAGTCCATCCAATATCATGCCATCTCCACTCCGGGTGACTGTCAGAGGATACCACACGGGCTACGGGAGAAAAACAAACTCGTAGTAAAGGCTCGGTATGGTAGGTGACACGGCACACAAGGCATTGCCAGGGTAGATATACCAATTACGCACACGGGCTGGTGGTAACGCAGCAGCCACATACGCCCACCTCGGAACACACTCCCAATCAAAATCGGAGGATGGCCATCTAATCAATCACAAGTAAGAGTATAGTATCGAAGGAATGTGTCCGATCGGAGGAATGACCTCACTTGGCCCGAGATCGCTCCTGTTTTAGCCACCTTATGCCAACTCACGGGAGTTGGGTCCACGTAATATACCTCAAGAACGTCGCCACCATCCTACTTCATTCTAGAATCTCCACCGCGTACACGGTTGTCAAAGTGGTTTTCGGTATCGACAGAGAGTATGCCAGATATCCGATCTCGGTCTCTTTGCCAACCAATCGTTATTATAACCCGTAGTTATAACTTTTAAAATAATGTTTATACTTCAAAAGAGGATATCATTTCAAATCCAAATCTTTATCAACATAATGATTAAATTAATTCCAAACCATTTTAAAACATCATATCTTTCCAGAAATTCTTGTCAAATCATTTTAATATATCAAAATATCATATCTTTTCAAAACCACATTTCAAATCATTTTAATATATCAAAATATCATATCATTTCAAAACCACATTTCAAATCATTTTAATATATCAAAATATCATATCATTTCGAAACCTCATTTCAATCATTTTAATATATCAAAAATATCATATCCATTTCAATTCATTTCAATCATTTTAATATATCAAAAATATCATATCTTTCCAAAACTTCATTTCAAATCATTTTAATAAACCAAAATATCATATCTTTTCAAAACCACATTCATTTCAAATCATTATTCATTTTATTCAATTTAAAATACCATTTCAATTTACATTTCCCAACAGTTTATATTTCAAAAATCATTTTAAATCATTATAATGAAGTTATTATATTTAATAATTAAATTATTAAATTTCCAAAAATTTCAACTTCCAAAGTTCACTTATTCACTTAAGTTTATCAAAACAGTGAAAATTCACTTTTCGCAGCATTTAGAATACGCTACGGAAAGTTGCATTCAAAACAGTTCAATTTAACAAAAGACAACATTTTTAAAAATGTTGAAATAGGGTTTACTTAATATTTCAAATAAACTTAGTTAAATTCAACAATTATAGCACTTAAAAAGATTGCTATAATAGCCTTTAATTCAATTTAGCTTTTTAGTTCATTATCATCAACTACATCATTTACAAATGCTGTAATATCATTTAAATTGCAATTTATAGCATTTCAAAAATGCAGCTAATTAACTTCAAATATTCAATATAATTTCACAACCAATTATATTTTTATTTAAAACATTTTTAACTTATAAAATCATGCACTTTCACATTTATAAACAACATTTAATTTTCCTTAAGTTCATGATTTTATAAAGTTAAATTTCCATTCAAAAATCAAGATTTAATAATAATTCACTTATTAAATTTCAACATTCAAATTTAAATTCATTAAATTAAATTTCAACTTAACACTTAAGTTTAAATTTCAAAATATAACTTAATTTCAATTTTATTCACTTAACTTAAAATTCACTTTTAAGCCAAATTCACAAATTCCCATTTGGTTATATTTCAAAATTTCAACTTAAATAATCATCCCTTTCATTTTTTTAACTTTACTCAAAAATCATTAATATATTATAAAATCATTTTAAATTCATTTTTAAATTCAAATTATCATAAATTTATCATAATTTCATATTTAATTTAATTTCCAATTATAATTAAATCAAAATTTCCAAAATAACTTACATTTAAATTTTCTAACTTTTCCATAATTTATTTAACCTATAAATTTCCACAAAATCAATAATACTTTACAAAAATCATTTTTAATTACGTTTTAAATCAAAATATTATAATATTTACATTTCAAACATACTTTTAAAAATTTTAGAAAAATATATCTTAACTACGGGTCTGTATAAAATTTTCTAGCCTAGGTAAAGTGATACGGGTAATGTATCGTTTCAACCCGTAATTTACAAAGAAAATACGGGTTTTATCATTTCAAACCCGCAGTCCCAAGTAAATGAAATAAAATGAAAATCACTCAGGCCTATCATTTCAGCCCATAACGATTTTCCCTTATTCTAAAGTCCGTTCGGGTATGTATCATTTCAACCCATAGTGATTCTAATCTACAGGGAACTTGCAGTGTGATAAACTGATAAAAATAACAGAACAACATAATATAACAGTAACAGATGTTATAATAGGTGTTTAAGCATGGGTGAACATCATGTAATCATAATATAGCATATGTAACATGATAATGCATTTTACAGATTCGAAAGGGGTCAATTTACTAGTTATATATGTACATATTGTCTTGTGAGGATAACTCACTTGTTTGAGCTGGAGACACAACAACGAATGCACGAATGAGATCCCAACAAGAACGATAACACGACACAAAGATGAGTGGGAGAGCCAAAGTATCAATTCCCTTAGATACATTCAACAAAACAAGTATAACAACACATAAGTTTCAACACAAAATACCATTAAACAAAGCTAGAAATGGATGCATAAACAAAGCCAAAGTGTTTGCACTTGCTTCCTACCATCTATGCTTCAACTATGGATCAGATTTGCACGGCCAAAGAATGTATTTGGATCAGGCCATGGATTGGAATGGGTCGGCCTAGCCTAGAGAAAGTGGTGCAACATTTGGTGATGCAAAATCTAACATTAGAAGGCAATAGCAAGGATTCTATGCAACTACAAGGCTCGGCCAAGGAGGGCATGGACACTTTAGGTATGGTCAGGTGAGGGTGTGTAGAGGTGTGTTAGGTCGAGATCAGGTCAGTGGTGATGGTGGTTGGCCGGTCTAGGTGGCGGCTAAAGGGAGATGAAGTTGTTAGATGCAAACTAGGCTAGGCTTGAATGCTAGGTGATGGATTTGTGCATTTTGGTGGTGAGGCTTGCCTTGGGGTTGCTCGGCCTGATGGGGTGGTGGACTGGAGAGGGTGGTGATCAGAGAATGAGGTGGTGGAGGTCGGCTAAGGGCTGGAGTTGGTGCATCCTATCAAATCAAGTGAGAACAAATGCAAACAATCAATAGAAATCAATAGAAAAACAAGAGAAAGGAAGAAGTTTCTACCCAATCTTTTTGATCAACTATGGCCGCACCTTTTTTTGTGTGAGAAATATTTTTGAGTTCACGTGAAAAAGAATGAAGGAGGCAGCTGAAATGAGAAGGAATTGTACGGCCAAAGAAAAAAACAATAAAGATGTAGGTTAAGAAATGAAAAGGCAGAAGATTAAAAGACTTAGGAATGTAAAGGGTTTCAGAAACCTTTCATATTTCTTTATTTAATTTTTTTATAACTTTATATTTCTGGTAATAATACTAATACCAGATAAAATTTCGAAATTTATCAAAATGTAATAATTTATATAAACATTAATCAATAATATGAAGTTAAATTAAGAAAATAGCTAAAAATAGTAAACTAGTCTGGAAAATTTGAAATTTAATAGAATAAATTTTATAAAATTCATATGAGCTTGTAATATATTTTAAACATAAATAATAACATAAAATAAAAATATATTCACAAAATAAATATTTAAAATTTAATTTACGCATAATTTTTTACGAAGAAGATAGCAGAAAATAGGAAAACAGCCTTCAAAAATAGGAAATCATCATAGTAAATTTTAGAAAAATTCTATTATTATTTTTAAAATATTTAGAGATGAAAATATACATAAATTAACATATTTACACATATTAAAATAAAATATAAGAAAGAAAATATGATTTATAAAATTTAAAATAGGCAAAATTGCATAAAAAACCAATTATACTAAAAATTGAAATGTTCATAACTTTCACAATTTAACTCCGTTTCCAACGAAATGAAAAGTACTATTCATGTTATTAAATCTATGTTCATAATAAAAGATAAAATTTAAGATTTAAAATAATTTAAATTTGAAGTTTAAAAGTCAAAGTTTGACCAGAAATTCACTTTACAGTAAAATATTCAAATTATACTAGTTTGAACTATAAATCACTTAATAATCAACATTTATATTTAAAAATGAAATGTTTGAAATAAAATTAATTTAAAAATAAAAGAAAGTCCAATTTAAATAATACACAAAAATCTAGGGTTGTTACAAGTATAGAATTTGTTTCCTTCCAAAAAATTTTGAAAACATTTCTTTCAAGTTCCTTTTTTAAAACATTCTGAAGACATTTCTATTTGCAAATGCTTCCAAATAATACTGATATTATACTCCAAAATCTTTGAAAACCCATTTCAAAACTCCAGAACTTAAGTTCTCAAATTTCCAATTAAAATCATTTTATTGGTAAATCATATTTTAGCAAACATATTTATGAACTTACATTTTATTATAACATGAAGTAGTTAATAGTTCTAAAAAAATGACAAGCCAAACAATAAATGACAATAATTAAATATTACCATTTACTAACAACCAACACAATAAAATAACAAAATCAATTTATGAAAAATTGTATAAATACATACATACATACATACATATATACACACACACACAAAAAAATACAATAGTAGGTAAAATTATTTCGTTTACCTATTTTTAAAACAATATTGTGTCGCCCATAGCGTCACATGCACTGATCATAATTTATAAATACTCAACAGAACAAGTTAACACAATACAAATTATTTTATAACACTAACAAATACGCTCTCTCGTATATATACACTCAAACTCATTCTAGGATTTTAGTTACCCTATCTCTAATGAATTTACCCCAAATAAGCTAAGGTATCTCTTAACCAAAGCTCGGACACCAACTGTGACGACCCACTTTTTTGGACAGTTTAAATCGACAATAAACCACACATGTATAAATCAAACCGTTCAAAAGGAGGATTGTTATTGTAGTTTAATAAGAAAATAAGAGGAAAGAAAGAAAACAAAATATAGAATCTCACAGCGGAATGACAAAATATAATAATCAAATAAACAGTTCATGAAGCTGTTTTATAATATATTTTGATTACACAAATTTACAACATAATTAGAGTACAATCAATAACATACCAAAATGATGCAACAGATAAATACTAATAATATAATATACCGAATTCCGTCTTCGTTCTCTAAAAATAATGTCTTTAAACACTGAAAAACTCAGGCTGACCCGAGCATAATGAAAAAACAAAACACTTGAGTCAGAACTAAAAAGTTCTTATGTAAGTTAAATCAACAGCAAATAAATATGAGTGTGATAGCTTAAGAGATGTTTACGGGATCTTGCATCTCCTATCCAGTGTATACGTGCATGCAATAACTAAAGAGATATTATGGGATTTTCCATCTCCTAAGGATTCGTTAAACTATTTATATGTAGTAAGATACGCTATATATAATGTCTAATCAGTAAAGTAAATATTTTCTTAGCGTTAAGGCTTTACATTGATCCCTCTTAACACATTTTTAAGCAGGTAGTCTATGCAGGTCCTGTAACACAACCAGTAACATAGGTAGCCAGTGAGTCCCCTATAGGTACCATACTAAAAAAAATCGTAATGGCCGCGAATAAGGATAAAGAGTATGACAAGGCACGTGAGGCAATGCCCAAAGTAGGATACTACTAGTTTGGGTCATAAAGCTGGTGGTAACACATCGTAGCTACGACCGCCCAGCGCGTCCTACACCTCCAAAATCAAACAATCAAGGTGCACCGATCGAGCCAACATCGATATAGTAATATGAAGAGGTGTGTCCGCTAAGGGTAGCTAGTCCACTTGGACCAGATAAGTCATACCGTTTTAGTCATTTCAAATTGGTACAAGTGTCGGGGTCATCCATCATCGTTCTCTTTCTTCAAATCCAGCAATCGTCCACCAAATCCAACCACTTCATTCTCGATCATCTACTATGTACACAGTTGCTAAAGTGGTTCCAATATTGACAGAGAGTATGCCAATGAGAGGACCTGTTCTCTTTAACAACGAAACGTCATTTTTCACAACGGGTTGGTTCTTTTACGTTTCAAAACCGGTTCATATTTGATATCAAAATATCATATTAAATTCAAAATATCCTTCATGTCAAAATCATCATATTTACCAAAATATGACATTTTCACTAGAAAATACTATTTCAAATTCCGATTTATGTTATAACCTCATTTAACCACATTCACCTTTAAACCAACAATTTAAATATAAACATCTCAACCTTGCACATTTTGAAAATTTAGAAAATAGTTTGAATAGTTTAAATAGTTTTATATGAAAAGGGTTTGAGTATTGAAAATAGTTTAAATAGTAAAATAGTTTGGAAAATATAAATAATTTGAATATTAAAAAAACAGATTTTAAACAGTATATAATAAAATAATTTGTTTTTGAAAATAATACCAAATCAAACTGTTTCTTTTCATTTCCACCAATCTGGAACCCATATCCAAATTCTGAATCAACTAAACTCAATTTTAAATCTTTCGATTTAATTGAATCAATTTCAATTTAGTTTCAAATCCACCTGATTTCAATTTCAATTCGAAATAACTTCAATTTCCAAAAAAGTTCATTTGTAACTTCAAATTCAATTCCAATTTTAATTTAATGATTTAAATCACTTAAATCAAAATAACCTCATTGTACAATTTTTAAGATACAAATCTTTAAAATAATTAAATTTTCAAAATTAAAGCCATATATCGATTATAACTTCACATTTCCAATTCAATTCTTTAAAACAATTTCTTTTAAACCATTTCAATTTCACTTTTCAAAGCTTGAATTAGAAATAATTCAATTCATATAAATCCACAATTCATTTACTTTAGAACAATGTCATTTAATCAAAATCCAAATTCAAGATTTTTAAAACCATTAATTTAACAAATCCGAATTTTGTATATAATTTTCTACTCTATGGCCAAGTAATCGGTTAACTCAATTCTAATTACATGGATGGATATAAATCATTTCAATCCAAAATTAAATGACATAGATATATATCATTTCAACTAATTTCTTAATTTATTTTAAATAATTCAACTGACAATTTATAGGAGGCCAAATAAATAATAGGATAATAATAAAGATTTATCCAAAAATAAATAAACAACCATACATCCAACATCAATTAATAGGCATACAATAACAATCAATATCGAATTCAACCAACATATCACAATAGTTTCAAATCATCGATTGTCCGTGTTTAACAAGCAAATAAATTGAAATATTAACTTAAATGTCAATTTAACTCAATATAAAATTCAATTTCAATTCAAATGTCAATTTAAACTGCAAAACAGCAACCAATAAATTTATTATCACTTCATAAATTTAATTTAATTAACATAAGAAAATTTAGTATTGCACGAGTGGGTTAAATCATTCACCTTCAATTTCTACTCGATTAAAATCCAAATTAAGCCCAAAATTTAAACAGTCTTTGAATCCAACCAAACTAGTTCCTTGTCGTCCAAAATTTCGATACGATCGCAATGGAGAAAACCATGCATGAATCCGAACTCGTATGCAAAAGTTATTTATGTTTGAAAATTTGAGTATTAAAATTAAATCAAAATTAAAACAAAGGGCAAATCTGTAAAATCGTACCCTCCTCAACCCTAGCCCTAACCCACTTCAGTCACGATTAAGAAACCACGACCGCCACTAACGAACCTCCTGCCGTGCCACCTACAAGTGCCACCACGGCTATCCGACCATCTCACGCCACTCCTCGGCCCATGCCACTGCCCCCAATGGCCACGCGGCCAACTCCAAACGCCACCGTCATCAGTCCGCCGGGGCCTTTTAGTGTTATTTCTGGCAATTCTAGCAAACTATGACCCAAACTAATACCATAGATCTACTCTACCGATCGACCTCTACAAGCCTATAGCTCCCGATCGTCAATTGGTCGAAGATCCGCCTTTAATTCTAAAATACTAGCAACAGACGGCTGAGAAAGATCGTCGATTTCTCGACAAATGGATTCTCCAATTGAAAAACGAATTGCAAAGATAGATTGCGTTCTTCGAGAGTTTTTCAACGATATATAATTTGATATGGTTTGAAGAATTTGAATTTTCAATTTGATTTTGAACATGCAATTAGGGTATGAGATGTCTACCATTGAGAAGGAACATGTAATGGAATAGATAGGTAGAAATTGTACGTACAGACAATGAAAATAAGAAGCTGCTAGGTTATAACAGCCTATATATAGACATAGATGGATAAGAACGAAGGGAACGGATCGAATTGGGTTGAAACGATAACAACGACCCGAAAAGCACGTTTCGTTCCTAACACGAAAATAGGTCATCCAATATATCGAAATATATGTTTTCGATATTTTTGAACTCAATGGAATTAGTTTCAAACCCTAATTTCATTGTAGATAAAAGTTAGCTTTTAAAATCAGATTATATACATTTAAGTTCTATTAATTGATTTCCACACGTTTCAGGCTTGCATGATCAAATGATAAGTCTGATCGCTACGAAACTTGAAATCCTATAATAATTTACTATTACGGATCCGATGGGTCTAGTTTTGTCAAAATACGAGACAGTGGCCGAAAGGCAAATTTTACAAGGTAATTAAATAAATTATGATTAAACTAATTTAATCACTTTTAAATTCTAAATTAAAAATTAACAATTTTCATCATATCTGATTACACAGAAATTAATAATCTTTTAATATTAAATATTCCATGCTAAATCTAAGATTTAAATTATAAATTAGCTTTAGCGTTAAATTACAACTGGAATAAAACCATTCATTATAATATAAATTCCATAAATCTTATTTACTTTAATATTTTTAATTACCAAAAATATGGGTCGTTACAATCTCCCTTACTCAAAAAATTTCGTCCCCAAAAGAAACAAGAAAGAATCAAGAGGTTTGGTATGTTTTATTCAAAATAGTCAATTTAGAAACAACTAAAGTTACATATTTAGGTTAATAAAATATAAAAAATTACTCAACTTCTACAAAGAAATTCTAAGTCCTAAATTTAATTTCGACAAAGTTTCCTTTGCATGGTTAGGTCCAAAATATAATAATACCAATAACAACAATATATATACCATATTTTAATAATTAAATATCATGAAAAAAAAATAACCGTAATCCAAAAACGTATCTAATTGTCGGGTAAACAAATTTTATTTATGAAACCAAAAGCAGCAGTTATTGCTTCCATAGACCTATATTTTACTTACATAATCCAAAAGAGTTAGAATGATGTAAAAAGAGAAATATATTAGTTGTTTCAATTAATAATACAAACAATACAACATAACAATAGTCCTATGCAAACAAAATAGTACAACCATCATACACAATAAAAAATTCATCATACATCCATCGTAATCAAAACAAATGTTTTGTCCAAGTTTAGACATTTTTCATCGTACAAGGATGATAAATAAACTACCAAGTGTAACTTATGCTCAACGGCCTTCGATAATTACTTAATAGATTATTCATACAACTTTAAACGAATTGAAGTATCATTTCCCAAACATCCCATAAGCCAAACAACAATGAATTTTAAATATTATTTAAGTTTATTTTATTGGTTTCCCTCTTTTTTTCCATCATTTACTTTCAATTATTTTCATTCATTCATACAATGTCATTATTTTTCATTCATTTACTTACATAAAAAATTTCCATTCAATATTTGAAATCATTAATAAATCCGTTCTTAAAGTATTACATTTCTTTCTTTGCAGTTTAATTCACATTTATTATTTACTTATATACTCGATTTCTTAATATTCATATTCATTCATGAATCATTTCATATTAAACAAATTGAAGTATCATTACTCAAACATCCTATAAGCCAAACAACAATGAATTTTAAATATTTTTTAAGTTCATTCTATTGGTTTCAATTTTTTTTATCATTTACTTTCATTTAATTTCATTTATTTTCATTCATTCATACAATGTCGATATTTTTCATTCATTTATTTACATAAAAAATTTCCATTCAACATTTGAAATCATTAATAAATCCATTCTTAAAGTATTACATTTGTTTCTTTGTAGTTTAATTCACATTTATTATTTACTTATATACTCGATTTCCATTTAATATTCATATTCATTCATGAATCATTTCATCTTATGCTTCTTAACTTTTATTATTCTCATTTACTTCTTCATACATAGTATCATTTAATATTAAAACTAGTTATGAACCATTTCAACATTTTCTTTAAGTTTATAATCAATTACTTAAATAGTATTCACTTTTTACTATTCAATTTAATTATTAAGCATTTCAAAACATTAACTTTAGTCTATAACATTTCTTATGACATCTTATTTTATCATTTATAACATATGTTCATTTTGAATCGTTTTTGTTACTTAAGCTTTTACTTGTATAATTGATTGTGTTGTGCGATGTCAAGTACTACATTAAAGATAGTCAATTATTATTAGTATAAATACTTCCCCTTATTTTATGATTAAACCCATGATGATGCTTTATTGATTTGGTTTAGAGTTTTATTTGGGAAATTGCAAGGGCACAATTCTTTTAAGGGGGTATGTAACGACCCGCAAATTTTACACTATTGATTTAAATTAACTAAAACTAAATTTTTAATTAAAAAAGAATTTGGTGTCGTGCTTATAATTGTAGTGAAAGTCTTTCCGAGATAATAAGCTTGGTATATAATTTTAAAGGATTTGGATTTACGTTTTGCAAAATATAGGCGTCATAGTGTTGAAATGGAGTACGTGGCTACTTTTGGGCGAATTGGTTACAAATAACTACACTCATCTCGTTGCCTATATAAATACTGCTTAAAACCCCTAGAGTGCAGCTGTTAGATCAGTCTCTGTTCCATAATCCTAAAATTTCTCTTAATATCATTTTAATGGCAAATGATTTCGTTACTTACAATAGAATTCAAACTATCTAATACCCATTGAATTATAAATCGGGTGGTCGTTTGTCATAAAAGTGCTCGAATCAACTAGAAATCGCATTCAAAGTTGCTAGCGGTGAAACGTAAGGGGATGAATTGGGCGTTTCCTATTTTGACGACGATTGGAGAAATTGGAAGCATGGTGTCAAAGAGCTCGAAGAGAGGAGTTGAACGCTAGTGGTGGCACTTCATATCATGGCATGAGTTGATTTCAATTTTCGAAACAAGGTTTTGACCTTCGGGATTTGCAGTGACGGCTGGTGAAGACGAAGGTGGTGACAGCGTGTTCAAACGGTGGTTTATAGTTGTGAATTTGCAAGTAGGAGAAAACGTGGGAATAGAAATGTGGATGTAGGCTTTACCACTATAGCTGATTTGGTATTTTCATTTATACCATTGTTATACTGTTTATGAATTAGTGATAATTAATATATTGAAACGTGGATTGATGTAATTATCAAGTAAAATAGTTGAATTATTGAGTTAATGTATATTTATATTGATGTTTTATTCCACCATGAGGTTTCCCTTTTTCCTTTCTTAGTTTTGAAATTTTAAATTATAAAATAAATGATCTGCTATTTTTAATATCGAAAATTAGTTGCAAGTGTATTTCGTGGCATTTGTAATTGATTCCAGATGTTTAAAATAGTAGGACGTCACAAAAACTTTTGCTATATACATCCATATTTACTTTCCAACACACGTTCCCATGTATAACAAATAGAACATATTAAAATCCATTTAGCTAAAAATATTCTTCTTGCATATTATTATCCATACAAAATATACATCCTTCATTTTAAGTTTTGTCAATGGCATGCAATATTGGAAAAAAAGTAATGAATTTTTTATAATAACATACTTGGCCCAAAAGACTTATGAACTCCATCGCACTCTCTAGCCTCTCCCATTCCTAAAGTTTTTCTAATTTGGTATAGGATGCCTACTTGAAACCAATGCAACAAAGAAATCCAACTTCAAACCACCAAAAATGACACACCAAAAACATATATTCAACCGGTGTTTCCTCAAGCATTGTAGCAATACTCTAAATGAATATGTATGTTCATCCTTGATTCTTGAATAAACTTAGATATCAAAGGAAAATATAGGTACAAACTTATTTAGTTTCTCCTTGAACACTTCATCAATTCATCCAAAATGATATTACCAACTAGTCAAAGAATCTTGTTGGGTCTAATATGTAGTCAATGGTATACTTCATCAGCCACTCTCAATTAATGAAACCTAGAAGTTGAATTCAACTATAAGAATATCTAATATCAATTAAGTTGGTCAAGCAATTCATTAATGCACTAGAAGAGATACTTGCTCTTTATTATTGCTTTGTTTAACTCACTCTAATCAACACAAAGCCAATGAGACTCATCCCTTTAGAAGTGAACATCACAAGTATTACCTATAATAAAAACCTCAAGTTTTTATTAACCCCTTCCATTCAAGCTCTTCGGTTTTGTTTATAATTTTGGCGTTCTCCTTAGCTATGTAGTTAAAATGCTCAACGGTTCCGTAGTGGTGGAGGTATAAAATATCATGGAAGGGATATACAAAGGGCGTAGTAGAAAAATAGGAATGTGCAAAAGGCTATATCAGAGGGAAAGTCAAATGGATAAATAATTTTTTATCAGTCTTCTATCATTGGTGTAGAAAAGTGAAACAACTTTTACTCATATATAATGAAATCCAAGAATGTCTTAATCCAAGTAGTTCAAACTTTGGGACTAGAAATGGTATTCCAAATTACGATGAGCATCTAGGCATTGAAGTTAGACATGCTTAAGCTTTTTTACTAGGGATTACAAGAAAATAATGTAAATTATATATATATATATATATATATTAAAATTTCTAAAGTGGATACTATAGTAACCTTATTTAGCGGTAAATAATAGTGCTTTAATGTGCTCATTAGTTAGGAGTGTTAAATTGTAAAAGAGTAGCCTACATAGGGCACTAAACGCTTTAGCTTAGCTGTATCTATCTAGGCTTCATCAGGTCTTTAGCTAATTAGCTCCTTAAGAGACATCATTTTAAATTTATTTAGTGCCGACATCGTTTTTGGAACCAATTCGATACTAAACTTGACTTCCCCCTTTCGACGTTAATCGAACACCTCCTTGGAGATATTTGGGTACTCACATGTAATTAGAACATTCAATCCTCATCATAAGAAACTTTGAACGATTATAAAAGTTACTAATGTCCAAGTTCGAACATCTCTATTAGTTGTTCGCCCTCATCTCTCAATACAACCAATAAACTCACATAATCAAGTGCGACCCTATACGTAAAAAGCCTATAGATACTCAAAAATATTCCAAAACTAATGAACTCAACCACAAAATAACCGAAAAATATATGACCAAGAAATCAAACATACATCCAAACACATCAACTCAGATTTTTTTGAACCTCCAATCTTGTTCGTGGCTTTAAGACAGCAGATATTTTTTTTAGTTCCAACTTTGCTACTATATCACAAGATATAAATGAACTAGATGCAACAACATCGAAAAGATTCCTAACTATTAATTGAAAATAAGTATATCACCTTCAAAAATAGAATACCTAGAATCACTTCCACTTGCACCAACTATCACTCTCGATTGCTGGGATGACCACAACGAGTGACCTTGGCTCACACTACCTTGAACTAGATATTTTTTTTCCACACATTCCCTAATTCCCATGGTGGATCAACATTTAATTATAAATGTCGATAGCGCTATATATG
The DNA here is from genome assembly GCA_030765085.1 of Allium cepa. Classification (NCBI taxonomy): domain Eukaryota; kingdom Viridiplantae; phylum Streptophyta; class Magnoliopsida; order Asparagales; family Amaryllidaceae; genus Allium; species Allium cepa. Next base: position 893,912,927 of record CM060928.1, on the reverse strand, counting down.
TATCTGCATCCGTATCCTAAATCATTCTCCGATAACTTCATCCATGGATATAGAATGATATTGGATATTTATCATATCCACCGATTAATAAATATGAAACATAAATATAAAATTTTAGTTTAACATAATTTTTATTTACAATCCCATTTATTTATAAGTGTATGAAAATAAACAAATATGATAATCATATATAGTTTTAAGCAGTTAATATGTTCTAAATGCATATAATATAAATTATTTACTTTATAAATAATAAATACATATCATTCGTTATACTAAAATATACGTAATATAAACAATAATCTTAACAAAAAATGAATAATATAATTTCCGGGCGCGAATGTCTTCATATTTGCATCTGTATTAATTATTTTGAATATCAGATATTTATCTGTTTTTAAAATACAAATACGGATGAATTTTGGATTGTTCAAGTATATATGGACAAGCTTATTCCCACATAGCTCATTAAGAAACATCATTCTAAATTGATTTAGTGCCGACATCGTTTTTGGAACCAATTCGATACTAAACTTGACTTCCCCTTTTCGATGTTAATCGAACACCTCCTTGGAGATATTTGGGTACTTAGATGTAATTAGGACATTCAAACCTCATCATAAGCAACTTTGAATGGTTATAAAAATTACTAATGTCCAAGTTTGTCCTCGCACACAACATCTCTAATAGTTGTTCGCCCTCATCTCTCAATACAACCAATAAACTCACATAATCAAGTACGACCCTATATGTAAAAAACCTATAGATACTCAAAAAAATTCCAAAACTAATGAACCCAACCACAAATAACCGAAAAATATACGACCATGAAATCAAACATACATCCAAACACACCAACTCAGATTTTTTGAACCTCCAATCGAGTTCGTGGCTTTAAGAGAGCAGATATTGTTTTTAGTTCCAACTTTGCTACAATATCACAATATATAAATGAACTAGATGAATCAACATCGAAAAGATTCCTAACTATTAATTGAAAATAAGCATATCACCTTCAAAAATAGAATACCTAAAATCACTTCCACTTGCACCAACTATCACTCTCGATTGCCAGGATGACCACAACGACTGACCTGGGCTCACACTACCTTGAACTAGATATTTTTTCTACATATTCCCTACTTCCCATAGTGGATCAACATTTAATTATAAATGTCGATAGCGCTATATATATGTATCTGCATCCGTATCCTAAATCATTCTCCGATATCTTCATCCATAGATATAGAATGATATTGGATATTTATCATATCCACCGATTAAAAATATGAAACATAAATATAAAATTTTAGTTTAACATAATTTTATTTCCAATCCCATTTATTTATAAGTGTATGAAAATAAACAAATATGATAATAATAGATAGTTTTAAGCAGTTAATATGTTCTAAATGCATATAATATAAATTATTTACTTTATAAAACAATAAATACATATAATTTATTATACTAAAATATACGTAATATAAACAATAATCTTAACAAAAAATGAATAATATAATTTCCGGGCGCGAATGTCTTCATATTTGCATCTGTATTAAATATTCTGAATATCAAATATTTATCTGTTTTTAAAATACAAATACAGATGAATTTTGGATTATTCAAGTATATATGGACAAGCTTATTCCCACATCTAAAGAAATGTACCATAACCTTTTCTACCTAAATACAAGTAGGTACACAATTGCATATTCAATGACCTTAAGCACTTTATATGTGTCTTATTCAATTTATTCCTCGGCTCTAGCTTACCATCCTTCTTCATCTCACCCTTTAGAAACCTATTCATACCCTTCTTCCATTAAGGCTTGAAGTGAAACCCTTCCATTATGGCTTTGGTATGTTCCCATTGTTGTGCATAATAGCTTTATCTCTAGCACGCTCTTCCTAATGGGAGTGAGCAAATGGTTGGTTCGGCTTGAAACCAATAAAAAATGTTGAAACCAAAATAACCATTCAAGAAACATAAACCGAACCAAAACGATATTTTTTAAAACCAAAACCAACCAAACCGATTATATATTGTTTGGTTGGTCTATTTAGTTTATCTTAAAATGAATTAGATCTTCCGGTTGTTGATATAATATAAGATTAAAATAATTAATTAAGTTCATATGATGCACATTTTGAAAAATATACTACTCTTTGTAAAATATTAAAATGAATTGAAAGGAAAAAAATATTGTTATGAAATATTATAAATAATAGTGGTGCCAGTAGTAATTTTGTCATTTTAAAATAATTTGATTTTTAAACTTGGTTTAATTAGTTGGTTTAGTTTTCAAATATTGAAAACCAAACTCGACAAAAAAACCAAAAATATATAAAAATAGAAACCGAAACCAACCAATTAACTAACAAAACTGAACCAAACCGACCAAACATAATTGGTTTGTTTGATTTATTCGGTTTGAACCAATAAATGCTCACCCCTACTACCTTCCTAATAAAGGAAAAGAACAAGCAGTTTATCAATATGGTCATTAATGTGTGACAACACTATCATGCTCAACTCCTTTCAACGACCAAACACAAACTTCTCATCCTTCTTCATGGAAGTATTAGTCAAAGTCAAAACATAACTAACAAAGCATGAAATCTGTTCGCATAATCTAATACTTACATTTTGCCCTGCTTTAGCTTGAAATATGTCTAGACCATTGTAGACTTCTCTGTTTAAGGCATGAACTGGTTCTCAAACTTCACTTTGAAATCACACGAAGTAATATCTACTTCAAGCACAATAGGTATAGTATGTTCCCAACAACCGAGTGTAGCTCCTTCAAACTCTTAAAAGCTAACCATCTGCAACATTCCATTGTTATTCTCATACCATTGACTACCATTTCACAGATTTTAACCCATGATAGAACATTCATACTGGACTCAACATGAGAGAAATGCTCACCACCATAACTATGGTCAATTGAGCTAACTCCTTGTCCTCTCAATTAAATTGCTTCATTAGCATCTACCAAATAGTGTCTGCGGGTGTGGCGTAGTGGAAAGGAGGCTTCGGTTCTGATAAAAAGGCCCAAGTTCGATTCCTACCATGCGCTTCCCTATCCTATATAAATTTACCTAAGGGTATGGGGGCTTGGATCAGCGGACTGCTTTATTATACCCTCCTCAGGAGTTTACCGGCCAGCCGGGTTCTCCTGGGGTTTCAAAAAAAGAAAACCTACCAAATAGCAATAATAAGTATTTGATTGGTTTATTCAGAGAGCTGGTATTGTACTGTGTACTGAAGAACGAAACCAGCAGCTAACTCCTTTGGCATCATAAGCGCAGACTTCAGATCATCCAGTGTAAGAGTCATCCCCATTCCTGTTTCCATATTCATTCAAATGACCAATTCAAGAATTTTTTTTGACCAGTATGTAAGGGCTTTATAACACATTTTATCAAACAATTTACAAACAATACATACTTTACATGATGTTCAGAGTGAAAGTGAGAGTTTACCTAGCATTGTCATCGAGAGACCAATTATCTGAAAGTCAGTTCTGACCCAGAGGAAAGTGGATGGTTTTAGCAATGGAGTGACAGCTGCAGACACCCCGAATATTGGAAATCCCAGTGATAGATTCTCACAGAAACTTTCAAAAGACCCCTTTCTTCCATTGTTAGCATCATAGCCATTAAAAGAAGAAGATGATGAATTTGAAGAAAAAACTAATGCTGGTTTTGTTCTACAATGTGAAGAGTTGCTTTTTGTAGGAAGATAGTACCTGGTTGGGTCTTTAAGATCATATAGTGATTGATGTTGATGAGTAATAGATTGGTATTTGAAGGAGTTGATCGTATTCATGAGGGGATCAAGAGTGGTGAATTTGATTGACCTAAACTAGTGCAGAAACGTGTATTTTTGAAGGATGAATGCAAAGAAGACTGGCGTACCTATTCCTCATAGTTATCCAGACAAATTTGTAGTCGTTGTCAACTTATAAGCTGCTGCTTTTGCAGACAAGTGCTCAGTTGTGCTGAGTGATAGAGACGTGGTGTTTGTCAGTATGTCGAAAAAAATCGCATATTTTTATTTTTGTGATATAAGTGTTGATGGCAGCCATGTTTTGATGATGGTCCGGGCTCATGGACCACTTTGATCCGTAATTCAAATAGTCGTCGGTTAGACACTGGAATCAGTGGTCCAAACGCTCCATTTCACTTGATTGAACTCTGATTCTTTTATTTTTTTGCTTAAATTCTCATCATGTCATTTTCCTCCATTCTCCTTTTCTGTATTGTTTTGAAAATAAAAAAAATCTACATTGCAAAAATTATTATTGCATAAACATTTAAACAGCAAGCTTTACACTTCGTTCTTTACAACTGCAAGATCCTTCAATACTATTGCACGCTTGTCAAGTTTATTGTCGTTAAACTTCTATCTTTATGCACTACTACAATATACGCAACTACAGTTGTGTTTGTACAGTTATGCACTGCAGTGTCACAAAACTTCAGTTGTTGACCTTAAAACTATTTGCTACTTGCATACATAGTATTTCAATATAAAATTTTTTGCGCATACCTTGTATATGATTGTGTAGATTTTTGAAAAATGGTTCACGTATCCAACGATTAAACTGGTTGGGCAATCAAAACCTTAAAGCCTGAGTTATTACGGTTCGACTCACGGTCCGATCACGAAAACTATTGACAAAATTACGAATATCTTACCAAATTTTGCAATTAAATTTTGTCAAATTAACTACTTATAAGCAATCCAAACCAGCTTTATTACTTTTCAAAAAAAATGTTCCCAAACTAGCTCATTACATAACTAATGAGTTGAATTTGCTGTTTGTACTGGAAAAGAAGGTGGATTGCCTTCATATAACATCCAGACAGTTTAATCTTGGAATAGTTAGTTTTAATCTTGAATAATTAAGACTGACTAAATAGAAAAAGTATTCCTAAAAGCTGCCAAATATCTGCTCTTTGCTTAGAAACTGCCATGTTGATATATGTATGTATACGAGGAGCGCTCCTTGGCACCTCTGTTTGAAAGCATCCTAATTTCAATCACAAGTTTTTATTTAAATAATTGAGTGAGTGGAGAGAGAGTTAGTGGAAAGAGAAAGAAACAGAAACACATCGTGGATATCAGGAAGCTGTAGGGGTGCTACGGCGTTTGACTTGCAGTTGAACGCTCATATATATATGTGTGTGTGTGTGTACGTACGTATGTATGTGTGTATGTATGTATGTATACACACGCATGCGTGCGCGCGCACACACACACACATATTTATATGTATGTATCTATCTATGTATCTATATGTATATATAAACATACACATACATGTATGTGTGTGTGTTTATGAGAAGATTAAGATGAACGTACATTCTATTTACAACGATAATCCACGATGATAAATACGATGTTACACGCTCAATACGTAAGACTTGAGTAAAAGTAAAACCATTTCACTTGTGCGCGGTACAGAGGATATATTCAAATCTTTGATCACTATCAATTATTGGTTTATACGCAATATTATAATAAATATGATTATAACTCTTTTGCACTGTATATTGTTCCATCATTGCCAAATCTGTATTGTTCGGCTACACGAACTTTTCTACATGAAAATGGAAATTTGGTATCACTAATAAAATCTTAGGCCCATAATCAACATTAAATGTAACATCCGGGGATTTTTGACTCTCGAAAATCGACATCAACACGTCCGCTGTTAAAAATGCCGAGCGACCGAATGCCGAAAATTCCAGGTTATTACGTAAAAGAAGAAAGAAGTAGAAGAAAAAGATAAAAACAACATCAGATTCTCGCAATCATAGCAGAAAAAAGTATAATATATAGTAACAACTTTTAAATACAAAGAAACCTGTACTGTTATATATACATACCATTATCAGAGTACAACAATCATCCATTTATTTAGACAGCTTAATACTTGTCCTTACCAAGTGGAAATAATAACCAAGTATGGAGATACGACTCTATCATCCAGCTCGCCCGTGACGGCCTGGATTTCAACGCTTGAAAATCGACATCCATACATCACTTGTGTTCGAATGCCGCAGATTCAAATGTTCAAATCTGATTCGTCGGAGCTTATAACACATTAAGTACAATAACACGGCGGAAGAAAATGAATAAGATCATTGATATACAACATCTGATACAACACATTGATACAAATGATATCAATATACATCACAGATACACAATAGCGGAAATAAAATACCACCAGAAGAAGAGATAGCATCTTCAATGCTAATCTTCAAGAGAGAAGGAAAGAAAGAATCCAACACTACGACACATTGCTCCAAAGCTCTAAAGACTTTCATCTCCAAAACCAAAAGCTCGAACCACCATCATCATGTTGTATTAAGCAAGGTCATCCATCTAAAAACTCTAAAACTTTTGATCCACATCAATACTTGACTATCTTCTGATTCTACAAAAACCTGACTCTAGGCTGCCCGTGTGGAAAAATTATGGACGCCCAGAGTTTTGGAAGGGAACAATAAACTTCAGGTCAGTCATGGGACTGGTGTGAGCAAACGAAAACATTTTGTCTTAATTAAAAGCAAAGTAAAAGTATTTAAAAGAAATTCGCAATGCTTTTTGGAAAATTAAACTACTATAAGGCCTCCCCGCGCACACATAATGCAAGCGCATAATTGGAGGAGATTTCCCCTTATGATAGTCAAACATGCTTGATACGCAAAAATCTTTTTATATTATTATTAGTGCATAGTGGAAAACATTTGCAAATATAATATTAATCTTAGGCAACATACGTACCATTATATATGCCTACTATAGCTACCATGTTATATGGCAGGTTCTATAACTAAAACCGTACAAGATGCTTATTGGTGATTGGATTTCCAACAAATAGTTAGGCAGAGGAACTTCCTATTGCCATATGGGTGTGCGTCTGGAGGGACGCCTCGAGAACTTAACTAGCTGTCTGCCAACACAAGGCCGGGTTACCCATGCCTGGAAGTAAAACCTACAAGTATGCCATCCCTGGTCGTTACCGACCTTTATCCGAGGATCCTCAACCACAAAGCAACAACCACAAAGTAATAAATTTGCAGCAACTACATAGGTTAAATATCAAGGCTCCATACCATGATACCACCTTTTTCCAGAAGAAATGGACATACCCTAGGGCGCGACCCCTAATAACCTTGCCGCATCTTTCATGTTTCAACCTTTTCTAGGTTGTGAGGTCCGACGGGGTCACGTCCACAAAGCTACGCTTTTCACAAAAGGCATGCTTCGATCTACACATGATCGGAAGCGCTTCGTATGCTACATTACCAAATTGGGAATGTATCACTCATAACCATCAACTACATAACCTCGGAGCTCATACGTCTCAGAGAAGGGTGTTAAGCTAAGAGAATAAATTCTCCGCTACCGAACAGAAATGTATTTGATAGAAACTAGCTTTACATCTCAAAGTGTAACGTCAGACATACATCCATACATGTCTGTTCCGGGTTCGAACAGAACCAAAGGCACTTCGAAAGAAGCCCTTGCAATCCGGATAATCTCTAATCACGTCCAGACTCCCTATCACAAAGGGTGATCAAATCTCTGTACTGGAGACCTATCTGTGCAGAGACATTCGACGGGTTATCCTTTCACTTTAGAAAATATCCGGTCTTCACAATCAGTCTTCAAATGCCATTTGTATCGTCGTATCACTCTTCAGAATGGGTTATATGACACAAAGTCCTCTCTCGGCTAAATCGAATAATGAGCGCTTAATTTAAAAAGCATATGGATATTGGGACCTTAGTTAAGTCACAACTTATTACCCAAAACTTTTCTTTCAAATGGTTTAAACAAATTACCATTTTCAAATCTTTAAACAAAAAGATTCACTTCACAAAGTTCACCAATCTTTAACAAAGATTCATTCATAGCTTTGAAAACCATTTTCAATTCAAACTTGAAATCTTTTCAACACAAATTGGAAATCCTTTCTTTATACGAAAGCTATTATTATTTGAAAACAAATAGTTCTCGTTTCCGAAAATCCGATTACAATTTGCACAAGTTAAAGCCCTTTAAGTATAAAACTTGGGTTAAATTCAAATTCCCAAAACAATACTTTTAAAATGGTTTAAAACCCATATAAACACATTTATAACTTGTATAACCTTTTTAAACCATAATTTCCAAACATATAATTCAATTTCAAATCTTGAATTCAAATTCACATCAAATTATTTTAATTTCAAAACTTTATCAAGTTATTCAAAATAACATTTATCTTCAAAACTCCTTTTCAAAAGCTTTTCATATTTAACCCAATTCCATTTCCAAAACTATTTTGGATTCAAAATTCAATCTTTAAAACCATTTCATAATATTAGGTTCAAATATCCATGACTCAACCAATTTCCTCGTGCAATCAATATTTGTGTGTGTATAGTGTAGCCCAGTGGTTTTACACAATAGTGCCACATCATCAATCATCACAGATTCAAGCACAGCAATATCGATAAGCGGTATAATATATAACGTCTATCTTCATTCACAGATTCACAGACAAATAATATTAATTCATCACAGATGAAAAAATTACATTCATCAAAGCTCAAATCAAACAGAGCATCACACATCAGGGATATCAAACACTTCAACATTCAATAGAATCCCAACATCCATAAGTAAGATTAATTAATCATCTGATCAATTTAAACCAGATTAATTACTTATGAATAAATCACTTATCCTGGTTAATTAATAATAATTAATTAAAAACCATTTTGATTAATTATTCTTTAATCATTTGTTAATTAATCATTAATAATAAATTAATTAACCTTTAATTATTAATTAATCAACCTTTAATCATTAAATGATTATCCTTTAATTAATTATCCTTAATTAATTACATTAATTAATTAGCCCTTAATTAATTATCATTCCTTAATTACCTTCATTAATTAATTAACCTAAGTTAATTGCGTAATAAATTTTCCCTTAATTAAGTAATTATCTTTTAATCCCTAATTAATTAACTTTTAATCATCAATTAATTCACCTTAATCATAAATTAATTAATCTTTAACCATTAAGTAATTACTCTTAATTAATTATCCATTAATTGCTTATATTAACAAATCATTAATTACTTAATTAAATTAAAAGATAATCCATATTATCTTTATTAATCACTTTAATTATCCTTTAAACTTATTAAATAAATCTTGTAATAGTTTAACTTAGACTTTAAAGTTAATTAACAACTAAAACATCTTTTCTTAATTAACTTCATAATATTATTAAGTTTATTTAAAATAACTTTTGAAATAAAGGTCATATATATATACACACACACATATATATATTTAAACATTTTAAACTTAATTCATTTTTATTTTTATTTTAAAACTTTTATCTAATTCCAAACTTTACATAAAATGATTATTATACACAAGAGCTAATTAAGAAATTTATTTAAACTTGATTTGTTTTAAAGTTTTAAAAACTGTTTTTATATAAAAATCTACAGACCCGAGCCAATTCTTATTTTACCCAAGCCTAACCTTGAGTTAACCCACATCCATTTTGCTTCGAGTATTTTCACGAATTCCCTTAGTTGCCTCCGAGTTACTCCTTGTCTTCCCCAATTTTAATTACAACACATAGATATATGATCGCGTGCACGTGCATGAATGCATCGATCACCTCCTGTCACTGCTATGACCGTCGACAAGTCAACAACGACCACCTCTATCCACCAGATCACTCAGCACCAGAAAATCATCAGTGGATTCGAAATGGAGAAAAACCAAGCAAACCTGGAACCAACTCCCTCATCGGAAAACACCTCGCCTGATCACCACCGATCACCTGAAACTGTGCCTCCACGTCTAGACGTTTGCCAGAGACCTATATTTGTTTTCCCCTAGGTGCGAAAGCCTATAACCAACTATCGCCAACAAGAATGCTACTTCTTTATCATTTACCAAAATAGTTTGTTAAACCCTAAACTCACGCCGCATCAACACGACGATCATCTAAAAAATCTTCCATCATTTTTCCTTCGATCTACGTCACGTCATCCTCCTCTGACATCAAGCCTGAGGTTCAATCGTTCGTTGATCATCGAAAATTGATATTTTTTCCAATTTCGTTCATCTCGTAAATTCACAACCGATACCAAACTATAAATCATCATTTTATTTTTAAAATTCATGGTTTTGAAACACGAATTCATTCCTATAATTTGAAATCGAAATCCAGACATTTGGTTTTGAATCTATTTTGATTTTCTATTGTTTTTCCCATTCTTGAAATAAATTCACAATATAAAAGCTTGGGTTTATTTTTATTATCCTGTTTAAATTATCTTTTCTTTAGTAACCATAATTCGAATTTGTATAGATTGTAAGATGTGAATTTTTAAAATAAAATTTCAAGCTTGTATATATAAGAACAGACATATATGCCTATATACATATAATTTAATATATACGTATATAATATGCATGTATGTATACAACATGCAAGCATATTCAACAGCTAGGCAATATTTCATAACATATTCAAACACCAATCACAAACATCAAAACATAAAAGTAGAGATAAGTGAGTTTGATCACCTGAGAAATCAAAACAGAGACAAGGTCTTATGAAATGATCTGTAATTGATTTTTTTATTACTTTATCTTTGTTTCCAGGTTTGCTTTGAAAACTTTACTTGATCATTTGATCTGCTTTGCCCTGTATCAAGTCAGGTTGCACTTGATTGCTTCAGGTCTTGTTTGATTGGTTTCAGGTCCGAGTTGCTTTACTGGTTTGTTTGGTTAAAAAATTTACTTTGCTTGATTTGATTTTTGTTTCAATTGCTTCAGGTTGAATCATTTTTGAGTTGATTCACTCTTGAATCAGATTCCAGAACTTGAGTTTGATTTGCATGATCTGGAAATATTTTTCTCTGAAGCTTTGTGTTTGAGTTGATTTCTGGATTTGAACTTCCAGGTTGAAGTTGTTTGAGTTGAATATTGAACTTTGCTTTTATTTCCAGGTTGAAACCTGAATTGAATTTTGCTTTATTATTCATTTTAATTTCCAGGTTTTTTTTTTTTTTGGTTTACAACTTTCTTTTGTTTTGAATATTAACAAAGAAAAAATGAGGAAGAAGAAGATATGATTATTACATGGCCTTGTTTCACATTTTTATTGATTAATTTGAAAATAAAAGACAATTGACTTTTTTAATTATAAAACAAAATTAAACCAACATTTGTCTTTGTTAAGCTAACACTTGTTAGTTACTTGTATTATCATTTTGCAAATGTTAAAATGTAAACATTTTATATTTATATCCTTTATCTTTAATTAGTTTATAGAATTGTTTTAAACCCTTAACTTAGATTTATTTATAAATTATGTTTTATGTTTTTCTCATTTATACTTTTATGTATTTACAAAAAATTCCTTTTTTATATTAAGATATGTATTATATTTATGCATTTTCTATTATTTATATTTTATACTTTTATAAATTTCAAATAGCAATTCAAAAATTATTGTAGTAATTTCAAAATATAACTTCCAAATCAAAATGTCTATTTAATGTAATTTGGGAAAACAAATCTTTATTAATTGAAAATATAATGTTTTCAAATCCAATTTATTTATAAGATTTTTAATTTTGCATTTCAATTCCAAGATTCAATTTATAATAAATTTATAAGTATAAATAAATAAAAAAACATATCTTTATAAATTTGAAATTTTTTTGACCATTAAATTCACAATTTAACATTAATTACCAAATTAAATTTAACTAAAATTCAGGATTTTTACAAATTCCCCCCTTAAGAAAATTTCATCCTCCAAATTTGCTAGACAAGGAGACGACAAAGAACAGATGAACACATCTGAGATAGAGAATTGATTTACCAGATCAAACATAATATCTATTCTACATTTGGCTTACCAAATCATAATATCAATAAATATGAGAATAAACTTATTTAACACTTTACGAAATATTTGGTTCATCTGATCTATGAAATATACAGGGGCATTGGTTAGTTCGAAAGGATAACTAACCGTTCGTAGAATGTACTGGACCCCAAAAGAACAGATAAATGGATACTCAATTCAGGTCAAAATATCCCGAAATATATACTAGCTTGTCCATCTTCGGACTTAGATCCACACAAGTAACAAAATTTTCCAAATTTTTGTTTTAATCGAAATCGTTCTATCGATACAAATAAATTTTATCTTCATATTTCGTTAACTAATTTATTTCAATTGAAATTTAAAATTGATTAAAGTTAAGACGAGAAGTTGATAGAAAACTAACGAAGAGAATACGAAATATGAGTTTTCTGCATGATTTGCAAGGCCACCATCACATCGAAGCTTCTCCCTCAAGATGCCACAAAGCTATCCAAAAGAATTGAAGTTGAATGATGATCAAAGAGATTGATAGAAAAGTTGTTCCAGTTGTTGCGAGGTATCGACCATTTGTAGTGGTACTCTCCTGTCCCCTATCTCGTCCTCTTTTTACACTCATACTCACTATCAGGGGATAGTAAGAGAATTTACTAAGGCATTCAGATGGATATCTTAGGGATATACTCATTCTAGGGTATTCGTAACCCTATCTCTAATGAATTACCTAATGTATTATACTCCTGAGCTAAAGTTCAACCTTCAGCTCTGATACCAAATTGTGATGGGCCGGATGTCAACGCTCAAAAATCGACATCCATACTTCATTTGTATTCGAATGTCGTAGACTCAAACGTTCAAATCTGATTCATCAAAGCTTATAACACATTAAGTACAACAACACAGCGAAAGAAAATGAATAACATCATTGATATACAACATTTGATACAACACATTGATATAAATGATATCAATATACATCAGAGATACACAATAGCGAAAATAAAATAACATCAGATGAAGAGATAACATCTTCAATGCTAATCTTCAAGAGAGAAGGAAAGAGAGAATCCAAAACTACGACACCATTGCTCCAAAGCTCTAAAGAATTTCATCTCCAAAACCAAAAGCTCGAACCACCATCATCATGTTGTATTAAGCAAGGTCAGCCATCCAAAGACTCCAAAACTTTTGATCCACATCAATACTTGACTAGCTTCTGATTCTACTAAAACCTGACTCCAGGATGCCCGTGTGGAAAAATATGGGTACCTAGAGTTTAGGAATGGAACAATAAACTCCAGGTCAGTCATAGGACTGGTATGAGCAAACGAAAACAGTTTATCTTTATCAAAAGCAAAACAAAAGAATTTAAGAGAAATTCACAATGCTTTTTGGAAAATGAAACCACCATAAGGCCTCCCCGCACACACACAATGCAAACACACAATTGGAGGAGATTCCTCCTTATGATAGTCAAACATGATTGATACGCGAAAATCTTTTAATATTTGTAACAACCCTGAATTTCGAACAATTTAAATTGAAAATATTTAATTAATTTTAAATATTTGAATGATGGTTTAGTTTGAATTCCCAATATAACTATGAATTGGCGATTAAATTTTAGAATTTAATCTACTGAAAGTTGAATAAAATTTTGAATTTTCAATTTTAAGCTGATTAAAAATATTTTAAAAGCTTAGAAAATTCATATTTATAATACTGAAGATAAAAGAAGCTTCAGAATTGAATTTGAAAGTGATTCGTACATTTTTGAAATGTTATCGTTTAAATTGAATTTAAAAAAATAGTCTTTCGAGGAACAGTCTCGGAATTCGACGAAACCAGTTCCATTAGGTCCGAAATATTGTATCATTATCAGATTTCAATTTTCGTGGCGTTTTGAGTTGATATGTGAGTATACAGCATATAAAGGTGTCAAAGAGAATTTATACAAAACAAATTGAATTTAGAAATGAAAAATAATAATAATAATAATAGTATGATAATATATGTAATATAATGAGTACCGCTGCCTTACTTTTATCAGCTACAAACACGATCTATCATCCCTACAAACACGCCATTACTTACGCCTTCAACCACGCCCTAAATCGTGCCCAAAATCGCGTCTCCCCTTCTCTTTTATATTCGAAACCCTACCCTTTCAAAGCAGAACGAAGAGAATTTTTTTTTTAATGGCGGCTCCGTTGTTTCGTTCGTCTTCCTTCAACAATTAGGGCTTTTCAAAATCGTGGGCTTCGGCTTCAATTTTTCTCGACCGCGTCAAGCAAGGTGAGTGTATATCACTCACATCTAAATCAAATTTTGATGATTTCTGCCTTGTTCTAATTAGTGAATTTTCGTTGCTTAATTTCTGGGCTATCATTGCTTCGAATTTTTGATGATTTTGTCTATATTGCGCTTCGGCCATTCGATTTTGTTTAGATGATTGAGATGATTTTACTGTGATGATTTCTTTAATTTTGCCAATTTTGTATAACTTGATACTTGATACACGCGGCTTTGAGCTGTTCGATTCTTGACAATCTTGTCTCTGACTCGTTCAGCCTATTCTTTGATCATGGTTTTGATTTGGTTCGATGTTGACTTCGGTCACTTTGATTCTGTGGATTGCTTTGTTGTGATGTTGATTTCCGTGTTCACTTGTTTCGAATTTCTGGCAATTGATTTACGTCGACTGTTGCCATGCTCCATGTATTCATGTAGTCCGGTCATCATGGCACCGTTGTGATTTTGGGTCACCGTCACCATATATATGATTCTGTTTTTGGCTGTTGTCTTTATTTGGTAGTTGTCTTACGCTCTTAATTGTTGATGACTTGTTCATCACAGTGGTTCCCTTTTTTGACTTCGGTCATTTGTAACATTGTCACTTCTGATCATATCTGTAGCATGCGTGACTTTCACCTGCTGTTGTAGCCTTTGTTCTTGAGTTGATTTTTGAGCATTTTGACCTGTTCGAATTTTTTGGGTTCCTGACTCTTCGCTCATTAGCTGGTTCACTGTTCTATGTGTTTCCTTCATGCTACATTGCTATTTGGTAGCACTTGAGTCTGCATCCACATTGTCACTGGATGATATAGTACATTTCAGTTGTACTCTTGTAGTTTCACCTCAGTTCACTGAACTGTACTGGGTTGCATTTATAGACATACTTGATGCCTTGATTTTCATTTTGACTTCACTTGCATTTGTGTTCTGCCCATATTTGCCTCACTGGTCCTTGCACTGTGTAGTTGCCATATCTTGTGCTCGAGCTCTTAGGACACTGATGCATTCTGGAGTGGGTTTTGTTGCAGTTTTTCCCTTGAATATTTGAGTTGGTTTAGAATGGCATGTTTGTTTTCACAAGATACATATATTTATTTGCATTCATCTCTAGTAGCCTAGCACTGTTAGTTGCCTGACAACGTTTATTTAGATAAGAAAAGTTTCATACACCTATATGCCCGTACCTATTTCTAGTAGCCTAACTTTTCCTACGTATATAAACAACTACTTGCATGTATATGTTAGTAACTTTGTACCAACTTCTATTAATATCTTAGCTTTGCGTAAGAAGATAAAAAAATTCGAAATTTTCCTCTGTATATGTTCTCATTAGTACATACTTATTGTAGCCTCGACTCGACTCTGTCCACCGTTTTATGTGTTCCCCTCATGCTACTTTGTTATCAAGTAACACTTGAGTCTGCTCATGGATTTGCCATTGTGCATTTCTGCACCTTGTTGGTTCTGTGTTATGCTCTATTATTATTATTATTTCATAGGTGTGTGTGCTGTCTGCACTTGTTTCTCCTCATCTTCAACAATGAAGTTTTGGGTCTTGTTAGCTTGAGTTTTGTTGCACCTACTTACTTGATTGGTCTGTAGTTCCAAGTTGCCATCTCTGAACTTTGATGGTGACTGCATTTTTATTGCAGTTTCCCCTTGATTCCAAGTAGTAGCCGCAGTTTCATTTGTATGAAAATTTTACACTTGTTGAAGTGTGCAGTAATAAGTTTTTTGGAAGCTTGTTTCTTGAGTTTACTTGAGTATATGCAAAACAGTTGCATTTCGACCTTGCCATGTTGCATAGGTTTTGGTGTTGCAGCTGCGTTGAGTCACTGACTTGACCTCTACAGCTTTGATTTATGATAGTATTCTCTGTTGTGATGATTTCACATGTTGTTGTGGCGAGGCAGTGCACGCAAGCGTAAACTGCAGCCACACGGTATCCACATTTTGAATTGATATTTGAACCTTCATTGATTTTGGTTTGTTGATTTTTTGAGTACATCATCACGATAGTGGCAAGGCAGTGCACGCAAGCGTGAACTGCAGCCACACGGTATGACTTTTATTGATATACTATTTTGTTTTGATTTATGATCTTTTGCATATTTCATTACGGCAGTGGCGAGGCAGTGCACGCAAGCGTGAATTGCAGCCACACAGAGTTAACATTTTAAATATGGCGAGGCCGTACACGAGTGCGTGTACTGCAGCCCTACTAGATCTAATGTTTTAATTGATATTTTCTATTGATGAAATTTGTTTTATGTTGCCAATTCAATATATTTTGAATCGCATTTTGATGATTTTGTTGTAACTTGCCATTTAGGCAATTCTGATGTTTTTTCTAAATTATCTTCGTTAATAATCCCTTCATCTATCTTCGTTGATAATTTGAATCTACTGATTTATTGTTTAACACTGTTAAGTGTTATATTTACCGTTATCCGATTTCTTGTTAAAGGATCGGATAGGAGAATTTATATTGAAACTATCGTCTAATTGTTATTTAATTATTATTGCCTCTATGCATTAATAACTGAGTTTGAATTAGACTGACCTGTGTATTATTTTCTTTTGAATGTAATACTCGGGTCAGACCCAGTATTTTACAGCTTGAAGGTTTTCGGGCAGCGAAGTTAGAGAGAGAGGGGGATAACGCTTCACTTTAGTTTTCGGGGATTTATTTTTGTACTTTAAAGAAATATTCCGCCGTATAAATTTAATGCATTGTATAAACTCTGATATATGTACAAAAATTCATTTATGTGAAATATAATTATTCTGTGCTTCTGTGGCTGATTCTGTTTAAACTCTATAAACTGAATAACAATCCGTCATTTTTGAACGTTTCAAGTTGGTTTAATTATCGACTAGGGGCGGTCAGAAGGGCGGGTCGTTACAAAAAGTGGTATCAGAGCTTTGGTTTATACAAAGCTCAGTTTATGATGTTTAATATGAATAGTTACTAGAATCACTTTAAAGAAAACGTTTTTCAAATCTAATGAAGTATAAAATTGTTTTCTTCGAAAATAAAAGTTATTTTGAAAATTCAAATCTTTTTCGGACAATCCCCCTTTCTTTTGTAGCTCTCTAAATTTAGGTTCGCGATAGTTTCTCTACGATAAGGTCTCCTTAGATTTGAGTCCCGATCATTCGAAAAACATTTTCGAATTGTTGAGATTTATGAAAAATAAAATATAAGTTAAGTGAATTAATGAATTGGTTTAAATCCAATGTTTTGAATATCTCAAAAATGATAATTGGGAAATAAAATGACATGTCAATTTAGTATAGCCAAGAGGATCATTAAAACTATAACTTGGGAATTTGATTCTGAATTCTTTTGAAAGTTCATTTCAAACGTTTTGAAGAATGATTTAGTAAATAAATGGATTATAAGTACTTAACTTACAAATGGACTTTTGGTATATAGCTGAGTTATATATTTTGAATTGAATTGAATTAATAAAGGAGATTTATAAATCGAAGTTTTATAAATAGAAATGGAATTTGTAAAGATTGTTTATAAATTCGAAAACCAATTGAATTTGATAAATGAAATATAGAATTATTAAAGGAGATATATTCGTGATTTTGGACAGCGAATTATCCTTTAAGTTAAATATTGTGATAGTAAATGTTGGTTGGGAACTTTATTCACGATTTTGGACGGTGAATATATTATTAAATAAAACGAATATGTTTTAGGGAAGTGATATTATGAAATGAAGTTAATGGTTTTAAAGATGTTTTAAAATATATTAACTATCGAATTCATAGATTTCAACATTCAATTGTTGAAATAGACGTTTTCGAGAAATAAGGAAATGGTGGACTATAACACTGTTGTTATAGTAAATGGTTTCCGAAAGGAAATGTTTATATAGTATTGGGATTTATATATTTATCTTAAATTCGAATCCCTATACTAGAGATTCTGAGTTGTCGTAACCATGTTTTACGTAACATTCGTTTTGACTCAAATAAATGTGTTTAAAAGAACGCCTTCCTTAAAGAATGGAATATATACTTGATTATGATTTAAGTGTATTGAATATTTTCCAAGTGTTGAAAATAAATGGATTTGTGAATTACTTATTATTTAATAAGTATGGAAATGTTTTCCTATATGAAATGAAAGGTTTGAAATTTTACTTTTAAAGATAAACTGAAAAATGAATATTTGAAATTTGTTTCAAATGGTTAACTGTGGAAAATTATATATATCTTGTAAAGATATTTATGGGAAATTTGAACAATTAGTTCAACTTGAAACTTTTCAAAAAGATTGAATCTTGAGTTAAATTGAGTTTAACTTCGACATCAAAAACAATATAAGTTGAGCTTTGAATTACGGATAGTCGATTTGGATTGTATGTCTAACATGGTGAATTGATGACATAGCAATTGATCTCTATTAAATATATATCTGTGGTGGCGGAGAATTTATTCTTCTAGCTTAACATCCTTCTCTGAGACGTACGAGCTCAGAGGTTATATATCGATAAACATCAATTATGTGTTGAGAATTGACGATGTAACGTGAAATCCAAATCGAATGTGAAGTCGATAATAAATTGAATTATGAATATGAATTGGGTTTGAGATAACCTTAAAATTTTCAAATCGATTTAGAGGAAAATTTTAAATCGGTAACGAGATGGAAAATTTAGAAATCCTTTATTTGTTATGGGTATGGGATATTGTGGTTTTCGGAACTTATATATGTAAATGTAGTAAATCCGAAAACCATCGGTTTGGAAAGTCATTATTATGAAAATCCTATGTAAGTTTACATAGGTATGATATGTACGAAATGTGAAATGAAGTACTATATGTATATGACATTATGTTTTCTAAACTGAGGATATGGAAAAGTACCTTCCATTTAAAATTTGTGAAGGTGTTGGAACTCGGTGTGAGTGTCCTTTTGAGCTATGTAGAATTTCCATAAGTTGGAATGTCCATTTGGACTAGAATCCCTCATGATGGATCATCGTGATGGGATCATGTGAATTGATGATGTATGCTAGCGTAATTCGTGGGGTGTGATGCCTACAGTTACAAGCGTTTCCACTGGGATAGTGGCGCAACCGCCGCGTAAACTGCGATCTAGAGGCCAAAGCGTAATTCGTGGGGCGAGATGCCTACGGTCACAAGCGTTTCTACTGGGATAGTAGCGTAACCGCCGTGTGAGTCGCGATCTACGGCAACAACCATGGCGAAATTCAAGAGATGTGAAATCTACAGATTACAAGCGATTCTACTGGGATAGTAGCGTAACCGCCGGGTAAAACTGTGATCCATGGGGGAACGTGCTTTCCATATCCATTTTTAAAAGAATTTTAAAAGTATTTTCACTGGGAGTTGAAGCAAGTATATTTAGTACTTGGAGATTTTTAGTCCTACGCCTGGCCAGCGTATGCCTAATGTCTGTGAGAACGACGATAGACTTGTTAAACTTCGAGTTAGAAAGTATTTTCAAAACTTTAGATAGCAAATCAATAGTCTGAAAATTAGAATTACATAATTCCAACCTAATTGAATTAAGGAAGAAGATCTTTTGAAATGTCTTGAAAGTCCACAGCTTTGAAAAAAAAATATATGATATGCAAATCTCTAGCATGAAGAATTTCAAGTTTAAATCTGAGTTTTGTAAGTCGAAAATTTTGGTAAAAGACTTCTACGTCTTGATTTTAGAAAATAATGAACAAAGCTAGGGAGATAAAATAAATGGAATTAATCCTATGTTTATTTATTCGAACTTGGTAAAAAATTGTGTAGGGTATAAATATCGGGGAGATTTTAACAATCGTTTTTCCTAACTTATAATTTCGAGACGAAATTCTTTTAAGGAGGGGAGATTGTAACAACCCTGAATTTTAAACAATTTAAATTGAAAATATTTAATTAATTTTAAATATTTGAATGATGATTTAGTTTGAATTCCCAATATAACTATGAATTGGCGATTAAATTTTATAATTTAATCTATTGAAAGTTGAATAAAATTTTGAATTTTCACTTTTAAGCTGACTAAAAATATTTTAAAAGCTTAGAAAATTCATATTTATAATACTGAAGATAAAAGAAGCTTCAGAATTGACTTTGAAAGTGATTCGTACAGTTTTGAAATGTTATCGTTTAAATTGAATTTAAAAAAATAGTCTTCCGAGGCACAGTCTCGGAATTCGACGAAACCAGTTCCATTGGGTCCGGAATATTGTATCATTATCAGATTTCAATTTTCGTAGCGTTCTGAGTTGAATAGTGAGTATACGGCATATAAACGTGTCAAAGAGAATTTATACAAAACAAATTGAATTTAAAAATAAATAATAATAATAATAATAATAGTATGATAATATATGTAATATAATGAGTACCACTGCCTTACTTTTATCAGCTACAAACACGATCTATCATCCCTACAAACACGCCATTACTTACGCCTTCAACCACGCACTAAATCGTGCCCTAAATCACGTCTCCCCTTCTCTTTTATATTCAAAACCCTACCCTTTCAAAGCAGAACGAAGAGAATTTTTTTTTAACGGCGGCTCCGTTGTTTCGTTCGTCTTCCTTCAACAATTAGGGCTTTTCCAAATCGTGGGCTTCGGCTTCAATTTTTCTCGACCACGTCAAGCAAGGTGAGTGTATATCACTCACATCTAAATCAAATTTTGATGATTTCTGCCTTGTTCTAATTAGTGAATTTTCGTTGCTTAATTTCTGGGCTATCATTGCTTCGAATTTTTGATGATTTTGTCTATATTGGGCTTCGGTCATTCGATTTTGTTTAGATGATTGAGATGATTTTACTGTGATGATTTCTTTAATTTTGCCAATTTTGTATAACCTGATACTTGATACACACGGGTTTGAGCTGTTCGATTCTTGACAATCTTGTCTCTGACTCGTTCAGCCTATTCTTTAATCATGGTTTTGATTTGGTTCGATGTTGACTTCGGTCACTTTGATTCTGTGGATTGCTTTGTTGTGATGTTGATTTTCTTGTTCGCTTGTTTCGAATTTCTGGCAATTGATTTATGTCGACTGTTGCCATGATCCATGTATTCATGTAGTCCGGTCATCATGGCACCGTTGTGATTTTGGGTCACCATCACCATATATATGATTCCATTTTTGGCTGTTGTCTTCATTTGGTAGTTGTCATATGCTCTGAATTGTTGATGACTTGTTCATCACAGTGGTTCCCTTTTTTGACTTCGGTCATTTGTAACATTGTCACTTCTGATCATATTTGTAGCATGCGTGACTTTCACCTGCTGTTGTAGCCTTTGTTCTTGAGTTGATTTTTGAGCATTTTGACCTGTTCGAATTTTTTGGGTTCCTGACTCTTTGCTCATTAGCTGGTTCACTGTTCTATGTGTTTCCTTCATGCTACATTGCTATTTGGTAGCACTTGAGTCTGCATCCACATTGTCACTGGATGATATAGTACATTTCAGTTGTACTCTTGTAGTTTCACCTCAGTTCACTGAACTGTACTGGGTTGAATTTATAGACATACTTGATGCCTTGATTTTCATTTTGACTTCACTTGCATTTGTGTTCTGTCCATATTTGCATCACTGGTCCTTGCACTGTGTAGTTTCCATATCTTGTGCTCGAGCTCTTAGGACACTGATGCATTCTGGAGTGGGTTTTGTTGCAGTTTTTCCCTTGAATATTTAAGTTGGTTTAGACTGGCATGTTTGTTTTCACAAGATACATATATTTCTTTGCATTCATCTCTAGTAGCCTAGCACTATTAGTTGCCTGACAATGTTTATTTAGATAAGAAAAGTTTCATACACCTATATGCATGTACCTATTTCTAGTAGCCTAACTTTTCCTACGTATATAAACAAGTATTTGCATGTATATGTTAGTAACTTTGTACCAACTTCTATTAATACCTTAGCTTTGCGTAAGAAGATAAAAAAATTCGAAATTTTCCTCTGTATATGTTCTCATTAGTACATACTTATTGTAGCCTCGACTCGACTCTGTCCACCGTTTTATGTGTTCCCCTCATGCTACTTTGTTATCAAGTAACACTTGAGTCTGCTCATGGATTTGCCATTGTGCGTTTCTGCACCTTGTTGGGTCTGTGCTATGCTCCATTATTATTATTTCATAGGTGTGTGTGCTGTCTGCACTTGTTTCTCCTCATCTTCAACAATGAAGCTTTGGATCTTGTTAGCTTGAGTTTTGTTGCACCTACTCACTTGATTGTTCTGTAGTTCCAAGTTGCCATCTCTGATCTTTGATGGTGACTGCATTTTTGTTGCAGTTTGCCCTTGAGTCCAAGTAGTGGCCGTAGTTTCATTTATGAAAATTTTACACTTGTTGAAGTGTGCAGTAATAAGTTGTTTGAAAACTTGTTTCTTGAGTTTACTTGAGTATATGCAAAACAGTTGCATTTCGACCTTGCCATGTTGCATAGGTTTTGGTGTTGCAGCTGCGTTGAGTCACTGACTTGTCCTCTGCGGCTTTCATTTCTGATAGTATTCTCTGTTGTGATGATTTCACATGTTGTTGTGGCGAGGCAGTGCACGCAGGCGTAAACTGCAGCCACACAGTATCCACATTTTGAATTGATATTTGAACCTTCATTGATTTTGGTTTGTTGATTTTTTGAGTACATCATCACGATAGTGGCAAGGCAGTGCACGCAAGCGTGAACTGCAGCCACACGGTATGACTTTTATTGATATACTATTTTGTTTTGATTTATGATCTTTTGCATATTTCATTATGGCAGTGGCGAGGCAGTGCACGCAAGCGTGAACTGCAGCCACACAGAGTTAACATTTTAAATATGGCGAGGCCATGCACGAGTGCGTGTACTGCAGCCCTACTAGATCTAATGTTTTAATTGATATTTTCTATTGATGAAATTTGTTTTATGTTGCCAATTCAATATATTTTGAATCACATTTTGATCATTTTGTTGTTAATTGTCGTTTAGGCAATTCTGATGTTTTTTCTAAATTATCTTCGTTAATAATCCCTTCATCTATCTTCGTTGATAATTTGAATCTACTGATTTATTGTTTAACACTGTTAAGTGTTATATTTACCGTTATCCGATTTCTTGTTAAAGGATCAGATAGGTGAATTTATATTGAAACTGTCGTCTAATTGTTATTTAATTATTATTGCCTCTATGCACTAATAACTGAGTTTGAATTAGAATGACCTGTGTATTATTTTCTTTTGAATGTAATACTCGGGTCAGACCCAGTATTTTACAGCTTGAAGATTTTCGGGCAGCGAAGTTAGAGAGAGAGGGGATAACGCTTCACTTTAGCTTTTCGGGGATTTATTTTTGTACTTTAAAGAAATATTCCGCTGTATAAATTTAATGCATTGTATAAACTCTGATATATGTACAAAAATTCATTTATGTGAAATATAATTATTCTGTGTTTCTGTGGCTGATTCTGTTTAAACTCTATAAACTGAATAACAATCCGTCATTTTGAACGTTTCAAGTTGGTTTAATTACCGACTTGGGGCGGTCAGAAGGGCGGGTCGTTACAATATTATTATTAGTGCATAGTGGAAAACATTTGCAAATATAATATTAATCTTAGCCAGATACATACCATTATAGTATGCCTACTATAGCTACCATGTTAGCTGGCAGGATCTACAACTAAAACCGTACAAGGCGCGTATCAGTGATTGGATTTCCAACAAATGGTCAAGCAAAAGAAATTCCTATTGCCACATGGGTACACCTCTGAAGGGACGCCCCGAGAACTTAACCAGCTTTCTGCTAACACAAGGCCGGGTTACCCCTGCTCGGAAGTAACACCTACAAGTATGTCATCCTCGGTCGTTACCGACCTTTATCCGAGGATCCTCAACCACAAAGCAACAACCACAAAGTAATAAATTTACAGCAACCACATATGTTTAATATCTGGGCTCCATACAACGATACCACCTTTTTCCAGAAGAAATGGACATACCCGAGGGGCCGACCCCTAATGACCTTGCCGCGTCTTTGCTGTTTTGACCGTTTTCGAGTTATGAGGTCCGACTAGGTCATGTCCACAAAGATAAGCTTTTCACAAAAGCCATGCTTCGATCAACACATAATCAGCAGTACTTCGTATGCCACATCACCAAATTAGGAATGTATCACCAGTAACCATCAACTACATAACTTTTGACCTCATACGTCTCAGAGAAGGGTGTTAAGCTAGGAGAATAAATTCTCTGCCACCAAACAGAAATGTATTTGATAGAAACCAGTTTTATATCTCAAAGTGTAACGTCAGACATACATCCATACAAGTCTGTTCCGGGTTCGAATAGAACCGAAGGCACTTCAAAAGAAGCCCTTGCAATCCGGATAATCCCTAATCACATCCAGACTCTCCATCACAAAGGGTGATCAAATCTCTATACCAAGGACCAGTCAGTGTAGAGGCATTCAACGGGTTATCCTTTCGCTTTCGAAAATATCCAGTCTACACCACCGGTCTTCAAATGCTATCCAAATCGTCGTATCACTATTCGAAATGGGTTAAATGTCACAAAGTCCTCTCCCGGCTAAACCGAATAATGAGCGCTTAATTTAAAAAGCATACAGATATTGGGATCTTAGTTAAGTCACAACTTATTACCTAAAACCTTTCTTTCAAATGGTTTAAACAAATTACCATTTTAAAATCTTTAAACAAAAAGATTTACTTCACAAAGTTCGCGATTCTTTAACAAAGTTTCATTCATAGCTTTCAAAACAATTTTCATTTCAGACTTGAACTCTTTTCAACACAAATTGGAAATCCTTTCTTTATATGAAAGCTATTATTATTTGAAAACAAATAGTTTTAATTTTGGAAAAATCCGATTATAATTTGCACAAGTTAAAGCCCTTCAAGTATAAAACTTGGGTTAAATTCAAATTCCTAAAAAAATACTTTTAAAATGGTTTAAAACCCATATAGACATATTTATAACTTGTATAACCTTTTTAAACCATAATTTCCAAACATAGAATTCAATTTCAAATCTTGAATTCAAATTCAAATCAAATTATTTAAATTTTAAAACTTTATCGAGTTATTCAAAATAGCTTTTATCTTCAAAACTCCTTTTCAAAAGATTTTCATATTTAACCCAATTCCATTTCCAAAACTATTTTGGATTCAAAATTCAATCTTTAAAACCATTTCATAATATTAGATTCAAATATCTATGACTTAACCAATTTCCTCGTGCAATCCATATTTGTGTGTGTATAGTGTATCCCAAGGGTTTTACACAATAGTGCCACATCATCAATCATCACAGATTCAAGCACAACAATATCGATAAGCGGTATAATCTAACGCTTATCTTCATTCACAGATTCACATATAAATAATATTAGTTCATCACACTTAAAATAAATTACATTCATCACAAATAAATAAATTACATTCATCACAGCTCAAATCAAAATAGAGCATCACACATCAGGGATATCAAACAATTCATCATTCAATAGAATCCAAACATCCATAAGTAAGATTAATTAATCATCTGATTAATTTAAACCAGATTAATTACTAATGAATAAATTACTAATCCTGGTTAATTAATATTAATAAATTAAAAACCATTTTGATTAATTATTCTTTAATCATTTATTAATTAACCATTAATAATAAATTAATTAACCTTTAATGGTTAATTAATCAACCTTTAATCATTAAATGATTATCCTTTAATTAATTTATTATCCTTTAATTAATTATCCTCAATTAATTACATCAATTAATTAGCTCTTAACTAATTATCATTCCTTAATTACCTTCATTAATTAATTAACCTTAAGTTAATTACATAATTAATTGTCCCTTAATTAAGTAATTATCATTTAATACCTAATTAATTAACTTTTAATCGTCAATTAATTCACCTTTAATCATAAATTAATTAATCTTTAATAATTAAGTAATTATTCTTAATTAGTTATCCCTTAATTGCTTATATTAACAAATCATTAATTACTTAATTAAATTAAAAGATAACCATTTTATCTTTATTTATCATTTTAATTATCCTTTAAACTTGTTAAATAAATCTTATAATAATTTAAATTGGAATTTAAAGTTAACTAACAATTAAAACATCTTTTCTTAATTAACATCATGATATTATTAAGTTTATTTAAAATAACTTTTGAAATAAAGGTCATACAAATATTTAAACATTTTAAATTTAATTAATTTTTAGTTTTATTTTAAAACCTTTATTTAATTCCAAACTTTAGATAAAATGATTGTTATACACAAGAGCTAATTAAGAAATTTATTTAAACTTGATTTATTTTAATGTTTTAAAAACTGTTATTATATAAAAATCTACGGACCCAAGCCAATTCTTATTTTACCCAAGCCTGACCACGAGTTATCCGACATCCATTTTTCTTTGAGTATTTTCATGAATTCCACGACTTTCCCCCGAGTTACTCCTCGTCTTCCCTAATTTTAATCACAACAGGCATATATACAATCGCGTGCACGTGCGCGAATACATCGATCACCTCCTATCACTGCTACGACCGTCGACAAGTCAACAACGACCACCTCTATCCACCAGACCACCCAGCACCACGAAATCATCAGAGGATCGAAATCGAGAAAAATCGAGCAAACTTGGAACCAACTCCCTCATCGAAAAACACCTCGCCTGATCACCACCGATCACTTGAAACCATGCCTTCCAGTCTAGACATTCACCAGAGACCTTTGTTTGTTTTCCCTGGGTGCGATCGCCTATAATCAACTATCTCCGACAAGAATGCTACTTCTTCATCGTTCACGAAAAAAGTTTGTTAAACCCTAAACTCACGCCGCATCACCAAGACGATCATCTAAAAAATCTCCCATCATTTTTCCTTCGATCTGCACGTCATCCTCCTCTGACATCAAGCCCGAGGTCCAATCGGTCATTGGTCATCGGGAATTGACATTTTTTCCAATTCCGTTCATCTCGTAAATTCACAACTGATACCAAATGAAAAATCATCATTTTATTTTTAAAATTCATGGTTTTGGAACACGAATTCATTCCTATGATTTGAAATCGAAATCCAGACATTTGGTTTTGAATCTATTTTGATTTTCTACCGTTTTCCCCATTTTGAAATAAATTCACAATATAAAAGCTTGGATTTATTTTTAACATTGATATTATCCTGTTTAAATCATCTTTTCTTTAGTAACCATAACTCGAATTTGTATAGATTGTGAGATGTGAATTTTTAAAATAAAATTTTAAGCCTGTAAATATAAGAACAGGCACATATGCCTGTATACACATAATTTAATACATATATATATACACACACACACACACAACATGCAAGCATATTCAACAGCTAGGCAACATTTCATAACATTTCCAAACATCAATCACAAACATAAAAACATAAAAGCAGAGATAAGTGAGTTTGCTCATCTGAGAAATGAAAACAGAGATCAGGTCTTATGAAATGATATGGAATTGATTGTTTGATTACTTTATCTCTGTATCCAGGTTTGCCTTGAAAACTTTACTTGATTATTTGATCTGCTTTGCCCTAGATCAAGTAAGGTTGCACTTGATTGCTTCAGATCTTGTTTGACTGGTTTCAGGTCTGAGTTGCTTTACTGGTTTGTTTGGTTAAAAACTTTAATTTGCTTGATTTGATTTTTGTTTCAATTACTTTAGGTTGAATCTTTGGTGAGTTGATGCACTCTTGAATCAGATTCCAGAACTTGAGTTTGATTTGCATGATCTGGAAGTATTTTTTTTCTGAAGCTTTGTGTTTGAGTTGATTTCTGGATTTGAACTTCTAGGTTGATGTTGTTTGAGTTAAATATTGAACTTTTCTTTTATTTCCAGGTTGAAACCTGAATTGAATTTTTCTTTATTCTTCATTTCAATTTCCAGGTTTTGTTTTTTTTCTGGTTTACAACTTTCTTTTATTTTGAATATTAACAAAGAAAAAATGAGGAAGAAGAAGATATGATATATACATAGCCTTGTTTCACATTTTTATTGATTAACTTGAAAATTAAAGACAACTGACATTTTTAATTATAAAACAAAACTGAACCAACACTTGTCTTTGTTAAGCTAACACTTGTTAGTTACTTGTATTATCATTTTACAAATGTTAAAATGTAAACATTTTATGTTTATATCCTTTATCTTTAATTAGTTTATAGAATTTATTTTAAACCCTTAACTTAGATTTATTTATAAATTATATTTTATGTTTTTCTCATTTATACTTTTATGTATTTACAAAACATTCCTTTTTTATATTAACATATGTTTTATATTTATGCATTTTCTATTATTTATATTATATACTTTTATAACTTTCAAATAGAAATTCAAAAATTATTGTATTAATTTCAAAATATAACTTCCAAATCAAAATGTCTGTTTAATGTAATTAGGAAGACAAATCTTTATTAATTGAAAATATAATATTTTCAAATCCAATGTATTTATAAGACTTTTAATTTTGAATTTCAATT
The DNA here is from genome assembly GCA_030765085.1 of Allium cepa. Lineage (NCBI taxonomy): Eukaryota > Viridiplantae > Streptophyta > Magnoliopsida > Asparagales > Amaryllidaceae > Allium > Allium cepa. The sequence goes on along the minus strand of CM060928.1, from coordinate 893,884,142 downwards.
CCAAGATTCAATTTAAAATAAATTTAGAAAATAAATAAATAACAAAACATATCTTTATAAATTTAAAAAAAATTGATTTAATTCACCATTAAATTCACAATTTAACATTAATTACCAAATTAAATTTAACGAAAAATCGGGATCATTACATCACCTCTTAAGCTCCATAGCATATTACCCTGGATCTGTTCAACTCGGTCTGACCCGAGATCATAATAAAACAACACCCGAGTCAGTCTAGAAAACCAGCGTGAGAAAATCACACTCAATTTGTTTATTATATTTTGAAAATCCTTTGAAAATAAAGGTATCTCGTAAGACCATGCTACAAATAAACAAGCCAGGTTTTTTCCATTCGATAACCAAATTTTTTTTATCAAATCCATCTGATATTACAATAATGTATATAGAGAGTAAAAAGAATATAGCTGAAATGCATGCATCTCACGTTCCAGCATAGTTGGGCACAATCAAAACCGTACGGAGGCTTATTGGAAATTTAATTTCATACAATGGCAGAGCTCCTAGGGTACCGTCCGTCACTTTACCTGGTCTAGATCAGCGTACCGAGGACCACTCCTAATCCCCTGCAACACAAGACTGACCTACCCCTAACCTGGATAGACCTAATAAGATCACCCTGCGGTTGGGATCAACAACCGCCACACAGCCAAAATAAAGGGACTCTAGACAGGGTTGACCTTACCCTACTTAAAAGCTACCCACTTAGTGTTGCCGCACCTCCCCTGTTTTAGCCATTCCTGATTGATGAGGAATGAGGCTACAATTACCTTTTTAGACACATTTACTTAGAATGCTCGTAGTCCTCCAATGACGATGTTCTGATAGCATTCGTCCATACAAGTTATCTTGGGACTAGACAAGCCGAATCATCGTCTTTATCATCTTCACGATATTCATTCGTTACGTTCAAACCAGATCGAAGTCATTTTCGAATAATTAGATCTTTTTCCCGTCTCTTCGAAATGATTAGAGCATTAGCCAATATTGATAGTCGGTTATTTAACTATCATATAACATCCACAAACAAACATCAGGCTTTAAATAATTTTCCAAATTATTTATTTCAAAATATCTACACAAGATATTATTTCCATACTTCAACACTTTGAAAATAGTTTTCAAATCCCTTTTTATTCTCACGGAGCAAATTTTTACCCTTGCCCGGTCGTTAGAATATTTTTCCCACTTCATTTGATATTCAACACTTGGAAAATATTCATTTACCTCCGATTTATTTTCTCAAAAATCAACCACAATTTTATTTCTAAATTTCCAACTCGTTTCACACGAATTCTATAAATCCCAGAATTTCTTAGTCGCTTTCCTATAATATTTCCAAAGCCGTTTATGTTTATTTAAAATTCCAGTTTCACCACTACTTCCATTGTAAATTTTATTTCACCTTCTAAAGTTCGCTTATCCTATACTTTAGAATTTATTTAAGTTCCCATAATACCACTATAAGATCTTTCTTCTAAAATCTTATTCAATTAAATAAACTTAGCTTCCCATCTTTAGAGGATTTACAATGAAATTTAAAACATTTAAAAAGTTTATATGAAATAAGAAAAATGGTTTGTTTCAAATATGGTTTTAGATAAAACTAAAATATCGGCATCATAAAAGAACTAAAAATTTAATTACTAATTACTTTACAAAGCTGATTATTAAATTAGAATATATTTCAATAAATATTAAGTATTAAAATAACTAATAATTACCATTTAAAAAATTTAATTGACTAATAATTTAATTTTGAACTAATTTTCCTGCAATAAATAATTTTTTAGTAACTAAAATAATTAAATAAATTAATTAAACAAATTAATCGCCGTAAATATATATTTTTTAATTAAACCAGTAAATTTAAAATGTGTATATGTATATTTATTTTCTTTTGAAACTACATATATGCTTACAAAAATAAATTATAGATTTCAAAAATCCTAATAAACTTTCAACATTTTAAAATTCCTATTTTTTTTCTTTTCAAAACCTTATATATATATATATTTTTGTTTATCTATATACTTTTAAATTAAAATAGGTATGTTCATACATGCACAAACATATTCATATTCATATATATATATATATATATACATATAAATCTTTAAATTGAAAAATAATTAGCACATATACCTTACTGTAAATTTGTATATATACATACATACATTACTAAAAAAAAGTATACCATACCTTACTGTAACTGCTCGAGGCTGCCACATCACTTCCCCCATCACGACTGTACCTCCTTCCAACCTTCAAGAGCCTCCAAAATTCGCTCTCCAGCAACCCCTGAAGCCCAAGCTACCGCCTCCACCTTCCTGCACCCTGACCTCGCGAGCGCGCATGCGACATCGGCCAACACGGCTCCAACTACTGCCTTGTCCCCCCTCCACGTTCTCACCACTTGAGCTTCCCCCAGTCTCGCTCCTTCCCTCGGCCACGCGATTTCATTCTCTCTTTTTTTATAATCAAACGAATTCGATTTCAATACATTACAGAGGAAAAATGGGGAAATGGGATTATGGGCTTCGAACTGTAGAGATTCTCGTTCGATTTGCATCAAAATGGAGGAGAAGAAGTAGGCTTGCGATTTTTTTAATGAAATGAAAATGGAAGGGAAGGCATGATTTTTAATTTGGGAACGAAGCTGTCTTCGTTGAATGTATTGAATAGAAGGATAAGGGCTTGGGATTTTTAAAAGGAAGAGGGGGAGACCGTGATTAAATTGAAAGGAAATGGACTTGATTTCTTGCGTGTATGAACAGGTGAGCAATGTTTTGAAAAAGTGCCGATGCGAAGGAATTACAGTTGAAGGTTGACTAGTGTATATATATAGTTAAATTCAAATTGTATTGGCTTACACAACATAAAATTTCGAACCCCTATCGAGGCGTACTTCTTTGCATTTATAATGTAATACCCCTATTTCAAACGCAATGGAAAAGGTTTCGAGTCCTAATCCGATTGTATGGAGAAGATAGCTTTTTAGACGCAAATACTATATTAAATTTTCGATATAAATTTCATCACATTTATATCTCGTACAGCTAAACAATAACTCCAGAAGCTAATACAATATTACGGATCCAGTGAAACTAGTTTCATCGAAATTCGAGACTGTGTCTCGGAAGGCAATTTTTAAATGTCAATTTAAAAATATATTTTTAAAATTGAACAGATCACTTCCAAATTCAATTTTAAAAATTGCATTGTCTTCGGTACTATTAATATAAATTTTACGAGCCTTTACATTTTTTTGAGCTTAAAACTCGAAATTCAAATATTTTAACTAATTAAAAATTCAAAAATTAAATTGTCCAGTAAATCGCTATATTTAAATCCTGAACTTATTTTATTAAATAAAAATCTAAATTTTCATATTCATAAATCAATTTATAATTCCTATTTGAAACCACTTATATATTCCAAATCAAACATCGAAAAATCCGAGTCGTTACATTCCTCCCTCCTTAAAAGAATTTCGTCCCCGAAATTGCTAAGACAAAAAAAATGCCCCAAACCCATTAACTTACTAAAAGTCACGTAGTCAAGCTCACATTTCACATTCCATTTCTTTTGTTTCTCCCAAACAATTAGCTTTCAATTTTAATCCAAAGATCCTTTATTTCAATTCCAGTTTTAAATCTCTTCGTCGTTTACCAAAAATTTTCAAAAACTTTCTAACTTCCAAATTTTCCAAATTTTTTTGGCAGAATCTTCCTTGTACGGAGGAGTATTTACAATATGACAAGAGAGATAAATATATATACATCGACCCACATGGTTGGAAAATAAAATAAACAACGATATTTATATTTTCTTTCTTTTATTACATAGGCGTACCCCTATTTAGGATTTTTAAGCAAGCGGTTTATTTATTTAGTAATTAGCGCTACCAAAATCCAGCCAAACGGCCTCCAAGTACCTGTACTTAATTTAAACACGTAAGTAACAAATATATGAAATTCACAAACGTTTCATTTATTTTAAATAGCTAAACACATGGATTTCACAAGCAATACATACTAAACAATTTCCGTTAGCAATTTATAGGGTTTCGAATACTAATTAAATTGCTTTCAATTAATCCATACACTATTTCATTCAATAAAATGATTCATAACTCAATTTCTTATATTCAATTCATTTTTAAACCAAAAGGACTACAATCATTACAATTGATTCCAAAATAAATTTCATTCGCTTCTATCGATTCATAAGATTTTATTTTCTTTCGTTCACGTCAAATGACAACTCTTTCTATGCGAATTCGACGATATCCACTTAATGGAATATCCATTTTAGTTTGTAGCTATTTCAAATTAATTCCAACTCATTTTATCTTTAATTCCATCGCATTTCAATTTTATTCACAATCCATTCATTACTTTTTATTCTATATTCGCATTTGTTTTATTCAAGACCATTTTATCAGGCTCGAAAACATTCCATGTTATGGCCATTTAACATATTCACTTAAGCTGAGCTTCCATTCAAATATTTACTTAATTTGTTTATTTTCTTCAAGTTATTTCAAGCTTATAACTTAAGCTTATTTTCTTTCTAACCAAATTCCAATTTAAATCCTTGATTTGAGTTTTATTTAATCAAACCCATTTCGTTTACATTAATTACATCAATTCATTCACTTAATCCATTTTAACTCCAAATTTCGTATTCAATTTGTTAAATAATATCCAAGGCCATTATTCATTCATACTCACTTGGATTTCATTTTCAATTCAAACCATCACTATTTCAATCCAATTTCATTTCACTTGACAACATTTCCAATTATATTTAATTCACTAACAATCCAAGTTGAATTTTATTTATGACTCGAATTCGTTTCCAGACTCCATTATTAACTCACAATTCACTTCTATTTTACCAAATTAGGTTCTATTTCCATATTTCATTAAATAATTTATTATCTAATTAGTTTATTTCAATTTTACAACCTAGTACCTGATTTTTTTCTCAAAATCCATTCATTCAGTTTTCTTGAGCTCAAACTCACTTTTATAATTCAAGTTTGGATTTTCTATCATTTTCCAAAATATCACCTAGTACGTGATTTTTTTCTCAAAATCCATTCATTCAGTTTTCTTGAGCTCAAACTCACTTTTATAATTCAAGTTTGGATTTTCTTTCATTTTCCAAAATATCAAACTATTTTATTTTGGGTTTCTTATTTCAATTTTTAACTTTCCCATCAATCCTATTCTCGAATATATTCACATTTTATTAACTCAAGATTTACACTCATTTATAGCCCAAGCATATTTTATTCATTAAACTAGCCTACCTCACTGATTTATTTTATTCTAATGATAATCAGTTAAATTTTAACAATTAAATTTCTCCAACTTAATCTAAGTTAAATTTTATTTTAACCTCCAAATCTTTAACTTTAATTTCAAAATTCAAATCTCATACTTACCTCTCTAATTAAAAATCATTTCAATTTGTAAGTTTATAATGTATTCCCTGATGATTTTCAAATTATTTAAATAAGGATTCCAGAATATTTTTTAAGCACCTCGGAATTTAAACTTCCGCCTTCTGGTTTAAGTCCAATTTCAATTATAATCCATTTGTACACTTTATATTTATAAAAATTCTCATATTAGTTGTGTAAACTGTTTCAAATTTTATAATCTCGTTTTGGTTATAACGTTATCATCCAAAATTTATACTATATATAATAATTTTCAAAAAATTATTTTCTCTTATATCAAAATATACTTTGGGTAAAATTATTTCATTTGCCCCTTTTGAAAACAATACTGTGTTGAATTTTTTTATTCAAATGTTTAGAAATCCTCTTGATACAGTTGTACGGACTGTTCAGACTAAGGTTCACAAGCCACTTAATAAATCAACCGATACAATATAAATCCATTTTATATTAACTAACAAATATGCGCTCATATCTATTAACATGCTCAAACTCATTCTAGAGTACTACTGACTTTATCTCTAATGATTAATCACCACCAGAGCCAAGATTCACGCTTAACCTGGCTCTGATAACAAATGTAACGGTAGGGGATTTTAGACTCTTGAAAATCGACATCAATACGTCCACTATATAAAATGTCGAGCGATCGAATGCCAAAAATACCAAGTCATTAGGGTTAAAAAAGAAAGAGGTAGAAGAAGAAGATAAAAACAACATCAGAGTCTCGCAATCGCAGTAGAATAAAGTACAATATAAAATGACAGCTTTTAAATACAGAGAAACTTGTGCTGTTTATATACATACAATTATCAGAGTACAATAATCATCCATTTATTCGGACAGCTTAATACTTGTCCTTACCCAGTGGAAATAATAACTAAGTATGGAGATATGACTTTGTCATCCAGCTCGACTCTTGAGCTCTAAAGCATATTATCCTAGATCTGTTCAACTCGGTCTGACCCGAGCATCATAATAAACAACACCTAAGTCAGTCTGGAAAACCAGCGTGAGAAAATCACACTCAGTTGTATTATTATATTTTGAAAATCCTTTGAAAACAAAGGTATCTCAAAAGAACACGCCAGAAATAAACATACCGGTTTTTACCTTACGATAACCAAAACATTTTTATCAAATCCGTTTGATATTATAATAGTGTCTATAGAAAGTAAATAGAATATAGTTGAAATGCTTGCATCTCATGTTCCACCATAGTTGGGCACAATCAAAACTGTACCGGCGCTTATTGGAGATTGGGTTCCATACAATGGCAGGGTTACTGGGTACCGCCCGTCATAGTATATGGTCTAGATCAGCATATGGAGGACCATTCCTGATCCCCTACAACACAAGACCGGCCTACCCCTCACCTGGATAGACCGAATAAAATCACCTCGCGGTTGGGATCAGCAACCGCCACACAGCCGAAATAAAGGGACTCTAGACAGGGATGACCTTACGGTACTTGGAAGCTACCCACTTAGCCTTGCTACACCTCCTTTGTTTTAGCCATTCCCGGTTAATGAGGCTTGAGGCTACGATTACCTTTTTAGACACATTCACTTAAAATGCTCATCGTCCTCCAATAACGATGTTCTGATAGCATTCATCCATACAAGTTGTCCTGAGACTGGACAAACGGAATCACCGTCTTCATCATCTTCACAGTATTCATTCCTTAAGTTCAAAGTGGATCTAAGTGGTTTTCGGATAATTAAATCCGATCCCGGTCTCTTTGAAATGATCAGCTTATTGGCCAATATTGATAGTCAGTTATTTAACTATCATATAACATCCACAAACAAACAAACATCAAGCTTTAAATAATATTCCAAATTATTTATTTCAAAATATCTATGCAAGATATTATTTCCATACTTGAACCCTTTGAAAATAGTATTCAAATCCCTTTTTATTCTCACGGAACAAATTTCTACCCTTGCCCGATCCTTAGAATATTTTTCCCACTTCATTTGATATTAAATGCTAGGAAAATATTCATTTATCTCCTATTTATTTTCTCAAAAATCATTTACAATTTTATTTGTGAATTTCCAACTCGTTTCACATGAATTCTATAAATCCCAGAATTTCTTAGTCGGTTTCCATAAGATTTCTAAAGCCGTTTATGCTCATTTAAAATTCCAGTTTCACTACTAATCTCCATTTGAATTTTATTTCACCTTCCGTAGTTCACTTATCCTATACTTCAGAATTTATTTAAGTTCCCATAATACCACTATAAGACCATTCATCTAAAATCTTATTCAATTAAATAAACTTAGCTTCCCATCTGGAGAGGACTCATAATGAAATTTAAAACATTTAAGTAAATTATATGAAATAAGAAAAATGGTTTGTTTCAAATATGGGTTTAGGCAAAATTAAAATTTAAACAACTTAAAAGAATTAAAAATTCATATCCGGCTACTAATTACTTTACAAAGATGTATAAAATTAGAATTTATTTCAATAAATATTAAGTATTGAAATAACTAACTTTGGAAATATTCTAAATCCAAGTGGTAGTTTTAAATTATTTAGTATAGTAATTTAAAATCCCATTTAAAACTAATTCAATTTACTAAACAAAAGTCTATTTTTAGACAGTCTAATATTCACCAATTCAATTCATAGATCCCTCTTGATTGTATCACATCGACCATATCTGTGATGCCCCATCTCTATACCCACGCTAGCCAAGAACATTACGGTGTAGTGTTGTCAACTAGCACGGAGAATAAGGCTGTTGAGGAGCGACCATCCAAGTGATTTCTTATCACACGGTGGCTATAAATAATCTTCGGAAACAAACATAGAAATAAGCATAACACAAATCAGTCACAGACATCCATATCAGAAAGGCGGAAGAAGATATGAATATATAACTAACACATGAAAGTGTACATCTGAGTAGTGGTCAAAAAGATCCACAATAATACAAAAAAATAGCAACACGTGCTATACAAAAGAATACATCTATGAGTCTATATCTCAAGTGTAAACAACAAAAACTGCTAATATAAAAGGTCAGCCAAAAGTCAGAGTAGTAAATCCCTGGGGGAGAAGTCAAGCAGAAGCACCTGTAACATCTCGGTCTGACCCGAGTATTATTTATAAGAAAATAATAAACGGATCAGTCTAGCTATAAATATCAGATAACATGATATAAAAAATAGATATGGCAAGAACATATAGTAACCATAAAGACATACTATGATAAGCATGTAAATGAAGATCATCAAGAGATCAAACAATATCAAAAGAATCTTCTAAAAGATCCAAATTCACCTAAACATAAAAGTAGGAAAATCATAACAATGAAAGTCATGAAAATAGGTGAAGCATAAATTCCAGAAGACTACACAAGAAATCCAGAAATTACAATATAGGAGCATGAAAACTCAAAAAATGGGATCATGAAAACTCACCTACACGTGTAACACAAAGCGAGAAGCTATCTCATGGTTGCAAGCCATTAATTTTGACACACGAATGGACCGAAGACCGTGAGGCGCTACCCCACATATGTGATGGCGAAACATCACACAAATGCGATGGCGAAACATCACAAGAGCGGGGTCTAGTCTCCCTCGCAGACAAAGAGACATCGCACAGTTGCTACTCTAAAACACAAAAATGATCGTCATGATCATCAAGAAGTGTCAATTACACTAAGTTAGTAAATATAAAATTTTAGCTTCATGTCCCATAACCACTTGCTTAACTCAAATATTTACTAACAAATTGTAGATCTCCACTAGAAAATTGTCACAAGAGATTCAATCGAACAAGTCCAAGAATTAACCGATGAAGTAAACGCAAGCGTTTCATACCACTTGTTTTACTAAGTCGTTTAATTAGATTTCTCATACGAGTGAGGTAAAGGTTTGTATATACTAATAGATTGGAAATCGGTTTGAGAAAACGAGCTTTGTTATAAAATAGTGTTGAAATCATTTGAAGAGAGAGTTTTGATATTTACTACTAGTATAGAAAACCTTTATATTTTAAAGTGACAAATCATAGAAGTGATTGTAGAAACAGTCAATCATAAAAACTCACATACGAAGACGTGAATAAAATCCAAAGAGACCAATAAACAATCCATGAAAATAGATATTCAAAAATCCATAAAATCGACCGAGAAGCCAAAGATAGTTTGTCTCGAAGAGTGGTCAACTCAGCATCTCAACGAACAAGTTCTGTTAAATGCACTTCAAATAAGATCCCCTACGGAGGGGGGGTCCAGGGGGGTGGCAACCCCCCAAGGTGGGGGTGCGGGGGCAATGCCCCAGCTACGGGATTCGACTTGCCCGGTCAGGTCGTGGGGGTCCAGGGGGCAGCGCCCCCGGCAGGGTGCGGGGCAGCGCCCCGTCCAAAATGGTACGACCTAGTGAAGGGAGCGACCTATCGGGATAAGGTCCAACGGCCTATGAGTTAAGGGTCCAACGACCTATAGGTATACGCGAGGTAGCAGGAGCGAGCAACCTAATAGAAGTGAGCGACTTATGGGACTCGCACCTAACAGTGGTGAGCGACTTAACGGACTCGCGACCTAACAGAGGTGAGCGACTTAAGGGACTCGCGACCTAACAGAGGTGAGCGACTTAAGGGAGATAAGGTGGAACAACCTAGTGGGTTAAGGGTGGTCAAGCGACCTAACTGATACGCGGCTTAAAAACCACGCGACCTAACGACCTAACAGTTCATACGATCTAGTGGTCGAACGACCTATCGATTTTAACTCGCGAGCGACCTATCAGTTCAACGAACTTAAGGGATGAAGGACCTAGGCCCTAAAGCGAGGTGACCTAGAGGTCGAAGAGGTCGAGCGACCTATCGTGAAAGAAGCCATATGACCTATCCCATAGCGACCTAAGGTTTGTTCGCGACCTAACGATACGAAGGGGGTCATGCGACTTAAAATGAGTAAGGTCGAGCTACGACCTAACGATGTAAGCGACCTAGGGACCTAAACTCGAACGACCTAGCTATGAACAAACATCACGATGGGCCAGCGACCTATGGCAGTAACTCACGAGCGACCTAAAGCCCTATCTCGTGAGCGACCTAACTGCGAATGAGCAGAAGTGTCCAGAACGACCTATACGCAGTTTTTCAACAAAAACACTAAAAGTTGGAGTTTTTTCACCAATTCGATTCAAACCAAATGCAAATATACATGCAAACATGATAGGGATTTATTCCCAACAGTCCAATATAGTTATAGGCTAGAATTGTGAGATAAAAATCTCACCTTTGCACTAAAATTTATGAAGATGAAGCTTGAAAGCAAGGAGAAGCAATCCAAAGCTTGAATCCAATATCTTCTACTTGAATTTGGAGTTGAATGTTGGATTTGCAATTGAATTTGTGCTTGGAGTTTTAATTTCCCGTTCTCTTCACCATTAATGCCAAAGCTTGAGTTAGTTAGGAAATTTATGAAGAGTGAGGAGAAGGGGGTTGGAACTTGGGCTTAATAGGCCAAACTAACACAAAGTCCAAAGCGGGAAAAGTTAGTGAAATTTCACTAACTCCAAACCTATCGATGTTTATACTTAAAAAAGTTGTAAACGACATTTCGAACTCAATGGCAGTGGTCTCGAGTCCTAATTTGACCGTTTGCAAAAAAGTAGCTTTTCGGACCAATATCTGATTAACAATTTAATATTTAAATAAAATATTTAAATATAAACTCGATAAATATGCGGGTTGTTACAATATCACCATTTCTCACATTTGAAATATATTCCACTATTTCTTTCAAAACGATTCCCATTTGTGACTACCAGAATTTTTGGGCATCTGATAATTGGTAATTATCATATTTTAACTTTTAAACATTGATATATTTGTTAAAAAATAAAATTTTGCTAATAAATGGATTTGGGAACTATATTAAACATTGGATTATATTTGTGACGCCCCACCTCCATACCCACGCTAGCCAAGAACACTACGGTGTAATGCTGTCAACTAGCACGGAGAATAATGCTGTTGAGGAGCGACCATCCGTGTAATTGCTTTGCGCGAGCACCGATATGTCAGATAGTATAACATGCATTTTATTTCAAGAGGAAATCTGACATACCGATACAAACACAAAGCTACTACACAGTGGCTATAATAATCTTCGAAAACAAATATAGAAATAAGCATAACACAAATCAGTCACAGATAATTCATATCACAAAGGCGGAAGAAGATATGAATATATAACTAACACATGAAAGTGTATATCAGAGTAGTTGTCAAAAAGATCCACAATAATACAAAAGAATAGCAACACGTGCTATACAAAAGAATACATCTATGAGTCCATATCTCAAGTGTATACAACAAAATAAACTACTAATCTAAGTAGTTAGCCAAAAGTCAGAGTAATAAATCCCTGGGGAGAAGTCAAGCAGAAGCACCTGTAACATCTCGGTCTGACCCGAGTATTATTTAATAAGAAAATAATAAACGGATCAGTCTAGCTATAAATATCAGAAGACATGATATAGAATAAGAGATATGGCATAAACATATGATAACCATAATGGCATTCTACTATAAGTATGCAATTGAAACTCAACATGAGATTAATCAATATCGCACAAATCTTCACAAAGACCCAAAAAGGGTTTCATACCCAAAACTTGAATTCACAACAAGTCAACGACACACGAATTCACCAATGCATAAAAATTGATAAAGCATATCAATAGAAATCACAAAAATAGGTGAAGCATAAATTCTAGAATTCAACACACGAAATCCAGAAATCACAAGAGAGGGGGGAGGCCTATCACATGAACGGGAGCATTAAAACTCACCAACATATGTATCACATGAACGAGAAGCTATCTCATGGTAGCTAGCCATTACTTTTTGGCACACGAATGGCCCGAAGACCATGGGGAGCTACCCCACATGTGTGAGTCGAAATCACACCGAAACAAAGAGACATCGCACAATTGCTAGTCTAAATCTTAAAATGATCGTCAAGATCAAAGAGAAGTGTCAATTACAGTAAGCTAGTAAATATATGAGCTTAGCTTCATGTCCCATAACAACTAGCTTAACTTAAATATTTACGAACAAATTGTAGATCTCCACTAGAAAATTGTCACAAGAGATTCAGTCGAACAAGTCCAAGAATTAACCAACGAAGTAAACGCAAGCGTTTCATACCACTCGTTTTACTAAGTTGTTTAATTAGATTTCTCATACGAGTGAGGTAAAGGCTTGTATATACTAATAGATTGGAAAACGGTTTAAGAAAACGAGCTTGTAATAAAATAGTGTTGAAATCATTTGAAGAAAGAGTTTTGATATTTACTACTAGTATAGAAAACCTTTATATTTTTAAAGTGACAAATCACAAAGAAGATTGTAGGAACAATCAATCACTAAAATTCACATACGAAGACGTGAATAAAAATCCCAAGAAATCGATAAAGGATCCATCGAAATGGATATTCACAAATCCCTAAAACGAGTCATCAAGGTCATAATAAATGATTACAACAAATAGGAAACAACACAAATCGATTAAAGTTGGAAATTCAAACAATTAGGCGAAGTAGGCAAAATTGCAATAGGTCGGTCGGCCAGCTACAGAGCTCGGTCGACCGGACCAGAAAAACAGAAATGCTCGGGGTAGCAGGTCGGTCAGCCGAACCCTGTAGTTGATCGATCGGACCATAAACAGAGAAGTGCCTATGCACTTTCGAAGCAGGTCGGTCGACCGGCCCAGGGGTTCGGTCGGTCGAACCTGATGTTCTGCCAATTTAAACCTATTTCAAATGAGATGCAAATCTCGACCAAATTGCAATCGCACGAGCAACGGCGCTAAGGGTTTATGCCAATCGACTACCCGGCCCTATATGCTCCTCGATACATCACCAAAAACATGTTCAAACATCAAAGTTAGGATTTTTTAAAGATTTGAACTCAAAACACTAAAAATTGGAATATTCACCAAATCAATCCAAACCAAAGGCAAATGCACACGAATAAGTGTTAGGAATTCATACCTAACAATCGAAGATAGTTATAGACTAAGATGTGAGATAAAAATCTCACCTTTGAACCCAAACAATTGAAGAAGAAGCTTGAAAGCAAAGGGAGAATCAACCACTCTTCAACTCAACTCAAACGAGCTTGAATCTATGCTCAAAAGAAGAACATTCCCAAAGTTAGGTTTAGGAATTTTCTGAAATCAAAGAGAGAATGAGTTGGAGAAGAAGAAGGAGATGCTTACTAATGGGTTCTCTTTGATTTTGGAGCAAGAACTTGAGCTAGCAAGAGGAACTAGGGCTTGGAGTTTCTAATTCCCATTCTCTTCCACCATTTTTGCTTAAGCTTGAGTGTTAGGAATATGAAATGAAGTAATGAAGAGTTGGAGTGGGTTGGCGATGAGTTAGTAAGTGATTAATGGGTTCAGCCCAAACCAAAGCCCTAAGTGAAAAAGTGGCAAAAATCAACTTACTCCAAACAAATCGAAGCTTATACTCAAAAAGGTCGCAAACGTCATTTTGAACTCAATGGGGGTGGTCCCGAGTCCTAATTCGACCGTATGTAAAAAGTAGATTTTCGGACTAAATTCCGAGTATCGATAAAATATTCAAATAAAATACTTAAATATAAAATCGACAAATATGCGGGTTGTTACAGACTCCCCTCCTTAAAGAAATTGCGTCCTCGCAATATTTAAGAAGAAGATATATAGTAACAACCATAAAGCATATTCAACACAAAAGAAGTTTGAGATAAGAAGTTCACCTCAAAGAGCACGAGAAAGTAAGTCCGGATGTGTTCGCTCGATGAACTCTCTAGATTCCCAAGAACAATCCTTAGGATTTGAAGACCATTAAGCTTTAACAAGCGGAACATCTTTATTTCGAAGTCGTTTGACTTCCGAAGCAATGATACGAATAGGATGTTGCTCATAAGTTAAATTAGGTGAAACTTCAATCTCTTCCACAACACCGGGCTCAAGAATAGAATCGGAATCTCGAAGGCACTTTCATAATTAAGAAACGTGAAACACGTCATGAATACCAGAAAACTGAGCCGGAAATAAAAGGCGATAAGCCACGGAACCAATACGTTCGGTGATAGGAAATGGCCCAATATATCGAGGCGCTAATTTTTTCCGATCGACTGAAACGTACAACACCTTTCATAGGTGAAACAGGAATGAACACAAGATCTCCCACAGAAAATTCTAATTTCCTTCTTCGGTTATCGGCATAGGATCTTTGTCTACTCTGGGCTACTTTCATCCTATGACGAATAAGGTCAATCTTTTCTGTGGAATCACGAATAAAATCTGGGCCTAAAACCAACTTCTCACCGGCCTCAAACTAACAAGAAGGAGATCGGCATGGCCTTCCATAGAGTGCCTCGAAAGGTGCCATACCAATACTAGAATGGAAGCTATTATTATAGGAAAATTCAACAAGGGAAATGTGATCTTCCCAACTTCCACCAAAATCAAGAACACAAGCACGAAGAAGATCTTCAAGAGTTTGATTCACACGCTCGGTTTGTCTATCGGACTGGGGGTGATAACCGGTGCTAAAATTAAGCTTCGTTCCCAAAGCTTTTTGAAGACTCTTCCAAAATCCACTAGTAAACAATGGATCACGATCACTAACTATAGAAGTAGGAACTCCATGTAATTTAACAATCTCTTTAACAAAGAGTTTGGCCAAAAGAGGAACGGTTCGGTTAGACCGAACAGGAATAAAATGGGCAGATTTAGTAAGCCTATCAACAATCTCCCATAGGTTATCATGACCCAAGAGAGAACGGGGAAGGCCATCAATAAAATCCTGGAAACCTGGTCCCACTTCCAAATTGGAATTTCTAAAGGTTGCAATAACCCACCGGGCCTTTGATGTTCGTCCTTAACGAGTTGGCAAGTCATGCAACACTTAATGAAGTTAGCGATGTCAAGTTTCATTCCCTCCCAATAATAAAGTCGCTTCATATCCGCATACATTTTACTACTACCGGGATGAATGGTAAATTTTGAACGATGGGAATCTTCTAAAATGTCTCTACGAAGATCAACAGTATTTGGTACGATAAGTCTACCAAATTTTCGAATGCCGCCACGAGGATCAATATCAAAGTCTTTCAAACCTTCAATATCAATTCTATCCATAATATTTTGGCCAAGAAGAGCCAATTCAGGATCTAGCCTTTGAGCTTCGAGAATGCGGTCCAAAAGAGAAGGATGAGCCTCAAGGCTACATAAAACAAATGATGAGCATAAATCGGATACGCGGTCTCGAATCTCACAAGTGGATAAGATCTCGAGATCATTCCATTCAGATATCATCATGAAAACAGCTGCTTGTTGCTTACGGCTAAGAGCATCGGCGAGATGATTACCCTTACCGGGGGTATAAAGGACATCAAGATCATAAGGAGCAAGGAACTCGAGCCAATGCTTTTGACGCAAATTAAGTTCCTTTTGAGAGAATAAATACTTCACAGACTTATGATCGGTATAAAGAACAAATTTCTCTCCTAAAAGATAATGATGCCAAATTCTAAAAGCGAAAACAATAGCCGCGAGCACTAGATCATGAGTGGCATACCTAGTCTCGATCGGCTTTTAATGATTTAGAAGCACAAGTGATAGCACGTTATCTTTTGCAAGAGAACGGTATGCAAACCAGATAAGCATTGGTACAAAAGATAAAGTCTTGGTTCCCTTCGGGAATCACAAGAATAAGAGTATCGAAAAGAAAGAATTTCTTTTAAATAATCTTCTTTCCTGAAAAGTTAAAACTTTCAAAATTACATTTATCTTTATGCAATAATCTTTCTAGAAAAATTTACATAAGTCAATTTATTGTGTCTGACTGTCACATCTAAGCATTTAGGAAATTCCTATCGATAACATTGATCAAGCGCATCGACCAGAATTCTTAAAGCACCCAACGGGTAATACAATCACAAAATCATCTTCTATATGATGAAAATATCTCTTAAAAGTTTTGAGAATAGTCTTTGCTCATTTAAGATCAAAATCCAATTGTACTTATAAATAAATCTTATGAAAAAGATTTGCAAAATTTTAAATTTCTATTTTCATCCAAATTCAATAAATACAAAAATGGAATCATCGAAATATTCGTAGAATATTCGATTTATAAAATGGATGAAATAAGCTGGACAAACTGAATGACAAAATAAGTCATTCATAAGAATCGTAATGAGTGCGGAATGTAGTAAGTGGAATGCGAACTCCCGCAACTCGTAGCCAAATGAAAATCGATGGCAAGGTTGAGCTAAGAAGACCTTATCACCACACAAGATATTGCTTAGGTGATAATCCTAAGACAAACTCAAAAATACCCAAAAAGTTTCACAAATTATTTAGATAAGAGAAATAACACTTTTTCATCTTGAGGGCTTAAAGAATAAAAATCAATGCCACCAAAAATTTGAAATCGGAATCACAAAGAAAAATAGAAATCTGCTTAACAGATTAAAAATGTCGAAGATGAATAGTCCACTAGGGACAAAGGATATGGCTTCGAAATGAAAAAGCCAATCCTTTAACACAAATCAATTCCGAAGCCTAAGTAAAAATCGGCTCGGAAAGAAAAATCACATAAAATAATTTCGACATCAATTAAAAGAAACAAATTAAGGGTTGCAGATCTACCATCCGCATTCGCAATCCTCAAAGAAGTCATCAATCACAAAGTTGTTTAAAGGAAAAGAATCAACAAGCTCTTTTGATATAAAATAGTGAGGTGGAACCCATATCAAAAAGAACACGAACAAGAAAATCACAAAGCAAATGTCATCAAGGATTGAATGAGAAATACCTTGACCAAGAGAAGTGTCACAAGGGGCTTACACGACTTTCAGCTTTCCCTCCCTCTTGCTAGGGAGTTTAGGACATGTAGATAAGTAATGACCCGAGCCTTTGCAATAGCGGCAATAGAGGGGTTTCGGGAACTTAACTACATAATGGTCCGTGGAACCACAATTGTAGCATTGTTTACGACTTGGGGTTGGAGTCTTGGCTACCGAAGTTTCTTGCTCCACCTTCTTCTTGCTTTGAAGTCTGGGACATGAAGACACATAATGGTCCGCACCTTTGTAATAGCGGCAAGAGATAGGTCTAGGACACTTATTTATATAGTGGTACCTAGAGCCACAATTTTAGCATTCTCCACGATTAGGGATTGGAGTCTTTGCTACAAAAGTAGTTTGCTTCACTCTCTTATTGGGATTAAGGCTCTTGAACATAATATGCTTCCTCTTGGAAGTCCCAACATCACAAACACTTCCTTTACCAACCTCATCATATCGAAGAGGGATATCCACAAGCTGATCGAAAGGAACTTAAAGTTTCAAAGGTAGAATCAACTCGGGGTTCTTACTCAAAGCATAGAAAAACTCTTTATTCTTTACAAGATCCAAAAGTTGTTGGGCAGACATGAATGCGCCTTCCGGAGAAGGACTACTGGATTGACCAACGCTAGGATTGCCCGTACCAACCATTTTTTTTATTTAAGAAAGAAAGAAAAGAAGAAGAAAAAGTTATTCTTAGAATGAATATCAACAATCATGATGATAAAACAAGGAAACATTAAGAAAATAGGATGAATCGGTACGAAGACTCGAATAAAATCTTAAAGCACGACTCCTAAGAATGACTTAGGACGATGATCCTTGTTAAATTATTCTACATTGTTCCGATATTTCGCTTTGATACCAAGCTGTGACGCCCCACATCTATACACACGCTAGCAAAGAACACTACAGTGTAATGCTGTCAACTAGCACGGAGAATAAGGCTGTTGAGGAGCGACCATCCGTGTAATTGCTTTGCGCGAGCACCGATATGTCAGATAGTATAACATGCATTTTATTTCAAGAGGAAATCCGACATGCCGATACAAACACAAAGCTATTACACAGTGGCTATAATAATCTTCGGAAACAAATATAGAAATAAGCATAACACAAATCAGTCACAGATTATTCATATCATAAAGGCGGAAGAAGATATGAATATATAACTAACACATGAAAGTGGATATCAGAGTAGTGGTCAAAAAGATCCACAATAATACAAAAGAATAGCAATACGTGATATACAAAAGAATACATCTATGAGTCCATATCTCAAGTGTATACAACAAAATAAACTACTAATCTAAGTAGTTAGCCAAAAGTCAGAGTAATAAATTTCTGGGGAGAAGTCAAGCAGAAGCACCTGTAACATCTCGGTCTGACCTGAGTATTATTTAATAAGAAAATAATAAACGGATCAGTCTAGCTATAAATATCAGACGACATGATATAGAATAAGAGATATGGCATAAACATATGATAACCATAAATCATACTACTATAAGTATGCAATTGAAACTCAACATGAGATTAATCAATGTCACACAAATCTTCACAAAGACCCAAAAAGGCTTTCATACACAAAACTTGAATTCACAACAAGTCAATGACACACGAATTCACCAATGCATAAAAATTGATAAAGCATATCAATAGAAATCACAAAAATAGGTGCAGCATAAATTACAGAATTCAACACACGAAATCCAGAAATCACAAGAAAGGGGGGAGGCCTATCACACGAACTGGAGCATTAAAACTCACCAACATATGTATCACACGAACGAGAAGCTATTTCATGGTAGCTAGCCATTACTTTTTGGCACACGAATGGCCCGAAGACCTTAGGGAGCTACCCCACATGTGTGAGTCGAAATCACACCGAAACAAAGAGACATCGCACAATTGCTAATCTAAATCTTAAAATGATCGTCATGATCAAGGAGAAGTGTCAATTACAGTAAGCTAGTAAATATATGAGCTTAGCTTCATGTACCATAACCACTAGCTTAACTTAAATATTTACGAAAAAATTATAGATCTCCACTAGAAAATTGTCACAAGAGATTCAATCGAACACGTCCAAGAATTAACCAACGAAGTAAACGCAAGCGTTTCATACCACTTGTTTTACTAAGTCGTTTAATTAGATTTCTCATATGAGTGAGGTAAAGGCTTGTATATACTAATAGATTGGAAAGCGGTTTAAGAAAACGAGCTTTGTAATAAAATAGTGTTGAAATCATTTGAAGAAAGAGTTTTGATATTTACTACTAGTATAGAAAACCTTTATATTTTTAAAGTGAAAAATCACAAAGAAGATTGTAGGAGCAATCAATCACTAAAATTCATATACGAAGACGTGAATAAAAATCCAAAGAAATCGATAAAGGATCCATCGAAATAGATATTCAAAAATCCCTAAAAAGGAGTCATCAAGGTCATAATAAATGATAACAGCAAATAGGAAACAACACAAATCGATTAAAGTTGGAAATTCAAACAATTAGGCGAAGTAGGCAAAATTGCAACAGGTCGGTCAGCCGGCTACAGAGCTCGGTCGACCGGACCAGAAAAACAGAAATGCTCGGGGTAGCAGGTCGGTCGGCCGAACCTTGAAGTCGGTCGACCGGACCATAAACAAAGACGTGCCTATGCACTTTGGAAGCAGGTCGGTCGACCGGCCCAGGGGTTCGGTCGGCCGAACCTGATGTTCTGCCAATTTAAACCTATTTCAAATGAGATGCAAATCTCGACCAAATTGCAATCGCACGAGCAACGACGCTAAGGGTTTATGCCAATCGACTACCCGACCCTATATGCTCCTCGATACATCACCAAAAACATGTTCAAACATCAAAGTTAGGATTTTTTAAAGATTTGAACTCAAAACACTAAAAATTGGAATATTCACCAAATCAATCCAAACCAAAAGCAAATGTACACGAATAAGTGTTAGGAATTCATAACTAACAATCGAAGCTAGTTATAGACTAAGATGTGAGATAATAATCTCACCTTTGAACCCAAACAATTGAAGAAGAAGCTTGAAAGCAAAGGGAGAATCAACCACTCTTCAACTCAACCCAAACGAGCTTGAATCTATGCTCAAAAGAAGAACATTCCCAAAGTTAGGTTTAGGAATTTTCTGAAATCAAAGAGAGAATGAGTTGGGGAAGAAGAAGGAGATGCTTACTAATGGGTTCTCTTTGATTTTGGAGCAAGAACTTGAGCTAGCAAGAGGAACTAGGGCTTGGAGTTTCTAATTCCCATTCTCTTCCACCCATTTTGCTTAAGCTTGAGTGTTAGGAATATGAAATGAAGTAATGAAGAGTTGGAGTGGGTTGGGGCTGAGTTAGTAAGTGATTAATGGGTTCAGCCCAAACCAAAGCGCTAAGTGAAAAAGTGGCAAAAATCAACTTACTCCAAACATATCGAAGCTTATACTCAAAAAGGTCGCAAACGTCATTTTGAACTCAATGGGGGTGGTCCCGAGTCCTAATTCGACCGTATGCAGAAAGTAGCTTTTCGGACTAAATTCCGAGTATCGATAAAATATTCAAAAAAAATATTTAAATATAAAATCAACAAATATGTGGGTTGTTACAATATTGTCTGAAATTTATAAATTGTATAGTGAATTAACAAATCTCATAAATATATAAATTTAAAACTATGTACTGTTGAAAATTTTAAGTGATTTAGAAATTTTATTTTGAGACTGAAAAGAAAAAAAATATGAAACAAGATTTAATAATAAGCCTTAATATATATATGAATCTAGAAATTAAACATGTGTAATATTATAGACATAAGGGTCATACTTTCTTTAATATAAATATCAAACATAAAATATAAATATAAATATAATATAAAAACACATATAAGTAAATAGCTAATAAAATTTAAAAATTTTATAAAGAAATTTGTAAGTCTTATAATACATGAAATTTACAATTGCAAGTTTTATAATATATACAATTAACATTTGTAACATAAGGAATGAATTTAAAATGAGATTTTACAACTGTCATTTACTAAAGATTGTGTAAACACACTTGTAAGCTTATGGGCAATTCATGATAACAAGTGACAAATCTTTATTCAAAAGAAAATATTGTTTTTAATTAATGTTAAAGGGGATCTGTATATTTTCTTCAGCTAAAACAATCTTTAGTTTTCTTCATTTAATTTTTTTTATTATTAACTGTTAAGAAGGCAAGCCAGAAGGGAAATCAGCAACTGCAATCTTCACAGTTTTTAGAGCTAAATTTCTAAACAACTAGCAGAAATATCAGATCAAAATTCAAAGGATTAAAAGCTATCAAAACTATATAAAAAAAGATGAATCAAACAGCAACTGCAAATTCTCAACCTGAAGCAGTAAAATTTGAAACCAGCTGCAGAATCAAAGGGGCATGCCGTTCATTTCAGTTCTATCCAAGCTAAGCTTTCAAATTCAAGTGGTTGTTTAAAGATCAAAGAATTTTCCAAAGGCCTTGGTTTCTCTGTTGCTTTTTATAGGTAAGTAAGCATACATTTTAAAAGTTTAATTAAATTTAAAAATGTGCATGTGATTCTTGGGAAAGATTTGTGTTTGCATGTGTGTATATAAGTATGGATCTCTGAATATATAATTGTGTTTGATCTGCATATGTTTGGATGCCAGTTATTCTCTATTCCTAAGCTCTGAGAAGTAAACAAAAACTTTAAATTCAAAATCATCTCATCTTATCATTGTTTGGAATGAAGTTCCAAAACATAGTTGATTGCATAAACATAATTAAGTTTTAAATTTTTTAATTAAGTGAATTAAGTTTGAAATCTACTGTAAATTGGAAAATAACAGTGGAAATTGTAACGACCCAGAATTTTTAGAAATTAAAATTTGAATATTTAATTAATTTTAAATATTAAGAAGTGAATTTATAAGTCAAATAAATTTTATTTTGAATTATTCGATTTAATTGGATAATTAAATCGATAATTTAATATGTTAAATTATGGAAATAATTAAAAATTGAGTTAAATATGATTGTAAATGATTTGTAAAATTTTATTTTATCATATTGAAGTTAGAATAATATTTTAGAACTTTTAAAATCGAATTAAAAGTTAATTTGTAAAAATTGAATATTTTAATATTAAAATCGACTAGTGAAAATAGTCAATTTTTGAACAGTCTCAGAATTGAACGAAACCAGTTCCATTGGATCCGTAATAGTTAGTTATTTCCGAATTTCAAATTTCGTGTCAATCGGAGTTATCGTTTCATCGTGGCAGCTCGAAACGCATCGAATCGTTTTTAATTTAAATTCGGCGAGTCAAAATAGCCATTTTTCAAAAAGTCTTGGATTTCGACGAAACCAGTTTCATCGGATCCGTAATGTGATATTATTGTAAGGTTTCAAATTTCAAGTCAATTGGATTTACCGTTTGTCCGGTACGAATTAAAACGCCTAGAAATCGATTTAAATCGGTTTAATTCAAATTGAGCGTTTATAGCCATAACTCGCACATACTTCCGAATTAGCTTCCGAAACCTGTTCCATTGTGTCCGGAACGCGGGATAAACCCTAGGTACGTCAGTTTCGGCGCGTAAATCGGAGTTCGGAATTTCCGAATGAATAGTGTTCGAAAATTCTCTATAAATAGCTCAAATTTCACAAATTAAAAGAAAAAAATTATATTAGGGTTTCATCATCTTGTGGCCACTAGTTTTAGGCATGAATGGCCGAAAATCACCCTCGTTTTTCTTCAATTATCTCTTCATCCACTCAACGATTCATGAAAGTTTCAACTAGAGTATTGTAGAGGGCAACACGAACTACAAGATCAACGGTGGAGATCGCGAATAGCTTCACGGATTGATGGGAAATCGAGTGCAAACGTGGCCGTTCATCACACGTGCACGCGCATCACGAGGAGGCCGAGTGCCACCATAGTCAGGCCGAGCATAGGGGGGGTTGAGTGCTTCGAGATGGCGGTGGTTTGATCGAGTTTCATCGAGTGTGGAGGATGCAAATCAAAACCCTAGTTGCTATGTGTATGGGTTCTATGCACGGCTTTGATCTGGAGAATGAAACGTGAGGATGAAGGAGATGTTGGACGGTGGAGATTGCAAGGGGAGAGATCATGTGGCCTGGAATTGTTGTGGGTTTTAAATTAGTTAAATTATGTTGTATTTGTTTATATAAATCGTGTATAAACTTCATAAAATCATAACTTTTTCATACGAGGTCGAAAAAATGCAAACTCAGTTGCGTTGGAATCGTATGGACGAGCACTACGCGATGGAGTTGGTTTGGAGTCGTTTGGAGTTAGTGAGAATTTTGGATAAAATTAAACGTCCGTTTAATTTTATTCGAAATAAATCGCTAAAACGAAATTGAAATCAAGGTGAGAACTTCTCACTCAATTGAATCAGTTTCGATATTTTTTTAAATAGTTAGATTTAAAATATTTGAATGCATGTTTGAATGTTGATTGTTATCTATTGATTGTTAAAATAGACATTATACGCCGTTAGTAAGCGGATGTTATTTAATGAAAACATATACCGCGAATATTTCATAAACAGTGAAATTGGTATTATATATAATATCGGTATATGTATATTGGCATATGTATATATTGCAGTTGTTGATTTCCCGTATTTTTTAGCGGATGAGACCCTATTGCGCCGTTATTAAGCGGATAATATTTAATAAAAACATATACCGCGATAATTTCGTACTGGAGCGAAATTGGTATTGTGCTAATGTTTTTGGATGCAGGAAAACGGGTTGGAGGGATCCAACTGGATTCCTCAACAGTTTTTATTTGATTTCAGATATTTTGATATTTGATGGATTATCATATCGATATATGATGGATCGTTGTAGTCGTGATTGACTATTTGGTGTGTAGCATCATTGGACCAAATTTGGAATTTTAAAATGATTTTTAAAGTGATTTTTGAAATATACTATATTTTTGGAATTGATCTACTTTAAATAAATAAACATTATAATTTTTAATGTTATAAAATTATGGTTTTTGTGAAATATAGTTAAAAGCTGATTTTTGAGAAATATGAACTAATGATTTTATAAAATAGTTTAAATGGGATTTTTGAATTTATTGTGAAAAGTTTAAATGTAGGATTTATAAAATTTGATTATTTTATAAATCAAGAGAATGATGAAATTATAAAGGAATTTGAATACGTTTTAAAGAATAATATAAATTGATTTATATTAAGAGATTTATAAATGGATATTTATAAATTGAAATAGTGACATTATAAAACGAGTTTTTATAAGTGTTTGAATGAAGTGAAAATGAATTTCATTAATGAATGAAATTTATAGAATTATAAACGGTGAAGTTATAAATGAAATTTATAAATAGTAAGATTTATAAATTTGTGAAGTAAATTGAAGAATAGATTTGGTTAAATAAATGAATCTTATAAGTTATAAGATTTATAATTTGGGAAGTTTAAAAGAATGATTTTTGTAAAATAATCGTTTTATAAGTATTTAACTTATAATATGAACTTTTAGTTATAATTGAGTTATAAACTGGAATAGATTAACAAAGGAAATTTATAAAAAGGAAGTTTTTATAAATAAATAGAAATGGAATTTATAAACGTTGTTTTATAAATTCACAAACGACTTATTTTGATAAGTAAAATTGTTATAACTTATTTATCGAGTTATATTCACGTTTTAGACAGTGAATAATCCTTTAAAATAAAATGAATAAAAAAGGATGAAATTTGTTAATGAAGTATATTCACGTTTTTGAATAGTGAATAACACGTTAAAGAAATTGTTTTAGATATGATGTTTTAAATAGAATTAAACGATCTAACGATGTTTTAAAATGTGTTGAGATTCGAAACCATAGATTTCAACATTTATTGTTGAAATAGACGTTTTCGAGAAATAAGAGGAAATGGTGGACTATAACACTGTTGTTATAGTAAATGATTTCCGAAAGGAAATGTTTTGTATAGTATTGGGATTATATATCTATTTTAAATTTCGAATCCCTATACTAGTGATTTTGGGTTGTTGTAACGATGTTTTACGCAACATTCGTTTTGGCCCAAATAAATATGTTTAAGAGAATGATTTCCTTAAAGAATGAGATATATACTTAATTCGATTTAAGTATATGGAATATTTTCCAAGGTTGAAAATAAAAAGATTAGTGAATTACTTATAATTAAATAAGTATGGAATTGTTTTTCCAAAATGAAGTGAATACTTAGAATTTATCCTTTTGAAGATAAATTGAAATGAATAAATTGAAATCATATGCATGAATATTTTGAAATATAAATTCATTATGGAATTTATATGTGAAAGGGAATTTGTATGAAAATAAATATTGATTTATTTTGAAATGTGAAATTATATATCTTGTAAAGATATTTTGGAAAAATAAATTATTTGGAATCTGGTGATATATGCATATCCAATTGATAGTTCAATAACTGACTATCAATATTTCCCTTTGAATGGGTATTTGATGTGATTTGATTGAATGTGAATGCACACTTATTTTTGCATAAGCGCTCACTATTCGGGTTAACCGGGAAAGGACCATGGGGTCGTATAACCCACTCCGAATATGTGATACGTCGTTATGAATTGCATTTGAAGATCGGTGTTGAAGACCGGTATTTGCGAGAGCGGTAGGATGACCTATCGATTGTCTCTGCACTGGGTAGCTCCTGGTATAGAGATCTCCTAAGTGATGGGAAATTCGATCGGGATTGTGAATACCCGGATTGCAAGGGCTTCGTAAGAAGTGCCTTCGCTTTTGTTCGAGCCCGGAACAGACTTGTATGGATAGTATGTCTGACGTTACAAGTTGAGATATAAAGCCGATTTCTTTCAAATATATTTCTGTTGGTGGCGGAGAATTTATTCTTTTAGCTTAACACCCTTCTCTGAGACGTACGTGCTCAGAGGTTATATAGTTGAAGTTATCAGCGATATATTCCCAATTTGGTAATGTGACATGCTGAGTGATGCTGAAATGATCATCGTGTTGATTATTGTGATAGGATCGTTTATTTGATCGTCTATCCTTGTGATCATTGTGTTGATCATTTGTTGACCCAAAGCATGGCTTTTGTATAAAGTATGTTTTTGTGGACGTGAATTCGTCGAGCCTCACATCCCGGAATGGTCAAAACAGGAAAGATGCGGCAAGGTTATGAGGGGTAGCTCCCTTTAGGGTATGTGCATTTCCTTCTGGAAAGGGTGGTATCATGGTATGGAGCCCAGATATTTACTCATGTTGAAACACTATATTTTATTACTGTGTGGTGTTGTTGGTGACGAGCGCTCGGTTAAAAGGTCCAATGGGACCGGGGGATGCCATATTCGTGTAGTAGTTACCTAGTGATAAAGGTAACCCGGCCTTGTGTTGGCAGAGAGCTGGTTAAGTTCTCGGGACGTCCTGCCAGAGGCGTTTCCATGTGGCAATGGGAAGTTCCTTGGCCTGACCATTTGTTGGAAATCCAAAGAAACAATACGAAACTTGTACGGTTTTAGTTATATAACCTGCTATGGAATGTGGCGGTAACCTGCTATTGAACATAGTAGCTATAGTAGGCATAAGTGCGGAATGTCTATGCTGGCTAAGATTTATATCTTTATTTTTGAAATGATTTTCCTATACTATGCACTAGTAATAATATCAAATGTTATTTTAAATGCGTATCAAGCATCTTTGGCTATCATAAGGAGAAATCTCCTCTGATTCTGCGTTTGCATGTGTGTGTGTGCGGGAGGCCTTATGGTAGTCTCATTTTTAAAAGCATTGCGAATTGACTTTAAAAATATTCCTCTATTTTGATTTTAAAGATAAATAAACTGTTTTGAGTTCTCACACCAGTCACATGACTGACTTGAAGTTTATTGTTTTCCTTCCTAAACTCTGGGTGCCCACCAATTTTCACACGGGCAGTCAAGAGTTAAGGTTTATCAGGATATTCTGGATATTCAGGAATTGCTGGAGGCAAGCTGGATGGCATGGCGTATTACTAGTTTATATAGTATTTCTTTTTCTGCTGCATTGTTTGATGTTGTATGATGTTGTATACTCTGATGATATGATGTAATGAAATGTAATGTAATAACTGATAGTTCTTTGTTTAAAGATTATTCATTTATTATTATAAGTTGTTCTGCTGCGAATTGTGAGATTCTGTTGTTCCTTTCTGTTCTCTTTTCTATTTTTCTGTTTCTCTATTTTCTTTCTCTATTTTCTATCTTCTTCTCTCTTCTTCTGTCTTTTTCTTTTCTTAAATTCTTTTTTTAAAACCATAACTATTCGGTTTTTCGGCAACGAAAATCCGCATACGTTACAGAAATTTAGAAATGAATTGAAACCAAGTGCAATGATTTGTAAATTCAAGTATACAACCTGAATCCCCTTTTTGAATTAGGATTTTTAAAATAAAAATCATAATTTTTAGTGGAATTTTGGGATGTGCATTTCTTAGTTAATCAGAAAAGGGGTTTTGGTCATTTCTGGTGGTCGGAGAACTCGACGGAGGTCGGGGTTTTTGTCGAAGCCAGTTTTGCGATGTGGGAGGTTGGGAAAAATAGTTTAAGATTCTTCTGGCGATAGGAGTTGCTTGGCGAAGCTAGATTAGGGTTCGACTTTTCGCGAATGGTTGAAGGGTTGCGTAGGCTTATGACGTTGCATGGACCGGAGGGGCGTGAACTATGGTGGACGAGATTGCCGCTGGTAGGTGGATTTAGCCGGAGAGGTTGATTTCAAATTTTTGATCTATAGACTCAATTTCGAGTCGAGATGAAATTGCAACGTATTGACGGTCGTGGATGATGTTGAGGTGGTTATCGACCTATCGGAGATTTGAAGAAGGACCGGAGAAGGGTGGTGCATCGGTTCATGTGCACCGTGCATGTCAGAGGATCTGGTAGTAGAAGAAGAAGAGATAAGTTTTGTTTGATGGAGGCTTTTGCTCGAATACTTCTTGGGGTTTTCTGTTGTTTCCCCCGAATGAAACTTCGAGTTTCATTTGTGAGCGTTTCAGGATGTAAGTAACGGTTGTATATAAAAGTTAGACTAAGTTTTTTTTTTAAAAATTTTGGTAAGAGCAGGTTTGGTTGTGAAAAAATAAAGAGCTGCTCGAAATTTTTTGTGTTAGGCTCAGGTTTCATTGTGGGAAGGAAGTGAAGAAGCCTTGGCTTTGGGTAGTGATATTGGGTTTGAACAAAATAAATAATACAAGTTTAAATTTTTTTAAAGTGATTTATAACATATACAACCTTTGTTTGAAAGGTTTGTCTAAATATGAAACTTGAGATTTGTAAATTAAGAAATGATTAAAAGTTCAGGAAATTTTAATCCTAAAATTTAACCTTAGAAGGTTAAGATAATAGGATGATGGATAAATTAATGTAAGACTAAAGGGTAAATGGATTAAAGAATTAATAAATTGAATGATTGATTAATTTAGGAAATTAAATATGGGTTATATAATAATGAGTATGATGGAAGTAATGATAATTAATCAATGTAATGATTATCGAATAATTAATTTAAGTAATTAATTATGGATAAATGCAATAAATGTAAATGTGTGATAGTTAAATTAGATTGTGTTATTAACTAAAGGCTAATTACTTATTTTACTTATAAGTGACAATTAAGGATTGAATAATCAAGGTTAATCAATTAAGAAGTAAGTGATAAGTATTTTAGAGGTTTATTACTTAATGTAAATAATTATTATGAATATTACTTAATGATGTAATTAAAGGAATAAATTACACAATATAAGTGAGTTGACGTGGTTAATTTTAGTTAATTAATTCAGTTTAATTAATTAAAAACAATCATGTGATGATGTTGAGTTAAGTATAATTATTTAATTTATTTAATGAGGTGTAATTATTTAGTGAAGTAATTTGTGGATAATTACTGGACTTAATTAACTTAAGGAAATTACTTGATGGGTAGTAATTCAAGGATAATTACTTGATGGAAGAAATTAAGTAATGATTACTCAGTGTAATTGAAGGATTAGTTTATAAAAATTTATCAAGGAGTTGGTTTAATTAATGGAGTAACAAAGGAAAGTTAATTTCTGTTTGTGATTAATCAAGATTGATTTATAAATGTAATTAAGATAAAAGTTAATTATTATATGAAATTTAAGAATAATTAACTAGTGAAAGTAATTAGAGGATCATTAATTAATGTAATTAAAAGAAGTGATCAATCTTGCTTATTAATGATTCAATGATAATGGGTGCTTTGAATTGGTTGATATCTCTGATATGAATTGCTATGTGATATAATTTGTTGGATGGACGTTGATAATGTGATTATCAATCAATTACGAATTGCTGTGTAAAGTGATATTCGACAATTTTGAATTGTATTTAATTGAATAACCTGGGTTTAGATGACATTAGATTCGAAGAGACCGGAGTCGGGTTTAGTAAATACCCGAAACCACTTCGATTCTATATAGGTTTGATATATGAAATCAATAGGCTGAAGTGGAATGATTTAAGTGAATTGGACCATTTAATAAGTTTTGGCACTTATAAATTAATGTGTGAAATAGATGATGTCTATAATAACTTGTGAAGTTGAAATTGATATAAGTTACCCCGGGTTTTATATAAATTGTATGCTTTTGTCATTCATGTTAGATGGGTTTACTCACGCTGGTTGCCAGCCTGACCCGGGTGTTACTTTGATGTAATGCTCGGGTCAGACCGAGTATTACATATTTTTCAGGTAAGGACGTTCTGGAGCTCAGGAGGCAAACTGGGTGGCAGAGACATATGGAGGGTTTCCACTGTGATGTTGTAGTATGTGGACATGATTGTTTTGTCCAGTGTTTATGTATATGTGTAACTCGGATGTAATAAATGTAATTTAACTGATATAGTTTTCTTTGTATAACTGCTATTTTATTTAATATTATATTTGATCTGCTGCGAATGTGAGGTTTCTGTGTCTTGTTTCTGTTTCATCTTCTTTCTCTTTTCTTCTATTCCTAACTATCTGGAAATTTCGGAATCAAAATTTTCGGGTCGTTACATTTGGTATCAGAGCTGAAGGTTAAGCGAGAACCTTGGCTCTGGTGGGATTACTCATTAAGGATAGGGTAGGTGGTAGCCTAGAATGAGTTGAGTGCGTGTATATATATATATATATATATATATATATATATAATATATATATATATATATATATGAGAGAGCGTACTTGTTATTTTCTTATATAAAGATTTTAAATGATTTTATATAAGAATATATTTTGATATATAAAGCAATATTACTTCCTAATAAATATTAGGTAATTGGTTGTTAAATTATTGGAATTAAATTAAGAAGTAATAAAAATACAACCAAACTGAAATTGAAATTTAATAAAGATAAATTTGAAATGGATTCAAACTAATATTGAAATCTTGAAGATGGGAAAGAATTTCAAAATAAGATGAATTAAAATTGGTTTTAAACCAAAGAAATAGATGGTTATTGAGTTTAATAATAGAGTGATTGTTCTTCAATAAACAATAAAATGTTTAAGGAAGTAAACATTTAAAAGGAGAATAAACTTGTAAATTTGAAAGAATGTAAATTAAAGTGGGTTTCCAATTGTGAAGTTCTGAATTCTAAATTTAAAACATTTGAATTAGTTTCAAATGTTAAAGGAAATTATATTATTCAAACTATTTTGAATATGAACTTATTTTAAAATAAGAGATGTTATTTATATAATCGAATGAAAGGGTCCTATTTCAAACAAGAGTTGTTTGAAAATTTAAAGAAATATGTTTTGAATTAAAAAAAAAACAAAGGTGGTTCAAAAAAATTTAAAGTATAACTTGGCATGTAAAAGAAATTAATATGTATATAGGTGGATATACATAATATCAAAGGTGGTTTGAAATAAACTATAAGTGGTGGGTTTTGAGTTTGGAATAAGATGTGATACCCGAAGTGCTAAGTTTTTGAACTTACAAATGGGAAGATCACTAATGTGAAGCTTAGAATTTGAAATGGAAATTCAAATTGGGTAGGGTTGACTGGGTTAAGTGAATTAAGTTTAACTTGAGGAAGAGTTAAATAAGGTGGAATGATCAGCCTGATTTGAAAATTTGAAGATGAAATTAAGATTTAACTTGGGAAGTTAAATGGTTGATTGGAATTGAGAGTTTGTGTGAGCTCATGTTGGGTTGGAGACCTAGAAAATTGATTTACAGGAATTAAATCAACATTTGAAGTATTAACTCGAATTTATTCGAGATGATTAAAATTTGAAATTTGAATTAGTTCAAATTGAATTTGATTTGAATTAATTGAAATGGTGATTGAAGATGTATAAGTATAAAATCCAAATGGAAAATTTGAATTGGATTAATTTGAAACGATTTGAAATTGAAGTGGGTTCAATTTGAAATTAATCCGAATTGATTTGAATAATTTGGAATTGTAATTAAAGTTGAATAATTTTAAATTCAAATGGGATTTGAATTGAATTTGGAAGGAAATCAATAATAATTCAACTTGATGTGGAATTGGAATTTGAAATTGGGATTACTTCAAACTAGAGTTGAAACGAATTGAAAACTGGAATTATTTCAACTGAAATTTATTTAAATCCGTAGAATTTGTGATCAAGGTTGAATAAAGTTAAATTTGGAAAGAAACTTAGATTAGTTCGACTTGAATTGGGGTTGCATCAATTTCAATAGAAATTGAAGTTATTTAAATTGGAATTAAGTCAATTTAAATGAAAGTGGAATTTAAATTGAATTGATGAGAATGGAGATTGGGAAGTGAACAGTTTTGACCCTGGACTATTTTTAATATAAATTGTTTTAATATAAACCTATTTTCAAAGCTATTTATTATATATACAACTTTTCTTTTAAAAGCCAAACGATCTTATATTTGTTTATAATTATTTTTGAAACTGTTTAACAATTCCCCAACTGATTTATAAGCTAATTACTATATTTCAACTGTTTTACAAAACTAATTACTCAGAATATTATTTTGCAATTATCTAAAATTTTTGTAATTATTTTAACTATTTTCTAACTATTTTATACCTATTTTACAAACTAGTAATTATTTTCTAACTACTTATCTATTTTTAACTTTTTAAGCTATTTTCTAAATTTAAACTAGATAGAGTTTAAACTGTTATTGGTTAAATACCAATCGAGATAAGGATTTAAGGAATAATCCAAATGTGGATTAAGGCAATTGTGAGCAAGTGAATGAAAATTAAAGTGAATGTGAATAGAAAGAGAATTAATTTGGCTAATAACCAATAAAGATAAATGCAAGGGGTGTACGTATGTTATTCTATTCGCGTAGTGATTTGATCCAGATTCGAGCACAAAATTTCGAGATAGTTATATCGATCCGAGTGGGATTTTTCACTCGATTTTCGACAGCGAACCTGGATATGGATTGTTGATTGGTTCTGGATATTCTCTATCATAGTTAGGCTATGCAAGGAGAATGATGGTGTCTGATCAAGAAACCAGATCTGAGTCAGCACTAGGAAGTCGGGTGGACGATACTAGTTTGGAAGTGAAATTGTGTGGTCGAGTGAGCGATCAGATTGGTATGGCGTACAAATGATATGTGTACATCGTACGGATTGGAATGAAAATGATATTGAAAAGAGTAATCAAATTTGAATATTTGATTTTCGAGTAAACAAAGTTAAATATCTTTGTTTTATAAAATGAAATTTCCCCTTGTTGAATCTTTTGCCAGAAGAAAGGATTTTGAAAGTGTTTGAAGTATAAAAGGAGTTTTATACAAGTTTGAAATGATCCAAAGTTTTGAAAATGATATATATCTGTGTATATATATATATATATATATATATATATATATATATATGTACAAAGGATCTTATGAGGATTTTTGGAAAAAGGTTTTGGGAACCTATGAATTTGGAAAGGCTTTTGATTTTTGGGTAAAATCAATATTGAATTTGGAAAGCCTGTTTTGAGAATTATCGATTTGGGATGATCGATTTTGGTATAAAAGAGCTTTGTATAAGATCATACTAGGTGTATGATTTGAAGATACTATATATGTATAGTATAAAATGTTTTGATGATGGCTCTGGGGAAAAAGGCGCTCCCTTGAAATGAACTTCTCAGGAGTACCACCGGGTGGTGCTGCCTTGAGCCCCAAGGGGGGTTCTAAAGTTGATCCTGTGAGGAGTCCGGACAAAACTAGTTCCTGGGGATCTTGAGTAGAGGTTACCATAGCGAAAGTCGTGTGTGTCGCTGAGAGCCAAGGTCTACGTTTGATTTTATATCGGTAGACTATGATCTATGGTAACATAGTGAAGGTCGTGTGTGTTGCTGAGAGCCAACAGTCTGCGTTTGATTTTATATCGATAGACTACGACTTGTGATAACATAGCGGAAGTCGTGTGCGTCGCTGAGAGCCAACAGTCTACGTTTGATTTTACATCGGTAGACTGCGACCTATGTTGGAGTGGAGAAGTTTTCATTTCGACAGCGAAAATCAGAGGCCGCTGAGAGCCTGCAGTTACATGGACTTTTGCTGTGATGGCAACGTAACCCTAGGTGTAACTGTGATCTATTGTGTGGGAATCCATGGCGTAATCGAGAGGCCGCTGAGAGCCTGCAGTTACATGGACTTTTGCTGCGACGACAACGTAACCCTGGAATGTAACTGTGACTATGGATGGGGGTGATGATTTCCAGAGCATTCTCACCAAAGATATATCCTCCATTTTCAAAAACTGTTTTCTATATTTTCAATAAAATTATTTTCCAAGTATTTTCACTGGATGTTGAAAATGGGTCTGCTAAGTACTTATAGATTTTCAGTCTTACGCTTGATCAACGTATGACCGAATTTTTGTGAGAACAAGGATGGACTGTTTAAAACATCGAGTTATAAGAAGCATTTTTATAAAACTATTTTGGCGGTATTACAGATTTTAAAAGTGTTTTAAAATATTTAATAAATTCTAGCTTCGTTCCTTTTCGAGGACGAAAGGATTCTAAGGGTGGAGGAATGTGACAACCAGAATTTTTGGGCATCTGATAATTGGTAATTATCATATTTTAACTGTTAAACATTGATATATTTGTTAACAAATAAAATTTTGCTAATAAATGGATTTGGGAACTATATTAAATATTGGATTATATTGTCTGAAATTTATAAATTGTATAGTGAATTAACAAATCTCATAAATATATAAATTTAAAACTATGTACTACTGAAAATTTTAAGTGATTTAGAAATTTTATTTTGAGATTGAAAAGAAAAAAAAAATATGAAACAAGATTTAATAATAAGCCTTAATATATATATGAATCTAGAAATTAAACATGTGTAATATTATAGACATAAGGGTCATACTTTCTTTAATATAAATATCAAACATGAAATATAAATATAAATATAATATAAAAACACATATAAGTAAATAGCTAATTAAATTTTAAAATTTTATAAAGAAATTTGTAAGTCTTATAATACATGAAATTTACAGTTGCAAGTTTTATAATATATACAATTAACATTTGTAACATAAGGAATGAATTTGAAATGAGATTTTACATTTGTCATTTACTAAAGATTGTGTAAACACACTTGTAAGCTTATGGGCAATTCATGATAACAAGTGGAAAATCTTTATTCAAAAGAAAATATTGTTTTTAATTAATGTTAAAGGGGATCTGTATATTTTTTTCAGCTAAAACAATCTTTAGTTTTCTTCATCTAATTTTTTTTTATTATTAACTGTTAAGAAGGCAAGCCAGAAAGGACATCAGCAACTGCAATCTTCACAGTTTTTAGAGCTAAATTTCTAAACAACTAGCAGAAATATCAGCTCAAAATTCAAAGGATTAAAAGTTGTCACAACTATATAAAAAAAAGATGAATCAAACAGCAACTGCAAATTCTCAACCTGAAGCAGTAAAATTTGAAACCAGCTGCAGAATCAAAGGGGCATGCAGTTCGTTTCATTTCTATCCAAACTAAGCTTTCAAATTCAAGTGGTTGTTTAAAGATCAAAGAATTTTCCAGAGGCCTTGGTTTCTCTGTTGCTTTTTACAGGTGAGTAAACATACATTTTAAAAGCTTAAGTAAATTTAAAAATGTGCATGTGATTCTTGGGAAAGGTTTGTGTTTGCATGTGTATATATAAGTATGGATCTCTGAATATATAATTGTGTTTGATCTGTATATATTTGGATGCCAGTTATTCTCTGTTCCTAAGCTCTGAGAAGTAAACAAAAACTTTAAATTCAAAACCATCTCATCTTATCATTGTTTGGAATTAAGTTCCAAAACATAGTTGATTGCATAAACATAATTAAGTTTTAACTTTTTTAATTAAGTGAATTAAGTTTGAAATCTACTGTAAATTGGAAATAACAGTGGAAATTTAGAAATGAATTGAAACCAAGTGCAATGATTTGTAAATTCAAGTATACAACCTGAAACCCCTTTTCGAATTAGGATTTTTAAAATAAAAATCATAATTTTTAGTGGAATTTTGGGATGTGCATGTCATTTCTGGTGGTCGGAGAACTCGAGGGAGGTCAGGGTTTTTGTCGAAGCCAGCTTTGCCATGTAGGAGGTTGGGAAAAATAGTTTAAGATTTTTCTGGCGATAGGAGTTGCTTGGCGAAGCTAGATTAGGGTTCGACTTCCAGTATTGGGCGTTTTGGTTTCGCGATGCCATGGGTTATCTGGGAGGCACCGGAAGCTTTCGTGAATGGTTGAAGGGTTGCGTAGGCTTGTGGCGTTGCTTGGACCGGAGGGGCGTGAACTATGGTGGCCGCTGGTAGGTGGATTTAGCCGGAGAGGTTGATTTCAAATTTTCGATCTGTAGACTCAATTTCGAGTCGAGATGAAATTGCAACGTATTGACGATCGTGGATGATGTTGAGGTGGTTATCGACCTATCGTAGATCTGAAGAAGGACCAGAGAAGGGTGGTGCATCGGTTCATGTGCACCGTGCATATCAGAGGATCTGGTAGTAGAAGAAGAAGAGATAAGTTTTGTTTGATGGAGGCTTTTGCTCGAATACTTCTTGGGGTTTTCTGTTGTTTCCCCCGAATGAAACTTCGAGTTTCATTAGTGAGCGTTTCAGGATGTAAGTAACGGTTGTACATAAAAGTTAGACTAAGTTTTTTTTTTTACAATTTGGGTAGGAGCAGGTTTGGTTGTGAAAAAATAAAGAGCTGCTCGAAAATTTTCATGTTAGGCTCAGGTTTCATTGTGGGAAGGAAGTGAAGAAGCCTCGGCTTTGGGTAGTGATGTTGGGTTTGAACATAATAAATAATACAAGTTTAAATTTTTTAAAGTGATTTATAACATATACAACCTTTGTTTGAAAGGTTTGTCTAAATATGAAACTTGAGATTTGTAAATTAAGAAATGATTAAAAGTTCAGGAAATTTTAATCCTAAAATTTAACCTTAGAAGGTTAAGATAATAGGATGATGGATAAATTAATGTAAGACTAAAGGGTAAATCGATTAAAGAATTAATCAATTAAATGATTGATTAATTTAGGAAATTAAATATGGGTTATATAATAATGAGTATGATGGAAGTAATGATAATTAATCAATGTAATGATTATCGAATAATTAATTTAAGTAATTAATTATGGATAAATCCAATAAATGTAAATGGGTGATAGTTAAATTAGATTGTGTTATTAACTAAAGGCTAATTACTTATTTTACTTATAAGTGACAACTAAGGATTGAATAATCAAGGTTAATCAATTAAGAAGTAAGTGATAAGTATTTTAGAGGTTTATTACTTAATGTAAATAATTATTATGAATATTACTTAATGATGTAATTAAAGGAATTAATTACACAATATAAGTGAGTTGACGTGGTTAATTTTAGTTAATTAATTCAGTTTGATTAATTAAAAACAATCATGCGATGATGTTGAGTTAAGTATAATTACTTAAGTTATTTAATGAGGTGTAATTATTTAGTGAAGTAATTTGTGGATAATTACTGGACGTAATTAACTTAAGGAAATTACTTGATGGGTAGTAATTCAAGGATAATTACTTGATGGAAGAAATTAAGTAATGATTACTCAGTGTAATTGAAGGATTAATTTATAAAAATTTATCAAGGAGTTGGTTTAATTAATGGAGTTACTAAGGAAAGTTAATTTCTGTTTGTGATTAATCAAGATTGATTTATAAATGTAATTAAGATAAAAGTTAATTAGTATATGAAATTTAAGGATAATTAACTAGTGAAAGTAATTAGAGGATCATTAATTAATGTAATTAAAAGAAGTGATCAATCTTGCTTATTAATGATTCAATGATAATGGGTGCTTTGAATTGGTTGATATCTTTGATATGAATTGCTATGTGATATAATTTGTTGGATGGACGATGATAATGTGATTATCAATCAATTATGAATTGCTGTGTAAAGTGATATTCGATAATTTAAGTTGAATTGTACTTAATTGAATAACCTGGGTTTAAATGACATTAGATTCAAAGAGACCGAAGTCGGGTATTAGTAAATTCCTGAAACCACTTCGATTCTATATAGGTTTGATATATGAAATCAATAGGCTGAAGTGGAATGATTTAAGTGAATTGGACCATTTAATAAGTTTTGGCACTTAGAAATTAATGTGTGAAATAGATGATGTCTATATAACTTGTGAAGTTGAAATTGATATAAGTTACCCCGGGTTTTATATAAATTGTATGCTTTTTTCATTCATATTAGATGGGTTTACTTACGCTGGTTTCCAGCCTGACCCGGGTGTTACTTCGATGTAATGCTCGGGTCAGACCGAGTATTACATATTTTTCAGGAAAGGACGTTCTGGAGCTCAGGAGGCGAACTGGGTGGCTGGGACGTACGGAGGGTTTCCACTGTGATGTTGTAGTATGTGGACATGATTGTTTTGTCCAGTGTTTATGTATATGTGTAACTCAGATGTAATAAATGTAATTTAACTGATATAGTTTTCTTTGTATAACTGCTATTTTATTTAATATTATATTTGATCCGCTGCGAATGTGAGGTTTCTGTGTCTTGTTTCTGTTTCATCTTCTTTCTCTTTTCTTCTATTCCTAACTATCTGGAAATTTCGGAATCGAAATTTTCGGGTCGTTACACCATTGTTCGATATAAGTTCACACTATTAACTTATATTTTCCATATATCCATTGATATCCTTTTATCTCATTTATAAACCCCGTTTATAATTTTATAAACTCCCTTGAGTTTCTCATCTACTTACAGAAACAAATTCTATTTATAATTCCATTTTATAATTTTATCCTTTAATAAAATTCCATTTTATTTCAAATCTATTTATCGATTCCAATATCTCTTCAAGCCCTTAATATATAATTTAATTTCAAATCTCCCCTTAAAACAATTTACAAATGGTTAAGTATAACCTAAGTAAGTTAATATATTTTTATTCTACTTTATTCCTTTTATAAATAAATCCAATTTTTGGCATAAATAATTTCTTTTCAAATTTCCTTTTAAATTCCTTCAATTTTATTTATTTATGGTATTTAAAAAATACCCATTTTAATTCCCATGCTATTAATAATCCAATTCACACACAATCCATATCATTCTATCCATCACATCTTATATCGAAATACATACATGAAAACATTAAATATTTTTGAGGAATCCAGTTGGATCCCTTCAACCTGTTTTTCCCTGCATCCATAGATGTTAGTCAACAAATAAAATACCAATCACACTTCAAGAGGGATATCGCGGTATATAGGGTCATCCGCTATTATGCAGGCATATAGGGTCTCATTCGCTATAATATGCGGGAATGTCACTCCAATACTAATATATATACTACTATATATATAATGTCCAACAAATAAATTATAAATTTATCAATCAAGTTAGACATCCAATAATTTAAATTTAAATAGCGTTATCTAAATGAGCGATATTTTTGTCTTACAATCCACTTCAATCTTGACTTGATTTCACGGTTTTTGACCATGTATAAACATTATACGGTTTATTAACATTTGAAATAATCGAACAATCAGTTACCATTTAATAATTAATTAAATAATAATTTAATTTTAAACTAATTTTCCTTCAATAAATAATTTTTTAGTAACTAAAATAATTACACAATTTAATTAAACAAATTAATCACCCTAAATACATATTTTTAAAATAAACTAGTAAATTTAAAATGTGTATATGTATATTTATTTTCTTTTGAAACTACATGTATACTTATAAACATAAATTATATATTTCAAAAAATATAATAAACTTTCAACATTTTAAAATTCTAATTTTTTTTCTTTTCAAAACCTTATATATATATATTTCTGTTTATCTATATACTTTTAAATTAAAACAGGTGTGTGTGTGTCTATACATATATATATACATATTTATACTTGTACTATACTTTTTCTTTACTGTATATATATACAAATATACATATAAATATTTAAATTGAAAAATAATTGGCATATATCTTTATTGTAAAATTATATGTGTATATATATATATATTACTAAAAAAGTATACCATACCTCAGTGCAACTGCTTGAGGCCGCCACACCACACATCACGACCGTGCCTCCTTCCTACCATCAAGAGCCTCCAAAACTCGCCCTCTAGCAACCCTCGAAGCCCTAAGCTACCGCCTCCACCTTCCTGTGCCCTGACCTCACGAGCACGCGCGACATCGACTAACATCGCCGCTCTAACTATTACTGTGTCGCCTCTCCACGTGCTCGCCACTTGAGCTTCCCCTAGCCTTGCTCCTTCCCTTCGGCTACACAATTTCGTTCTCTCTCTTTTTTATTTATTTATAGTCGAATGAATTCGATTTCAATGCATTACATTGGAAAAAAGGGAAATGGGATTATTGGCTTCGAACTGTAGAGATTCTCATTCGGTTTGAATCGAAAGGGAGGAGAAGAAGTAGGCTTGCGATTTTTTTAAACGAAATGAAAATGAAAATGAAAATGAAAACGAAAACGAAAATGAAAATGGAAGGGAAGACATAATTTTGAATTTGAGAACGAAGCTGTCTTCGTTGAAAGTTTTGAATGGAAAGATAAGGGCTCGAGATTTAAGAAGGGAGAGGGGGAGACTCTAATTAAATTGAAAGGAAATGGATGTGATTTCTTGCATGTTTAAACAGGTGAACAATGTTTTGAAAAAGTGCTAATGTGAAGGAATTACAGCCGAAGGTGGACTACTATGTATATAAATATGTAAATTTAATTAAATTCAAATTATCTTGATTTACACAACATAAAATTTCAAACCCTTATCGAGGCATGCCACTAGGCCTTTATAATGTTATACCCCAATTTCGAATGCAATGGAAAAGGTTTCGAGTCATAATTCTATCGTATGGAGAAGATAGCTTTTTGGTCCCAGTTATTATATTAAATTTTCGATATAAATTTCAACGCGTTTATATCTCGTACGGCAAAACGATAACTCAAAAAGTTACAAAATTTGAAATTCGATAATGAGACAATATTACGGACCCAATGAAACTAGTTTCATCAAATTCCGAGACTGTGTCTCGAAAGGCTATTTTTAAATGTCAATTTAAACAATATATTTTTAAAATTGAACAGATCACTTCCAAATTCAATTTTAAAGTTGCATTGTCTTCAATACTATTAATATAAATTTTACAAGCCTTTAAAGTATTTTTATTGAGCTTAAAACTCCAGATTCGTATATTTTAACTAATTAAAAATTCAAAAATTAAATTATCTAGTAAATCGCTATATTTCAATCCTGAACTTATTTTATTGAATAAAAATCAAACTTTTCATATTCAAAAATTAATTTATAATTAAATTTAAATATCTAAAACCATTTATCTGTTCCAAATCAAGCGTCGAAAAACCCGGGTCGTTGCATTAATCCAGCTAGAAAGTGGTTGGGTAGAAATTAAAGATGTTGGAAGGCAATTTAAGTTTCTTCCTCTTCAAACTCGTAACTCCATTGACTTCAAATACTTGTAAGTTTGAATATCTAGTTCTTCAATAGCTACTTCATATCATTTAGATTCAATGTCCAGTTTATAATATAACCCCTAAAATGAAATTAGATGTGATCTTAAAGAAATTTAATAACACTCGTGTCTCCAATCAACCAATATGTTCTAGAAGTGTTAGATTCTAACAACATTGTTGATTATTGTCCGTATTCAATACATTAAAGATGAATGTTTTTACGAAAAACTAGCCACCTACAATTCTATCTATGTAACTCGTCCTAGCTTTACTTAGAATCAAAATGCATCACACTCTAATTCTATCATATCATTTTTCCAAACATTTCGAAACAACATTTCGAATCCACTCTTTAAGTCCGATCTATTCACCAAAGTGTAGAATATTTGGCTAAACCAAACATTTAGAATATTCTAATCAAATAAAAATTTATAAAAAGTTAAGAATTATTATAGTGATATTGATATTAATATAACAATTACACTAATAAATTTATTCTGGATATGTAATTATTAAAAAGTGCATAATAATTATATATGTGTTTATTTTTAATAAAAGGACCAAATTAAAATTTTATCAATTTAAATATATTTAAAAATTACATGTATATATTCATGTACATGAAGGATGGCCTATAGGATCTATAGATAGATGAAAAATTAGTTAATTCAAATGTTGAATATCAACTAAAACATATGTAGGTTGTTGAACTTTTTGAAGGATATTTTCCATTAAGTACCACTACAAATTGAAACTCCACTGTAAACTGAAGCCTAACAACGCCGTTTTCGCTTATATATTTTGTACTTAATCTACATTCTCAATTATACCTCAATGGAAGACTTTTTGCAACTGTCATAGAGATCAAGAAAGTTTAAAGAAGAGGAGACGCTAGCACTTCGCGTTTATGAAATAATAGTCTCAATCATATGTTTTATGTTATATGTATTATCCTTTCAATTATAAAATAATAGTTTTTATAAATTTAATTTAATTAATTTAAACATTGTACATTTACAATTATGGTATAAATAGTTATGTATAATGTAACAAATTTAGTTTTATAAAATATATAACATAGACAAATGTATAAAATCTTTTCAAAAAATTAATTTTTTTAAATTTAAACAACTTTTTATTATTAATATTATTTAAATATTTATTTATATATTCGCCTAATACATATTAAACACCAATTTGATATAAAAAATTGTCATAACAAGTATTATACTTAGATCTAAAATAATATATGTAAAATTATTTTTGGCAATAGTTATTTATTAATATATATATATATATATATATATATATATATAATTAATTTATGAGATAATTTTAAATAAATAATCAATAAAGTTAAATATTATACTATTTTTGGAGACAAGGTTATTTTTGACCTAAACAAAAACAATATTATAATAGATAATGTTCAACTTATCTTAAATTTTAAATACTATATCCTAGTGCAAAGTTAGCTTTAAAATTTCTGTTAGATCCTACATTTAAGGTAACTTTAGACTTAAATTTTAATTCTGGGTTTTAAATAAAAATTATAAATATGTATTCACCCAAATGCACACACATTATAGTTGAATTATCTGTGTTAATATTATATGTATATTCATATGAATAAATACACAAATATTATTTGCTAAAATTATATATACATATAAACAGTTATATATTTACATGATTTCATCTATGCAAGTAAACAATCCCCTATGTTAGAATCTAATCTAATACCCATTTATATACACATTACCTATATAATCATGGAACATTTGATGCTCATTTCTGTGGTCTTCCAATATATGTTTACTGAATATGCACATTTTCAAACATCACACTTCTTCATGCGAATTATCAGTACACCTGCAATATAAGTTTTTTGAAAATGTGGTCCCATGGTCTAGTGGTTAGGACATTGGACTCTGAATCCAATAACCCGAGTTCAAATCTCGGTGGGACCTTTCCAATATCTTTTAATTTATGTTTTCATGTTTGTATGTAGCTTATATTTTTTGAATTTGATGTAAAATCAAATGGTGTTATTTTCATCGATGAAGTAACGTTAAATTTGATGTTATATAAATAAGTGAATCTTAGTTAGTTACATTTATTTATTCAATTTACTTATAAATAAATAAATAAGTCAAAATCATCACAATTATGAAGAGTTTCAAAGATTTTATATTGTTTTTGCAAATTGAAAGTGTAAATACCTACATTATAGAAAAAATGGAGATATGTCCAAATAAATATGTAAGAAAACATTCAAAAAATGCAATACTTAGAGTTAAGAAGAAATCATACTATTTATGTTAAAAAATTATAAATGTACAATAAATAACGTATAGTATGAAAGTGGATAATATTACTAAGATAATGCATAATCAACAACAAAAGTAGACAAGAGTTTATTGCTTTTTTTTAATTTAGTTAGATCGAAGATAAATGCAAATAAGTGTTTATGCTTTCTTTATTATATTATTTAACTATTTATTTATATATTTTGCTTATACATATTAAATATTAATTTGATATTAAAATAATTCTCATAACAATTTATCGTACTTAGATCTAAAATAATATATGTACAATTATTTTTAGCAATAATTATTTATTAATATATATATATATATAATCTATTAGATCGATTTTAAATAAATAATAAATAAAGTTAAATATTAAAGTATTTTCAAAAAAAGAATTATTTTTTACCTGACCAAATTTTTTATAATAGATAAAGTTCTACTTATCTTAAATTTTAAATACTAGATCCTAATGCAAAGTTAAGTTTAAATTTTCTATTAGATCCTAGATTTAAGGTTACTTTTTATTTAGGTTCAAATTCTTGTTTTTAAATAAAAATATAGATATAAAGGGGCACACACATTATAGCCAAATTATATATGTTATTATTATTTGTATGTACATATGAATAAATACATAAGTATTATTTGCTAAAATTTAAATACATAAAAACACTTATATATTTACATAATTTCATCCATGTAAGCAAACATCCCTTATGTTAGAATTAAATATGATATATATTTGTATACATTCCCTACATAATCATTGAACATTTGATGCTCATTTTTGGTCTTCCAATATATGTGTATTAAACATGCACACTTTCAAACATCACACTTCT
Organism: Allium cepa; assembly: GCA_030765085.1. Taxonomy (NCBI): domain Eukaryota; kingdom Viridiplantae; phylum Streptophyta; class Magnoliopsida; order Asparagales; family Amaryllidaceae; genus Allium; species Allium cepa. The sequence continues at coordinate 893,839,527 of CM060928.1, read as the reverse complement.
TCATGCAATTTTTGATACTCTTGCAATGTACATTCTCTAAACATGTGGTCCCATAGTCTAGTGGTTTGGACATTGGACTTTGAATATAGTAACTTGATTTCTAATCTTGATAAAACCTTTTTAGTATATTTTAATCTACAGTTTCATGTTTGAATGTGGTTTACATTTTTTGAATTTGATATGAAATCAAATGGTGGTGTTTTCATAAATGAAGTATATATTAAACTTAATGTTATATAACTAACGGAATCTTAGTTATTTACATTGATTTAATCAATTTATAGATCCAAAATTATTACTTTTACTAAGATAAATATCACATTTATGATTTATAATAAATGTATTAGAAAGGAAAGCTTTAAAAATGACTAAAATGTCAATCTTTCTATTCCAATTAACATAAATTATATGAGTACAATTTTTCAGTTTTCTTTCCCCGCATTACAGTCTTTTGTCCTCCACAAATGCAGACCACTTTATTACTACTATCAACAGATTTCATTTTTCCTTATTTTCACTCATTGATGGTCTTGGGCATATCTCTAGCTCCTTTACATTTTCTATGAAGAAGTAGCTCAATCAATATATCGATCCTAAGCTCCAAATCAGCAATCAAATATTTAGATTCATATGCATAGTTTAAAATTTGGAGAATGTAATATCAATAAAGATAATTTATGAAAACCCTAACATTCTTTTTTTTCAACTCAGCCTATAATTGTTAAGTATAACAGTTCAAAATAGTAATTAAGTTTATTCGATTAAAGATAAGAGAACATCGAAATTAAATAAATTGGGATTCATATGACATTAGTTTTTCTCTAAATTATAGAGGAATCAACACTATTGAAATCCTTTTTTAGGTCTTTAAAGCAATAGGCTACGGTTGATTTAGATACATAGTTTAGAATTTGGAAATGGTAATATTGATGAAGTTCATATATAAAAATCCATTTTCCTATTTTTTACACATCCAATAAGTGTTCAACTAAAGTTGTTCAAAATATTATTTAGATTCACTAATTTGAGGTAAAAGAAAACTTATGATTAATGAACTAGGGTTTGTATGAATTCATTTTTTTTAATTACTAATTAAGAGGAACATAACATTTCAATCCACTATCAGTTCACTTCTAATTGTCTATAACGTGGCTACTACTATGATTACTTAATGCACAAATGCTTCATTGACACATTACCATCATAATACTGTTCAGCGCATGCTTGTCTCCAAAAAAAATTCTTCATTTTTTTGCTTTATCGCATGAATAAGTTCGTTATATTTGGGGTATTATTGATGATACTCCACTTTTGGTTAAGAGGAGGTCATTTTTTAATATATTTTTTACTGTGAGGGGTACCGACAAAAGTAGCCCCCTCATATAATTATATTGTAAATTGAAAATTTTATCCCTTTATTTTTTGTCCTAATTTTTTTAATCTTCAGTATTCTTCTTCTTTAGTCTATAATCCAAATCAATAATCAATGGAGAAATTAAACCTATCTACATATAAAATTCCAAAAGGGAAAGAAATAAGATTAATTGTTATCCGAGAAAGCATCTGTAATACAGACTTTGTTCAACAAAACAAACTGATAATTTTATTTAAAATTGTACTGTTTTACACATTAAGTTGAAAATTCTAAATTGAGTTAAATGATAGTTAAAATAGGTAGGTGTTTTTTGTTTGGAAGCAGAACATTGGTTCTACCATTACTGAAAGCTAAATTGAACTTGGTGAAAAATGTAAGTGAAGAAGAAGAAGATTGGTTAAAAATAAATGAGGGGCAAAATAGGAATGATATATATTATTTGTACAACATGCGTATCCCTCATAAAAAATTTAATTTTAGTGGACTGTAAGTAATTATACACTTTATTTTTTGTGCTATGTCCCTCTTTCATTATATGTTTTATTTTCAGGTTTTCTACAGCATTAACTGTAGTGTATGTAATACTATTTACTGTTATTTTCTTATCAAATAGGAAAATGGTTATAACATTGGAGTTTAGCATTTGGTCTCCATAATTAACTTGACTTTAATAGATGGAAAGGCCAACTTTTCAAAATCTTAATATAATAGGACCACGAAACTCTAGCTCTTCATATCTTCGAAAAATCCATGTTATAGATTAAAAATGTACAGAATAGAATACAATCAGAACCACCAAAATTATGGAAAGTTTTAAAGATTTTATGTTGTTTTGGAAAATTATAAGTGTAAACACCTACGTTTTTTAAAAAAGGAAATATTTTCAAATAAATATTAAAAAAACATTCAAAAATGCAAAACTTGGAGTAAATAAAGGCATTATCTTATTTATGTTAAAAAATTAGAAATGTACAATAAATAGTATATACTACGAAAGTGGATGGCATTACCAAGGCAATGCATAATCAACAACAGAAGTAGATTAGAGTTTATTGCTTTAGTTTATTTTAATTAAATTAAAGACAAATGAAAACATATCAAAACATGTGTACTTCTTAAAGATCATATATGTAAAGAATAAAAATTCGCATATACTAAATGTGGTTAAGACGCTCACTGCAACACACTGTTTTGCATCAAAAATGTTACAAAACATAAACCCATTAAACATTTTTTTGTAAGAAATACAGCCTTTACAGATTTTCAAAAATAAAAAACATGCAAAGAAGCTAATTATTATAGTAAGCAAAACTACAACAATAAATTTAAAACTTATACCTACAGAAATATAAATACGAAAAAACATATTTTTTAAATGCAGGTATTATGCATTTTACTAAAAATGCATAGAAAATCTAAGGAATGAAAAAGTCCTTCAAAAAGAAGAAAATCAAAATGTAGAATATATTCGGTTGCATAAATAAAAAATTTAGCACAAAATACACGAAAGTAAAATTTAAGGAAAAAGTTGGACTCGTCCTTATTTAAAAAAAAATTAGATTCGTCCATTTTTCGATTTGTAAAAAGGCATAAAACTCAACGATATCCCCAAATTTGTACAGCCCTAAATTTATGTAGATTTTTAATTTAAAAACATCGATTTTTGATGATTTTAATGTTTAAATCTTTATTGGTTAAGGTTTAGAGTTTGTCGACTACATTATTGGGAAAAGAGGTCCTACGGTTGAATTATGAAATTATAAAGGGTCTTTCACTTCATCCTCAATAGTATTAGGGACCCAACGTTGTTTCTTTGTATAATAATATATCATCATGCTTTAGTTAATGATGTTTTCTAGAATGTAATTCAAATATTTGACCGGTCCATAAATTAGCCAATGAATTTATCCATCTTTTAACTTGAAATACTGTTTATTTGCAATTTTTATTATCATAATATATACAATGTTTGATAATATTAACTTTAATATCTCGTAAGGTTTATTGCATATAAATCTCCCATGCACAAGCTAATGCGGTACAAAATGTATTTTTCTTCACAAGTCAATAACAACATGTAATATTGTGTTTCACTAAATCATAAACAAAAGATTGACCTACAAAGTGAAAAGTATCACTTGTACTTTTCCCTTACATTTTGCATCGAATGACCTTTTAGATAGAAAAGACGTAATCTTTAGTTCCAGTTAAGTTTTGCAAAAAAAAATTAATAACTCATATGTTCGACTCTCTAGAAATGAGAGCACAAACACACACTCATCATAATATTGGGATCATTTGCTATTAAGTTAAGAAAAGACCAACGATACATCAATACAAATATATAGCTACTTCTTTACTGTTTTTGTCCTTTTCTGAACATAGACTTGTACTCATTAGTGTAGGCTTATTAGTTATATTTTCCATGTTAAACCTCTAAATTGGATCTTTTCAATATTTTACTTGATTTATGAAAATACCATTATTGGGTTTTTTTTGTAATCTCGAGAAAAAATTTAATTCACCCATACGTAACGTTTCATATTCATTCTTCACTATATTTGAAAATCGTGACATAATTTTTCACTAGTTGATCTAAAGATAATATCGTCCATATAAATTTGTAATATTAGTAATTCATGTTTGCCCTTTTTAATGAACAGTGTAGTATTGACTTTACCAACTTCGAAACCAAAACTCAAAAGGTAACTTTTTAGCCTATCATACTAAGCATAAGGTGCTTTTTTAAGGCCATAAAGCATAATTTAAATTTGTAATCATTGTACAGGAATTTTTCATGCTTAAATAAAAGTAGTTGTTCAACATATTCATTTTCTTTTATAAAACCATTAGAAGAACAATTTTGATGCCCGTTTGATAAGGCTTAAATTACGATGGCATGCAAAGCCAATAATATTCGTATTGCCTCAAGTCGCGCTATAAGGGAAAACATCTTGTCGTAATCTAATCCGTCTTAATTTTAGTTCCAAGCTACTAACCTATCTTTATCATATAATGTTATCATTTTCATTTGCTTTATTCATAATGACCCATTTTATATCAATAACTGACCAGTTTGTACGTTTAGGGACTATTACCAAATATTGTTTCTTTAAACTTTCTTCTTGCGTTGTTGAAATTTAGTAATCATCTTCTCAAGCTTCTTTACAATTATAAGTTCTACATTAATTATAAAAGCAACGCATCCCGATTGATTTAATTAACTTCTTATTTTTACTTTATGATTACATCACCTAGAACATTTTCTAATGGATGATCTCTAAAATTGTGACGACCCGCCTTTCTACTACCAGGAAGACGTATCATCATTAAGAAAGAAAGGGATAGAAATAGAAAGAAAGAGAAAGAAGAACAACAACATCAGAATCTCACAGCGTAACGGAACAAAATATAATATCACATAAATATTTTAAAGTTTTACATATATCAGAGTTATACAGATGATACATCAATACTAGACAGTTATAACACCTATCTAGTTAATACAACTCAATACGATACAACTCAAACAATATGACTCAGAGATACCAACACAGCGGAGCTATATATATATATATATATATATATATATATATATATATATCTACAACGTAGAAGCCTCCTGCTCCATTGCTCCTCCAGAATTCGTCAAATCAAACCTGAATCTCTTTGCTACCCGTAAAAATTTGGGTACCCGAGAGTTTATGAAAAACAAAAATAAACTCCGGGTCAGACATGGGTCTGGTATGAGTAAACGGTTTAAGGTTGTTTAACTTTAAAAAAACATTTGAAAATAAAGGTATCACGTAAGACTCCCCACAAATAACTACGGGTGAGTTTTTATCTTACGCTAACCAAAACACTTCATAGGAAATCCAGTGATATTATAATAGTGTCTAGGGTTTTCAAGTAAATAAAAAATAGCCGAAATTGTTACATCTATTAAATTCCAGCTACTAGCCACAAAAGTGGGTAATACAAAACAAAACCATAGGGTCTCGTAGGGAAAATGGATTTCCAACAATGGCAGGGCTACTGGGGTACCGCCCGTCACAGTACGGGGCCTAGATCACCGTACCGAGGATTACTCCCTTCATCCCCTGCAACACAAGGCCGGAACCATTCCTTACTGAACAGTCCCGAACAAGATAAACCCCGTGGTTGGCGCGACCAACCACCCACTAAGCCGAAATAAAAAAGGGACATCTAGACAGGGGAAATATCTTGTCCTGCTTGGGCATGACCCACCTAACCTTGCTGCATCTCCCCTGTTTTAGCCATTCCCGGTTGATGAGGCTTGAGGCTTGAGGCTGCGTTTACCTTTATAGAACATATTTCTTAGAATGCTCATCGTCCGCCTGACGATGTGTTGAAAGCATTCAATCCATACTAGTTCGTTCCGGGTTCGAACGAAACCGAAGGCATTATCTCGTTACACTCATTTTGGAATCACCCTTAGAGTCAACGACGATAACCCTTGCATTCTGCAAACTCCAACTCGATCTTCATTTCAGAATTCACGACCTAACGTTTAAATTGGATCGATGTGATTTTCGGAGAATCAAAATTGATTCTTCCGATCCCGGTGTCATCGAATCCAAACGCCATTTTAAGGGCCAAGTTGTCTAATTAACTTACAATTTAAATAAATTAAATTCAACAATTGAATTAATATAGCATTTATCACAGATAAAACATATACAAGCATCACAGATATAATACAGCATATCACAGACTAATATGATCACATAAATATTACAATCAAATATTCAATCATAACGGTCCATAAGCAGTCACCTTTAAGCTTATTTGAAGTTAATAATTACCTAAGAATTAACCACTTAACTCTGTTTAATTAATCATTAGTTATCAATCAATTACTTATTTCAAATTGTCTTAATGATTTCTTAATCAGCTATTAAATCCTAATCACATTCTATTTCACACTATTAATTACTTCCTTACTCAAGTGATTTAACTTTTATTACTTATTTAACTACTTTCTGACCATTAATTAATAACTTTATTTTATTTATAAAACTTAATTATTCAGTTATTATCTGCTAACAACTTAATTAATCAATAATTAATTCTTAATCAAGTTTCTTAATTAATTAACTATTAATTCATAATTAAGTCACTTGTTTAATTAATTTCATATTTACCCCTTTCCATAATTATCGATCTCTGATTAAAATTTTTAAAGTAAATACTCTCGGTCACCTTTCAAAATTAATTATTTATCTTAATCAACGTATTAAAAAAAACAATTTTCCTTAACTTGAAAAATCAATTTATTTTAACTAAGCATCTCAAATGTTAATTTACTTATACTTAACTTAGACTAATTGCCTAATTTAAAAGATAATTAAGTGTTTTTTTTAAAAAAACTAGTTACGAAATAAATAAAGTCATAATCTAAAATCTTCTCAATATTTCAATTTTTATGAAACAGCTTAATTAACTAATACACTATTGAAAAACTGCATTTGCAAAAAAGAACCCGAGTCACCTCTTTCTTAAACTCGAGTATTACTTCGAGTAACCCCCCCCCCATGTTACCGAGACCTTCCCGTTACTCCTTCTTCTCCCTTCTCTTATCCATTTCTCTAGGTAGTTCAGTTTTAAACTTAAGTAGAAAAAACAAATTTCAGCAAAACTAACCACACACGAACGAGACGAACACGGAGGGAAGCCCATAATCGTACGAGCATAACCCGAAGAAAGAACACAGCTATACTCTGACACGCAAACCCAACTTCAACGCCATCGTGCACGTGCACGGTGGTTAGCCGCACCTCCCGCGGCCTTCGCCAAAACCCACAAACCCGAATTCCTTTTCTCACCCACAATCGAAACCTAGGAATACGAAATAAGGTAAAAATCGAAATTTTGCCTTTTTGTACGAAAACCGAAGCTCACCTCTGGCAGTAACGGCCTTGCCACCACTCCTCACTTCACCGGAGGTGCCTAAAATTCAACCACACCCCAATATCATGACAAGCGTCCTCCCTGTTGAATTTCATGAAGCTCGAACCCGTGAAGACGTCGATCTTGTCATGTTTACTGACATGTTTAAAACTTGAAATAAAACCCTACAATGATCCTAACTCTCAAATTTTCTCAATGGAAAAATTATTGTATATGTTTCTCGAAATCATTGGTATCTAAACTATCTACATACCAAATTTCAACTGTTTAAATTGATTAAAGTGTCTGAAATTCATAAAAATATTGTTTTTACTTAAGTTCAAACTGCTCTTTAAAAACCAATCTAAAAATCTTGTTTTAAGTTTTAGAAATCATAACTTACAATATGAATTCAATATATAGTCTTGAATCCAAAATTTGCAACAATCGAATAACTCCAATTATCACTTGATTTCCTGTACCCTGATATTACAGTGGTATCCTTTAATAGTTTGTTTAAACCAACTTCCTAACAACCATTATTCGAAGTTTATCATCTTGTTTGTTGAGAATTTGAAGCTACTCAATGGTTTAAATGATGGTAATTTGAGTATTAGAACCAATACGCAACCTGTATCAAATTCCAGAGAACACCAGAGAACACCAAACATACAAATTCATGTGTAAACTGAAGCATAACTAAACAGTTAATAATTAATGTTTGAACTGTTTTTAAATAACTTAAACTTTTTTTTTATGAATATTAAGTTTACTCACCAAACAATATGAACAGCAAGGAAATGTTGAAGAAGACACTGTAGAAATACTCTGAAACCTTCTTAAGTTTTCTGTCTTCTGTTTCTTTTTTTTTTACTTGTTTCTCTGTTTTTAAATCAAGGTATATTGCAAAGCAAGACAATGCTTTCAGGTTTGTATATATAAACTGATGATATATAGATAGATTGAGATAGAAGCTACTAATTAGGTTGTATCTAGGCAGTTCATATTTGTTTGTCATTCTTTCCTGTAATTGGTTAAGAAAAATTCTGCAGAAAAAGGTTATGACAAGAAATTTCGGCTACGTGTACTAGTTAAGCAAGAAGTTAGGCTATTTAATGTTCATGCTTTTAATTATGATAGCATGTATTTAATGTATACTGATAATTATATTGTGTTGTACAAAGATATTTAATTTATTTCGGCCAACATATCTAGCAAGACACAGATTTTGTTTTATGATATTGAAGTCAAACTTCGTTTTCTTGTTTGCTTATATCTAGCAAATGTTCATGCTTCATTTATGCTAACAAGTAATAAATGTTTCAGTTTTTCCTATTTGTTTTGTACAAGCTACAGATTTTTGTTTATTATTATTTTGAAGTGAACTCTTTTGTTCCCTGATGCATATACACAGCACATAAACTTTATATTTATTTCATAGCATTGATTGTACAAAGATATCTATATGTTTTTCTTATACCTATAAATTGTACAAAAGCACAAATATGATTATAACTGGTTTACATTTATTTATAACATTCTATTTGTATACTTATATTTCTAGTTTCTACTTATATTTCATAATTATGTTCTTAGTATAGTTTATATTTTATAATTATGGTGTATATTTATGTTTATGTTTTAACTTTATCATTTAAAAACTAAAACTGCATTCATATGTATTTTATCAAATAACAAAAATATAAAGTCTTTGATTTGATTTTATTGAACATGTCAGATTCGTTTTAATAGTTTTGAAGTATTCTATTTTAAATTTTCAAATCAAAATTTTCTTTTACAAACATATATAACTGTTAAATATCCAAGATCTCATCAATTTAAACATTGACAAGCTTATATTTAATTTAAATTAGATTAAATATATATTAAAAGATATCGTCAAAATTCTGGGTCGTTACATTCCTCCCCCCTTAAAAGAATTTCGTCCCCGAAATTTAAACAACAGTTAATTCAAAAGTTTTTATATTAATCATTCAAACATACATATCATTTATATATTAACAACAAACAAACAGTCAATTCTAACAAACAACACTAGCTATCCGAACACAAATTCGGATAAGTTTCCCTAAAACTATTGAGAGTTTATCTCTCGATGATCAATAATCCAAACTGGATTCCTGACCACAATTCAATTCGACTCAACTTCAAATTTTCTGAATTACTGGTTTAACAATCAATGATGAATCATGAACAAATTACCTGAGATATATGGAATATAAAATAAATTCCAGACATCCATTCTAGCAATTCAATTTTAAAAGTTACAGTATTAACTCTTTCCAAATTTAATTGACTCTTACAGAATTCAATATCTTTTCAATCAAGCCCGTACGATGTACATATACTATCCGTACGGAATATCAAATCTGATCGCTCACTCGATCACACAATTTCATTTCCAAACTAGTATCGTCCACCCGACTTCCTAGTACGGACTCAGAACTGGTTTCTTGATCAGAAACTGTCATTCTCCTTGCATAGTCATAACTATGATAGAGAATTCCCCAGAATCAATAAAAATCCAAATTCATGGTTCGTCGTCGAAAATCGAGTGAAAAAAAAATCCTAACTCGGATCGATATAACTATCTCGAATTCTATGCTCGAATCTGGATCAAATTGTTATGCGAATAAAATAATATACGTACATCCTACGTATTTATATCCGTTGATTATCAACCATATCAATTTCTTTTATTCACATTATTTTGATCCTATTCACTTGGAATAATTTTTTTTTTTTATATCAAATTTTACTTAAGAATTTCACCATTCATTTCTTAAGCTTAATATAAGCATTATATATACCTTTATATAATTACTCTGCCACTTTAGCCTTTATATCTTCTTATTTAAATCTGAATTACCAATTCCATATGAATTCAATTTTCTTAACTCTGAAAATTGAACCTTTATTGACTACCTCTATTTATAACTGATTCCTATTATTATTTTTAAATTAGTTTCATTCATTAGTTTACTTCAATTTTTCAATTTGAAATTGTTTTGTTGCTAAAATTTTTAAATTAAAATTTTTTTCTCAAAATTTTGAAAAATTAAGGCAGAGTCTCCATTACATATTTTCATAAGCACATACGTAAGGTTCCAATCCTTATCACAATTAATTCCAATAAATTTCAAATCATTCCCTTTAGTTTAAAGGGATTTACACTTACTTGCTTATATATATAATCCATTTAAGCCAAACAATTCCTTATTTATTGCAAATGATTTCAAAATTATCTAATTCTCATTTACTTCAAACAACCCAATTCCATATGCAATTCAACAATATTATTGTGAATAAACAATCACTTAAGCTTTATAGCAAATCTTAAATTGATTTCAATTCAATTTACACTTGATTCCATCCCAATTAAATTATTCACAATCCTTCTATTGCATTTTCTTTCATTTCAACAGGTTTAATTCCAAACCATTTTATTAAATACAACAACCAATGTTTTAAATAATCATTTCACAATTTACTTAAGTCATTATTTACTTCAAACTGTTCCACTCAATAACTTAAGTTTATTCTATTCCACCAATTTCTATTCAAATCTTTGATTTGATTTTCCTTTAATCAAATCCCAATTATTTACTGATTAGTTTATTCTTTTATCCATTTTTAAAATTTTAATTTACATTAACAATTCATTATTGGATTTATTCATAATAAAGTTATTCAATTTATACTTGAATTAGATTCGTTTACAACTCACACCATTTCTATTTAAATCCAATTCAATACTTACTTTGGTTTACATTTACTTATTTACATAAGAATTTTATTTTATTCAATATTATTTAACTCGATTGAATTCATTCAATTTCATTTTTATTCTAACTCAACTTCAGTTAAAATTTAGCTACTTACCATTTCTCAATATATGAGCTCAAAACTTATTTGTTTACTTTTAAAGTTTATATTACTCATTTGGGTCATTTCATCTTATAACCACAATTTCAGATTATATATAATACTTACTATCGTGAGGTATAAATTTCCACCTCACGATTTACAATCATTTTACCCTCCAATTTTATATCCAACTAAATTCGTTTCGAACCTCAATTCTACTTAACTTATCTCAGGTTAAACTCAAATATATTTTCTTTACTCTCATTTACTTAAATAAAATTTGACTCCTGGATTAAAATTCCCAATTTTCTTCTTATTAATATCAACTTTACTTTATAAGTTCAATAGTTGATTCATTTAAACTTTCACATTATCTAAATAGAATTCTTATAATTCAATTGCCCGGTTTTCATTTTCAAAACCATTTTAAAAGGATAACTACACTTACCCACTTGATGTCAAATCAAATTTTCAAATTCCAAACACTGGTTGTAATGACCCAGGATTTTGAACAATTTAAATTTGAAAATATTTAATTAATTTTAAATATTTGAATAATGGTTTGAATTGAATTTTTAATATAACTTTGAATTTGACGATTAAATTCTAAAATTTAATCTATTGAAAGTGAATAAAAATTTGAATCTTCAGTTTTAAGCCGATTAAAAATATTTCAAAGGCTTGTAAAATTAATATTGATAATAATGAAGATAATAGAAGCTTCAGAATTGAATTTGAAAGTGAATTGTTTAGTTTTGAAATTTTATCGTTCGAATTGATATTTAAAAATAGTCATTTTTCATACAGTCTCGGAATTCGACGAAACCAGTTCCATTGGGTCCGTAACGTTGAATTGTTGCCGGGTTTCAAATTTCGTATTTTTCGGAGTTGTTATGTGAGCGTACGACACGTAAACGTGTTGGAATTTAAATCAAATTCAATTTGAATTTAAATATATAATTGGTCAAGTTCATTTCAAATCACAACCACCCTATATTTTTGTACTTCAGCCACCCTATTCCCTGCAAGCGAAGAAAACACGTTCCCTCTGTTAATCACGTACCCCTGTCTCCTCCCCTCTCTTTTTAAAAATCACGCAGTCTTCAGATTCAAATGCAAAAGAAAACAATGGCCGCCTTCATTTTTCAATCCGAGCCACTTCGTTTCCTCCTTCAAATCCATTCAAACGAAAGAAATGGTGGCCGCGATTTCACAGAAAAAAAAACAAATAAAAAACAATTTTCGTTCAAATTTATAATGGCCGATACCTCGTTCGAAAATTCGAACGTGATTCCTCCTCTTTACGAATGAAACCCAGATCGAACCCCTCCCTTCCAATTCGAAATCGAATAAGCGTTCAAGGCTCGAGGTCAAGGCGGCAGTGGTAAATTGGATGCTCGAACTCGAGAGGCTATCGCGATCAAACAGGGGCGGCAGCGCGTATGGAAGCTCGCGCAGGGCTGCTAGGGTTTCGGAAGCAACAACTTGGTGCTTGCGTGGGGAAGTTCTGTGTAGATCTGGGGTCGCGATTCGCGAGGAAATGGAGGATGGGGTCGCGCGCAGGAGCGAGGGCGGCAACGGCGGCGGTCTAGGGCTTCGCGAGATGTGTGGTGGTCGGAGCCTGGGTTTTTGTTAAGGCTGTTAGGTATATTGTTTTATTTTATTTAGTTTAGATATTTATATATTTAGGTAGGGTTTAGTTGAATAGAAAAGAATTTTTTTTTTACAGAAAATAATATATAGTGAGGGTGATTTATTTATTGACAGGAATATTATTTTTAGAATGAGAAAAGTTTATATAAAAAGAATCAGTTAAAATATAATTTTTGGTAAGAAAAAGAAATTTTACCATTAGTTAGATAAATTTATTTAAAGGAAGAAAATTTGTTTAAAAATTTAATTCTTTGTTTGAAATTAAATCATTAGCTTAAAATTGAAATATTCATTGGATTAAAATTTTTAAATGGTAAATTGAATAGTTCAATTTAAATCGAATATTAATAAATTTATATAATGTTTATATAAGGTCAAAACTACAAAGGAAGCGAGCTGAAATGGAAAATGGATTGCGAATAAAAGCTAAGGTGAGAACTTCTCACTCAAAAGGGTATTTAAATTTTAAATAGTTATATTTAAAATTTGTTGATTGATGGATTGTTGTTTGATGTGATATTAGATATAGTAGGATATATATCTATATATATAGCAATTTATATATATTGGCATATGTATATATTGCAGTTGATTGATTTCCCGCCTCGTATAGCGGATGAGACCCTATTGCGCCGCCTATTAAGCGGATATATATTTTATAAAATCCCATATACCGCGATATTCCACCTCGAAGTGGAATGGGTATTGTGCTAACATCTTTGGATGCAGGGAAACAGGTTCGAGGAATCCAACTGGATTCCTCACAAATATTTATTTGATTATAGATATTGTGTGAATTGTGATTATCATATTGATATATGATATTTGTTGCTGTGATTGGCTATTGGATGCTGTTGCATCATCGGATCCATTTTAAAAAAGTACTTTTAACGATTTTGAATTATAAAGGATTTGAAATTGATTTTTCCAAAGTATATGTTTTTATTGAAATTTTGAGTTGATTCATTTTTAATTAAATTAAAATTTTAATTTTTAAAGTTATAGAATTTAAGATTTTTTTTGAAATATAACCAAAGGTAGTTTTTAAAAATAAATAGATTTATATAATAATTTAAATTGGATTTCTGAATTATTATAAAGGATGAATATGAAAGATTTTATAAATTGATATTTATAAATAAAAAATATTGGAAGTATAAACGAGTTTATTATGTGTCAAAATGAAGTATGAAATGGATCATTGAAAATTATAGATTTATAAAAGTGTGAAAGTTATAAAATGAATAGATATTGAAAATAAAAGATTCATGAGTCATTAACTTATAAAATGGATTTTGGGCATTTAAATGAGATATTTATAGAAATTGTAAATAAAGGAATTTTTTTTATAAGTTGAAATTGTCATGGAATATAAAAGAATCTTATAAGCAATAAGATTTGGAATTTGTGAAGCTTAAAAAGAACGATTTGGTAAATGAATGAATGAATTATAAGTACTTAACTTATAATATGGACTTTTGGTATAAAATTGAATTTTATAAATTGAATTGGATTAATAAAGGAAATTTATAAATCAAAGTTATAAATAGGTTTGGAATTTATAAACATTGTTTATAAATTCGAAAATCAAATTTAATTTGATAAATTTAATATTAAAATTTATTAAAGGTGCTATATTCACAATTTTGAACAGTGAATATATTATTAAAGAAAATGGATATATTTTGGGAAGGAATGTTTTAAATGCAATTTAAAACGATTAAAGGTGTTTTAAAACGCATTAAGTATCGAATACCTAGATTTCAACATTCATTGTTGAAATAGACGTTTTCGAGAAATAAAAGGGAATGAAAACATAGATTTCAACATTTATTGTTGAAATAGACGTTTTCGAGAAAATAAGGAAATGATGGACTATAACACTGTTGTTATTGTAAATGGTTTCTGAAAGGAAATATTTTTGTATAGTATTGGGATTTATATATCTATTTAATTTCGAATCCCTATACTAGTGATTTTGGGTTGTCGTAACGATGTTTTACGCAACATTCGTTTTGACCCAAATAAAAGTGAATAAAAGAATGTTTTCCTTAAAGAATGAAATATATACTTAACTATGGGTTAAGTATATTGAATATTTTCAAAATGTTGAAAATAAAATAGATTTGTGAAATACTTATTCTTAAATAAGTATGGAAACGCTTTTCCAATAAGAAATGAAACGTTTTTGAGAATTTATCTTTTTAAAAGATAAATTGAAATTGAATATTAGAAATCGATTTGAAAATCGTATATTCATAGATATTTTGAAAATGTAAATTCACTATGGAATTTATAAAGGGAATTGAATTTGTTTAATAAAAAAATAAACGTTGTTTATTTTTGAAGTGTGGAAAATTATATATCTTGTAAATATATTTTGGGAAATTAAATAATTTGAAAAATTATTTGGAATCTGATGATGTGGCGCATCCTTATTGATAGTTAAATAACCGACTATCAATATTTACCCTTAAATGAGTATTTGTTGTGATTGCTTGAATTGAATGCCACACTTATTTTAAAATAAGCGCTCACTATTCGGGTTAACCGGGAAAGGACCATGGGGTCGTATAACCCACTTCGAATATGTGATACATCGTTATGAATTGCATTTGAAGACGGTGTTGAAGACCGGATATTTGTGAAAATGGAAGGATTATCGTCGAGTTACTCTGCATCGGCTGATCTCCGATATAGAGGTTTTTATCACCCTTAGTGACGGGTTGTCCGGACGTGATTAGTGAATATCCGGATTGCAAGGGCTTCTTTGGAAGTTCCTTCGGTTCCGTTCGATCCCGGAACGGACTTGTATGGATTGTATGTCTGACGTTACAATTTGAGATGTAAAGCTGGTTTCTATCAAATATATTTCTGTTGGTGGCGGAGAATTTATTCTCTTAGCTTAACACCCTTCTCTGAGACGTACGAGCTCAGAGGTTATATAGTTGATGGTTACTAGTGATACATTCCCGAATTGGTAATGTGGCATGCTGAGTGTTGCTGTGAAATGATCGTTGAATGATCATTTGTGATAGGATCATTTGTTTGATCGTTTATCTTGATGATCATTGCTTTGATCATTTGTTGACCCAAAGCACTGCTTTTGTAAAGCGTGGCTTTGTGGACAAGACTTCATCGAGCCTCACACCCCGGAAATGGTCAAAACAGGAAAGATGCGGCAAGGTTATTAGGGGGTAGCACCCCATTAGTGTATGTCATTCCTTCTGGATAGAGGTGGTATCATGGTATGGAGCCCAGATACTTAACCTATGTGGTTACTGCAAATTTATTACTTTGTGGTTGTTGGAAATCGGGGATCCTCGGATATAGATCGGTTACGATCGGGGAATGACATATTCGTGTCAGTAGTTACCCAGTTAGGGGTAACCCGGCCTTGTGTTGGCAGAGATCCGGTTAGGTTCTTGGGACGTCACTCCAGAGGCGTTTCCATGTGGCAATGGGAAGTTCCTTGGCCTGACCATTTGTTGGAAATCCAAAGAAACAATACGAGCCTTGTACGGTTTTAGTTGTATTACCTGCTATGGAATGTGGCGGTAACCTGCTATTGAACATAGTAGCTATAGTAGGCATACGATAATGGTCGTATGTTGGTTAAGATTTATGTTCTACTTTCGAAATTGTTTTCTACACTATGCACTAATAATAATATCAAAAAATGATTTGATTTCTGCGTAGTAAGCATCTTTGACTATCATAAGGAGAAATCTCCTCCAAGTCTACGTTTGCATTGTGTGTGTGTGGCGGGAGGCCTTATGGTAGTTTCATTTTCCAAAAGCATTTCGAATTTACTTAAAGAACAATATTTCTTTGGTTGTTTTTAAGAATAAACTGTTTTTAGTTCTCACACCAGTCACATGACTGACCTGGAGTTTTTTGTTCCCTTCCTAAACTCTGCGTGCCCACCAATTTCCACACGGGCAGTCTAGAGTTTGGTTATCAGGTTATTCTGGATTTAGGTGTTGCTACAGATATCTGGAGGCGAACTGGATGGCACAGCATATTATCTATTGTATATAGTATTTCTTTTCCGCTGTTTGTTGTTGTACACTTTGATGATGAAATGTAATGTAATTTGATGTAATGTATAAAATGTATAGTTCTTTTGTTTTAATGATTATTCATTTATCTATTATATGTTGTTCCGCTGCGATTGTGAGATTCTGGTATTGTCTGTTGTTCTTTCCTGTTCTGGTATTTTTTTTCTGTTTTTCTTTCTTTTTCTCTCTTCTTCTACCTCTTTCTTCTTTCTTTAAACCCTAACATTTCGGTTTTTCGGCAACGAAAAATCTCAATCGTTACATTTGGTATCAGAGCATATGGTTAAGTGACAACCATGGTTCTGTTGGGTGTTACTCATTAGAGATAGAGTCAGTAGTACTCTAGAATGAGTGTGAGTGTAATGATAGATATGAGCGCGTATTTGTTAGTGAATATAAAAGTTGTTTTATATTGTGATGATTGGTTTGTTGAGTGGTATATGAACCTTCGTCGGCGCAGCCTCGAAACTGAATCGAAGGGGCTTCTAAACACTTGAGTAGAACAATTCGACACAATATTGTTTTAAAATAGGGTAAATGAAATAATTTTGCCCAAAACTATTTTTGTATATAAAAGAAATGATTTTCTGTAAATTATTATATATATATATATGGATGCTTGGATGTTAGGAATTGATAATGTTAAAAGTCATTACCATTGATTATTGGATAAGAAATTGGAATCATAATCAAAAGTTTAGAAAATGAAATCCATATACAAATGAAATTTGAGAATGTAAATTATAAATGTGACTTATAATTGGAAATAGAATTCCGAAGAAGTTTTGGAAATGTTTTTTTTAAAGGATTTGAAAATTTTAGAAATTAAATTCCTTTTTGATTTGAAAATGAATTTCAAAGGTTTTGAAGAATGTTTTGAAGGAATGAAAAGCTCTAAACTCCTTTCGGTCGCTGGAAAATAATTCCGATGATGACCGCGGCATCATTGGTGTTCATTTTCGGGTTTCCAAAAGAGGAATTGCTGCCAAATTGTTTTAAATAAAAGTTGTTTGGAAAATTTGGATTTGGTTTTGGAAAAGCTGAAAAGACTCTGGAATGCTATATAAAAATATTTATGGAATATTATTAAGTTGAAAATAAATTTGGAGTAATTAAAATGAATTGGAATTGAATTTGATTTAAGCAAAGCGAAGTATTGAAATGAAAATTAGTAAGCTAAACTAATTAAAGGAATGAAAGTAAATATGATTTGTAAGTGAATTGAATTAAATGAAAATGGAAATGAAATTGAAGATTGTTTACAAGGAAATGAACTTGAGTTTGAAGTGAAATAGCTTAAGTAAATTCAAGATGAATATGAATATGGAATGTAAACAAAATTGAATGGAAAATATGAAATGCAAATTGAACTGAGGTAGAATTAGAATAAATTGAATTGGTATCAATTTGAATTAGTATAAACTAGAATGAATATGAATTCGTTTGGCTTAGAAACAAATAGAATTGAGATTATAAATTGAATTCAAATAAAAATTGAAATTGTAAATTGAATTCAAATGAAATTAAAATGCAAAAATGAATAAAATTGGATATGTAACTTCAATAGTAAAGTAAAGATGATGTAAGAAGTATATATCGAAATTTTGTAAAGGAAATGTGCAAAATGGTTTGAATATTGTAATTGGATACTACTACTAGCAGGTTATACAGGTGTTATAAAGGAATTGGGATTTTAATTTCAAAGATAAAAATTGAATTGCTCGACAAAAAGGTACGTATTTCAATTTCAGTATGGGATTTGATGATTTTCTTCTCCAGCCACTTGGCTTTTTCATTTTCTTTTTGATTCTGAGGGGCCGTGGTGCCATTTTGTAGTCGTACCGATCGAGCCGCGCAAAGGAGACGCTAGCGAAATTTTTCGAAAATTTAGGGTGTTAGAAAATTTTTGAGAAAATTTTGAAAGTTTAAAATTTGAATTTAAATTTGAATTGTGAGGTAAACAATGTTCTTTGAAATTTATAATTGAAGTTAGAAAGCTTGTTGAAATGATAATGAATCTTTAATAAAAAGATTTGTGTTAGAAAGTTGATAAAACTATTTGAATTGTGAAAAATAATAAACGGTTTAGGATCATTCTCCTTAACTTGCAATTTCGAGGACGAAATTCTTTTGAGGGGGGAAGATTGTAACGACCCAGGATTTTGAACAATTTAAATTTGAAAATATTTAATTAATTTTAAATATCTGAATAATGGTTTGAATTGAATTTTTAATATAACTTTGAATTTAACGATTAAATTCTAAAATTTAATCTATTGAAAGTGAATAAAAATTTGAATCTTCACTTTTAAGCCGATTGAAAATATTTCAAAGGCTTGTAAAATTAATATTGATAATATTGAAGATAATAGAAGCTTCAGAATTGAATTTGAAAGTGAATTGTTTATTTTTGAAATTTTATCGTTCGAATCGATATTTAAAAATAGTCATTTTTCATACAGTCTCGGAATTCGACGAAACCAGTTCCATTGGGTCCGTAACATTGAATTGTTGCCGGGTTTCAAATTTCGTATTTTTCGGAGTTGTTATGTGAGCATACGACACGTAAACGCGTTGGAATTTAAATCAAATTCAATTTGAATTTAAATATATAATTGGTCAAGTTCATTTCAAATCACAACCACCCTATATTTTTGTACTTCAGCCATCCTATTCCCTGCAAGCGAAGAAAACACGTTCCCTCTGTTAATCACGTACCCCTGTCTCCTCCCCTCTCTTTTTAAAAATCGCGCAGTCTTCAGATTCAAATGCAAAAGAAAACAATGGCCGCCTTCATTTTTCAATCCGAGCCACTTCGTTTCCTCCTTCAAATCCATTCAAACGAAAGAAATGGTGGCCGCGATTTCACAGAAAAAAAACAAATAAAAAAAAATCTTCGTTCAAATTTATAATGGCCGATACCTCGTTCGAAAATTCGAACGCAATTCCTCCTCTTTACGAATGAAACCCAGATCGAACCCCTCCCTTCCAATTCGAAATCGAATAAGCGTTCAAGGCTCGAGGTCAAGGCGGCAGTGGTAAATTGGATGCTCGAACTCGACAGGCTATCGCGATCAAACAGGGGCGGCAGCGCATATGGAGGCTCACGCAGGGTTGCTAGGGTTTCGGAAGCAACAACTTGGTGCTTGCGTGGGGAAGTTCTGGGTAGATCTGGGGTCGCGATTCGCGAGGCAATGGAGGATGGGGTCCCGCGCAGGAGCGAGCGCGGCAACGGCGGCGGTCTAGGGCTTCGCGAGATGTGTGGTGGTCGGAGCCTGGGTTTTTGTTAAGGCTGTCAGGTATATTGTTTTATTTTATTTAGTTTAGATATTTATATATTTAGGTAGGGTTTAGTTGAACAGAAAAGAAATTTTTTTTTTACAGAAAATAATATATAGTGAGGGTGATTTATTTATTGACATGAATATTATTTTTAGAATGAGAAAAGTTTATATAAAAAGAATCAGTTAAAATATAATTTCTGGTAAGAAAAAGAAATTTTACCATTAGTTAGATAAATTTATTTAAAGGAAGAAAATTTGTTTAAAAATTTAATTCTTTGTTTGAAATTAAATCATTAGCTTAAAATTGAAATATTCATTGGATTAAAATTTTAAAATGGTAAATTGAATAGTTCAATTTAAATCGAATATTAATAAATTTATATAATGTTTATATAAGGTCAAAACTACAAAGGAAGCGACCTCAAATGGAAAATGGATTGCCAATAAAAGCTAAGGTGAGAACTTCTCACTCAAAAGGGTATTTAAATTTTAAATAGTTATATTTAAAATTTGTTGATTGATGGATTGTTGTTTGATGTGATATTAGATATAGTAGGATATATATCTATATATATAGCAATATATATATATTGGTATATGTATATATTGCAGTTGATTGATTTCCCGCCTCGTATAGCGGATGAGACACTATTGCGCCGCCTATTAAGCGGATATATATTTTATAAAATCCCATATACCACGATATTCCACCTTGAAGTGGAATGGGTATTGTGCTAACATCTTTGGATGCAGGGAAACAAGTTGGAGGGATCCAACTGGATTCCTCACAAATATTTATTTGATTATAGATATTGTGTGAATTGTGATTATCATATTGATATATGATATTTGTTGCTGTGATTGGCTATTGGATGCTGTTGCATCATCGGATCCATTTTAAAAAAGTACTTTTAACGATTTTGAATTATAAAGGATTTGAAATTGATTTTTCCAAAGTATATGTTTTTATTGAAATTTTGAGTTGATTCATTTTTAATTAAATTAAAATTTTAATTTTTAAAGTTATAGAATTTAAGATTTTTGTGAAATATAACCAAAGGTAGTTTTTAAAAATAAATAGATTTATATAATAATTTAAATTGGATTTCTGAATTATTATAAAGGATGAATATGAAATATTTTATAAATTGATATTTATAAATAAAAAATATTGGAAGTATAAACGAGTTTATTATGTGTTAAAATGAAGTATGAAATGGATAATTGAAAATTATAGATTTATAAAATTGTGAAAGTTATAAAATGAATAGATATTGAAAATAAAAGATTCATGAGTCATTAACTTATAAAATGGATTTTGGGCATTTAAATGAGATATTTATAGAAATTGTAAATAAAGGAATTTTTTTTATAAGTTGAAATTGTCATGGAATATAAAAGAATCTTATAAGCAATAAGATTTGGAATTTGTGAAGCTTAAAAAGAACGATTTGGTAAATGAATGAATGAATTATAAGTACTTAACTTATAATATGGACTTTTGGTATAAAATTGAATTTTATAAATTAAATTGGATTGATAAAGGAAATTTATAAATCAAAGTTATAAATAGGGTTGGAATTTATAAACATTGTTTATAAATTCGAAAATCAAATTTAATTTGATAAATTTAATATTAAAATTTATTAAAGGAGCTATATTCACAATTTTGAACAGTGAATATATTATTAAAGAAAATGGATATATTTTGGGAAAGGAATGTTTTAAATGCAATTTAAAACGATTAAAGGTGTTTTAAAATGCATTAAGTATCGAATACCTAGATTTCAACATTCATTGTTGACATAGACGTTTTCGAGAAATAAAAGGGAATGAAAACATAGATTTCAACATTTATTGTTGAAATAGACGTTTTCGAGAAAATAAGGAAATGATGGACTATAACACTGTTGTTATAGTAAATGGTTTCCGAAAGGAAATATTTTTGTATAGTATTGGGATTTATATATCTATTTAATTTCGAATCCCTATACTAGTGATTTTGGGTTGTCGTAACGATGTTTTACGCAACATTCGTTTTGACCCAAATAAAAGTGAATAAAAGAACGTTTTCCTTAAAGAATGAAATATATACTTAACTATGGGTTAAGTATATTGAATATTTTCAAAATGTTGAAAATAAAATAGATATGTGAAATACTTATTCTTAAATAAGTATGGAAATGCTTTTCCAATAAGAAATGAAACGTTTGTGAGAATTTATCTTTTTAAAAGATAAATTGAAAATGAATATTAGAAATCGATTTGAAAATCGTATATTCATAGATATTTTGGAAATGTAAATTCACTATGGAATTTATAAAGGGAATTGAATTTGTTTAATAAAAAAATAAACGTTGTTTATTTTTGAAGTGTGGAAAATTATATATCTTGTAAAGATATTTTGGAAAATTAAATAATTTGAAAAATTATTTGGAATCTGATGATGTGGCGCATCCTTATTGATAGTTAAATAACCGACTATCAATATTTACCCTTGAATGAGTATTTGTTGTGATTGCTTGAATTGAATGCCACACTTATTTTAAAATAAGCGCTCACTATTCGGGTTAATCAGGAAAGGACCATGGGGTCGTATAACCCACTCCGAATATGTGATACGTCGTTATGAATTGCATTTGAAGACGGTGTTGAAGACCGGATATTTGTGAAAACGGAAGGATTATCGTTGAGTTACTCTGCATCGGCTGATCTCCGATATAGAGGTTTTTATCACCCTTAGTGACGGGTTGTCCAAACGTGATTAGTGAATATCCAGATTGCAAGGGCTTCTTTGGAAGTGCCTTCGGTTCCGTTCAATCCCGGAACAGACTTGTATGGATTGTATGTCTGACGTTACAATTTGAGATGTAAAGCTGGTTTCTATCAAATATATTTCTGTTGGTGGCGGAGAATTTATTCTCTTAGCTTAACACCCTTCTCTGAGACGTACGAGCTCAGAGGTTATATAGTTGATGGTTACTAGTGATACATTTCCGAATTGGTAATGTGGCATGCTGAGTGTTGCTGTGAAATGATCGTTGAATGATCATTTGTGATAGGATCATTTGTTTGATCGTTTATCTTGATGATCGTTGCTTTGATCATTTGTTGACCCAAAGCACTGCTTTTGTAAAGCGTGGCTTTGTGGACGAGACTTCATCGAGCCTCACACCCCGGAAATGGTCAAAACAGGAAAGATGCGGCAAGGTTATTAGGGGGTAGCACCCCTTTAGTGTATGTCATTCCTTCTGGATAGAGGTGGTATCATGGTATGGAGCCCAGATATTTAACCTATGTGGTTACTGCAAATTTATTACTTTGTGGTTGTTGGAAATCGAGGATCCTCGGATATAGATCGGTTACGATCGGGGAATGACATATTCGTGTCAGTAGTTACCCAGTTAGGGGTAACCCGGCCTTGTGTTGGCAGAGATCCGGTTAGGTTCTCGGGACGTCATTCCAGAGGCGTTTCCATGTGGCAATGGGAAGTTCCTTGGCCTGACCATTTGTTGGAAATCCAAAGAAACAATACGAGCCTTGTACGGTTTTAGTTGTATTACGTGCTATGGAATGTGGCGGTAACCTGCTATTGAACATAGTAGCTATATTAGGCATACGATAATGGTCGTATGTTGGCTAAGATTTATCTTCTACTTTCGAAATTGTTTTCTACACTATGCACTAATAATAATATCAAAAAATGATTTGATTTCTGCGTAGTAAGCATCTTTGACTATCACAAGGAGAAATCTCCTCCAAGTTTGCGTTTGCATTGTGTGTGTGGCGGGAGGCCTTATGGTAGTTTCATTTTCCAAAAGCATTTCGAATTTACTTAAAGAAAAATATTTCTTTGGTTGTTTTTAAGAATAAACTGTTTTAAGTTCTCACACCAGTCACATGACTGACCTGGAGTTTATTGTTCCCTTCCTAAACTCTGGGTGCCTACCAATTTCCACACGGGCAGTCTAGAGTTTGGTTATCAGGTTATTCTGGATTTAGGTGTTGCTACAGATATCTGGAGGCGAGCTGGATGGCGTAGCATATTATCTATTGTATATAGTATTTCTTTTCCGCTGTTTGTTGTTGTACACTTTGATGATGAAATGTAATGTAATGTGATGTAATGTATAAAATGTATAGTTCTTTTGTTTTAATGATTATTCATTTATCTATTATATGTTGTTCCGCTACGATTGTGAGATTCTGATATTGTCTGTTGTTCTTTCCTGTTCTGGTATTTGTTTTTCTGTTTTTCTTTCTTTTTCTCTCTTCTTCTACCTCTTTCTTCTTTCTTTAAACCCTAACATTTCGGTTTTTCGGCAACGAAAAATCTCAATCGTTACACTTGTTTTCTCCAAAACAAATTTTCTCTTGAAATTTTTAAAACAACTTGTATACCCAACAACTCCAAATATCATGTCCAATTATCCTGGTAGCAATCCATCACTTTAGAAACTCGAAAATGAATATTGATGATGTGGCCATCACCATCAGGATTATTTCCCAGCGACTGAAATGAGTTCAGTGCTTTCTTACTTTCACAAATTCTTTCCAAAACAATTTTCATTCAATCATATTTTCCAAAACAAAATTCCATTAGTTCCTTCAACTCTTTTGAAAAACACATTTTCAAACATTCCCAAGATTTTAAATTCCCAAATCCTTTGTTTAAATTCATTTAAACACCCTTCAAATTTCCGGGACTTAAATTCTATTTTAATCTAATTTTAATTATATTCCTTTTTATTTAAATCATACTTAGACAATTTTACTTTGTTATAAACCATTCAAATTTTAAATTTTATTCGACTGTACTATTAACAATCAAACATCCAAGTATATATAGTTATTTCAGAAAAATATTTCTTTTATATCAAAATTAAATTTTGGGTAAAATTATTTCATTTTCCCTACCTTTTAAAAACAATACTGTGTCAGTCTATCTTGTCTAAGAGTTTAGGAATCCCTATCGATGAAGTGGCGTCCCACACATCGACCAGAATCCATAAACACTCAACAGATAAATCAACACAATATGAAAACAATTTTATATTCACTAACAAATACGCGCTCATATCTATTAATACACTCAAACTCATTTCAGAGTACTACTGACTCTATTCCATGAGTAATTCCTACAAGAGCCAAGGTTATCACCAACCTATGCTCTGATACCAACTGTGACGACCCGCCTTTCTACTACCAGGAAGACGTATCATCATTAGGAAAGAAAGGGATAGAAATAGAAAGAAAGAGAAAGAAGAACAGCAACATCAGAATCTCACAGCGCAACGGAACAAAATATAATATCACATAAATATTTTAAAGTTTTACATATATCAGAGTTATACAGATGATACATCAATACTAGACAGTTATAACACCTATCTAGTTAATACAACTCAATACAATACAACTCAAACAATATGACTCAAACAATATGACTCAGAGATACCAACACAGCGGAGCTATATATATATATATCTACAACGTAGAAGCCTCCTGCTCCATTGCTCCTCCAGAATTCGTCAAATCAAACCTGAATCTCTTGGCTAACCGTAAAAATTTGGGTACCCGAGAGTTTATGAAAAACAAAAATAAACTCCGGGTCAGACATGGGTTTGGTATGAGTAAACGGTTTAAGGTTGTTTAACTTTAAAAAAACATTTGAAAATAAAGGTATCACGTAAGGCTCCCCACAAATAAATACGGGTGAGTTTTTACCTTACGCTAACCAAAACACTTCATAGGAAATCCAGTGATATTATAATAGTGTCTAGGGTTTTGAAGTAAATAGAAAATAGCCGAAATTGTTACATCTATTAAATTCCAGCTACTAGCCACAAAAGTGGGTAATAAAAAACAAAACCGTAGGGTCTCGTAGGGAAAATGGATTTTCAACAATGGCAGGGCTACTGGGGTACCGCCCGTCACAGTACGGGGCCTAGATCACCGTACCGAGGATTACTCCCTTCATCCCCTGCAACACAAGGCCGGAACCATTCCTTACTGAACAAACCTGAACAAGATAAACCCCGTGGTTGGCGCGACCAACCACCCACTAAGCCGAAATAAAAAAGGGACATCTAGACAGGGGAAATATCTTGTCCTGCTTGGGCATGACCCACCTAACCTTGCTGCATCTCCCATGTTTTAGCCATTCCCGGTTGATGAGGCTTGAGGCTGCGTTTACCTTTATAGAACATATTTCTTAGAATGCTCATCGTCCGCCTGACGATGTGTTGAAAGCATTCAATCCATACTAGTTCGTTCCGGGTTCGAACGAAACCGAAGGCATTATCTCGTTACACTCATTTTGGAATCACCCTCAGAGTCAATGACGATAACCCTTGCATTCTGCAAACTCCAACTCGATCTTCATTTCAGAATTCACGAACTAACGTTTAAATTGGATCGATGTGGTTTTCGTAGAATCAAAATTGATTCTTCCGATCCCGGTGTCATCGAATCCAAACGCAATTTTAAGGGCCAAGTTGTCTAATTAACTTACAGTTTAAATAAATTAAATTCAACAATTGAATTAATGTAGCATTTATCACAGATAAAACATATACAAGCATCACAGATATAATACAGCATATCACAGACTAATATCATCACATAAATATTACAATCAGATATTCAATCATAACAGTCCATAAGCAGTCACCTTTAAGCTTATTTGAAGTTAATAATTACCTAAGAATTAACCACTTAACTCTGTTTAATTAATCATTAATTATCAATCAATTACTTATTTCAAATTGTCTTAATGATTTCTTAATCATCTATTAAATCCTAATCACATTCTATTTCACACTATTAATTACTTCCTTACTCAAGTGATTTAACTTTTATTACTTATTTAACTGCTTTCTGACCATTAATTAATAACTTTATTTTATTTATAAAACTTAATTATTCAGTTATTATCTGCTAACAACTTAATTAATCAATAATTAATTCTTAATCAAGTTTCTTAATTAATTAACTATTAATTCATAGTTAAGTCACTTGTTTAATTAATTTCATATTTACCCCTTTCCATAATTATCGATCTCTGATTAAAAATTTTAAAGTAAATACTCTCGGTCACCTTTCAAAATTAATTATTTATTTAATTAACGTATTAAAAAAACAATTTTCCTTAACTTGAAAAATCAATTTATTTTAACTAAGCATCTCAAATGTTAATTTACTTGTACATAACTTAGACTAATTGCCTAATTTAAAAGATAATTAAGTTTTTTTTAAAAAAAAAACTAATTACGAAATAAATAAAGTCATAATCTAAAATCTTCTCAATATTTCAATTTTTATGAAACAGCTTAATTAACTAATACACTATTGAAAAACTGCATTTGCAAAAAAGAACCCGAGTCGCCTCTTTCTTAAACTCGAGTATTACTTCGAGTAACCCCCCCTCCATGTTACCGAGACCTTCTCGTTACTCCTTCTTCTCCCTTCTCTTATCCATTTCTACAAGTAGTTCAGTTTTAAACTTAAGTAAAAAAAACAAACTTCAGCAAAACTAACCACACACGAACAAGACGAACACGGAGGGAAGCCCATAATCGTACGAGCATAACCCGAAGAAAGAACACAGCTATACTCTGACACGCAAACCCAACGTCAACGCCACCGTGCACGTGCACGGTGGTTAGCCGCACCTCCAATGGCCTTCGCCAACACCCACAAACCCCAATTCCTTTTCTCACCCACAATCGAAACCTAGGAATACGAAATAAGGTAAAAATCGAAATTTTGCCTTTTTGTACGAAAACCGAAGCTCACCTCTGGCAGTAACGGCCTCGCCACCCTTCCTCACGTCACTGGAGGCGCCTAAAATTCAACCACACCCCAGTATCATGACAAGCGTCCTCCCTGTTGAATTTCATGAAGCTCGAACCCGTGAAGACGTCGATCTTGTCATGTTTACTGACATGTTTAAAACTTGAAATAAAACCCTACAATGATCCTAACTCTCAAATTTTCTCAATGGAAAAATTATTGTATATTTTTCTCGAAATCATTGGTATCTAAACTATCTACATACCAAATTTCAATTGTTTAAATTGATTAAAGTGTCTGAAATTCATAAAAATATTGTTTTTACTTAAGTTCAAACTGCTCTTTAAAAACCAATCTAAAAATCTTGTTTTAAGTTTTAAAAATCATAACTTACAATATGAATTCAATATATAGTCTTGAATCCAAAATTTGCAACAATCGAATAACTCCAATTATCACTTGATTTCCTGTACCCTGATATTACAGTGGTATCCTTTAATAGTTTGTTTAAACCAACTTCCTAACAACCATTATTCGAAGTTTATCATCTTGTTTGTTGAGAATTTGAAGCTACTCAATGGTTTAAATGATGGTAATTTGAGTATTAGAACCAATACGCAACCTGTATCAAATTCCAGAGAACACCAGAGAACACCAAACATACAAATTCATGTGTAAACTGAAGCATAACTAAACAGTTAATAATTAATGTTTGAACTGTTTTTAAATAACTTAAACTTTTTTTTTTATGAATATTAAGTTTACTCACCAAACAATATGAACAGCAAGGAAATGTTGAAGAAGACACTGCAGAAATACTCCGAAACCTTCTTAAGTTTTCTGTCTTCTGTTTCATTTTTTTTACTTGTTTCTCTGTTTTTAAATCAAGGTATATTGCAAAGCAAGACAATGCTTTCAGGTTTGTATATATAAACTGATGATATATAGATAGATTGAGATAGAAGCTACAAATTAGGTTGTATCTAGGCAGTTCATATTTGTTTGTCATTCTTTCTTGTAATTGGTTAAGAAAAATTCTGCAGAAAAAGATTATGACAAGAAATTTCGGCTACATGTACTAGTTAAGCAAGAAGTTAGGCTATTTAATGTTCATGCTTTTAATTATGATAGCATGTATTTAATGTATACTGATAATTATATTGTGTTGTACAAAGATATTTAATTTATTTCGGCCAACATATCTAGCAAGACACAGAATTTGTTTTATGGTATTGAAGTCAAACTTTGTTTTCTTGTTTGCTTATATCTAACAAATGTTTATGCTTCATTTATGCTAACAAGTGATAAATGTTTCAGTTTTTCCTATTTGTTTTGTACAAGCTACAGATTTTGTTTATTATTATTTTGAAGTGAACTCTTTTGTTCCTGATGCATATACACAGCACATAAACTTTATATTTATTTCATAGCATTGATTGTACAAAGATATCTATATGTTTTTCTTATACCTATAAATTGTACAAAACCACAAATATGATTATAACTGGTTTACATTTATTTATAACATTCTATTTGTATACTTATATTTGTAGTTTCTACTTATATTTCATAATTATGTTCTTAGTACAGTATATATTTTATAATTATGGTGTATATTTATGTTTATGTTTTAACTTTATCATTTAAAAACTAAAACTTCATTCATATGTATTTTATCAAATAACAAAAATATAAAGTCTTTGAATTGATTTTATTGAACATGTCAGATTCGTTTTAATAGTTTTGAAGTATTCTATTTTAAATTTTCAAATCAAAATTTTCTTTTACAAATATATATAACTGTTAAATATCCAAGATCTCATCAATTTAAACATTGACAAGCTTATATTTAATTTAAATTAGATTAAATATCTATTAAAAGATATCGTCAAAATTCTGGGTCATTACAAAAATTTCAAAGTTGCGATTTCAAAATATCATCCAAAACTCTTTCTTGATTATTATTATTTCAGTAATATTATTTTCTTGTAAAGCAATTTTCTCCAGAATCGTTAGTTGATTAGTTCCAGGATTCTCAATATCATCGTCATTGAATTTAAAATTTTCATCAAATGATATGTGGAGAGTTTCTTCAATAGTATTAGTTAGTTTGCTGAAAATTTGATAGCTTTTTCTTTCCTCTGAGAAACTAAGAAAGATTTCTTCATCATCCTTTTAATCGAATTTGCCTAGTTAATTTATAGTGGTTAATATGAAGTATTTTTCTCCAATACTCAAATATATGATACTATGGTTCCTTTCCAATAAATAATTTATGGAGGGTATTTTTAGTTGAAGGTCTTATAGAAACATGACTAAGAACATAACAAGCAGTATAGACATCTCTAACAAATACGTTATTTTGGTAATTCAATACTATTTAATAAATTTCTTGTGGATTCCCGTTAGGTCAAATTTTCACTTTAGATAAAGAAATTTGTGATTGGATTAAGAAATCTACACAAAAGTTGTGATTGGCTAAAGAAAGGGAAACCTGCATCATTATCGTATCATATGTTCATCACTCATGGGAGAGTTGTGATTGGCTTAAGAAACCAATTTTTGTTATTTTTATAACTTTAATAAACCAATATAAGTAGTGGAAACTAATTTTCATATTGTTTATAACTTTAATAAACATATGTGAGAGTTGCAATTAGCCTAAGAAAGGGAAACCTACATCATTATCATCCCATATGTTTATCACTTATGCTAATAGTATAGCATAAAAATTAGTGATCTTATTTGATTATAACTATTTAACATATTTGGGCAAGAAAACATGAATGGATCACATGGTTATTTGGCCTCAAAGTGATAACCAAAGCAATTATTTCATGAGGAATTTGTTAAATCTATTTAAAAAATTAGGTGCAATAATAATGATAGATAACATATTCAAATCACAAGCAATAATAACAATAAAATAAAAAAAGAAATTAAACACATATAAAGTATTTATGGTTGTTTAGCCCTATTTTAGTTCCTATATCCACTTCCTAATTGATTTAGTTAACTTTATATTCATTTGTAGATGACTATAGAGAGTTTACAGTACTTTTTACTTAAGAAAACAAAGAAATTTTTACTACAATAGTAGAGTTGATATCCAAAAATCTACCCCAAATGTTAAGTGGTAGAGTGTGTAGGTTCTTTCTTGAAGTCCCCTTCTTTGAATCATGTATATACTATTTTTAGCCTTCAATATTTGGTAACATCCCCAAATAACTTGGACATATAGGTTGAATTGGCCTTTCGAAATATCTAAAGTGATTTAGATTCCTTTCTCTAGTTATTGCTCAATCGAGGGTTCGAACCTGAGTGTCACGGTGTTAGCCACGAGTTTGAGCATTTCCCGCTCCAGGTCAAGCCACTTAATACTATAGCCAGAGTGCTATGGTTGAATAGGAATTGGGTTCGACCAGATTACTTGATTAAGTGCTATAATTTCATGTCGAGCACATAAATCTAAGGAGTAAACTTTAGGTCTAACACATGCACCATGTTCTCCAAATTAAGATGCGAAGTGCACTTGGATCAAGCATTCGATTTCTTTAAGGCTTCCTTCGACCCGAGCAATAAGTTCCCCACGTTGAGATCCAGGTTTTCAAGAGCCAATTTGGATACTTTTAATTGTTAATTTCTAACCAATTTCTTTGTCATTTCCGAGTGTTGTTTTGAACATACTTTCAAGAGTATTTCAACTTTAACATTCGTGTAGTTACTCTATCGTTTATAGCGCTAAATTGGTATAATATTTCCCCTAATTTTTTTTATACCAATGAAACAAATTGTTAACAGGCATGCCATATGCCTACAATGGTTTTGAGCTCTCCAATCAAAGCCTAATAATTCTATCTTGGTTGGTATTATAACAAATGCCATTGCATAGTACAAAACATTATTTTAACGAAGGAAGTTGTTTGAGTATTTCATCATCGAGTCTTCAAGACCCCTTCGATTAATGTATAACGTAAGCCAACTATGGATAATGGTATTATGGACCTTAAGCTAATTAAATTCTAGATAGGGTGAATAGTATTTTTAACTTTTGTAAATCTTTTTAAATTTCTGTCAATTTTGATATTATATCTCAAATTAACAATGCAGAATTATACTATTAAATAGTCACAGATGAAATCATAGATAAAAGTAAAAATAGTAAAGCAAAGTAAAGAGTTAGAGAGATTATACCGGTGATTTTTTGTTTGGATTCCTCCAAAATCCACCCACACAATTGCTTGTACGTATTTCTTTTCAAATGCCAATCTTTAAATAGGCAGAAGGAAAACCCAATTACAACTTCGATTCCTAGGCTACGAGATAAACCTTTTTGAATTTTCGGACTAAGGGTACACCCACTTGATTTGGATGGGCTACTAGCACATCCACTTAGATTTTTGGGCAATCAGGCACGCCTACTTGATTTAATGAGCTACAAGCACACCTAAGAAAATACAAATAAAGTTTAATGGTTTTTCCAAAGAAAATTTCTTGAACTTTGGATACAATGGATCCAGTAGCCTCTTGGACAACATTTTGATCTTTGATTTAAGAGGGAGATGATTCCAAAACAGCAAGAAAGTAGCAATGAATAAATACAATTAATTTTGAATTGATTCTATACGATAGAGAATAGAGTATTTTTAATGTAGTTTTCAATAAAGTAAGAGGAGGGAAGAAAATAAGTTAATAACTGTCAAAAAATTTGTCCGAACTCCCTTTTATATAGTGAATAAATAGACATGTCCATTCGTGAAGAGTTGCGATGGATAGACACTTCATTTCAAAACTTGGAAAACAATATGGCGGCATGTATGTCGACGTATCATTTGGGCATATGTTAATATATGCATGTTGAATTTGAAAACTTGTTTCTTTTTTAAAATATTTTGAAAATTCCATACTTTGTAAAATGATTTTTTTTATAAAATAGTTTGAAATATATTTTGAAAATTTATTGTGCTTTAAAAATATAAAATATATAAAAATAATTGATAGAGATCAAAGACTGCTACAAGGGACTTTAATACTATTCTATGACTTTATACATTATATTATAGTCTTGAGATCTTCATATCTGGTCTTTATACTCATGAGTCTTCATGCCCATCTTTTGAGTCTTTTATATTGTACAGTCTTCGATTCAACACTTGTGTAATATCTTGCACTATATACTATATAACTTGGCAAAATTTTAGTATCCGTATTTTATACTGTACATTCTATTAGATGAATGCATATCGTTATTATCAAGGTTGTTATCATCAAAATAAAAAACTGAGGTATTAATAATCTCCCTCGTTTTGATGATGACAACAATCAAAATTCTTTTATATAAAATATGATATAATTCCGTTTGAGTTAGATAACTAGCCTTAAATATATAGATATGTATATTTTATACTTTTATCCTTGTTGTCATCAATAAAAATGGGAGAAAGATAAAAGTCCCCCAAAATCAAATACTCAGAAACTATGGAGTTGAAATCAATAACTAAGTACAAAAATAATTGAAGCATACTAAACATGATGTAATATGATACTTAAGCATGATAATTATATGATGATATAATAAGATAATGTAAACTATTTTTATTAATTTAAATTTAATCTACTCATTTCTTATTATCAATCTAAGCATCCAATTAAATAAAATCAAACAAATCCAAAAACCAATACAATCAAGTCCAATCCTAAGAGTATTGATCCGAACTATATCACACAAATCCAACCAAATAAATTCAAATCTAATAAATATACACACTTATGAAAAATATGTAGAAAACTAGACATTTTACGTACTTCAACCCAATCGTCGGATCCAAAGATTGGATCCACCTTGATAGCACCCTAATCTTAATTATCCTTGTTGATAGAGCATTCTGGGTTATTGGTTTGATCCTCTTAGATCAAGGAAGAAATCATCCATCGAAGGTCATTGAAAAGCTTTTCTTGCTCTTTGATCATTGACATTTGACTTGACACTAAATTCTTTTGACTTCTTAAGCTAAATGTAAGAATATCCTTGAACGATTGAAGTGTTTGTTCAAGGTTTTTACATAATTTTTAGTGTGTAAAAGACATTTTGTTGGAATAATGTTTGAGAATGAAAAGAGAATAGAGAGTAAAATGATAAGCGGATTTTTCTAGAAGAAATAGACTTATATAGGAGTAAAATTGGAAAGATTTTAATATGTGGTAGTTATTTTTTAAAAAAAATAAAATTTTTCCCAACGACTCATATATGGCAACATATCTATTGTACATATGTCGATATATGTACTTAAAATTGCAAAGCTATTGGTTTTATTATATTTTGTTTTGTTTTTATCTTATACCATTATATATTTATAACTTACAAAGACTATTAGAATTATATATAACAACAAGAAAAAAAATTTCATTACTAATTATAGAGAAGTACATAGATTAAAATGAAATACATAAAAATAACATGAATTTAAACTAAAAGCACACATTACTAAGGAATACAAAACTAGATATCAAAAGAAAATAACTAGATAGGCTTAGAAAGATGTAGATGACGACGATGAATTTCTTTCAAGCTTGCGAATGATCTTCCTAAAGTATTTGTCTATTTTGTTAAAAAGGGAAGTGAACTTTTTACTAACGAAACATTTAAGCTTCTCGTGGTTTTTAAAAAGCTTCTCTTGGTTAGTTACAATCTCTTTGTTGGAGGGATGAGATGGCTTTTCAAAACTTTGTAAAGAAGCATCCACTTGTTCCTTCTCCTCTTCTACATCCACTTCATCACCTTCTTCCTCTTCTTCACATTGAATTTCATGCTCTTCTTCATATGCTAATCTTTCTTCTTTTTCGGCAAGAGTTTCATATGGTCTAAAATAAGATGGAATGTGCATGAGAGAAAGATTGCCTTATCAAAAACATTTCATGGTAGAGTTTGCTCTTCTTTTATAACAACATTAAAATATATGAAAATTCTAATAAGATATACACTATAGTAGAAAGTTTGCTTATGTTTAGAAATGTTATTTTGAATAAAGTCATCTAAGATGACTTGTGCCTAATTGATGCAATAGTTTCCATAAATGGAAAAAGGAGGTTTGAAAACATTTTGAGTAGGGTTATTGTAATTATCCATCCTCAAAGTGATACTTTGTTGTAAAATGCCATAGTCTCAATTTTGGTCAAAGATTCTTGTGTTTAAAAATCTAATCTAATCACTTTTGAAAATGTCGTAAAAACTTTACGATTTTGTTCATCAATTTGAAAAGAGGAGAAGTCAATTCCACTAGATTTGCAACCAAGTATATGACCCAAAAGTTCATAATTTAAAACAATTTGACTGCCACCACATAGAATGGAATGTAATATAGTGATAGAATTCAAACATCACTGCAAAGTATGAAATGTGTTATGGTTATGGAAAAAGGGAACCCTTGTGTTGTGCGGAATGTGCTACTATGATGTCGTATAGTTTTTGAGTGGCATTATATGTTGAGCTATAGAATTATGCGTGAATGTTCAACAATCCATGAGTTTCATCTCCGCTTGCTCCCTTATGACATATGACTTAGAGAGGCATATGGAGTGATGATTTTTTACTATTTACTTGGACTTTGTTCTTAAAACATAAAAGTGATAATTTTGTAATATTAATATTTTTTGCAAAATGAATTCAAATCTCGAAAACAATTAAAAACAAAGAATATTCAAAATGATCATGGAGCCAAATTCGAAAATGAACTTTTTGACAAATTTTGTAATGGAACCCCATAGGAATGCACCAAAATATTATTAAGTACTAGTGCAATACCAAATAATTTTTCGACTAAATATTTCTGTATGTCATATTATGTTCTTAATCGTGGTTTTATAAGACATTTGACTATAAATACCCCATGAATTATTCGTTGGAAAGAAAACAAAAGCATCATATTTTCAAGTATTTGGAGCAAAATATTTTATTTCAAACACTAAAGATCAAATAAGAAAATTTGATCCAAAAGCCGGTGAAAGTATCTTTGTTGGCTACTGAAAAATGGAAATCCTATCAAATTTTCAACAAATGAACTAATACCAGTGAAGCTTCCCATGTATATTTTGATGAAAATCTAAAATTCAATGATGATGATATTGAGAATCCTAGAATAAATCAACTAATAGTCTTGGAGAAAAATGCTTCACAAGTAAATAATACTGCTGAAATAATAACAATAATCAAGAATGAGCCTAGTATAATATTTTTAAATAACCACCCTAAATTTTAAGAGATCGTCCATTAGACAATGTTTTTTAGGCGATGTAAACAATAAATTAAAAACTAGAAATCAGTTAGATCAATTAGGACTCAAATGCTTTTATATCTATATAGAATTTGAAAATTATAAAGTATCTTCAAAGGATGATTGCTTTATTCAGCAATGCGAGAAGAACTTAACTAATTCGAAAGATGTTATCTTTTAGATTAACTAATGAAAAATTATAAAGTATCTTCAAAGGATATTATCTTTTAGTTTAACTAATGAAAAATTGTGTAAGGAGCACAAGTCTACACCAATGAAATAAAAAAAATATTGCAAATGTTTAATCAAGAGTTGGCATGGAAAATATGAGTAGCAAGCCAACGCAAATGAGTACAAGTCAACATATGTATAAGGAGGAAAATGGTAAAGAAGTAGATAAAAATATATCGACGTGTGAGTAGGTCTGGTCTTTACTTATGTAACACCCCTAATTTCGATTAACGTTATTGAGTATATTTAATTAGATAAATAAAGTAAAATAATATGGAATGTTAAGGAGATTGAGGTTTGATAATTAAAATGGGTCGGGTCTTAATTAATAAATTAATGAGATTAATCAGAACATTAATAAGAAGGAAGATATGAGGAGGGCAAAAGAAAATACCATATTTCCTTAATACATATTCTCTCATTCTCATTTCCTCCCAAACTTCATTCACACAAAAAAGAAAATAGAGCAAGCAAAGACCGACCATCACTAGGCTGATTCAAGTAAAGAAAATTTAGAAGAGCAAGATTGAAGCTTAGGGGAATCAAATCAAATACAAATCTCAACCTTCTTAAACCATTCAAGGTGAATAATAGTTATGCATCTCAAGTTTTAATTTTTATTTTCGGTTTTAAGTGAAAACTCGAGTCTTTTGATGTTATTATGCTATGTTTTAAATGATTAGATGAACATATACTATTTGATGAATTTATATGATTTATTATATAATTTATTAGTATGTTAAAGTTTGAAAACTTATCATATGACACCCAAATGACTTAAAACTTTGATATGATATTATAAACATTATTTTAGAAGTGATCTTTAAATTTCATAATTTTCCAAGCTAGTGAGAATTTATTATGAACTTTCTAAGTGGAGAAAATGGATTATTTTGGGTTTTAATTATTAAAAATAACTATATATTGTTTTTGGTCCTGAAATTTTTATATGTTAAATGATATAATAAATTGGATTTATTATGATTTTTGGGGATTTTTCCCAAGTTCTTAAGATGAATTATAAATTTATTTTGTTGGAAGGGCTTAAATGTTAAATTAATATATTAACATAAGGTCACAGGTTTGTAAAGGCTTTGGAAATGATAAATCTGCTCTATGATAGTTTTGTAAAAGATTTTGGTAAAGAAAATTATTATCCAATGGTATTTTGATAAATGTAAGAAGTTGGTAAAAAAACTAATTTTAATAGCAAAATAGCAGTTTTCATGTTATTTACGACATCATCATGCTTAAGCTAACGACCGCCTCTCATCATCCCATGCCTTTGACCTTCGATGTCAACCTAGTGCAATACGTATGACACTAGCTGTAGTTGGTGTGGAATGGATTGATCTGGGTCGAAGTGCGAAGTAAAGTATTAAGGTCGATGTCATGAACTTCGTAGTAAGCATTGCCACTTGTTTTCCTTGAACACTTTGTCATGGCTTATTTCTAAAACATCACCAACCCTATTGTTTTCAAAGTAACTTATAGCGGTGATAAAATATCACATATTTTGATAATGACTCTGAAAGGACTCCGAAAGGCAAGGAAGCCGCATCTTTTAACTTCGGCTATATGGTGCTGTGCTTTATCAACTTTGACTTTGTTCTTTGCTGCATATTTTCAAAGAAGGCTATGATGTCGCTTGTTCTCACTTTGGCCCTAATGAAGGCACTTATTTTCTTTGAGGCCTTGATATCGACACTCATCAATGTCGTCGAGCATCTTTTCTATAATATGCTATACGAAATGGTTAACTTCAACTTTATACCCTTATGTTTTACCAATAAAAGATTTTAACATGTTTTAAGGGGCGAAGACCCTCATCGGCTATATCCTTGCTGTGTTATATCAATATAGAGGTTTTATATAATTTGGGGCTCTATAGCCTACGGATTCAGAGTGAGATAACTTTCAAGTGGTTTCAAGATTCATCAACATAATTTTATAAAAGCATATATAATGGCATAAATATTTTGGATAAAGTAGAGGGCTAAAATTTTCCTTGTATTAAATAGGATTTCATGGGTTAAATCAATTATAAAGAAAGTATGTTTTAATGGAAATAAAAAGGGTATTTAGCCCAGCATTTTATTAAGGAAATGATGAATCTTATCACTTTTGGATAAACTGTTATAAGAAAAATTTAACTTATTAAAAAACCAGATAGGACTGGTGTAAGGTAGCGTCCTATACTTCAACTGTTAGCCCATAGCATCCAAAATTCCAGTGCATAAGGCTTTGTCAAGGGAAAGACTAAAAGTTGGTTTATGCCCAGAAAGGAATACATAAAGATAAAATAGGTTATAAGTTGCCCTTTAAAACCTTTAGATTCATAGTAAGCCTAGCAAAATTATGAGATTGACACATAATCAGGTAAACACTAGGATAAGTGTATTTGGATAGACCATCCATTTTTTTAACAATCGGTTAGGAAATTACTGGTAGGCCTAAGTTAGCTATGTAGGTTGGTGGTTACCCTGTGAAAACTAAACATTGGGACAGATAGTCCATTAATTTGACGAATAATCATGATTACAGATGTAACAAGCATGCACACGATCATTTATATTATCTATTTTAACCATTATGGTTATAGGATTTTGTTTTGCAAAAGATATATTTTAAAAAAGATATTAGTGAGGACAAAGCCGTTCCACTCAACGGCGTAGTTTCACAGAATATCTATAAACCGAGATGGCGTATAATTATTCACACTAGGCTTTTTGTCTGACTCGAAGTTTATGTTTTTCCTTAAACTCTTGGGTGCTCAAAATTTGATTTCGCCAGTGAATGTCGCTCGAGTGATGGAAAGAAGGTGATTGGGAAGAAGAATGTTAGATGTTTCAACTGTGCTCAAATTGGAAATTATAAGAACTAGTGCAAGGAGCCAGCCAAGGATGGGAAAGGTATAGTGTTTGCATTGGAGCGAGCTACCTTGAGACTAACAGTAGAGGAGAAAAGGAAAGCTATGTTGGGAGATATGCTTTTGATTCATGGTATGTCAGTTAGTGTTTTATTTGATATCAGTGTATTACATTCTCTTATATCTCATTTTTTGGTAGATAAGCTTAAACTAGACTCTCATACCTAGTTACTTCCTTAATGGTTGCAAATCCGATATATTATATACCGTTCTATCCTTGAGAACCATATGTATTTATTGCTTTGTATCGAGACTGTTTAAGTTAAGGTGAGTGGTTTTTATATTTTGAGATGCATTTAGTATTGGTTCAAGAGAATATTCACGTGTGTTCTACATACATCTCCTCATTCTCTATGTTACTCGATAGTATTGCTCAGTAATACTCTTGGATATTATGGGTATACGGGTAGGGTATTACATAACGGAAAACCCCAAAGTCTGCTTGGAGACCGTCGTGGTATTACAAGCAATTCTGATTCATGGATGAGATTCATATTCAATCAGTAAGCATGCATGTTTAGATGGTTTGGAGGTTGGTTAAGTTTTTTGGATGGAGACATTTGCTTCCATTGTAATATTGGAGATTATTTTAAGTTCGAGATTCTAAGTGGAGCTTGGATGACATTTATAGAATATCATAGCTAAAGGGAGACTATTACATTTTGG
Source organism: Allium cepa (assembly GCA_030765085.1). Taxonomy (NCBI): domain Eukaryota; kingdom Viridiplantae; phylum Streptophyta; class Magnoliopsida; order Asparagales; family Amaryllidaceae; genus Allium; species Allium cepa. The sequence continues at coordinate 893,799,466 of CM060928.1, read as the reverse complement.
TGATACAATATTCCATACTTAAGTAGATTTTGAAGATATTTGAGTTAAGGTAGAATTGTGACTCAAATATATTGCTTCTTTTATTCATTTTGAACATAATTAATTATTTCTTTTATTGCATTAAAAAGGGCAAAGAATTATCCACATGGGAAGGATTTATTTTTGGGGATGAAAATAATCAATGGTTGATTAAAGAAGGCATTTAACAAGATTATTATTAATAGGCATGTATGTGATTCATTATATATGCGGGAAAAAGTTTATTTTTCTATGGTTTTGGGATTGAGATATCTTCATAATTTTTAGTTTTCTTTTGTAATCTTTGGATGAATTAATAAAGGTTTTGTATGGTGGAATCTGTATGTTTTTCTTCACTTTTTATCTCCTAAAAATCTCATTATATAGGGACCATTGGGAAAGCCCTAACATTAGACAACGCATCTGGCCAACTTCTTCGATGGATATTCTTAAATACTAGAACAAGACATTTAGAAAACGTTATGAAAGGAGTAAACATTTTGAGCAATGTTAAAAATGATGTTTTGAGTGATAATATACATTTTTGGAAAGTGTTACAAATAATATATTGAAAAAAATGTGTTAAGAAAAGTAATGTTATTTAGAAAGAAGTGGATGATTTGAGGAATTTTGGAAAAGATGTTTTGTAGTAAAGCAAAATTTTAAAGAATTGCTATGAGACTAATTTGAAAGGAGGAATTAGACAGTATTCTGACAAATCGTACAAAGAAGTTTGATACAAAAATGTATATTAATTCGAAATATATTTTGATATCAAAATATATTTATTACTTTGATATAGAAATGAATTATTTTAAAAGCAATACGTTGTAGCCAATTGACAAAGTAAGTCACAAAAAAACAATGGCATTGAAACGTCGTTACATTATATAATATTTGTAAGTTTGGAAATTCATATTTATAATACATGTTGAAATGAAATATGTGCGATGCTTTTAAATGATTGTGTGTGACATATTGTGGCTTGTATGGATAAATATACCTATATTGTGAGATATAAATATGTTCGTAATAATGTGTAACACATATACACTCTTCATACTAAAGAGATCACTCCGAAATTTCTTGAAAATTTCAACATATGGAAATATTTTCATTAATTGTCAAGTACTGGAATCTTCAAAATGAGTTTATTCGAGCTCATAATCGATATTCATAGATGATGGCAAGGAATACAGAATTAAGACTTGGGGTAAGCCACTGGTAAAAGGTCTACTCATTGATTTTGTGTTGCTCTGTACTTGGCGATTCTATGCAGCTCCTGAAACATGTTATCCCTCAGTGTAATAACCCATATTTTTGATAATTAAAACTATTAAATTAAATAGGATTTTAAAATTTAATACTGTAAGAAATTAAAATTTATGATTTATTAATGAGAGAAATAATTAGAATATGATTTAATAAGGCTGTTTGAATGTTATTGACAACTATTTTAATGTGATTTCAATCAATTAAAATAGTTGTAAATTAATTTGGTTATAACTGTAAATATGGAATAAATTAAATGTTGGATTCAATATTAAAATTATCGGTTATTAATTGAAATAGGTTTATCATGAAACATGAAATAAATTAATTAGTACATAAATTTATTAGCTTTTGTTTGTAAATAATAGACTTAGAGATGTGTTTGAATTACTAATGTGTAATAGTTGTTTTAATTATTATTTTATTATTTAATCCGTTTGAAATTAATTTTAAAATCAATAAAATTAGTATAGTTGAACTGTTGCAGTTAATATGAGTTAAGATGATAATTGTAGAATATGAATGTAATAAAATGTAAACAACTGTTAAACAAATTCATATGGTATTGGATAATTGAATAATAAGAGTGTAAATTATAATAAAAGAATTCGATTGAAATTAAAATATAATTAACCAGGATTTATTACACTTGTAATTTGATGTTGAAATTAATGTAATATTTAAATCTTGAGATATACATGGAATATAAATTTTAGAAGATTATTAATTTCTATGTAATCAAGAATGATAAAATTGTTAACTTTTAAATTTGAATTTAAAAGTGACTAAACCAATTTAATAATAATTTATTTAATTGACGTGTAAAAATAGCCAATTTTGGCCACTATCTCGGATTTCGACGAAACCAGTTTCATCGGATCCATAACAATGAATTATTGTAAGATTTCAAGTTTCGTAACGATCGGACTTATCGTTAGATCGTGCGAGCTCGATACGTGTAGAAATCGATTAATGGAATTTAATTGAATTTAATTTTATTTCGAAAGTTAATTTCTGTATAAAATGCAATTAGGGTTTGAAACTAGTTCCTTTAAGTTTAAAAATATCGAAAACCTATATTTTGATATATGGGATGACCTACTTTCGTTTCGAGAATGAAACGGGCTTTTAAGGTCATTGTTTTTGTTTCGACCCAATTCGATATGTCCATTCGTTCTTATCCGTTGACTATCTATATAAATAGATATTTTCTAAAAACATAGTAGATTTCTCATTTCATTTTTGTACATACTGGTATTTCACGTTTCTATCTCTTCTTCCTTCCCAATGGTAGAAAAGCCTAATTTTCCAATTTCAAGTCAAACTTCAAAATTCAAACTCCTCAAATCATAGCAAATTATATATCGTTGGATAGCTCTTGACGAATGCAATCCACATCTGCTATTCTTTTTGCAATTGAGTCTAGATTTGGCGATAAATTGGCAATTTAGTCTTGGCTGTTCATTGTAGGGTTTGCTTTTCGACATTGGATCTTCATCGAATAGGATGATCGAATGTTGTTGCGACGTAGAGGAGGCTGAGGCGAGTCAACCCATGTGGTTCGTGTGTGTCAAAGGTGTCAGGATTCGAAGCGTTTGGGTCGTAGTTGTCAGAAGCGGCGAGCGTCTCAAGCGATGCCTGTAGGGGCCGCACGGCCATGGTAGGGTTGGCCCGAGGTGGTGGAGGTTGTGTCGTCCGATCGGTGGTTAAGAGTGTGGAGTTCGTGTGGCGTCTAGTTGATTATGGCGGCTGAAGGACGTGTGGGTTGTGTACGCGATGTTAGGGTTTTAGATGGTATGCATTTTACTCTTTTGCTCTTGATATTATTTTTAATTTAAATTTAAATTTTAAATGTTCTAACTATCATAACTTTTACATACGAGCTTGGATTTGGACGAGTTTCTTCCGTTGCAATCGTATCGAAATTTCAGACAATATGGAACTGGTATGGCTGCATTTTAAGACTATTCAAATTTTAGGCTTTATTTGGATTTTTAAATCGACGATAAATCAAAGGTGAGTGATTTAACCCACTCGCAAATACTAAACCTTCTTATGTTAATTAAATTAAATTTATGATGTGATAATAATATTATTGGTTGCTGTTGGTAGTTTAATTTGACATTTTATTGAATTAAATTGGCTTTTAAATTAATGTTGAATTAAAATTGTTAGTTAAATACCTGATAGTGATAACCAGTTAATTGTTGTGATTTATTGGCTGATTTGGATATCGATTGTGCTGGATGTTTATTTGTCAACAATTTGGATGATTGGATGTTTATATCCCTGTTATCACTATTGGTTGAAATGATACATACCCGACTAATCTTACAGATTAGGGAAAATCATTGTGGGTTGAAATGATAAACCCGAGCGATTTTATTAATTTGGAAATTTTTGATTCAGGATGCGGGTTGAAATGATATATAACCAGAAATTTAACTATTTTGGGCTAAAATGATGCATACCCTATCATTTGACCGTATGGTAGAAAATTTTATACGGACACCGTTGGTCCGTTTTAAATTATTTTTCTAAATAGTAAAGTATGTTTGATTTCTAAATTTTATTTTTAAATTTTATTTAATGATTTTATTTAAAATTTATATATGGGAAAATAATTTATTTTATATGTACTAAAGTTTCAGATTAAATGTAATTTTAAGTTTATAATTTTATATAGTTTTAAATATATATATCTTAAATAGTTTAAAATTTAATTTAATAAAATAATTAATATAGCCTAATATATATATTTTAAATTTAATTTAATATAATAAATATAGTTTGATTTAAGATAATAAATATAGACTTTTATAATAACTTTAATAGATAAAAGCTTTTTGTAAAAGATTTTATAATTTGTAAAAGGTTATGTATGGAATTTATATAAGTTTTTAAGAGATTTTATAATGGATTTTAAAAAAGGATTTTATAAAATATTTTAACAAAGGATTTATAATGGTTTTATAAAGAAGTTTATAAAGGTTTATAGGATTTTATAAAGGGTTTATACTTGTATAAAGGGATTTGGAAGCGGTTTAAAGGAACTTGTGTAGAAGTTTATGAAAAAGGAAAGAGTTGTAAATTATTTTGAAATTTATAAATAGCTTTATAAATGGTTCTAAAGCATATAAATAGTTTATAAATGGTTAAAGAGAGATTTACAAATTATTTTCGAAATTGATTGAATGTAATCTTCCTCGGTATTTATGAATATATTTATACTTTTGGAATAAGTAAATGGATATCTTGATATGAAGGTATAAACTTGTAACAACCCGCATATTTATCGATTTTATATTTAAATATTTTATTTAAATATTTTATCGTTCGTCGGATTTTAGTCCGAAAACCTACTTTTTGCAAACAGTCGAATTGGGATTCGAGACCACCCCCATTGAGTTCAAAATGACGTTTGCGACCTTTTTGAGTATAAACTTCGATATGTTTGGAGATAGTGAAATTTTGACCTTTTTCACTTAGGGCTTTGGTTTGGGCTGAACCCATTAGACACTTGCTAACTCAGTCCCAACCCACTCCAACTCTTTATTACTTCATTTCATATTCCTAACACTCAAGCTCAAGCAAAAATGGTGGAAGAGAATGGGAATTAGAAACTCCAAGCCCTAGTTCCTCTTGCTAGCTCAAGTTCTTGCTCCAAAATCAAAGAGAACCCATTCGTAAGCATCTCCTTCTTCTTCTCTAACTCTATCTCCATTCAATTTCAGAAATTTCCTAAACCTAATTTAGAAAATGTTTCTCTTTTAAGCTTAGATTGAAGCTTCTTGAGTTGTTATTGAAGAGGAATTGATCTTAGCTTGTTTTTAAAATTTCTCCTTCATTGATTTGGGTTTAAAGGTGAGATTTTTATCTCACATCTATGCTTATATTTATCTTCGATTGTTAGGTATGAATTCCTAACACTTATCGTGTGCATTAGCTTTTGGTTTGGATTGATTTGGTGAATATTCCAATTTTTAGTGTTTTGGGTTCAAATCTTTAAAAATCCTAATTTTGATGTTTGAATGTGTTTTGATTATGCATCGAAGATCTCATAGGGCCGGGTAGTCGATTGGCATAAACCCTTAGCGCCGTTGCTCGAGCGAATGCAATTTGATCGAGATTTGCACCTCATTTGAAATAGGGCATGGGAGTGCCAGCAACAGGTTCGGCCAACCGAGCCCATGGGCCGGCCGACCGACCTGTAGAACGGGCACTTCCTGCCTCTGTTTGGAAGTGCAGGCTACAGGGCTCGGTCGACCGAGCTCAGGGTCCGATCGACCGACCTGCTACCCCGTGCACTTCTGTTTTTGGTTCGGTCAACCGACTCAGGGAGTCCGGTCGACCGACCTGTTGCTATTTGCCAACTATGCCTATTTTGCCTAGTTGTCTGAATTTCCAACTCTAATCGATTTGTGTTATTTCCCTATTTGTTGTTATCATTTGTTAGTGACTTTGATGACTTATTTTCTTCGGGAATTTTTGGAATATCCACTTCGATGGATTCGGTATCGATTTCTTTGGATTTTATTCACGTTTTCGAATGTGAATCTTAGTGATTGATTGTTCCTACAATCTTCTTTGTGATTTGTCACTTTAAAATTATAAAGGTTTTCTATACTTGTAGTAAATATCAAAACACTTTCTTCAAATGATCTCAACACTATTTTATTACAAAGCTCGTTTACTTAAACCGTTTTCCAATCTATTAGTATATACAAGCATTTACCTCACTCGTATGAGAAATCTAATTAAACGACTTAGTAAAACGAGTGGTATGAAACGCTTGCGTTTACTTCGTCGATTAATTCTTGGACTTGTTCGATTGAAACTCCTGTGACAATTTTCTAGTGGAGATTTACAATTTGTTCGTAAATATTTAAGTTAAGCTAGTGGTTATGGGACATGAAGCTAAGCTCATATATTTACTAGCTTACTGTAATTGACACTTCTCTTTGATCATGACGATCATTTTATGTCTTAGACTAGCATATACGATGTCGTTGCTTTTGATTCATTGGATGTACCGTTTGTACTACATCAATGATATGCTTTTGATACATTGGATGTACCATTTGCACTACATCAATGTCTTTGCTTTTGATTCATTGTTCCGTGTGCACTACATCAATGATATGCTTTTGATACATTGGATGTACCGTTTGCACTACATCAATGTCTTTGCTTTTGATTCATTGGATGTACCGTTTGCACTACATCAATGATATGCTTTTGATACATTGGATGTACCGTTTGCACTACATCAATGTCTTTGCTTTTGATTCATTGGATGTACCGTTTGAACTACATCAATGATATTCTTTTGATACATTGGATGTAACGTTTGCATTACATCAATGTCTTTGGTTTTGATTCATTGGATGTACCGTTTGCACTACATCAATGATATGCTTTTGATACATTGGATGTACCGTTTTCATTACATCAATGTCTTTGCTTTTGATTCATTGGATGTACCGTTTGCACTACATCAATGATATGCTTTTGATACATTGGATGTACCGTTTGCACTACATCAATGTCTTGGCCATCCTTTTCTTGTGATTTCTGGATTTCGTTTGTTGAATTCTGGAATTTATGTTTCACCAACTTTTACGATTGGCATTGATATATATGTCATTTATTGTGGCTTGGTGAATGAAATTAAGAGTATGACATTCAGTTTTATCTTTGAGAAGATCTTTGCGATATTGATTAATCTCTTATTGATTTTTCAATTAGTTATTTATCACAGCTTGGCATTGTGATTATTATACGTTTAGTCATATCTCTTATTCTATATCATTTCATCTGATATTTATAGCTAGACTGATCCGTTTATTATTTTCTTCTTATAAATAATACGCGGGTTAGACTGAGATTCTACAGGTGCTTCCTAACTTGACTTCCTATCTGGAAGTATCATTTGACTTTTGGCTAACTACTTAGATTAGTAGTTTTTGTTGTATACTTTTGAGATACAGACTCTATGATGTATACTTATTCTTTTGTCTAGCACTTGTATCTATTCTTTTTGATATTGTGGATCTTGTTTGACCACTACTCTGATGTACACTTTCATGTGTTATATTCATATCTATTTCCTCCTTTGTGATATGAATTATCTGTGACTGATTTGTGTTATGTTTATTTCTATATTTGTTTCCGAAGACCTTTATAGCCACTGTGTAGTAGCTTTGAGTTTGTGTCGGTATGTCGGATTTCCTCTTGAGATGAAAAGTTATATTTTTATCCGGCATATCGGTACTCGCACAAAGCAATTATACAGATGGTCGCTCCTCAACAGCCTTATTCTCCGTGCTAGTCGACAGCATTACTCCGTAGTGTTCTTGGCTAGCGTGGGTATAGAGGTGGGGCGTCACAGCTTGGTATCAGAGCCAAACTTCGGAATAATATGGAATATTATAACAAGGATCATCGTCCTAAGTCCATCTTACGAGTCGTTCTTTAGGATTTAATTCGAGTCTTCGTACCGATTCATCCTATTTTCTTTATGATTCCTTGTTTTATCAATCAATTTTGATTGAAATTTATTTTGAGAATAACTTTTTCCTCTTCTTTCTTTCTTTCTTAAAGAAGAGAAATGGTTAGACCTAGCCGTCCCAGCGCCGGTCAATCTAGTGCTACTCCCCAGGATGGAGTATTTATGTCTGCCCAGCAGCTTTTAGATCTTGTTAAGAACGCTCAAGCAGCTGGACCCAATCCAGAGCCTACTCATCCTAGATCCGGTTTTGCACGCTTGTGTAGAGACTATACCGATTTATGTGGAATGCCATTCAAGGGATAAGAGAGTGTTATAGAAATTCAAGCTTGGCTCAAATCATGCGATCGTATCTTTTCTCGCATGAACCTTATTGATCTACATCGAGTCCAAGTGGCTTCTAGCATGCTCCAAGAAAGAGCATTAGGTTGGTATGAGCTCTTGGTTTCCGAAATCATTGAAGCAGATCTTACTTGGGAGTAATTCCGGGGAAGATTCGAATTGAAATTTGTGTCGGAGGCTGAAAAAGTAACTTTTGCCCGGCGTTTTATCGACCTTGTTCAACGTGAATCTTCTGTGACAGATTATGTCGCATCTTTCGAATCTCTGTCCAAATATGGGGTTGAATACATCAACACCCCATTGAAGAAAAAATCAGAGATTTGTCTATGGCTTGAATAAGAATCTTAAGAAGCCATTACTTCTGAAACTTGAGGTTTCATTTGATCAGCTTATTGATATCGCTCTTCGTCTTGAAGAGGCCGATAATGAAGGTGATGTTGAAGTTGTGCATGCCCAACAGAACTTCAACAACATGAAGAGGCCTATCAAATTCAGAGGCCCTAATTCTAATAAGGAAGGGAAGCAACAAATTCCGGTAGCAAAGACTCCTACCTCTGGTCGTGGTCAATGCTGCAATTGTGGTTCCACGGACCATTATGCAAGGGAATGTCCGAAACCCCTCTTTTGTCGCTATTGCAAAGGTTCGGGTCATCTTTTATCTTCGTGTCCTAGGCTTCCTAGCAAGAGAGAGGGAAAGCTGCAAGCCCCTAACAACTCTTCTCTTGGCCAAGGTATTTTTCACTCAATCCTTGATGGCATTGTTTTATTTCGTGATCTTCTTATTCAAGTTCTTTTTGATATGGGTTTCATCTCATTATTTTTATATCAGAAGAACTTGTCGATTCTTTTTCTTTGAATATTTTGGGCTTGATGACTTCTTTGAGAATTGTGAATCCGGATGGTAGATCCGCAACACTCAATTTGTGTTTATTGATGTCAAAATTATTTTATTTGATTTTTCTTTCCGAGCCGATTTTTACTTAGGCTTCGGAATTGATTTTTGTAAGGATTGGCTTAATCGTTGTGAAGCACATATCCTATTTGTCCCGTGTGGACTATTTATCTTTGACATTTTCAATATGTTAAGCAGATTTCTATTTTTCCTTTATGATTTTCATTCCAACTTGATGGCATCATTTTATTCCTTAAGCCCACTTATAAGGAAAGTGTTATTTCTCTCATTCATGTAGTTTGAGAAATTTTCCGGTACTATTGAGCTTGTCTTAGGATTATCACCTAAGTAATCTTTTGTGTGGTGCTAAGGTCTTTCGAGTTCGACCTTGCCACCGATTTTCATTTGGCTACGAGTTGGGGGAATTAGCATTCCACCTACCGCATTCCACACTCGTTATGATTCTTATGAATGACTTATTTTGTCATTCAGTATGTCTAGCTTATTTCATCCATTTTATAAATTGAATATTCTATGAATATTTCGATGAGACCATTCTTGTATTTATTGATTTTGGATGAAAATAGTAATTTAAAATTTTGCAAGTCTTTTCCATAAGGTTTATTTATAAGTAAAATTGGATTTTGTTCTTGAAACGAACGAAGAATATTCTTAAAAGTTTTTAAGAAACATGTTTATTATCTAGAAGGCGATTTTGTGATTTTATTGCCTGTTGAGTGCTTTAAGAATTTTGGTCGATGCGCTTGATCAACGTTATCGATAAGAATTTCATAAACGCTTTGATGAGACAATCAAACACAGTAAAAATTCACTTCAAATAAGTAAAATTTTCTAAAAAGAGGATTACATAAGTTAATTGTAATTTTGAAAGTTTTAGTTTTTGGGAAAGAAGATTATTTGAAGGAATTCTTTTCCGATACTCTTAATCTTGTGTTTTTCGAAGGGAATCAAGACTTTGTTATTTGTACCGATACTAGTCGTATTGGTTTGGATGCCGTTCTCTTGCAAAGGAGAACGTGCTATCACTTGTGCTTCTAAATCATTATAGCTTATCGAGACTAGATATGCCACTCATGATCTAGTGCTCGTGGCTATTGTTTTTACTTTTAAAATTTGGCATCACCATTTTTGGATGAGAAATTTGTTCTCCACCTCGATCATAAATCTTGGGAATATTTATTTCTCATAAGGAGCTTCATGTTGACTCGAGTTCCTAGCATCTTATGATCTTGAAATTCTTCTATTCCCGAAAGGGAAATCGTGTTGCCAATGCGTTTAGTCGTAGGCAACAAGTTGTTGATTCTTTGATGTTGTCTGAGTGGAATTATCTTTTTATCAAGTTCATCGAACGTTTTGACGTACTTCGTTTTATTGAGTTTCATCTCACCTCTTTTATGGACTTGCGTCCGATGTTCTTTTATGGTGTTCGGTTCATCGGATGTATTGTTATTATACTACATCGATGTTTCGTCTTATCTGGATCAATGGATGTACCATTATTTTACTACATCGTTGTTCCGGTTTATCGGTTTATTGGACGTACCGTTTTTGTACTACGTCGGTGTTCCGAAATTATTCGGGCCTTGGTTCATTGGGCGTACCGTTTTTGTACTACGCTGATATTCCAAATTATTTGAGTTTCTAGTTTCTCGGGCGTACTGTTATTATACTACGTCATTGCACCAGCTCAATTTTCTGCTATTCTTGACGTTCTCCACGTCTTTTATATACGAAAATGCCTTATTGATTCCGGTTTTTATTCTTGAGCCCGGTGTTATTGTAGAAATTGAAGTTTCACCAGATTTGATTTATGAGCAACATTCCATTCGCACCATTGCTTCGAAGGTTGAGCGCCTTCGGAATAAAGATATTCTTCTTATGAGAGTTCAATGGTTCCCAAATCCTAAGGATTGCTCTTGGGAATCCAGAGAATTCATCGAGCGATCCCGTTCGTGCTAACTCTTTTGTGCTCTTTATGGTGAACTTCTTATTTCAATTTTCTTTTATGTTGATATGCTTCTATGGTTGTTACTTCTTATTTTCTTCTTAAGTATTGCGAGGACGCAATTTCTTTAAGGAGGGGAGTCTGTAACAACCCGCATATTTATCGATTTTATATTTAAATATTTTATCGTTCGTTGGATTTTAGTCCGAAAACCAACCTTTTGCAAACAATCGAATTGGGACTCGACACCACCTCCATTGAGTTCAAAATGACGTTTGCGACCTTTTTGAGTATAAACTTCGATATGTTTGGAGATAGTGAAATTTTGACCTTTTTCACTTAGGGCTTTGGTTTGGGCTGAACCCATTAGCCACTTACTAACTCAGTCCCAACCCACTCCAACTCTTCATTACTTCATTTCATATTCCTAACACTCAAGCTCAAGCAAAAATGGTGGAAGAGAATGGGAATTAGAAACTCCAAGCCCTAGTTCCTCTTGCCAGCTCAAGTTCTTGCTCCAAAATCAAAGAGAACCCATTAGTAAGCATCTCCTTCTTCTTCTCTAACTCTATCTCCATTCAATTTCAGAAATTTCCTAAACCTAATTTAGAAAATGTTTCTCTTTAAGCTTAGATTGAAGCTTCTTGAGTTGTTATTGAAGAGGAATTGATCTTAGCTTGTTTTTAAAGCTTCTCCTTCATTGATTTGGGTTTAAAGGTGAGATTTTTATCTCACATCTATGCTTATATTTATCTTCGATTGTTAGGTATGAATTCCTAACACTTATTCGTGTGCATTAGCTTTTGGCTTGGATTGATTTGGTGAATATTCCAATTTTTAGTGTTTTGGGTTCAAATCTTTAAAAACCCTAACTTTGATGTTTGAATGTGTTTTGATTATGCATCGAAGAGCTCATAGGGCCGGGTAGTCGATTGGCATAAACCCTTAGCGCCGTTGCTCGAGCGAATGCAATTTGATCGAGATTTGCACCTCATTTGAAATAGGGCATGGGAGTGCCAGCAACAGGTTCGGCCGACCGAGCCCCTGGGCTGGCTAACCGACCTGTAGAACGGGCACTTCCTGTCTCTGTTTGGAAGTGCAGGCTACAGGGCTCGGTCGACCGAGCTCAGGGTCCAGTCGACCGACCTGCTACCCCGTGCACTTCTTTTTTTGGTTCGGTCAAACGACTCAGGGAGTCCGGTCGACCGACCTGCTGCTATTTGCCAACTATGCCTATTTTGCCTAGTTGTCTGAATTTCCAACTCTAATCGATTTGTGTTATTTCCCTATTTGTTGTTATCATTTGTTAGTGACTTTGATGACTTATTTTCTTCGGGAATTCATGGAATATCCACTTCGATGGATTCGGTATCGATTTCTTTGGATTTTATTCACGTTTTCGAATGTGAATCTTAGTGATTGATTGTTCCTACAATCTTCTTTGTGATTTGTCACTTTAAAAATATAAAGGTTTTCTATACTAGTAGGAAATATCAAAACTCTTTCTTCAAATGATTTCAACACTATTTTATTACAATGCTCGTTTTCCTAAACCGTTTTCCAATCTATTAGTATATACAAGCCTTTATCTCACTCGTATGAGAAATCTAATTAAACGACTTAGTAAAACGAGTGGTATGAAACGCTTGCGTTTACTTCGTCGGTTAATTCTTGGACTATTTCGATTGAAACTCTTGTGACAATTTTCTAGTGGAGATTTACAATTTGTTCGTAAATATTTAAGTTAAGCTAGTGGTTATGGGACATGAAGCTATGCTCATATATTTACTAACTTACTGTAATTGACACTTCTCTTTGATCATGACGATCATTTTATGTCTTAGACTAGCATGTGCGATGTCTTTGCTTTTGATTCATTGGATGTACCTTTTGCACTACATCAATGATATGCTTTTGATACATTGGATGTACCATTTGCACTACATCAATGTCTTTGCTTTTGATCCATTGGATGTACCGTTTGCACTACATCAATGATATGCTTTTGATACATTGGATGTACCGTTTGCACTACATCAATGTCTTTGCTTTTGATTCATTGGATGTACCGTTTGCATTACATCAATGATATGCTTTCGATACATTGGATGTACCGTTTGCACTACATCAATGTCTTTGCTTTTGATTCATTGGATGTACCGTTTGCACCACATCAATGATATGCTTTTGATACATTGGACGTACCGTTTGCACTACATCAATGTCTTTGCTTTTGATTCATTGGATGTACCGTTTGCACTACATCAATGATATGCTTTTGATACATTGGATGTACCGTTTGCACTACATCAATGTCTTTGCTTTTGATTCATTGGATGTACCGTTTGCACTAAATCAATGATATGCTTTTGATACATTGGATGTACCGTTTGCACTACATCAATGTCTTGGCCATCCTTTTCTTGGGATTTCTGGATTTCATGTGTTGAATTCTGGAATTTATGTTTCACCAACTTTTACGATTGGCATTGATATATATGTCATTTATTGTGGCTTGGTGAATGAAATTAGGAGTATGACATTCCTTTTTATCTTTGAGAAGATCTTTGCGATATTGATTAATCTCTTATCGATTTTTCAATTAGTTATTTATCACAGCTTGGCATTGTGATTATTATACGTTTAGTCATATCTCTTATTCTATATCATTTCATCTGATATTTATAGCTAGACTGATCCATTTATTAGTTTCTTCTTATAAATAATACTCGGGTCAGACTGAGATTCTACAGGTGCTTCCTCTTGACTTCCTATCTGGAACTATCATCTGACTTTTGGCTAACTACTTAGATTAGTTGTTTTTGTTGTATACATTTGATATACAGACTCTATGATGTATACTTATTCTTTTGTCTAGCACTTGTATCTATTCTTTTTGATATTGTGGATCTTGTTTGACCACTACTCTGATGTACACTTTCATGTGTTATATTCATATCTATTTCCTCCTTTGTGCTATGAATTATCTATGGCTGATTTGTGTTATGTTTATTTCTATATTTGTTTTCGAAGACCTTTATAGCCACTGTGTAGTAGCTTTGAGTTTGTGTCGGTATGTCGGATTTCCTCTTGAGATGAAAAGTTATATTTTTATCCGGCATATCGGTACTCGCACAAAGCAATTATACAGATGGTCGCTCCTCAACAGTCTTATTCTCCGTGCTAGTCGATAGTATTACTCCGTAGTGTTCTTGGCTAGCGTGGGTATAGAGGTGGGGCATCACAAAACTGTTTTCTAGATTTATTATTTAAAATGTTTTATAAAATGACCACGGTATGAAATATGCGTTTGGCTTTTAAAGAGACCAGGGTCGGATATTGTCATACTCTCTTCCAATTCCGAAACCATTTTACCAACCGTGCACATATTAGAGAATCTATAACAAAGTAGGATGGTTTAGCGAACGCTACTGGTATGAGATAATAACGCAGCCCTGACCTTCAGGTCAGCTTGATATGACTAAAATCAGGAGCCATAACCAGGCCAAGTGAGGTCACTCCTCCTATAAGACACGCTTCTTTGATACCATATCTATTACTTTGTGATTGATTGGTGGTCACGCTCGATTTGATTATTGGAGTGTTGTTTGAGGTGGGGGTAGTTGCGGCTATGCGTTAACACCAGCTTGGTTCTGCAATCCGGTAGAATACTACTATAGGTATAGTCTCGTGTGCCCGGTTAAATGCCTTATCGGCCCCACTAGGATTTCGGTTTGTGTACCTATGGAGTGCTCCCTGGTAGCTCACCGTTTGATGGAGTTTATAGTACTGTATAGACTATGGCACTTACATTAAATGTGTTAAGGAGATACGGGTAACGCCTTAACACTCTTTTAATACTTTACTGATAGACACTACATATATATAGTATTCTACTACATATAGATAGTTTAACGGAACCTTAGGAGATGGAAAATCCTGAAACATCTCTTAAGTTGTTGCATGCACGTTATATACTGGATAAGAGATGTAAAACCCCGTAAACATCTCTGAAGCCATTACACTCATATTTACTTATTGTTGATTTAACTTACATAAGATCTTTTAGTTCTGACTCGAGTGTTTTGTCTTTTCATTATGCTCGGGTCAGCTTGAGCTTTTCAGTGTTGAAGACTCTATTTCTTGAGGACGAAGACGAAGTTTGGTATATTATATTATTAGTAATTTCTGCTGCATCATTTTTGATATGTCATCATTTGTACTCTGACTGTTGTAAAAATTTGTGTAATCAAATGTATATTATAAAACAGCTTCATGAATTGTTTATTTGATTATTATATTTTGACATTCTGCTATGAGATTCTATGTTTTTTTTTTCCTTCTGTTCGCTTATTTTCTTATTTACCCCATTGGCAATCCTCCCTTTTGAATGGTTTGAGTTGACATGTGTGGTTTGTTATTGATTTAACTATCCAAAAAGGTGGGTCGTTACACCGAGATAGTACATTTACAGCTCTATATGAATGGTTATGATTACTTTGGTTTATTGTATGTCTTAATGAATGATGGTTGGGTATATTATGTAAATTGTAGGCGATGTAGTTAAGCTAGAAGTTATTAGCTTAGCCGTAGATTTTTCCCAAGGAAAACTATGAGGACAGAATCTTCTTAAAGAGCAAGTATGTAACAACTCAGTGCTGAGAAGTAATTAATCAAAATTAATATAGAAATTTGAAATAATTAATTGAGCTTTAAATAATAAATCGCGAATAATTTGGGATTCAATGAAGAAGTACATTGAGGTAATGGTTATTAAAACATATGAAAGTGGTTAAATAATTAAATTAAGTGTAGTGCTGATAAAAAATATGATTAGAAATTTATTTTAGAATAAAATAAATTTTATTTCATTTAGATTAGGAGTTTGAAGTTTATTAAATAAATGGGCTTAAAATAAATTAAGGAATAATTATATTAAAATGGATTAAAATATAGTAAGTATTTTGTTAAAATTTATATCATGAATGAGTAATGACGAGTTGAATAATAAATAATTTGTAATGATCCGGAATCACTTCTTTGATTTGCGAATATTTATTTAATTTTAGATATTAGATTTTATAATGAAAATAAAAATCTTTTAAATAGTAAATAATGATGATGAAATAGTTTTCAAAATTTGTTTACAAAAATATTTAGTTCGAAGGAAAACAGAAAATGTGACCGTAATTCATTTTTCGAATTTTCGACGGCTTAAAGTTGTTGGAATTGTAGTACCTTTTGAACAAACATATACATATATTTACAAAGTATTTTATACATTGTTGAATGTATTTAAATATACATAAACAATTAAGTATATATATATAATAAGATATGGTTTATATATATATATATATATATATATATATATTATAATATAAGATTCCTTTTCTAACATAAAGAGCTAAAGTGATCAATGCATGTTGGCTTTGATTTGATGGGAAGGTGGCTAGGTGTGGGCTGAAATGGCATGTGAGGTGGAAGGAGGTGGTGAGATGGCATAAGGAGAGAGGAGGGCATAGTACAAGGGTAGTTTGGTAATTTAACATGTTAACATTATATATATATATATATTCATTTTCCTAGTTTTTATTCTCATTTTCTTTTCTCTCTGATGTTTCCTCTTCTCCCATATTTCCAAAAGCTTCATAAAACCTTGTTAATGGCTTCCTATTTTAAAACTATAAAATTTAAATTCAAAAATTTATTTTGTTTTAAGTATTTTCAAACCTTATTTTAAAACTCTTTCTTATCTATTTTTCCTCCCACTTCATTTGGCCATAACTTCCTACAATCTATACCAAATAAAGATTTTCTTCTTTTCAAACCATATATCCAGTGGTTGCAACTTTTGTTTGAATTACTTTTTTAATTTTCGAATATTTTTGGGTCAAAATTGCATTTCTTTCGGACTCATTTTTGGATATATATTTTCAACCCCGAAAATAGCACTCCTTCTTTTAACGACATCTCCTTCAAAAATAATTCAAATTGAGAGATTCATTTTTTAAAATTATAGAGAAAAGAATTTCCTAAAACTTATCTTTTGACGTAATTTTCAAAATCTGAGAGTAATATGTCCAAAAATCAAGGACAAGACGGCCTATTTTTGAGTGATTTGTGTGGTTTTCCAAGCTTTCCAAGTTCTAAAGCATTTCAAATTTTCGAAGATTTTTGGTGAGTAAACTTCTAACTTTTTAAAAATATTTTACCTTTAAATATATGTTGGCTATTTGGTTATATATATGTGTGTTTGTTGGTTGGACTATGGTAAGGTATGGCAAGGTTTTTATGGTTACGTGTGTGCTAACTTGTGGTTTAGCATTAGAATTTGATTTGGTTGTTAAAGTGATGTATTTGGATATTAAGTTATGATCTTTATTTTGTTATTGGGATAATGTGATTTGGTATGCATGTATATGCTTAGATTGTGATTAAATGGTTTGTAAGTTAGAGCTTAAAATGTTAGAAAGGACTTGGGATCCACTTTTGAAAAAAAATCGTTTACTTGTTAGATTTGGTAAACATTTTGTTATTTATTTTTGTTTCTAACTTTAGTAAAAAAAATTAAAACTTTCTTAATCATGTTTTAAACGTAAGCATAAGTGAAATGTTAAAGTTTTGGAATAACATAGAAGAAAAGAAAAAACTTCTAAGTTACTGCAGCCATAGTGATAGCCGCTATGGATACAATATGGAAAATTTAACTATTTTCAAGTTTTAAGGTGTTCTTTTAAATTTTTAAAAGATTATTTTCAAGCTTAATTAGTAAACATAAAAGTTAATTATTACTTCATTGAGTATTTTTTGGATAACTAATTAATTAACTAACAATAATTATTTATTATTTAAAAAAGTAATTAAGTTAAGTAATTAGTAGTTAATTGGTATTAGTTGAGTAAGTTAGTTATTAATTAATTAAGAAATATTACTTAAGGATTAATTAAGATAAAAGATAATTATTTTTATTTAAGCAAGTTTAATTATTTTAATTGTTACTTAATTAGAGTTTAATTATATAATTAATTTTAAATTAATTAAGGATAATTACTAATATTAATTAAGACTTAACTAAAATTAATTAACTTTTAATTTATCGTTTAAGTTTTATTTAAAGTTATTTAACTAATTAAATGAGATTAATTAATATTAATTGTTAATGAAGGTTTAAATTATTATTTAATAATAAATAAAGGATTAATTTGGGTATAATTACTTATTAATTATTGTTTAATTATTTATTAAAGGTTTAATTATTTCTTGATTTATAATTAAATTAGGTTAAGATTTAATTAAAATTAATTATGATTTAAATAAGGGTTTAAATTGTAAATAATCACTTTAAAAAGAAGTTTTAAGTTTTTAATCCTTTGTTTTCCAAGAATCAAATTGTTTTTAAGATACTTTTTCTTCAAAGATGGTTGAACATAAGGAATTCAAATGTCAATACCATTAAGTAGGAAAAAACAACCATGAATGAATTACAATGTTAGTGATTGTGTTCTTGTGGACATTTGATAGCAAAATAAATCCTCATTCTGCTATATTGTAATTGACTTGATTATGGTAAACATATATTAGCAGAATAAATCCCCGTTCTGGTGTAGATTGGTTGTTTGATTATATGGACATATAGGTTAGCAAAATAAACACCCATTCTGATATAAGTTAATTATTTGATTGTTTAAACAACTATTTAGCAGGACAAATCACCATCCCGCTGTTATGTTATTTAGACATGTATATGCCAGTTAGTTTGTATTGACATGTCATCTCTTGATTTGGATATAAAGTGTATTTACATATACGTTGACTTATGATAATAAATTGTTGAATGGCTCGAAAGTGAAATAGAAATTAAATGGTAACTTAATTAGTACCATTAGGTTTACTAAGCCTCCTTTTGAATTTGTAAAGTATGATTTTTAATTAACTCCAATTCTTAATCAATTTAGGGTTTTAAGGTTTATAAATGTTTTTCAAGTTATATAATTATTTTACGAAAGTATTTATTATAAATAATAAATTGTTAATCAAAAGGGTTTTACTAAATAAAAAGGTTTATTTAAAGTGATTTAAAACTGAGATTTAGTAATGATATTTTGTAATGTCAAAGATATTTTTTAAAGAAAATTTTATAAAGAGTTTTATACATGGAAAGAGATTTTATAAATCATTTTAGAGATTTTAAAATGAAGTTTAAATCTAGTTTGAAGATTTATAAGGAGGTTTGAAAATTGAAAACTGTCGTGAAGTTATAAAAAGAATTTTTATAAAGGCTAGGTGAATGGGATTTGTAGTAAGTGATGTTTTGAAAAGGGAATTTCTTAGCCATTTAATATGGAATTTGAGAATAGGAAAATTTTCAAATATTTTGGTAAATACTTATATTTTTGAGATAAGTAAAAATGTATTCCAAGTATAAAAGGAATGTAAAGGGTTTTGGAAATGGTCTTTTAAAAAGATCTTTTCAAGTTTTGCAAAGTTTTAAATTAATGAAAGATTAATTAATAAAGGCTTGGTACATCCCATGTGGAATTAAACTCATGTTTGAATGTTTGTTTATTTGATAGTTAAATAACCAACTAACAAAACTGGACCAAAAATAACTTTTGGAAATATCTAGGAGAAACATGGAAATTATATGGTACATTTATCATCAGTGGTGCTATACTGTACGTATATATTCATTTCGGTCTTCTATGGTAAATGATAAGGAAATCCGTCCACTAACGGTTAGGTGGTGATCTTCGCTCTTATCTTTGTCATTTTATTTCCTAAAGAATCAGGATTGATTTTACCGATATCTGAAGTTGTTTCGAAGACACTGGGATCAGTTATGTAATCCGAAAACCACTTCGATCCAACTCAAGCATTTTGACTTGAAGATATCTTGAAGAACATGGAATCGAAGATAGGGCTTTGATGTGCAAGGGCTATTTGTTATTAAACGTGGAAGGGATTCCTCGAAAAGGATGTAATAGAAGTAGTGCCTTTGATTCGTTTTAGTCTCAAAACAAACTTGTATGGTTAAATGCTAGCATTGCATTAATGTTTGGAGGGCAGCGTTACCGTTCCAAGTGGATTTGCTAATCAAAAGGTAAAATCGTGACCTCACAAGCCTCACAAACAGGAAAATGGTAAAACCAGGACATGAAGCAGAGCCATGTGGTTAGCTACCATTAGGAGCCGTCATCCCCTTCCAGTCTTTCCTTATTAGAGTTGGTTTGCGCACAAACACCATGGTAGTATAAGGCCTCGGTGTCAAAAAGGGATGGGGTAATCTAGTTTATCATGTTAAAGGGGCAGGCAGTTCTGTGTTGACAGGGGTCAAGAGGTTCTTGGCTCCAGGTACGTTATCTAGAGGTGTATCATCGAAAGGTAGTCTCTTACCTTGCCATTGATGGAAATACATTCTCCAATACATGCCTTATGGTTTTGATTGTAGATCCGAGTATGCTGGAATTTAATAATGGTAACAATTTTGCCTATTTTCGTATATTTATTTTAAATGCTTAGACATTATTATAATATCACTGGATTTTCATATAAAAAGTGTATTGGTTATCGTAAGGTAAAAAACCCATCCATTTTTATGTGTGTGATATGGTTTTATACGACACTTTTGATTTTAAAAGGGTTTTAAACATAATAATTTAGTTGTTTGAGTTTACTCACACCAGACCCATGTCCGACCCGGAGTTTTGCTTTCTTTTCCTAAAACTCTTGGGGGCTTAAATTTTTATGGGCAGCCAAGTAGTTCAGGTTTTCCCACGGATGTATTTTAGAGGAGCTTAGAGCAGGAGGCTACATCGATAGCCAGTTATTACCTTGTTTTTGCTGTATTATATGTATCTTATAGCAGTTAAGTAGGGACAGACTGTTATAACTGTCCAAAGGTAGAATTGTATTAGACTGACTATGATGTATCATTTTTAAAATGACTTTGTAAAGTATTATATTGATTAATATTTGTTTTCTATTGCATTATGAGATTCTATGAATGTTTAGTTTCTTCTAATCTTCTATCTCCTTTACTTCCTCCAACCAGCTGTCTTTCCGGCACTTAGTTGTTCGACACATGAATTCCGTGGATGTAATAGTGTCCACTTCCAAGGTTTGGAAAGGCGGGTCGTTACATAATTTTTAAGTGGAAATTGAATTTAGTTTGGTTAATAAGTAAATATTACTAAAGTGTGCCAAGTATGCTAATTTGGGATAATTAACCGAAATAAGAGAATTTATGGAAACTAAATTCTATAAAAATTTATCACGTTGAGTAATTACTTGAAAAATCCAAATATGATTTTCTTATATCTGGGATTTGATAGTGACTTAAGTTAAGTAAAAATTGCTTTATAAAAGTAAATAAGAAGATATATATTTGTTTTAGTAATCTACATGAAGCCCAAACCCAAAATCCACAACACAAGTATATAGATTTATCTTGGTCTAGAAATTCCTCCTCATTCTTGAAATATTCTCATGTATACCATCCCTTAGCTTTCTTTTTCATAAAATATAAATTATGAAAATCCGTCTTTAACCTCAAAATTAAAAGTCAAATAGAAACAAAATTCCAAAAATCCCAAAATCAAAATTTATCACACTCAACACTCCACTACACCCCTAGGCCTGGCGAAGTTAGGATTTTGATTAAGTTTTGGTTTATGGAAAAATTTGGAATGAAGAGCAAAAAAGGAAGAGTATGGAGTTTTAGGAAAGCTATGAATAAAGTGAGTATTCTTACTCACATCTTTTTCGATATATCTTATGATTGAATGTATGTTATGTTTTGGTTGCATGCATTGATGGTTTTCTCTCAAACCCATTTGTACATTTCTATGTCTTCTTGAAATTTATGTTGATATTGGATGATTAATTATGTTTGGGAATGCTAGGATCAAAGTAAATAATTGTATTGGTTTGATAAAAGGAGAGAATATCATAGAAATAGATGAATAGAAGAAGAAATCAAACTTTTCAAGGGAGTTTCGAGCTATACAGATTGCGACCGGTGTACTGGCGGAGCAAAAATATGTAGCCTGCAACAAAAGTTACAAAATAGATATAGAAATATGTGATTGTAGTATGGGGTTTTGCGAGTTATGTATATATAATTACTTTGAGATTAGTTTCACTACAATTTTAGTATTTAATAAATTATTAAAGGAATTAACTTATGTAGGGAAAATTAATTTTTGGTTTTAAAATAATAATTTAAAAATCTTATATAATTTTAGAAAAATATGAAATCACCTTAAATTAATATTTTATGATTTATGAGAACACATAAGGGTATAAAAAAAGTTATATTCTATCGATTCAAAATAAAAGGAACTTGGTTTAGAGTCCTTAAATTCAATTAGAAATCGTAATTATTAATTACAAAAAATTATGAAATGATATTTATATATAAGTAATATTTAGTTATATAAGAGGCTTTTAGGATTTTAAAATATAAAAAAGAGTTTTGAAAGTTATTTGTAAGGATTAGAATCCCTATTTCTCATTTTGCACAAATTGGAAAATAATGTTTTAACTTTTCAATGTATACAATGGTTTTCGAAACACTTGATATCGTTTCCATAAATAAAACTCCTTTTCTAAATGAATTGTGTGATGTAGTTGATTATATTTTCTATGTGTTGAAAATATTGAATAAATGGAGTTATAATTTTGTCTGATATGAGACTTTTGGTAATATCTCTCTTGTGATTTTTTTGGACTCGTTGCATTGAATATTTTCGAATGTAGTTTACGAGCATTGAGTAAATGTGCGAGTAACACCAAGTGATATGGGATGCCTAGGTTGATATTTGTTTTGTAAGTAATTGACACTTTTTTGTATCGTGGTAAGAATTTATGATATCGTTTAAAGGTGTCTCTTTTTGTGATGAACCGGATTTTCGACCTTCGAAAATCAACATCAATACGTCCACTATATTACGTGGCGAGCAATCGAATGCCAAAGATACTAGATCGTTAAGGAAAAAGATGAAAAAGGTAGAAGAAGAAAATATAATAACAACATAGAATCTCACAATCGTAGCGGAAAATATATAATAGATAATAACTGGTATTTATACAAAAGAACTATAACCGTTATTTATACATTACATCATTAGAGTATAGCACATCAATAACAAAATACCGGACAGTTATAATAACTTGTACTCATAAATGCTAAATATACAACATACAATACACAGCGGAATAAAATCAAATGCGTGTAATAGTCTTCGTCATCCTTATCGTAAATCTGTAATACTCGGTCTGACCCGAGCATTATTATAAAATAACACCCGAGTCAGTCTGGAAAACCAATGCGAGAAAACACACTCAATTTGAATTATTAAAGTTATCAAAATCCTTTGAAAGACAAAGGTATCTCGTAAGATCACGGCATAAATAAACACGGCAGGTTTTTACCTTACGATAACCAAAATATTTTATATCAAATCATTTGATATTATAATAATGTCTATATACAAATATTTATTCAAATAGTTGAAATTGTTACATTAATTAAATTCCAACATACTAGCCTCTACAACCAAAACAGTAAAGGCAAGTATTGGAGAATGGATTCCATATGAATGACTAGGCACTGAGGTATCACCTATCACAGTACACGTCCAGAAAAATGTACCGAGGACCACGCTGTGATCCTTTCCAACACAAGACCGGACTGTCCTTAACCTGGATAGACCGAATATGCTATCACCCTGGGTGTTCCCACCCTTTCTGAGCTCCTTCCATGTATCGTAGTAATAATATCCGAGGGTATCTAGAAAGATGATAAACACACCCTAATTGGGTGCGATTCACTTAGCCTTGCTGCATCTCCCGTGATTTTCAGTTATTTCCAGTTAATGAGACTAGAGACTATGATTACCTTTTTAAGGAATTTTAACTCAGAATGCTCATTGTCCTCCAATGACAATGTACTGATAGCATTCATCCATACAAGTACGTTCTGGGTCCGAACAGTACCGAAGGCACTATTCATACTACATCCATTTTGGAATCATCCTCAGGATTAGTAGCGATTAGCCCTTATACTTCACTGCTTCATCTTCGACTCCATGCTCTTATCTTTATTTCGAAAACGTACTCATTGGATTGAAGTGGTTTTCAAATAACTTATCCGATCCCGGTCTCTCCGAAACAACATTAAATATTTTCTGGTAAACTCAACCCGGTTCTCTAGGAAATAATCAGATGAAAATAAGATCGGAGATCACCTCCTAACCATCTGTGGACGGATTTCCTTATCGTCGTCCTAGAAGAATGGATCGAGTTTATACGTATAGTATAGCACCTCGAACGGTAACTGTACCATATAATTCCCATGTATCTTCTAGATATTTCCAAAGTTATATTTTGGATCTAGGTTTGATAATCGGTTCTTTAACTATCAAATAAACAATCATTCAAACAAATATTTTCTTTCCGCTGAAAACTCTAAATCCCTTTTTAATTTAATTTTAATAAATTTAAACTCTTTATCCAAATATATACTTATCTTGCCGAATTTAGTATGTTCACAAACTATCGTTTTCATAAACATTTGAAAACCCCTTTTAAAATAATATGGAAAGTACCACCGCGGTATCAACCATGGATTCACAGCTTAATGGTTATATTTCTATCCTAGAGAAATCCAAAATCAACTGCAGGCACTCACTACCTCCGATTTCGCCATGAAAGTATACCATTACTTTTCGAAAACTTTATTAAATAATTTATTTTCAGCATAACACTTATAAAAAT
The DNA here is from genome assembly GCA_030765085.1 of Allium cepa. NCBI lineage: Eukaryota > Viridiplantae > Streptophyta > Magnoliopsida > Asparagales > Amaryllidaceae > Allium > Allium cepa. The sequence goes on along the minus strand of CM060928.1, from coordinate 893,774,689 downwards.
TCCCATATAGATTTCCAAGTTAATTTTAGGAAAATACTTTTTAAAGTAAAGTTATTATATAATATTAATATTAAATAATTTATCATTTAAAATAATATACTGATTAATTCTAAAAAAATAATTAAATACACATCAACCCATTATAAATTACTTGATTAATATTTAAATATAGTTTAAACAATTTAAAGCAATTACATAATTAATTTTCTGAAATATTTTTAAAAAACTTTTCAAATTACCTAGTTGTAATTGAAAATCCACCTTTTTAAAAACAAAATTAACTTCTCAGAATAATATTTTTCCAATTCTAATATAACCAGTCTAACATTTATAAATCTCTCTCAATTTAACCTCAATTGATTTACATCCCAATTTCGTAAATTCCTTTTCACATTTCAAAAAATAAATCTACCATTTATTTTTAGACTAATTTATCCATCTCCTTACAAATTCTCAATGTGAATATATAACTTCAATTTATCAATTGGTAATCACTTCACTTTATTTAAAAACAATGTTTATAAACCACATAGTCTCATTTCTCGTTTATAATGGTTTCACACTAATAATTGATTTTAAATCGATTTCTAAATTGAGTCTCACTTTTTAAAAAATTAGTTTCCCAAATAACCCAACTATATTCCAAAACTCAACTACATTCAGATTTCACTTCCTTTTCATAATTTAAAATCTAGTATAACAATTTCATATTTTATTTTCAAACTCCCTTTTTATCTTTTTTCAAACTATTTTAAATCTTGATTTTAAAATCTTATTACACTTAAACAAATATCGCTTAGGCTTTTATTATTTAAAATCCTTTTATTACATTATTCCAAAATTTCTATTTCCCATATTCCAAAATTATCAAGTACGAATTTATAATCAAACTATTTATTTTACCCAAATTCTTTTCTTTAGATTAATCCAAATTTCACTATATATATTTTACTTTCAATTTTTGAAACGACCCGACTTTCTTACCATAGAAAATCACATCATTTTTAAGAAAGAAAGGGATAGAAAAGAGAAAAAATAGAGAAGAAGAAGAAAACAACATCAGAATCTACACAGCGGAACGAATAAATTATATTAATCACATAATACATTACATAGTATCGTATAATCAGAGATACACAGCTAAAACAATACATAATAGAAAGTTATAAACACCTGTCTAGTTATTACAACTCAATACAACTCAAAGACAACAACTCAGAGAACACACAGTGGAATACTAAATATATATCTACACACAGAAGCCTCCTACTCCATTTGCTCCTCCACTATTCGTCAAAGCTAACCTGAGTCCTAACCTGAATCCCTTGGCTACTCGTAAAAATTTAAGTACCCAAGAGTTTAAGAAAAACAGAATAAACTACGGGTTAGACATGGGTCTAGTGTGAGTAACAGGTTAAAGTTGCTTAACTTTTAAAATTTTTTTGAAAAGAAAGGTATCACGTAAGACTTCCCACACATAAACATGGAAAACTTTTTACCTTACGCTAACCAGAACATTTGATAGGAAATCCGATGATATTATAATAGGGTCTAGGGTTTTCAAATAAATAAGAAATAGCCGAACTTGTTACATGATTAAATTCCAGCTACTAGCCAGAAAAGTGGGTAATACAATCAAAACTGCTGGCACTTATTGGATTTTGGATTCCATACGATGGAAGGGCTACTGGGGTACCGCCCGTCACAGTACGTGGCCTAGATCAACGTACCGAGGAGCACGCCTGCTCCCCTGCAACACAAAGCCGGACTCATTCCTTACTGAACAGTTCCGAACAAGACAACCCCGTGGTTGTAGCTAGCAACCACCCACACAGCCGAATATAAAGGGACTTCTAGACAGGGGTAAATCTCGCTCTCCAGTGGGAGCGACCCACGAAGCCTTGCTGCACCTCCCCTATTTTAGCCATTCCCGGTTGATGAGGCTTGAGGCTACGATTACCTTTATAGGACATATCACTTAGAATGCTCATCGTCCACCTGACGATGTTCTGAAAGCATTCAATCCATACAAGTTCGTTTCGGGTTCGAAGGAAACCGAAGGCATTATCTCGTTACACTTATTTTGGAATCACCCTCAGAGTTAACGACAATAACTCTTGCACTCTAAATCACCATCTCGAACCTATAAGTACTATTCCATCAAAATCATCACGGAATCACATACAGAGTTATACTGACGTATAGTCCTTACACCTCGAGTCTTAACAAAGTTCCATTTTGATTCACGACCTAACGTTATTTGGAATCGATGTGGTTTTCGGATATCCAAATATGGAAATCCGATCCTGGTCTCATCGAAATCCAAAGCGTGTCTTTTAGGTCCAAGTTGTTTTAAAGTTTAAAACAATTCAATACAGTAACTATATACACACAGATAGATAACTCACAATCACAATTGATAACCAACATTATCAAATAATAGGTAATCTACAATATCAATATCATAATAGATAATCCATATATCACCATCAAATAGATAACCTATGTTACCATCACAATGCGATCAAGTATTCATACCACACAACAATACTTATCTCATTTCTGAGATCACAAAGCATCCAAGACAATCAATGTCATTCATACATATGTATAAGCAATGATTTATTCAACACAATATAATTAATTTAAAATGAATTAAATTAACTATCTCTATCTCTAATTAATTTAAAGTGAATTAAATTAATTAACCCATCTTTAATTAATTTAAAATAAATTAAATTAATTACTTCACCAATATATATCTTACTTACTCAATCATTTAATTGATTACAACAAATTAATCTTTCATTATTAATTACCTTAATTAATCACTCCTGATTAATTATCCTTAATTACACTCATGTAATTATTCTTAATTAATTTTACAAATTAATTATTCTTAACCAAACAGTAATTAATCTTTAATTACTTCAATTAATTAACTATAATTAATTACCTTAATCCTTAATTAATTACATTAATTAATTACCTTTAATTACTTATCATTGATTAATTAATCATCTTTAATTACATCATTAATTAATATAATTAATGATCTTTAATTATTTCTTCACTTAATTACCTTTAGTAATTAACTCATAATTATTAATCATCCCAAATTAATTACATTTAGTAATTAACTAACTTAATTACTTTATTTAAACCAAATTAATTATCCTTAATTAATTTCTTAATTAATCCCTTGATTAATTACTAAGTAATTAACCCAAATTACCTCATTCTTAAACATCTCCACTTAATTACAGTCCTGTAATTATTAATCAATTACTTAACTAGGAGATTTTCAATCCATTAATTACATACAGTAAATATCCTTAACCCAAGTGTTTAAAATTAATTAAAATAAATTAATTAAAATAAACAATCATATTTAACTAAATTAATTACATTAAGTAATTAATTTCTTAATTACTTTATCAAGTAATTACACTCAAACCATTTACAATTGATTATTATTAAATTAATTAATCTAACTAATTATAAAAATTAATCATATTAACTAATTGTTAAATAATCCCGCTTAATGACCTTCATTAACCATTCTCTAATTATTTCATTTAGTAATTAACTTAAATTAATTACAATTTAAATTATCTTTAATCATTCATTAATTAAAGTTAATTATTAAATTAATTAACCTTAAAAAAACTTAATTACATAATTAATAATATTCATTCATCATTAATTAATGATCTTAATTATAGATTGATTAATCATTAATCAATTATTAATTCAGAATTCAATTAATTAATTAAATTGATTAATTAATCTTAATTACCTTATTAATTAAATTAATTCTGAAATATTAATCTTAATTTAATTTTTTAACATAAACATAACTTAATTATGTTAAAATAATTTAATTAAAACCAAGTACTTTTTGAACTACTTTTAAAATTTCATTTTAAATACAAGTTTTAAAATAGAACAATTTTAAAACTTATCAAAGTTTAAATAATTTAAAACTTTTTAAATTGCAAATCAAACAAGTGCTATGAAAATTTTTAAAGTTAAATTCATTTCAAAATTTTAGAAATTTCAATTCATTCTTAGTTTAAAACTTTCAAATTTAAATCTTCTTTTAAATTTAAAACTGAAGTTCATTTTTAGACTTAGATTTCCAGATTTCAAATAAATCTTCAAATCTTACTCATATAAAAAAACTTATAATTAAGAGGTTTAAACCATTTACCAAAATGAAATAGTTAATTATGTTAAATTTTTGAAACTTTAATTTTTATTTAAAAACTGGGATTTGAATTTAAATCAGAAATTCAAACTTGAATTTGAATTTAAACTTAAACCTTACTTTAAACCTAAAACTACAGATTTTAAAATTTTTAAAACCTAGATTTAAAACAGGTTTCAAAACCAGGAAATTACAGTACAACCCGAGGTCCCCTAGTACTACTTCGGGTTTAAAGCCTGGTTACTCCAAGTTGTCATCCTACTTGCTTCGAGAAATCTCAAAGATCTCCCATATAACAACGCAACCCAAAAACAGCTCACCAGAAAACTCATCGCCGTGCATATGCACGGCGACACCCGCCTCTACCGATCATAGTAGATGATCCAACAACTTCCAGAAACCCATGAATGCCCACAGAAACCATCAAATCGAACAAATAAACAAGAATTGAAAATTAAGCTCTTAAAAACCCAAACCTAAACACATGTTCCAGGTTTCTGACCCAACCTGTCAACGGCGATTTCTTGCCGCTCCGACCACCTGGATATCCACCTCTCCGGCCATGAACCCATCCACACACCTACTACACATTCACCAAAAACCAGAACACTCGATCAAATCTCCAGATCGAAAAGACCCCTTTCACAAAACCCATCAGAACTAGGGTTAAATACTGGAAATCAAAACTGCATCCTCCCTAACCAATTATGTAATAACCCGCATATTTATCGATTAGATATTTAAATATTTTATTTAAATATTTTATCGTTCGTCGGATTTTGGTCCGAAAAGCTACTTTTTGCAAACAGTAGAATTGGGACTCGAGACCACCCCCATTGAGTTCAAAATGACGTTTGCGACCTTTTGAGTATAAACTTCGATATGTTTGGGGAAAGTTGAATTTTGCTACTTTTCACTTAGGGTTTTGGTTTGGGCTGAGCCCACTTATGTTTTCAGTCCCAACCCCTCTCCTCTTCATTCACTTCTTTTCTATTTTCCTAACACTCAAGCTTCTTCAAAAATGGGGGAAGAGAAAAAGAATTAGGAAATCCTAAGCCCTAGTTTCCATTAGCAAATCCATCTTCTAGCTCCAAACACAAGAGAACCCATTGGTAAGCTTCCTCTTCATCTTCTCCGACTCATTCTCTCTTTGATTTCAGAAATTTCCTAAACCTAATTTAGGAAATGTTTCTCTTTTAAGCTTAGATTGAAGCTTCTTGAGTTGTTATTGAAGGGGAATTGATCTTAGCTTGCTTTCAAGCTTCTTCTTCTATTGTTTGGGTTCAAAGGTGAGATTTTTAATCTCACATCTATGCTTATAATTCTCTTCTATTGTTAGGTATGAATTCCTAACACTTATTCATGTGCATTTGATTTTGATTTGGATTGCTTTTTTGAATATTCCAATTTTTAGTGTTTTGAGTTCAATTCATTAAAAATCCTAACTTTGATGTTTGAACATGTTTTTGGTGATGCATCGAGGAGCATATAGGGCCGGGTAGTCGATTGGCATAAACCCTTAGCGCCGTTGCTCGTGCGATTGCAATTTGATCGAGAGTTGCACCTCTTTTGAAATAGGGTAGGAAGTGCAAGCATACAGGTTCGGCCGACCGAGCCCCTGGGCCGGTCAACCGACCTGTAGTCCAGGCACTTCCTGCCTCTATTTGGAAGTGCTGGTTACAGGCTTCGGCCGACCGAGCCCCCTGGGCCGGTCGACCGACCTGGTGCCCCGAGCACTTCCAACCTATGGTTCGGTCGACCGACTCAGGGAGTCCGGTCGACCGACCTGCTACTATTTGCCAGATTAGCCTATATTGCTAATTCGTTTTAATATCCAACTTTAATCGATTCATATTATCTCCCTTTTGTTGTTGTCATTTATTATCGACTTTGATGACCTTTTCTTTGGGAATTTTAGATATATCCACTTTGATGGATTTTATATCGATTTCTTTGGATTTTATTCACGTCTTCGAATGTGAATTTTTATGCCCGATTGTTTCTACAATCACTTCTATGATTTGTCACTTTAAAATATAAAGGTTTTCTATACTAGTAGTAAATATCAAAACTCTTTCTTCAAATGATTTCAACACTATTTTATTACAAAGCTCGTTTTCTCAAACCGATTTCCAATCTATTAGTATATACAAACCTTTACCTCACTCGTATGAGAAATCTAATTAAACGACTTAGTAAAACAAGTGGTATGAAACGCTTGCGTTTACTTCGTCGGTTAATTCTTGGACTTGTTCGATTGAATCTCTTGTGACAATTTTCTAGTGGAGATCTACAATTTGTTCATAAATATTTAAGTTAGGCTAGTGGTTATGGGACATAAAGCTAAGCTCATATATTTACTAGCTTATTGTAATTGACACTTCTCGTTGATCATGACGATCATCTTTGTGGTTTAGACTAGCAATGTGCGATGTCTCTTTGTTTACGTGGAGGACCGTTTCTCATTTTATTGAGCTTCGTCTCATTTCTCACATGGGTCGTACCTTTCTAGGTGCGTCAATGTTTTATTATGTATGGGGTGTACCTTTCTAGGTGCATCGATGTTTGTTTATACATGGGTCGTACCTTTCTAGGGGCGTCAATGTTTATTTATGCATGGGGTGTACCTTTCTAGGTGCATCAATGTTTGTTTACTTCGTGGAGCAATCGGCTCAATAAGTCGGGGCATGGGGCGTATCTTTCTAGGTGCGTCGATGTTCGTCTATGCATGGGGCGTGTCTTTCTAGGTGCGTCGATGTTCGACTTAGCATGGGGTGTATCTTTCTAGGTGCATCGGTGTAAGACATTACATGGGGTGTATCTTTCTAGGTGCATCGATGTTTATTTATGCATGGGATGTATCTTTCTAGGTGCATCGATGTTTATTTGTGCATGGGGCGTATCTTTCTAGGTGCGTCGATGCTAGAGCATGGGGCGTATCTTTTTAGGTGCGTCGATGTTCGACTGTACATGGGGCGTGTCTTTCTAGGTGCGCCGATGTCCAGTTTGTGGGATTGGCCATCCTTTTTATTGTGATTTCTGGATTTCGTGTGTTGATTTCTGGAATTTATGTTTCACCAACTTTTACGATGGGCATTGATATATATGTCATTTATTGTGGTTTGGTGAATGAAATTAGGAGTATGACATTCCTTTTTATCTTGAGTAGATTATTGTGATATTGATTAATCTCTTGTTGATTTTCAATTACTTATTTATCACAGCTTGGCATTGTGATTATTATACGTTTATGTCATACCTCTTATTATATATCATTTCATCTGATATTTATAGCTAGACTGATCCGTTTATTATTTTCTTCTTAAATAATACTCGGGTCAGACTGAGATATTACAGGTGCTTCTGCTTGACTCCTTATCGGACTTTCTTCTGATTTTTTGGTTAACTACTTTAGTTTAGTAGTTTTTGTTGTATACATTTGAGATACAGACCCTATGATGTATATTTATTCTTTTGTCTAGCACTTGTATCTATTCTTTTTTTGATATTGTGGATCTTGTTTGACCACTACTCTGATGTACACTTTCATGTGTTATATTCATATCTATTTCCGCCTTTGTGATATGAATTATCTGTGACTGATTTGTGTTATGTTTATTTCTATATTTGTTTCCGAAGACATCATAGCCACTGTGTAGTAGCTTTGAGTTTGTGTCGGCATGTCGGATTTCCACTTGAAAAGATTTGCATGTTATACTATCTGACATATCGATGCTTGCACAAAGCAATTACACGGATGGTCGCTCCTCTACAGCCTTATTCTCCGCGCTAGTCGACATCATTACTCCGTAGTGTTCTTCGCTAGCGTGGATATAGAGGTGGGGCGTCACAGCATGGTATCAGAGCCAAACTTCGGAACAATATGGAATATTATAACAAGGATCATTGTCCTAAGTCCATCTTAGGAGTCGTGCTTTAGGTTTTTATTCGAGTCTTCGTACCGATTCATCCTATTTTCTTTATGATTCCTTGTTTTATCTATCATGATTGCTTGATATTCATTTTGAGAATAACTTTTTCCTCTTCTTTCTTTCTTAAAGAGGAGAAATGGTTAGACCAGGCCATCCCAGTGCCGGTCAATCTAGTGCTACTCCTCAGGATGGAGTATTTATGTCTGCCCAACAGCTTCTTGATCTAGTAAAGAATGCTCAAGCTGCCGGTCCCAATCCAGAGCCCACTCATCCTAGATCCGGTTTTGCACGCTTGTGCAGAGACTACACCGATTTGGGTGGAAGGCCATTCAAGGGATCCGAGAGTGTTATTGAAATTCAAGCTTGGCTCAAATCATGCGATCGCTCTTTTCTCGCATGAACCTTATTGACCTTCATCGAGTCCAAGTGGCTTCTAGCATGCTCCAAGAAAGAGCATTATATTGGTATGAGCTTTTAATTTCTGAAATCATTGAAGCGGATCTCACTTGGGAGCAATTCCGGGAAAGGTTCGAATTGAAATTTGTGCCGGAGGCCGAAAAAGTAACTTTGGCCCGGCGTTTTATTGACCTTGTTCAAGGTGAATCTTTTGTGACAGACTATGTCGCATCTTTCGAATCTCTTTCCAAATACGGGGTTGAATACATTAACACCCCAATGAAGAAAAATCAGAGATTCGTCTATGGCTTGAATAAGTATCTTAAGAAACCATTACTTCTGAAACTTGAAGTTTCATTTGATCAGCTTATTGATATCGCTCTTCGTCTTGAAGAGGCCGATAATGAAGGTGATGTTGAAGTTGTGCGTGCCCAACAGAACTTTGACAATAACTTGAAGAGGCCTATCAAATTCAAAGGCCCCAATCCCAACAATAAAGGGAGGCAAGAAACCCCGGTAGCAAAAGCAACTACCTCTAGTCGTGGACAATGCTACAATTGTGGTTCAACGAACCACTATGCAAGGGAGTGTCCGAGACCCCTCTTTTGTTGCTAGTGCAAAAATTCGGGTCACCATATTAATGCATGTCCCGTACTTCAAAGTAAGAAGGAGGGAGAGCTCAATGTAGTGCAAGCTCCTGGTAACACTTCTCGTGGTCAAGGTATTTCTCATTTAATCCTTGATTACATTTATTTTGTGGTCTTCTTATTTGAGTTCTTTTTGATATGGGTTTCATCTCAATATTTTATATCAAAAGAACTTGTCGATTCTTTTTCTTTGAATATTTTGGGCTTGATGACTTCTTTGAGGATTGCGAATCCGGATGGTAGATCCGCAACACTCAATTTGCTTTTATTTGATGTCAAAAATTATTTTATGTGATTTTTCTTTCCGAGCCGATATTTTTACTTAGGCCCCGGAATTGATTTGTGCGATAGGATTGGCTTAATCATTAATGAAGCCTATATCCTATTTTCTCGAGAGGACTATTCATCTTCGACATTTTCAATCTGTTAAGCAGATTTCTATTTTTCCTTTATGATTTTGATTCCAACTTAATGGCATCATTTTCTTCTTTAAGCCCTTATGGTGAGGAAAGTATTATTTCTCTTACCTAAATAATTTATGAAAATTTTTCCGGTATTTTGAGCTTGTCTTAGGATCATCACCTAAGCAATATCTTTTGTGTGGTGCTAAGGTCTTTTCAGTTTGACTTTACCACCGGTTTTCGTTTGCTACGAGTTGCGGAAATTAGCATTCCACTTACCGCATTCCGCACTCGTTATGATTCTTATGAATGACTTATTATGTCATTCAATTTATCCAGCTTATTTCATCCACTTTATAAATCGAATATTCTATGAATATTTCGATGAGACTATTCTTGTATTTAATGATTTTGGATGAAAATAGAAATTTAAAAATTTTGAAAATCTTTTTCATAAGATTTATTTATAAGTACAATTTGATTTTTGTTCTTAAAATGAACAAAGAATATTCTTAAAAGTTTTTAGAAACATGTTTATCATATAGAATACGATTTGTGATTGTATTGCCCATTTAGTGTTTTAAGAATTTTGGTCGATGCGCTTGATCAACGTTATCGATAGGAATTTCCTAAACGCTTTGATGAGACAATCAGAAACAGTATATTAACTTGAAAATAGTAAAATTTTCTAGAATGATTATTACATAATGATAAATGTAATTTTGAAAGTTTTAACTTTTCAGGAAAGAAGATTATTTGAAAGAATTCGTTTCCGATACTCTTATTCTTGTGATTCCTGAAGGGGAACCAAGACTTTGCTATTTCTACCGATACTAGTCGTATTGGTTTGGATGCCGTTCTCTTGCAAAGGAGAACGTGCTATCACTTGTGCTTCTAAATCATTATAGCTTATCGAGACTAGATATGCCACTCATGATCTAGTGCTCGCGGCTATTTTTTTACTTTTAAAATTTGGCATCATCATATTTGGGAAAGAAATTTGTTCTCTACCTCGATCATAAATCTTGGGAATATTTATTTCTTATAAGGAACTTCATGTTGACTCGAGTTCCTAGCATCTTATGATCTTGATATTCTTTTATTCCCGAAAGGGGAAATCGTGTTGCCAATGCATTTAGTCGTAAGCAACAAGTGGTTGATTCTTCGATGATGTCTGAAGGGAATTATATCTTTGTCAAGTTCATCGAATGTTTTGATGTACTTCGTTTTATTGAGTTTCATCTCATTTCTTTTATGGACTAGCGTCCGATGTTCTTTTATGGTGTTCGGTTCATCGGAAGTATTGTTATTATACTACATCGATGTTCCATCTTATCTGGATCAATGGATGTACCATTATTATACTACATCGTTGTTCTGGTTTATCGGTTCATTGGACGTACCGTTTTTATACTACGTCGTTGCACCAGCTCAATTTTCTGATATTCATGACGTTTTCCACGTCTTTTAACTATGGAAATGCTTTTATGTAGCCGGTTTTTATTCCTGAGCCCGGTGTTATTGAGGGGATTGAAGTTTCACCAGATTTGACATTTGAGCAACATTTTATTCGCATCATTGCTTCGGAGGTTGAGCGCCTTCGATATAAAGATATTCTTTTTGATAGAAGTTCAATGGTTCTCAAATCCTAAGGATTTCTCATGTGAAATCTTGAGAATTCAATCGAGCGAAAACTTTCGGATTTACTCCTTCGTGCTCTTTATGGTGAATTTCTTGATTCAAATTTTCTTTTGTGTTAATATGCTTCTATGGTTGTTACTTCTTATATTTCCTTCTTAATTATTGCGAGGACGCAATTTCTTTAAGGAGGGGAGTCTGTAACAACCCGAATATTTATCGATTATATATTTAAATATTTTATTTAAATATTTTATCGTTCGTCGGATTTTGGTCCGAAAAGCTACTTTTTGCAAACAGTCGAATTAGGACTCGAGACCGCCCCCATTGAGTTCAAAATGACGTTTGCGACCTTTTTGAGTATAAACTTCGATATGTTTGGAGAAAGTTGAATTTTCCTACTTTTCACTTAGGGTTCTGGTTTGGGCTGAGCCCACTTGTGTATTCAGTCCCAACCCCTCTCCTCTTTATTAACTTCTTTTCTATTTTCCTAACACTCAAGCTTCTTCAAAAATGGGGGAAGAGAAAAAGAATTAGGAAATCCTAAATCCTAGTTTCCATTAGCAAATCCATCTTCTAGCTCCAAACACAAGAGAACCCATTGGTAAGCTTCCTCTTCATCTTCTCCAACTCATTCTCTCTTTGATTTCAGAAATTTCCTAAACCTAATTTAGGAAATGTTTCTCTTTTAAGCTTAGATTGAAGTTTCTTGAGTTGTTATTGAAGGGGAATTGGTCTTAGCTTGCTTTCAAGCTTCTTCTTCTATTGTTTGGGTTCAAAGGTGAGATTTTTAATCTCACATCTATGCTTATAATTCTCTTCTATTGTTAGGTATGAATTCCTAACACTTATTCATGTGCATTTGATTTTGATTTGGATTGCTTTTGTGAATATTCCAATTTTTAGTGTTTTGAGTTCAATTCATTAAAAATCCTAACTTTGATGTTTAAACATGTTTTTGGTGATGCATCGAGGAGCATATAGGGCCGGGTAGTCGATTGGCATAAACCCTTAGCGTCGTTGCTCATGCGATTGCAATTTGATCGAGAGTTGCACCTCTTTTGAAATAGGGTAGGAAGTGCAAGCATACAGGTTCGGCCGACCGAGCCCCTGGGCCGGTCGACCGACCTGTAGTCCAGGCACTTCCTGCCTCTATTTGGAAGTGCTGGTTACAGGCTTCGGCCGACCGAGCCCCCTGGGCCGGTCGACCGACCTGGTGCCCCAAGCACTTCCAACCTATGGTTCGGTCGACCGACTCAGGGAGTCCGGTCGACCGACCTACTACTATTTGCCAGATTAGCCTATATTGCTAATTCGTTTGAATATCCAACTTTAATCGATTCGTGTTATCTCCCTTTTGTTGTTGTCATTTATTATCGACTTTGATGACCTTTTCTTTGGGAATTTTAGATATATCCACTTTGATGGATTTTATATCGATTTCTTTGGATTTTATTCACGTCTTCGAATGTGAATTTTTATGCCCGATTGTTTCTACAATCACTTCTATGATTTGTCACTTTAAAATATAACGGTTTTCTATACTAGTAGTAAATATCAAAACTCTTTCTTCAAATGATTTCAACACTATTTTATTACAAAGCTCGTTTTCTCAAACCGATTTCCAATCTATTAGTATATACAAACCTTTACCTCACTCGTATGAGAAATCTAATTAAACGACTTAGTAAAACAAGTGGTATGAAACGCTTGCGTTTACTTCGTCGGTTAATTCTTGGACTTGTTCGATTGAATCTCTTATGACAATTTTCTAGTTGAGATCTACAATTTGTTCGTAAATATTTAAGTTAGGCTAGTGGTTATGGGACATGAAGCTAAGCTCATATATTTACTAGCTTATTGTAATTGACACTTCTCGTTGATCATAACGATCATCTTTGTGGTTTAGACTAGCAATGTGCGATGTCTCTTTGTTTATGTGGAGGACTGTTTCTCATTTTATTGAGCTTCGTCTCATTTCTCACATGGGTCGTACCTTTCTAGGTGCGTCAATGTTTTATTATGCATGAGGTGTACCTTTCTAGGTGCATCGATGTTTGTATATACATGGGTCGTACCTTTCTAGGTGCGTCAATGTTTATTTATGCATGGGGTGTACCTTTCTAGGTGCATCGATGTTTGTTTACTTCGTGGAGCAATCGGCTCAATAAGTCGGGGCATGGGGCGTATCTTTCTAGGTGCGTCGATGTTCGTCTATGCATGGGGTTTGTCTTTCTAGGTGCGTCGATGTTCGACTTAGCATGGGGTGTATCTTTCTAGGTGCATCGGTGTTAGACATTCATGGGGTGTATCTTTCTAGGTGCATCGATGTTTATTTATGCATGGGATGTATCTTTCTAGGTGCATCGATGTTTATTTGTGCATGGGGCGTATCTTTCTAGGTGCGTCGATGCTAGAGCATGGGGCGTATCTTTCTAGGTGCGTCGATGTTCGACTGTATATGGGGCGTGTCTTTCTAGGTGCACCGATGTCCAGTTTGTGGGATTGGCCATCCTTTTTATTGTGATTTCTGGATTTCATGTGTTGATTTCTGGAATTTATGTTTCACCAACTTTTACGATGGGCATTGATATATATGTCATTTATTGTGGTTTGGTGAATGAAATTAGGAGTATGACATTCCTTTTTATCTTGAGTAGATTATTGTGATATTGATTAATCTCCTGTTGATTTTCAATTACTTATTTATCACAACTTGGCATTGTGATTATTATATGTTTATGTCATACCTCTTATTATATATCACTTCATCTGATATTTATAGCTAGACTGAACCGTTTATTATTTTCTTCTTAAATAATACTCGGGTCAGACTGAGATATTACAGGTGCTTCTGCTTGACTCCTTATCGGACTTTCATCTGATCTTTTGGTTAACTACTTTAGTTTAGTAGTTTTTGTTGTATACATTTGAGATACAGACCCTATGATGTATATTTATTCTTTTGTCTAGCACTTGTATCTATTCTTTTTTTGATATTGTGGATCTTGTTTGACCACTACTCTGATGTACACTTTCATGTGTTATATTCATATCTATTTCCGCCTTTGTGATATGAATTATCTGTGACTGATTTGTGTTATGTTTATTTCTATATTTGTTTTCGAAGTCATCATAGCCACTGTGTAGTAGCTTTGAGTTTGTGTCGGCATGTCGGATTTCCACTTGAAAAGATTTGCATGTTATACTATCTGACATATCGATGCTCGCACAAAGCAATTACACGGATGGTCGCTCCTCTACAGCCTTATTCTCCGTGCTAGTCGACAGCATTACTCCGTAGTGTTCTTGGCTAGCGTGGGTATAGAGGTGGGGCGTCACAAATTATATCCACATTTCTATTTATTCTAAGGATTTATGATCCTTCCTCTGTAACTCAAAAAAATCCTGAGTTTTCTCAAATCACAGATTACAAGAATTTGCTTAAATTCATTTTTCTGTTCAAGAACAAACTGCTACTGAATCGTACACCTAAAAATTCTGATACTTGATTTAAAAATCTAGTTCCAGTTTAGATATTTGATTAGTACTACTGAATTGCCATATTAATTTGATTGGGTTTGATAAAAAAATAAACATGCATGATGTTTTCTTCTGTTTCCAGAGTCAAAACTCATATTTTTAACTTACTTGTAATTTTTAAACATGAACTTAAGAAAATAAAATAACTTTACTTTGCAACTTTCATTTTAGCAGAAAACTAATTAAAAGGTAAGTGTAATTAATAAAATTTTGCCTGGAGAAAAAATCAAAACAGATCAGAAGATAAAAAACAGTATGAACATAAATCATTTCCACATCAACAACTACAGATAACCCAACAATACTATTCCAATTCAGTAAAACCATGCAACTTATTTTAAAATTAAGATTTAAATGTTACTCACCTTAGTTCAATGCGGAGCTCAGTTGTACCCTTTTTGAAATTTGCAGAAAGAATGCAGGCTTGACCCTTTGAGTTGCAATTTTTTTTATCTGAGTTGCAATTTTTTTTTGAAATCTGAATGCTCATGACCCCAGACTCTAATTACTTGCATGCAGAAAGTAGATGCAACTGCTAATTCCCCAAATACATGCAGATGCTTATCATTCCCAGGTGATACGAAAATTCATTTTAGATTGCAGAAAAACAGTGTGCAGGCCTATTTGATTTTGAGGAAGTGTAATATGCAGATGGTTGGTGAATCAATGCAGATTTGTGGATTTTGAGGAAATTCAGATTTGATTTTTGATGAGGGGTTTAACTTGCAATTTGCAAACTGATTTCGAACTTTGAACAGGAATTTAATATGCAGGTTTGATTGTTTTCAAACAGAGATGCAGAGATTTAAATTTTGAAGAGGTTTTCAGATTTTATTTTTGAGAGATAAACAGATTATGTTTTCTGTTTTTTGCATGTAGATGATTTCAGATTTTAGATCTGAATAATTTCTTAAGTTTTGAAGAAAAGAAGAATAAGATGAGGAGAAATGTTTACATAAACAAAATTTTAATTTAATTAAAATAAAAGAAAAAGATAATTAGAGAATACACTTGCTCTAACCTTAACACTTGTCACTTGGTTTAATTAATGGCTTACACATGTCTTTAGGGTGTTTTAAGAAATTTACACATGTATTAAGTATATTTTAGTTTTAATTTAAAATTGTTTATAAGCTTTTAAATCTTAATTTACTATCCTTATGTATATATAAATGAGTTTATCTCTTTTCAAATTGAAAAGAAATGAAAAAAAATAAATTAAAAATATATCTTATTCAAAAAAATTAAAGTATTTATTCTATTAAATTTTAAAACATTAAATCCAAATTTTAAATTAATTTATCAAATCAAATTTTAAAAATCAAGTTATATATAGATGCATATATAACTCTTATTAAAAATAACAAATCCTATTTCTAACAAAATTTATTTATGTTTATAAAAACTAAGTGTTATCATTTTTATTTAAAAATAACAAATTAAATAATATTAAATAATTTATCAAAGAGATTATAAATTATTTCTATTACTCAGTAAATTAAGACCATATGTAATTTGTATTCTAAACTCTTATGAATGAATTCAAGCAATATTTTAAGAAGAAAATAAAACAAGGCTTTTATGTTAAACAAATTTAAATTCATATTTAAGTTAATTAAAATATAAATTTAAACAAATAAGATTTACCTTTAATATTTACAAACCATATAGTTATTTATTAAATTGCTTTAAAATGTTAAATGTTAAGTTTAAATCAAATTTCCAATTTACCAAATATAAACTAAAATTTTAAAAATTGATTCATTTATTAAGTTCCAAATCAAAGTTTATCAATTTACATTATATACAGTTATATATATATTATAAACAGAAACAATTTATTAGCTTTAAAATGATAAAATCTACCAATTTAAATATTTATTAAAAGAAGATTATTAAATTTATTTGAATTATTATCAACAAAATTATCAATATCAATTTAATTTAATACCGATTATTAAATTGATATTGTCAAAAATTCCGGGATGTTACAATCCTTCCCCCTTAAACGAATTTCGTCCCCGAAATTTAAAACAAAGTTAATTTAATAATCTATCTTAAGATTTTATTTTAAAAACACAAGCATATATCAAACATATGCTAACAACCAAAAACAACCAATCAGACAAATCTAATTATCCAGACAAATTCTGAATAGAATTTTATCGAGTTTCCCCAGGTATATATATATATATATATATATATTTATATATATATATACCACAGAATCCAAAAAATCAATACTATGAAGCTACAAAGCTCCTATACAACTATATCTATAACACTAGACAAGATATCAGACTACAAACGAGTCTGACTCAACAACCAAAACTCCAGAACTGCTGGTTCCACAACCAGAGATAGATCATACACGTACTCCCTCAGAGATACGTGAAACTCATCGAATCCCAGTTATCCAAACTGGCAATCCAATCCTATAGATCAATTACTTATTCTCCAAGATCACAGAAAAGATCCAAAACACTTCAAAGCTAGCTTCTCAAACTTACCCAAACTTATAGCTCACTTTTGATCGGAGAAAACTTATCCAAAATCAAATCTCCGACTTCAGAATCCAAATTCCTCCGACTCTTATCCACAAAACTCTTCAGACGATCCTGGGCTGCCCACAACCTTACTGATCAGCTCATCCTTGCTGATGCTCTAGAAACAAAGTAGACCAATCAACACAACAAAATGATCTCCTCAAGATCAACCAAAACCAAGAACTCAAACTCTACTTTTCAACATTAGAAGACAACAAGTTCTCCTATCAAGAAAAGAAAAGCAGATGTACTTCCAAGCTGCTTCCGCTGCTCAACTCTGAACTGAAGTAGAAGAAAAGGCTGAAGAAGAACGCAAGCACAAACAGGACAACACACCCCAGAGAGATGATTCAGAAAATCCATAAGGAACTTTCAGAAGTTCCTCCAAAACTCTGAGCTGCTACACCAATCTCAAACTCTTGGAACCTTCGTACTATTAAGCTGAACCACCGGTACCACTCCTGGAATCCTAGACGATAAGAAAGCTCAGTCTCCCGATGTGAACCAAACTCTGACTTCCTGAAGATATCCAGAAAAACTCAAATAACCCAAGAGAACACTCACACAATCGCAAGTCACTTTTCCGATCAACCCAAACAAAATCCAAGGAATACTGTTCTTCCTTTACCAAATAGAACAGCTTACTCTCAACTAGCCAACCCATCGAAGAAACAGGTCCACTTAACTGCTTCTGAACTCCACTCCAGAAAAACTGCTAAGCCAGAAGATCTCTTGCCAACACCGAGAACACTACAAGCTGCACTGTTGCCACAGATGTCAAAGAATTCCAAATCAAAGCTCTTTGAGAAATTCGGACCTCAAAGAAAATAGAAATTCCGGCTGAACACAGCCACAACACTGAAGCAGACTCACCTCCTTAACTTGTTTCAAAGAAAACACCTTTTGGAACATCCATAGTCACTGCATCTCATCATGCAGCTACTACTTCCTGAGGTATCAAAGTACCATTACTCGCTTCTGTCCAACCGACAGATCCAAACTCTATTCACCAAACTCTGCACTTCAAAGATGACTCCGAACCTTAACAGGTTTCCTTCAGAGAATAATGAAGTCCTTCATCTCTACAGAACTAACTCAAGACGGTATTAGGTCTAGAGTCTCGACAAATACACTTCCAATCTCAAAACATTCAAATTCCAACTAATGGTAGTCGTGTTACACACACTACTACCCCATCTACCTTTATAACTTATATTGGAAAACCTGAGCAGGTAACCCAACAGATAAGTAGAAATATATATATATATATATATATATATATATATATTACAAATACGCTCTCTCAAGATAGACACCACTACAGAGCCTAGGTATTCACTCAACCTAATGCTCTGATACCAAGTGAAACGACCTGACTTTCTTACCACAGAAAATCGCATCATTTTTAAGAAAGAAAGGGATAGAAAAGAGAAAAGATAGAGAAGAAGAAGAAAACAACATCAGAATCTAAACAGTGAAACGAATAAATTATACTAATCACATAGTACATTACATAGTATCATATACATCAGAGATACACAGCTAAAACAACACATACTAGACAGTTATAAACACCTGTCTAGTTATTACAACTCAATACAATTCAAAGACAACAACTCAGAGAACACACAGCGGAATACTAGATATATATCAACACGCAGAAGCCTCCTGCTCCATTTGCTCCTCTACAATTCGTCAAAGCTAACCTGAGTCCTAACCTGAATCCCTTGGCTACTCGTAAAAATTTGAGTAACCAAGAGTTTAAGAAAAATAGAATAAACTCTGATTCAGACATGGGTCTGGTGTGAGTAACAGGTTAAAGTTTCTTAACATTTAAAAATCTTTTGAAAAGAAAGGTATCACGTAAGACTTCCCACACATAAACATGGAAAAGTTTTAACCTTACGCTAACCAAAACATTTGATAGGAAATCCGATGATATTATAATAGTGTCTAGGGTTTTCAAATAAATAAAAAATAGCTGAAATTGTTACATGATTAAATTCCAGCTACTAGCCACAAAAGTGGGTAATACAATCAAAACCGTTGGCACTTATTGGATTTTGGATTCCATACAATGGCAGGACAACTGGGGTACCGCCCGTCACAGTACGTGGCCTAGATCAACGTACCGAGGAGCACGCCCGCTCCCCTGCAAAACAAAGCCAGACTCATTCCTTACTGAACAGTTGCGAACAAGACAACCCCGTGGTTGTAGCTAGCAACCACCCACATAGCCGAATATAAAGGGACTTCTTGATAGGGGTAAATCTCGCTCTCCAGTGGGAGCGACCCACGAAGCCTTACTGCACCTCCCCTGTTTTAGCCATTCCCGGTTGATGAGGCTTGAGGCTACGATTACCTTTATAGAACATATCACTTAGAATGCTCATCGTCCACTTGACGATAATCTGAAAGCATTCAATCCATACAAGTTCGTTTCGGGTTCGAACGAAACCGAAGGCATTATCTCGTTACACTCATTTTGGAATCACCCTCAGAGTTAACGACAATAATCCTTGCACTCTAAATCACCATCTCGAACCTATAAGTACTATTCCATCAAACTCACCACGGAATCACCCACAGAGTTATACTGACGTATAGTCCTTACACCTCGAGTCTTCACAAAGCTCCATTTTGATTCACAACCTTACGTTATTTGGAATCGATGTGGTTTTCGGATATCCAAATATGGAAACCCGATCCCGGTCTCATCGAAATCCAAAGCGTGTCTTTTAGGTCCAAGTTGTTTTAAAGTTTAAAACAATTCAACATAGTATTTATACACACACAGATAGATAACTCACAATCACAATTGATAACCAACATTATCAAATAACAGGTAATCCATAATATCAATATCATAATAGATAATCCATATATCACCATCAAATAGATAACCTATGTTACCATCACAATGTGATCAAGCATTCATACCACACAACAATACTTATCTCATTTTTGAGATCACAAAGCATCCAAGACAATCAATGTCATTCATACATATGTATAAGCAATGATTTACTCAACACAATATAATTAATTTAAAATGAATTAAATTAACTATCTCTATCTCTAATTAATTTGAAGTGAATTAAATTAATTACCCCATCTTTAATTAATTTAAAATAAATTAAATTAATTACTTCACCAATATATATCTTACTTACTCAATCATTTAATTGATTACAACAAATTAATCTTTCATTATTAATTACCTTAATTAATCACTCTTGATTAATTATCCTTAATTACACTCATGTAATTATTCTTAATTAATTTTACAAATTAATTATTCTTAACAAAACAGTAATTAACCTTTAATTACTTCAATTAATTAACTATAATTAATTACCTTAATCATTAATTAATTATATTAATTAATTACCTTTAATTACTTATCATTGATTAATTAATCATCTTTAGTTACATCATTAATTAAAATAATTAATGATCTTTAATTATTTCTTCAATTAATTACCTTAAGTAATTAACTCATAATTATTAATCATCCCTGATTAATTACATTTAGTAATTAACTAACTTAATTACTTTATTTAAACCAAATTAATTATCCTTAATTAATCCCTTGATTAATTACTAAGTAATTAACCCAAATTACCTCATTCTTAAACATCTCCACTTAATTACAGTCCTGTAATTATTAATCAATCACTTAACCAAGAGATTTTCAATCCATTAATTACATACAGTAAATATCCTTAACCCAAGTGTTTAAAATTAATTAAAATAAATTAATTAAAATAAACAATCATATTTAACTAAATTAATTACATTAAGTCATTAATTTCTTAATTACTTTATCAAGTAATTACACTCAAACCATTTACAATTGATTATTATTAAATTAATTAATCTAATTAATTATAAAAATTAATCATATTAATTAATTGTTAAATAATCCTGGTTAATGACTTTCATTAACCATTCTCTAATTATTTCATTTAGTAATTAACTTAAATTAATTACAATTTAAATTATCTTTAATCATTCATTAATTAAAGTTAATTATTAAATTAATTAACCTTAAAAAAACTTAATTACATAATTAATAATATTCATTCATCATTAATTAATAATCTAATTAATGATCTTAATTATAGATTAATTAATCATTAATTAATTACTAATTCAGAATTCAATTAATTAATTAAATTAATTAATTAATCTTAATTACCTTATTAATTAAATTAATTCTGAAATATTAATCTTAATTTAAATTTTCAAGATAAACATAACTTAACTATGTTAAAACAATTTAATTGAAACAAAGTACTTTTTGAACTACTTTTAAATTTTCATTTTAAATACAAGTTTTAAAATAGAACAATTTTAAAACTTATCAAAGTTTAAATAATTTAAAACTTTTTAAATTGCAAATCAAACAAGTGCTATGAAATTTTTTAAAGTTAAATTCATTTCAAAATTTTAGAAATTTCAATTCATTCTTAGTTTAAAACTTTCAAATTTAAATCTTCGTTTAAATTTAAAACTGAAGTTCATTTTTAAACTTTTCCAGATTTCAAATAAATCTTCAAATCTTACTCATATAAAAAAAACTCATAATTAAGAGGTTTAAACCATTTACCAAAATGAAATAGTTAATTAAGTTAAATTTTTGAAACTTTAATTTTTATTTAAAAACCAGGATTTGAATTTAAATCAGAAATTCAAACTTGAATTTGAATTTAAACTTAAACCTTACTTTAAACCTAAAACTACAGATTTTAAAAATTTTAAAACCCAGATTGAAAAAAAGGTTTCAAAACCAGGAAATTACAGTTCAACCCGAGGTCCCCTAGTACTACTTCGGGTTTAAAGCCTGATTACTCCGAGTCGTCATCCTACTTGCTTCGGGAAATCTCAAAGATCTCCCTTGTAACAACCCAACCCGAAAACAGTTCACCAGAAAACTCATCGCCGTGCATATGCACGGCGACACCCGCCTCTACGGATCATCATAGATGATCCAACAACTTCCAAAAACCCATGAATGCCCACAGAAACCATGAGATCGAACAAATAAACTAGAATTGAAAATTAAGCTCTTAAAAACCCAAACTTGAAAATATGTTCCAGGTTTCTGACCCAACCTGTCAACGGCGATTTCTTGCCGCTCCGACCACCTGAATATCCACCTCTCCGGCCATGAACCCATCCACACACCTACTACACATTCACCAAAAACCAGAACACTCGATTAAATCTCCAGATCGAAAAGACCCCTTTCACAAAACCCATCAAAACTAGGGTTAAATACTGGAAATCAAAACTGCATCCACCCTAACCAATTATATCGACATTTCTCATTTTTCTAAGGATTTATGATCCTTCCTCTATAACTCAGAAATATCCTGAGTTTTCTCAAATCACATATTACAAGAATTTGCTTAAATTCATTTTTTTGTTCAAGAACAAACTGCTACTGAATCATACACCTAAAAATCCTGATACTTGATTTAAAAATCAAGTTCCAGTTTAGATATTTGATTTGTACTACTGAATTACCATATTAATTTGACTGGGTTTGAAAAAAAAACAAACATGCATGATGTTTTCTTCTGTTTCCAGAGTCAAAACTCATATTTTTAACTTACTTGTAATTTTTAAACATGAACTTAAGAAAATAAAACAACCTTACTTTGCAACTTTCATTTTAACAGAAAACTAATTAAAAGGTAAGTATAATTAATAAAATTTTGCCCCAAAAAAAAATCAAAACAGATCAAAAGATAAAAAACAGTATGAACATAAATCATTTCCACATCAACAACTACATTTAACACAACAATACTATTCCAATTCAGTAAAACCATGCAACTTATTTTAAAATTAAGATTTAAATGTTACTCACCTTAATTCGATGTAGAGCTTAGTTGTACCCTTTTTGAAATTTGCAGAAAGAATGCAGGCTTGACCCTTTGTTGTTGTTTTTTTATCTGAGTTGCAAATTTTTTTTTGAAACCTGAATGCTCATTATCCCAGACTCTAGTTACTTGCATGTAGAAAGTAGATGCAATTGCTAATTCCTCAAATACATGCAGATGCTTATCATTCCCAGGTAATATGAAAATTCATTTCAGATTGCAGAAAAACAGTGTGCAGGACTATTTGATTTTGAGGAAGTGTAATATGCAGATTGGTTGGTGAATCAATGCAGATTTGTGGATTTTGAGGATATTCAGATTTGATTTTTGATCAAGGGTTTAACTTGCAATTTGCAAACTGATTTCAAACTTTGAACAGGAATTTAATATGCAGGTTTGATTGTTTCCAAACAGAGATGCAGAGATTTAAATTTTAAAGAGGTTTTTAGATTTTATTTTTGAGAGATAAACAGATTATGTTTTCTATTTTTGCATATAGATGATTTCAGATTTTAGATCTGAATAATTTCTTAAGTTTTGAAGAAAAGAAGAATAAGATGAGGTGAAATGTTTACATAAACAAAATTTTAATTTAATTTAAATAAAAGAAAAAAGATAATTAAAGAATACACTTGCTCTAACCTTAACACTTGTCACTTGGTTTAATTAATGGCTTACACATGTCTTTAGGGTGTTTTAAGAAATTTACACATGTATTAAGTATATTTTAATTTTAAATTTAAAATTGTTTATAAGCTTTTAAATCTTAATTTACTATCCTTATGTATATATAAATGAGTTTATCTCCTTTTAAATTGAAAAGAAATGAAAACATACAAATTAAAAATATAGATTATTCAGAAATATTAAAGTATTTATTCTATTAAATTTTAAAACATTAAATCCAAATTTTAAATTAATTTATCAAATCAAATTTTAAAAATCAAGTTATATATAGATGCGTATATAACTCTTATTAAAAATAACAAATCCTATTTCTAACAAAATTTATTTATGTTTATAAAAACTAAGTATTATCATTTTTATTTAAAAATAACAAATTAAACAATATTAAATAATTTATAAAAGAGATTATAAATTATTTCCATTACTCAATAAATTAAGACCATATGTAATTTGTATTTTAAACTCTTATGAATAAATTCAAGCAATATTTTAAAAAGAAAATAAAATAAAGCTTTTATGTTAAACAAATTTAAATTCATATTTAAGTTAATTAGAATATAAATATAAACAAATAAGATTTACCTTTAATATTTACAAACCATATAGTTATTTATTAAATTGCTTTAAAAAGTTAAATGTTAAGTTTAAATCAAATTTCCAATTTACCAAATATAAACTAAAATTATAAAAATTGATTCATTTATTAAGTTCCAAATTAAAGTTTATCAATTTATAATATATACAATTATATATATATATATATATATATATATATATATATATATATATATATATTATAAACAGAAACAATTTATTAGCTTTCAAATGATAAAATCTACCAATTTAAATATTTATTAAAAGAAGATTATTAAATCTATTTGAATTATTATTAACAAAATTATCAATATTAATTTAATTCAATACCGATTATTAAATTGATATTGTCAAAAATTCCGGGATGTTACAATTTTTTTGATTTTCTTTTTAAATTCAATATAAATATTTATGGTGCTTCAAAATACTAAAATCTAAACCAATAATACCATAACATCTAATAAAATTCAAATTCCACTATAATAAATCACAGGTTATTCAAATAAAACATATATGACTATATATGAAAATTAAATTCAATATTTTTGTGGAATCCAGTTGGATCCCTCCAACATGTTTTCCCTACATCCATAGATGTTAACGCAATATAAAAATACAATGCCACTTCGAGGGGGATATCGCAGTATATAGGGTCATCTGCGATTATGCGTGCCGCATAGGGTCTCATCCGCTATATGTATATATGCGGGAATATCAATCACTCCAATATATATATATATATATATTCTACTTTATGTAATATCACATTTAATTGATAAAAATATATCAATTCAATCAATCAATCAATAATTAATTTTAACTATTTAAAATTAATTTCAGTAATCCAAATTGTGTGAGATTAACTCACTTTGATTTTCAGTTGTCCCCGAGATGTTTCGGTTTGGAACTAAAACCGGACGACGCCTGATTTTAGCCCAAAATTTGACTATCTCCAAATCCATTCAAACCAGCTTCATTCTAAAGCTCTCGTCATCACGATCGAAATGCAAGAAGTCTTGTTCCAATTCTATCTTGCATGCAAAAGTTATGCATTTTATAAGTTTTATAGGATATTAAAATATAAAATTTACCATTCATTTTATTGAAAAACCATACCCAAATTTCGAATTCCGGCCCGCCGAACACCTTCACACCCAAACATCCTGTACACCATTTCCATTGCATGACCTAACCCAGTTATGCACATCCTCTAGTGATACACGCAATTCCTCCACGAAATCGAGTTTCGATTTCACCCATGGCCTCCTAGCATCAATCTCCACCTGCCTAACATCTTCACTCCAACTCCAACGCCTCCGATGAAATCGCGATCTACTCGATCGTATGCACGACCACGAGAATGTCGCAATCTCCAAACACGACCGGTCGACATCAAATCTTGCACCTAAATGCGAATCTCCACCATGGATTCAAATACAAACTCAAAAGTTCAAATCGAGCACGACATATTCCAATTTTCCAAACCCTAGTTTTCGAAACTGCCATGCGAACTCACTGTCGAGCAACAACAAACCCATCCAAAACACATTCGAATGCCAACAAAAATAGACCATCACCTAGCTCTTGTCAAAACATGATTTTTAAAAATCGTTTGGGAATTTTTCGTTAACAACCATTTGATATGAATTTTTGTATGTGAACATCAAATGTTCGGCTGTTATTAAAAAAAGAGTAGGAGGGAAACATATTAGAAGAGAGAATCATGTTTGAGAAGGGAAAAGTATAGTGATTTGAGGTGATAAAAAAACAAGCTGATGTAAATAAAAAGTTAAGTCGATATAAATAAATAAATAAATATATATATATATATATTATTTAAATTCAAATCGTCTTGATTAAATAGCTCACAATCTCGAACTCCTATCGAGGCATGCACTAGACATTAATAATTTTATACCCCTGTTCCAAATGCAATGGAAAAGGTTTCTAGTCCTAATTCGATTGTATGAAGAAGATAGCTTTTTGGACCCAATTATTATACTAAATTTACGATATAAATTTTAGCGTTTTTCTATCCCGTACAGCCAAACGATAACTCAAAACATTACAAAATTTAAAATTCGATAATAATAAACTATTATGCATCCAATGGAACTGTTTCGTCGAATTCCGAGACTGTGTGCCGGAAGGCTATTTTTAGATGTCAATTTAAACGATATATTTTTAAAATTGAACCAATCACTTTTAAATCCAATTTAATTATTTTTATTGTTTTAGTATTATTAATATAAATTTTATAGACCTTTAAATTATTTGCATCGAGTTTAATCCCCAATATTCAATAATTTAACCAAATTTCAATTATTGAATACAATAATTAACCGATAAATAGTTAATTTTGAAATTAAAGCTAAAAATTAACTTTTAAATACTTAAATTCAATTAAATATTGCGATTCGAGATAACCAAAATTTTGGATCGTTATATTCCTAGGTAAGAAGAATGGTCCAAAACCTGTTTACCATTTCAAAACTAATTAGTTGTAACAACTTTTCTAAAATCAATTTATTGAACTACGTTATCACCCCTACTAACTTTCCAAATTAATCCCTAGATTACACTAATAATATTATATTTCAAGTTATAATCCAAAATCAAATATTAGTTATTAAAAAAAATTCTTAACTCTTTATATCTTCGAAAAAATTCGCCAACGTCTCATTTGCCCAACAAGATTCGAAAAACTAAAAAATGCCACTACGGGCCCAAATCATCAAAAGAAAACAAAAGTCAAGTGGCTCAATTATAAAACCATCAATTTTAAACACAACTTAAACATGTACCTTTTTGTCGGGCAATCAAATTTTACTTCTGAAATCGAAGACATCAATTTAGCTTTTGCTTTTAAGTACCTACACATTACTTACCAGTGATATCCAATCATTTGATTCTGAAACATTTATTTATTCCTTTTCCAAATTTTCAAAATTTGCTTTACTTAAGCTAGGATGTACATATATCATCCTTATGCAATATCAGCTCTGATGCTCACTCGATAACACAATTTCACTTCCAAACTAGTATCGTTCACCCGACCCACTAATGCGGACTCCAACATGGTTTCTTCATTAGAAACCGTCATTCTCCTTGCATAGCCATACACTATGATAGAGAATTCCAGAATCAGTCAAAAACCATATTTAGCGTCTGTCTTTGAAAATCGAGTGAAAAAAAATCCTAACTCGGGTCAATATAAACTATTTCGAAATTTTATGCCCGAATCTGGATCGAATAATCATGCGAATGAAGTAATATACGTACAACCTACGTACTTATTTCAATTGATTATTAGCTATATCAATTTTTTATATTTACATTTACTTCCTTTCCACTCGGTTATTTACAATTATCGTACCCATTTAAACTTCACATTCACTAATTAACTTAGTATATCTCCTAAAATCAATTTTACTTAAGAATTTTACCATCCATTTCTTAAGTATATTATCAACATTTTATACAAAGTTCTTCTATTTATTTCCACTTCATCACTTTGGTTTATATCCATTTGTATTCAAATTAAATTTTCAATTCCATTTAAACTCGATCTACCTTCCAATTTTTAAATATTGAATTTTATTAACCCTCTCTCAAACCACGATTCACATCCCTTATTTAATCTGAATTCAAATGTTTACTTAATATATATCTTAATTACCAATTCCACTTAAGAACCTCCTCTTTAAATTTCTTAGTTCAATCATTCCAATATTCAATTTCACTTACTAATTAAATTAATTAGTTCATCCTCACATTTTCAATCTTAATAAATTCTATTGCAATAATTATTTCATTTAGCCTACTTAGGCTAGATTTTCAAAATTCTCTTCAATTAACTTAATTCAAGTTAATTTCTATTCCAAATCAAATTTCAAATTCCTATAAGTTATCAAACTTATTCACGTTCCATAAAACATTTTAAATAAGATTTCAAAGTTTTAAATAATTACTTAATATTTCAAAATCATTTTTCTGAAATCATATATACTCAAAATCATTGGTATATCAAATCATGCGTTTGAATTTCAAAACCAAAACCAGCATTGAAAAAAAACTCTAATTCAAATCATTGAGGTAGCAATCCCTCCCTTGAAGACTCGAAAATGAACATCGATGATGCTGTAGTCATCATCGAAATTATTTTCCAATGACCAAAGTGAGTTCAATGCTTTTATTCCTTTAAAACCATTTTAAAATTATTTCCTAAATAACATCACCATTATTTTCCAAAACTTTTGAAATCATTTTCAAATCCAACGGGAATTAAATTTCTAAATTTCCAACTTTTTTTAAATCCTTTATAAATAGTTTTTATAAACCATATCAATTTTTAAATATTCCTCTGGAGATTCATTTCATTTCAAATTATAAACCACATTTATAATCATCTAGTTATATAACCCCACTTTGTTATATGAATTATTTCTTAACTGTTGACTATAATATCAACTTTTATTTCAATCACCATAACAACGAATGATATTAGTACTAATATCATTTCCTAACAGCCAAGCACACCATATATAATAATTTCTAAATACTATTCCTTTTATATATAAAAATAATTTGGGTAAAATTATTTCATTTACCTCATTTCAAAACAATACCATGTCGAATTGCTCTATTCAAGTGTTTAGAGATCCCTATCAATAACGTTAATTACTCGTATTGACCAGAATCCACAAGCAACTCAATAGATCAATCAACAAAGTATAGAGCAATATTATATTCACTAACAAATATGCGCTCATAACAATTAATACACTCAAACTAAATCTAGGTTACTACAGACCCTATCTCTAATGAGTTACCCCATCAAAACCAAGGTTCTCGCTTAACCTTTAGCTCTGATACCAAGTGTGATGAACCAGATTTTCGACCTTCGAAAAATGACTTTAATACGTCCACTGTATTACATGCCGAGCAATCGAATGTCGAAAAAAACTAGATCGTTAAGAAAAAAGAAGAAAGAGGTAGAAGAAGAAAATAGAACAGCTACACAGAATCTCACAATCGCAGCGGAACAATATATAATAGATAATAACTGGTCTTTATACAAAAAGAACTATAACTGTTATTTATACATTACATCATCGGAGTACAACACATCAATATAAAAATACCAGACAGTTATAATAACTTGTCCTCACAAAGCTGAATATACAACATACAATACACAACAGAATAAAATCATATACGTGTAATACGTCTTCGTCATCCAACCCATCTCCTGAGCTCCATAGCATCCTGTCCTAAATCTGTAATACTCGGTTTGACCCGAGCATTATAATAAAATATAACACCTGAGTCGATCTGGAAAACCAACTTGAGAAAACACATTTAATTTGAGTTATTGAAGTTATCAAAATCCTTTGAAAAACAAAGGTATCTCGTAAGACCACGTCACAAATAAACATGACGGGTATTTACCTTGTGATAACCAAAACATTTTATATCAAATCGTCTGATATTATAATAGTGTATAAGTACAAATACTTATTCAAATAGTTGAAATTGTTACATTAAATAAATTTCAGCATACTAGGCTCTACAACCAAAACAGTAAAGGTAGGTATTGGAGAATGGATTCCATACGAATGACTAGGCACTGGGGTATCACCTATCACGGTACACGTCTAAAAAAATGTACCGAGGACCACGCCGGGATCCCCTACAACATAAGACCGGACTATCCCTAACCTGGATAGACCGAATAAGCTATCACCTCGGGTGTTCCCACCTTCTCTGAGCTCCTTCTATGTATCGTAGTAATAATATCCGAGGATATCTAGAAAGGTGATAAACACACCATAATTGGGTGCGACCCACTTAGCCTTGCTGCATCTCCCCTGCTTTTCAGTCATTCCCAGTTGATAAGGTTAGAGGCTACGATTACCTTTTTAAAGAATTTTCACTTATAATTCTAATTGTCCTCCAATGACAATCTACTGATAGCATTCATCAATACAAGTCCACTTTGGATCCAAACGGAACCGAAGGCACTATTCCTACTACATCCATTTTGGAATCATCCTTAGGATTAGTAGCGATTAGACCTTGTACTTCACTGCACCATCTTCGACTCCATGCTCTTGTCTTCATTTTGAAAACATACTCATTGGATCGAGTGGTTTTCGGATAACTTATCTGATCCCCGTCTCTTCGAAACAACATTCGATATTTTTTGGTAAACTCAACCTTGGTTCTCTAGGAAATAGTCAGACGAAAATAAGATCGGAGATCACCTCCTAACCGTTTGTTGATGGATTTCCTTATCATCGTCCTGGAAGAATGAAACTAGTTTATATTTACAATATAACACCTTGAACGGTAACTGTACCATATAACTCTTGTGTTTCTCCTAGATATTTTCAAAGTTATATTTTGGGTCCAGATTTGATAGTCGGTTCTTTAACTATCAAATAAACAATCATTCAACCAAATATTTTCTTACCATTGAAAACTTTAAATCTCCTTTTAATTTAATTTTAATAAATTTAATCACTTTATCAAAATATATACTTATCTTGCCGAATTTGGTATGTTCACAAACTATCCTTTTCGTAAATATTTGTAAACCCTTTTAAAAATAAATGGAAAGTACCACTGCGGTATCAACCATGGATTCACAGCACAATGGTTACGTCTCTATCTCAAAGAAATCCTAAACTCAACAGCAGGCACTCACTGCCTCCGATTTTGCCATAAAAGTATACCATTATTTACCGAAAACTTTATTAAATAATTTTTTTTCAAAATAGTACTTATAAAAATTCCTATATAAATTTCCAAGTTAATTTTCGAAAAATACCTTTTAAAATAAAAGTTACATATAATTTGTTAATACTGAACAATTTATCTTTTAAAATAATATACTGATTAATTCTAATTCAATTAACTACATATCAACCCATTATAAACAACTTAATTAATATTTATATACACTTTAAACAATTTAAAACAACAAAATAATTAATTTTGTGAAATATTCTTAAGACACTTTTTAAATTACCTAGTTAATAATTGAAAATCCTACTTTTTAAAAACAAACTTAACTTCTTAGAAAAATATATTTTTCAATTCCAATATAACCAGTCTAACATTTATAAATCTCTCTCGTTTTATCCCAATTGATTTACGTCCTAATTTCGTAAATTCCCTTTTCACATTTCTAAAAATAAATTTACCATTTGTTTTTAAATCGATTTACCCATCTTCTTATAAATTCTCACCGTGAATTTATAACTTCAATCGATCCATTGGTAATCACTTTACTTTATTTACAAGCCTTGTTTATAAAACTTGTAGTCTCATTTCTCATTTATAATGATTTCATCATGCTTAATTGATTTTAAATTCGATTTCTAAATTTAATTACATTTTTTTAAAAATTAATTTCCCAAATAACCCAACTATATTCCAAAACTCAACTACATCCAGATTTCACTTCCTTTTCATAATTTAAAGTCTTATTTAAAACTTAGTATAACTATTTCACATTTTGTTTTCGAATTCCCTTTTTATGTTTTTCAAACAGTTTTAAATCTCGATTTTAAAATATTTTTACACTTAAACAAATATAGCTTAGGTTTTTATTATTTAAAATCCTTTTATTACATTATTCTAAAATCACTATTTTCCATATTCCAAAATATCAAGTACGATTTTAAAATCAAACTATTTATTTTACCCAAATTCTTTTTTTTTAAATTAATCCAAATTTTTCTATAAATATTTTACTTCCAATTTCTTTTGATTTTCTTTTTAAATTCAATATACATATTTATGGTATTTTAAAATACCAAAATCTAAACGAATAATACCATAACATCCAATAAAATTCAAAATTCCACTATAATCTATCATAGATTATTCAAAATAAAACATATATCACTATATATGAAAATTAAATTCAACATTTTTGAGGAATCCAGTTGGATCCCTCCAACCTGTTTCCCCGCATCCATAGATGTTAACACAATATAAAAACACAATCCCACTTCAAGGCGGATATCGTGGTATATAAGGTCATCTGCTATTATGCGAGGAACATAGAGTCTCATTCACTATATATGCAGGAATATCAATCACTCCAATATATATATATATATATATATATATATATATATTTAATATCACATTCAACTGATAAAAATATATCAATTCAACCAATCAATAATTAATTTTAACAATTTAAAATTAATTTCAGTAATCCAAATTGAATGATATTAACTCACTTTGATTTTCAGTTGTCGCTGAGACGTTCTGGTTTGGAACTAAAACCGGACGACTCCCGATTTTAGCCTAAATTTTCACTATCTCTAACTCAATCAAAACTAGTTTCATTTCAAATCTCTCGTCACCACGATCGCAATGCAAAAAGTCTCATTCAAATTCGACCTCGCATGCAGAAGTTATGCATTTTATAAGTTTTCAAGATATTAAATTACAAAATTTACAATTCCTTTTGTTTTTAAACTCATACCCAAATTTCAATATGAGTACCCACCATTGTCTCTAACTAATTCTTCCTACCAATATTCTAATCCAACGACACTAAACTTTTGTCAACTTCAACTAATCATCATCTACTTCATTCTTCCTTCCTAAGCTCCAAAAAATCTAGCAGAGCTTCCGTAGTACTTCAAACTTCCTCTTATCTTCTTGGAATAACCGGTGGTACTTCTCTCTAATATTTTCACTCCAGAGCTCCACAATCTAGCTCCTTTATTCCTACAGGGCTCAGCCTAGGCTAGGGTAGGCACGGGCATGCTTTTGGTTGGGTGGTTTTCTTGGCTTTGAGGGTGAGGAGATGTGGTTGTGAGCAATGGAGAGGTGGAGGAGGTGTTTGGTGATGATACGAGCTAGTATCTTTACATTGAAGTGGTATTTCTCCTCATAATTTTCATATAGCTTCACTACTATAATATTTTATTTTCTAGAAGGCATGGAAGTCATTAAAGAAGCTTAGGAAAAGAGAAAAGAAGATGCAGAAATGTGTGAATAAAGTGGAGATGGAGGTGGGTATTTATAGAAAAAGTTTAAGAATAAATATCATAACTTGAACCCAAAAAATGCCCTGGCTTATCCATAAGGTAAACAAGATTTTTTAAACCTTGCCATCACCTTATTACATCATTTCTTTATGTCATGATCACTTAACGCTTAAGAAATGTAAAATGAAGATTTTGTTAGATTTTGATGCGGTTAGATTTGAATTTTGTGAAAATATCTTCTTAAGTATCTTTTCCTAAATTAATTAAATATTTAGCTTAATTAATTCTTAGTTAATATAAGTGAGGTGTTTATTTCTTTGTTAATGTGTTTATATAATAATTATTCAAGTTGCAAAACGTTTACACAAATTATAGCATCTTGAGATGTATTATAGGAATTTTAAGAGGTAGGAATTTATATTTTTATGGTTTGAAGAAAAATTGATAACATATAGAAGGTTAAAATGAAAATTTGATCATGGAGCTAAGGAGAATTGAGTATATTGGCTAAGAATGAATGATAGAGCAAATACTAATGGTCAAATATTGAATTTATTATATAATAGAATAGATATGATCAACTTTTTTTGTCTGATTAGCAACTTAAATATCCATGTTTGACAATTACCAACGCATATTTAATCTTTATTTTGTTATCCCATATTTATTTGTGTTTATTTTTATGCATGTTCTGTAGACTATTAGCAACACATGTTTAATCACATTTTTGAATGACTAGCAATGTAAAAATTCATGTTTTGTCATCCTAGATTAGTACACAGCCCAACAAAATAGAATGCACACAAAGTATTTGATACAAAAATACATAACTCTACACCCCACTTCAAGATTGACCAGAGTAGAATTAGAAGGCCAATCTTGAGCTGAAATATGACAAACCATTCCAAGTTTATATACAAGAGTTCTATGTTGATCAACACCAAGAGGTTTAGTCAATATGTCTGCCAACTGCAAAGCATATTTCACATATTTTGTAAGCATGAAACCAGATTGAACTTTCTCTAGAACATAATATACATCCAGTTTTTGGTGTTTAGTTCTCATGTGTTTAATCTTCTCATGAAAACAAGGGTCTCGAGCAATATGCATAGCTGAAATATTATCACAATGAAGAGTAATAGGGGTTGACACTTCAATATCCAAATCTGCCAGCAACCTTTTAATCCAAACAATCTCACTGGTTGTATAGCTCATACTCCTATATTCTGCTTCAGTACTACTCTTAGATGCCACTGTTTTCTTCTTTGTCTTCCATGAAATTAAAGCATTTCCAAGAAAAACACAATATCCGGTTAGAGATTTTCCACTATCATCACACATACCCCAATCAGCATCACAATATGCATTCAAAACTAAATCAGATTTTGCAGGAAAGCACATACCCAAATTAATAGTTCCTTTTAAATATCGTAAAAGATGAATTTCAGCAACAAAATGAGGAATTCGAGGAAGTTGAAGGAATTGACTTAACTATTGAGCCGCATAAGAAATGTATGGCCGTGTCAAATTCAAGTATAAAAGTTTTCCAATTAATCTTCTGAAAATTTCTGGATCCAGGAGCATATCACCTTCATCTTTGCTGAGTTTTAACCCTTTTTCCATTGGAAAAGTAGCCGGTTTACATCCCTCCATTTTATGATCTCGTAAAATATCTAAAATGTATTTTCTTTGATTTAAAAAAATACCAGAATTGGATCTTGAGACTTCAATGCCAAGAAAATATTTAATGTCACCCAAGTTTTTAATTGTAAAAGTCTGATGAAGAGCTGATTTTAGTGTAGAAATGGTAGAAGTATTATTACCAGTGATCAATAAGTCATCCACATATGCCACAACTACAGTGAAAATCATTTTCTTGCTTCGAAGTGAACATGGAATAATCTTGTTTAGATTGAATAAAACCCCACTTAATTAAAAATTTACTCAATTCTTGATTCCAACATCTGGAAGCTTGCTTCAAACCATAAATGGACCTTTTCAATTGCAAACTTGACCTAATTTTGCTTTCTTATACCCTGCAGGAGGAGTCATATATACTTCTTCTTCAAGATATCCATGTAAAAATGCATTATTAATATCCAACTGTTGAATATCCCAATTTTTAGCGCAGCCAAAGCCATTACAACTCTTACCGTGGCTAGTTTAGCAACAGGACTAAAGGTATGTTTATAATCTTTACCAGAAATTTGTTTATCTCCTCTTGCAACAACTCTAGCTTTGCACCTATCTACTTCCCCATTAGGTTTGAATTTTGTCTTGAAAACCCATTTAGAAGCAATAGGCTTCTTATCAATAGGAAGTTGAACTAATTCCCAAGTACCATTTTCTTCCAATGCTGCCAATTCTTTCTCCATAGCTTGAATCCACTCTGGATGTTCCTTGGCTTGATTATAAGAAGATGGTTCGAAAGAAGAAAGTACATTTGCAAGACTGTGTAAAACATCAGTATCCAAATAAGCAAGTTATGGTTCAACAAATACATTGTAAGAAGCAGAGCTATCCATTTGCGTATTGTTTATATGTCTTATAGGAAGTTTTCTAGTAACATAATCATCATACTTCTTTGGCACCTGACATAGCCTAGAAGAAGTTCTAGTAGGCAAAATTTGAGGAGAAGAAAAATTAGGAACATCATTAGAAAATGAAAACTGTGACCGATCTTCATTAGAAGAAGGAGAATTAAGAGTACTGGATTGAGTAGACTGTAAATATTGATTTGAAGAGGAAGAATTATTTTGTTGAGATGAAAATTGAGGAACACTTTGATCCAAAGCTAGATTAACCAAAACTGAATCTCCAGAAGAAGAAATAGAAGTAGGAACAATATTTGGACTATGTTTGAAAGGAAAAACATTTTCAATAAAATGGATGTCTCTGCTGAAAACAACTTTATGTGTGTCTAAATCATAAAGTGTGTAACCTTTTTGGCCATAAGGATACCCAATCAAAACACATATTTTAGCTCTTTTAGCAAATTTATCATGTAATTTTTGAAGAGGAAAACATATGCATCCTAAAATTCGAAGATGTCCATAATCAGGAGTTTTGTTCATTAACAATTCATATGGTGTTCTCCAATTCAAAACTGAACTTGGCATGAGATTAATGAGATGAGTAGCAACAAGAAGACAGTCACCCCAAAATTTGTAAGGCAAACCAGCATGTATTCGAAGTGTTCTTGCAGTCTCCAACAAATTCCTATGTTTTATTTCAACACGTCCATTTTGTTGAGGTTTACCGGGTATAGATCGTTGATGAATTATACCTTTTGATGCAAATAATTGTCTACATGAATCTTGAATAATTTCAGTTCCATTATCAGATCTAATGACTTTAACCTTTTTCTCAAATTGAGTTAAAACATATTCAATGAAGGCAGCAATAACTGAGACTGCTTGAACCTTAGAATGAAGTAAATAGGTCAAAGTATTTCTAGTATGATCATCAAGGACTGTTAAAAAATAAGTTTCACCATAAAGAGCTGGTCTATGATATTTACCCCATAAATCAATATGAACTAAATCAAATGGAAATTCAGCATAAGAATCAGAATGAGAGAATGGAAATTTATGATGCTTTCCTAACACACATGCTTTATAAGAAAAGTCTTTATTGAGTATTCTGCCTGATGCAAAGTTTTGAAGATATTTCATCTTGCTAAAAGAAGGATGTCCTAACCTAGCATGTAAAATATCAGTACTAGGTTTATTACAAGATGTTATTGTATTATTGATGGAAACAAGAAAACAATTGTTCTCAGCTATTGGTTGAGAATCTGAAATTTTATGTAAAACTAGTGAAAAAGAGAATTTATAGAGACCAGAAATCCTTGATCCAATAGCTTGAAGTTTCTTTGATTCAAGGTCCTAAAAATAACAAGAAGATTATGTGAAGTTTGCAACAATTTTATTTTGATCAAGGAATTTTCCTATAGATAGGAGATTATTTTTGAATGTTAGAATATACAAAACATTTTGTAACTACAAATTTGGACTTAAATTTATAGTTCCAACATGATTAACATGAGTTGTAGAACAATCAGGCAGAGAGAGTTTTATAGGATCTTTAAGTTTTCTAAGTGAAGCAAAAAATGCTATATTAGAAGTCATATGATCAGTACCTCCAGTATCAATTATCCAGCTATTTTGATAATAAAATTTAAGAGATCTATCTTCATTTGTTGGAGAACTATTACCTGCAAAATTGATTGAAGATGCAAGTGGATTATCCTCCATGTGAGGAGAAGAAGTTGAATTCTGCACCATCTTCATAACCTCATTGTATAAAGCAGAAACCATCACTGGATCAAACTGATTATTTCCAGAAGTAACATAATTAATTGCATCATTTGAGTCATCAACTGATTGTGGTCCACTTCCAATAATTCCTTGATTTGTAGAGGTCTGAACAATGTTAGCACTTCGTTGAACTTGTTTTGTTTTTCCAATCCCTTCTTTGTTCCACCAATCAGGATATCCAATCAACTTGAAACACTGATCAATTGAATGTCCCTTTTTTTACATTGTTCACAATAAAATTCACTCTTTTGGTTCTTGTTTCCTCTTTTTGTGTTTTGAAAATTAGGCTTAGGAAACAATTTCATGGCATTAAAAGCACTCATCTCTGGTTGGCAAGAACTCTTATCACTCAGCTTATTTTGGTGTTCAACTTGTTGTAAAGTGTAGTAGGCTTTATAAACTGAAGGAAGAGGATCGGTACTCAGAATATTAGTTTTAACCTGATAATATTCTTTTTTAAGACCAGATAGTAATTGCATCAATTTGTTACGTTGATCATTTTCAAGTATTTTCTTAAGAATTCCACATGAACAGTTCCTTAAAGCACCACAAGTACAATCTGGAAATCCTTCTAGAATTTGCAATTGATCCCATACAGTCTTCAATCGACCATAGTATTCAGCAATACTGAGTTCATTTTGATGTGTAGAAGTCAAACTTTGATGCAATTCGAATAATCTTGGAGCTGTTGTTTGACCAAATCTTTCTTCCAATTCTTTCCATAATTGAGCAGACGAATCAACAAACATAAAACTCTCAGATAATATTTTGTCCATAGAATACATGATCCAAGACATCACCATATAATCGTTCCTAATCAATTTTTGATAATCAGGTGAACTAACAGAAGGCATAGGAAGGGTTCCATCAACAAATTGTAGCTTATTTCTAGCAATCAGTGCCATCTTAACAGTTCATACCAATTTAGATAATTCGATCCAGATAAAATATGATTTCCTAGCTGCATACCTGGATGATCTGCATTAGAAAGATAATATGGATCATGAAAATTGATCGCCTGATTGTTCTAAGAAGGAATTCCAGATTGTGATGAATCAAAAGAGTTGTCCGTCATTATGAATCGAAGAAAAGAAAACAATAAGAAAGAAGAAGATTAAAATTGTGAAGTTCCGATTTCAGAATCGATGGCTCTGATACCATGAAAAGATAGAATTTGGGAATTGTAAAAATGAAATTTTATTATTCCATCACCCATTGTTCAGTACCAGTTCAAATTTTATATACATGAAAATTATAAATTGGGCTTTATAACACAGCCCAACAAAGTAGAACGCACACAAAGTATTTGATACAAAAATACATAACTCTACATTTGCAACTTTTTTTACGTTGCTAATCAAGATCCATTTACGATTTGAATCCGTTTTTTGTCATCTCATGTAACTATAGATGAACCTCCATTTATATAGATATGCTCAACAGTTTTTGACTGGGTCTGTAACACTGTATAACCAACTTTAACCAATTATAACCATACTAGGACAAATAGCATGTTGCTACAAATATTATTTCATCGCAAAAGTTTATGAACTAGTTATAAAAGTCAAAAGAATTATATATGTATAATACTTTATCATATAATGTTTAAAGGGGTTTTCCTTAATATTCAATGTATAAAACTCAGAATTTATAATATTAATGTTTGTACAAACTTCATATTAAAATAGATGTACTCAGGGCCGGCCCAAGTTTGGGCGTTGCCGCAGCCAAAAAATGTTGGAGGCAGTAAAATTGAAGACTTCCCCACTGGGATTTGATCCCTGATCATCAGGCAAACAAATAACACTCTACCACCCAACCAAAGAGTCATTTAGTATCAATTTGATACATAATATTTTTATCAATTAACCGCTAAACCCATCACCACCACCACCAACCGTAGCCCCTGGCGGGCCGGCTGCCCTAGGCGGCTATCTTATTCGCCTTGCCCTAGGGCCAGGCCTGGATGTATTTCAATTTTTGAAATGAGTGTATGAAGAATTTGAAGCACAAAACCCGATGTGTATTACCTAAAATTCATTTCCTATATTTTTTGTTAATTGTTGTTGGATGGTTGAGAATGATGTTGTTACAGGAAAGTTAAATTATGGACATTTTAGGTTCGTAAGGTATCAACAAGAATTTTATAATGATGCAATATATAAAATATTTTTCTTTGTGAACTAAAAATAATAGACGATATAAATCATCAAAATTTTAGTGAAAGGTTAAAAAAATGATAAAATATCACATGAAACAAGTATGATTTGTCCTCTCTTCAAGTGACTTTAATGATCAATGCTTAAGTGTGCTTATTTTGTAATGACACAATATATAAAATATTTTACTTTATGAAATCTTTTGCTAAAATATTTACACCCCCTTTGATATTTTGAAATCGATAATATGTTCATGATTTTTAATACACATTTTACAAGAATTTTGTACTTCATCCATCTTCTATGCATGCCAAAAATATCAAATTTAATAGAGCAATGTATCGGTGATATTTGGGCAGCTTCATGGAAGAATGTGGTTGGCGATGTGCAAAAAGCCTTATTTGCCGATTTTATGGTAATTAATTTGTATTTTTATATTGAGTAATGAATTATACAACTATTATTGGTCTACAAAGTAGAATTTGATAATTAGTATTTTATAATCATTATGCACCATACACTATTTGCTTCATTATGATTGCAAACCATTTCTAACATTTAGGCAAAGGTTTATTGCTTAGATCCGAAGGATGTTACCTTTTCAATGATGAGGGAGGCT
The DNA here is from genome assembly GCA_030765085.1 of Allium cepa. Lineage (NCBI taxonomy): Eukaryota > Viridiplantae > Streptophyta > Magnoliopsida > Asparagales > Amaryllidaceae > Allium > Allium cepa. The sequence goes on along the minus strand of CM060928.1, from coordinate 893,734,090 downwards.
TGGTGCCGAAAAGCTACAGGATGTTGTTCATGTATTATTCATAAGATAAAGGAACTGGAAATTAATAAGAAGGAAATACCACCATTTGTATTAGAGCATCAATGGAAAGGTTGGTTGGAGCATTGGAATCATCCAGACATAACAATAAGGTCTCGGAAGACATCATTTAGTCATAAGAACAATCCACGTTTACATAATGTGGTTCAATTTCTATGGAGGAGACTGGGGAGAAGATGGTAATTTTGAAAATATTTAAATATATTTTATAGCAAATAGTGAATAACATAATTATATTATATTACAGGCTAATGACAAAAATAAAGCGGTGACACCATTCAAGATATTTAGGCAGACTCATATCAAAAATAGTAATGACCGTTCAAGATATTTAGGTCGACTCAACCGTCGAAGATTTTCCGATAAATTTATAGTAAATGATGTTCAGCCATATCAAAATATCGGTGAAACGTTTAGTAATAATTTAATTCAATGTGATAGCTGATAGAGATCTGGTATCAGGATGATACTCGAATTTTTTGAATTAGCAGGCATATGCCTCCTTTGTTAATCCTTAACATGTTTCTGCTTCATTTACAGTAATAAATACTAATCGTTATGAAATGCAACATATTTTCAAACACATTTTACGGTATATCTATTATTTGAAGACATCTCCTTCTAGATTCGAGATAGCAAGGAATAAGAGGCAATGCTAAGTGTAGGAAGAAAACTAGTTTTAGGACATGAATTTTGAAAAACATTGATTTTTTGAAATACGTATCAAGTTGATTTTGAAAAAAGTAGTGCTAGGCAGAAAAGTAGATATAGACTCATATTAAAAAGCAGTATACAGAGTGACATGGAATTTGAATAACATTGATTTTTTGAAAACTGAGTGATTTTGGAAAACATTGATTTTGAAGAGAGTAGGAGCATGTAGCAGGCCATGCATTGATTTTGAAAAACATTGATTTATTGAAAACTGAGCTACAGAACATGTCTCAAGTGCGAAACTTGTTTGAAAACTGAGCAACAACATGTTTTTTTTTTGAAAACTCAGGCCATGCATGCAACAGATGCCTTCATCCTACCTGCTACATGCCTTTACAAGTTCGTCCTAAGCCTTTAGATTGCAACTGGACCTTCAGGTTTCAACATGCCTTTAGGTAGCAACGAGCACTGATTTTTTTTAACATTGCCTTCATCCTGCCTGCTACATGCCTTTACAAGTTGCATAACATCAACATGTCTCAAGTATGGATTTAAAATTTCTACACAAGAAGAGGGTAGTCTCAAGTGAATTGGAACCTTTATGAATTGTGAAACTGAGTTGTGAATTGCAACTCGATTAAATTTATGGGTTGATTGAATTTAAAATTTAATGATATTGTATATTTACAGGCTAGGTATCATATTGCATGTAACGAGCGATTGACCGCTATTAGAGAAGAGAATGATGAGAATGCGATGAAGCTTCAACGAGAGCAACAAACATTGATTTTTCATGCTTTGAGCCCATTAAATTGAAAGGGATGTGCATATCTTGGTGGTAACCTACCTGATGATGTAAGTAATTTTATGAATAATTGATTTGTTACTTAGTGCATAACTGTTAATGTTGCATATCAATATCTATGCAAAATTAAATGTTCTTGAAGTGTAATTTTTAAAGAAAAACATGTATTGTCAATTGTTGATTGGATCACATGCTGCCCACTGATGAAGGATGCTAATGAGTGGAAGTACAAAAACATAGGAATTAAAATCTAGGCTATGCCTTAACGGAGGAAATGTAACGTGTCGAGGCTCGAACAATGAAATTAAGTCAACAATTTGGGACAGAGCATCGAAGGGTTGAGGAGGAGCGTGAGACACATCATCGACAGATTACCGAAGAGCATGAGGTTCATTTGCAGTGTATTGAGGAGGGACATGATACCGAAAAGCATAAAAAGTTTGAGCTTAGATTGTGTAAGTTGTCGAGCAAAGATTGTAACATTCGGTCCTAATTGATTCATGGAATCATCTTATTATTATGGGCTTGGTATGATTGATAAATTTTTGGTATGCATGTTGAAATTTAATGTATTGGCATATATTTTGGCATGCACATTGAAATTTATATACCGTGACTTGTATTTGCTGGTTACTATTTGTATGATTTCCTTTTACTTTATGTTAATCTTTTATCCATGTATTTATTAATATGCTCTTTTGGTATAGTTTTCGATGAAATTGTTCATGTAATATTCTAAAGTAATAAATATATAATTGATTGTTAGGATGAAACAAGAGAATAAATAAAATGATCTATAACCGTTATTTGTCATGGGTTTGTGACGGAGTATACAATGTACTATGCAAGTATTTTTATTTTCAAAAAAATTCACGTGACAAATCCGTAGTTACTTTATGATTTTCGTATAGTAAATTGTAGTGGATTTATGACAGAACAAATTATAATTAATTAAGTATTAAAAAAATCAAAGTTTTATCATTAGTTTGTGATAGATGTGCAATAAATTTTTATTACAATTATTTTATCTCGGAGTTATAAAGAATTATATTTGTTACACACTATGGTAGGTCCATAACAAATTATGTTGATTTTCCATTGTTATTTTATTTATGACTGATCTTCCACATGTGTTTTAGTAAGGGGGCTATCCATTATAAATCCCTCACAGATGTGACGACCCGCCTGTCTACTACCAGAAAGACGTATCATCATTAAGAAAGAAAGGGATGAGAAAATAGAAAAGAAAGAAGAAGAAAGAACAACAACATCAGAATCTCACAGCGGAACGGAACAAAATATAATATATCACTTAAATAATCTCATAGTTTTACATATATCAGAGTTATACAATATTTTACACTTGACAATTTTATATACATTAGTCACTACATACATCACAAAATACAACATACTCTAACTAACACAGCGGAACTAGATAGATATCTACAACGCTGAAGCCTCCTGCTCCATTGCTCCTCCAGAATTCGTCAAAGCTAACCTGAATCCCTTGACTACCCGTAAAAATTTGGGTACCCGAGAGTTTATGAAAAACAAAATATAAACTCCGGGTCAGACATGGGTCTGGTATGAGTAAACAGTTTAAGGTTGTTTAACTTGAAAAATATTTGAAAATAAAGGTATCACGTAAGACTTCCCACAAATAAATACGGGTAAGTTTTTACCTTACGCTAACCAAAACATTTCATAGGAAATATTTAGGTTTACTCACCAGAATACAAACTGTTGAACAGAGCCTGTGTTCCATCTGTGCTTATGAGCTTAAACCTGGCTTTGCTTCCTTTATGCTTTCTCTGTATATTTTTTTTTTTTCAGTATACTTATGCTACTGACTAAACTATATAAAAGATGAACACCTATATATAATATAAGAAGTTATGTATGCATGGAAAAGGTTTTAACCAGGTAGGTGTTATCTTACACTGTTTAATTTTGTTTTATCAGGCAAGCTTCTTCTTCTCTTTTTTTTTTTTGTTTTTTTTTTGTTTTTTTTTTAAAGCTGATAGGATACAACATTAAATGCTAATGTACTATTGTCTACCTTAAACCTATTAGTACACAAAATATCTTACTAACTTGCTTTACCACATTCATTTGCAGGTTACAATACATTCAAACCTGTTATATTATTTATCTTTATATACTTAACTTCTGCTATATAATTGTGTTGATCAGATTCATCACTGCAAAATAAAGAATTGTATGTTATAAATGAACACAAAGATGTGCTCGAACAGAGGAGCATTAATTGATGTGTTGTTTAATTTTTTTACATAATTATAATCCTGTTGTGCTGAGAAAATATTGTATGTGTTTATGTGAGGCTATGTACTCAGTAAGTAGCATGCAGCTGAAAGTACTTGTATTAAGACAATGTGTCAGGTGCTTTATATATATAGTTAATTACTTCCAGATATTTGTCTTGTTTTTATTTTTTTCAAATTGCATACTCACATGTGTCAGGTTTGTGTTTACACTTTTGGTTTGCTTTAAAAACATTTGTTTAATTATTTTATACCTTATGTTTTAGTTATATGTGAAGATACTGTGTAAAAAAATGTTTTATTAATTTCTTGTCGAATAATGAATATATTTGGGTCTGATTTATTTTGACTTTGGTTCGGTTAGAAAATAATTTGTTTCATTACTTATAACTTGAATAATTGTCATATAGTTGTTGTTATGAAAATATTTTGTTTTGCTGACTTAAAGTTTTCATAGCTTATACACACAAATTTGAGTTTGGTTTTACATTATATATATTGATTTCATTTTACTTTACTTTGTGTTTTTATCACTTATTCTTATTCCAACTTTGTTTACAAATTTATTAAGTTATGTTGTATAAAATCTTAATTAATTAATTCTTATTTTAAATTTTACATTAGTACGTTATATCTAACTATCAATATTCAAGTCATATTCAAAATGATTTTCTCACTTATATTTGTATTCATTTCCATTTGTACTTTACTATTACTTATTTAAATTAAGTTATATACACATATTTGATTTATGTTTGACATATATATTTTATTTTGTTAGAATTAGATTTTAAATTTTAAACATTATCATCCATATATATTTCCAAATGTAAACAAGGTACAGTATTTTTAATTTAGTTACATAAGGTCAATATTATTAAAAGGTTCTATTTAAATTTCCAAGATCAAATTCCCTTTTAAAATACAAATTTATATAAACAATTGACAATTATCCCAAAATCATATTCATTTGAAAATAATTAGTTCATATTTTATTAAATCAGATTAAATATTTATTAAAATAAACAGGGTCAAAATTCAGGGTCGTTACATTCCTCCCCCCTTAAAAGAATTTCGTCCCCGAAATTTAAAACAAAGATAATTTAAAAGCTGTTATACCAACCATTTACACATACATATCATTCATACAATAGCAAACAATCAAACAGTTTATCCTAACAAGCAACACCAACAATCCAAACATAAATCCGGATAAACTTCCCTAGAACTATCTAGAGTCTCTTAGGTGCAATCACTGGGATTCTCTTTCCTCTGTACTCGACAAGCTTCACTACTAACTCCCGAGTCGCCTCTCATCCTGATCAACAATCCGAACAGGATTCCTGACTACAGTCAAACTCCGCCTGGCTTCCAAATCTCCCTGAACTACTAATTCTGCAACTAATGTTGGATCCTAAACAAAATTCCAAGATGAGATGCATGCGATACATTATGAATTCCAGACATCCGTTCTGGCAATGCAATTCTGTAAGATACAACTCCAATCCAAGTTGAATTTTATATTCATACATAACTTGAGGTCTCAGCCTCCCATTCTTTTTAAATTTACAATCAAATTCATTAATTCACCATCCAACTTTATTTGACCAATCCTGTGACGCCCCACCTCAATACCCACGCTAGCCAAGAACACTACGGTGTAGTGCTGTCAACTAGCGCGGAGAATAAGGCTGTTGAGGAGCAACCATCCATGTAATTTCTTATCACACGGTGGCTATAAAATAATCTTCGGAAACAAATATAGAAGTAAGCATAACATGCGAATCATCACAGATATCCATATCACAAAGGCGGAAAGAGATATGAATATATATCACATAAAAGTGTACATCAGAGTAGTGGTCTAAAAAGATCCACGATAATACAAAAGAATAGCAACGCGTGCTATACAAAAGAATACAACTATGAGTCTATATCTCAAGTGTAAACAACAAAAGCTGCTAATCTAAACAAGTAGCCAAAAGTCAGAGTAGTGAATCACTGGGGGAGGAGTCAAGCAGTAGCACCTGTAACATCTCGGTCTGACCCGAGTATTATTTATAAGAAAATAATAAACGGATCAGTCTAGCTATAAATATCAGATGACATGATATAAAATAAAAGATATGGCATAAACATAAAATATCCATACTGACATACTACTATAAGTATGCAAATAATGATCAACAGGAGATCAACCGATAAGAGATAAATCGATATCACAAGAACCTTCTCAAAGATCCAAAGAGGGCATCATACCCTAAACTTGTACTCATGACAAGTCAAAGAGATAAATTCCAGAAATCAACACAAGAAATCCAGAAATCATAAAAAGGGAAAGAGGCCTATCACATGACGGTCCGAAGACCATGGGGAGCTACCCCACATGTGTGAGTGGAATCACACAGATTGAGGTCAAGACTAACCAAAAAGCAGAAAGGTATGTGTGAATGGAATCACACAAGTGGTGTCTAGTCTAACCTTGCAATGAAAGAGACATCGCGCAATTGCTAGTCTAATTCATAAAGCGATCATCAAGATCAACGAGAAGTGTCAATTACACTAAGCTAGTAAATATAGAAGTTTAGCTTCATGTCCCATAACCACTTGCTTAACTTAAATATTTACGAACAAACTGTAAATCTTCACTAATAAAATTGTCACAAGAGGTTCAATCGAACAAGTCCAAGAATTAACCGACGAAGTGAACGCAAGCGTTTCATACCACTTGTTTTACTAAGTCGTTTAATTAGATTTCTCATCCGAGTGAGGTAAAGACTTGTATATACTAATAGGTTGGAAAACGGTTTAAGAAAAGAGCTTTGTTATTAAAAATAGAGTTGAAATTGTTTGTTAAAAGAGTTTTGATATTTACTACTAGTATTGAAACCTTTGTATTATAAAGTGACAAAACACATAAGCAAGTGTAGAAACAATCAGTCACAAAGATCGCATACGGAGATGCGAATAAAATCCAAGGAAATCAGCTCAATGTTTTTCAGATAAGATCCCCTACGGAGGGGGGGTCCAGGGGGGGTGGCAACCCCCCAAGGTGGGGGTGCGGGGGCAACGACTCAGCGACTCAAGGGTCCAACGACTCAGCGACTCAAGGCTCCAACGACTCAGCGACTCAAGGGTCCAACGACTCAGCGACTCAAGGCTCCAACGACTCAGCGACTCAAGGCTCCAACGACTCAGCGACTCAAGGCTCCAACGACTCAGCGACTCAATGCTCCAACGACTCAGCGACTCAAGGGTCCAACGACTCAGCGACTCAAGGCTCCAACGACTCAGCGACTCAAGGCTCCAACGACTCAGCGACTCAAGGCTCCAACGACTCAGCGACTCAAGGGTCCAACGACTTAACTCCGAACGACCTAAAAATGGCCGGAACGACTCAAGTGCAGAAAATTCAACAAAACGCTAAAAATTGGAGTTTTTTGCCAATCCAATCCAAACCAAATGCTAACATGCATGCAAAAATGATAGGGAATCATTCCCAACAGTCCAATATAATTATAGGCTAGAATTGTGAGATAAAAATCTCACCTTTGCACTAAAATTTATGAAGATGAAGCTTGAAAGCAAGGAGAAGCAATCCAAAGCTTGAATCCAATATCTTCTACTTGAATTTGGAGTTGAAGGATGGAGTTGCAATTGAATTTGAGCTTGGAGTTTTAATTTCCCATTCTCTTCACCATTAATGCTAAAGCTTGAGTTAGTTAGGAAATTTATGAAGAGTGAGGAGAAGAGGGTTGGAACTTGGGCTTAATAGGCTAAACTAACCTAAAGTCCAAAGCGGGAAAAGTTAGTGAAATTTCACTAACTCCAAACCTATCGATGTTTATACTTAAAAAGTTGTAAACGACATTTCGAACTCAATGGAAGTGGTCTCGAGTCCTAATTTGACCGTTTGCAAAAAGTAGTTTTTCGGACCAAAATCCGATTAACGATTTAATATTTAAATAAAAATATTTAAATGTAAACTCGATAAATATGCGGGTTGTTACAAATCCTAATTTCATTTACATGCTTAATTTACTAATTTATTTCATCTTAGTTTATTTCCACTTCTAATTCAATATCTGATTTCATTACAAAATCACTTCATTATAGTTCTTGAGTTCATTTCTAGTTTGTAATTCTGGTTTGGATATCTATTTCATTTCCCAAGTACAAAACAATTTTATTTTGGCTTATAATTCCACTTTTAAATTTTAAACTTTATGAGCCACAAATTTATTTATTCTCTATACTACATTCAGTTACTCTTAACCACATTCATTTTCACTTTAAGCTCCAGATCTTACCTGTATCAAACAAGCATACTTTTTATTTCAAGCGTTTAAATTCTTTTGATAAACCATCAGAGTTTATTTCTACAAATTAAATTTCTTATCCAACTATTCCTATTCGAATAAAGATTTCATTCAACTTAAATTATTTAAGCTTTTACTAAATAAACTCTTACTTACCTCGAAGCTACGCTTCTATAAAGTTTAATCTTAGGTTAATTTATTTGTTTAAATTTCACACTTAAATTTATTTCCAATATATGTGATACTCACAAGATCAACTTCCATTCATTTTGTTAAGATTAATTCCAAGGCCATACTTATTCCATCCATACTTGAATTGGATTATATCTTCAAAAACCATCTTATTATTTTATCTGTGTTTAATTTTTATTTTATAATTCAATTTTGGATTTTTTTTATTTCATTTTAACTCAAGATTGAACACTCCACTACAGCCAAAATATTCTTAATGAGTGTGTTGCCAATTTCCCTTACAAGTTATCGGAACATATTTATTCCAATTCAACTTGTTTATCTTAACTTCCATTTAATTAAGCACCACACTATTCACTTCAATCTACCAACCCACTTGGATTTGATTAAATAAGAACTTAATTTCATTTAAAATCATCCATTTCTCAATTCATTTCTTAAATTGAAATCCAATTATTTAGCTTAAGTTAATCTCAACCAAAATTTTATTTCTATTAGATTTTCAAATCCAATTTATTCACACTCTAAATTTTTTATTTACTTCCTCATTTTATTTACATCATTATTATTTTATCATTAGTTAAATTCCAAAATTAAATTAAACTTTCAACTTAATCCAAAATAAATTCATTTTTTTAACTTCACCTTTAACTTTAACTCCAAATTCAATCTCATACTTCCCTTGGTTACACAAGCCATTGTAAAAAAAATTTATAATCCTATTTGTCTATCAACACTATCATCCAAATACTATAATTATATATATAATAATTACAAAAACAATTTATATATATATATATATATCAAAATAGATTTTGGATGAGATTATTTAATTCACCCACCTTTGAAAACAATATCATGTCAAATTGTTCTATTCAAGTGTTTAGAAACCCCTTCGGTACAGTTGTGCAGACTACACCGACGAAGGTTCATATACCACTCAATAAATCAATCAACATAATATAAAATCATTTAATATTCACTAACAAGTACGCACTCATATCTATTATTACGCTCAGACTCATTCTAGAGTACTACCGACTCTATCTCTAATGAGTAATCTCCACCAGAGCCAAGGTTCTCACTTAACCTTTTAGCTCTGATACCAACTGTGACGACCCGCCTTTCTACTACCAAAAAGACGTATCATCATTAAGAAAGAAAGGGATGAGAAAATAGAAAAGAAAGAAGAAGAAAGAACAACAACATCACAATCTCACAGCGGAACGGAACAAAATATAATATATCACTTAAATAATCTCATAGTTTTACATATATCAGAGTTATACAATATTTTACACTTGACAATTTTATTTACATCAGTCACTACATACATCACAAAATACAACATACTCTAACTAACACAGCGGAACTAGATAGATATCTGCAACGCTGAAGCCTCCTGCTCCATTGCTCCTCCAGAATTCGTCAAAGCTAACCTGAATCCCTTGACTACCCGTAAAAATTTGGGTACCCGAGAGTTTATGAAAAACAAAATATAAACTCCGGGTTAGACATGGGTCTGGTATGAGTAAACAGTTTAAGGTTGTTTAACTTGAAAAATATTTGAAAATAAAGGTATCACGTAAGACTTCCCACAAATAAATACGGGTAAGTTTTTACCTTACGCTAACCAAAACATTTCATAGGAAATTCCATGATATTATAATAGTGTCTAGGGTTTTAAAGTAAATAGAAAATAGCCGAAATTGTTACATTATTAAATTCCATCTACTAGCCACAAAGGTGGGTAATACAATCAAAATCGTGGGCATTTATTGGAAAATGGATTCCATACAATGGCAGGGCTACTGGGGTACCGCCCGTCACAGTACGGGGCCTAGATCACCGTACCGAGGGTTACTCCCTTCATCCCCTGCAACACAAGGCCAGAACCATTCCTTACTGAACAGCCCCGAACAAGATAAACCCCGCGGTTCTAGCTAGCAAACCGCCCACATAGCCGAAATAAAAAGGGACATCTAGACAGGGGAAATATCTTGTCCTGCTTGGGCATGACCCACCTAACCTTGCTGCATCTCCCCTGTTTTAGCCATTCCCGGTTGATGAGGCTTGAGGCTGCGATTACCTTTATAGAACAATATTCTTAGAATGCGCACCGCCCGCCTGACGATGTGTTGAAAGCATTCAATCCATACAAGTTCGTTCCGGGTTCGAACGAATCCGAAGGCATTATCTCGTTACACTCATTTTGGAATCACCCTCAGAGTCAACGACGACAACCCTTGCATTCTGAATCTTCGTCTTCTCATCAGATTCACGACCTAACGTTAATTTGGATCGATGTGATTTTCGGATGTTCCAAATGTGGAAACCCGATCCCGGTCTCATCGAAATCCAAAACGTGTCTTTTAGGGCCAAGTTGTTTTAAAGTTTATAAACAATTAAATTCCATTTATCCACATACACACAGATAGATAATTCACAGTATCATAATAGATAATCAACACTATCACCATAAACAGATAGGAAATATTATCATCACAACAGATAATCCATATTATTATCATACTACAATCAAGCACACAGTTTACACTGCATCATTTATCTCCAACTAGAAATCTCACACCATACAAGGTTAACAATATCATTCATCCATATATGAACAATCATATCAGCTATAATTAATTTAAAATGAATTAAATTAATTACTTGCATCTCTAATTAATTTAAAGTAAATTTAATTAATTACTTAACCATTATAAGTCTTGCTTATATAACTATTATCCAATTATCAAACAATTAATGAATTCATTTCACCTAATCACACTTAATTAATTAACATTAAATTCAAGTAACCATCTTTAGTTATCTTCCAAACTAATTATCTTATCCAAATATAGAAATTAACCTTCAATTACATACATTACTTTACTTCTTAATATCACCAATTAATTATTCTTTAATCTTTCATTATTAATTTCATTATTAATGATTGCTAATTACATTTCATTTCATTATCTTGTATTAAATTAATTACCTTAAGTAATTAAATCTTCAATAAAACTATATTTATTAATCACTACTGATTAATATTATTCAGAAATCAATCACCTTTAATTACTCTTATCACATCACTTAATTACTCCTCAACCGATTTCCTTTAATCAATCACTTGATTAAATTGCACAAAGCAATTATACTCACATTACTTCCATTATCAAATCATCCTTATTCAATTATATCCAGTCATTATCATTAATTACTTCTCCAAGTAATTTTACTTATCACATCATCAATTAATTATTTAAATTAATTAAACTTGATTAATTAACTTAAACAATTCTCATTAAACTTCATTAATTACAATAAGTAATAAATTACTTAATTACTTGCATACTTAATTAGCCTTTCCTTAATCACTCAACCACTTAATCAATTTGTTTAACCTTATATATTTAATTAACTATTCTTTAATTATAAATTAACATCTTAATAGAACTTAATTATTCATTTATTTAGTACTAATTACTTAGTAAATTATTAATTTATTCTTAATTAAATTACTTAATTAATTAACTATTAATTCATTCATATATTATCATAAGTAGTTAATTACACTTTATTAATCACATAATCATTACCTAATCCTTAATTACACTTGTAAAGTAATTATTTTCAATTAACTATTTATTTATTTTATATTAAAAAAAAAGTTTATTGACATTAATTTGCTCAACTTGATTAAACATTCAAAGTCTTCTTTAAAATTTTGAAAATAGAATGGACTACAAACTTTGATGTTAATCCATTTCATACTTAATTTAATTATTAAAAATAATAATTAAATGTGTAATGCATTGTTACTTATTTACCCAACAACTTAAAACTGGTATTTAAATCTATTAAACATTCTTCCAGGTTACTGTAAAAACAAGATTCACAAAACCTTATTATTAATATACTTCTTCCTGACGATTAAGAAACCCGAGTCTCCCCCTAAGAAATACCGTACTTACTTTGAGTCATTCTCACTTCTTCCCCGGGTCTTCCAGTACGCTCCCCTTCTTCTTCTTCTTATATTTTTTTTTTAAAATAAGAAGACAACAAGCATCAGGTTCCACCCAGAAAACTCGCACTCAAACCCGAATCCCCTAACCTATTTTCTCATGCACGACTCAAAGAATCACACTGACCAACACTCGACGTCCTCCTCCACGCTGTGCACGTGCACGGCGGCACCCAACGCCTCTGGCGAACCTCCACATCCCAGACACACCACAAATCACTCGTACACCCTAAAATCTAGATCCAATAGCGTTCAGGAATAACGAAACGAAAAACAACAGGTCGGACGAGATGCAGAGTTCAACCCCAATATCAAAAACACCTCGCCACTGTCAAACACGCCGCCGGGGTTGCTGAAACTTCACCCACACAACGTCACCACTCCAGACAACCACCACCCCGAGTTTCGAATAACTCGATCTCAAATAGACGAAGAACTCAACGCGTTTACAGGCATGTGAAATTTCGATCAAAAACCCTATTTTTATCTCAATCCCTTAATTTACTTAATATAAAAATTATTCGATAATTTTTGTGTGATCCTCAATGTTTATATTTGCTTAACTACAAATTTGAACAGTTATCATTGGATTGATAACTTATAATTGGTAAAAATGTCAATTTTGAGAAACCATGAACTGCCATTTCAATTCTGCACTAAAAATTCTTATTTCTGCTCTAAAAATCCTATTTTGCAATTAAGATCTAGGTTATCAACTTGAATTTCTAATTTGTAACAGACGAAGTTTTTCAACATAATCTTTGTTACCTGAAAATAAGTTAGTTTACTGAGCATAGCTTCATAATATGTTTTAAATAAAATTTAATTCCTGTCTTAAACTCAAGCATAGAATTTTGTTTGACAAAATTAAAAACTCTCCTATGATCATATGAAGATAATACAAGATTTAACAATTTTTCAACCCTGTAATTACTTAGCAGAATTATACAACAAACTCACTTTCCAAATACAACCTATATATGTAACACAGATTTAAACTAAGATAAACACTTATATTTCCATGAAACCCACAAAACATTTCATTGTTTTTAATTTAACTAAAGCTTGAAATATTTAGGTTTACTCACCAGAATACAAACTGTTGAACAGAGCCTGTGTTCCATCTGTGCTTATGAGCTTAAACCTGGCTTTGCTTCCTTTATGCTTTCTCTTTATATTATTTTTTTCAGTATACTTATGCTACTGACTAAACTATATAAAAGATGAACACCTATATATAATATAAGAAGTTATGTATGCATGGAAAAGGTTTTAACCAGGTAGGTGTTATCTTACACTGCTTAATTTTGTTTAATCAGGCAAGCTTCTTCTTCTTGTTTTTTTTTAAAGCTGATAGGATACAACATTAAATGCTAATGTACTATTGTCTACCTTAAACCTATTAGTACACAAAATATCTTACTAACTTGCTTTACCACAGTCATTTGCAGGTTACAATACATTCAAACCTGTTATATTATTTATCTTTATATACTTAACTTCTGCTATATAATTATGTTGATCAGATTCATCACTGCAAAATAAAGATTTGTATGTTATAAATGAACACAAAGATGTGCTCGAACAGAGGAGCATTAATTGATGTGTTGTTTAATTTGTTTACATAATTATAATCCTGTTGTGCTGAGAAAATATTGTATGTGTTTATGTGAGGCTATGTACTCAGTAAGTAGCATGCAGCTGAAAGTACTTGTATTAAGACAATGTGTCAGGTGCTTTATATATATAGTTAATTACTTCCAGATATTTGTCTTGTTTTCATTTTTTTCAAATTGCATACTCACATGTGTCAGGTTTGTGTTTACACTTTTGGTTTGCTTTAAAAACATTTGTTTAATTATTTTATACTTTATGTTTTAGTTATATGTGAAGATACTGTGTAAAAAAATGTTTTATTAATTTCTTGTTTGAATAATGAATATATTTGGGTCTGATTTATTTTGACTTTGGTTCGGTTAGAAAATAATTTGTTTCATTACTTATAACTTGAATAATTGTCATATAGTTGTTGTTATGAAAATATTTTGTTTTGCTGACTTAAAGTTTTCATAGCTTATACACACAAATTTGAGTTTGGTTTTACATTATATATATTGATTTCATTTTACTTTACTTTGTGTTTTTGTCACTTATTCTTATTCCAACTTTGTTTACAAATTTATTAAGTTATGTTGTATAAAATCTTAATTAATTAATTCTTATTTTAAATTTTACATTAGTACGTTATATCTAACTATCAATGTTCAAGTCATATTCAAAATGATTTTCTCACTTATATTTGTATTCATTTCCATTTGTACTTTACTATTACTTATTTAAATTAAGTTATATACACATATTTGATTTATGTTTGACATTTATATTTTACATTTGTATTTTATTTTGTTAGAATTAGATTTTAAATTTTAAACATTATCATCCATATATATTTCCAAATGTAAACAAGGTACAGTATTTTTAATTTAGTTACATAAGGTCAATATTATTAAAAGGTTCTATTTAAATTTCCAAGATCAAATTCCCTTTTAAAGTACAAATTTATATAAACAATTGACAATTATCCCAAAATCATATTCATTTGAAAATAATTAGTTCATATTTTATTAAATCAGATTAAATATTTATTAAAATAAACAGGGTCAAAATTCAGGGTCGTTACAACAGATTTAGGATTAGTGACAAATTTTTGATGGACTTTGCTGTCAAAGTTTTCTTATAGTGCTTTCTATTTAAATAATAATACTTTCCTTAGTGTAGTGTAAAGAGAAAGAAAATATTATAAATTAAATAAGAACTTGAGGTCGAAATCAGGGGATCAGAGGAGTAGCCAAATTGAGGTGCTATATATATATATATATATATATATATATATCTTGTGTGTTTGTATTTGTATGTGTGCGTGTACGTGTGTGTGTATTTATCTCTCTCTATACACACATACATATATACGTGCACACATACACGTGTGTGTATCCATATGTGTATCAATACTGAAAAATATCAGTATCATAGCTAGAATATTAATTGTTGTATTAGAAGTCCTTCTAAAGCATAGCACAATCTTGTATTGAAATAAGAAACTAGGAAATTTTTTGTTGTATGTCTAGTACAATCTTATAATGAATTAAGAAAATACAATGAAAAGTTATACAATTTTTAATTCAAGAACAATTAAAACAAGATTTGATCATTTTCACACGATCAAGTAATAATATATTAGTCACTTTTCGATGATAATATTTAAAAAGTTTTCCATGATGAAACTTCATAATTAATGGTGTTGATTTGATTTGATTTAATTGGATTGCTGAGTTTTGAGGCGGTTTGCAAAACCATGTCGGTATGGTTTATTTATTTAATTAATTATGGTTTAAAATTTTTAAATTCATAGTCATTAATGAAAATTTACAGTTATTGATATGTGTTGTGTTACATGAAATTTGTTTGGATATTTAAATATTTTAGATATGTTGTGTCTTGGTTTAACTATTTACTGTTGTATTATTTTATGTTTAATAATAATTAATTGTGGATTTGAATTTTGAATGTAATTAATTAAAATAAAATGGATGAAGTTGTGCAATAATGATAAAATTAGATAAATGAATGTAAAATAAGATTATTTACAAATTTTGAGTGAAATTTGTAAAAATAGCGATTTAACAAATTAAACTGGAATTAAGGTAAGAAATGTAACAATGTTATTATTTATGAATTTCGACGAAAATTCATAAGTAATAAAGGAAAACCTATTTTAAACTAAAATTCATAAGACATGTTTTCAAAGTTTTAAGTTAAATTATTATTATTTCGATGCAACTAACAATTAAAGGAGTTTTGAAGTTTAATATGGAATATTATTATTTTTGAAGTAAAAAGTAATAAATTTGTTTTAGAAAATATTAAAGAGGTTTCGATATATATTATTATCTTGATGTAAAATAATAATTTTTTTGAAAAATAATTTGATGTAAATTGCTATTTTTGATAGAAAATATAATGTTTAAGGATTTGAAGTAATAGAAGTATAATAAAGGATTTTGATGTATATTACCACTTTAGAAGAATTATTGTCCTTTTAAGATAAATAAAGTTGATTTTATAATAAATAATAATAAAATAATTTTATACTTAAGAGAAAACAGTGGTCGTAAATATGATGTTTTGGATGGATGTAACATTAATTAATTATTTATTTGAATTATCACATATGTTGTTATATGGCGATGAAATCGCATTGGGCCGTATGCATGATATTTCGCTATTATTACTACTTTATTTGCAGTTAATTATGATTTTATTGTGTTGGTTTTTATATTATATGGTGATTTGATGTTTGTGTTATTAATATAGTGGGTTAATGCACATTACAACGGTTTGGCATTGTGTTACTAATAAGTTAGGTTAATACACATTTGATAATTTAGTGTTGTGTTAATAATACGTTAGGTTAATACACATTTGGTGATTTAGTGTTTGTGTTACTAATATAGTGGGTTAGTACACGTTTGTTTAATTTATACTTGTTCAGATGATGTACTACGAATAGTCGATGATTAATACATATGTGAGTATATTTGTTGTTGTTAGTTTAATTGACGTTTTGGGTTGACTTTGGGTTTTGTCAAACATATGTGATGTTTAATGGATGAGTGTGTTATTACTGTTGTTATCCTATATTTATTATGGTTGATGGTTATGACTTTCTATGAACAGTGTTTTCTGCTTGCATTGGTTGTAATGATGCATTGGTCCCCAAATCGGTATGTAGGCGTTGTTCTCTTGTGTAATAACTCTCGAGCCTATGGCCAGAGTGTATAAGGTTATGCGTAGTTCAATATGGTTGATACACTTTACCTATGTGTGCGTGCGTGTGCGTGTGCGCGTGCACGCGTGTGTGTATGTCTGTGTGTTTGTACAGTCGTGGCTGTAAATTTCTGATAATGACATACTCGACCCAAAAGGCTAGTGAACTCAACCGATGTTTCCTCAATGTATGACCAACTAAGATGCCAACTTGAAACCAATGCATCAAAGAAATCAAACTTCAAACCACCAAAAACATCATATTCAATCGGTGTTTCCTCAAGCACTATAGCAATACTTTGAAAGAGTATGTGTGTTCATCCTTAATTCTTGAATTAACTGAGATACCAAAGAAAAACACAAGGACAAACTTATTTAGTTTCCCCTTGAACACATCATCAATTCAGCCAAAAACAACCTTCATAAACATGGACCACTCATCCAGCCCCATCCCTCAAAAATGTTGTAAAATTTTCGAACTTGCTTTGGGGGCTTTGGGTTTTTTGTTTGGAAGAGAAAGAAGAAAAGAAAAAAGTCCCACATGCTAGAAGAATGAAGACTATATTTGTATAAATATAGTTTTCTCATGTGGATGTTAGGGCCTTGGGGCTACCACATGTTTGCTTTTTTGTGAGGAGAGAAGTCATGCAACACTACACGCGCGCCATTGCCGTTCGTCTGATCGAACCGGACCGGGCCGGGCCGGGTACGACTATGGGTATGGGTTTCGAGTTTCGATCTGAAAATATTTTTGGATAATTTGAACCGATGACGGGAAATTTGTAACGTTTTCTAAAACGTTAAAAAATGAATGGATGCGACCATTTGTAATAGTTGTGAACCGTTACAAAATGAATAGACGCGACCGTTGCAAACGGTTGTGACGCTTGGCGAATAGATACCTCTCCACCACTATAAATAGCAACGTCCAGAACATGTTTCAAAAAAAAGTTTTTTACATCGCTATTCTTCTTCTTCCTCTTGCACAAATCTGCGATGCCAGGGAAGTGTTGCTAATCGCTGCACTTCCAATTATTCTATATTTTGTAACATCTGAAAGTGTTGCAAGCGCTGAATCATTGCAGATTTGTTTCTTCTTTCTCTTCATTCTATTCTATATAAATTGCATCATCAGAAATCATTTCTAAAGTGTACTTGGTCGGATCAAATTCGTACAAACTTTGGATTCGATTTTGCTATTTTAGGGCTTCATTGAATCCTGAAAGTTGATAGTTCGATAACCTGTTTGTACCTGGTGGGTTGAACTATTGGTTGAAAGAATCTATTCCATAGATCCTTGAAGTCAGAAGTACAGCATTGTCTTCATCGCCATCGCCATCAAATTCGTCTCAAACCGCAAATCTCCAACAAATTTTAGACAATAATTTTCAACCATGGAAGGTTCGAGCGCTTTACAAGTTATGAATCAGCATCTAACTCGATTGGAGCGTTTTGATGGCGATAATTTCACTCGTTGGCAAGAGACGATGAAATTTCTCCCGATCACCGTCAAGTTGTTCTACATTTTGGAAGATAACTTGGAAGAAATCCCGAAGGAAACTGATAAAGATGATGATGCTCTAAAGGCTAAACGTGCAAAGCACAAAGAGGACGATTTTCTATGTAGAGGCCATATTCTGAATGCGCTATCTACCCCGATCTACAATGCTCATAGGACCTTGGAAACAACGAAGGCACTATGGACTGCCCTGGGGAATAAGTACCACATATCTGAGGCAAGTAATAAAAAGTTTCTTATTTCTAATTCTATGAATTTCAAAATGGTCACCAATAAGTCCATAATTTGACAAGTAAGCGAAATCTTACTGTTGGTGAATCAACTTAAAGATGCTGGAATTGATCTCCCTGAATCTTTTGTTGTTGGAGTTATAATTTCTAGACTTCCGCATAGTTAAAATGATTATAAGAAAAAGATGAAACATGCGGAAACGGATTATAATTTAGACGGTTTGCAGCGTCGTCTTCGTATTGAAGAAGACTCTCGTAAATGCGATCTAGATGATAATCCGTAAACTGAGTCTCATTCTAAGGTAAATAATGTTGAAATTACTAATAAGTTAAAGTCAAAGAATGAGACACGGTTAAAGAAGAAAAATCATTCCAAAACCAACAACAAAAAGAAAGGTGCTTGTTATTTTTGTAACAAGCCCGGCCACTATGCCCGAGACTGCCGTCTGTGGAAGAAACAACCAAAAGTGAATATGGTCGAAGACTTGCTTGTGGCTGTAGTGCAAGAGGCGAACTCTGTTAGTGGCAATGATAATGATTAGTGGTTCGATATTGGAGCAACCATTCACATTTGCAAATACCGTAATCTTTTCAAGAGTTACGAAGAAGGAGAAACCGACGAAGTTACTGGAGCAAATAAGGTTTCAAGCAAAGTTCTGGGAAAAGGCACTATAGAACTTCCTCTCACCTTTGGAAAAGTTCTTACATTAGCCAATGTATTTTATGTACCTGATATGTGTAAGAATTTGGTCTCTGGATTCCTTCTTAACAAAGGAGGATTCAAGATGGTGTATGAGTCTGATAAGCTAGTGTTGTCTAAGAATGGTAAATTCATTGGACAAGGATACTCTTGTAACGACATGATGAAGTTGAATCTAATAAAGAAATCTTCTGTTTATAATGTTGATTCTGTTAATTTATGGCATGGTAGATTAGGACATGTTGATTATAATTCCATTAGAAATATGAATAAATTAGGATTAATTTCTGATTGTGATTTCGATACCATCTATAAATATGAAATACTTTCGAAGTAACAGAAAGAAAAGCAACGAGGTTTTATCAATAACTCTAAAGAAAGAATTAGTTAGAAAGAATTGATCATTAATTCCAAATTTATGATTAAGAATTCCCTTTCTTTTGAGTCTCTTTCAAATTCAATAAATGTTGGTTGATCGTATATTTCATTATAGTTATATGATTCAGAGTATCATTTCCTATTTGATTTTCTTGTCATTTCTTCTTTTTGGTTTCATATAATAAATAATCAAAAATTATATACATCTGATAAAAAAAGAATGCATATTTATTAGAATGCTTAAGAAAAAAGAAAGGGGTATGTGTTTAAGAAAAAATATACCGAAAATCCTTTAAATCCGTAGCAAGGAAAACTAATTTGCTTGATTTGGTATATAGTGATGTGGGCGACTTAAAAAGTCATATCACCTATAGTGGTAACCAATACTATATAACATTCATTGATGATTATACTAGATATGCATATGTATATCTAATGAGAACTAAAGATGAGGCTTTTGACAAATTCAAAATTTGCAAAGTAAAGGTCGAAACACAATTAGGAGTTAAAATTAAAATATTACATTCAAATCGTGGTGGTGAATATTTCTCAAATGAATTCACCTTTTTTTGTAAACAACAAGATATAGTTCACAAATGTACTGGCTCATATACACCACAAGAAAATGGGGTTACTGAAAGGAAGAATAGAACTTTAGTAGAAATGGTTAATGTCATGCTCGTAAGTTCTAATTTACCTTATAACCTATGTGGTGATGCTATGTTATCTGCATGTTATATTTTAAACGGAGTACGACTTAAAAAGAAAAATATTTCCCTTTATGAATTATGGTTTAATAGGAAACCTAACCTAACTAGACTTAAAATTTGGGGTTGCTTAGCATATGTTAGAAAACCAGACCCTAAACGACCAAAGTTAGGAAATAGAGCATTTAAACGTGTTTTCATAGGATATTCACTTAATAGTATAACTTATAAATTTCTTATTCTCGACATCCTAGAAGTTATAGAATCTGTAGATGTAGAATTTTTTGAAAATCAAACTGTTGAGATCCCGAATCAAACTGTTGAGATCCCGTTGAGATCATCTAGTCCAGAACCTAGTATGACTAATGATATCAATGAAGATGATTATACTCCTGCTCAAAACAGCAAGGAAGTATCAGTACCAGATAATAGTACTGAACAATGGAGAAGTAAAAGAGCGAGAATAGAGAAGGACTATGGTCCTGACTTCATTACATATCTTGCAGAAGGCAGTAAGGACAAAGTCCTCAATGTGACTAAATATGTAATAAACGTCGATGACGATCCCAAAACTTATTCTGAGGCTATGAGTTCCAGAGATTCTAATTTCTAAAAAGAAGCTATCAATGATGAAATGAATTCCATAATGATAAACCAAACATGGGTTTTAACTGATTTACCTCCTGGTGCTAAACCTATAGGATGTAAACGGATATTCAAGAAAAAGTTGAATACAAATGGATCCATTGATAAGTTTAAAGCCAGATTAGTTGCTAAGGGATATAAGCAAAGACATGGAGCAGATTACTTTGATATATATGCTCCAGTTGCTCGCATATCTTCTATACGCTGTTTAATTGCACTTGCATCAATTCATAAATTAGATATACATCAAATGGATGTAAAGACTGCTTTTCTAAATGGAGATTTAGAAGACGAGATATATATGGAACAACCTGAAGGTTTCAAAACCCCAGGCCAAGAAAAGAAAGTTTGCAAATTAGTGAAATCTTTTTATGGCCTGAAGCAAGCTCCCATGCAATGGCATGAGAAGTTTGATAAAGTTGCACTATCATATGGATTCATTATTAATAATGCTGATAAATGTATTTATAGCAAATGGATAACAACAGTATTATTATAATATGTTTATACGTTGATGACATGCTAATATTTGGTTCCAATATATCCTGTGTGAATGAAACTAAAAAAGTTTATGTCTTCTAAATTCGATATGAAAGATCTAGGAGTGGCTGATGTAATTTTGGGAATTAAAATTATTAGCAAAGTGGGGGAGTTATTACTAACTCAATCTCATTACACAGAGAAATTCCTACAAAAGTATGTTCATTACAATGACAAACCAGCACCAACTCTTTAGATCCTAGTATTTAATTAGAAAAGAACACTGGACGTACTATCTCTCAACTAGAGTATTCCAGTGTCATCAGGAGTCTTATGTATGCTATGCATTGCACTAGACCAGACATCGCACATGCTATAAGCGTATTGTGTCGATTTACGAGTAATCCAGGTTTTGAACATTGGAAAGCTATTTCTAGAGTTTTAGCTTATTTGAAAAGAACCGTTGAATATGGTTTATCTTATAAAGGATGTCCTATTGTAACAGAAGGATATAGTGATGCAACCTGAAACAATGTAGAATCTAAGTCTACGACTGGAATGGGTCTTTACATTAGGAGGCGCTGCTATGTCTTAGGCTTACAAGAAGCAGACATGTATTTCTGACTCAACAATGTTGTCAGAATTGATTGTATGAACAGATGCTTGTAAAGAAGTGGAATGACTTAGGTATTTATTAATGGAAATCCCTTTATGGAAGAAGCCATCTCCAGCAGTCTTGATTAACTGTGACAATCAAGCAACGATATACAATGTGTCTAATAAGACATATAATGGAAAGTCTAGACATGTGAGTCTAAGACGTCAAATGGTGAGACAGTTACTCAAAAGAGGAGTTATAACTATTGACTACATAGAAACGAAGAAAAACTTGGCCGACCCACTTATAAAGAGTCTTCCAAAGACAATGGTTTCTATAAAGTCACAAGAAATGTGACTAAGGTATGTGAATGAAGGTTGATCATCTTTAATAGAAACCCAACTTATGTCTTGAAATAGATAGACAAAATTCAATGGGTACCAACAAGTTAAGAGAATGATTATGGAACACTAGATTGATAATCCCTTAATATTTATTGTTGGATTCTGCAAGAACAAAGGATGGATATATATCCGTAATAAGTCTAGAAACCTTAAAAGGTGTATCGCAGAAACACCTTAAGTGACTTACCTATATGAGTACGGAAATCAGGCCGTTTCCTAGAAAAGTAAGACTGCTTTCTAAGTTCACTCATGAACCAGGATTTAAGCACATGGCCGTTAACGTGCTGAGCAATACAGAACACTTTACCTAAGGAAATCAACATGTGTGATTGTTCTGGTTTTATCATTAGGGATACTTGGTTCAAGATTCGTTCACCATAAAATCTCGATAAGGCTATGAATGCTTTACACTAAGTAAAGGTTCAAATCCAAAAGATACCTTTTATTTATGTGTTGGTTTTCACGATGATGCAAAACTTGATCTTAGAACTACATAGGCTTGATCCCACTTGGGTATGTAGGAAGTCACTCTAGTGATGCAGCCGTTCTATTTATTTATTTTGAAAATTAGGGGAGATTGTTATAAAATTTTCAAACTTGCTTGGGGGCTTTGGGTTTTTTGTTTGGAAGAGAAAGAAGAAAAGAAGAAAGTCCCACACGCTAGAAGAATGAAGACTATATTTGTATAAATATAGTTTTCTCATGCGGATGTTGGGGCCTTGGGGCTCCCACATGTTTGCTTTGTTGTGAGGAGAGAAGTCATGCAACACCACACGCGCGCCGCCGCCTTCCGTCCGACCGAACCGAGCCGGGCCGGTCGGGTTCGGGTATGCGTTTCGGGTTCGGATTCAAAAATATTTTTAGATAATATGTGAACAGTAACGGGCCAGATTTCAGCCCATTAAGGACCCAGAACCGAAAATTCTAAATTTGAACTGATGGCGGGAAATTTGTAACGATTTCTGAAACGTTACAAAATGAATGGATGCGAACGTTTGTAATAGTTGTGAACCATTACAAAATGAATAGACGCGACAGTTGCAAACGGTTGTGTCGCTTGGCGAATAGACACCTCTCCACCACTATAAATAGCAACGCCCAGAAAATGTCTCAAAAAACAGTTTTTTCCAACGCTCTTCTTCTTCCTCTTGCACAAATCTGCGACGCCAGGGAAGTGTTGCTAATCGCTGCACTTCCAATTATTATATATTTTGTAACATCTGAAAGTGTTGCAAACGCTGAATCGTTGCAGATTTGTTTCTTCTTTCTCTTTATTCTATTCTATATAAATTGCATCATTAGAAATCGTTGCTAAAGTGTTCTTGGTCGGAACAAAGTCATACAAACTTTGAATCCGATTTCACTGTTTTAGGGCTTCACTGAATCCTAAAAGTCGATAGTTTGATAACCCGTTTGTACCTGGTGGGTTGAACTATTGTCTGAAAGAATATATTCCATAGATCCTTGAAGTCGGAAGTACGACATTGTCTTCATCGCCACCGCCATCAAATTCATCTCGAACAGGAAATCCCCAACAAAAAAGCCTTGTTCATCTTCTCCACCACCACGGGATCGTCTAGATCTCGATAAAGGGTTGGGAGAAATTTGGATCTAAAGGTGTCATCCATGGTGAGGTCAGACCCCACTTCACGATTATATTGAGGTGTTGTGGTATGGGTGAATCAAGGGTAAAGCGGTGGTGGCCGGCGAAGATGACAGGATGCGGTGGGCCCGGGCGAGAGAGATGGTGGAGTTGAGGTGGGGGGAGGATAGTTTCTGCGATGGAGGAGAAGTAGTTCTACGGTGGAGTTGTCTTGGATATTGATTTTGATTTTGGGTGATCTATGGAGTGAGGATTGTTTTGGATTTTAATTTTGACTTTATATGCCTCTAAGCTTATAACATAAAAAATTAGCAACTATTTGGATATTAATATCAAATATACTAGTAGCGATAATAATGGAGCTGCCACGGTGAGCCGCGATGTTGAGACTGGACCGCGTTATTTCCATTGAATTTAATTAGAAAATGAAAAGTAGAGAGGGATCTAAATGGTCACAAGGATGTAGAAAGAGTACAGAAAAAAAATTTCGTCTTTCCCGTGCCTTTTCAGGTCTATTCATGCCTTGGTATGTACTTTCGAATATGGATAGTGTCATATCTGTATCCATATCCGAAATCATTTTCGAATATGGGATATTCGTATCGGTGGATGTAGACGAATGTCGGATATTCTTCGATCAGTTCACAACCAATAAATACAAATTTTGATTTATTATAAATCTATTTATGTACTAAATATGTAAAAAATTTGTAAATACACTAAGAAAAAATAATTTTAATCGGTAAAATTTGATTTTTATATATAAAATATTTTTTATACCTGGATAAAATAGTAAACGACAATCATTTTATGTACTAAAATACATAAAAAATTACTATAATCTTGATAAAAACTGGACGGATAATTACCATGTATGGCAAAATTGTATCCACATCCTGTTTCGAATATTGGACAATTTTTCATATTTCGAATATGGATATGGATGGATTTCGTAATTTTTGGGTATTCTTGACAGCCCTACCTATGCCCCTTCAAATAACTTAGGGAATATAGGAATATCCTATGCCTTTTCTACGTCTTGAAACTATAAAGGGCGTAGAGAATGCATCGGAGAATTTTACGTATTT
The DNA here is from genome assembly GCA_030765085.1 of Allium cepa. Classification (NCBI taxonomy): domain Eukaryota; kingdom Viridiplantae; phylum Streptophyta; class Magnoliopsida; order Asparagales; family Amaryllidaceae; genus Allium; species Allium cepa. Next base: position 893,708,569 of record CM060928.1, on the reverse strand, counting down.
CTTATGCCCAACCATTTGTTGTAGGAATAGTGTAGGAAATTCCCTTATTTTAGGATATCACTGTTAGAGTTTATTCAAAAGGGATGGTAGACAACTGTGATGATCCACCTTTTTGTATGGTTTAAATCGACAATAAACCACACATGCCTAACTCAAACCATTCAAAATGGAGGATTGTCAATGGGGTATAATAAGAAAATAAGAAAAAAGTAAGGAAACAAAAAAAAGAATCTCGTAGTGGAATGACAAAATATAATAATCAAATAAACAGTTCATTAAGCTGTTTTATAATATACATTTGATTATTAAATTTACAACATAATCGGAGTACAATAAAAAACATACCAAAATGATGCCGCGGAATAATACTTTTAATATAATATACCAAACTCTGTCTTCGTCCTCTAGAAATAATGTCTCCAAACACTAAAAACTCAAGCTGACCCTAGCGTAATGAAAAGACAAAACAGTCGAATCAGAAATTAAAGTTCTTATGTAAGTTAAATCAACAGCAAATAAATATGAGTGTGATAGCTTCAGAGATGTTTACGGAATTTTACATCTCCTATCCAGTGTATACGTGCGTGCAATAACTTAAGAGATGTAACGGGATTTTCCATCCCCTTAGGATCCGTTAAACTATCTCTATGTAGTAAGATGCTGTAACAGCCCTAGTTTTTAGCTATTTATTTCTTTTAATTTTTTTTTTTTAGGAATATAATTTATATAAATTGTGTTTACCAATATTGTTTAAATATTTAATTTAGAGAATTAAACTCGTTAATTTAATATGATTTTTGTAACTAAATTTAAGAAGAAGAAAAAAAAAGGAAATTTTTATAATGTATAATGAAGTGTGTGGTAACTAAATGTTTTGGATATTATCATAATATCTGTTGTTATACCCATTCCCTAAAAATAATGAAAAGGAGAAAATTTGTAACATATTAAAGTAGTTAATTAATTATGTTAATTTGGTAGGTTATGACATGCAAATCATGTTGGTGGAATATTCTCAATTTTGACATATTAATTATGTTAGCAGTGAACATTGTTAAGCAATTTAAAACAATGAAACTTACAATCAATTTATTTGATAAATCTACCTTATTCCTAGTTAGCAATTCAAAACTTGAATAAAGGCACATACGGATATTTTAAAATGGAGTTAATGACAATTAATAGATATTTCAAAAAGAAATTTATGACAATTAATAGAGAAATTAATTGTAAAATTTCAGTAGTTGACCAGAATTAATTTATTGAATAATTAATGCAAATTAATAAAATTGATGAAAGATAAATAAGTTAATTCTTTTGGTTAATGGCATGAGGACACGAGGTTAATCCCCATTTTGTAGGAGAAATCTGCCCGTGTAACCAGTCCGGCTACCAGTGCCTACAAAGCGGACGGATTAATGTGAGACGTCGCAGGATTGATAATTAACAAAAAGGGTTAATTAACTAATTAAGTTAGTAACCAAATTTGAGTATGTAATTAAAGGAGGATAATTAATTGGTAATATGGTAATTAATTGAAATCAATTAAGGAGGGTAATTAAAAGGGATAAGGTAATCAATTGAAATCAATTAAAGGCAATTAAAGGGGAATTAATTGATTAGAAGAATATGGAAATCAATTAGAGGGAATTAACTAATTTTGAAGTTTTAACTTTGTTAAAAGATAATTAAATTCGCAATATTAAAGTGAATATGGTATACATGTATATATGAAAACCAATTTAATTCAATCAAATTGGAAATCAAATTTGCCTTCCTTTGCGCGTGACACAAAATTTTATTCTTTTAACATTTTGACATTTGCCTCTTACCATTTGTTTCTTGAGCATGTCACTGTATTCATTTATTCACGCAGCCTTATCCACAAAAATATCAACTCTTCCAATTGCCATTTTTCCTCTCACCTAAATTAAATGCATTCAAAATTTAATCTTGCCTATCTTTGCAAATTTTCGCATACCCATTATATCTCTCTGTTTCCACTGCGTTTGTTTTGCAATAAATAAATTTTTCGAACCATTGATCAAGTAAATATTTATGTAAGCATTTATTACTTTTGCCTTTTCAGTTAAAAGCTTTTTCATTGCTTACCATAAATCACGCAAGAGCTCAAGTTTTGCTTCCTCAATCAAATCTGTTCAAATTTGCAGTAACGCATGCTTTAAATTTAGATTATAACTGGTGTAAATCATGCAAGCTATCTAAAAAAAAAAAATCCAAAAGAGTGATATCGTTCAAACATAAAACTGGAAAGAGAAATCAACGCATGCATTTATCACAATTTTCGTGTAGCGTTCAAACAAGAAGAACTGGAAATAAATCTCTTGCCTAAACGCATGCACTCAAAAATCAACGCTTGCATTTATTTCTTACGTTTTCAAACCTACATATTTATCTCCCCTTTTTATTTCGCAAGTTTATCTATAAATACTTTGCCTCATTCACATAAGTTTTCATATCTCCTTGTTTGTCCCTCTCTGGTACAAGCTTCTATCAGGTAAATAATTTGCATTGTTTATTTCTTTGCTTCTTCCAATTTTCCTTCCTCCTTCTTGTGTTCTCTGATTTCCTTGCTCGGCTACTTCCCCATCATGCCGTGCCATTTATAAATACATATAGAACTTTGTTAGTAGTAGGCTGGAAGAAATGATATAAATTGATTGTAGGAAGCAAGACTATGGAATTAGTGTAGTTATGATGTAGTTAGTGGTATTGTGGATTTGGATAAAGTGCAGTTTGAAGAGGAAGGCATAGAAAGAAAAAAAAGAATTACAATTTAATAATGGAGAAGATAAATTGATAAGGAGAAAATGATATGAAATGTTGTTTAATTCAAATAAACAATATTGTATGAATAAATCTTGGGTGAATATAATAAAATGACATTTATTTCAATTTTTAGTGGTTGAAATAAATTTAAGATGGTTAAAAATAAATTTAACTACTTATTTGAGAATTTGGGTGGATAAATATCAATGGATTGTATTTATTATGGTTAATAAAAGGATATTGGTGATGTATACCAATAATCACCTTTTAATGTTTAATAATAAAAGTAAAAGAAGAAATAATTTGCCTAAACATGATGAACATGTATGTGAAATAAAGTATTATTTAATGAATTCGAATGTAGTTAGTGGCTACATTTGATTAAATCGAATAATTTGAACAGTATTGTGTTTGTTGCCAATATTGTCATTTTATTTAAATAAATATATATGAGAATGAAAATAATTGATCATGATAAATATGATTAAAAATGTGAGAAATAATTTAATAATGTCTAAACATGTATTTGTTTTGTTTGGGTGCATAACATCTTTTTATTCAATCAATTGTATTAAATTTGCAATTTATTTTGCAATTTATTCAATTTATTTTATGCATGCGTACGGTTGAAGTATGGGCCTAGGATATGTTGAGACGGTTAGCGGGTTGTAGTAGTCGAGCAAGTTGAACTAAATTTCTTTTATTCTATTCGTTCCAGTTGTTCTGAAATTTTGCTTTGACCGTAATTTTTAAATTCGCATACTTGGTATTTGGATCTTATAGATTTAAGTCAAGGCTTTGCATCCGCCGAAGTTTGATCGTGCTTTCCGTTTTTTTTTCCGAAGTAGATACCGTGTTTGATTTAGATCCACTGCAGCGTTTAAGGTGAGTATTCCTCACCAGACATATGTACATATATTTTGTGAATTATCGCAAGTGTATGTGTAAAAATTTTATTTAAATATTATCTGTCTGTAGTATAACGTAGAATGATGAATCCCATTTAAATTGACACCTCATCAGTTATTATCTGTTGTATTATTTCTGCAGTTATATTATATTATTGTTTATTTACTGCTTAAATCACCACTGCAAGTTCCCTGTTAAATTTAGATTGTTGTGGGCTGAAATGATAGGCCTAAATGATGATTACTGTGCTATTATTATGTTAACTGTTTAACTGTTAACTTGGGATTGCGGGTTTGAAATGATAGAACCCGGGGTTTGTAAATTACGGATTGAAATGATATAAATCCGTATCACTTGACCTAGGCTAGAAAACTATATACAGGCCCGTGGTCCTTATAATATTTTCTGAAATATTTAAAATTATTTTGGAAGTTAAATATTTGATTTAATATCTTTAAAGGATTTTATATTGATTTTGAATGAGTTATAAATGTTAATAAATAAATAAATAAATATTTGAATAAAATTTTGGAATATAACTTATTTTGGAAATTCTGGATTTTTGAAAGGATAAGATTTCAGTTAAGAAATATATATATAAGTTATATTTGGAAATATTTATTAAGTTAAACAATCTACTAAAGCATTTAAATGGTGTCTTTTGAAATTGGACTAGTTTTACCCGTAACTTTAGGTAGCATTTCCTAAGTGCTATAGAATCTGGAATTTGATTGTTTTGAAATTTAAGGAATTTGATAAATTATATTTATGTTTAAGTTTTGGAGACCTTTAAGATATGAGATTTATAACTGGATTTTTCTTAATAAATCTAAGATGAACATTCTAGTGTTAAGTAAATTTTGAAATTATTTAATGGCATAATTTTGGAGTTTTATCTATGGAATTTATGGGAATATTCAAGACGAAATAATAAACACTAATTTGTTGAAAGAAAAAATATCCAACCTTAGTTTTGAATATTAATACTCCAATTGGATATATATATAGGAATTGAAATGGTCTTGGGAACATGAAGTGATATTTAAATTATGGTTTAAAATAAAGAAATATATTTGTAAAGCTATGTAAATTATCTTCTTTACAAAGTAACCATAAAGTTAAACCATTTATATCCAAACCATTTGTGTTTTGGGAGTTATGTTTTTTTTTAAAGAAAAATTTCCAATATATTATGGTTTAAAGGTATAATTCAAATATTTGGTTTCCAGATATTATAAATTTTAAGCAGTATGGTTTTGGAAAAGAATTATATTTGAATATAACGATATCATGTTGTTTTGGGTTTTAAATGATATCGTATTTATAGTTTTGAAATGGAAATGTTTATACTGGTTTTAAAGTATAAATTGTTTTTAAATGACCACGGGTTATAATAACGATGGGTTGGCAAAGAGACCGGGATCGGATATGGACATACTCTCTGTCGATACCGAAAACCACTTTGACCAACCGTGTACGCGATGGAGATTCCAGAATGAAGTAGGTCGGTGGTGGCGTTTCCTGTAAGGTAAATACGTGGACCCGACTCCCGTGAGTTGGCATAAGGTGGCTAAAACAGGAGCAATTCCAGGCCAATGAGGTCATTCCTCTGATCGGACGCTCCTCTTCGATATTATACTATGATTTTGGATTGATTCGGTGGCCACCTCTATATTTTGATTTTGGGGAGTTAGTCCGAGGTGGGCGGTAACTGCGGCTACGCGTTTCCACCAGCCTGGATAGCAATTGGTATATCTACCCTGGCATTGCCTAGTTGTGCCGTGTCATCTACCATACCGAGCCTTGTACGAGTTTAGATTTCTCCCGTAGCCCGTGTGGTATCCTCTAGTTGCTTCCCGATCAGGAGGAGCTATGATATTGGATGGACTACTGGGACTATTACGTGTTAAGGTGGAAAATGTAAAGCCTTAATGCTATTTAAAAGTATGTTTATTTTATAAATAGACACTATTATAATAGCGCAATATACTACATAGTAAATAGTTTGACGGATCCTTAGAGGATGGGCGGTCCCAAGCATCCTTTAAGTTACTTGCTCTATATTACAGTACACTTGAATTAGCTTACATTATATAAGTATGTATGTCCTGACTCGAGTGTTATGTTTTATTTTTCGCTCGGGTCAGCCTGAGTTGCAGCTTCAATTTCTTCTCCGTAGCTAGGACACTCAGTAGATCATTCGCGCTGCTGGAAGTTGTTTCAGCCTTTATCTTTTCTGGAATTCAAGACTTTGAAGACTCTATCTCTATTTATGTCTTAAAATTTGTATTGAGGATTATAGACAATGTAAGTTCTGTTTTGTTGAAGTTATATCAGTGGCTTCATGAACCACTAAATTTTTAATTTCCGCTGCGAGATTCTGATATCTGTGTATGTGATTCTGTGATCTATTTATTGTATATTCTGAGTTTTGCCAAATTTATTCTACAACGCAGTATTTTGAACAATTCAAGTCCGACAATGTGCGGATGCGAATGGTTGAAAATATTGGGTCGTTACATTTGGTATCGGAGCTTTGGTTCTAGGCAAAACTTAGAATGTATGGTAAATTTGATTTACAGAATCACGTTCATTCGAGATTGAACCACTCTCTTTTCGAATTTTGGAACATTCCCTACGGTTCCAAAGCTCATTCGTATCCCTCACTTTTTCATCTGCTTTAGATTCTGGAGTATCTCATAACTCCACTTCAGATGATCTTTATTGTAAATTGGCGGTCTCGCCATTATTCTAATAAAGGGGTGAAACTCCTTTACCATTAGCATTGATTCACCGGAGATTTATATTTATCCTCGGTTTATATGCTAGTATCTTTGGTTATTCCAAATTCTATCTCTTCGGATCAAATGTAGATTTACCCCAACCACATCGATATGGCTCTTTAAGTCACGGATGACTAGGTCAAGGTTGTCCGCGACTTATATAGACTTACCCAGTTTCCTTATTCTGATCTTCTGATTTCAATTTATCTTGAATTCTATTTGATTTGAGTTCATCAAATTTGAGTCTCTATCCTGGTTTGAGAAGTTTATTCCTATATTTGAAATTAAAATCTAATATTATATATATGAGTATAATTTTCAAAATTTTATAATTAATTTAACTAGTTGTCAAGAGATAATAGTTTTGATTTTATTTATGGTGTTGTAAGCATGTGTTTGTCTAATAAATAAGTGAATATAAAACAATGATTATAAATTAATTTGGAAACAGAAATGAATTTAAAACTAAAACTTGAGAATTAAATTTCTGATGATTTCAAACCTTGTGTTTAAATTTTAAAAGGATGTAATAAGTATTTTTGTATAGAAATTTGTTTCCAAAGAAATTTTAAAATTAGTGCTTTTCTCTTTGTCACTGGAAAATAATTTCGGTGATGACTGCAGCATCATCGACATTCATTTTCGAGTTTCGAAGTGAAAAGACCATTCTGTAGTCTGGCTACAGTGTTTCCTTGAGATTTTAATTGATTTGAATTTCTAAAGTATGACTTAATATATATAGATATATAATTTAAATTTGATTTGACATATTAGGTATATATATTTAGTTATCTCTAAATGGTTTGAAGGGAATCAGGAATTTAATTCTTAAAGTTATCTTGAGGAAGGAAAATAAATATAATAACAAAAATTTGAATAAAAAGGTTCCAATTGGAGATAATTAAATTGAAAGTTTTATTTGTATAACACCCAATTTCATTTAATATAACTTACCTTGATTTTCAAAAGTTAACATGTAATTGGATAATATACAATATAAAAGGATTTTATGAGTGGTTATAATAAATATTATACACTTAAATTTTAGTTATAAAAGATTAATGGGGATAAATAAGGAAAAGGAATTTAAGGAATTTTATTCAAATGTCTTAATAATCAAATTAATTTAATATGGATCCGTAAATCTAACCAAGAGATTTTAATAAAAGGTTATTTCCTGAAATGAATATGTTTGTGTAATAAACAAGGTATCTTTGAATAAGGAAAATATATTTGAAAGGGATATTTTTGGAGTAAGGATTATATATCTTCAAATCATAGTTTAATTGATGTCTAAATAAATAGTTAAGACGTATTCTAATATCACTAAATTTTGATAATTGAGAATTGGTTTTCAAATGGAAATTCAAGGGTAACTTATTGAAGGAATATCTTATTTATAAGATAAGTATTTTTAATAAAGTGTTAGGTTATTTGTTAAAATTCAGAGTTAAGTACATAATAAACTGATTAGGAATACTATTATATCTACAATAGCATATTATGAGTGCTGCTGTTTCTAAAAATAAAATGTTTTGGAAATTTTTTTTATAAATGAACTTAGGAATATTTCAACCTTGAAATGAATATTGTTTGGCATTGAATTTAAAAGGTATAAATGAAGATTATTTTAAAGGTATTATGATTTTAGTAGCATGATTTCCAAATTTATAAATTTAATGATTTCAAAGCATTATGATTGCAAATTTATTATCTTATTTGTTTTCAAACTATCTTTAAGTGTCCTTGGTTTCCCTATCAGCTACAGAATGAGGAGGCTATTGCTTATACCAGTCTATTTAGAAATCTTTTCTATAATCTTTAAAAATCTTTGTTACTCATCGGGGCCTGAGCACCGCTTACCACCCATAGACCGACGGTCGAACTGAAAAGAGTAAAACCGATTCTAGAAGATCTTCTTCGTGCTTCGAATCCGGAACTATTCGTTTAAAGTTCTTGTTTATCTAGCTTATCTTCCTTTGTTTCTTTTCTTTTGTTCCTTTTCGAGGACGAAAAGTTCTTAAGTGGGGGAGAGTGTAACAGCCCTAGTTTTTAGCTATTTATTTCTTTTAATTTTTTTGTTTTTAGGAATATAATTTATATAAATTGTGTTTACCAATATTGTTTAAATATTTAATTTAGAGAATTAAACTCGTTAATTTAATATGATTTTTGTAACTAAATTTAAGAAGAAGAAAAAAAAGGAAATTTTTATAATGTATAATGAAGTGTGTGGTAACTAAATGTTTTGGATATTATCATAATATCTGTTGTTATACCCATTCCCTAAAAATAATGAAAAGGAGAAAATTTGTAACATATTAAAGTAGTTAATTAATTATGTTAATTTGGTAGGTTATGACATGCAAATCATGTTGGTGGAATATTCTCAATTTTGACATATTAATTATGTTAGCAGTGAACATTGTTAAGCAATTTAAAACAATGAAACTTACAATCAATTTATTTGATAAATCTACCTTATTCCTAGTTAGCAATTCAAAACTTGAATAAAGGCACATACGGATATTTTAAAATGGAGTTAATGACAATTAATAGATATTTCAAAAAGAAATTTATGACAATTAATAGAGAAATTAATTGTAAAATTTCAGTAGTTGACCAGAATTAATTTATTGAATAATTAATGCAAATTAATAAAATTGATGAAAGATAAATAAGTTAATTCTTTTGGTTAATGGCATGAGGACACGAGGTTAATCCCCATTTTGTAGGAGAAATCTGCCCGTGTAACCAGTCCGGCTACCAGTGCCTACAAAGCGGACGGATTAATGTGAGACGTCGCAGGATTGATAATTAACAAAAAGGGTTAATTAACTAATTAAGTTAGTAACCAAATTTGAGTATGTAATTAAAGGAGGATAATTAATTGGTAATATGGTAATTAATTGAAATCAATTAAGGAGGGTAATTAAAAGGGATAAGGTAATCAATTGAAATCAATTAAAGGCAATTAAAGGGGAATTAATTGATTAGAAGAATATGGAAATCAATTAGAGGGAATTAACTAATTTTGAAGTTTTAACTTTGTTAAAAGATAATTAAATTCGCAATATTAAAGTGAATATGGTATACATGTATATATGAAAACCAATTTAATCCAATCAAATTGGAAATCAAATTTGCCTTCCTTTGCGCGTGACACAAAATTTTATTCTTTTAACATTTTGACATTTGCCTCTTACCATTTGTTTCTTGAGCATGTCACTGTATTCATTTATTCACGCAGCCTTATCCACAAAAATATCAACTCTTCCAATTGCCATTTTTCCTCTCACCTAAATTAAATGCATTCAAAATTTAATCTTGCCTATCTTTGCAAATTTTCGCATACCCATTATATCTCTCTGTTTCCACTGCGTTTGTTTTGCAATAAATAAATTTTTCGAACCATTGATCAAGTAAATATTTATGTAAGCATTTATTACTTTTGCCTTTTCAGTTAAAAGCTTTTTCATTGCTTACCATAAATCACGCAAGAGCTCAAGTTTTGCTTCCTCAATCAAATCTGTTCAAATTTGCAGTAACGCATGCTTTAAATTTAGATTATAACTGGTGTAAATCGCGCAAGCTATCTAAAAAAATAAATCCAAAAGAGTGATATCGTTCAAACATAAAACTGGAAAGAGAAATCAACGCATGCATTTATCACAATTTTCGTGTAGCGTTCAAACAAGAAGAACTGGAAATAAATCTCTTGCCTAAACGCATGCACTCAAAAATCAACGCTTGCATTTATTTCTTACGTTTTCAAACCTACATATTTATCTCCCCTTTTTATTTCGCAAGTTTATCTATAAATACTTTGCCTCATTCACATAAGTTTTCATATCTCCTTGTTTGTCCCTCTCTGGTACAAGCTTCTATCAGGTAAATAATTTGCATTGTTTATTTCTTTGCTTCTTCCAATTTTCCTTCCTCCTTCTTGTGTTCTCTGATTTCCTTGCTCGGCTACTTCCCCATCATGCCGTGCCATTTATAAATACATATAGAACTTTGTTAGTAGTAGGCTGGAAGAAATGATATAAATTGATTGTAGGAAGCTAGACTATGGAATTAGTGTAGTTATGATGTAGTTAGTGGTATTGTGGATTTGGATAAAGTGCAGTTTGAAGAGGAAGGCATAGAAAGAAAAAAAAAGAATTACAATTTAATAATGGAGAAGATAAATTGATAAGGAGAAAATGATATGAAATGTTGTTTAATTCAAATAAACAATATTGTATGAATAAATCTTGGGTGAATATAATAAAATGACATTTATTTCAATTTTTAATGGTTGAAATAAATTTAAGATGGTTAAAAATAAATTTAACTACTTATTTGAGAATTTGGGTGGATAAATATCAATGGATTGTATTTATTATGGTTAATAAAAGGATATTGGTGATGGATACCAATAATCACCTTTTAATGTTTAATAATAAAAGTAAAAGAAGAAATGATTTGCCTAAACATGATGAACATGTATGTGAAATAAAGTATTATTTAATGAATTCGAATGTAGTTAGTGGCTACATTTGATTAAATCGAATAATTTGAACAGTATTGTGTTTGTTGCCAATATTGTCATTTTATTTAAATAAATATATATGAGAATGAAAATAATTGATCATGATAAATATGATTAAAAATGTGAGAAATAATTTAATAATGTCTAAACATGTATTTGTTTTGTTTGGGTGCATAACATCTTTTTATTCAATCAATTGTATTAAATTTGCAATTTATTTTGCAATTTATTCAATTTATTTTATGCATGCGTACGGTTGAAGTATGGGCCTAGGATATGTTGAGACGGTTAGCGGGTTGTAGTAGTCGAGCAAGTTGAACTAAATTTCTTTTATTCTATTCGTTCCAGTTGTTCTGAAATTTTGCTTTGACCGTAATTTTTAAATTCGCATACTTGGTATTTGGATCTTATAGATTTAAGTCAAGGCTTTGCATCCGCCGAAGTTTGATCGTGCTTTCCGTTTTTTTTTCCGAAGTAGATACCGTGTTTGATTTAGATCCACTGCAGCGTTTAAGGTGAGTATTCCTCACCAGACATATGTACATATATTTTGTGAATTATCGCAAGTGTATGTGTAAAAATTTTATTTAAATATTATCTGTCTGTAGTATAACGTAGAATGATGAATCCCATTTAAATTGACACCTCATCAGTTATTATCTGTTGTATTATTTCTGCAGTTATATTATATTATTGTTTATTTACTGCTTAAATCACCACTGCAAGTTCCCTGTTAAATTTAGATTGTTGTGGGCTGAAATGATAGGCCTAAATGATGATTACTGTGCTATTATTATGTTAACTGTTTAACTGTTAACTTGGGATTGCGGGTTTGAAATGATAGAACCCGGGGTTTGTAAATTACGGATTGAAATGATATAAATCCGTATCACTTGACCTAGGCTAGAAAACTATATACAGGCCCGTGGTCCTTATAATATTTTCTGAAATATTTAAAATTATTTTGGAAGTTAAATATTTGATTTAATATCTTTAAAGGATTTTATATTGATTTTGAATGAGTTATAAATGTTAATAAATAAATAAATAAATATTTGAATAAAATTTTGGAATATAACTTATTTTGGAAATTCTGGATTTTTGAAAGGATAAGATTTCAGTTAAGAAATATATATATAAGTTATATTTGGAAATATTTATTAAGTTAAACAATCTACTAAAGCATTTAAATGGTGTCTTTTGAAATTGGACTAGTTTTACCCGTAACTTTAGGTAGCATTTCCTAAGTGCTATAGAATCTGGAATTTGATTGTTTTGAAATTTAAGGAATTTGATAAATTATATTTATGTTTAAGTTTTGGAGACCTTTAAGATATGAGATTTATAACTGGATTTTTCTTAATAAATCTAAGATGAACATTCTAGTGTTAAGTAAATTTTGAAATTATTTAATGGCATAATTTTGGAGTTTTATCTATGGAATTTATGGGAATATTCAAGACGAAATAATAAACACTAATTTGTTGAAAGAAAAAATATCCAACCTTAGTTTTGAATATTAATACTCCAATTGGATATATATATAGGAATTGAAATGGTCTTGGGAACATGAAGTGATATTTAAATTATGGTTTAAAATAAAGAAATATATTTGTAAAGCTATGTAAATTATCTTCTTTACAAAGTAACCATAAAGTTAAACCATTTATATCCAAACCATTTGTGTTTTGGGAGTTATGTTTTTTTTTAAAGAAAAATTTCCAATATATTATGGTTTAAAGGTATAATTCAAATATTTGGTTTCCAGATATTATAAATTTTAAGCAGTATGGTTTTGGAAAAGAATTATATTTGAATATAACGATATCATGTTGTTTTGGGTTTTAAATGATATCGTATTTATAGTTTTGAAATGGAAATGTTTATACTGGTTTTAAAGTATAAATTGTTTTTAAATGACCACGGGTTATAATAACGATGGGTTGGCAAAGAGACCGGGATCGGATATGGACATACTCTCTGTCGATACCGAAAACCACTTTGACCAACCGTGTACGCGATGGAGATTCCAGAATGAAGTAGGTCGGTGGTGGCGTTTCCTGTAAGGTAAATACGTGGACCCGACTCCCGTGAGTTGGCATAAGGTGGCTAAAACAGGAGCAATTCCAGGCCAATGAGGTCATTCCTCTGATCGGACGCTCCTCTTCGATATTATACTATGATTTTGGATTGATTCGGTGGCCACCTCTATATTTTGATTTTGGGGAGTTAGTCCGAGGTGGGCGGTAACTGCGGCTACGCGTTTCCACCAGCCTGGATAGCAATTGGTATATCTACCCTGGCATTGCCTAGTTGTGCCGTGTCATCTACCATACCGAGCCTTGTACGAGTTTAGATTTCTCCCGTAGCCCGTGTGGTATCCTCTAGTTGCTTCCCGATCAGGAGGAGCTATGATATTGGATGGACTACTGGGACTATTACGTGTTAAGGTGGAAAATGTAAAGCCTTAATGCTATTTAAAAGTATGTTTATTTTATAAATAGACACTATTATGATAGCGCAATATACTACATAGTAAATAGTTTGACGGATCCTTAGAGGATGGGCGGTCCCAAGCATCCTTTAAGTTACTTGCTCTATATTACAGTACACTTGAATTAGCTTACATTATATAAGTATGTATGTCCTGACTCGAGTGTTATGTTTTATTTTTCGCTCGGGTCAGCCTGAGTTGCAGCTTCAATTTCTTCTCCGTAGCTAGGACACTCAGTAGATCATTCGCGCTGCTGGAAGTTGTTTCAGCCTTTATCTTTTCTGGAATTCAAGACTTTGAAGACTCTATCTCTATTTATGTCTTAAAATTTGTATTGAGGATTATAGACAATGTAAGTTCTGTTTTGTTGAAGTTATATCAGTGGCTTCATGAACCACTAAATTTTTAATTTCCGCTGCGAGATTCTGATATCTGTGTATGTGATTCTGTGATCTATTTATTGTATATTCTGAGTTTTGCCAAATTTATTCTACAACGCAGTATTTTGAACAATTCAAGTCCGACAATGTGCGGATGCGAATGGTTGAAAATATTGGGTCGTTACAGATGCACTATATATGTGATGTCCAATCAATAAAGTAAATATTTTTCTTAGCAATAAGGCTTTACATTGATCCCCCTAACATATTTTGAAGCAGATAGTCTATGCAGGTCCTGTAACACAACAAGTAACGTCGGTAACTAGTGAGTCCCCGATAGGTGCCATACTAAAACAAAATCGTAGTGGCTGCGAATAAGGATAAAGAGTATGACATGGCACGTGAGGCAATGCCAAGGTAGGATACTGCCAGTTCGGGTCACAGGGTTGGTGGTAACGCATCGTAGCTATGACCGCACATCGGGTCCAACACCCCAAAAATCAAATCAAATCAAGGTGCATCGATAGAGCCAACATCAATATAGTAATACGAAGAGGTGTGTCCGCTAGGGGTAGTTAGGCCACTTGGCCTTAATATGCCATCATGTTTTAGTCATTTCAAATTGGCACAAGAGCCGAATTATCCATCATCGTTCACTTTCTACAAATCCAGCAATCGTTCACCTAATTCAATGACTTCATTCTGGATCATCCACCATGTGCACAGTTATTAAAGTGGTTCCAATATTAACAATGAGTATGCCGATGAGAGGGCCCAGTCCCTTTAACAACCAAACGTCATTTTTCACACCGGTTGGTTCTTTTATGTTTCAGAATCGATTTATATTTGATATCAAAATATCATATTCAATTCAAAATATCGTTCATTTCAAAATCATCATATTTACCCTAAATATGTCATTTTCACTTGAAAATACCATTTCAAGTTACAATTTTGGTTATAACTTCATATAACCACATTCGCATTTAAATCAACGATTTAAACATAAACATCTCAACCTTGCATAGTTTGAAAATGTAGAAAATAGTTTGAATAGTTTAAATAGTTTGATATAAAAAGGGTTTGAGTATTGAAAATAGTTTATATAGTAAAATAGTTTGGAAAATCAAAATAATTTGAATATTATAAAAATAGATTTTAAACAGTTTGTTTTAAAATAATTTATTTTCGAAAGTAATACCAAATCAAACAGTTTCTTTCCATTTCCACCATTCTGGAACCCATGTTCAAATTATGAATCAACAAAACTCAATTTCCAATCTTTCAATTTAATTGACTCAATTTCAATTTAGTTTCAAATCCACTTGATTCAATTTCAATTCGAAATAACTTCAATTTTCGAATATATTTTTATCGTCAAATTTGATTCCAATTTTAATTTACTGATTTAAATCACTTAAATCAAATTAACCTCATTGTTGAATTTTTAAGATGCAATTCCTTAAAATAATTAAAATTTCGAAATTAAAGTCATATATCGATTATAACTTCACATTTCCAATTCAATTCTTTAAAACAATTTCTTTTAACCCGTTTCAGTTTCACATTTCAAAGCTCGAAGTAGAAATAATTCAATTCATATAAATCCACAATTTATTTACTTTAAAATAATGTCATTTAATCAAATCCAAATTCAAGATTTTTAAAACCATTGAATTTAACAAATCCAGTGTCCGTATATAATTTTTTACCCTATGGCCAAGTGATCAGTTAATTCAATTCTAATTGCATGAGTTGGATATATATCATCTCAACCTAAAATTAGTTGACATAGGTATATATCATTTCAATCTATTTTTTAGTTTATTTGAAATATTTCAACTGATAATTTATAGGATGTCAAATAAATAATAGGATAATAACGGAGATTTATTCAAAAATAAATAAACAACCATGCATCCAAATTTAATTAATAGGCATATAATAACAATCAACATCGAATTCAATCAACATATCACAACAGTTTAAAATCATCGATTGTCGGTGTTTAACAAGAAATTAAATTGAAATTTAACTCAATATAAAATTCAGTTTCAATTCAAATGTCAATTTAAACTACAAAACAGCAGCCAATAAATTTCTTATCACTTCATAAATTTAATTTAACTAATAAAAAATTCAGTGTTGCGTGAGTGGGTTAAATCACCCACCTTCGATTTGTAGTCGATTTAAAATCTAAATAATCCCAAAATTTGAGCAATTTCAAAATCAAAGCAAACAGATTCCATATTGTCCGAAATTTCGATACGATCGCAATGGAGAAAACTGCACGCGAATCCGAGCTCGTATGCAAAAGTTATAAATGTTAGAAGATTTGAATATTAAAATTAAATTTAAATTAGAACAAAGGGCAAAATATACCCTCCTTAACCCAAGCTCGTGCCCTAACCCGCTTCAGCCTCAATCAAGAACCCACGGCCTCCACTAACAAACCTCCTGTCGTGCCACCTACAAGTGCCACCACCGCGATTTGACCACGTCACACCACTCCTCTCGGCCCACGCCGCAATCCCACATAACCACACGTCCAACTCCAAACACCACCATCATCAGTCCATCGCCTCCTTTTAGTGCTATTTCTAGCGATTTTGATAACTTGCCACCCAAACTAATACTATAGATCTACTCTATTGATCGCCCTCTACAGGCCTATACCTCTCGATCGTCGATTGGTTGACGATCCGTCGTTAAATCCAAAATCATAGCAACAAACGGCTAGGAATGATCGTCGATTTCTGGAAAAACAGAGCCTCCAATCGAAAAAGGAATTGCAGAGAGAGAGAGAGTGCGTTCGTCGAGAGCTTTCCAACGATATATAATTTGATGTAGTTCGCAGAGTTTGAATTTTCAATTTGATTTTGAATTTGCAATTAGGGTTTAGTGTCTGCTATTGAGAAGGAAACAGGTAATGGAATATATAGATAGAAATTGTAAGTACAGGTAATGAAAATAAGAAGCTGCTAGGGTTTATAACAGATCATATTGGGTCAAAACGATAACAACGACCCAAAAAGCCTGTTTCATTCCCGAAACGAAAATACGTCATCCAATATATCAAAATATATGTTTTCGATATTTATAAACTCAATGAAACTAATTTCAAACCCTAATTCCATTGTATATAGAATTTAGATTTTAAAATCAGATTATATTCATTTAAATTTTATTAACTGATTTTTACGTGTTTTGAGCTCGCACGATCAAATGATAAGTCCGATCGCTACGAAACTTGAAATCCTATAATAATTCAATATTACGGATCCGTTGAGATTAGATTCATCGAAATCCGAGATAGTGCCAAAAAGGCTAAATCTACACGTTAATTAAATAAATTATTATTAAATTGATTTAATCACTTTTAAATCCTAAATTAAAAGTTAACAATTTTTATCATTTCTGATTAAACAGAAATTAGTAATCTTTTAGTATTAAATATTCCATCTAAATCTAGGATTTAAATTATAAATTAGCTTCAGCTTATATTACAACCAAAATAAAACCAGTCGTTATAATTTAAATTTCAAATATCTTATTTAACTTTATATTTTAGATTATCAAAAACACCGGTCGTTGCAATCTCCCCGTCTCAAAACTTTTTGTCCTCGAAAAGAAACAAGAAAAAATCAAGAGGTTTGGTATGTGTTATTCAAAATAGTCAATTTACAAACAATTAAACTTACATATTTAGGTTTAACAAAATTTTGAAAATGACTCGACTTCTACACAAAATTACTACGTCCAAAATTTTTGGAAAATTTCGACAGAGTCTCCTTTGCGCGGTTAGGTCCGGAAAATAATAATATCAACAATCAGAATATTTATATAAACAATATTTCAATAATAAAATATCCCAAACCACGGGAAAAACAATAAAGTACCATTCCAAAAATCATAATCCGAAAACATACCTATTTGTCAGGCAAATAAACTTTATTTATGAAAACCAAAGTAGTAGCTATTGCTTCCATAAACCTGTATTTGACTCACATAATGCAAAAAAGTTAGAATACGTAAAATGAGAAATATATTAGATGTTTCAATTAATAATACAACAACATAACATAACAATAGTCTTATGCAAACAAAATAGTACAACTATCATATACAACAAAAGAATTCATCATACATCCATCGCAATCAAGACAAATGTTTTGTCCAGGTTTAGACACTTTTCATCGTACAAGGATGGCAAATAAACAACCAAGTGTAACTTGCGCTCAACAGTCTTTAGTAATTACTTATTAGATTATTCATACAACCTTAAACAAATTGAAGTATCATTTCCCAAACATCCCATAAACCAAACAACAATGAATTTTAAATATTTTTTAAGTTCATTCTATTGGTTTCAATTTTTTATCATTTACTTTCATTTATTTTCATTCATTCATACAATGTCGATATTTTTCATTCATTTATTTACATAAAAATTTCCCATTCAATATTTGAAATCATCAATAAACCCATTCTTAAAGTATTACATTTGTTTCTTTGTAGTTTAATTCACATTTATTATTTACTTATATACTCGATTTCCATTTAATATTCATATTCATTCATGAATCATTTCACCTTAAGTTTCTTATATCACATAATATTAAAACTAGTTATGAATCATTTCAACAGTTTCTTTAAGTTTATAATCATTTACTTAAATAGTATTCACTTTTTACTATTCAATTTAATTATTAAGAATTTCAAAACATTTGCTTAAGTCTATAACATTTCTTGGAACATCTTATTTTTTTTCATTTATAAAAATATATTCATTTTGAATCATTTTTGTTGCTTAAGATTTTACTTGTATAATATTCTATTACATATTCATTTTTTCTAATATTTCAACTTTTTATACATTATTGGTAAGTTTTATATAAGTTTTAAAATGTAATTGAATGTTATACAAATTTATCATATTCATTTTAGTTAACAAAAATGTTCAACAATTTACATCTTCTTAATTTTCATTATCCTTTAATTTACAAGTGACAAATCTTCAATTTCTTTATGGTTATTAAACATTCATCTCTTATTTTCCTTTTTCTCATTTCGAAAGTTTTCAGCTGTTAAAATTTCACTTTATTTCTATAACTGAAAATCATTAATTAATAGGAACTTAAGAATTCAAATACCGGGTTCATTTCTAATCACTTAGAAATAATATATACTTATATCTTTTATATACATACATATATATATATATATCAAATCTTTGAACATTAAAAAATTAATTTTTTTTTCACCAAACAACTATGTAGCAAAGCTACTATATTGGTCTTCCCACTTTGAAACTCGAAAATGAAAGTCGATGATGTCACGGTCATCACCGAAATTATTTTTCAACGACAAAAGAAGGGAGTACAGAATTTGTTTCCTTTCAAAAATTCTTTGAAAACATTTCTTTCAAGTGCCTTTTTGAAAACATTTTGAAGACATTTCTATTTGCAAATGCTTCCAAATAATACTAATATTATATTCCAATATCATTGAAAACCAATTTCAAAATTCCAAAACTTAAGTTCTCAAATTTCCAATTAATTTCATTTTATTGGTAAATCACCAACCATATTTATAAAATTACATTTTCTTATAACATACAGTAGTTAATAGTTCTGAAAAAACATGAATAACCAAACAATAAATGACAATAATTAAACATTATCATTTCCGAATAATCAACATAACAAAATAACAAAATCAATTTATGAAAATTATATATACATATATATATTTGTATATATACAAAATATAATACTAGTTAAATTATTTCGTTTACCTATTTATAACAAACCTGGTTTGGAGATTACATACATACATATACATACATACATATATATATATATATAAATTATAACGGAGGTTATAATTTAATATTGTAAATTAAAATATAATTGTAGATTTTAAAAATTTTATTTGGAATAAACAATTATTTTTGTAATTAAAATGGGAAAAAAATAAAGTTTGGAACTTTATTTTGTTTAGTTGGGAATAAAATATGGATTGGATAAGTATTTGGTTTAAATAAATTGAAGTATTGAAGTTTCATTAGTTCGAGCTAATAATTTAATTAGGTGATGTATTTCGATGTTAAATTGTTGAAATAAATCTAATGTAATGGAAATAAAGTTTTAAAAACTTTATTTTGAAAATTTGAGTAGAAAATAATCAAATTACAATATTATTTGGGTAAATGCAACAATGTTGGAAAACATTATTAATATTAATCCTTTATTGAATTTAAAATGAGAAATATGAAGATATTATTTTTTTACTAAAATAAAAGATGAAATACTGTTTGAAAATAATATTTTCATGATTAGAAGTGTTAAAATGACTTATAGTAATTTAATTCACAAGAAAACAATTTTTGTAGAAATTGTTGGAGTGAAAATAGTGTTTTATAATAAAATTGTGTAAATTATGAAATATAGATAAATATAAGGTTTTATTTATAAAAAATAACATTTTATTATTGAAATAAATTTTATTTTGTTAGAATAACAATTTTATTTTCATGCAAATGGGTGGTATATATTTTACTTAGCTTAAAATGAGAAAACTGGTATATATATTGATAATATAGGTTATAAATATATATTTCTTTGTAATTTCACTAAGTAAAAATTAGGTTTGGGCTTATTGGGTTAATATTTTCACCCATTAGACTAATCTGGAGACTTTGATGAGAAGGAAATAGCATGTACATAACTTTCATTCCACCATCTTCTACAAAAAACATTCACAGTAAAAGAAAATAGAAATCCATGGCTACTACATGTTAAATTCAATTTCCACTCAAAATTTGCTACAAATTCAAAGAGAAATACCACCAAACCAAG
This sequence comes from Allium cepa, assembly GCA_030765085.1. NCBI lineage: Eukaryota > Viridiplantae > Streptophyta > Magnoliopsida > Asparagales > Amaryllidaceae > Allium > Allium cepa. Next base: position 893,687,819 of record CM060928.1, on the reverse strand, counting down.
ATTATAAAAGGTGATCTCCACCAATACTAAATCTATCTCATCAAAAATCATGAATTAGATATGAATTTTCTGTAACAAATTCTATTTGTTCTACATGTTTCTTTTCTAGATTTTACAGGTTGTTGAAGGTCGTTTCTCCACCAAAAGCTTCCAACTTCCTTTTGAAATCACCCAAACACTTGTTAAATCATTGAGGTGAGTTCAAAACTCACAATTGTTATAAATCAAGCTTTGCCTGTAAAGAAAATTGCTCAGAAATAGTTATTGTCTACATTCTATTCTCTGTTTCTTATTTCCTTGCTTTCTGGTTTCTGGTTGCTACTTTGAGCATCCATAACTCTTTGATTTTCTCTTGAACTGCTGCTGTATCTTTTCTGAAGTGTCGTTTGGTTGTTAAACTTGTTTCATGTCAAATTTCAGCCATTAGTTCATTTGTTTACTATGTGAAATATTATTTGGAAGTTCAATAGGAAGCAGGAATCACCCAGGGAAATAAACTCCATAGCCTGGGTCGGCAGGTAGGTCAACTCAGTAGTCTCCAGGTCGACCTGGCATTGGCCTGGGTTGGGTCCTGTTGGCCCAGGTATGAGAAGTTGTGGCCATTGTTTTTATACTTTTCGCAACACTTTGTCGTTTTTGCTATGATTTTGGTCCTAATTCCTTTGCAATTTTGAGATGTTTTTTATGATGGCTATGGGCTATGATATCCATCATTGGGTTAGCTAAGATTTGGAGGAATTTGGAATTTAAAATGTTGAATTTAAATTCGATTTATATTTGAATATCGATTGGGTGTATTTCCAACATTTTCTTGATTCTCAAGCACTATTTCTTCCAAATAAGTTTTAAGAAAATTTCTAAATAGTTGGGTTTTTGAAATCTTTATTAAACATTTTTATATTATTATTAAATTATTTCAAGGTATTTAGATATATTCAAGCAAATTTTCAATAAAATGTCTTTAAAATTATTTCATAAAATTATTTTTAAAATTCCATTTTCTCAAGTAAATTATTTTATAAATAATATACATTATTTGTACACTATTCGGACATATGAGAAAGAGAATTAAACGTAGTAAAACCCATGGTATGCGACACGTGAGTTTACTTTATTGGTTAACTCCAGACTTATACGATCGAAACTATGTAGGTAATTGATTTTTGAGTTATTTAGCCAATTTATGGCGAGTTTTTGAGATTATAATTCCTATCTTTTAGGAATTATCTAGGAAGGCCCATATTTGGCGGGTTGTGGTTCGAGATCTATTATTCTAGGAGTATGATCTATGAGAACATGTTGCAATATTTTACTTGCCGATGAGATGAGGTGAATTTGAGTTTCTGAGTTTTGAGATTTTATGATGATTTCTGTTTTCTGATGTGGCAATGACTAGCGGTTAGTAAACCGTTAAGTGCGAACGTGTGCTATGGGACGCACGTTAACACTTTTCGAGTTCCTATCTGTAAGTTGTGACACATTCTGGGATTGCCAGTACTACAAAACCTTTGGGTCATCTGGGATTACAAATTTGATCGTCTGAGATTTACGACTTTAGTCTTCTGGGAGGGGCACCTAATATATATAGTACCAAGGGAATGGAACATGCGCTTCGCTTCGACATGCAAATAGGATTTGGCCAATCCAGGGAATTTTATGAGTTTTTGATTTCGATTCAACAGTTTGAGATGGTGAATTTACTTATAGCCTTGAGTTAGAGGAAGGCTTATATGTATATATGTGTTTTATGGTGATTTCGATATTGGGATTATAAACTCTTATCGAGTTTCATGAGTTTTGATTTGGAGATTTTGATGATTTCACAGATGGCTTATATGTTGCTTATGTTCATTTACATTGTATAGCCCTTGAATGCGAAACCTCTATGCTATGTTAAACCTTATCAAGTGATTAACTTTGAGCCTCTGTGGAATACCTATTCTTAGTTGTATAAATAGACTTTCTTATATCATTCCTTTATCTTTAAATGGGTGTTTCCCTTATGCACTTTTATTCCTTTATCGTTTACTAATATCAAGTTCTAGTTAGCCTAACACGTGTATTTATTACTCGGGTCAGAGCGAGTTGCAGGTTAGCTTTTGGACCTGTGTATTTGTATTGCTGTTCAATGACTTGATATTGTATCGTTATCATAATTTTGTTTCTGAATCGATCATAAAGCCACCAAAGTAGTGTTTTAGAAAGGAATTAAGTATGTTGAATACTCGTAATAAAATGAAAAAAGTAAGTGCAAAATCCGACATACTTAGCTCTTATCTAATGCAAGAGTATGATGGTCGCCCTGTACCATCCATACTCTCCGCATTAGCAGACAGAATTACTATGTAATTCTCTTTATTAATGTGGGTCTCGAGGTGGAGCATTACACTACTTTTGAAACAATATTGTGTCAGTCCGCCCTATTAAGTGTTTAGAAATCCCTATCGATGCCATTTCGTCTCATGCACCGAATAGAATTTATAAATACTCAATAGAACAACTTAACACAATACAAAACATTTCTATAACACTAATCAATACAATCTCTCGTATATATACTCTCAAACTCATTCTAGGGCTTTAGTTATCCTATCTCTAATGAGTTTAACCCTAATAGGCTTAGGTATCTCTAAACTAAAGTTTTGATACCAACTATGACAACCCACCTTTTTAGATAGTTTAAATCGATAATAAACCACACATATCTAACTCAAACCATTCAAAAGAGAGGATTGTCAATGAGATTTAATAAGAAAACAAGGGGAAAGAAACGAAACAAAACACATAATCTCGCAGTAGAATGAAAAAATATAATAATCAAATAAATTGTTCATGAAGCTGTTTTACAATAAACATTTGATTGCATAAATTTACAACATAATCAAAGTACAATCAATAACATACCAAAATGATGAGGCGGAATAATACTAATAATATAATATACCAAACTCCATCTTCATCCTCCAGAAATAATGTCTTTAAACATAGAAAAACTCAGGCTGATCCAAGCATATGAAAAGACAAAACACTCGAGTTAGAGTTAAAAGTTCTTATGTAAGTTAAATCAATAGAAAATAAATATGAGTGTGACAGCTTCAGAGATGTTTACGTGATTTTACATCTCTTATCCAGTGTATACGTGCGTGTAGTAACTTAAGAGATGTTACAGAATTTTCCATCCCCTAAGGATCCGTTAAACCATCTCTATGTAGTAAGATACATAATATATATGTAATGTTTAATCAGTAAAGTAAATATTTCTCTTAGCGTTAAGGCTTTACGTTGATCCCCCTTAACACATTTTTAAGCAGGTAGTCTATGTAGGTCATGTAACACAACCGGTAACTTCGGTAGCCAATGAGACCCCTATAGGTACCATACTAAAACAAAATCGTAGTGGACATGAATAAAGAGTATGAAAAGGCATATGAGGCAATGCCCCAGGTAGGATGCTACCATTTTGAGCCGCAGTGCGGGTAGTAACGCGTTGTAGCCACGACCGCCCACCACGTCTAACACCCCCAAAATCAAATTAAGGTGCACCGATCGAGCCAACATCAATATAGTAATACAAAGAGGTGTGTCTGCTAGGGGTAGTGTAATGCCCCTAAATTTTAATTAACATTGTAGGGGTTATTTAATTGGATAAATTAAATTGAATAATGTAAATAATTTGGGAGATGAGGTTAATATATCCAATGGCCGTGTCTTAATGTATGAACAAAAATAAGACTTAACTAAATTAAGAAGGAGGAATTTCCTAAGGGGTAAACTTGAAAATGGGGCTATATTTCTTCGTATAAATTTCTTCTTCCACCTTAATAAATTTTCACTCTCTCATTCATAACTCCTCACCAACTTTCGGCCGGTCATTAAAAGCTCGAGAAAGAGCAATAAATTGAAGAAAAAGTTAAGCAATAAAGCTAGGAAATTATCCCTTTCTCCAATTAACTAATCAAGGTGAATAATGATGTTTATCACCTCATTTTTTGTATTTGGATCGTTTATGGGTTATACCCAATTCATGTTTATGACTTTGGTTAGGATATAATCATTTGAACCTTTGTTTGGATAACACTTAGGTGCTTTAAAATGTTCATGGGCTAATTAACACGTTTTATTCGGTTTTGGTTAAATTTCGAGTTGTTTTGATATTCATATGCTTTGAAATTTTAATATGTTGAAGCATATGATTTATAAGATTTTTGGTGATTTTTCCTTAGTGGTTAACTAAGGTAATTAAATTAATTAATCCTATGGGCTAAAATGCAATATTGCTTCCGCCTTGGTCAAAGTCGGAAGAAAATTGCTTTCAAAAATTGATTTAGGGAAGAAGTATAGTGTTTTAAGAAAAAAGTTAACTTTGGTATATCTTTTACTATTTGAAAGCATAGGTTGAATCCCCTTGAACAATCACAATTAGACAAGCAAGATATAACATCACTTCAGTAGGCCCAGATGTTCCCTCAAACTCTAAAAGTTGCTTTTATCCCTTCCTCTAAGTCGAAAGGTAGACATGGTGATGAAGGAAAGAGGGTTGAAGCATCGGGGAGCTGCTTCCTTTGCTTTCAAATGGAAATAAAACTTGCTTTCAACTGAGACGAAGGGGGATCCTTCGATTATACAAATTTTTGTAAAAAGACAAAGTTTTATATACTCAATAAGGGCCACGAAGGGGACCATCAAAAGTCAAAACCTTCAAGAGTTAATTTTTTAACTGCTTTCCATAAAGATTTTAATACCTTTCGACAAAGTTGAAGGATAAACCTTCCGACAAGGTTGGAAGTATACTTTCAAAGGGTTGGTTCCAACACTAACACTTCATTTTTTTGAATGATTTCGAAAGGTTTTATTTCGAAAGGTCTTGATTTTGAAAGGTTTGATTTCGAAAGGTTTTGATTTTGAAAGGTTTGGTTTCGAAAGGTTTTGAAGGGGTTACCTTCAACGATCACAGTAGTTTTTGAGTTTCATTTCTTTCGAAAGGTTTATAAATGGTTTTAAGGGGATTCTCTAGGCTTTCGACTAGGTTGAAAAGAAACCTTCTGACAAGGTCGAAAGGTAGGACCTTTCGACAAGGGCGAAAGGTATGATTTTGTGATGCTTTCAAAAGAAAGGTTTCTGGAGGGGATAACTTTGGATGTTTATTTTCTTTTAAATTGGATTTCATTCGAAGGGTTTTAAAGGGCTGTTTTTAGCCATTTTTCTTCAGTAAAACTTTGCTAAGTCGAAGGGGTTACTTCAAAGGGTTATAGCATAAAATACTTATCTTTGTTTGAATATGTATGGAGGATCCTTATATAAAATGAATGTTAATAAACCTTGGGGACACCGGGGTGGGTTTAGTGTTTTCTATACATAGTTTGCGGTTATAAACATAAATATGCTTTTTAAAATATACATTGGGGCTATCAATATGATTTTATTTAATTTAACCTAATTGGGGCTACCTATGGGAATAGGTTAAACAGATGGGTACCCGGGGAAAATAAGTAATCATGAGGATCATGAATTTCTATAAATAATCATGGGGATCATGATGTTTTGATTGCCCAAGTGATGGGTTCTTGGTTAACCTATAAAAACCATGGAATGTGCGGTGGATAGCCCATCTGAAATTTCAAAAGTAAAGAATGTTTGCCAAAGGTGGTTAGCCTTCGGATTTGGCACATAAGGGTTCATAGCCATCCTAGGAAAACTATGGGGTGTACAGTGGATAGCCCACACCAACTTTTATAAAACAATGTAGGGTGGATAATCTGCATTTATTTTGGATGAATTTGGGACGGATAGTCCTATTAAATTTTTGATGAATAGTCATTTCTAAAGGTTTTAGAGAGGAACTTTAATAAATTGATTTTAGTTGGAAAATCTAATAAATTTCTTTTAGATGGGTTATTTAATGAATGGGTTGATGGGATATCTAATATATATGATTTATGGCTTTATTTCATATTATGTTAAGACTAATCATTTTGGGTGCAAGGGCATAATAAATGATTTGAATGTTTTGTTTGGACACTAGTAAGGGGAAAACCCATTCCGCTAAGCCGCGTGGTCTCAGTAGCTATCTATTTACGATAAGAGATGATAGGGGATTATTCATACCAGATTTATTGTCCGACTCAAAGTTTGCGTTTCTCCACAAACTCCCGGGTACTCAAAAATTAATTTGAGTAGTCTAAGAGTGGGAGACTTTCAGATTTTTGGACGAATAGGCTTCTGGAGACGTGCAGAAGGCATATTAGCTACATAGGAGCTATTTTGTGTATTCAACTATGATGTACTAAGAACTGTAAAGCTCATATTTATTAGTTCATTGATCATCATAAGGGAACATCTTCATATGTCACTCTTATAGTATTTTGTACATGTGATCTGAACGTGGTTAACGTTTGGAATTACGTAATTAAATCTTAAATTGTGATTTATTTAAAATGAAAATTTTGTTTATTGGAATTTTAAAATTTTTCATATTCTTATGTTCCAATGTATCAACATTAACTTTGCCGCATTCGGTCACGAAGAAATAACAACTACGGATACTACGACATCAGTAGCGATTATTTTTAGGCGTTAAAATACGAGATGTTACAAGTTGGTATCGGAGCATGATTTATATGCTTAAAAGGAATTTAAACCTTAAAATGTTTTTAAAGAATAATCTAATGAATCTAAAATATGGTTGGGCTTGGGTAATCGTTATAGTAACGTATGTGTACTTTGCTATAAAAATCTAGTATGTATTTCCCACTCTCTTAGACCATTCATCTATATCTTACCAAGATTGGATTTCAAGTAGTAGAGAAGTAAGATATGGAGGTAGGAAATGGAAGAGTGAATCAAGGTGGGATACGCACCGCAACACATAGAAATGTTCGACCCAATACTAGGAGCAACCAGGGTGGACAGGGAAATGCAAACCCAAATGCAAACCCAAATGCAAATACTAATGTTGGTGCTGAGATCCCGCCGGTTGATATGGGGATAACATATCAGTTCTTCGTGAATATGATACAAGCTGGAGCAGCTGCTGGAGTGGCTGTAAGGAATTCTAGAGGAGCTAATCCGATGGCCAATTGGCAATAATTTGCCAAGATAAGCAGAGATTACGATAGCCTTGGAAAAAGCCTTTTCTAGGAAACGAGGATGCAGTAGGAGTGGAGAATTGGCTATTTCATTGTGAAAGGATATTTGCAGATCTTGGCTTGACGGATATGAAAAAGAGGAGACTTGGTTCTAGGCAATTGCAGGGAGCAGTATTGTTTTGGTGGAACGGAGTTACTATAGGAGAGCCAAAGGAAGACCTAATTTAGGCTGAATTTCAAAGGAGGTTCAAAGAAAGATTTTATCAGAGGTTGCCAATTCCGCATTGCTCAGGAAATTTGCAGATTTAGTCTAGGGGATGGATCGGTGGTTGAGTACGCTATAGAGTTTGATAAGCTGTGCCATTACGGATATGCTACTGTGGATACTGTCATTCGTAGGAATGATAAGTTTATCAGGGGGTTGTATCCTGAGATCTCCATAGCAACCATGCTAAACCTCTGGGATCATGTCGTATTGTTGTTGAGATGGCTATTCGGAAAGAAGAGATGCTTTCTACTTTTGGAAAAAGGAAACCAGTTGAGATTCGGAATTTCCAGGGTAAGAAGAGGAAATTCTTCAAGAAGAGAGGTTCCCAGTCGGGGGTAACAGCTAAGAAGGGCATGGCTGAAATTGTTTGTTGCAAGTGTGACAAGAAGTGGCACTATGCTAATGACTGTCGCTCGGGTGATGGAAGAACAGTTGCAGTGAGACCGAATGTGAAGTGCTATAACTGTGGCCAGATGGGGCATTTGAAGGACAAGTGTCCCGAGGCTGATAAGGCTGGAAAGGGAAAAGTCTTTTTGTTAGAGCCATCATCCTTGAGACCAGTGGCTGCTAAGAAAGGAAAAGCTATGATGGAAGGTATGCTTATGATTCATAGTACTCCGATTCGGATACTATTTGATACTGGTGCATCACACTCTTGTATATCTCAGCATTTGGTTAATTGCTTATGTCTGGAACCTTTATACCTTATTACTCCTTAAAGGGTTCTGAATTCTATAGGAGGGTATGCAACTATGGGAATGAGATATGACCAGCTAGAACTTGATTTGTTAGGTCATATGTTTGCATGCAGTTTATATATTTTTGATTTTGTGGGTTTCGGGATCATATTGGGTATGGATTGGTTAGATATATATGATGCTAGGATATTTTTCCAAGAGGGGAAAATATCATTGAAGCACCTCAATAGCCATAACCGAGTTATTAGCTCAGTAAGGAGTTCGAACGGAAATGCTGATGCTTTATTAGGTGCTATGAGAACAGAAGCAGAGTAGAAGCAAGTTTATGTTGCAAGAGAGTTTGCGGATGTGTTTGAACCAGTTTCGGGATTGCCACCGAAAAGGGCAATCAAGTTTCAGATAGATCTCGTATTGGGAGTTGAACCTGTAAGTAGACCACCTAGTAGGATGTCACCAACCGAGATGAAGGAATTGAAGGTGCACTAGTGGAATTGGAAGGAAAGAATTTCATCAGGCCAAGCAGCCCGCCTTGGGGAACGGCCATGGTATTTATAAAGAAGCTAGATAGGTCGTTAAGGATGTGTATCGACTAGCGTATGTTGAACGAGAGGACGATCAAGAATAGGTATCCTTTGTTGAGGGTCGATGACTAATTCGATCAGTTGAGTGGAGCCAGAGTGTTTTTCCAGCTGGATTTGGAGACAGGTTCCATCAGCTAAGAGTGGAAAAGGACTGTATTGTTTTAACAACGTTTAGGACCAGATATGGGTCTTACCAGTGGTTGGCATGGTTTTAAATCTCCTATATCTCGCCCGAGATCTCGCTCGAGATCTCATTTTCACACTTAAACGAGGCGAGACATCAAATCTCCTCCATATCTCCCTCGACACTCATCTCGTCCGAGATATTCAAATTTCATCCGATATGTGGATCAAAATCTCAATCCGAGATCTCACACGAAGTTATACATTTTTCCTATTTTCCATAATAATTTTTATTTTCATATTGATTCACAAGAAACTACTCAATCCAATTATAATTTACGAACTTCTTGAACATATTCTTTACTGTTTATCTTAATGAGTCATAGCGAAAGGTTTCACTTCTTTATTACGTTCAAATAAAAGGATATTATTCAATCATTTTCATATCAATTAAGCTAATTAAGCTACTACTCTTCTAAAAATATTTCTTTTTCCATGTAAATCAAGTATGTTACCATTTTTATTTTTACTAAAAAGGTTATAATCGTTAAATAATTTTTTGACATATCAATTTTGAATACATAAGTACATCCGAGATATTCTCGAGATGCATTATAAGACCCGAGATGTCAATCCGAGATTTACACCCGATACATACTCATCTCGTCCGAGATCTCTCTCGATACGAGATAACTTATGTAAATTTCCAAGACGAAACGTGATCGAAATCTGATATTTAAAACCTTGGTGGTTGGTTATGCCATTCGGGCTTACTAGTGCGCCAGCTTTCTTCGTGGATTTGATGAACTGGGTTTTCCAAGAGCACTTAGATAGGTTCTTGTTGGTTTTTATTGATGACATTTTGGTATATTCTAAGAATGAGAAGGATCATGCAGACCATGTTAGAATAGTGTTGGAGATGCTAAGGCAACATCAACTGAAGGCGAAGTTCTCCAAGTGTCATTTCTGGAAGAAGGAAGTGAAGTTCCTTGGTTATGTAGTTTTCGAGGAAGGGTTAGCGGTTGATCCGGATGAGACCGAGACTATTAACGATTGGAAAAGAAAAGAGACGATAAGTGAGATTAGAAGTTTTCTTAGTCTTGCAGGTTACTACCGAAGGTTCATTAAGGATTTCTCATGGATAGCGGCATCCTTGACTATGCTAACCAGAAAGGACGTGAAGTTTGTTTGGTCTGACATATGTGAGCATGCGTTCCTTAAGTTAAAACATTTGTTAACCAATGCGTCCGTGTTAGTAGTTCTAGATGGGAATCAGAGATTGGTAGCTTACACGGATGCATGTGGTACTGAGTTAGGTGATGTGCTAATGGAGAATGGAAATGTTATTGCCTATGCTTCTAGATAGCTTAGACCGCATGAAGTGAGATACCCTACTCATGATTTGGAGTTGGCAATGGTAATCTTCGCATTGAACGTGTGGATATATTTATCTTTTGAGAGAAAGGTTTGAGCTATTTACGGTCATAAGTCTCTATGGTATTTATTCTCTTAGAAGGAGCTGAACATGAGACAGTAGAGATGGCGGGAGTTTGTTGCAGCTTATTTTTTTAGCATCGAGTATACATCGGAAAAGGAAATAAGTTGGCGGATGCGCTTAGCAGGGAACATCCGAATGTGGTGTTAGCTATGTTTACTGAATGGAAGGACTTGGAAGCATTGGCTGCTTGCAGTGTGCAGCTGAGGTCGAATGCTGGACCTAGTCGGAATATCACCATGATGTCTTCTTTGGAAGTTCGACCAGTGTTGATTGAATGAATTGATTTTAGGAAGAAAGAGGTTCCAGTGTTAGCCGAGAGGATTAGAAGGTTAGAAACTGAAGTCAAGATTAATGACTTAAGGGATTTTATTCTCGATCGTAGGGGTTGGTTGAGAAAGAAGGAATGGTTATGTGTTCCAGATGTTGGAAACCTAAGGAAGGAAATTCTTATAGAATATCATTGATCGAAGTTTACGATCATCTTGGGGGAACCAAGATGTATCAGGATATGAAGAGAAGTTTCTTATGGGAAGGAATAAAGATGGATGTTGACTTATGGGTAAAACAATGTTTGGACTATCAGCTAGTAAAAGCGGAACATCAGAAGCCGAGTGGTTTGCTTCAGTCTTTGGATATTCTAGTTTGGAAATGGGACTCGATATCCGTGGATTTTATTGACGGGTTGCCAAGGTCAAAACGGGGTAATGAAAGTATATGGATCATAGTGGACAGATTGACCAAAAGTGTATATTTCATTCCGATAAGGTTAACAAGGACGACACCTGTTTTAGCTAAGTTTTCCATGAAGAACATCATTAGATAGCATGGAATTTCTAGCAGTATCGTTAGTGATAGAGATGCTTTGTTTACTAGCAAGTTCTGGAAGCGCCTGCAGAGTATGTTAGGCACTAAGCTCAGTATGAGTATCGTTTATCATACTCAAACGGATGGGCAGACAGAGTGAGTTAACAAGGTACTGGAAGATTTGTTGAGAACTTATGTGATGGATTTTAGTGATTCTTTGGAAGATCGCTTGCACTTGGTAGAGTTTTCCTATAATAATAATTATCAGACTACTATTGGACTGGCCTTTTTGAAGCTCTGTATGAAAATCCATGCAATCACCAGCATGTTGGTTAGAGACCGGAGACAGATTGGTCCTTGGTCCAGATTTGGTGAGGGAGGCGATGGATAAGATCAAGTTGATACATGAAAGAATGAAGGAAGCCTAGTTTAGGTAGAAGAGTTACGCAGACAAAATGCATAAGTACCTAGGGTTCTCACTTGGAGATGGAGTTTTCATAAAGGTATCGCCGATGAAAGTGTAGTTTTGTTCAGGAAGACCGGGAAGCTAGCACCGAGATATGTTGGACCATTTTCTATATCAGAGAGGATTAGGAGACTCGCATACCGAGTAGATTTGCCGAGCAGTTTGGTCGGGTTCCACAATTTGTTTCATGTTTCTCATCTTAGGAAGTATGTTCATGATCCAGAAACTATCATCGCTCCGACAGCACTGGAGGACTTAGTGGTGGAACAAGATATGATTTTTATGAGGCAACCAGTTCATGTTGTGGAAAAATATGAGAAGATGTTAAGAAACTAGACTGTCAAATTGGTGAAAGTTCAGTGGATGATAACATGAAGGACTATACATGGGAGACAGAAGATAGGATTAGGGCTACTTTTGGGATGTTTTAGATGGTATGTTCTACATAGGGTTTATATAGAATTTGGCTGGTAGGTTATACTAGCTTTGCTTACATGGGATATATGCTTTTTGTTTTGTCCTTTCTGAAATTTTGGGGACGAAATTCTTTAAACAGGGAGATTGTAATGCCTCTGAATTTTAACTAACATTATTGGGATATTTAATTAGATGAATTAAATATAATAATTTGAATAATTCGGAAGATGAGATTAATAGATCCAATTGCCGTGTCTTAATGAATGAACTAAAATAAGACTTAACTAAATTAAGAAGGAGAAATTTCCTAAGGGGTAAACTTGGAAATGGGGCTACATTTCTTACTATAAATCCCCCTCCACTTTAATAAATTTTAACTCTCTCATTCATAACTCCTCACTAACTTTCTACCCGCCATTAAAATCTCTAGGAAGAGCAATAAATTGAAGAAAAAGCTAAGAAATTAAAGATAGGAAATTATCTCATTCTCCAATTAACTAATCAAGATGAATAATCATGTTTATCATCTCATTTTCTATGCATGGATCGGTTATGCGTTATACCCGATTCAGGTTCGTGATTTTGGTTAGGATATAACTTAAATCTTTGTTTGGATAAGGCTTAGGTGTTTTAAAATATAAATGGGTTAATTAACACGTTTTATTTAGTTTTAGTTAAATTCAGAGATTTTTTTATCTTGATATGCTTTGAATTTTAATATGTTGAAGTATATGATTTATAAGAATTTTGGTGATTTTTGAGAATTTTTCCCTTAGTGGTTAACTAAGGTAATCAAATTAATTAAGCCTAAGGGCTAAAATGCAATATTGCTTCCACCTTGGTCAAAGCCAGAGGGAAATTGCTTTCAAAAATTAATTTGGGGAAGAAGTATAGTGTTTTAAGAAAAAAGGTTGACTTTGATATATTTTTTACTATATGAAAGCATAGGTGAAAGCCCCTTGACCAATCAAATTAGACAAGCAAGATAAAACATCACTTTAGTAGGCCCAAATGTTCCCTCCAACTCTAAGAGCGGCTTTTATCCCTTCGTCTAAATTGAAGGGTAGGAATGGTAACAAAGGGAAGGGAGGTGAAGGGTCTAGGAGTTGCTTCCCTTGCTTTCAAATGAGACGAAGGGGGTACTTCAATTCGATAAATTTTATAAAAATACAAAGTTTTATAAGCTCAAGGAGGGGCCATGAAGAGGATCTTCAAAAGCCAAAACCTCCAAGAGTTAATGTTTTAAATGCTTTCCAGAAAGGTTTTAATATCGTTCGACAAGGTCGAAGGGTAAACCTTCCGACAAGGTCGGAAGTATACTTTCGAAGGATTGGTTCCAACACCAACACTTCATTATTTTTGAATGATTTCGAAAGGTTTGATTTCGAAAGGTTGTTTCAAAGGTTTTGAAGGGGATACCTTTAATGATTGCGAAAGGTTTTGAGTTTCATTCCTTTCGTAAGGTTTATAAATTGTTTTATAAGAGGGATACCCTAGGCTTTCGACTAGGTTGAAAAGAGACCTTTCGACAAGGTCAAAATGTATGATTTTGTGATGCATTCAAAAGAAAGGTTTCCGGAGGGGATAACTTTGGATGTTTATTTGCTTTCAAACGGGACTTCGTTCGAACGGTTTTAAAGGGCTGTATTCGGTCATTTTTCTTAAGTAAAACTTTGCTAAATCGAAGGGGTTACTTCGAAGGGTTATAGCATATAATACTTATTATTATTTAAATATGTAAGGGGGACCTTATATAAAATGAATGTTAATAAACCTGGGGATACCAAGGTGGGTTTAATGTTTTCGATACATAGTTGGGGTTACACATAGAAATATGCTTTCGAAAATATACATTGGGGGCTATCAATGTGTTTTTATTTAATTTAACCTAGTTGAGCTACCAATGGGAATAGGTTAAACATGTGGTATACCTGAAAATTATAAGTAATCATGAGGATCATGAATTTTTATAAATAATCATATGGGTCATGATGTTTTAATTGGCCAAGTGATGGGTTCTTGGTTAACCTAGGAAAACCATGGAATGTGCGGTGGATAGCCCACATCAAATTTCTAAAGTAAGGAATGTTTTGCCAAAGGTGGTTAGCCTCGAAATCTAGTAACTAGGGGTTCATAGTCATCCTAGGAAAACTATGGGGTGTGCGGTGGATAGCTCATACCAGCTTTTATAAAACAATGTACGATGGATAATCTACATTTATTTTGATGAATTTCAGACGGATAGTCCATTAATGTTTTGACGGATAGTCATTCTAAAGGTTTAAGAGGGGAACTCTAATAAATTGATTTTAAATGGGAAATCTAATAAATTGCTTTTAGATGGGATGTCTAATGAATGGGTGGATGAGATATCTAATACATATGATTTATGGATTTATTTCATATTATGTTAAGACTAACCATTTTGGGTGCAGGGGCATAGTAAATAATTTGCATGTTTTATTTCGATACTAATGAGGGGAAAATCCTTTCCTTTAAGCGGTATGGTCTCACTAGTTATTTATTTATGATAAGATATGATAGGGGATTATTCATACCAGACTTATTGTCTGACTCGTTGTTTGTGTTTCTCCACAATCTCTCGGGCACTCAAAAATTAATTTGAGTAGTCTGAGAGTGGGAGACTTTCAGGTTTTTGGACGAATAAGCTTCCAGAGACATGCAGGAGGCAGCAGTAGCCATATAGGAGCTATTTTGTGTATTCCATTGTGATGTACTAAGAACTGTAAAATTCATATTTATTAGTTCTCTGATCATCATAAGAGGACATCTTCATATGTCGCTCTTATCATATTTTGTACATGTATATATGATCTGAACATGGTTAACGTATGGGATTATGTAATTAAATCTTAAATTGTGATTTCCTTGAAATGCCAATTTTTGTTTATTGGAAGCGTAATTTTTTTCATATTCTTGTGTTCCAATGTATCAATAATAACTATGCCGCATTCGGTCGCTAAGAAATAACAACTACAGATGAATGCAGTTCCAGTAGCAGTTAGTTTTGGGCCTCAAAAGACGGGATATTACAGGTAGCTAGCCCACTTGGCCTTGACAAGTCATCCTATTTTAGTCATTTCAAATTGGCACAAGTGCCAGGGTCAACCATCATCGTTCTCTTTCTTCAAATCCAGCAATTGTTCACCAAATCCAACCACTTCATTCTGGATCATCTACCACGTAGTTGTTAAAGTGGATCCAACATTGACAGAGAGTATGCCAATGAGAGGACCCGGTCTCTTCAATAACCAAACATCATTTTTCAAATCGGTTGGTTCTTTTACGTTTCAAAACCAAGTCATATTTGATATCAAAATATATGTTCAATTCAAAATATCCTTCATTTCAAAATCATCATATTTACCCAAAATATGTCATTTTCACTTGAAAATACCATTTCAAATTCCAATTTAGGTTATAACCTCAATTAACCACATTTGCATTTAGATCAATGATTTAAATATAAACATCTCAACCTTGCACAGGTTGAAAATTTAGAAAATAGTTTAAATATTTTGATATAAAAAGGGTTTGAATATTGAAAATAGTTTATATAGTAAAATAGTTTGGAAAATCTAAATACTATGGATATTAAAAAAATTGATTTTAAACTGTTTATTTAAAGTAATTTATTTTTGAAAATAATACCAAATCAAACTGTTTCTTTTCATTTCCACCAATCTAGAACCCATGTCTAAATTTTGAATCAACAAAACTCAATTTCATATCTTTCAATTTAATTGACTCAATTTCAATTTAGTTTCAAATCCACTTGATTTGTATTTCAATTCGAAATAACTTCAATTTCTGAAAACATTCATTTTTCACTTCAAATTCAATTCCAATTTTAATTTACCGATTTAAATAACTTAAATCAAATTAACCACATTATTCAATTTATAAAATACAAATCTTTAAAATAATTAAATTTTCAAAATTAAAGTCATATATCGATTATAACTTCACATTTCCAATTCGATTGTTTAAAACAATTTCTTTTAACCCGTTTCAATTTCACTTTTAAAAGCTCCAATTCAAAATAATTCAATTCATATAAATCCATAATTTATTTATCTTAAAACAATGTCATTAAATCAAAATCCAAATTGAAGATTTTTAAAACCATTTAATTTAACAAATCCGGTGTTTGTATATAATTTTCTACCCTATGGTCAAGTGATCAGTTAATTCAATTCTAATTACATGGATGGATATATATCATTTCAACCCAAAATTAAATGACATAGATATGTATATCATTTCAACCTATTTCTTAGTATATTCGAAATAATTCAGCTGACAATTTATAGAATGTTAAATAAATAATAGGATAACAACAGAGATTTATCCAAAAATAAATAAACAACCATGCATCCAACATCAATTAATAGGCATACAATAACAATCAACATCGAATTCAATCAACACATCCCAACATTTTCAAATCATGGATTGCCGGTGTTTAACATGCAATTAAGTTTAAATATTAACTTAAATGTCAATTTAACTCAATTTCAATTCAAATGTCAATTTAAACTACAAAATAGTAACCAATAATTTTTTTTTATAACTTAATAAATTTAATTAAACTAATATAATAAAATTCAGTATTGCGTGAGTGGGTTAAATGACTCACCTCCGATTTCTAGTCGATTTAAAATCCAAATAAAGCCTAAAATTTGAACAGTCTCAGAATCCAACCAAACTAGTTACATGTCGTTCGAAATTTTGAAACGATCGCGATGGAGAAAACCGCGCGTAAACCCAAGTTCGTATGCAAAAGTTATTAATTTTTAAAGATTTCAATATTGAAATTAAATTAAAATTAAAACAAAGGGCGAATCTATAAATCGTACCCTCCTCAACCTAAGCTTATGCCTTACCCCGCTTCAGCCTCGATCAAGAACCCATGGCTGCAACTAACAAACCTCCTACCACGCCGCCTACAAGTGCCGCCACCACGATCTGACCACGTCACGCCACTCCTCGGCCTACGCCGCAGCCCCCATACATCCATCGCTATCAAAACATTAATGGCGTGACGTGGTCAGATCATGCAGGTTTAGATACTTTTCATCGTACATCCATCGCTATCAAAACAAATGTATTGTGCAGGTTTAGATACTTTTCATCGTACAAGAATGATAAGTAAACTACCAAGTATAACTTACGCTCAACAACCTTCGATAATTACTTAATAGATTATTCTTACAACCTTAAACAAATTGAAGTATCATTTTCCAAACATCCCACAAGCCAAATAACAATGAATTTTAATTATTACTTAAGTTTATTCTATTGGTTTCTCTTTTTTTTCACTGTTTACTTTCATTTATTTTCATTCATTCATACAATTTCATTATTTTTCATTCATTTACTTGCATAAAAATTTTCCATTCAATATTTGAAATCATCAATAAATCTATTCTTAAAGTATTACATTTGTTTCTTTGCATTTTAATTCACATTTACTATTTACTTGCATACTCGATTTCCATTTAATATTCATATTCATTCATGAATCATTTCATCTTAAATGTCTTAACTTTTTTTATTCTCATTTACTTCTTCATATATAGTATCATTTAATATTAAAACTAGTCATGAATCATTTCAATATTTTCTTTAAGTTTACGATCATTTACTTAAATAGTATTCACTTTTTACTATTTAATTTAATTATTAAGCATTTCAAAACATTAACTTAAGTCTATAACATTTCTTGTAACATCTTATTTTATCATTTATAAACATATGTTCATTTTGAATCATTTTTTTACTTATGCTTTTACTTATATAATATTCTATTACATATTCATTTTTTCAATATTTCAACTTTTTAAACTTTACTGGTATGTTTTATATAAGTTTTAGAATGTAATTGAATCTTATAAAAATTTATCTTAATCATTTTAGTTAACAAAAATGTTCAACAGTTTATGTCTTCTTAATTTTCATTATCCTTTAATTTACAAGTGACAAATCTCCAATTTCTTTATGGTTTCATTAAATACTCAGCTCTCAATTTCTTTTTTCTCATTTTGAAAGTTTCCAACTATTTAAAATTTCACTTTATTTCTATAACTCAAAATCATTAATTAATAGGAACTTAAGAATTCAATACCAGGTTCATTTCTAATCACTTAGAAATAACATACACTTTTATCCTTCATATACATCCAATCATATTTCAAAATTTAAAAATTAAAATTTGTTTCACCAAACAACTATGTAGCAAAGCTACTATAGTGGTCTTTCCACTTTGAAACTCGAAAATGAAAGTCGATAATGCCGCAATCATCACCGAAATTATTTTTCGACGATAGAAGAGGGGAGTATAGAATTTGTTTCCTTTCAAAAAATCTTTGAAAACACTTCTTTCATGTTCCTTTTTTAAAACATTTTGAAGACATTTCTATTTGCAAATGCTTCCAAATAATACTGATATTATACTCCAAAATCTTTGAAAACCCATTTCAAAACTCCAGAACATAAGTTCTCAAATTTCTAATTAAATTTATTGTATTGGTAAATCATATTTTAGCAAACATATTTATGAACTTACATTTTATTATAACATGAAGTAGTTAATAGTTCTAAAAAAATTACTAACCAAATAATAAATGACAATAATTAAATATTACCATTTACTACCAAACAACACAACAAAATAACAAAATCAATTATGAAAAATTACACACACACATACATACATACATATACATACATACATATATATATATAACACACAAAATACAATACTATGTAAAATTATTTTGTTTACCTATTTTTAAAACAATATTGTTTCGCCCATAGCGTCACATGCACCGATCATAATTTATAAATACTCAATAGAACAAGTTAACACAATACAAAACATTTTACAACACTAACAAATACGCTCTCTCGTATATATACACTCAAACTCATTCTATGATTTTAGTTACCTTATCTCTAATGAGTTTACCCTAAATAAGCTAAGGTATCTCTAAACCAAAGCTCAGATACCAACTGTGACGACCCACTTTTTTGGACGGTTTAAATCGACAATAAACCAAATGTCTAACGCAAACCATTCAAAAGGAGGATTGTTATTGTAGTTTAATAAGAAAATAAGAGGAAAGAAAGAAATCAAAATATAGTATCTCGCAGCAGAATGACAAAATATAGTAATCAAATAAGCAGTTCATGAAGCTGTTTTATAATATACTTTGATTACACAAATTTACAACATACTTAGAGTACAATCAATAACATACCAAAATGTGCAGCAGATAAATACTAATAATAAAATATACCAAATTCCGTCTTCGTTCTCCAAAAATAATGTCTTTAAACACTGAATAACTCAGGCTGACCCGAGCATAATGAAAAAACAAAATGCTTGAGTCAGAACTAAAAAGTTCCTATGTAAGTTAAATCAACAGCAAATAAATATGAGTGTGATAGCTTCAGAGATGTTTACGGGATCTTGCATCTCCTATCTAGTGTATACGTGCATGCAATAACTAAAGAGATATTACAAGATTTTCCATCTCCTAAGGATTCGTTAAACTATTTATATGTAGTAAGATACACTATATATAATGTCTAATCAGTAAAGTAAATATTTTCTTAGCGTTAAGGCTTTACAACGATCCCTCTTAACACATTTTTAAGCAAGTAGTCTATGCAGGTCCTGTAAAACAACCAGTAACATCGGTAGCCAGTGAGTCCCCTATAGGTACCATACTAAAACAAAATCGTAGCGTCCATGTATAAGTATAAAGAGTATGACAAGGCACGTGAGTTAATGCCCAAAGTAGGATACTACTAGTTCGGGTCGTAGGGCTGGCGGTAACACATCGTAGCTACGACCGCCCACCACGTCAAACACCTCCAAAATCAAACAATCAAGGTGCACTGATCGAGCCAACATAAATATAGTAATATGAAGAGGTGTGGCCGCTAGGGGTAGCTAGTCCACTTGGCCCTGATAAGTCATCCCGTTTTAGTCATTTCAAAATGGTACAAGCGTCGGGGTCATCCATCATTGTTCTCTTTCTTCAAATCCAGCAATCGTCCACCAAATCCAACCACTTCATTCTGAATCATCCACTACGTACACAGTTGCTAAAGTGGTTCCAATATTGACAGAGAGTATGCCAATGAGAGGACCTGGTCTCTTAAACAACGAAAGGTCATTTTTCACAACGGGTTGGTTCTTTTACGTTTCAAAACCGGTTCATATTTGATATCAAAATATCATATTCAATTCAAAATATCCTTCATTTCAAAATCATCATATTTACCCAAAATATGACATTTTCACTTGAAAATACCATTTCGAATTCCGATTAATGTTATAACCTCATTTAACCACATTCACATTTAAACCAATAATTTAAATATAAACATCTCAACCTTGCACATTTTGAAAATTTAGAAAATAGTTTGAATAGTTTAAATAGTTTGATATGTAAAGGGTTTGAGTATTGAAAATAGTTTAAGTAGTAAAATAGTTTGAAAAATATAAATAATTTGAATATTAAAAAAAATAGATTTTAAACAGTTTATATTAAAATAATTTATTTTCGAAAATAATATCAAATCAAACTGTTTCTTTTCATTTCCACCAATCTGGAACCCATGTCCAAATTCTGAATCAACAAAACTCAATTTTAAATCTTTCAATTTAATTTAATCAATTTCAATTTAGTTTCAAATCCACCTGATTTCAATTCCAATCCGAATTAACTTCAATTTCCAAAAATGTTCATTTTTAACTCCAAATTCAATTCCAATTTTAATTTACTGATTTAAATCACTTAAATCGGATTAACCTCATTGTTCAATTTTTAAGATACAAATCTTTAAAATAATTAAATTTTCAAAATTAAAGCCATATATCGATTATAACTTCACATTTCCAATTCGATTCTTTAAAACAGTTTCTTTTAAGACGTTTCAATTTTACTTTTCAAAGCTTGAATTAGAAATAATTCAATTCATATAAATCCACAATTCATTTACTTTAGAACAATGTCATTTAATCAAAATACAAATTTAAGAATTTTAAAACCGTTTAATTTAACAATTTCAATATTCGTATATAATTTTCTAGCCTATGGCCAAGTAATCGGTTAACTCAATTCTAATTACATGTATAGATATCAATCATTTCAATCCAAAATTAAATAACATAGATACATATCATTTCAACTAATTTCTTAATTTATTTTAAATAATTCAACTGACAATTTATAGGATGTCAAATAAATAATAGGATAATAATAATGATTTATCCAAAAATAAATAAACAACCATGCATCTAACATCAATTAATAGGCATACAATAACAATCAATATCGAATTCAAGCAATATATCACAACAGTTTCATATCATCGATTGTCCGTGTTTAAAAGCAAATAAATCTAAATATTAACTTAAATGTCAATTTAACTCAATATAAAATTCAATTTCAATTCAAATGTCAATTTAAACTACAAAACAGCAACCAAAATTTTTTTTATCACTTCATAAATTTAATTTAATTGACATAAGAAAATTCAGTATTGCATGAGTGGGTTAAATCATTCACCTTCGATTTCTACTCGACTTAAAATCCAAATTAAGTCTAAAATTTAAACAGCCTTCGAATCCAACCAAAATACTTCCATGTCGTCCAAAATTTTGATATGATCGCAGCGGAGAAAAGCATGCATGAATCCGAACTTGTATGCAAAAGTTATTTATGTTTGAAAATTTGAGTATTAAAATTAGATCAAAATTAAAACAAAGGGAAAATCTGTTAAATCGTACCCTTCTCAACCCTAGCCCGCGCCCTAACCCACTTCAGTCTCGATTAAGAAACCACGGCCGCCACTAACGAACCTCCTGTCGTGCCACCTACGAGTGCCACCACCGCGATCCGACCATGTCACGCCACTCCTCAGCCCACGCCACAACGCCCAATGGCCACGCGGCCAACTCCGAACGCCACCATCATCAGTCCTCTGCCGCTTTTTAGTGATTTCTGGCGATTCTGGCAAATTACGACCCAAACTAATACCATAGATCTACTCTACCAATCGCCCTCTACAAGCCTATACCTCCCGATCGTCGATTGGTCGACGATCTGCCTTTAATTCCAAAATACTAGCAACAGACGGCTGAGAAAATCGTCGATTTCTAGACAAATGGATTCTCCAATTGAAAAATGAATTGCAAAGATAGATTGCGTTCTTCAAGAGTTTTTCAACGATATATAATTTGATATGGTTTGAAGAATTTGAATTTTCAATTTAATTTTGAATCTGCAATTAGGGAATGAGATGTCTGCCAATGAGAAGGAACATGCAATGGAATAGATATATAGAAACTGTATGTACAGACAATGAAAATAAGAAGCTTCTAGGTCATAACAGCCTATATATAGACATAGATGGATAAGAATGGAGGGAACAGATCGAAACTGGTTGAAACGATAACAACGACCCGAAAAGCACGTTTCGTTCCTGACAAGAAAATAGGTCATCCAATATATCGAAATATATGTTTTCGATATTTTTGAACTCAATGGAATTAGTTTCAAACCCTAATTTCATTGTATATAGAAGTTAGCTTTTAGAATCAGATTATATACATTTAAATTCTATTAATTGATTTCCACGCGCTTCGGGCTTGCATGATCAAATGATAAGTCTGATCGCTATGAAACTTGAAATCCTATAATAATTTACTATTACGGATTCGATGAGACTAGTTTCGTCGAAATACGAGACAGTGGCCAAAAGGCAAATTTTACAAGGTAATTAAATAAATTATGATTAGATTAATTTAATCACTTTTAAATTCTAAATTAATAATTAACAATTTTCATCATTTCTGATTACATAGAAATTAATAATCTTTAAATATTAAATATTCCAGGCTAAGTCTAAGAATTAAATTATAAATTAGCTTTAGCGTTAAATTACAATAAGAATAAAACCATTCAGTATAATTTAAATTCCATAAATCTTATTTACTTTAATATTTTTAGTTACCAAAAATATGGGTCATTACAATCTCCCTTACTCAAAAATTTTCGTCCCCAAAAGAAACAAGAGAGAATCAAGAGGTTTGGTATGTTTTATTCAAAATAGTCAATTTACAAACAACTAAACTTACATATTTAGGTTAATAAAATTTTAAAAATAACTCAACTTCTACAAAGAAATTCTAAGTCCTAAATTTACCGAAAATTTCGATAAAGTCTCCTTTGCATGGTTAGGTCCAAAAAATAATAATATCAATAATAAAAATATATATACCATATTTTAATAATTAAATATCATGGGAAAAACAATAACCGTAATCCAAAAACGTATCTAATTGTCGGGTAAACAAAATTTATTTATGAAATCAAAAGCAGCAGTTATTGCTTCCATAGACCTACGTTTTACTTACATAATCCAAAAGAGTTAGAATGATATAAAAAGAGAAATATATTAGTTGTTTCAATTAATAATACAAACAATACAACATAACAATAGTCCTGTGCAAACAAAACAGTACAACCATCATACGCAACAAAAGAATTCATCATACATCCATCGAAATCAAAACAAATGTTTTGTCCAAGTTTAGACATTTTTCATCGTACAAGGATGAAAAATAAACTACAAAGTGTAATTTACGCTCAACGGCCTTCGATAATTACTTAATAGATTATTCATACAACCTTAAACAAATTGAAGTATCATTTTCTAAACATCCCATAATCCAAACAACAATGAATTTTAAATATTATTTAAGTTTATTCTATTGGTTTTCCTCTTTTTTTCCATCATTTACTTTCATTTATTTTCATTCATACAATGTCATTATTTTTCATTCATTTACTTATATAAAAATTTTCCATTCAATATTTGAAATCATTAATAAATCCGTTCTTAAAGTATTACATTTCTTTCTTTGCAGTTTAATTCACATTTATTATTTACTTATATACTCGATTTTCATTTAATATTCATATTCATTCATTGAACATTTCATCTTAAGTTTCTTAACTTTTATTATTATCATTTACTTCTTCATACATAGTATCATTTAATATTAAAACCAGTTATGAATCATTTCAACATTTTCTTTAAGTTTATAATCAATTACTTAAATAGTATCACTTTTTACTATTCAATTTAATTATTAAGCATTTCAAAACATTAACTTTAGTCTATGACATTTCTTATGACATCTTATTTTTTCATTTATAACATATGTTCATTTTGAATCATTTTTGTTACTTAAGCTTTTACTTGTATAATTGATTGTGTTGTGCGATGTCACGTACTACATTAAAGATAGTCAATTATGATTAGTATAAATACTTCCCTTTATTTTATGATTAAACCCATAATAATGCTTTATTGATTTGGTTTAGAGTTTTATTTGGGAAATTGCAAGGGCACAATTCTTTTAAGGGGGTATGTAATGACCCGCAATTTAATATAAATTAATTAAAAATAAATTTTTAATTAAAAAAAGAATTTGGTGTCGTGCTTATAATTGTAGTGAAAGTCTTTCCGAGATAATCAACTTGGTATATAATTTTAAAGGATTTGGATTTAAATTTTGCAAAAAAAGGCGTCACAGTGTTGAAATGGAGTACGTGGCTGCTTTTGGGCTAAATGGTTACAAATAACTACACACAGCTCGTTGCCTATATAAATACTGCTTAAAACCCCTAGAGTGCAACTGTTAGATCAGTCTCTCTTCCGTAATCCTAAAATTTCTCTTAATATCATTTTAATGGCAAATGATTTCATTACTTACAATAGAATTCAAACTATCTAATACCCATTGAATTATACATCGGGTGGTCGTTTGTCATAAAAGTGCTCGAATCAACTAGAAATCGCATTCAAAGTTGCTAGCGGTGAAACTTAAGGGGATGAATTGGGCATTTCCAATTTCGACGACGATTGGAGAAATTGGAAGCATGGTGTCGAAGAGCTCGAAGATAGGAGTTGAACGCTAGTAATGGCACTTCATATCATGGCTGGAGTTGATTTCAATTTTCGGAATAAGGTTTTGACCATCGGGATTTGCAGTGACAGCTGGTGAAGATGAAGGTGGTGACAACGCGTTCAAACGGTGGTGTATAGTTGTGAATTTGCAGGTAGGAGCAAATGTGGGAATAAAAATGTGGATGTAGGCTTTACCACATATAGCTGATTTGGTATCTTCTTTTATACCATTGTTATACTATTTATGAGTTAGTGATAATTAATGTATTGAAATGTGGATTGATGTAATTATCAAGTAAAATAGTTGAATTTTTGAGTTAATGTATATTTATATTGATGTTTTATTCCACTACGAGGTTTTCCTTTTTCCTTTCTTAGTTTTGAAATTTTAAATTATAAAATAAACGATCCTCTATTTTTAATATTGAAAATTAGTTGCAAGTGTATTTCATGGCGTTTGTAATTGATTCCAGATGTTTAAAATAGTAGGACGTCACAAAAACTTTTGCTATGTACATCCATATTTACTTTCTAACATACGTTCCTATGTATAACAAATAGAACATATTAAAATCCATTTAACTAAAAATATTCTTCTTGCATATTATTATCCATGCAAAATTTACATCCTTCATTTTAAGTTTTGTCAATGGCATGCAATCTTGGAAAAAAAGTATTGAATTTTTTATAATAACATACTTGGCCCAAAAGGCTTATGAACTCCATCGCACTCTCTAGCCTCTCCCAATCCTAAAGTTTTTCGAATTTTGTATGGGATGCCTACTTGAAACCAATGCAATAAAGAAACCCAACTTCAAACCACCAAAAACGACACACCAAAAACATCATATTCAGCTGGTGTTTCCTCAAGCATTGTAGCAATACTCTAAATGAATATGTATGTTCATCCTTGATTCTTGAATAAACTGAGATATCATAGGAAAACACAGGTACAAACTTATTTAGTTTCTCCTTGAACACTTCATCAATTCAGCCAAAATGATATTACCAACTAGTCAAAGAATCATGTTGGGTCTAATATGTAGTCAATGGTATATGTAACGACCCGAAATTTTCGAAGCCGAAAATTTCAGATAGTTATGAAAAGAAGAAAGAGATAGAAGAAGAGGAACAGAAACACCAAACATCTCACATTCGCAGCGGATAAAATATAATAATAAATAATAACAGTCTACAAAATAATATTATATCTGTCGATTATATTTTAATACATCAGAGTTACACATTATCTACAGTCACCGAATATATACAATTATCATGTCTCAGATTAACAATAATATAAATATAGCGGAAATACTCTATACTCCCTTGCCATCCAGCTCTCCTCCTGAGCTCTAGAACGCACCTACCTGTAAATCTTGTAATACTCGGTCTGACCCGAGCATTACACTAAAGTAACACCCGAGTCAGGCTGGAAACCAATGTGAGTAAACCCAACTAACATGGAATACCAAGCAATCAACTTATATAAACCCGGGGTAACATATATTGTAACGTCCCGCCTTTTCGCACACTTTAAAACGACACACATGCCGATTCAAAGCATACGCAAGGGCGGATTGTTATGGGGGTAAATAAGAAAAAAACAAAGAAGAAATAAAACAAAATAGAATCTCACAGCGGAAGGATAAAATATAATAATAAATATACAATTCAAAACAGTTTACAAAATAGTTATTTCACTTATACAATGAACATCAGAGTCACACATACCAATACAACAATGCAGCGGAATATAAAGAGTGTGTGGTGCAATACTATATATAAATAATGCTGAATCTTCGTCTTCGTCCTCCAAGCTAAATCTGCTATCCTGAAATGCTCGGACTGACCCGAGCGAATTTGAAAAGACAAAAACACTCGAGTCAGACTAGAATATCTTATGTGAGTTAAATAAACAGAAATAAATATGAGTACAGTAACTCAAGAGATGCTCGGGATTTACATCTCCTAAGGATCCGTTAAACTATTTACTATGTAGTATATTGCGTTATTATAATAGTGTCTATTTATAAAATAAACTTACTTTTTAATAGCGTTAAGGGGTTACCCATATAGCCCTTAACACATAATAGTCCCAGTAGTCCGTCCAATATCATAGTCCCTCCTGATCGGGAAGCCACTAGAGGATACCACACGGGCTACGGGAGAAAACCAAACTCGTACAAGGCGCGATAGGGTAGGTGACACGGCACAACTAGGCAATGCCAGGGTAGATATACCAATTACGCTTCCGGGCCGATGGTAACGCGAAGCCGCAGCAACCGCCCACCTCGAAACAACTCCCCAAATCAAAAAAATAGAAGTGGCCACTGAATCAATCCAAAGTCATAGTATAATATCGAAGAGGAGTGTCCGATCAGAGGAATGACCTCATTAACCCGTCGATCGCTCCTGTTTTAGCCACCTTATGCCAACTCACGGGAGTCGGGTCCACGTATTTACCTTACAGGAATCGTCGCCACCAACCTACTTCATTCTGGAATCTCCACCGCGTACACGGTTAGTCAAAGTGGTTTTCGGTATCGACAGAGAGTATGTCCATATCCGATCCCGGTCTCTTTGCCAACCCATCGTTATTATAACACCGCGGTTATTTAAAACAGTTTATACTTTTAAAACCAGAATATAATCCATTTCAAAACCATAATATTACGATATCATTCCAAAACCCAAAACCATATTTTACCACTTATCCCGAATATAATTTCTTTCCAATAATAAAAAGGCTTTAACTTCATAATATCTGAAAATCGAATATTTTCAAAGCATAATATTTTTGGAAATCCATAATTTCAAACCATAACTTTTAAAACTCAAATGGTTTGGATATTCAACGGTATGCGAATTAAAAAGCTTAACTTTACTGTCACTTTGTAAAGAAATAAGTTATATGGCTTTATGGAAATATTTCTTTATCTAAAGTTAAAACCATAATTTAGATATCACTCTTAAGTTCCAAAACCATTTCAACTTCCATATATATAAATCCATTGGAGTATTAATATTCAAAACTAAAATTGGAATATATTCTTTCAACAAATTAAATGTTTTATTATTTAGTTTGAATATTCACATAAATCCTTAAACAACTCCAATTTCTAGTAATAAAACATATGTATTTTTCGATTCCAATTATATTAGAATATTTTTCCAATTCAAATTCATATTAGAATATTCATTTCAAATTTTTCTTGGGAAAAAATCCAATTATAAATATCATATCTTAAATTTCCAAACTTAACATTTAAACATATGATATAAATTTATCCAACTCCATTTTCTAAATTTTCTTCCATTTTACTAAGGGAATTTATACACCTTTTTATTTCAAAATTTCCAACTTTTCATGTACATAAATACGGAAGAAAAATATTTATACAGTATAAAATTTAAGATTATTATAAACCGTATTCCATCCAAACCATAGAAATCACATTAAAATAGTTATATATAGACCGCGGTGCCTGTATATAATTTTCTATCCTATGGTCAAGTGATACGGATATTTATCATTTCAATCCGCAATTAAAAAATAAAACTTTGCGGTTTTATCATTTCAAACCACAATCCCGAAAAAAATGAAATATGCATGATAAATTTGCAATTTAATGATATGCAATAAACATTCATTCATCAACGACATCCATCATCCAATCGCAACCATCAACCAATCTCAATCAATAACCACATATATATATGAACATATACAACAGATGATAACTGTCAGTTTGTTCAAATTAAATTTATCAACTATTCATCTAACAGTTTATTCAGTAATAATTTACATAACTATTAACTAGCAGTTCTTATGCAAACAATAATTTCTAACAGCCAATTAATATGCAATCAATCAATTTAAATTAACAGCTAAATTCAAAAAAATGCAATTCAACAGATATGGATGAAATAACATGCCCAAAAGCTCATAAATAAATTTCTATTCATTTCTAAAATTTATTTAACAAACATAAAAGCTTCTAGTAATTGTGAGTGGGTTAAAACACTCACCTTTTGAATTTAAATCGAATTTAAATTCGATTTAAACCCAAAAATTCGCCCGTCTCAGAATTCGTCCAAACCAGCGTCATCAGATCTGGAATTAAATTACGATCCTAACGCAAAAAAAATCGTGTGAATCCGATGTCGTATGAAAAAGTTATGATGAAAAATCGATTTAGAAACAAAATTAAAACTTAAACAGAATACCAAATTCACAACATAACAAAGGAGCCACGTCATCACACTCCAGGCCGCGTCCAGGTCCCTTGCAACCGAGACCTCCATTCGAACAGAGAAACATGCACAGTGTTGACCACGCATATCAAACTTTGACCGCCCATGGACACCACCTCCGGCCGCCGTTGGACAAGTCGACCCCACCATCGTGCTCCTCATGCCGAGACGCCTCCATCCCCCTGGGTCCGGTCGTCCAGATCTCCTCCGGCCGCCGTGGCTTTAAAACCCTAGTTGAATTTTCTAGGTAGATCCAACCGTTGATTCTCGACGAAACCTATATAGATGTGATCCCCATCGTCCATACTACAATACCCAGAAATAGAATTTCAATCCGATGAAGTTTGTGACAGCGTGATGAACGGTTTAGGGCTGTTTGAATTTATTCTGGATGAACGACAGCTCCAATTGAAAAACGAATTACACCATGAGATTATGCGTATCGAATACTTCAACATATATTTTTTTGAGAATTTTATGAGGTGTTTGAATTTTCACTGAATTTTGGATTGAAGCAGATCTGGATTTTGCAACCATTAAGGAGAAAGAGGAGATGAAGAAATATGTACGTACAGACAATGACAATAGAAAGGAGGCTAGGGTTTATCATGGTATACTTATAGATAGGCTAGAGGTAGGGTAGCTAGACTGGATACGCGAACGTACGGAATAAAATATGGCCCAAAAAGCCCGCTATGCCTCCGGAACCGAATTTGTTAAAACTATATATCCAAATAGGTGTTTTAAAATATTCTGAACGCGATGGAAAAAGTTTCACGACCAAATTCGATCGTATGAAGAAGTTATGCTGAAAACAAGATTTCCAAATTGATTTCAAATTGATTTTAATAAAATTGATTTCAAGGCGTTTCGCGTCCGTACGATCAAACGACAAGTCCGATCGATACGAAAATTGAAACCCTATAATAATTCACCGATACGGATCCGATGAAACTTGTTTCGTCGAAATCCGAGTCCGTGACAAAATGGCTATTTTTAATGTTTATTAAATCAATTAAATAAATCATAAAATCCAATTTTATATTTTCAACTTCTAATATTGGCCAAATTTCATTTCTTAGATAATTCAATCAATTCCAATTGATTTAACAAGCTTGGATTATGAATTAAAATTTATAAATATATTAATTTGCAGCGTTAATATCCGCACTTTCTTATTATTTGGAAATTAAAATCTTTATTCTTAAACTCAATTATTAATTCCTATACTCTTATATTCTCGTCTTAAATCCAATTAGATAAATATTTTTGATTTCCATTCCAACTCCTTTGATTTCAAATAAACTTTTTACCATAAGTTATATTCCAAAATATTAATAACTTTATCTCCATTTATTCGCCTTAATTTATTTAAGTCAAATCCTTAATTAAACTCTATTGCAATGTTTTCAAATATCATTCCCTCCTTTCTCTTAACTATTTTTTTTATTCAAATCTTAATGAATTCAATACTATCAGTTTGATAAATCCATTAAATTCATTCAATAGTTTACAAATTCCAATCTAAATTCAATAACGTAATAATTTACGTTTAATTCCATTTTATATGTATTAAATACCATTTGTTGGATTTAATATTCAAATTATAAATAAAATCTTGCTTTCTAAAGTTGTATCAACCATGGTCCAACTAAATTTGAATTAGCTTTAACTTTAATTTATGGACTTAACTATTGCAACAAATCCAAATAAATAAATAAGGTTTGATTCCTATATTAACTTCTTGTTGTCAATTAACTTTTTATGGTGAATATGAAATTCAATGTAAAATTGACACCTTTATATCCACTTGATTTCACCATTTCATCTTTTTATTATTAAATCCGTTATAGCCGAATGCATGAATTTAACATACATAAATATTTTCAAACTCAACTTAAATCTCACTTAACTTAATAATAAACGTTTAAATTTCCTTAATTGCAAAAATCCAATTACCTTCATTCCTTTACTCTCATAGATAAAATCTTGTTTTAAAACTTTACTATAACCCATAGTCTCATTGTATTAGGAATTTACACTACATGTAAAGTAAATTTTTATCAGTAAAGATCTTACACACTATGTCCCATAAGTTTAGATTTCACAAATTTAGCTACTGCGTTAATTCTAATTTAAGTAGCACAAATGTTCATATACCTTGAAATCATTCTCAATTTCCCAACTCAATTAATTATGCCTTACAATGTGTTTCAAATATAAAGGTATTTTATACTAATAGTTATCATACTCAAAATTATACGCTTATAACTAATTCCTACATTTGCATAATTGTATTAAGTTAGAATGTTTATTGAGGTTTATGCATTTCCAAATTTTGTACTGATTCCACCCAATTATTACTCACAGAACGTTAAATTATTAAATGACCATTTATTATAATTTAATTCCCATAATTGAGTCAAATGCTTATTATTATATATTCTTCATTTTTACCATTCCTTCCCATTTTAAATTCATTAACGAATTTACACATCTCTATCTTTCAATATAAAATAACCAAACTGATTACAAACACTGTTTCTATTAATTTTCATAAATTTGTTCAAAACTATACTTTTGTTTACATAAAATAAATTTTATGTTTCTATTAGACCCTTTTCCTTTTCACTACAGACATTAAATATTACTATATATACTAATTGCACCTTTATACTAATGAATACCATTCAAGTTAACTAACATTCACAGATTCAACATTTATTTGTTTCTTAAAATTTTGCTTTAGATCAAGTTGTGACAATTTACATTATCCACATCTATTGTCATAAAATTTTATAGTTACACTAAATTGCAACCACTATACCAAATCTCTACCTTTATACTTAACCAAATTAGAAATTATATAAATTTGATTTATTAAATATTATAAATTTAGCGGGTCGTTACACTCTCCCCCACTCAAAACTTTTCGTCCCCGAAAAGGAAAAAGAAGGGAGAAGGAAGAATAAAACAGTACATTTTTATTTCAAATATTAATTTATAAACAATATTTTACTGGATTAATTTCCTTTAATGAAATACACTTGTTTTATAATCATTATACCCTTTGATACTTGAATTATTAAAGTTGGGAAAAATGTTTTCAACAAAATTCTAAGTCCAAAATTTACGGAAAATTTTGGCAGAGTCTCCTTTGTATGGAGGGACTCTGGAGAAAATATAATATCCAAATATACAAATATATTACATATATATCCAAAATAAATATCCCACACGGAAAAATATATAAAATAGCGCTTTAAACGTAATCCGAAAACGTACCTATTTGTCGGGCAATATACGCTTATTATTTTGGAACCAAAAGCAGTAGCAGTTGCTTCCAACACCTGTATTCACTTATAAAATCTAAAAGGTTAAATATTTATTTTACAGTGAATGTTTAGGTGGATTCAATCATTCATATCCAATCAAATGCAACAACCATATATTTTAGCAAACAGCACACACCACAACAAACAATCATTAAATCAAACAAATAATTAGTTGTTCGGCTCAAATTCTGAAGTTGTACGAATGAAGAATAACTATCAAGTGCATCCGTTGCTCAACAGCCTTAGATGGAACAAAGATAGATTATTTGTTCATCCAACAACTCCACCATTCCTTACCCAACAATCATACATCAAACAATTCAAACCAACACCAAAATAGCTGATTATACATTTATTTCATAATTCAGTGTTTTGATTTTTCTTTCCTTCATTTATGAGGGATTTCTTTGTTTCTTACAAGTTTATTTTCCAATTATCACCAAATTCATTATATTTGTATTTCCTTTTTATTACTTAAGTTTCCTTTTATTACTTAAGTTTATAAAATAAATTCTCATTAATAACAGCAATTTATTGAATACCTTTATTGCTTCAAGCTTTACTTGCAAGATTTTCTTTTACATATTCTTACTAACATTTCAACTTTTATTTTATGGTAAGTTATATATATTTTAAGAATGTAAGTGACAATTTACATGTTTCTTCTTAATTCCTTTAATTAATATATATATATTTGTTACTTACCTTTAATCTCATTCATTTATTTAATGTGGAGGTTTCCATTATATTGGAATAGAGGAAATTAAAACATACTTAAGTTAATAATCCTACAATCAATTCTTATTTAGAATTTCATTTTATTTACTTTAAGTTCATATCACCTATTAGTAATTCTTAACTTAATTTTTTTTTTTTTTTTTTTTTAGTAAAATTTCAATCATAACTTAAGTTTATACCATTAAATTCTTATTTATACAGTCGTTTATTGAATACTTCAATTTTTCCTAAATTCCTACTTGTAAAATATTCAATTCTAGTTTCTTATTTAACATTTCAACTTTTATATTTGGGTAAGTTATTTATGTTAAAGAAATTGCAATTGAACTTATACAAGTTAAATCTCCATTCTTTAATTCAATTCAATGTTAATCCTTATTACTATTCTCTCTCCTACGTATTCACTTTCTCTTTATATCCTTGCAATAATTCTCTTAATTAAATTAGAGGTTTTAATTTATTTATTACTTAACCCCTTTTTTTTTCACTAACATAATTTTAAACAATTTATTAATGGAAATTTAAGAATTTAATACCGGGTCAAATTTCAAAATTACTTTAAAATAATAGATAATATAATTTCTTACAACTCTTATATCTCCAATTATCTTTAAACAATTAAAATTTCAAATAAATTCAAAACAATTCTGTAGTAGTATTTACTACAGCGGCCTTTCCCCTTCGAAACTCGAAAATGAAAGTCGATGATGCGGCCGTCATCACCGAATTTATTTTCCAGCGACGGAGAGAAAAGTACATAATTTATTTCCCCAAAATCTTCTTTTAAAACAAATTTCCCGAATTTAAAACGGAATATTCATATCGGAAAACATATATATGACAATATTATTATACTTCCAAATTATACTTTTTATATAAGAAATTTCTTATAAACCAAATCATTATTTTTCATAAATTCTTTGAAAGCACATTTCAAAAATCCCGGACTTAAGTTCTAAAATCTCCCATTTGATTTATCATAATTTCAACTTAGCTTCAGTTATTATAAATATTTTTATTGCCTAACATCCAATCTATAGCAACCAAATATATATATCTTTATAAAATATTTTTATATATAGAAAATATGATAGGCAAAATTATTTCATTCACCTATATTAAAAACTAATATTATGTCGGCCTGTCCTATTAAGTGTTTAGAAATCCCTATTGATGACATAGCGTCCCATGCATCAACCAGAATTTATAAATACAAAGCGGAACAGATTAACACAATATCAAAACTTTTTATTAATACTAACAAGTACGCTCTCTCTTATATATACACTCAGCGACTCCCATAGGATATTTCTACCCTATTAACAAAGAGTCAAACCCCACAAAGCCAAGGTTTATCGCTAAACCAAAGCTCTGATACCAACTGTAACGTCCCGCCTTTTCGCACACTTTAAAACGACACACATGCCGATTCAAAGCATACGCAAGGGCGGATTGTTATGGGGGTAAATAAGAAAAAAACAAAGAAGAAATAAAACAAAATAGAATCTCACAGCGGAAGGATAAAATATAATAATAAATATACAATTCAAAACAGTTTACAAAATAGTTATTTCACTTATACAATGAACATCAGAGTCACACATACCAATACAACAATGCAGCGGAATATAAAGAGTGTGTGGTGCAATACTATATATAAATAATGCTGAATCTTCGTCTTCGTCCTCCAAGCTAAATCTGCTATCCTGAAATGCTCGGACTGACCCGAGCGAATTTGAAAAGACAAAAACACTCGAGTCAGACTAGAATATCTTATGTGAGTTAAATAAACAGAAATAAATATGAGTACAGTAACTCAAGAGATGCTCGGGATTTACATCTCCTAAGGATCCGTTAAACTATTTACTATGTAGTATATTGCGTTATTATAATAGTGTCTATTTATAAAATAAACTTACTTTTTAATAGCGTTAAGGGGTTACCCATATAGCCCTTAACACATAATAGTCCCAGTAGTCCGTCCAATATCATAGTCCCTCCTGATCGGGAAGCCACTAGAGGATACCACACGGGCTACGGGAGAAAACCAAACTCGTACAAGGCGCGATAGGGTAGGTGACACGGCACAACTAGGCAATGCCAGGGTAGATATACCAATTACGCTTCCGGGCCGATGGTAACGCGAAGCCGCAGCAACCGCCCACCTCGAAACAACTCCCCAAATCAAAAAAATAGAAGTGGCCACTGAATCAATCCAAAGTCATAGTATAATATCGAAGAGGAGTGTCCGATCAGAGGAATGACCTCATTAACCCGTCGATCGCTCCTGTTTTAGCCACCTTATGCCAACTCACGGGAGTCGGGTCCACGTATTTACCTTACAGGAATCGTCGCCACCAACCTACTTCATTCTGGAATCTCCACCGCGTACACGGTTAGTCAAAGTGGTTTTCGGTATCGACAGAGAGTATGTCCATATCCGATCCCGGTCTCTTTGCCAACCCATCGTTATTATAACACCGCGGTTATTTAAAACAGTTTATACTTTTAAAACCAGAATATAATCCATTTCAAAACCATAATATTACGATATCATTCCAAAACCCAAAACCATATTTTACCACTTATCCCGAATATAATTTCTTTCCAATAATAAAAAGGCTTTAACTTCATAATATCTGAAAATCGAATATTTTCAAAGCATAATATTTTTGGAAATCCATAATTTCAAACCATAACTTTTAAAACTCAAATGGTTTGGATATTCAACGGTATGCGAATTAAAAAGCTTAACTTTACTGTCACTTTGTAAAGAAATAAGTTATATGGCTTTATGGAAATATTTCTTTATCTAAAGTTAAAACCATAATTTAGATATCACTCTTAAGTTCCAAAACCATTTCAACTTCCATATATATAAATCCATTGGAGTATTAATATTCAAAACTAAAATTGGAATATATTCTTTCAACAAATTAAATGTTTTATTATTTAGTTTGAATATTCACATAAATCCTTAAACAACTCCAATTTCTAGTAATAAAACATATGTATTTTTCGATTCCAATTATATTAGAATATTTTTCCAATTCAAATTCATATTAGAATATTCATTTCAAATTTTTCTTGGGAAAAAATCCAATTATAAATATCATATCTTAAATTTCCAAACTTAACATTTAAACATATGATATAAATTTATCCAACTCCATTTTCTAAATTTTCTTCCATTTTACTAAGGGAATTTATACACCTTTTTATTTCAAAATTTCCAACTTTTCATGTACATAAATACGGAAGAAAAATATTTATACAGTATAAAATTTAAGATTATTATAAACCGTATTCCATCCAAACCATAGAAATCACATTAAAATAGTTATATATAGACCGCGGTGCCTGTATATAATTTTCTATCCTATGGTCAAGTGATACGGATATTTATCATTTCAATCCGCAATTAAAAAATAAAACTTTGCGGTTTTATCATTTCAAACCACAATCCCGAAAAAAATGAAATATGCATGATAAATTTGCAATTTAATGATATGCAATAAACATTCATTCATCAACGACATCCATCATCCAATCGCAACCATCAACCAATCTCAATCAATAACCACATATATATATGAACATATACAACAGATGATAACTGTCAGTTTGTTCAAATTAAATTTATCAACTATTCATCTAACAGTTTATTCAGTAATAATTTACATAACTATTAACTAGCAGTTCTTATGCAAACAATAATTTCTAACAGCCAATTAATATGCAATCAATCAATTTAAATTAACAGCTAAATTCAAAAAAATGCAATTCAACAGATATGGATGAAATAACATGCCCAAAAGCTCATAAATAAATTTCTATTCATTTCTAAAATTTATTTAACAAACATAAAAGCTTCTAGTAATTGTGAGTGGGTTAAAACACTCACCTTTTGAATTTAAATCGAATTTAAATTCGATTTAAACCCAAAAATTCGCCCGTCTCAGAATTCGTCCAAACCAGCGTCATCAGATCTGGAATTAAATTACGATCCTAACGCAAAAAAAATCGTGTGAATCCGATGTCGTATGAAAAAGTTATGATGAAAAATCGATTTAGAAACAAAATTAAAACTTAAACAGAATACCAAATTCACAACATAACAAAGGAGCCACGTCATCACACTCCAGGCCGCGTCCAGGTCCCTTGCAACCGAGACCTCCATTCGAACAGAGAAACATGCACAGTGTTGACCACGCATATCAAACTTTGACCGCCCATGGACACCACCTCCGGCCGCCGTTGGACAAGTCGACCCCACCATCGTGCTCCTCATGCCGAGACGCCTCCATCCCCCTGGGTCCGGTCGTCCAGATCTCCTCCGGCCGCCGTGGCTTTAAAACCCTAGTTGAATTTTCTAGGTAGATCCAACCGTTGATTCTCGACGAAACCTATATAGATGTGATCCCCATCGTCCATACTACAATACCCAGAAATAGAATTTCAATCCGATGAAGTTTGTGACAGCGTGATGAACGGTTTAGGGCTGTTTGAATTTATTCTGGATGAACGACAGCTCCAATTGAAAAACGAATTACACCATGAGATTATGCGTATCGAATACTTCAACATATATTTTTTTGAGAATTTTATGAGGTGTTTGAATTTTCACTGAATTTTGGATTGAAGCAGATCTGGATTTTGCAACCATTAAGGAGAAAGAGGAGATGAAGAAATATGTACGTACAGACAATGACAATAGAAAGGAGGCTAGGGTTTATCATGGTATACTTATAGATAGGCTAGAGGTAGGGTAGCTAGACTGGATACGCGAACGTACGGAATAAAATATGGCCCAAAAAGCCCGCTATGCCTCCGGAACCGAATTTGTTAAAACTATATATCCAAATAGGTGTTTTAAAATATTCTGAACGCGATGGAAAAAGTTTCACGACCAAATTCGATCGTATGAAGAAGTTATGCTGAAAACAAGATTTCCAAATTGATTTCAAATTGATTTTAATAAAATTGATTTCAAGGCGTTTCGCGTCCGTACGATCAAACGACAAGTCCGATCGATACGAAAATTGAAACCCTATAATAATTCACCGATACGGATCCGATGAAACTTGTTTCGTCGAAATCCGAGTCCGTGACAAAATGGCTATTTTTAATGTTTATTAAATCAATTAAATAAATCATAAAATCCAATTTTATATTTTCAACTTCTAATATTGGCCAAATTTCATTTCTTAGATAATTCAATCAATTCCAATTGATTTAACAAGCTTGGATTATGAATTAAAATTTATAAATATATTAATTTGCAGCGTTAATATCCGCACTTTCTTATTATTTGGAAATTAAAATCTTTATTCTTAAACTCAATTATTAATTCCTATACTCTTATATTCTCGTCTTAAATCCAATTAGATAAATATTTTTGATTTCCATTCCAACTCCTTTGATTTCAAATAAACTTTTTACCATAAGTTATATTCCAAAATATTAATAACTTTATCTCCATTTATTCGCCTTAATTTATTTAAGTCAAATCCTTAATTAAACTCTATTGCAATGTTTTCAAATATCATTCCCTCCTTTCTCTTAACTATTTTTTTTATTCAAATCTTAATGAATTCAATACTATCAGTTTGATAAATCCATTAAATTCATTCAATAGTTTACAAATTCCAATCTAAATTCAATAACGTAATAATTTACGTTTAATTCCATTTTATATGTATTAAATACCATTTGTTGGATTTAATATTCAAATTATAAATAAAATCTTGCTTTCTAAAGTTGTATCAACCATGGTCCAACTAAATTTGAATTAGCTTTAACTTTAATTTATGGACTTAACTATTGCAACAAATCCAAATAAATAAATAAGGTTTGATTCCTATATTAACTTCTTGTTGTCAATTAACTTTTTATGGTGAATATGAAATTCAATGTAAAATTGACACCTTTATATCCACTTGATTTCACCATTTCATCTTTTTATTATTAAATCCGTTATAGCCGAATGCATGAATTTAACATACATAAATATTTTCAAACTCAACTTAAATCTCACTTAACTTAATAATAAACGTTTAAATTTCCTTAATTGCAAAAATCCAATTACCTTCATTCCTTTACTCTCATAGATAAAATCTTGTTTTAAAACTTTACTATAACCCATAGTCTCATTGTATTAGGAATTTACACTACATGTAAAGTAAATTTTTATCAGTAAAGATCTTACACACTATGTCCCATAAGTTTAGATTTCACAAATTTAGCTACTGCGTTAATTCTAATTTAAGTAGCACAAATGTTCATATACCTTGAAATCATTCTCAATTTCCCAACTCAATTAATTATGCCTTACAATGTGTTTCAAATATAAAGGTATTTTATACTAATAGTTATCATACTCAAAATTATACGCTTATAACTAATTCCTACATTTGCATAATTGTATTAAGTTAGAATGTTTATTGAGGTTTATGCATTTCCAAATTTTGTACTGATTCCACCCAATTATTACTCACAGAACGTTAAATTATTAAATGACCATTTATTATAATTTAATTCCCATAATTGAGTCAAATGCTTATTATTATATATTCTTCATTTTTACCATTCCTTCCCATTTTAAATTCATTAACGAATTTACACATCTCTATCTTTCAATATAAAATAACCAAACTGATTACAAACACTGTTTCTATTAATTTTCATAAATTTGTTCAAAACTATACTTTTGTTTACATAAAATAAATTTTATGTTTCTATTAGACCCTTTTCCTTTTCACTACAGACATTAAATATT
This sequence comes from Allium cepa, assembly GCA_030765085.1. Taxonomy (NCBI): domain Eukaryota; kingdom Viridiplantae; phylum Streptophyta; class Magnoliopsida; order Asparagales; family Amaryllidaceae; genus Allium; species Allium cepa. The sequence goes on along the minus strand of CM060928.1, from coordinate 893,647,757 downwards.
ACTATCTATACTAATTGCACCTTTATACTAATGAATACCATTCAAGTTAACTAACATTCACAGATTCAACATTTATTTGTTTCTTAAAATTTTGCTTTAGATCAAGTTGTGACAATTTACATTATCCACATCTATTGTCATAAAATTTTATAGTTACACTAAATTGCAACCACTATACCAAATCTCTACCTTTATACTTAACCAAATTAGAAATTATATAAATTTGATTTATTAAATATTATAAATTTAGCGGGTCGTTACATATATCAATTTATCCAATTCACAATTTGCTATAGACAACACTAATTTCACATATCAATTTCTAAGTACCAAGCTTAGATAAAATAATCCAATTCACTTAATTCGTTTTATTCCAGCCTATTGATTTCACACATCAATTTATTTTTAACCCAAGTTATTCCAATGAAATACACAACATTTCATATCAGAGATATCAACTCATTCAAAACATCCAATACCATTCCATCATCCATAAGCAAAGCTTACTCATATACAAATCAATTCAATTGATTCAAATTAAATTTCAAACCTCAACCACTTTGATTCCTTCATTTAACGTTAATTAATTCCAAATTAATTAATTGGTCAACCCATCATTATTCATCTTAATTAATCACCCTGGATTAATTATCTTTCAATTTCATTCAAGTAATTGTCTTTAATTAATTTCACAAGATTAATTATTCTTAACCCAAAATCAATAAGTCATCTTTAATTACTTCACAAAGTAATTAACTATAATTAATTACATTAATCATTAATTATTATTAATGAATTTCTCATAAATCAATTAGTACTAATAAATTGATCTTAACTAATCAATCTTTAATTTCGTCATTGGTTATATAAATTATTGATTTCCCATTTACATTTCATTTTGTCCAAATTTAATTTAATTACAGTAAATAATTAATCATTAATTAATCCACAATATTAATTACTCTTGATTTATCAAATTAATTACTCTTGATTTATCTAATCCTGTAATCATCTATCTTTTTATTTACTTGTTCAATGAATCAATTACTCATTAATTAAGCACCTTAATTAATCACTTGATTAATTTCACAAAGTAATAATATTTTATTAATTACATTAAGTAATTACTTGTCAAACCATCCAATGATGATTCTGAATTACTTACACTTAATTAATTAACTTAAAACTTAATTAATTAATTCAAACCCTTCATTACTAAATTAATTAACCCAAATCATTAATTAATTGAATTAGTTAATTATCCATTCTAATTACCCCACTAATTAAACGAATCACAATCATAAGTCCTGATTAACATTAAAATGAAAACATTCTCTTATTTATGACTTAAGTTTAAAACAATTTAAACCCAAAATACTTCGAGTTAAACCACAATTAACTCGAGAACCAACCAAAACCAAAATCACATCATCATCAGTGCACATCCAATCAATTTCAATCATTCAACCAATTATTTAAATTTAACCATTTAAATTTAAATAAAAACACCCAAAAACGTGAGATTTACTCACCTTTGATTTGTTTTACGCAATCCATTCCCATTCGGCTTGTTTCCTTTTAGATTCTAACCTTGTATAAACATTTATACGATTTTATTAATATTTGAACTAATTGAATGATCAATTTCCATCTAGTAAATTTTAATTAGCAAATTATTTTTTTAAACTAATAATTTGTAACTAAAATAAATTAAGCAATTTGTTGAACAAATTTTATTTTTACCATAAATTTAATTTAACTAAAAATATTCCATAAAAATCCTTTAGCAACTAAAATAATTAACATAAGTTAATTACACTACTTAATTCCCTCAATACACTATCTTAATAAAATAAAACTCTTTTCAAGTTTATATTTTAATTTAAAAAACAGGATTGTTTTATAAAACTTACTGCACAACATTCATATAATTTTCCTTTTCTGTAATTTATATAGGTTATTAAATTTAAATTAAAAATAAATGGATCGTGAAAATACCTTATGCTCAAACATGACCTTCCATCTACAGATACCACAACCCAATGTTCGAATCCATAGGCTTTCACGTACCAGACCATGACGCCATCACCTACGCACTCACGCGAAAGTGCTCACTATGCCATCGCGAATACCTCAAACGGTCGCTGCCTCCCTCGAGAACATGACATCGATAGAAGTTGAGATTCGTCCTCAACTTCGAACCACCCAGTCCCATTGCAAGCCACCACTTCACTTCCTGGATGCCACCGCCATCCCCACGAATCATGAATCCTCTATAATCGTAGCCGAGCACAACGCGACAAGCTAGTTCGCCACGCGATATCCCTTCCTCTACGCGAAATCGGTCGCGGCCTTGCTCGCGAGCTCGAGCAGCTTCGGCCCCTTGATTACGATTTGACTTAGGTTGAATAAATTAAAATTCGAATGAAAGAGGGACGCGATTTTTATTTAACAGCCATTTCTTTTTTTTTTATTTGAATGTCTCGGCTCCAAGAATAAAAGAAAGGGGACGAAGATAAAAAATCTATTGAGATAGCTTTCTACGCACGCTTGTTTTGTTAAAATATCTCTGACCTATTGACTTTAAATTTTATTAAATTATAAAATTTTCAAAATGCCTCACTAATTGCCATTTAAAATTTTGAACTCCTCTTAAGGAGTGTCGCTAGGCGTTTATAAAGCTTTACCCGTATTCCGAACATGATGGAACGTGTTTTTTGGAAGCAAATTTAATCGTATGTGGAAGTCAGCTTTATAAATCGATTTAAAATATTAAATTATCGATTTTAATTTCAACGCGTTTCTCACCGTACGAGCAAACGGTAAATCTAAACGCTACGAAAATTGAAATCCGATAATAACTAACTATTACGGATCCAATGGAACTCATTTCGTAGAATTCTGAGACTGTGCCTCGGAGAGCTATTTTTTAAATTCGATTTAAACGATATATTATTAAAACCGAACAAATCACCTTTAATTTAAATTTCAACCATTCTATTATCTTCAGTATCATCGTTATAAACTTATAATCCTTCAAATTATTTTTAAACAGGCTTAGAAATTCCAAATTCAACAATTTACCCAATTTCAACTATTAAATTCAGTATTTAAACTATACAATTCAATGATTTAATTATCAAGTAAATATTGATATCTCGAATTCAAGTTAAAATTAACTTTTAATATTTTAAAATCACTTAACTATTTCAGTTTAAGTTGTTAGAAATTCCGGGTCGTCACAGTATATTCCATCAGCCACTCTCAATTAATGAAACTTAGAAGTTGAATTCAACTATAAGAATATCTAATCCATAAAGTTGGTCAAGCAATTCATTAATGCACTACAAGAGATATTTGCTCTTTATTATTGCTTTGTTTAACTCACTCCAATAACACAAAGCCAATGAAACTCATCCCTTTATAAGTGAACTTCACAAGCATTACCTATAATAAAAACTTCAAGTTTTTATTAACCTCTTCCATTCAAGCTCTTCTGTAACAACCCGCATATTTATCGATTTTATATTTAAATATTTTATCGTTCGTCGGATTTTGGTCCTAAAAGCTACTTTTTGCGAACAGTTGAATTGGGATTTGAGACCACCCCCATTGAGTTCAAAATGACGTTTGTGACCTTTTTGAGTATAAACTTCGATATGTTTGGAGTTAGTCGAATTTTGCTATTTTTCACTTAGGGTTTTAGGTTTGGGTTTGGGTTCAGCCCACTAGCCTAACTCTGGTTATATCATTATTCCACCCCTTCTCCTCTTCATTACTTCACTTTCATTTCCTAATACATTCAAGCTTCATCAAAAATGAGGGAGGAGAAAAGGAATTAGAATTCCTAAGCCCTAGTTTCCATTTGCAAATCCAAGTTCTAGCTCCAAATTCTAAGAGAAGCTTTGGTAAGTATCATCTTCTTCTTCTTCAACTCATTCTCACTTTGATTTCAGAAAATTCCTAAACCTAATTTAGGAAATGTTTCTCTTTTAAGCTTAAATTCAAGCTTCTTGTGTTGAGATTGAAGTGTGGTTGATCTTCCTTCGTCTTCAAGCTTCTCATTCATTGTTTTCGGGTTCAAAGGTGAAATTTATATCTCACATCTATGTCTATATCTATCTTTGTTGTTAGGTATGAATTCCTAACACTTATTTATGTTCATTTGCTTTTGGTTTGGATTGATTTGGTGAATATTTCAATTTTTGGTGTTTTGTAGTCAAATCTTTAAAAATCCAATCTTTGATGTTTGAACATGTTTTTGGCGGTGCATCGAAGAGCCTATAGTGTTGGGTTGCCAATTGGCATAAATCCTTAGCATCCATCGCTCGTTCGATCGCATTTTGGTTTGGATTTGCCATTTTTGGTCTAGGCTGTTTTTTTTGCGTAGTAGAAGATTTCAAACGTCTGAAATTAATTTCAGACGTCTGAAACCAAATCCAGATGTCTGGTAGAATAATCTAGACGTCTGGAAAGGCGTCTGGAAAAGGCAGAGACTAAATCCAGACGTCTGAAACAAAATCCAGATGTCTGAAATCAAATTCAGACGTCTAGTTGAAAATTTCAGACGTCTGAAATCACCCAGGAATTAAAAATAGAAGGGGGAAAACACGTATACATCCAGAACCTAGGGCCAGATGTCTGGGAACACCTACCAGACGTCTGGAACTATTTAATTTGCCTATTTTGGCTATTTTTGAGTAAATTTCCAAGGTTTATCGATTTTTGTAGATCCGGTTAGTTGTTATCACTTATTATCGACTTTGATGACTTCTTTTCTTTGGGATTTTGGATATATCCACTTTGATGGATTTGATATCGATTTCTTTGGATTTTTATTCACATCTTCGAATGTGAATTTTTATGATTGATTGTTTCTACAATCAATTCTATGATTTGTCACTTTAAAATATAAAGGTTTTTCTATGCTAGTAGTAAATATCAAAACTCTTTCCTCAAAACGATTTCAACTCTATTTTCAATACCAAACTCGTTTTTAAAATCGTTTTCCAATCTACTAGTATATACAAACTTTTACCTCACTCGTATGAGAAATCTAATTAAACAACTTAGTAAAACGAGTGGCATGAAACGCTTGCGTTTACTTCGTTGGTTAATTCTTGGACTTGTTCGATTGAATATCTTTTGACAATTTTCTAGTGGAGATCTACAATTTGTTCGCAAATATTTGAGTTAAGCTAGTGGTTATGGGACATGATGCTAAACTCATATATTTACTAGCTTATTGTAATTGACACTTCTTGATGATCAATGATGAACATTTTATGGTTTAGACTAGCAATGTGCGATGTCTCTTTGTCCATGAGGAGGACTATACCTCAATTTTATTGAGCTCCGGCTCACCAGGAGGAGCTTTGGCTCAATGTCCGCAATGGGGGACTATACCCTGTCAGGAGGAGTTTAGACTCACCAGGAGGAGCTTCGGCTCAATGTCCTCAAATGGGGGACTATACCCTGTCACGAGGAGTTTCGACTCACCTGGAGGAGCTTCGGCTCAATGTCCACAATGGGGGACTATACCCTGTCAGGAGGAGTTTCGACTCACCAGGAGGAGCTTCGGCTCAATGTCCGCAATGGGGGACTATACCCTGTCAGGAGGAGTTTCGACTCACCAGGAGGAGCTTCGGCTCAATGTCCGCAATTGGGGACTATACCCTGTCAGGAGGAGTTTCGACTCACCAGGAGGAGCTTCGGCTCAATGTTCGCAATGGGGGACTATACCCTGTCAGGAGGAGCTCCGGCTCATTTTTATGGGATTGGCCATCCTTTTATTGTGATTTCTGGATTTCTATTTGATGATTTCTGGAATTTATGTTTCACCACCTTTCTCAATTGGCATTGATACGTATGTCATTTTATTGTGGCTTGGTGAATGAAATAAAGAATGTGACATTCTTTTTGATGCTATGAGATTCTTTGAGATATTGTATCACTTTTGTGGATTTTCTAATGTATACTTGTCGTAGTATGACATTTTAATAGATTTGGTTATCATATGTCTTTTTATTATATCTCTTCTTATATCTCATTTTATCTGATAATTATAGCTAGACTGATCCGTTTATTATTTTCTTCTTAAATAATACTCGGGTCAGACTGAAATTTTACAGGTGCTTCTGGTTGACTCCTTATCGGACCATCATCTGACTTTTGGCTAACTACTTAGATTAGTAGTTTTTGTTGTATACATTTGAGATACAGACTCTATGATGTATACTTATTCTTTTGTTTAGGACTTGTATCTATTCTTTTCGATATTGTGGATCTTATTTGACCACTACTCTGATGTACACTTTTATGTGTAATATTCATATCTATTTCCGCCTTTGTGTTATGAATTATCTATGATGATTTATGTTATGCTTATTTCTATATTTGTTTCCGAAGAATTTATATAACCACTATGTAGTATCTTTGAGTTTGTATCGGTATGTCGGATTTCCTCTTGAGATGAAAGTTATGTTTTACTATCTGACATATCGGTGCTTGCACAAACCAATTACATGGATGGTCGCTCCTCAACAGCCTTATTCTCTGCGCTAATTGACGGCATTACACCGTAGTGTCCTTGGATATCGTGGGTATAGAGGTAGGGCATCACAGCTTGGTATCAGAGCCAAACTTCGGAACAATGTAGAATAATTTAGCAAGGATCATGTCCTAAGTCTTTCTTAGGAGTTGTGCCTTAGGATTTATTCGAGTCTTCGTACCGATTCATCCTATTTTCTTTATGATTCCTTGTTTTATCAATCAAGTTTGATTGAAATTTATTTTGAGAATAACTTTTTCCTCTTCTTTCTTTCTTTCTTAAAGAAGAGAAATGGTTAGACCTGGCCGTCCCAGCGCTGGTCAATCTAGTGCTACTCCCCTGGATGGAGTATTCATGTCTGCTCAACAACTTTTGGATCTTGTAAAGAATCAAGAGTTTATCTGTGCTTTGAGTAAGAACCCCGAAATGGTTCTACCTTTTAAACTTGAAGTTTCTTTCAATCAGCTTGTGGATGTTACTCTTCTTCAGGGAGAGGTTGGTAAAGGAAGTGTTTGTGATATTGGGACTTCCAAGAAGAGGCATATTAAGTTCAAGAGCCTTAATCCTAATAAGAGAGTGAAGCAAACTACTTTTGTAGTAAAGACTCCAATCCCTAATCGTGGAGGATGCTACAATTGTAATTCTAAGGAACACTATGCGAATATGTGTCCAAAACCCCATTCTTGTCGCTATTGCAAGAAACCGGGTCATCTTTTATCTGCATGTCCCAAACTTTTGAACAAGGACATGAGAAAGCTAAATATTGTGCAAGCCCCTAGAAACTCTTCTCGGTCAAGGTATTTTTCACTCAATCCTTGATGGCATTGTTTTATTTCGTGATCTTCTTATTTGAGTTCTTGTTGATACGGGTTTCATCTCATTATTTTTATATCAAAAGAACTTGTGATTCTTCTTCTTTAAACATTTCTGGGCTTGATGACTTCTTTGAGGATTGTGAATCCGGATGGTAGATCCGCAACACTCAATTTGTCTTTATTGATGTCGAAATTATTTTATGTGATTTTTCTGTCCGAGCCGATTTTTACTTAGGCTTCGGATATTACTTTTGTAAGGATTGGCTTATTTATTAAGAGGCCATATCCGTTGTCCCGTGTGGACTATTCATCTTTGACATTTTCAATCTGTTAAGCAGATTTCTATTTTTCCTTTATGATTTTGATTCCAACTTGATGGCATCATTTTATTCCTTAAGCCCACTTATAACGAAAGTGTTATTTCTCTCATTCGTGTAGTTTGAGAAATTTTCCGGTATTTTTGAGCTTGTCTTAGGATTATCACCAAAGTAATCTTTTGTGTGGTGCTAAGGCCTTTTCAGTTTGACCTTACCACCGGTTTTCATTTGCTACGAGTTGCGAAAGTTAGCATTCCACTTACCGCATTCCGCACTCGTTATGATTCTTATGAATGACTTATTATGTCGTTCAGTTTGTCCATCATGTTTCATCCATTTCATAAATCGAGTATCCTATGAATATCTCGATAAGTCCATTCTTGTATTTATTGATTTTGGATGAGAATAGAAATTTGAAAATTTGAAAATCTTTTTCATAAGATTTATTTATAAGTAAAATTTGATTTTTTGTTCTTAAAATGAACAAAGAATATTCTTAAAAGTTTTTAATGTTTATCATATAAAAGATGGTTTTGTCATTGTATTGCCCATTGAGTGCTTTAAGAATTCTAGTCGATGCGCTTGATCAACGTTATCGATAGGAATCTCCTAAACGCTTTGATGAGACAATTTGACACAATAAATTGATTTGAAATAAGAAATTTTTTCTAGAAAGATAATTACATAAAGATAAGTGTAAGTTTGAAGTTTTAGCTTTTCGGGAAAGAAGAACTCTTCTCCGATACTCCTATTCTTGTGATTCCCGATGGGAACCAACACTTTACCTTTTGTACCAATGCTAATCGTATTGGTTTGGATGTCGTTCTCTTGCTTTATCTTTTGTACCAACGCTAATCGTATTGGTTTGGATGTCGTTCTCTTGCAAAAGAGAACGTGCTATCTCTTATGCTTCTAACTCATTATAGCCTATCGAGGCTAGATATACCACTCATGATCTAGTGCTCGCGGTTAATGTTTCTACTTTTAGAGTTTTTCATCATCATTTTTAGGGGAGGAATTTGTTCTCCATCTCGATCATAAATCCTTGAAATATTTATTTTCTCATAAGGAACTTCTGTTGACTCGAGTTCCTAGCATCTTATGATCTTGATATTCTTTTACTCCCGAAAGGGAAATCGTGTTGCTAAAGCGTTTAGTCGTAAGCAACAAGTGGTCGATTCTTTCGTGATGTCTGAATGGAATTATCGTTTTATTAAGTTCATCAGACATTTTGATATACTTCGTTTTATTGAGTTTCATCTCATTTCTTTTATGGACTTGCGTCTGATGTTCTTTTATGGTGTTCGGTTCATTGGACGTACCGTATTTGTACTACGTCGGTGTTCCGAAATTATTCGAGCTTTGGTTCATTGGGCGTACCGTTTTTGTACTACGCTGATGTCCCAAATTATTTGAGTTTCTAGTTTCTCGGACGTACTTTTATTATACTACGTCGTTGCACCAGCTCAATTTTCTGCTATTCTTGACGTTCTCCACATCTTTTATCTACGGAAATGCCTTAGGGATTCCGATTTTTATTCTTGAGCCCGGTCTTATTGAGGAAATTGAAGTTTCACCCAGTTTGATTTATGAGCAACATCCCATTCGCATCATTGCTTCGTAGGTTGAGCGCCTTCGTAATAAAGATGTTCTTCATGTGAGAGTTCAATGGTTCTCAAATCCTACGGATTACTCTTGGGAATCTAGAGAATTCATCGAGCGATCCCGTTCTTGCTAACTCTTTCGTGCTCTTTATGGTGAACTTCTTATTTCAATTTTCTTTTGTGTTGATATGCTTTTATTGTTGTTACTCTTTATTTTCTTCTTAAGTATTGCGAGGACGCAATTTCTTTAAGGAGGGGAGTCTGTAACAACCCGCATATTTATCGATTTTATATTTAAATATTTTATTTAAATATTTTATCGTTCGTCGGATTTTGGTCCGAAAAGCTACTTTTTGCAAACAGTTGAATTGGGACTCGAGACCACCCCCATTGAGTTCAAAATGACGTTTGCGACCTTTTTGAGTATAAACTTCGATATGTTTGGAGTTAGTCGAATTTTGCTATTTTTCACTTAGGGCTTCAGGTTTGGGTTTGGGTTCAGCCCACTAGCCCAACTCTGGTTATATCATTATTCCACCCCCTCTCCTCTTCATTACTTCACTTTCATTTCCTAATACATTCAAGCTTCATCAAAAATGGGGGAGGAGAAAAAGAATTAGAATTCCTAAGCCCTAGTTTCCATTTGCAAATCCAAGTTCTAGCTCCAAATTCTAAGAGAAGCTTTGGTAAGTATCATCTTCTTCTTCTTCAACTCATTCTCACTTTGATTTCAAAAAATTCCTAAACCTAATTTAGGAAATGTTTCTCTTTTAAGCTTAGATTCAAGCTTATTGTGTTGAGATTGAAGTATGGTTGATCTTCCTTCGTCTTCAAGCTTCTCATTCATTGTTTTTGGGTTCAAAGGTGAGATTTTTATCTCACATCTATGTCTATATCTATCTTTGTTGTTAGGTATGAATTCCTAACACTTATTTATGTTCATTTGCTTTTGGTTTGGATTGATTTGGTGAATATTTCAATTTTTGGTGTTTTGTAGTCAAACCTTTAAAAATCCAATCTTTGATGTTTGAACATGTTTTTGGTGGTGCATCGAAGAGCCTATAGTGTTGGGTTGCCGATTGGCATAAATCATTAGCATCCATCGCTCGTTCGATCGCATTTTGGTTTGGATTTGCTATTTTTGGTCTAGGCTGTTTTTTTTTGCCTAGGAGAAGATTTCAGACGTCTGAAATTAATTTCAGACGCTGAAACCAAATCCAGACGTCTGGTTGAATAATCCAGACGTCTGGAAAAGGCAGAGACTAAATCCAGACGTCTGAAACAAAATCCAGACGACTGAAATCAAATTCAGACGTCTGGTTGAAAATTTCAGACGTTTGAAATAGCCTAGGAATTAAAAATAGAAGGGAGAAAACACATATACTTCCAGAACCTAGGGCCAGACGTCTAGGAACACCTACCAGACGTCTGGAACTGTTCAATTTGCCTATTTTGGCTAACTTTGAGTAAATTTCCAAGGTTTATCGATTTTTGTTGATCCGGTTAGTTGTTATCACTTATTATCGACTTTGATGACTTCTTTTCTTTGAGATTTTGGATATATCCACTTTGATGGATTTGATATCGATTTCTTTGGATTTTTATTCATCTCTTCGAATGTGAATTTTTATGATTGATTGTTTCTACAATCAATTCTATGATTTGTCACTTTAAAATATAAAGGTTTTTCTATACTAGTAGTAAATATCAAAACTCTTTCCTCAAAACGATTTCAACTCTATTTTCAATACCAAACTCGTTTGTAAAACCGTTTTCCAATCTACTAGTATATACAAACTTTTACCTCACTCGTATGAGAAATCTAATTAAACGACTTAGTAAAACGAGTGGTATGAAACGCTTGCGTTTACTTCGTTGGTTAATTCTTGGACTTATTCAATTGAATCTCTTGTGACAACTTTCTAGGGGAGATCTACAATTTTTTCGCAAATATTTAAGTTAAGCTAGTGGTTATGGGACATGATGCTAAACTCATATATTTACTAGCTTATTGTAATTGGCACTTCTTGATGATCAATGATGATCATTTTATGGTTTAGACTAGCAATGTGCGATTCTCTTTGTCCATGAGGAGGACTATACCTCCATTTTGGGGACTATACCCTGTCAGGAGGAGTTTCGACTCACCAGGAGGGGCTTCGGCTCAATGTCCGCAATGGGGGACTATACCCTGTCAGGAGGAGTTTCGACTCACCTGGAGGAGCTTCGGCTCAATGCTCGCAATGGGGGACTATACCCTGTCAGGAGGAGTTTCGACTCACCAGTAGGAGCTTCGGCTCAATGTCTGCAATGGGGGACTATGCCCTGTCAGGAGGAGCTCCGGCTCATTTTTATGGGATTGGCCATCCTTTATTTTGATTTCTGGATTTCTATTTGATGATTTCTGGAATTTATGTTTCACCACCTTTCTCAATTGGCATTGATACGTATGTCATTTTATTGTGGCTTGGTGAATGAAATAAAGAATGTGACATTCTTTTTGATGCTATGAGATTCTTTGAGATATTGTATGACTTTTGTGGATTTTCTAATGTATACTTGTCGTAATATGACATTTTAATAGATTTGGTTATCATACGTCTTTTTATTATATCTCTTCTTATATCTCATTTTATCTGATAATTATAGCTAGACTGGTCCATTTATTATTTTCTTCTTAAATAATACTCGGGTCAGACTGAGATTTTACAGGTGCTTCTGCTTGACTCCTTATCGGACCATCATCTGACTTTTGGCTAACTACTTAGATTAGTAGTTTTTGTTGTATACATTTGAGATACAGACTCTATGATGTATACTTATTCTTTTGTCTAGGACTTGTATATATTCTTTTCGATATTGTGGATCTTATTTGACCACTACTCTGATGTACACTTTTATGTGTAATATTCATATCTATTTCCGCCTTTGTGATATGAATTATCTGTGACTGATTTATGTTATGCTTATTTCTATATTTGTTTCCGAAGAATTTATATAGCCACTGTGTAGTAGCTTTGAGTTTGTATCGGTATGTCGGATTTCCTCTTGAGATGAAAGTTATGTTTTACTACTGACATATCGGTGCTCGCACAAAGCAATTACATGGGTGGTCGCTCCTCAACAGCCTTATTCTCCGCGCTAATTGACGGCATTACACCGTAGTGTCCTTGGCTATCGTGGGTATAGAGGTGGGGCGTCACATCTTCGGTTTTGTTTATAATTTTGGACTTCTCCTAGCTATGTAGTTAAAATGCTCAGTGGTTCCGTAGCGGTGGAGGTATAAAATATCATGGAAGGGATATACAGAGGACGTAGTAAAAAATTAGAAATGAGCAAAAGGCTATATCAGAGGCAAAGTCAAATGGATAAATAATTTTTTATCAGTCTTCTATCATTGGTGTAGAAAAGTGAACCAACTTTTACTCATATATAACGAAATTCAAGAATGTCTTAATCCAAGTAGTTCAAACTTTGGGACTAGAAATGGTATTCCAAATTACAGTGAGCATCTAAGCATTGAACTTAGACATGCTTAAGCTTTTTTACTAGGGATTACAAGAAAATAATGTAAATTATATATATATTAAAATTTCTAAAGTGGATACTACAGTAACCTTATTTAGCGGTAAATAACAGTGCTTTAATGGGCTCATTAGTTAGGAGTGTTAAATTGTAAAAGAGTAGCCTACATAGGGCACTAAACGCTTTAGCTTAGCTATATCTATCTATGCTTCATCAGAGCTTTAGCTACATAGCTCCTTAAGAGACATCATTCTAAATTGATTTAGTGCCGACATCATTTTTGGAACCAATTCGATACTAAACTTGACTTCCCCCTTTCGACGTTAATCGAACACCTCCTTGGAGTTATTTGAGTACTCACATGTAATTAGAACATTCAAACCTCATCATAAGAAACTGAATGATTATAAAAATTACTAATGTCCAAGTTTGTCCTCGCACACAGCATCTCTAATAGTTGTTTGCCCTCATCTCTCAATACAACCAATAAACTCACATAATCAAGTACGACCCTATACGTAAAAAACCTATAGATACTCAAAAAAATTCAAAAACTAATGAACTCAACCACAAATAACCGAAAAATATACGACCATGAAATCAAACATACATCCAAACACACCAACTCAGATTTTTTGAACCTCCAATCGAGTTCGTGGCTTTAAGAGAGCAGATATTGTTTTTAGTTCCAACTTTGCTAATATCACAATATATAAATGAACTAGATGCATCAACATCGAAAAGATTCCTAACTATTAATTGAAAATAAGCATATCACCTTCAAAAATAGAATACCTAAAATCACTTCCACTTGCACCAACTATCACTCTCGATTGCCAGGATGACCACAACGACTGACCTGGGCTCACACTACCTTGAACTAGATATTTTTTCTACATATTCCCTATTTCCCATAGTGTATCAACATTTAATTATAAATGTCGATAGCGCTATATATATGTATCTGCATCCGTATCCTAAATCATTCTCCGATATCTTCATCCATAGATATAGAATGATTTTGGATATTTATCATATCCACCGATTAAAAATATGAAACATAAATATAAAATTTTAGTTTAACATAATTTTATTTCCAATCCCATTTATTTATAAGTGTATGAAAATAAACAAATATGATAATAATAGATAGTTTTAAGCAGTTAATATGTTCTAAATGCATATAATATAAATTATTTACTTTATAAAACAATAAATACATATAATTTATTATACTAAAATATACGTAATATAAACAATAATCTTAACAAAAAATGAATAATATAATTTCCGGGCGCGAATGTCTTCATATTTGCATCTGTATTAAATATTCTGATTATCAAATATTTATCTGTTTTTAAAATACAAATACAGATGAATTTTGGATTATTCAAGTATATATGGACAAGCTTATTCCCACATCTAAAGAAATGTGCCATAACCTTTTCTACCTAAATACAAGTAGGTACACAATTGCATATTCAATGACCTTAAGCACTTTATATGTGTCTTATTCAATTTATTCCTCGGCTCTAGCTTACCATCCTTCTTCATCTCACCCTTTAGAAACCTATTCATACCCTTCTTCCATTAAGGCTTGAAGTGAAACCCTTCCATTATGGCTTTGGTATGTTCCCATTGTTGTGCATAATAGCTTTATCTCTAGCACGCTCTTCCTAATAGGAGTGAGCAAATGGTTGGTTCGGCTTGAAACCAATAAAAAATGTTGAAACCAAAATAACCATTCAAGAAACATAAACCGAACCAAAACGATATTTTTTAAAACCAAAACCAACCAAACCGATTATATTTTGTTTGGTTGGTCTATTTAGTTTATCTTAAATAAATTAGATCTTCCGGTTGTTGATATAATATAAGATTAAAATAATTAATTAAGTTCATATGATGTAAATTTTAAAAAATATAATCCATTTAAATATAAGATTAAAATATAATCCATTTAAAAAATATCTCTAGCACGCTCTTCCGGTTGTTGATATAATATAAAATTAAAATAATTAATTAGATCTTCCTCTCTTATTAAAAATCATTTCAATTCATAAGTTTATAACATATTCCCTGATGATTTTCAAATCATTTAAATAAGGATTCCAGAATATTTTTTTAAGCACCTCAGAATTTAAACTTCCAGCTTCTGGTTTAAGTCCAATTTCAATTATAATCCATTTGTACAATTTATATTTATACAAATTCTCATATTAGTTATGTAAACAATTTCAAATTTTATAATCTCGTTTTGGTTATAACGTTATCATCCAACATTTATACTATATATAATAATTTTCAAAATTTATTTTCTCTTATATCAAAATATACTTTGGGTAAAATTATTTCATTTTACCCCTTTCGAAAACAATAATTTGTCGAATTGTTTTATTCAAATGTTTACAAATCCTCTTGATACAGTTGTATGGACTGTTCCGACTAAGGTTCACAAGCCACTTAATAAATCAACCGACACAACATAAAATCATTTTATACTCACTAACAAATATGCGCTCATATCTATTAACATGCTCAAACTCATCCTAGAGTACTACTAAATCTATCTCTAATGATTAATCACCACCAGAGCCAAGGTTCTCGCTTAACCTGGCTCTGATACCAAATGTAACGGTTTGGGATTTTCGACTCTCGAAAATCGACATCAATACATCCACTATATAAAATGCCGAGCGATCGAATGCTGAAAATACCAGGTCATTAGGGTTAAAAAAGGAAGAGGCAGAAGAAGAAGATAAAATCAACATCAGAGTCTCGCAATCGCAGCAGAATAAAGTATAATATAAAGTAACAGCTTTTAAATACAGAGAAACTTGTACTGTTTATATACATGCCATTATCATAGTACAATGATCATCTATTTATTTGGACAGCTTAATACTTGTCCTTACCCAGTGGAAATAATAACCAAGTATGGAGATACAACTTTGTCATCCAGCTCTCCTTTTGAGCTCTAAAGCATATTATCCTAGATCTGTTCAACTCAGTCTAACCCGAGCATCATAATAAACAACACCCAAGTCAGTCTGGAAAACCAGCGTGAGAAAATCACACTCAATTGGATTATTATATTTTGAAAATCCTTTGAAAACAAAGGTATCTCATAAGACCCCGCCAGAAATAAATATACCATTTTTTACCTTACAATAACCAAAACATTTTTATCGAATCCGTTTGATATTATAATAATGTCTATAGAAAGTAAATAGAATACAGCTGAACTGCTTGCATCTCATGTTCCAGCATAGTTGGACACAATAAAAACCATACCGGTGCTTATTGGAGATTGGGTTCCACACAATGGCAGGGCTACTGAGTACCGCATATCATAGTACCTGGTCTAAATCAGCATATAGAGGACCATTCCTGATCCCCTACAACACAAGACCGGCCTACCCCTCACCTGGATAGACCGTATAAAATCACCCCGCGGTTGGGATCAGCAAGCGCCACACAGCCGAAATAAAGGGACTCTAGACAGGGATGACCTTACCCTACTTGGAAGCTACCCACTTAGCTTTGCTACACCTCCCTTGTTTTAGCCATTCCCGGTTGATGAGGCTTGAGGCTACGATTAACTTTTTAGACACATTCCCTTAAAATGCTCATCGTCCTACAATAACGATGTTCTGATAGCATTCATCCATACAAGTTGTCCTAGGACTGGACAAATGGAATCACTATCTTCATCTTCATGGTATTCGTTCGTTAAGTTCAAACCAGATCGAAGTGGTCTTTGGATAATTAAATCCGATCCTGGTCTCCACGAAACGATCAACGCATTGGCCAATATTAATAGTCAGTTATTTAACTATCATATAACATCCACAAGCAAACATCAGGCTTTAAATAATTTTCTAAATTATTTATTTCAAAATATCTACACAAGATATTATTTCCATACTTCAACCCTTTGAAAATAGTTTTCAAATCCCATTTTATTCTCGCAGAAAAAATTTCTACCCTTGCCCGATCCTTAGAATATTTTTCCCGCTTCATTTGATATTAAACACTTGGAAAATATTCATTTATCTCCTATTTGTTTTCTCAAAAATCATTTACAATTTTATTTGTAAATTTCCAACTCGTTTCACATGAATTCTATAAATCCCAGAATTTCT
Organism: Allium cepa; assembly: GCA_030765085.1. Classification (NCBI taxonomy): domain Eukaryota; kingdom Viridiplantae; phylum Streptophyta; class Magnoliopsida; order Asparagales; family Amaryllidaceae; genus Allium; species Allium cepa. The sequence goes on along the minus strand of CM060928.1, from coordinate 893,630,801 downwards.
TAGTCGATTTCCTATAAGATTTCTAAAGCCGTTTATGCTCATTTAAAATTCCAATTTCACTACTACTTTCCATTTGAATTTTATTTCACCTTCCGAAGTTCACTTATCCTATACTTTAGAATTTATTTTAGTTCCTATAATACCACTATAAGATCTTTCTTCCAAAATCTTATTCAATTAAATAAACTTAGCTTCCCATCTGGATAGGACTCATAATGAAATTTGAAACATTTAAAAAAATTATATGAAATAAGAAAATTTGTTTGTTTCATGTATGGCTTTAGGCAAAATTAAAATTTAAACAACTTAAAAGAATTAAAAATTCATATCCAGCTACTAATTACTTTACCCAAGATGTATAAAATTAGAATTTATTTCAATAAATATTATGTATTAAAATAACTAACTTTAGAAATATTCTAAATCCAAGTGGTAGTTTTAAATTATTTAGTATAGTAATTTAAAATCCCATTTAAAACAAGTTCAATTTACTCAACAAAATTCTATTTTTAGAAAGTCTAATATTCGCCAATTCAATTCATAGATCCCTCTTGATTCATATCACGTCGACCATATCACCATTTCTCACATTTGAAATATATTCCACTATTTCTTTCAAAACGATTCCCATTGCTCGATATAAGTTCACACCATTAACTTATATTTTCCATATATCCACTGATATCCTTTTATCTCATTTATAAACCCCGTTTATAATTTATAAACTCCCTTGAGTTTCCCATCTATTTACAAAAACAAATTCTATTTATAATTCCATTTTATAATTTCATCCCTTAATAAAATTCCATTTTATTTCAAATCTATTTATCGATTCCAATATCTCTTCAAGCCCTTAATATATAATTTAATTTCAAATCTCCACTTAAAACAATTTACAAATAATTAAGTTTAACCCAAGTTAGTTAATATATTTTTATTCTACTGAATTCCTTTTAGAAATAAATCCAATTTTCAGTATAAATAATTTATTTTCAAATTTCCTTTTAAATTCCTTCAATTTTATTTGTTTTTGGTATTTTTAAAATACCCATTTTAACTCCCATACTATTAATAATCCAATTCACACACAATCCATATCAATCTATCCATCATATCATATATCGAAATATATATATGAAAACATTAAATATTTTTGAGGAATCCAGTTGAATCCCTTCAACCTGTTTTTCCCTGCACCCGTAGATGTTAGTCAACAAATAAAATACCAATCACACTTCAAGAGGGATATCGCGGTATATAGGGTCATCTGCTATTATGCGGGCATATAGGGTCTTATTCGCTATAATATGCGGGAATATCACTCCAATACTAATATATATACTACTATATATATATAACGTCCAACAAATAAATTATAAATTTATCAATCAAGTTAGACATCCAATAATTTAAATTTAACATTTAAATTTAAATAGCATTATCTAAATGAGTGATATTTTTGTTTTGCAATCCACTTCAATCTTGATTTGGTTTCACGGTTTTTGACCTTGTATAAACATTATACGGTTTATTAACATTTGAAATAATCGAGCAATCAATTACCATTTAATAATTAATTAAATAATAATTTAATTTTAAACTAATTTTCCTTCAATAAATAATTTTTAGTAACTAAAATAGTTAAATAAGTTAATTAAACAAATTAATCACCCTAAATACATATTTTAAAAATAAACTATTAAATTTAAAATGTGTATATGTATATTTATTTTCTTTTGAAACTACATATATACTTATAAACATAAATTATATATTTCAAAAAATCTAATAAACTTTCGACATTTTAAAATTCCAATTTTTTCTTTTCAAAACCTTATATATATATATATATATTTCTGTTTATCTATATACTTTTAAATTAAAACAGGTGTATGCGCGCCTACATACATACATACATACATACATACATACATAGATATATATATATTTGTATATATATATACACACATTTATACTTATACTATACTTTTTCTTTACTGTATACATATACAAATATGCATATAAATATTTAAATTGAAAAATAATTGGCATATACCTTTACTGTAAAAAAAAATTTTTGAAAGGCAGGCGGGGTTAACTGGTCCCCTATCAGATTATTATAAAAAGGAGAAAAGAAAAGCGACTATGAACAATCTCACATTTGCAAACGGAAAGCAAACACATGAATAAGAGAAGAGGATTACAACACAAAGGAAAAATAACAAGAAAGAAAAGAGAAAAGAAAACACTGAGAGGAGAACAGCACTATATCCAATCAGACGAGACAAAGGATGTGAAATCAAATTCACAGTCCTTTATTCCTATCTTAATGTTGGCATGTAAAGCATTCAAAAGTTGGTTACTATTCCTTAACTTGTTTTCAAAGCACCTCAAATTTCTTTCTTCCCAAATGAAGTTAAGATATCTTTTGATCAGAAAAAAATACACAAAGCTTTCATTTTTCTTCCACCTTGTAGCCTTCCCTATGAGAGCCCACTCAACACTGGATATTCCATGGATATGATTAACACTCATCGCAGTCATGAGATGACTCCACAAGCCTAAAAGATTACTGCAATCAAAGAATAGGTGACTCACAGTCTCAGGAAGCATATTGCAGAAGAAGCAAAGAGGATCAACAGGCAACCCATAGTTAAACAATCTGTCTTTGGTTAGTAGTGCACTGTTAATGACCTTCCATAACATTAGGTTGTCTCTGTGAGTAGATTTTCTGGTCCATAGAACTTTGTGCCATTTTATGTCAGTTGATGCAGGATAGATCACAAGCATTTTATAAACAGAAGAGATAGAGTGAGATTTTCCTTTCCAAAGTATCTCATCAGTCGGAGTGGGAATGAAAGTTATAGATTGATACTTATTCCAAACAGCTCTAATGTCTTGGTTACTGGTATATGGAAGTGATAACTTGCCATCAATAATGAAATCAGCTGCTTTAGCATCACTATTAATACCAGATTGCATGATCTGCCGAGGATTGAAGATTTTGCATAAGATCAGACCATCGTCCATCCAAGGAGTATTCCAGAAGTTAGCAGAACTGGAAGCAGAAAGGCTAACTCTGATAAATGGTAGAAGAGATGTTCTTAACATCAGAAGGCTTCTCCATGTCCAACTAGGATTTTGTGGCACAGTCATTGTCCAAAAATTCTTTCTACCCAAGTTATGGGTTCTAGTCCATTTTACCCACAAGTTGTCAGCATTGTTAAGCAAGGCATTCATGAGAATACTGATAGCAGCTCTATTCCAAGTTTGTAAATTAATAATGCCAAGACCTCCTTTGTTCTTAGGTTGCTCCATAATGCCAAAAGAGCAGGGAATTAATTTCCTAGTATGGATGGAACCAGTCCAGAAGAACCTTAACATTGCTTTTCTTACCATTTTAATGAGTTTGATGGGAGTATGAATGCCCTAAACCAGTACACTATCATAGAGGAAATGACAGATCTGATAAGCACAAGCCTGCCTGCTTGAGTAAGAAATCTATTGGCCCAACAATTCATGGTGCTACATATTTTGTCATACAGAGGCAAGCAGTTAGCAGTGGTTATTCTGGAAGAGTAGAGAGGAAGACCCAAGTAGCACATGCTGTTATTAATAGCTTGGAGACCAGAAATTGACAATAATTGGATTTCATGTTCAGTAGAGATTCTAGAGGTGATCATGTGTGATTTGCTTAAGTTGAGTTCAAGACCAGTCATAAGGTAGAAGTTATGTAATGTAATTTTAATGTTTTCCAGAGAATTCTGGTCAGGTTTAGTGAATAACAATATGTCATCAGCAAAGAATAAAGAGGTAATTTGTGGTGATCTGCATTTAGTGTGATACAGAATTTTCTTCTGTTCATAGTTAGTTGTCAACAGTACGTTTAAAACTTCCATTACAAGAATGAAAATGTATGATGATATGGGGTCTCCTTGCCTGATCCCTTGCTTGCTGTTGAAGAATCCAGTATTGCAACCATTATGAGAGATGGAGAAAGAAGGGGTAGATAAGCAGTTGTATATCCAAGCCACATAGTCTTTAGGAAATCTCATGAGTGCCATAATTCTGACAATTGAACTCCAGTGAATGCTATCAAAGGCCTTCTTTAAGTCCAGTTTCAGCATTGCATTCTTTGAAACTTGGGCATGACCATACCCTTTAATCAATCCATGTATAAGTAGAATATTATCAATATATTCCTCTTAGGCAGGAAGGCAGATTGATTCTTGGAAATAAGCCTACTGAGAACAACAACAAGTCTAGAGGCTAAGATTTATGAGATGCATTTGTATATGACGTTGCAACAAGATATAGGTCTGAATGATTCAACAGAAGTTGGATGCTGAGTTTTAGGGATAAGCACCAGATTGGTGGCATTAACTTCCAATAACAGTTTGGACTTTTTGAAAAATTGTGAACTGCCTTTAAGAAGTCCTCCTTGATTTTATCCCAACTGTGAGTAAAAAGTTCAAGATTGAATCCATCAGGACCACCACTGGAATTTTTGTTCATCGAAAACAGTGTGTCTTTTATTTCTTTGTCAGTAACTTTAGCAACAAGATTGTTTGCTTCCTCCGTTTGGACTATTGGAACCTGCACATTGTCAAGTTTTTCAAGATCAGGTTTGAAATTGTCTTTATTACCAAGCAAAGACTTGAAGTAGTTAAGCAAGGCTTGGTCAACATCAGCAGGGTCAGAATGAAGCACTCCAAATTCATCATATATGTGGGAGATATTTTCCTTTGCTTGTTTGATTTTGATGGCGGGATGGAAGTAAGCAGTATTATTGTCCCCATCATGTGCCCACTTAAGTCTCAGTTGCTGTCTCCTCATCTTTCCTTCAACTTTCAATGCTTCATGGAGCTGGTCATGAATGCTTCTCTCATTTATAGCTGCATCAGCATTATTAGGGTAACTCACCATATAATCTTGAGCTTCAATGAGTTTCTGCCTCAGCAAAGTTGACTTTAAAGTACCATTTCCAAAGTTCTTCCTTGCCCATACCCTTAGCGCTTCCTTAGTTGCTTTTAATTTCCTGCAAAGAATAAACGTGGGCTTGCCATAGTATTTTTCAGACCATACTTTACTAATTGTACTAGTTACCCAGGTTCATGGACCCAAGTACTATAGAATTTGAAGCCTTTTTGTTTTTTTAATAACATCTGTCCCATAGAGAAGATGATAGGGGAGTGATCAGAAAGCACAAGGTGAGGAATTAAGGAAGACATGGTTGGCCAGGTGGTTAAGGCAAAAAGATTGGCAAAAGAATGGTCAATAATTGTGAAAGTCCTGGTGCCAGACCGACTACTATTGTTCCATGTATATTCCGCTCCAAAGGTTGGAATTGGGATGAGACAAGCATCTTCAATTGCTTTATTAAGAGGGAAAATGTCCTTTTGCGGCAGAGGGGATCCACCAAGCTTATCTTGCAATCTGTAGCAACAGTTGAAATCCCCAAGAACAATCCAGGGGTGGGAGTTTTGTCTAAAGGCAGGAAGTAGATTGAGAAGGGTTTGCCGTGAGTTGACTGAGTTATGAGCATAAACTATGGAAATGAAGAAGGTAGAAGAGGAGCTGTTAAGTTTGGCTTGAAGGTGCATGACTTGTTCAGTGCAGAGGATAGGGGAGAGAGAGATTACTAAAGGATTATGAATGATCATGATGCGACCATAGGAAGCTTGATCCAGATTATGGTGCAGGTTCCAAGATGGATTGATATATCTAGCAGCTTTAACAGTTAGAGGCTCATTAAGTTTGGTTTCTAGAATGGCAACAAAGGAGAGATTATGATGTTTAATAAGATACTTGACTTGATCAAGTCTTTTGGAGGAGTGGGCTCCTCTTATATTCCAACTAGCAAGGTTGTGCGTCATTAAGTATACTTCAGAGATTGATGAGTGACATTTTTCATCCTCCTGGTTGCATGAGATCCCCTGAGATCTGATGATTTATCAATCTTATGTTGTTTGTTTTGTTTCAGTCTTGTATCACTAATTTTCCCTGTTCCTTGATGTGATTGTGCTTTTGGTGAGGTGGGCAGAGATTTCCACCCTGGCAGATCACCAGTGAAAGAATAGGGTTGTGCATTTTCTGTAGGCAATGCCATCAACAAAGCAAGGATATCTTTTTCTAGAGAATTTCTGAATTGAGTTTCAACATTGTCAGTGATGGGAATAAAACTACAGTTTAAAGCATTTAGAATAAGAGTGTTTGTGCAGTTTAGGGTTTGGCTTGGTGAAGAGATGGCAATATCCAATGTGGTGTTAACCTTTTGCATTGTTTCATGTTTATTCATAGAGTCTATTGAGGTCATATTACTTTCAAGACCATGTGTTTCTGGTTGCATAATGTTTGTTACGTGCACAAGGTCAGTTTCAGCTAATACTTCATCAATGCTGTTTTCCACTATTTCTCCTTCCTCCAAATGTGAAGTATTGACACAGTAATCTTTCCCTGATACATTGTCCCCATTTCGATTGCAAGCATCAGACAACTTATCTTCCATTAAAACTTTGAATCTATTGTTATTTCTTTTTCCTTCCTCATTATTTCTTTTTGTCATGTTCTTCAAGACATTGTTGTTTAGTAAAGTAGCATTCTCACCTCCCCGTTCATTTGCAGCGTAGAGTTCTGTTTCATCAGATTCATTTCTTTTTTCATTTTCTCTATTTAAGTTAGTTCCCTTCTTTTCAACCCTTCTCCAAACTTGTTTTTGTTTGGTGACGTTAGAAACCGTCTCGTTTTCAGATTCTCGTCCCTCCCTTTTTTTGTTATCATCATCCTTAACTACTGCCTCCTCTTTATTTTCCTTTGACATTACCAAGCACTGTTGAGTTCCATGGCCAAATACTTTACAGTTGGTGCATATTTCTGGTCTCCATAAATAATTAACTTTCACAATTTGATCTGAACCATCCATGATTCGCACAGGAAACTCATCAATCAACTCCTCATCCGAAGTAACTTCCACCATACATTTTGCATATCCTATTCTCTCCAACTTTTCAGTTTGTGCATCCATACACATGAATTTACCAATTCGAGAAGCAAGCCAATTAATTCCAATATGAGACCAGGCATAAAGGGGGATATTGGATAACCTAATCCAAACTGGAACAGAGCGAATAGTACTACAACTATTTCCTACTGTGGGATCCTATTGCTTTACAATGAATATTTTGTTCCTCATAATTATCGGGTCTGAAGCAATAATATTCCTTCTGTCTTCGTCACAAGACAGATTGAATAGGAACAAATATCCATCGGATTTAACTTTGATTGAGCCTTTTAGTTTCCATGCTTTTTTGAGATGAGCAATGATAGTAAGGTTAGAAAGTGGCATATCAAGAAAAAAGCCAACCAGATAATCACCCCAAATTTCGTTACCTGCTATGATCACTTTGTAACAACCCGCATATTTATCGATTTTATATTTAAATATTTTGTTTACATATTTTATCGTTAGTCGGATTTTAGTCCGAAAAGCTACTTTTTGCAAATAGCCGAATTAGGACTCGAGACCACTTCCATTGAGTTCAAAATGCCATTTGCGACCTTTTTGAGTATAAGCTTCGATATGTTTGGAGAAAGTTGAGTTTTGCTACTTTGTACTTAGGGCTTTGGTTTGGGCTGAGCCACTTATGTATTCAGTCCCAACCCCTTCTCCTCTTCATTACTTCATAATTTCCTAATACATTCAAGCTTCATCAAAAATGGGGGAAGAGAAAAAGAATTAGGAAATCCTAAGCCCTAGTTTCCATTAGCAAATCCAACTTCTAGCTCCAAATTCAAGAGAACCAATTGGTAAGCATCTCCTCCATCTTCTCCAACTCTTTCTCCATTCAATTTCAGAAAATTCCTAAACCTAATTTAGGAAATGTTTCTCTTTTAAGCTTAGATTGAAGCTTCTTGAGTTGTTATTGAAGAGGAATTGATCTTAGCTTGTTTTTAAAGCGTCTCCTTCATTGATTTGGGTTCAAAGGTGAGATTTTTATCTCACATCTTTGTCTATAATTATCTTCGATTGTTAGGTATGAATTCCTAGCGTTTATTCGTGTGCAATTGATTTTGGTTTGGATCGATTTCGTGTATATTCCAATTTTGGTATTTAGAAATCAAAATCTATGAAAATTCTTTTATGGATATTTGGACATTGATATTTGAGGCGTATCGAAGAGCCGTTTAGGCTGGGTTGTCGTTCGACGTAATTCCTTAGTCATCGTCATTTGCTCGTTCGATCGTTTTCGATATTTGTTTGGCCATTTTGGCCTAGGTTCAGGGAATGCCCTGAACCCCAGATTCAGACGTCTGAAACGTAATATTCAGACGTCTGAATATTGTTCTGGGAAGATTTCTTTCCCCAGATTCAGACGTCTGAATATATGGTTTCAGACGTTTGAATTGGTTCATTTGGAACCAGAAAGGAAATAGGCTAAAAAGTGCCTATTTCAGACGTATGGATCCAAGGATTCAGACATCTGAATTCTGTCTTTGGAAAATATTTATTTTCCAGATTCAGACGTCTGAATCCTTGATTTCGGACATCTGAATCAGCACTATTTGCCTATTTGCCTCTTTGCTTGAGAATTCCAATTTAAATCGATTCGTGATGATCCTATTTGTTGTTATCATTTATTATGACTTTGATGACTCCTTTTTAGGGATTTTTGAATATCCATTTCGATGGATTCTTTATCGGTTTCTTTGGATTTTATTCACGTCTTCGAATGTGAATTTTACTAATTGATTGTTCTTACAATCTTCTTTGTGATTTGTCACTTTAAAAATCTAAAGGTTTTCTATACTAGTAGTAAATATCAAAACTCTTTCTTCAAATGATTTCAACACTATTTTATTACAAAGCTCGTTTTCTCAAACCGACTTCTAATCTATTAGTATATACAAACCTTTACCTCACTCGTATGAGAAATCTAATTAAACGACTTAGTAAAACAAGTGGTATGAAACGCTTGCGTTTACTTCGTCGGTTAATTCTTGGACTTGTTCGATTGAATCTCTTGTGACAATTTTCTAGTGGAGACCTACAATTTGTTCGTAAATATTTAAGTTAAGCTAGTGGTTATGGGACATGAAGCTAAGCTCATATATTTACTAGCTTACTGTAATCGACACTTTTCTTTGATTATGACGATCATTTTATGTTTTAGACTAGCATTGTGCAATGTCTTTGAGATTTGGTTCATCGGATGTCACGCTATACGACGTCGCTTTTCCCTTTGATTGTGTTTTGGTTCATCGGATGTCACGCTGTACGACGTCGTTGTTCCCTTTGATTGTGTTTTGGTTCATCGGATGTCACGCTGTACGACGTCGTTGTTCCCTTTGATTGTGTTTTGGTTCATCGGATGTCACGCTGTACGACGTCGTTGTTCCCTTTGATTGTGTTTTGGTTCATCGGATGTCACGCTGTACGACGTCGTTGTTCCCTTTGATTGGGTTTTGGTTCATCGGATGTCACGCTGTACGATGTCGTTGTTCCTATTGATTGTGTTTTGGTTCATCGGATGTCTCGCTGTACGACGTCGTTGTTCCCATTGATTGTGTTTTGGTTCATCGGATGTCACGCTGTACGACGTCGTTGTTCCCTTTGATTGTGATTTGGTTCATCGGATGTGACGCTGTACGACGTCGTTGTTCCCTTTGATTGTGTTTTGGTTCATCGGATGTCACGCTGTACGACGTCGTTGTTCCCTTTGATTGTGTTTTGGTTCATCGGATGTCACGCTGTACGACGTCGTTGTTCCCTTTGATTGTGTTTTGGTTCATCGGATGTCACGCTGTACGACGTCGTTGTTCCCTTTGATTGTGTTTTGGTTCATCGGATGTCACGCTGTACGACGTCGTTGTTCCCTTTGATTGTGTTTTGGTTCATTGGATGTCACGCTGTACGACGTCGTTGTTCCCTTTGATTGTGTTTTGGTTCATCGGATGTCACGCTGTACGACGTCGTTGTTCCCTTTGATTGTGATTTCTGGATTTCGTGTGTTGAATTCTGGAATTTATGTTTCACCAACTTTTACGATTGGCATGGATATGTATGTCATTTATTGTGGCTTGGTGAATGAAATTAGGAGTATGACATTCCTTTTTATCTTTGAGAAGATCTTTGCGATATTGATTAATCACTTGTTGATTTTCAATTACTTATATATATATATATATATATATATCACAGCTTGGCATTGTGGTTATTATGTGTTTAGTCATATCTCTTACTCTATATCGTTTCATCTGATATTTATAGTTAGACTGATCCGTTTATTATTTTCTTATTAATTAATACTCGGGTCAGACTGAGATATTACAGGTGCTTTCTCATGGCTTCCTATCTGGAACCATCTTCTGACTTTTGGCTAACTACTTTAGTTTAGTAGTTTTTGTTGTATACATTTGAGATACAGACTCTATGATGTATACTTATTCTTTTGTGCAGCACTTGTATCTATTCTTTTTGATATTGTGGATCTTGTTTGACCACTACTCTGATGTACACTTTCATGTGTTATATTCATATCTATTTCCGCCTTTGTGATATGAAGTGTCTGTGACTGATTTATGTTATGTTTATTTCTATATTCGTTTCTGAAGATATTACAGCCACTGTGTAGTAGCTTTGAGTTTGTGTCGGTATGTCGGATTTCCCTCTTGATAAGAAATGCATGTTATACTATCTGACATATCGATGCTCGCGCAAAGCAATTACACGGATGGTCGCTCCTCAACAGCCTTATTCTCCGTGCTAGTCGACAGTATTACTCCGTAGTGTTCTTGGATAGCGTGGGTATAGAGGTGGGGCGTCACACACTTTATCTGGTGGAACTAGAACATTGCCATCATAGATCAGAGGAACAGATACAGGCGAGTGCAGACCCGCATTGCGGGGTTTGGATTTGAAAAGGGAGTTCCATTGCGCGGGGTTGACAGGAAGGGGAGAACTAGGTAGTTGAGATGGGATTGGAATGGGAAGGGCAGCAGAACCAAGTCGAGGAAGGGGGGTGGTTAACCGATGACGGATAAGTTGATGGAGGTTGCGGGGGAAGAAACGGAGGGTCCGGCGAGAGGGGTATAGGTGGAACAAGAAGTGACTGGTTGCAAACAATGGAAGGTAAGGAGGGAAGGACGTTGGGTACGATTGAAAGTAGGGGATGAGAGGGTGGGACAGTCGCCTTTACTGTAAAATTATATATATATATATATATATATATATATATATATATATATATATATATATATATATTACTAAAAAAGTATACCATACCTCACTGCAACCGCTTGAGGTCGCCACACCACATCGCGACCGTGCCTCCTTCCAACCATCAAGAGCCTCCAAACCTCGCCCTCTAGTAACGCTCGAAGCCCTAAGCTACCGCCTCCACCTTCCTGTGCCCTGACCTCACGAGCGCGCGTGACAAGGACTAACATCTCTGCTCTAACTACTACCATGTCGCCCCTCACGTACTCGCCACTCAAGCCTCCCCTAGCCTTGCTCCTTCCCTTCGGCTACACGATTTCGTTCTCCCTCTTTTTTATTTATTTGTAATCGAATGAATTCGATTTCAATACATTACAGAGGAAAAAAGGGGAATTGGGATTATTGGCTTCGAACTGTAGAGATTCTCCTTCGATTTGAATCGAAAGGGAGGAGAAGAAGTAGACTTGCGATTTTTTTAAAACGAAAATGAAAATGAAAATGAAAATGAAAATGGAAGGGAAGACATAATTTTGAATTTGAGAATGAAGCTGTCTTCGTTGAAAGTTTTGAATGGAAAGATAAGGGCTCAGGATTTTAGAAGGGAGAGGGGGAGACGGTGATTAAATTGAAAGGAAATGGATGTGATTTCTTGCATGTTTGAACAAGTGAAAAATGTTTTGAAAAAGTGCTAATGTGAAGGAATTACAGCCAAAGGTGGACTAGTATACATGTAAATATGTATATTTAATTAAATTCAAATTGTCTTGATTTACACAACATAAAATTTCGAACCCCTATCGAGGCATGCCTCTAAGCGTTTATAATGTTATACCCCTATTTCGAACGCAATGGAAAAGGTTTCGAATCCTAATTCTATCGTATGGAGAAGATAGCTTTTTGGACCCCGTTATTATATTAAATTTTCGATATAAATTTCAACGCGTTTATATCCCGTACGGCAAAACGATAACTCGAAAAGTTACGAAATTTGAAATCCGATAATAGACAATATTATGGATCCAATGAAATTGCTTTCATCGAACTCCGAGACTGTCTCGGAAGGCTATTTTTAGATGTCAATTTAAACGATATATTTTTAAAATTGAACAAATCACTTCCAAATTCAATTTTAAAAGTTGCATTGTCTTTAGTACTATTAATATAAATTTTACAAGCCTTTAAAGTATTTTTATTGAGCTTAAAACTCTAGATTCATATATTTTGACTAATTAAAAATTCAAAAATTAAATTATCTAGTAAATTGCTATATTTCAATCCTGAACTTATTTTATTGAATAAAAATCAAACTTTTCATATTCAAAAATCAGTTTACAATTAAATTTAAATACCTGAAACCATTTATCTATTCCAAATTAAGCGTCGAAAAACCCGGGTCATTACATTAATCCAGCTAGAAAGTGGTTGGGTAGAAATTAAAGATGTTGGAAGGCAATTGAAGTTTCTTCCTCTTTGAAATCGTAACTCCCTTGACTTCAAATACTTGGAAGTGTGAATATCTAGTTCTTCAATAGCTACTTCATATCATTTAGCTTCAATGTCCAGTTCATAATATAACCCTAAAATGAAATTAGTTGTGATGTTAAAGAAATTTAATAACACTCGTGTCTCCGATCAACAAATATGTTCTGAAGTGTTAGATTCTAACAACATTGTTGATTATTGTCTGAATTCAATACATTGTAGACGAAAGTTTTTACTAAAGTTAAAAACTAGCCACCTACAATTCTATCTATGTAACTCATCCTAGCTTTATTTAGAATCAGAATGCATCACGCTCTAATTCTATCATATCATTTTTCCAGACATTTCGAAGCAACATTTTGAATCCACTCTTTAAGTCCGATCTATTCACCAAAGTGTAGAATATTTGGCTAAACCAAACATTTAGAATATTCTAATCAAATAAAAATTTATACAAAGTTATGAATTATTATAGTGATATTGATATTAATATAAAAATTACACTAATAAATTTATTCTGGATATGTAATTATTAATAAGTACATAATGATTATATATGTGTTTATTTTTAATAAAAGGGCCAAATGAATATTTTATCAATTTAAATATATTTAAAAATTACGTGTATATATTCATGTACATGAAGGACGACCTATAGGATCTATAGATAGATGTAAAATTAGTTAATTCAAATGTTAAATATCAACTAAAACATATGTAGGTTATTGAGCTTTTTAAAGGATGTTTTCCATTAAGTACCACTATAAATTGAAACTCCACTGTAAATTGAAGCCTAACAGCTCCGTTTTCGCTTACATATTTCGTACCTAATTTGCATTCTCAATTATACCTCAATAGAAGACTTTTTGCAACTATCATAGAGATCAAGAAAGTTTAAAGAAGAGGAGACGCTAGCACTTCGAGTTGACCACTATCAACATGGTCACCTTGGAAGGCATATTTTATGAATCGTTTACTATCATATGTTTTATGTTATACGTATTCTCCTTTCAATTATAAAATAATAGTTTTTATATATTTAATTTAATTAATTTAAACATTGTACATTTACAATTATGGTATAAATAGTTATGTATAATGTAATAAATTTAGTTTTATAAACTATATAACATAGACAAATGCATAAAATCTTTTCAAAAATTAAAAATTCTAAATTTAAACAACTTTTTTATTATTAATATTATTTAAATATTTATTTATATATTCGCCTAATACATATTAAATACCAATTTGATATAAAAAATTATCATAACAATTATTATACTTAGATCTAAAATAATATATGTAAAATTATTTTTGGCAATAGTTATTTATTAATATATATATATATATATATATATATATATAATTATTTTATGAGATCATTTTAAATTAATAATCAATAAAATTAAATATTATACTATTTTTGGAAAAAGAGTTATTTCTGACCTGAAAAAACAATATTATAATAGATAATGTTCAACTTATCTTAAATTTTAAATACTATATCCTAATGCAAAGTCAGCTTTAAAATTTCTGTTAGATACTAAATTTAAGGCAACTTTAGACTTAAATATTAATTCTGGGTTTTAAATAAAAATTATAAATATGTATCCACACAAACGCACACACATTATAGTTGAATTGTCTATGTTAATATTATATGTATATTCATAAGAATAAATACATAAATATTATCTACTAAAATGATATATACATATAAACACTTATATATTTACATAACTTCATCTATGCAAACAAACAATCCCCTATGTTAGAATCTAATCTAATATCCATTTATATACACATTCCCTATATAATCATGGAACATTTGAATCTCATTTCTATGGTCTTCCAATATATATTAGCACATTTTCAAACATCACACTTCTTCATGCAAATTTTCAGTACACCTGCAATACAAGTTTTTTGAAAATATGGTCCTATGGTCTAGTGGTTAGGACATTGGACTCTGAATCCAGTAACCCGAGTTCAAATCTCGGTGGGACCTTTCCAATATCTTTTAATTTACGTTTTCATGTTTGTACGTGGCTTATATTTTTTGAATTTGATGTAAAATCAAATGGTGTTATTTTCATCAACGAAGTAACATTAAATTTGATGTCATATAAATAAGTGAATCTTAGTTAGTTATATTTATTTATTCAATTTACTTATCGAAATATATTATTTTTGCTAAGATAAATATCACATTTATGATTTATAATAAACGTAACAGTAATATAAAATGTAAAGCATCGAAAATTATTAAGGTATCCATCCTAAGATTCCAAGTAACATAAGTATATGATTTTCAGTTTTCTTTACCTACGTTAGTCTTTTGTCCTCCACAAAGGCAAACCACTTTATTACCACTATCAATAGATTTTATTTTCTCCTTATTTCACTCATTGATGGCCTCGGTTAGATCTCTAGCTCCTCTACATATTTTATGGAAAACTTTAAGTAGCATGATCACTATATCGATCCTAAGCTCCAAATTAGCAACCGAAGTTTTAGATTTAGATGCATAGTTTAAAATCTGGAGAATGCAAGATCAGTAATGGTTATCTATGAATATCCAAACATTCCTTTTTTATATTTTTTACTCAACCACTAAGTGTTTAAGTATATGGTTCAAAATAGTATTTTACTTTATCCGATTGAAGATAGAGAAAATCAAATTTAAATAAATTAGAGTTCATATGAAATTAGGTTTTCTCTAAATTATTGAGGAAGTAACACAGTTGAAATCTTTGTTTAGTGCTTTAAAATAGAAGGTTAGGGTTTGATTTAGATAGACAGTTTAGAATTTGGAAAAGGTAATATAAATAAAGCTCATATTTCCATTTTTTGACTTTTTCCGCACATCCAATAAGTGTTCAAGTAACGTTGTTCAAAATATTATTTAGGATTTTTTAATTGGAGATAAAAGAAAACTTATGATTAACTGAACCGGGTTTTATATGATTTCGTTTTATAATAACCAATGAAGAGGAGCATAACATTTGAATCCATTATCGATTTGCTTCATATTGCCTAGATTGTGGCTGCCGACATAATTACTTGATACAAGTGCTTCAATTGACATGTTACCATCATAATATTGTTTCAATTCATGATTGTCTCCAAAGTTTTTTCTTTTCATCTTCTTATCATACAAGCAAGTCCTTTTTATTTTTTGTTCTATGTCCCTCTTTTGCTATATGTTTTTTTCAAGTTTTTTGCTTTATCAATTCTAGTGTATGCATTGTTATTTTCTTCTCAAATAGGAAAATGATTATAACATAGGGGTTTAGGATTTGGTCTCAATTATTAATATGACTTTAGCAGAGTGAAAGCCAGAAGGGATTATTTTTCAAAATCCTAATACAATAGGACCATGAAACTCTAGCTCCCAATATCTTTAAAAAGTCTATGTTTTAAATTAAAAATGTAAAAATAGCAAACAGTCAAAATCATCACAATTATGAAAAGTTTCAAAGATTTTATGTTGTTTTAGCAAATTGAAAGTGTAAACACCTACATTATAGAAAAAATGTAAATATGTCCAAATATATGTAAGAAAACATTCAAAAAAAATGCAAAACTTGGAGTTAAGAAGAAATCATACTGTTTATGTTAAAAAATTATAAATGTACAATAAATAACGTATAGTATGAAAGTGGATAATATTACCAAGATAATGCATAATCAATAACAAAAGTAGACAACAATTTATTGCTTTAGTTTAATTTAGTTAGATTGAAGATAAATGCAAATAAGTGTTTATGCTTCCTTTATTATATTATTTAAGTATTATTTTATATATTCGGCTTATACATATTAAATATTAATTTGATATTAAAAAAATTCTCATAATAATTTACCGTACTTAGATCTAAAATAATATATGTACAATTATTTTTGGCAATAATTATTTATTAATATATATATATATAATTAATCTATTAGATTGATTTTAAATAAATAATAAATAAAGTTAAATATTATAGTATTTTCAAAAAAAGAATTATTTTTGACATGACCAAATTTTTTAAAATAGATAAAGTTCTACTTATCTTAAATTTTAAATACTAGATCCTAATGCAAAGTTAAGTTTAAATTTTCTATTAGATCCCAGATTTAAGGCAACATTTTATTTAGGTTCAAATTCTTGTTTTTAAATAAAAATATAGATATAAAGGCGCACACACATTATAGCCAAATTATATATGTTATTATTATTTGTATGTACATATGAATAAATACATATGTATTATTTACTAAAATTTAAATACATAAAAACACTTATATATTTACATAATGTCATCCATGTAAGCAAACATCCCTTATGTTAGAATTTAATATGATATCTATTTATATACATTCCCTACATAATCATTGAACATTTGATGCTCATTTTTGGTCTTCCAATATATGTTTACTAAACACGCATACTTTCAAACATCACACTTCTTCATGCAATTTTTGATACTCTTGCAACGTACATTCTCTAAACATGTGATCCCATAGTCTAGTGGTTAGGACATTGCACTCTGAATATAGTAACTTGATTTCTAATCTTGATAAGACCTTTTTAGTATCTTTTAATCTACATTTTCATGTTTGAAAGTGGTTTATATTTTTTAAATTTGATATAAAATCAAATGGTGGTGTTTTCATCAACGAAGTATATATTAAACTTAATGTTATATAACTAAGGGAATCTTAGTTATTTACATTGATTTAATCAATTTATAGATCCAAAAATATTATTTTTACTAAGATAAATATCACATTTATGATTTATAATAAATGTATTAGGAAGGAAAGCTTTGAAAATGACTAAAATGTCAATCCTTCTATTCAATTAACATAAATTATATGAGCACAAATTTTCAATTTTCTTTCCACGCATTATAGTCTTTTGTCCTCCACAAATGCAGACCACTTTATTACTACTATGAACAGATTTCATTTTTCCTTACTTCCACTCATTGATGGTCTTGGGAAGATCTCTAGCTCCTTTATATTTTCTATGAAGAATTATTACGTAGCGCAATCAATATCTTGATCCTAAGCTCCAAATCAGCAATCAAAGATTTATATTTATATGCATAGTTTAAAATTTGGAGAATGTAATATCAATAAAGATAATTTATGAAAACCCTAACATTCTTTTTTTTCTAACTCAGCAAATAAGTGTTAGGTATAACAGTTCAAAATAGTAATTAAGTTTATCCGATTAAAGATAAGAGAACATCGAAATTAAATAAATTGGGGTTCATATGACATTAGTTTTTCTCTAAATTATAGAGGAATTAACACTATTGAAATCCTTTTTTAGGGCTTTAAAGCAATAGGCTATGGCTGATTTAGATACATAGTTTAGAATTTGGAAATGGTAATATTGATAAAGCTCATATATAAAAATCCATTTCCCCCTTTTTTGCACATCCAATAAGTGTTCAACTAAAGTTGTTCAAAATATTATTTAGATTCACTAATTTGAAGTAAAAGAAAACTTATGATTAAATGAACTAGGGTTTATATGAATTAATTTTTTTAATTACTAATTAAGAGGAACATAACATTTGAATCCACTATCAATTCGCTTCTAATTGTCTATAACGTGGCTATTTCTATGATTACTTAATACACAAATGCTTCATTAGCACATTACCATCATAATACTGTTCAGCGCATGCTTGTCACCATTTTTTTTTCATTTTTTTTGCTTCATCACACGAATAAGTTTGTTATATTTAGGGTATTATTGATGATACTCCACTTTTGGTTAAGAGGAGGCCATTTTTTAATATATTTTTTTATTGTGAGGGGTACCGACAAAAGTAGCCCCCTCATATAATTATATCGTAAATTGAAAAACTTATCCCTTGTTATAGAATAAAGAAAATAGAAGCCATTGGAGAGAGAGACAAAAGAAATATTATTCACTTCTGAGAATAGATATCTATTTACATTACATGGCCTACTTTATATAAGGGCTTCAGAGGTAAGGACTGAACTTATCCCACGATGTGGGACTAAACAAAACAATGTACAAGCATATTCACTCCATAATATACATATATTATAACACCCCCCCTTGAATATGCGTCTTCAAAATCTTGAATGCTCGGATAATTTGGAAATTTCCGTTTCGAAACATGTATGATGATTGCTCCCCCTTATTATTATCTCGCTTGCATTTATCGATTCAATCGATATAGATTTGCCTCATTAAAAACCTCTATTAGAAAAACCCAGTGGGAAAAAACCTTGAACGAGGAAAAAAGTGCAACTTGTGAAATCATAAATATCATACTAAAAATGATATTTCTTATAAGAGTTTGATACTTCAGGATCAAAATAATGCCTCATTAAAACCTTACTAAGAAAAAACCCTATGGGAAAAATCTTAGTGAAGGAAAAAGAGTACAATATAGTATGTCATATTTCAATAATTTACTGCATCGGATAGAGTTTGATACTTCTGGATCAATTTAATACTTCAGTAAAAACCTTACAAAGGAAAACCCGATGGGAAAAACCTTAGTAAAGGATAAAAATATAATTTAACTTAAATAACATATTTGAGATGTTATTTCTTGAAAAAACATTTGATTCTTCTAGATCAAGATAATGCCTCATTAAAACCTTAATAAGAAAAACCCAGTGGGAAAAATCTTAAATAAGGAAAAAGAGTACATTATAGCTTATTTCAAATGTTACAGGGAGTTGATACTTCTGGATCAAGATAATGCCTCGTTAAAACCTTACTAATAAAAACCCAATGGGAAAAATCTTAGTTAAGGAAAAAGAGTGCATTATAAAATACTTATGGATGCTCCCCCTGATTTAAAATTTTCCTCTGAATTCATATTCATCTTTCGATAACTCAAATTGGTTATAGATACTTCTGGATCTATAAATATGAATCTCATTAATAATACAATTTATTAATAGTTTCCTTCAATACAATCAAATTTTCTAAGATTGTTTCTTCCAAATATGGTTTGCATTTTATGCATTTGTATGCTACTTTTATGAAACACACTTCATGTGCTTTCATTATTTATTTATTTATTTATTTGCTTCAAATTAGTTTTGCGCATTGCAACTATGCATCTTTCATGAATATTAAAAACTTCATTACAACATTACTAGAAAGCAGGAAGTAATCTACTCATCTTGATGTATCAAGATTTTCATTACAACAATACTTAGAAGAAATTTGTAATCTACACTTCATGTCTTTTTCATTCTTTATAACTACAAAAGTTATATATATTCTTCAGAAATTTGTATACTTTAATAAGTATTTGCATATCGCAACTATCACTTCAATGGATATTAAGAGTTTCATTACAACGATACTTAAAAATAGGAAGTAATCTACTCATCATGAATTATATCAAGATTTTCATTACAACAATACTTAAAAGTAGGTTGAAATTTACTCTCCTTGTTCTTTGCATTCTTTATAACAATGAAAGTTATTTATATTCTTCAGGAACTTGTATACTTTCATTATTTAATATGATTTTAAACCACATTTATACCTTCAGGGTATATTAAGCATTTCAAGTACTTTCGGTACTTTGCGGACTACATGTCCATATTTCTCTACTATTAAGGAATTCATGATGGCCAGTCATGTTTTCCCCTAATTCAAGATTCTTAATCTATTTATAAATATAAGCGCTTTATTATTTGCAAATTTATCATCGATGATTATTTCTTGTCAGTTCTAGACATGAATTATTGAGATCTCTTTAATTATGTTTTAGGTACCTAACCCACTTCTAGAGTTATTTGAGAATCATGTCATGGATCTCTTTCAGAGCATCCTTAAGTGTTTCTTCAAGAACACCCACCTCCTTTATTTGGCATCTTTATTACTAACTCCAAAAATATTTTGAACTGACTTTTGAACCATATTTCAGATGTGGTTTACAAATTTTGATCCTTCAGGGATTCAAATCTATATTGGAGAAAGTCTACTAGGGATAATATTGATAATATTTTGCATCATTGTATATTTTAATAAATATTTAACACTGATGATCAAAATGAACTTGTATCCCTTTATCCTCCCCCTCAATGTTGACAAACATTGTCACATTAAATAATAATCATCTTTGGATTCTTATTTTGATCCATTACGATATTTCTACTAGAAAATACATCATACATATTAATAATAGGAGGATAATTCTTTTGTAAGATGCATTCAATTGATATTGATTATTAGAGTTTGTTCTCATTCATTGATCTAAGCAATTGGAGGAATTTACTTATTGTGTAGATCATTTGAATACATACATGACTTCAGGTCATTCAACATTTATGTTGATTGAATTTTAAATCACTAAATAATGTCTATGCATAATCTATAAGATGAGCTTATAACAAACTTCAGGTTGTTAGCTAAATATTTACATATATGGATGTATACGTGCGTCCACGTATCACATATATATTATAAAATTTTCATATTCTTTCTCATTTGAATTAGTGATTTTTAGAACAAACTATTACAAGGATCCAAACTATTAATTTCTATTTATAAATCAATGTCAATGCAAACCTGTCAAAACAGCATGATAATTTTCAAAACATTAGGTTTGAAACCATATCGAACTTCTGGTTCGAACAAAATATACACACAACTTCAAGTTGTTAAGTTTTATTCCTCAATTATATCTCAAATATCAGTTTTGAACACTAATTATGATTACTTATCAAGGAGTAATTTTTAATTGCATATAGACATTTCTACACATCTCTATTGAGAGTTCTGTAAAAAAATTACAGCAAAAATAATAGTAGTATCTTCTAGATACTTGGAATGTTACAGATATGGATTTCCTCTTAGCTCTCAAACTTTTAGGATCTAATCTAAGCTAAATTAGGATCCTTTATAATCAAATTTATGTACACTTATTTGGTTTAATAAAATTACCAAATATATAAATAAATCTCTTCTAGAGATATGTTATCATTTTCAAATTTATAAATCTCTTCTAGAGATATATTAGTATCACCACTTCTGGAGTGAACTTTCTCTTCTAGATATATATATATATATAATTATAATTATAATTATATATAAACATCTCCTCTAGAGAGTTCAATAAAATAGATATATTTACAACATAAATAAGAGCATCTTCTGGACCCTTGAAATGTTATAAAAATAAGAAATTATAATGGTTGCACATACCAATTTGTTCAAGACCATATTTATATAGCTTTAGTGAAAATTATGATATGACATATAGATTATCTCTTCAGGAGCATATCTAAAGATATTTCTTCAAGAATAGTTGTGCATATAATATTTGATTCATCGTAAGTTCTGAAAAGTAAAAGGTTACATATCACTATTTGTCTAATGGAGCTACGGGTCCATGACAATAGACGATTGAATTTTGGATAATTTATTATCACATTTGACAATATTTTATAGGCAATTCTTTTATAGTGCTATACGATGATATAATATCACTTCTGAGGATATTTCATAAACACCACTTCTAGAGTGGTACATATCACTTCTAAAAATACTTTATATGCATTGTTTTTGGGATGTCATCAATAATCAATATCTTTTTCTACATAATTGACATAATCCTACAACATCTCTTCTAGGATGTTTGGATTTTGAAATATAAAAATCATAAAACATCTCTTCAAGAGTATGTCATATGGATTATCTCTTCTGGAGAATATTAAAATGTACTTCTTCAAATATATAGTTTGGCAAACACACCCAAAGATTATCAAAACTTAGGTTTTACCAACTTTAAACTGATTTACTGAACTGAAATAAAATAAAATCCACATAGCAGACTTCAGGCTGCTATTATTGATCAATTCGACCATATCATTTATTACCGTACTTAGATTTTCATCATTAATGAAGTTTCCTTCATCGTCGAAGAAATGATCTAACTTCAGGTTAGCATCACTAGACAATCCTTTCACATAATTTTAGTTTAGAAGTAATTTTAATATAGAGGAATTGTATTTCCTAGTAGATTTACAGACTTAAAACTTCAAGTTCAACCACTCATGTCTAGTGTTTAAAAGTGTGACCATATTTTGGTGGTCATAACGCTCCTTCAGGGAGTTTCATAGGTAAAGATGTTCTTTTTCAGTTAAATCACTAGACAATCTGAATATGGTTAATTCCTAAACAAAACAAAAAAAACAGATATAATCATATAAATTCTAAATTATTTCTAAATGAAAATATGAACATCACGGAACTTTGTTTTACTCAATGCGTGAATGAAACCGGAAATCTCATAGCAAGAGCAAAAGTGCGTGTTTCCATTAAAGGGAAGCGTGTTTTATACATCGACGAATGAAAAATGGAACAAGTAAAAAATATAAGTACCATCGATTCGATATCCATTACTGGAGTCATTGGAATTTAATCTGCTTGCTTCTTCTGCAACTCAAACCTCTCTGTATTATTAAATCAGCAATAATACATATAATTATACACGCTACAAATATCAAAACTATTTCATGTAGATATTTGATAATAAGCATTAATTTGGTAGATATTTTTTTTAATATAAAATCCTTCATAACAAAGAATATCAATTAAAAATAAGGAAAGATCAATGAGATCTAAAATCAATCATTATACCATATTAGGGCTGTGGATCGAAAAGAAAAGCAACAGTATATAAAATATAAAATGTTATAGATCTATAAAATTAGATCTATAATAGAATTAGATCAGAAAAATTAGATCATATTGAGATCAACATAATAACATCTAAAAATAAAATCAATTTAATAATTCTACAAATGAGATCTGAAAAATGAAGTCTACAAAGTTAGATCTATACAAATAAATAATATTAGATTCACATAATTAGATCAACATTATAAGATATACAAAATGAGATCTAGGAAAAAGAAATGAGATCAAAACAAATGTTTACAAAACTAAATTTGATCTATGAAATAAAATTAGATCCCAAGAGAAAAGAAATAGATCTCAAATGCATAAAGAAAGTCTTAAAAATAAAACATCGTGCTGATAACGTGTTATAGAATAAAGAAAATAGAAGCCATTGGAGAGAGAGACAAAAGAAATATTATTCACTTCTGAGAATAGATATCTATTTACATTACATGGCCTACTTTATATAAGGGCTTCAGAGGTAAGGACTGAACTTATCCCACGATGTGGGACTAAACAAAACAATGTACAAGCATATTCACTCCATAATATACATATATTATAACATCCCTTTATTTTTTATCCTAATTTTTTTTAATCTTCACTATTCTTCTTCTTTAGTCTATAATCCAAATCAATAATCAATGGAGAAATTAAACCTATCTACATATGAAATTCCAAAAGGGAAAGAAATAAGATTAATTGTTATCCGATAAAGCATCTGTAATACAGACTTTGTTCAACAAAACAAACTGATAATTTTATTTAAAATTCTACCGCTTTACACATTAAGTTGAAAATTCTAAATTGAGTTAAATGATGGTTAAAATAGGTAGGTGTTTTCTGTTTGGAAGCAAAACATTAGTTCTACCATTACTGAAAGCTAAATTGAACTTGGTGAAAAATGCAAGTGAAGAAGAAGAAGATTGGTAAAAAATAACCGAGGGGAAAAATAGGAATGATATATATTATTTATACAACATGTGTATCCCTCATAAAAAAATTAATTTTAGTGGAGTGTCAGTAATTATACCCTTTATTTTTTGTGCTATGTCCCTCTTTCATTATATGTTTTATTTTCAGGTTTTCTATATCATTAACTCTAGTGTATGTAATACTATATACTGTTATTTTCTTATCAAATAGGAAAATGGTTATAACATTGGAGTTTAGCATTTGTCTCCATAATTAACTTGACTTTAATAGATCGAAAGGCCTATTTTTCAAAATCTTAATATAACAGGACCACGAAACTCTAGCTCTTCATATCTTCGAAAAATCCATGTTATAAATTAAAAATGTACAAAATAGGATACAATCAAAATCACCAAAATTATGGAAAGTTTTAAAGATTTTATGTTGTTTTGGAAAATTAAAAGTGTAAACACCTACGTTATTAAAAATAGGAATATTTTCAAATAAGCATTAAAAAAACATTCAAAAAATGCAAAACTTGGAGTAAATAAAGGCATTATCTTATTTATGTTAAAAGATTAGAAATGTACAATAAATAGTATATACTATGAAAGTGGATGGCATTACGAAGGTAACGCATAATCAACAACAGAAGTAGATTAGAGTTTATTGCTTTAGTTTATTTTAGTTAAATCAAGGACAAATGAAAACATATCAAAACATGTGTACTTCTTAAAGATCATATATGTTGTAACGACCCGCTATTTTGGACTATTCGCATCCGCACATATCGGACTTGAATAATTCAAAATACCGAATTGTTAATTTAAATTTGGCAAAACTGAGATATACAGCAAATAAGTAGTCATAGAATCACATACACAGAGTAATAATATGCAGCGGAAATAAAAGAGATAGTAGTTCATGAAGCTACTATATAAATATATAAGATACCTCAGAGTTATACCAGATACAATGAAAGAGTAACATGATACATCAGTTACAAATCAGAATACATCACTGAAATCATCAAATACTGAAAGCAGAATAGATGGCTGGATCTTCAAGCAAAGCTCCAACTCCAAAGGTGAGTCTCGAATACTGGTACACTCAGTCTGACCCGAGCGTAAAGCAAAACACAAGACACTCGAGTCAGGATTAATATTCTTATATCAATAAATCCAACTTAAGTGAAATAGAAATCGAAATACAAGTAACTCAAAGGACGTTGGAATAACCATCCTCTAAGGATCCGTTAAACTATCTACTAGGTAGTAATGTACGCTAAGTAGATAATGTCTATCAGTAATATAAAGTATTAAAATAGCGTTAAGGCGTTACCATAATTCCCCTTAACACATTTTTATAATGCCATAGTCTATACAGCACCGTAAACCCCACCGTAAACTAGTGGTTATCAGAGGGTACCCCATAATTATAACACAAAACAAAACGTAGTGGTCGCGAATAGGATAATCAGTATGACAAGCTACATGAGGCGATACCAACTAGGATACTAGTAGTTGCGTGATCCGGACTGATGTTGAGCATAGCCAGCAGCTACCTCAACACCGCGAAACAACACTCCCAAACCGAGGGGTGCACCCAAATCGAATCACAATAGTAATAGATATGGTATCGAAGAAGAGTGTCCGCTAGAGATGGCGAACCTCAATGGCCCGGCGCGGCTCCTGTTTTAGTCATGTCAGGGGTCATCTAATATCGTTCTCTTTCTTCAGTCAACGCGTTCACCAAGCCATCCACTTCATTCTGGATCAACTCTCCTCGTATAATAGTTATTAAAGTGGTTTTCGGTATCGACAGAGAGTATGTCCATATCCGATCCCGGTCTCTTTAATAACTACGTATTTATTACGCCGTTTGGTCGTTCAATATATTTCAAAACAATCAATTTCAATTTCAATTAGAATTCGTAATAACATTCCATTTGTCTTTCTATATCCATTTCCGTAATTTACATTTCAAAACTTCCAAATTTCCATTTCAAAATCTTATAATTCAATTTCAAATTATATTTAAACAATTCAAATATTGATTCAAGTTCGTACAAGAGTTTCGTTCCGAAATTATTTAAATTATTTAAATTTAATATTCAAATCAATTTAAATTCATTTATCGATTTTATTCAAGATTCGTTAAGTTAATTTAACATCCAAAACAATTCTTTCTAATTTCCAAGTCATTAAATCAACCACTTAAGTTAACTTCATTATATCAAAACTTACAAATTTAATTAAATTACATTTGTCAAATCAAATTCCTTAAATTACAATTCTTACATTAATTTCAATAAAACACATTTATTTCTTGTTAAGAAATTCAATTTCACTTATTCTTTACATAGTTACAAATTTCAAAACTCAACTAATAAAGAAACTATATTCGAGAAATCAAATTTCACTTTAACTTACTTAAATAAATTTTTCCAAAACTTAATAAATAAAGAAACCCAATTCATTTATTAACGAAGTTCAAATTCACTTATTCAAAGGTTAAATCTCTTATCAAAGAATTCAATTTTTATTCACTTATCAAATAATTCAATCTTATTCAATTATTAAATAATTTCAACTTGATTATTAATAATTTCAAATTTAATTATTAAATCATTTCAAACTTAATTCAATGAATAATTCCAAAGTTTTTTCGTCAATAATTAATTTTAAAACGACGCTCTTTCAACAACTACTATGTAAGTATTTGTTTCAGATTTTAAATATTAACATTTTCCTTTCATTAAATTCAAATTCCAATTTCATTTCAAAACCTTATTCTTTACTCAAATAAAATCATTATTTTATTTTAAATCAAATATTGACCAATCGGGTTTTGTTTAATTTTCTATCCTAAGTCAAGTTCATTTGGGTATTTATCATTTCAACCCGATTCCATTTCAATTCAAAATCAAAGCATAGCAAAGGGAACTTGCAGTGTGATAAAGGGATGGTGTCAAAGTAAATAAACAAGCAATAACAACCATCAATAACAATTCAATAATCAATTCAAATAATCCCGAAATAATCGTATTAATTCACATTGTTATTTGTGCAAATTAATATAATTATTTCTAGAATCTACACTATCATTTTATGTAGATTAAAGATTTTTACACTATTATTTTATACGGTTTTTCCACTTGTCATTAAATTTCAATTTCGTACTACAACAATCAATCCAATATACGTTCAATGGTTCAAAGTGTAATTTATCACTATTCTTTATGTAAATTAATTTAATAATTAAAAGGGTCAAATTTAACTAATCAAATTCAATATATATGTCGGTTCAAATTTTAATTATCCTACGTCAAATTCAATTGCATAATATTTATCACTTTATACATTACAACTTAACATCCAATATAACAATCAATCAATCAATTATCAACCAAACCGGATTATTTTTGCATACATAATAGATAACGGTGTCAGATGTCAAAGGTGAACTGATACATAAATAACAGTGCAATAAATAACAGCAGTATATTTCAATTGTCGTTCCAATTGAAATCAAATTTAATAAATAAAAGAATATTAATCGTGAGTGATTGCTCACCTTTCGAGGCTAGAGAGTACAGAAGATGACACGGATACGCATACTGATACGGCCACTGAAATTTGAAGGACGAACGGAAGTAAAGTGGAATCGGCACGAATCCAACGATCAAAGCTGATAACCAAAATCGATGAAATCAAAACAAAACTGGATTGACGAAGGTAAATGGAATAGAAGAACATATAGGTAACTATATATACTATATACAAATCAATATACAACATATAATTTAAAATAGACACATAACTTCAAAAATCTCTATATACATGTGTTCAAAAGGTAACGATTTCATATTCTAATATATGCAACAAGTCTTGAATTGAGGCCCAAATCAATATACACATATCTGCGCAACAACAAGTGCTACCTAAACTAACCCAGATAATAAAGATTTATATTGCTAACCATGTTTATACCCCACTTATAATATAACATATAAGGCTTCAAATATCCAACCATGCTGGGAACAGAGAAAACTGTTGACACTTATGTGGTACCTTTATCTCAGCATGAATGGACTCAACATATAGTGCTATATTATAAACTATACACATAATTTAAAACAAGCACTGTCATTATAATATAAAAAAGTACACAAAATATATACCAAAACAGTAATGAAAACTGTTGAACTGAATATATGTATATATATAAAAAAAAAATTTTTTTTTTGAAAAACCCAGATCTACGCATTTATAATTTTGTAACGCATAACACAAATTTTAACTAAAATATCGATATCTCGATATATATATACTTACTGCAGTTACCTACTAAGACATATATAACTCAATATAATCCATACTGTAAATAAATTATGAACGTAAGCTTCCGAACTAAAACATGCAAACAGAAATATGTCAAAACATGCAACTTGTTCTAACCTATACCACCTATATGCTAATACAACTGATTTGACAACAGGCCATAAAATAGAAGTAAATGCAAACACTAAAAAAACTACATGCAGACTCACACAACAACTATTCATATAAACCCTTATACTGTAACAACAACAATACATATATACAATTAAGAAAATAATATATAACTGGTATAACATAATATACCCATACCTTGAATAAGGAAGATTACATGGGTTCAAAAGTGAGCAAGATTGGAGCTTATTTCATGCGAATACGTAGGTTGATGCAGCGGTCCGGAGCTTCTCACGGTGGAGGAGGCCGGAGTTAGGTCGAACGATGGAAGCGAGCTCGAGTGGCTGGAGACGCCTAGAGCTGGTGATATAGATGGTGAAGTGGTAGGTCTCGACCGAAATAGTGAAGAGTTGGTGGCTCAAAGGCGGACGGTGGAGGAGGTGCGAGTGGTGGTTGGGTTTGCATATGCAGGTGGTTTTCGAACAGAGGCAGGTGGAGGGGATAGGGAAGGGACGAGCGGTAGAAGGTGGAGGCGTGGGTAGGTTTAGTCGAAATGGATGACGTGGCAGAGCGGGGTGAGGCGAGGAGATGGGACCGAGGCTTGGCTATCTGGGTTGTTGGGTGACGAGATGAGGCTAAGGGAAGAATGAGGCCAAGTGGAAGAGGGAAAAATCCTCACAGTAGCATGACTACAATATAAAATTTTCACTTGAAACTCAAAAGTAACAGAGGAGGTGATTTGAACGCACAGCCATTTTGGCCATATTCTCATAATATATTTGTATAAAGCAATAGTAGAGGAGAAGGAATCAGGAAAAACGAATACCGAAGATAATAAATTGGACAGTGAGGTGAGCGATGGAAATAAAGGCAATGAGTCATCAATGCGTGCGTTGAAAAGATGGAACGGTAGAAAGGAACCGTCAGAAAATAGTAAATGATAGAGTTGGGTTCCGGGAAAGTTATGAAAGCAATTTATTTGATTGATTGGCTATATGTTCAAATTTGAAAAGGCAATAGAAAGCTAACAGTCACAATTTACGGTACCGATATGACGTATCGTTTCATCGTTTCCGCCGCGTACCGAATCTCAAAACACAGAAGTGGATATACCGCTGAGATCAGCACGATGAGACGATCAAAACGGTATCCAAATATTAGTGGTCTGATTGTATTATAAAAATTCGAAATTTTCTTTTGAAGGAAAATGCAGTAAAACGTCGAAAAATAAGAGCGACGGAGCTAAAGAAGTCCGAATTTGGAAAAACGAAAAATGACGTCTTGCTTAGAAGACGATTTAGAATTTTTCTATGTAAAAATATTTAGGTTTCGAAAATGGTTTATTTTCATCGATTACTAACTGATTTAGATTTGAAGTAAATTTATGCATGAAATGAACTTTCATATTTTCGAACGAAAATTTACCAGTTGCTATATTTAATTAGATGCATTCCAAATATGAAGTTCGAACAGCATCGGAATTGTTTGTGAAAATCCAAAATTCTACACTAAATAAGCGATTTTTAAAAATTTTAAATTGGGTCTTAATTTCATGGTCATTACATTCTCCCACACTCAAAACTTTTCGTCCCCGAAAAGGAAGGAGGTAGGAGAATAGAAACAACCAGAAGAAATAGACTTAAATTACAAAATAAACAATTAATTCAAACCATAGAAATTTCAATTTAAATTAATTTATATTCAATAATTTGGCTTTAACTTCAAGACTTTCAAAAAAAATTGATTTGATTTCACATATATTAATGTTAGGTACAAAAGATTCCTTTTAAATGAAATTCAATTTAAATTCAATTAATTCAAGTTATTCTCTTAAGTTGATTTAATTCAATTTATTAACTTTCAAAACAAAATTTTGTTCTATTAATCATACCTATTATTTATTTAACTTATTATTCTATTTATCTCATAAACATTTATAATTAAAATTTAAGTGAATAACATTTATTATACGCACTTACATTTTATTTATAAAGACAATTTATATTGTATATTATCCAATTTTCTTAAATTAACAACTTCAAAGACCATCGATTTGAAGTCATTTGTTATAATCAAACCTTCTTTGATAAATTTAATTCTTCTTCATTCAAATTATTATTAAATTTATTCTACTTAATATCCAATCATAAATATATTAAGTATAATTTCATTCATTATAACTACTCAAATTTAATTTAAAAATTCCTTAGATATCATTTATATTAATATAATATTCAATTACATAGTTAACTTTTGTAAATTTAAGTAAGTTATATATAATGCAATTGAGTATTATCCAAATAAAATTTTACAATTTTGTTATTTCAAGTTAAATATTTATATAAAAATAATTTGGCTTCATTTATAATTGTAAAATCATCCTTTAACAAAATTTAAGAATTAATTTTCGATTAGCTTCAAACAACTTGAGATAAAATAAATATATATATTCATAATATATCAAATCAAATTTAAAATATATATTATAAATCAAGTCATGTTAGAAATTCAAATCAATTTATTTTTCGAAACAAGCCGTAGCAAAGCTACATAATAGTCTCTCCACTTCGAAACTCGAAAATGAATGTCGATGATGCGGCCGTCATCACCGAAATTATTTTCCAGCGACAAAGAGAAGAGCACTGATTTAACATCTAAAATTCTTTGACTGACTTCCGTTTGAAAATATTTAAATACTATACAATATAAAACTTCCCAATTAAAGTTTGAAATCACCGAAAATTCAAATTCTCAAATTCTTGATATAAACACATTTCAAATTCCAAATCAAATTATAGGCAAGTTTTATAAATTCATTTATTTATATTATGAAATAGTCAATGATTTATAAATCGATAAATGAAAATTTAATTTTTAACTCTTCAGACAACAGATTCATTTACCTTCTAGTTTCATAAAATTTATACTTATATATAATATAATCATTAAAATTATTTTATTCACCAAATTCGAAAATACTATTGTGTCAGTTTGTTATGTTCAAGTGCTTTGGAAATCCTATCGATAGCGTTGATCAGATGAATCGATCGAAAACCCAAATCAACATCAACAACTCAAACAACACAATATGTGTAAAACATTTTAATATAAATTTTCAAAGGCACTTCCTCGCTTGACGATACAACAATGGATTTCAAAGCAAGTATAGAGATTCAAATTTGATGGAAGTCAAATAAAAGAGAATTTTGATTCAAAAATAGGTTTGAAACAAAGATAGATAATTAAATAACAAAATAGGAAGCCTGCTAAGTTTATATAAATCGCGGGCACCCTTAACCGGATTGACCGTGGCTTCAAGAATAAGATCGATGCAGAATTCTGAGGTAAATCAACATTCGATCTCAAGAAATAGAATTCAAGTATAGTAGGAGATAGATAGCATCGTAAATGGAGGATACAGAAATCTCCGGTAAATCGATGTCTATTGTAAAGGAGTTTCATCCATTTACAAATAATTCAAAGATTGGCGAGACCGCCTATCTATTATAGATATCATTCGAAGTGGAGTTATAGGGTTGTAACAACCTAGGGTTTCATATCGATTGATCATCGTCATTAGACGATTATACCTGGTAGCTAATTGCTGTTGGAGTTTTTAAATCGGTTGAATTCGTTTAAAATTTTTTTTGTTAAATATAGTTTGGGCCTTAAAAATTAATTTCGGCCCACGTTTGTTATTGGTGCCGTGATAGGGTTGAACCGTTTTCCCCCCTCTCTCTCGTTTTCGTTCATTGGTTCAAACCCTAAAAATCGAAAAAAAAATGGCGGCTCCTTTCTTCCTTCGTTCGTCCCTCTTCCTTCAAAGTAGGGCATCGTGATTTTCGAATCAGCATCTCGAGATACCTTCGGCTGCGACGTCGAATTCGTCCTCTTCGAAAATAAAGGTGAGTGCTACCACTCACATCTAATTCAACTGTGCTTGGCCATTCGAATTTATATTTTTGTTGTTGAGGATTTCACCGACTTATTCTATTTATTCTTTCGTGTTACTTGGTTGACTCTGTTTTGATTTCCTACTGTTCACCACGGTTTCGAAGTCGCTGGTATTTTATGTTGACTTCGGCCATCACCATTAATTTGATATTGAACTGTATCAATGGACTTTGACCATTTGTGTCCACTGGAATTGTTTGATTTTGTTAAAACTCAGCTATGGTTACTCTGTTGATACTGACTTGTTACACCTGTAGCATGGTCGCGGTTTTCCTTTCTGGTTTGCATTGTGGTTACTTCGAGTTCTATTATGGAAAACAGTAACTTGAGGGTTTCGTGACACTCCTTACTTTATTTACTTCTTGTGTTTTACGAGCACTTATATACAGTTGAGTTTTTGTTTCAACCCAGATTATTTTGTTCATACATTTGTAGCTGAAGTTGCAGCCTTTGGTTTTCTGGAGTCTGATCTGCTTAATTTTCTTCATGCGTGAGTTTGAATTGTTTTATGTATACTCAAGGGTATACTGTTTAAACTGTTTGATTGCGTTTGAATTTATTTGACGATGTTGATTTCTTTCGTGACCTCGGTCTTGATTTTGGGTAGCACTTGAGTATTGCCATTGTTTTGTTCGACTTTAGCCTTGTCTTATCGAACCGTATATATGCTCGGTTGTTTGGCTTTGACTCAACTTGATACGTGTAGTTGTCTTCGCAATACATGTATAGGTTGTTTATCCCTGTTTCATATCTGCACTTGATCTTTTGTGTGCTTGGAGTTTCGATTGCTGTTAATATCTGAAGTCTTATTCTTGTTTGGTTTGGGGTTCCACTGTGGTACACTTGGTTTTGTTAGTTTCTGGTTTCTCCGAGTTTTATTGTTCCACATGAATCGTTGTACTGCACGGTCACATGATCATTTGACTATGGCCATTGCATTGTTGAGATTGAGTTGTACTGTCCAATTCAACTCACAGTTGCATACATGTTGATTTTATTGTAGCATTGCAGCCATTAACTTATGCTGCCCAGTTGAGTTCGGCACTTGTGTTGTCGTTGCTTGACCGTTTAATTTCATGGCTATTAGTTTGTTTCAACTGCGGTTTCATTCTGGAAAAGCATTATATTTTAATTGTCGTACTGTTCGATCCATTTCAGATGCACTTTAAATTGCTGATACACTTGAGCATTGCCTCGGTTTTCACTGCATATGACTTGAGTCTTTATTCAGCCTTCATTTAGTTGTGCACTTGGGCTTGTGGCATTGAAAATGTACTGGTGCCATTTCGATATTCATCCTCGTTGAATATATACTTGCTGCCTGGTCATCAGTGTATGGGTCACTGCCCTTTGTATCCTGTTACTTGCTGCTGCACTATTAATTTGTGCTCCTTAATGTTCATGTACATTAGTTCTTGCTTCATTTAGGGAATTGCAGTTCTCTGCATATTGAGGTTTTCATGCTTCACTTTGGTAATTGCAGTTTCACTACTGCCTCCTTAATTTGAGTATGCACTTGCATCGGCCACTGATACATTCATTTGCACATCACTTGGTTGCCTCTTTTATAGCCTGTTCTTCGAGGCATGTTATCTTGAGCACTTGAATTAAAAGTTATACTGCTCTAGCTCCTAGTTGCTTTGAGTAATTAGGTCCATTTAATTGCAGTCTACATTTTGATGGTGGACTTGCACTTGAACCTCTGGCCAGTCACACTATAAGTTTCATTTTGTTTGTAGTTGTGTTGAGTCATGATAGCCGTGACTTGACCTCTACAGTTTCGATTGCTGTTAATATTTGAAGTAGTGATGATATTATATACTGTAGTGGCGAGGCAGTGCACGCAAGCGTGTACTGCAGCCACACAGTATTGCTTTTATTGATATTCTAATTGCTTTTGATTTATGGATCTTTTGCGTTTTTCCATATGCCGTAGTGGCGCCCGTGTTGACCTTTTAATTGATGTTTCAATTGTTTGAATTGTTTCGTGTGTCCAATTCAATAATTTGAATTTGTTGATTTGTTGTTTAACACCGTTATGTGTTATATTTACCGTTATCCGATTTCTTTATTTAAGAATCGGATAGGTAAATTCATTGTGAATATCGTCTATTTGATTATTTAATTATTATTGCTTCTACGCACTAATAACTGAGTTTGAATTAGACTGACCCGTGTATTATTTTCTTTTGAATTTAATACTCGGGTCAGACCGAGTATTTACAGGTTGTTGATATCTTACTTTGGGTTGCTGTTAGATCTATGAAGTCTTTTCATATCTTTTGGAGTAGTTGTCGTCATGTTTTGTAGTCAGTGTATTTGTATAGGATGTTGTATATTCATGTATATTATTCACGATAATGTACTTGTATATGTAACTTCCAGAGTCGACAGTTGTAGTTGTATCATATGTATTATATCACATGTATATCAATTGACATCAGTTATATATATATGAGACTTTCTATTATATCTGTGTTCCGCATTTACTTTATCTGTGTTATTATTATATATATTGTCCTAAACTATTATGAACCATCGTAGTTCGTTTTATACTAGAATTGGGTATGTCGATGGGAGTAAATAAATATGGGATGAAAAAAATAAAAATATATACCACTCCTATCGAGATAACCAATACTAGTGTAAGGCCTAACTACGGATGGCCGCTCCTATCCAGCCTTATTCTTCATGATAACAGACAGTATTTCTTTTAATACTCTTTGTTGTTGCGAGCATAGAGGTGGGGCGTCATAGTTGGTATCAAAGCTTGGGGTTTATGGACATAATATAAAACATAACTTAGATGGAACATGTGTTACAACTATTAGTCGATGTTTTATTGTGCTTTGAGTTAAAACTAAAGTTTTAAAATTATGATGAAATTTTTAAAATTTCCTTATTTAAAAATAAAAGTGAATTTGTGTTTTGATGATTGATTGAGTGTGTTCCGTTTATCAGAGTGCACAGCGGAAACAGTGACTGTCTTCGCTGAGTACAACTGATAACTTTTTGATTTAAAAATCAAAATATGAAATTGAAATAAATTTCATTTATTGTTTACATAACTGTGTTTAAGTTGTTTTCTTTGAAAATTTCGAATCCAATTTGAGAATTCGAAACGATTGCAGTTATGTGAATTTGTTGAGATTTTTGCTGTTTTAAATTATCTTCATTGAAGATAATAGAGTAATTTCTTTGTGTATATTGTAGTGTGCGTGCAAATATGAATTGCATGTTACTGCATTAATTTTACGTTGAACCGATGCTTGGTTATGAAACGTATTTTGTTGCCGTTATTTTTATAACGGGATTTTTTCACCTATGCTAAATTTTGAAGCACGGTGTTTTGTTGACATTTTAATGAATGAAAATTCACTGATATGAAATTTTGATGCAAATTATTTTGATGAAATTTTGACGTTTAAAAATTACTGTCACTTTGACTTCAGTAACCGTCAAATTTTTAAAGTGGATTTTTCAAGCGGTTATCCCGCAATGCTGATTTTGAGATTCGTTTCTACGGTGTTTCGAGAAGTACACTTTTCTTATTGAAATTGTCACTAATATTGCTGTTTTTATCACGGATTTGCAAATCGTTTTAAAAATAAAATTGTTTTTCAAAATTTTTATAGTTTGCGCTTTCAAAAGAATGAGGAAGCGATTTAAACGATTCAGCAAAATCGAGGACTATGAACCCTTTCTTTTACTGATTCGCTTAATTCCGGACATGTTCGTTTGAGAATGTAGATTATTTACTTTTATAAAATAAATGAAATTGTTTTCAGAATTTTTACAGTTTGCGTTTTCAGAAGAATGAGAAAGTGACTTAAACATTTCAGCAAAATCGAGGATTATGACCCCTTTCTTTTACTGATTCGTTTAATTCCGGACTTGTCCGTTTGAGAATG
Organism: Allium cepa; assembly: GCA_030765085.1. Lineage (NCBI taxonomy): Eukaryota > Viridiplantae > Streptophyta > Magnoliopsida > Asparagales > Amaryllidaceae > Allium > Allium cepa. The sequence goes on along the minus strand of CM060928.1, from coordinate 893,594,180 downwards.
TAAAATGTATTTTTACAACATACACCGTTTTGCACTTTCAAGGAAATGATGAAGAGAATCAAACGATTTAGTAAAACACGTGGTATGGGACATGTGAGTTTGCTATTTCGGTTAATTCCGGACTCGTTAATTGAAATATTTGATGTTTTGATGATTCTGATGATTTGTGTGCTTTCGAGCCACTATGTTGGACCTTCGGGTCATCTGTTGGACCTTCGGGTCGTTTGTTGGACCTTCGGGTCATTTGTTGGGCTTTCAGGCCACTCTGATAGACCTTCGGGTCAAATACCAGTACTAGACCTTCCGGTCACTCTGCGAACCTTCGGGTCAATCTGATGGGCGCCAAAATTATGTTGAGTACTTGGTAGGCTTCGGCCATTTGTTGATGCACGTGCGGCGAACTAAAAACTCGCCATCTGATGGGATCGATCCAACCTTTTATGTTGATTTTCTAGTTATCTTAATTGATTCTAGATATTTGTTGTTTCCAATTATCTGCAGGTAATTGGATATTTGTTAATATGAGTTCTAATTATCGTTTTTGATAATTAGATATTTGTTGATTTGATTATCGTTTTTGATAATCGAATATTTGTTGTTTCTAATTATCGCTTGTGATAATTAGATATCTGTTGATTTTGATTATCATTTTTGATAATCGAATATTCATTGATTTGATTATCGTTTTTGATAATCGAATATTTGTTTATTTGATTATCGTTTTTGATAATCGAATATTTGTTTATTTGATTATCGTTTTGATAATCGAATATTTGTTGATTTGATTATCGTTTTGATAATCGAATATTTGTTGATTTGAGATTTGATTATCGTTTTTGATAATCGAATATTTGTTGATTTGATTATCGTTTTTGATAATCGAATATTTGTTGATTTGATTATCGTTTTTGATAATCGAATATTTGTTGATTTGATTATCGTTTTGATAATCGAATATTTGTTGATTTGAGATTTGTCGAATATTTGTTGATTTGATTATCGTTTTTGATAATCGAATATTTTTTGATTTGATTATCGTTTTTGATAATCGAATATTTGTTGATTTGATTATCGTTTTTGATAATCGAATATTTGTTGATTTGATTATCGTTTTGATAATCGAATATTTGTTGATTTGAGATTTGATTATCGTTTTTGATAATCGAATATTTGTTGATTTGATTATCGTTTTTGATAATCGAATATTTGTTGATTTGATTATCGTTTTTGATAATCGAATATTTGTTGATTTGATTATCATTTTGATAATCGAATATTTGTTGATTTGAGATTTGATTATCGTTTTTGATAATCGAATATTTGTTGATTTGATTATCGTTTTTGATAATCGAATATTTGTTGATTTGATTATCGTTTTGATAATCGAATATTTGTTGATTTGAGATTTGATTATCGTTTTTGATAATCGAATATTTGTTGATTTGATTATCGTTTTTGATAATCGAATATTTGTTGATTTGATTATCGTTTTGATAATCGAATATTTGTTGATTTGATTATCGTTTTTGATAATCGAATATTTGTTGATTTGATTATCGTTTTGATAATCGAATATTTGTTGATTTGATTATCGTTTTTGATAATCGAATATTTGTTGATTTGATTATCGTTTTTGATAATCGAATATTTGAAGTTTGATTATCGTTTTTGATAATCGAATATTTGTTGATATGAGATTTAATTATCGTCTTGATAATTAGGTAATTGCAAATTTTGCTGATTATAAGATTTTCTAGTCTCTAATTGATTCTAAATTATGTTGATTATATTGAATTGCTATTTTCTATCTATCTCTATTGATAGTTAGAGTTTGCTGATTATAAAGTTCGTATTTTCTATTTATCTTTTGGATAACTAGATATTTGCGGTTTTGCGATTTGCGAATTTTGTTTTCTAATTATCTTCGTTGATAATTAGATTTTGCTATTTTCTAATTATCGTATCTATAATTAGATATTACTGTTTTGTGATATCTGTATTCTAATTATCTAATTGAAAGTTAAATATTGTTGATAATTGCATTTATTCAGTTTTGTAGTTTTCTAATTATCTACTTGATAGTTAGATTTTTGTTGAGAATTTGTGAATTTCTTTTATTGAAATTGAAAGATTTCTTTGACAATTGTGTTCTTGACCTTTATTTTTCTAGCTCAACTAGTTTAGGTTAGAAAAATAATTGTTATTGACATCTTTAATTATGAAAATTGCGGGGATGCAATTTTTATAAGGAGGGGAGTCTGTAACAACCCGGGGTTTCATATCGATTGATCATCGTCATTAGACGATTATACCTGGTAGCTAATTGCTGTTGGAATTTTTAAATCGGTTGAATTCGTTCAAAAAAAATTTGTTAAATATAGTTTGGGCCTTAAAAATTAATTTCGGCCCGCGTTTATTATTGGTGCCGTGATAGGGATGAACCGTTTTCCCCCCTCTCTCTCGTTTTCGTTCATTGGTTCAAACCCTAAAAATCGAAAAAAAAAAATGGCGGCTCCTTTCTTCCTTCGTTCGTCCCTCTTCCTTCAAAGTAGGGCATCGTGATTTTCGAATCAGCATCTCGAGATACCTTCGGCTGCGACGTCGAATTCGTCCTCTTCGAAAACAAAGGTGAGTGCTACCACTCACATCTAATTCAACTGTGCTTGGACATTCGAATTGATTTTTTTGTTGTTGAGGATTTCGCCGACTTATTCTATTTATTCTTTCGTGTTACTTGGTTGACTCTTTTTTGATTTCCTACTGTTCACCACGGTTTCGAAGACGCTGGTATTTTATGTTGACTTCGGCCATCACCATTAATTTGATATTGAACTGTATTCAATGGACTTTGACCATTTGTGTCCACCTGGAATTGTTTGATTTTGTTAAAACTCAGCTATGGTTACTCTGTTGATACTGACTTGTTACACTTGTGGCATGGTCGTGGTTTTCCTTTCTGGTTTGCATTGTGGTTACTTCGAGTTCTATTATGGAAAACAGTAACTTGAGGGTTTCGTGACACTCCTTACTTTATTTACTTCTTGTGTTTTATGAGCACTTATATACAGTTGAGTTTTTGTTTCAACCCAGACTATTTTGTTCATACATTTGTAGCTGAAGTTGCAGCCTTTGGTTTTCTGGAGTCTGATCTGGTTATTTTTCTTCATGCGTGAGTTTGAGTTGTTTTATGTATACTCGAGTGTATACTGTTTAAACTGTTTGATTGCGTTTGAATTTATTTGACGATGTTGATTTCTTTCGTGACCTCGGTCTTGATTTTGGGTAGCACTTAAGTATTGCCATTGTTTTGTTCGACTTTAGCCTTGTCTTATCGAACCGTATATATGCTCGGTTGTTTGGCTTTGACTCAACTTGATACGTGTAGTTGTCTTCGCAATACATGTATAGGTTGTTTATCCCTGTTTCATATCTGCACTTGATCTTTTGTGTGCTTGGAGTTTCGATTGCTGTTAATATCTGAAGTCTTATTCTTGTTTGGTTTGGGGTTCCACTGTGGTACACTTGGTTTTGTTAGTTTCTGGTTTCTCCGAGTATTATTGTTCCACATGAATCGTTGTACTGCACGGTCACATGATCATTTGACTATGGCCATTGCATTGTTGAGATTGAGTTGTACTGTCCAATTCAACTCACAGTTGCATACATGTTGATTTTATTGTAGCATTGCAGCCATTAACTTATGTTGCCCAATTGAGTTCGGCACTTGTGTTGTCGTTGCTTGACCGTTTAATTTCATGGCTATTAGTTTGTTTCAACTGCGGTTTCATTCTGGAAAAGCATTATATTTTAATTGTCGTACTGTTCGATCCATTTCAGATGCACTTTAAATTAATGATACACTTGAGCATTGCCTCGGTTTTAACTGCATATGACTTGAGTCTTTATTCAGCCTTCATTTAGTTGTGCACTTGGGCTTGTGGCATTGAAAATGTACTGGTGCCATTTCGATATTCATCCTCGTTGAATATATACTTGCTGCCTGGTCATCAGTGTATGGGTCACTGCCCTTTGTATCCTGTTACTTGCTGCTGCACTATTAATTTGTGCTCCTTAATGTTCATGTACATTTGTTCTTGCTTCATTTTGGGAATTGCAGTTCTCTGCATATTGAGGTTTTCATGCTTCACTTTGGTAATTGCAGTTTCACTACTGCCTCCTTAATTTGAGTATGCACTTGCATCGGCCACTGATACATTCATTTGCACATCACTTGGTTGCCTCTTTTATAGCCTGTTCTTCGAGGCATGTTATCTTGAGCACTTAAATTAAAAGTTACACTGCTCTGGCTCCTAGTTGCTTTGAGTAATTGGGTCCATTTAATTGCAGTCTACATTTTGATGGTGGACTTGCACTTGAACCTCTGGCCAGTCACACTATAAGTTTCATTTTGTTTGTAGTTGTGTTGAGTCATGATAGCCGTGACTTGACCTCTGCAGTTTCGATTGCTGTTAATATTTGAAGTAGTGATGATATTATATACTGTAGTGGCGAGGCAGTGCACACAAGCGTGTACTGCAGCCACATAGTATTGCTTTTATTGATATTCTAATTGCTTTTGATTTATGGATCTTTTGCGTATTTCCATATGCCGTAGTGGCGAGGCAGTACACGCGTGCGTGTACTGCAGCCCTGCCCGTGTTGACCTTTTAATTGATGTTTCAATTGTTTGAATTGTTTCGTGTGTCCAATTCAATAATTTGAATTTGTTGGTTTGTTGTTTAACACCGTTATGTGTAATATTTACCGTTATCCGATTTCTTTATTTAAGAATCGGATAGGTAAATTCATTGTGAATATCGTCTATTTGATTATTTAATAAATATTGCTTCTGCGCACTACTAACTGAGTTTGAATTAGACTTACCCGTGTATTATTTTCTTTTGAATTTAATACTCGGGTCAGACCGAGTATTTACAGGTTGTTGATATCTTACTTTTGGTTGTTGTTAGAGCTATGAAGTCTTTTCATATCTTTTGGAGTAGTTGTCGTCATGTTTTGTAGTCAGTGTATTTGTATAGGATGTTGTATATTCATGTATATTATTCACGATATTGTACTTGTATATGTAACTTCCAGAGTTGACAGTTGTAGTTGTATCATATGTATTATATCACATGTATATCAATTGACATCAGTTATATATATATATGAGACTTTCTATTATATCTATGTTACGCATTTACTTTATCTGTGTTATTATTATATATATTGTCCTAAACTATTATGAACCATCGTAGTTCGTTTTATACTAGAATTGGGTATGTCGATCGGAGTAAATAAATATGAGATGAAAAAAATAAAAATGTATACCACTCCTATCGAGATAACCAATACTAGTGTAAGGCCTAACTACGGATGGCCGCTCCTATCCAGTCTTATTCTTCGTGATAACAGACAGTATTTCTTTTAATACTCTTTGTTGTTGCGAGCATAGAGGTGGGGCGTCACAGTTGGCATCAAAGCTTGGGGTTTATGGACATAATATAAACATAACTTAGATGGAACATGTGTTACAACTATTAGTCGATATTTTATTGTGCTTTGAGTTAAAACTAAAGTTTTAAAATTATGATGAAATTTTTAAAATTTCCATATTTAAAAATAAAAGTGAATTTGTGTTTTGATGATTGATTGAGTGTGTTCCGTTTATCAGAGTGCACAGCGGAAACAGTGACTGTCTTCGCCGAGTACAACTGATAACTTTTTGATTTAAAAATCAAAATATGAAATTGAAATAAATTTCATTTGTTGTTTACATAACTGTGTTTAAGTTGTTTTCTTTGAAAATTTCGAATCCAATTTGAGAATTCGAAACGATTGCAGTTATGTGAATTTGTTGAGATTTTTGCTGTTTTAAATTATCTTCATTGAAGATAATAGAGTAATTTCTTTGTGTATATTGTAGTGTGCGTGCAAATATGAATTGCACGTTACTGCATTAATTTTACGTTGAACCGATGCTTGGTTATGAAACGTATTTTGTTGCCGTTATTTTTATAACGGGATTTTTTCACCTATGCTAAATTTTGAAGAACGGTGTTTTGTTGACATTTTAATGAATGAAAATTCACTGATATGAAATTTTGATGCAAATTATTTTGATGAAATTTTGACGTTTAAAAATTACTCTCACTTTGACTTCAGTAACCGTCAAATTTTTAAAGTGGATTTTTCAAGCGGTTATCCCGCAATGCTGATTTTGAGATCCGTTTCTACGGTGTTTCGAGAAGTACAATTTTCTTATTGAAATTGTCACTAATATTGCTGTTTTTATCACGGATTTGCAAATCGTTTTAAAAGTAAAATTGTTTTTCAAAATTTTTATAGTTTGCGCTTTCAAAAGAATGAGGAAGCGATTTAAACGATTCAGCAAAATCGAGGACTATGAACCCTTTCTTTTACTGATTCGCTTAATTCCGAACTTGTTCTTTGAGAATGTAGATTATTTACTTTTATAAAATAAATGAAATTGTTTTCAGAATTTTTACAGTTTGCGTTTTCAAAAGAATGAGAAAGTGACTTAAACATTTCAGCAAAATCGAGGATTATGACTCCTTTCTTTTACTGATTCGTTTAATTCCGGACTTGTCCGTTTGAGAATGTAAAATGTATTTTTACAACATACACCGTTTTGCTCTTTCAAGAAAACGATGAAGAGAATCAAAAGATTTAGTAAAACACGTGGTATGGGACATGTGAGTTTGCTATTTCGGTTAATTCCGGACTCGTTAATTGAAATATTTGATGTTTTGATGATTCTGATGATTTGTGTGCTTTCGAGCCACTATGTTGGACCTTCGGGTCATCTGTTGGACCTTCGGGTCATTTGTTGGACCTTCGGGTCATTTGTTGGGCTTTCGGGCCACTCTGATGGACCTTCGGGTCAAATACCAGTACTAGACCTTCGGGTCACTCTACGAACCTTCGGGTCAATCTGATGGGCGCCAAAATTATGTTGAGTACTTGGTAGGCTTCGGCCATTTGTTGATGCACGTGCGGCGAACTAAAAACTCGCCATCTGATGGGATTGATCCAACCTTTTATGTTGATTTTCTAGTTATCTTAATTGATTCCAGATATTTGTTGTTTCCAATTATCTGCAGGTAATTGGATATTTGTTGATATGAGTTCTAATTATCGTTTTTGATAATTCGATATTTGTTGATTTGATTATCGTTTTTGATAATCGAATATTTGTTGTTTCTAATTATCGCTTGTGATAATTAGATATCTGTTGATTTTGATTATCGTTTTTGATAATCGAATATTTGTTGATTTGATTATCGTTTTTGATAATCGAATATTTGTTGATTTGATTATCGTTTTTGATAATCGAATATTTGTTGATTTGATTATCGTTTTGATAATCGAATATTTGTTGATTTGAGATTTGATTATCGTTTTTGATAATCGAATATTTGTTGATTTGGTTATCGTTTTTGATAATCGAATATTTGTTGATTTGATTATCCTTTTTGATAATCGAATATTTGTTGATTTGATTATCGTTTTTGATAATCGAATATTTGTTGATTTGATTATCGTTTTTTATAATCGAATATTTGTTGATTTGATTATCGTTTTGATAGTCGAATATTTGTTGATTTGAGATTTGATTATCGTTTTTGATAATCTAATATTTGTTGATTTGATTATCGTTTTTGATAATCGAATATTTGTTGATTTGATTATCTTTTTTGATAATCAAATATTTGTTGATTTGATTATCGTTTTTGATAATCGAATATTTGTTGATTTGATTATCGTTTTGATAATCGAATATTTGTTGATTTGAGATTTGTCGAATATTTGTTGATTTGATTATCGTTTTTGATAATCGAATATTTGTTGATTTGATTATCGTTTTTGATAATCGAATATTTGTTGATTTGATTATCGTTTTGGTAATCGAATATTTGTTGATTTGAGATTTGACTATCGTTTTTGATAATCGAATATTTGTTGATTTGATTATCGTTTTTGATAATCGAATATTTGTTGATTTGATTATCGTTTTTGATAATCGAATATTTGTTGATTTGATTATCGTTTTGATAATCGAATATTTGTTGATTTGAGATTTGATTATCCTTTTTGATAATCGAATATTTGTTGATTTGATTATCGTTTTTGATAATCGAATATTTGTTGATTTGATTATCGTTTTGATAATCGAATATTTGTTGATTTGAGATTTGATTATCGTTTTTGATAATCGAATATTTGTTGATTTGATTATCGTTTTTGATAATCGAATATTTGTTGATTTGAGTATCGTTTTTGATAATCGAATATTTGTTGATTTGACTATCGTTTTGATAATCGAATATTTGTTGATTTGATTATCGTTTTTGATAATCGAGTATTTGTTGATTTGATTATCGTTTTTGATAATCGAATATTTGTTGATTTGATTATCGTTTTGATAATCGACTATTTGTTGATTTGATTATCGTTTTTGATAATCGAATATTTGTTGATTTATTTATCGTTTTTGATAATCGAATATTTGAAGTTTGATTATCGTTTTTGATAATCGAATATTTGTTGATATGAGATTTAATTATCGTCTTGATAATTAGGTAATTGCAAATTTTGCTGATTATAAGATTTTCTAGTCTCTAATTGATTCTAAATTATGTTGATTATATTGAATTGCTGTTTTCAATCTATCTCTGTTGATAGTTAGAGTTTGCTGATTATAAAGTTCGTGTTTTCTATTTATCTTTTGGATAACTAGATATTTACGGTTTTGCGATTTGCGAATTTTGTTTTCTAATTATCTTTGTTGATAATTAGATTTTGCTGTTTTCTAATTATCGTATCGATAATTAGATATTACTGTTTTGTGATATCTGTATTCTAATTATCTAATTGAAAGTTGAATATTGTTGATAATTGCATTTATTCAGTTTTGTAGTTTTCTAATTATCTACTTGATAGTTAGATTTTTGTTGAGAATTTGTGAATTTCTTTTATTGAAATTAAAAGATTTCTTTGACAATTGTGTTCTTGACCTTTATTTTTCTAGCTCAACTAGTTTAGGTTAGAAAAATAATTGTTATTGACATCTTTAATTATGAAAATCGCGGGGACGCAATTTTTATAAGGAGGGGAGTCTGTAACAACCCGGGGTTTCATATCGATTGATCATCGTCATTAGACGATTATACCTGGTAGCTAATTGCTGTTGGAGGTTTTAAATCGGTTGTATTCGTTTAAAAAAAATTTGTTAATTATAGTTTAGGCCTTAAAAATTAATTTCGGCCCACGTTTGTTATTGGTGTCGTGATAGGGTTGAACCGTTTTCCCCCCTCTCTCTCATTTTCGTTCATTGGTTCAAACCCTAAAAATCGAAAAAAAATATGGCGGCTCCTTTCTTCCTTTGTTCGTCCCTCTTCCTTCAAAGTAGGGCATCGTGATTTTCAAATCAGCATCTCGAGATACCTTCGGCTGCGACGTCGAATTCGTCATCTTCGAAAACAAAGGTGAGTGCTACCACTCACATCTAATTCAACTGTTCTTGGCCATTCGAATTGATTTTTTTGTTGTTGAGGATTTCACCGACTTATTCTATTTATTCTTTCGTGTTACTTGGTGGACTCTGTTTTGATTTCCTACTGTTCACCACGGTTTCGAAGTCGCTGGTATTTTATGTTGGCTTCGTCCATCACCATTAATTTGATATTGAACTGTATTCAATGGACTTTGACCATTTGTGTCCACCTGGAATTGTTTGATTTTGTTAAAACTCAGCTATGGTTACTCTGTCGATACTGACTTGTTACACCTGTAGCATGGTCGCGGTTTTCCTTTCTGGTTTGCATTGTGGTTACTTCGAGTTCTATTATGGAAAATAGTAACTTGAGGTTTTCGTGGCACTCCTTACTTTATTTACTTCTTGTAGTTTACGAGCACTTATATACAGTTGAGTTTTTGTTTCAACCCAGATTATTTTGTTCATACATTTGTAGCTGAAGTTGCAGCCTTTGGTTTTCTGGAGTCTGATCTGGTTAATTTTCTTCATGCGTGAGTTTGAATTGTTTTATGTATACTCGAGGGTATACTGTTTAAACTGTTTGATTGCGTTTGAATTTATTTGACGATGTTGATTTCTTTCATGACCTCGGTCTTGATTTTGGGTAGCACTTGAGTATTGCCATTGTTTTGTTCGACTTTAGCCTTGTCTTATCGAACCGTATATATGCTCGGTTGTTTGGCTTTGACTCAACTTTATACGTGTAGTTGTCTTCACAATACATATATAGGTTGTTTATCCCTGTTTCATATCTGCACTTGATCTTTTGTGTGCTTGCAGTTTCGATTGCTGTTAATATCTGAAGTCTTATTCTTGTTTAGTTTGGGGTTCCACTGTGGTACACTTGGTTTTGTTAGTTTCTGGTTTCTCCGAGTTTTATTGTTCCACATGAATCGTTGTACTGCACGGTCACATGATCATTTGACTATGGCCATTGCATTGTTGAGATTGAGTTGTACTGTCCAATTCAACTCACAGTTGCATACATGTTGATTTTATTGTAGCATTGCAGCCATTAACTTATGCTGTCCAGTTGAGTTCGGCACTTGTGTTGTCGTTGCTTGACCGTTTAATTTCATGGCTATTAGTTTGTTTCAACTGTGGTTTCATTCTGGAAAAGCATTATATTTTAATTGTCGTGTTATTCGATCCATTTCAGATGCACTTTAAATTGCTGATACACTTGAGCATTGCCTCGGTTTTCACTGCATATGACTTGAGTCTTTATTCAGCCTTCATTTAGTTGTGCACTTGGGCTTGTGGCATTGAAAATGTACTGGTGCCATTTCGATATTCATCTTCGTTGAATATATACTTGCTGCCTGGTCATCAGTGTATGGGTCACTGCCCTTTGCATCCTGTTACTTGCTGCTGCACTATTAATTTGTGCTCCTTAATGTTCATGTACATTAGTTCTTGCTTCATTTTGGGAATTGCAGTTCTCTGCATATTGAGGTTTTCATGCTTCACTTTGGTAATTGCAGTTTCACTACTGCCTCCTTAATTTGAGTATGCACTTGCATCGGCCACTGATACATTCATTTGCACATCACTTGGTTGCCTCTTTTATAGCCTGTTCTTCGAGGCATGTTATTTTGAGCACTTGAATTAAAAGTTACACTGCTCTGGCTCCTAGTTGCTTTGAGTAATTGGGTCCATTTAATTGCTGTCTACATTTTGATGGTGGACTTTCACTTGAACCTCTGGCCAGTCACACTATAAGTTTCATTTTGTTTGTAGTTGTGTTGAGTCATGATAGCCGTGACTTGACCTCTGCAGTTTCGATTGCTGTTAATATTTGAAGTAGTGATGATATTATATACTGTAGTGGCGAGGCAGTGCACGCAAGAGTGTACTGCAGCCACACAGTATTGCTTTTATTGATATTCTAATTGCTTTTGATTTATGGATCTTTTGTGTATTTCAATATGCCGTAGTGCATAACACAAATTTTATAAGCTTGTAATGCATAACACAAATTTTAACTAAAATATCGATATCTCGATATATATATACTTACTGCAGTTACCTACTAAGACATATATAACTCAATATAATCCATACTGTAAACAAATTATGAACGTAAGCTTCCGAACTAAAACATGCAAACAGAAATATGTCAAGACATGCAACTTGTTCTAACCTATACCACCTATATGCTAATACAACTGATTTAACAACAGGCCATAAAATAGAAGTAAATGCAAACACAAAAAAAAACTGCATACAGACTCACACAACAACCTTTCATATACACCCTTATACTGTAACAACAACAATACATATATACAATTAAGAAAATAATATATAACTGGTATAACATAATATACCCACACCTTGAACAAGGAAGATTGCATGGGTTCAAAAGTGAGCAAGGTCGGAGCTTATTTCATGCGAACACGTAGGTTGATGCAGCGGTCCGGAGCTTCTCATGGTGGAGGAGGCCGGAGTTAGGTCGAACGGTGGAAGCGAGCTCGAGTGGCTGGAGACGCCTAGAGCTGGAGATATAGACGGTGAAGTGGTAAGTCTCGACCGAAATAGGTGAAGTGTTGGTGGCTCAAAGGCGGACGGTGGAGGAGGTGCGAGTGGTGGTTGGGTTTGCATATGCAGGTGGTTGCCGAATAGAGGCAGGTGGAGGGGATAGGGTAGAGACGAGTGGTAGAAGGTGGAGGCGTGGGTAGGTTTGGTCGAAATGGATGACGTGGCAGAGCGGGGTGAGGCGAGGAGATGCGACCGAGGCATGGCTATCTGGGCTGTTGGGTGACGAGATGATGCTAAGGGAAGAATGAGGCCAAGTGGAAGAGGGAAAAATCCTCACTGTAGCATGACTACAATATAAAATTTTCACTTGAAACACAAAAGTAACAGAGGAGGTGATTTGAACGCACAGCCATTTTGGCCATATTCTCATAATATATTTGTATAAAGCAATGGCAGAGGAGAAGGAATCAGGAAAAATGAATACTGAAGATAATAAATTGGACAGTGAGGTGAGCGATGGAAATAAAGGCAACGAGTCATCAATGCGTGCGTTGAAAAGATGGAACGGTAGAAAGGAACCGTCAGAAAATAGTAAATGATAGAGTTGGGTTTCGGGAAAGTTATGAAAGCAATTTATTTGAATGATTGGCTGTATGTTCAAATTTGAAAAGGCAACAAAAAGCTAACAGTCACAATTTAGGGTACCGATATGACGTATCGTTTCATCGTTTCCGTCGCGTACCGAATCTCAAAACACAGAAGTGGATATACCGCTGAGATTAGCACGATGAGACGATCAAAACGGTATCCAGATATTAGTGGTCCTATTGAATTATAAAAATTCGAAATTTTCTTCTGAAGGAAAATGCAGTAAAACGTCGAAAAATAAGAGCGACGGAGCTAAAGAAGTCCGAATTTGGAAAAACGAAAAATCACATCTTGCTCAGAAGACGATTTAGAATTTTTCTATGTAAAAATATTTAGGTTTCAAAAACGGTTTATTTTCATCGATCACTAACTGATTTAGATTTGAAGTAAATTTATGCACGAAATGAACTTTCATATTTTCGAACGAAAATTTACCAGTTGCTATGTTTAATTAGACGCATTCCAAATATGAAGTTTGAACAACATCGGAATTGTTTGTGAAAATTCAAAATTCTACACTAAATAAGCGGTTTTTAAAAATTTTAAACTGGATCTGAATTTCATGGTCATTACATATGTAAAGCATAAAAATTAGCACATACTAAATGTGGTTAAGAAGCTCACTGCAACACACTATTTTGCATCAAAAATTTTACAAAGCATAAACCCATTAAACATTTTTTTGTGAGAAATACAGCCTTTACAGATTTTCAAAAATAAAAAAACATTCAAAGGAGCAAATTATTATAGTAAGAAAAACTACAACACTAAATTTAAAACTTATACCTACATAAATATAAATACGAAAAAAAACATATTTTTTAAATGCAGGTATTATGCAATTTGCTAAAAAGTGCATAGAAAATCTAAGGAATGAAAAAGTCCTTCAAAAAGAATAAAATCAAAGTGTAGAATATATTCGGTTGCATAAATAAAAAATTTAGCACAAAATACAAGAAAGTAAAATTTAAGAAGGAAAAAGTTGGACTCGTCCTTATTTCAAAATAAAATTGGATTCACCCATTTTTCGGTTTGTAAAAATGCATAAAACTTAACGATATCCCCAAATTTGTCAGCCCTAAATTTAGAAACATCAATTTTTGATGATTTTAGTGTTTAAATCTTTATTGGTTAAGGTTTAGAGTTTGTCGACTACATTATTGGAAAAAGAGGTCCTTCGGTTGAATTATTAAATTATAAAGGGTCTTTTACTTCATCCTCATTAGTATTAGGGACCCAACGTTTTTTCTTTGTATAATAATATATCATCATGCTTTAGTTAATGATGTTTTCTAGAATGTAATTCAAATATTTGACCAGTCCATAAATTAGCCAATGAATTTATCTATCTTTTAACTTGAGATACTGTTTATTTGCAATTTTTATTATCATAATATATACAATGATTTAATAATATTAATTTTAATATCTCGTAAGGTTTATTGCATATAAATATCCCATGCACAAGCTAATGCGGTACAAAATGTATTTTGCTTCACGAGTCAATAACGACATGTAATATTGTGTTTCACTAAATCATAAACAAAAGATTGACCTACAAAGTGAAAAGTATCACTTGTACTTTTCCCTTACATTTTGCATCGAATGACCTTTTAGATAGAAAAGATGTAATCTTTAGTTCCAGTTAAGTTTTGCAAAAAAAAAAATTTAATAACTCATACGTGTGACTCCCTAAAAATGAGAGCACAAACACACACTCATCATAATATTGGGATCATTTTCTATTAAGTAAAGAAGAGACCAATGATACATCAATAGAAATATATAACAACTTCTTTACTGCTTTTATCCTTTTCTAAACATAGATTTGTACTCACTAGTGTAGGCTTATTAGTTATATTTTCCATGTCAAACCTCTAAATTGAATTTTTTCAATATTTTACTTGATTTATGAAAATACCATTATTGGGTTTTTTTTGTAATCTCGAGAAAAAAATTAATTCACCCATATGTAACGTTTCATATTCATTCTTCACTATATTTGAAAATCGTGACATAATTTTTCACTAGTTGATCTAAAGATAATATTGTCCATATAAATTTGTAATATTAGTAATGTTTTGCCCTTTTTAATGAACAGTGTAGTATTGACTTTACCAACTTCGAAACCAAAACTCAAATGGTAACTTTTTAGCCTATCATATTAAGCATAAGGTACTTTTTTAAGGCCATAAAACATATTTTAAATTTGTAATCATTGTACAGGAATTTTTCATGCTTAAATAAAAGTAGTTGTTCAACATATTCATTTTCTTTTATAAAACCATTAGAAGAACACTTTTGATGCCCGTTTGATAAGGCTTAAATTATGATGGCATGCAAAGCCAATAATATTCGTATTGCCTTAAGTCGCGCTATAGCGGAAAACATCTTGTCAAAATCTAATCCGTCTTAATTTTAGTTCCAAGCTACTAACCTAGATTTATCATATAATGTTATCATTTTCATTTGCATTTTTCTTAAAGATCCGTTCTATACCAATAACTGACTGGTTTTTAAATTTAGGGACTATTACCAAATATTGTTTCTTTAAATTTTCTTATTGCATTGTTGAAATTTAGTAATCGTCTTCTCAAGCTTCTTTATAATTATAGGTTCTACATTAGTTATAAAAGCAACGCATCCCGATTGATTTAATTAACTTCTTATTTTTACTTCATGTTTACATCACCTAGAACATTTTCCAATGGATGATCTCTAAAATTTCAAAGTTTTGATTTCAAAATATCGTCCAAAACTCGTTTTTGATTATTATTATTTCAGTAATATTATTTTCTTGTAAAGCAATTTTCTCCAGAACCGTTAGTTGATTAGTTCCAGGATTCTCAATATCATCGCCATTGAATTTAAAATTTTCATCAAATGATATGTGGAGAGTTTCTTCAATAGTATTAGTTAGTTTGTTGAAAATTTGATAGATTTTGCTTTCCTCTGAGAAGTTAAGAAAGGTTTCTTCATCGTCCTTTTAATCGAATTTGCCCAACTGATTTATAGTGGTTAATATGAAGTATTTTTCTCCAATACTCAAATATATGATACTATGGTTCCTTTCCAATAAATAATTTATGGACGGTATTTTTAGTTGAAGGTCTAATAAAAACATGACTAAGAACATAACAAGCAGTATGGACATCTCCAACCAAAACATTATTTGGTAATTCAATACTATTTAATAAATTTCTTGTGGATTCATGTTGGGTCCAATTTTCACTATAGGTAAAGAAATTTGTGATTGGCTTAAGAAATCTACACAAAAGTTGTGATTGACTTAAGAAAGGGAAACCTGCATCATTATCGTATCATATGTTCATCACTCATGGGAGAGTTATGATTGGCTTAAGAAACCTATTTTTGTGATTTTTATAACTTTAATAAACCAATATATGTGGTGGAAACCAATTTTCATATTCTTTATAAAATAAACATATGCGAGAGTTCAATAAGCCTAAGAAAGGGAAACCTACATCATTATCATCCCATATGTTTATCACTTATGCTAATAGTATAGCATAAAAATTAGTGATCTTATTTGATTATAACTATTTTAACATATTTGGGCAAGAAAACATGAGTGGATCACATGGTTATTTGGCCTCAAAGTGATAACCAAAGCAATTATTTCATGAGGAATTTGTTAAATCTATTTAAAAAGTTAGGTGCAATAATAATGATAGATAACATATTCAAATCACAAGCAATAATAACAATAAAATAAAAGAAGAAATTAAACGCATATAGAGTATGTATGGTTGTTTAGCCCTATTTTAGTTCCTATATCCATTTCCTAATTGATTTAGTTCACTTTATATTCATTTATAGATGACTACAGAATTCATAGTACTTTTTACTTAAGAAAACGAAGAAATTTGGACTACAATAGTAGAGTTGATGTCCAAAAATCTACCCCACATGTTAAGTGGTAGAGTGTGTAGGTTCTTTCTTGAAGCCCCCTTCTTTGAATCATGTATATGCTATTTATAGCCTTCAATATTTTGTAACATCCCCAAATAACTTGGACATATAGGTTGAATGAGCCTTTTGAAATATTTAGAGTGATAATAGATTCCTTTCGCTAGTTATGGCTCAATCAAGGGGTCGAACCTGAGTGACACGGTGTTAGCCACGAGTTTGAGCATGTCTCGCTCTAGGTCAAGCCACTTAATACTATAGCTTGAGTGCTATGGTTGAATAGGAATTGGGTTCGATCAGATTACTTGATTAAGTGCTATAATTTCATGCCGAGCACATAAATTTAAGGATTAAACTTTAGGTCGAACACACGCACCATGTTCTCCAAATTAAGATGTTAAGTGCACTTGGATCAAACACTTAATTTCTTTAAGGCTTCCTTAGACCCGAGCAATAAGTTCCCTACATTGAGATCCAAGTTTTCAGGAGCCAATTTGGGTACTATTAAGTGTTAATTTCTAACCAATTTCTTTGTCATTTCTGAGTGTTGTTTTGAACATACTTCAAGAGTATTTCATCTTTGACATTCATGTAGTTACTCTACCGTTTATAGTGCTAAATTAGTATAATATTTCCCCTAATTTTTTTTATACCAATGAACCAAATTGTTAACAGGTATGCCATATGCCTACAATGGTTTTGAGCTCACCAATCAAAGCCTCGTAATTCTATCTTGGTTGGTATTATAACAAATGCCACTGCATAGTACAAAACATAATTGTAATGAAGGAAGTTGTTTGAGTATTTCATCATCGAGTCTTCAAAGACCCCTTCGATTAATGTGTAACGTAAGCCAACTATGGATAATGGTATTATGGATCTTAAGCTAATTAAATGCTAGATAGGGTGAATAGTGTTTTTAACTTTTGTAAATCTTTTTAAATTTCTTTCAAGTTTGATATTAAATCTCAAATTAATAATGCAGAATTATACTATTAAATAGTCACAAATGAAATCATAGATAAAAATAAAAATAGTAAAGCAAAGTAAAGAGTTAGAGAGATTATACCGGTGATTTTGTACTTGTTTGGATTTCTCCAAAATCCACCCATACAATTGCTTGTACGTATTTCTTTTCAAATGCCGATCTTTAAATGGGCAGAAGGAAAACCCAATTACAACTTCGATTCCTAGGCTACGAGGTAAACCTTTTTGAATTTTTGGACTTAGGGTACACCCACTTGATTTGGATGGCTACTAGCACGTTTTTTTGGGCAATCAGGCATGCCTACTTGATTTAATGAGCTACAACCACACCTAAGAAAATACAAATAAAGTTTGATGGTTTTTCCAAATACAATTTCTTGAACTTTGGATACAATGGATCCTTTAGCCTCTTGGACAACATTTTGATCTTTGATTTAAGAGGGAGATGATTCCAAAATAGCAAGAAAGTAGCAGTGAATAAATACAATGAATTTTGAATTGATTCTATACGATAGAGAATAGAGTATTTTTTTCATGTAGTTTTCAATAAAGTAAGAGAGGGAAGAAAATAAGTTAATAACTGTCAAAAAATTTGTCTGAACTCCCTTTTATATAGTGAATAAACAGACATATCCATTTGTGAAGAGTTGCGATGGATAGACACTTCATTTCAAAATTTGGAAAACAATTTGGCGGCATGTATGTCGACGTATCATCTGGGCATATGTCAATATATGCATGTTGAATTTGAAAACTTGTTTCTTTTTCAAATATTTTGAAAATTCCGTACTTTGTAAAATGATTTGAATATAGTTTATAAACATTTCAAACATTGAAAAACTTTTATAAAATATTTTGAAATATATTTTGAAAATTTATTTTGCTTTAAAAGTATAAAAGATATAAAAATAATTGATAGAGATCAAAGACTGCTACTGGGGACTGTAATAATATTCTATGACTTTATACATTATATTATAGTCTTGAGATCTTCATATCTTGGTCTTTATACTCATGAGTCTTCATGCCCATCTTTTGCGTCTTTTCTATTGTACAGTCTTCGATTCAAAACTTGTGTAATATCTTGCACTATATACCATATAACTTGGCAAAATATTAGTATCTGTATTTTATTCTGTACAGTATTTTACATGAATGCATACCGTTGTTATCAAGGTTGTTATCATCAAAATAAAAACTGAGCTATTAACAATCTCCCACGTTTTGATGATGACAACAATTAAAATTCTTGTATATAAAATATGATATAATTCCCTTTGAGTTAGATAACTAGCCATGAATATATAGATATGTATATTTTATATTTTTATCCTTGTTGTCATCAATAAAAATGGAAGAAAGATAAAACTCCCCCAAAATCAAATACTTAGAAACTATGGAGTTGAAATCAATAACTAAGTACAAAAATAATTGAAGCATACTAAACATGATGTAATATGATATTTAAGCATGATAATTATATGATGATATAATAAGATAATGTAAACTATTTTTATTAATTTAAATTTAATCTACTCATTTCAAATTATCAATCTAAGCATCCAATTAAATAAAATCAAACAAATCGAAAAACCAATACAATCAAGTCCAATCCTAAGAGTATTGATGTAACGATCCTAAATTTTGAACAATTTAAATTGTGAATATTTAATTAATTTTGAATATTTGAATGATAATTTAAACTGAATTTCCGATATAACAATGAAATTGGTGATTAAATATTTAAAATTTAATCTATACAAAGCTGAAGAAAAATTTAAACTTGACTTTGGAGTTGAAATTGAATATTTAATTTGTAATTGAAATTCAAACTAATGACTTAAGAAAATAATTTGGATACAAGAATTTTTATTTATGTAAATTAATAAACTGATGGTTAAAATTTTAATAACATTCTTTTCTTTAGCTTAAATAAAAAAAAAATCAATACAAAATAAAATAAACAAATACACTTAGTAAAAAAATTTAACAACATAACTTAAACAAAAATTTACAAAACAAAGTAATGAAAATAATTAGACAAAACAAATTGGATTTAGATAAATAGAAAAAAAAAAATAAGAGGAAAACTTGTTTATGGTTTGGGCTTTGAAATTTATACCGGCCCACGTTTGAATACTACTGCCTTTATCTTTAACCCGATCCCCTTCCATTTCACTTTACCCGTTCCCATTTTTTTTAACCCTAAAACAAAAAAAAAAGCACGAGAAAAAAAATATGGCGGCTTCGTTCTTCTCGACTCGTTCTGCTTTGGAAAATTTGGGGCTTTACTTCTCGCGATTCAAAAACTAGGGCTTGTAATCAAATTTGGGGCTATTTCGACTTTGTTATGGTGAGTTTTCTGCTCACGATTAATTTTTAATTCAGGTGTTTAAATTTGTTTGGATTGAATGTTGGTTGCATGCTATGATTTGGTGATTATTAGCTTTCAGTTGCTCGGTTAAATTTGAATTTTAAACTAATAAGAACAGATAACTCACTGCATGTTGGATTGTTGGTTGCTATTCGTTATCACTTGCTCTGATGTTGTGTTTTTGAACTGTTAAGATCAGATTCTACTCAATTTTTGATTTTAAACTAATAAGAATAAATGCTATTTGATATTTGTTTTAAATTGGTAAGAACAGACACTATTTAAATTTTAATTTAAACTGATAAAAACAAATGCTATGAATAACCTGATGAGAACAGGTGCTTCCAAATGTTTGATTTCAGATTGTTGTTTTGAAAATTTGTTTTTCTTAAAAACTGATTTGAACAGATGCTATAAATTTAAATTTTTTTTTACTGTTGAGAACAGATGCTATCATTTTAAGAATCTGATGAGAATAGAGGCTATTAAATCTTGACTTGCTTTGTGTTGCTGCATGTGTTGGATCTTGCTTTGTTAATGAATATTTATATGGAAACCTCTGAACCCAAACCTTCTTCTTTGTTTATCCGTGAATCAATCACTTAAGCCTATAATATGTTGTGATGTTTTGGTACCTGAAATTGTTTTTGTTAAGTGATAATGTGTTTGCATGCTTGTTTATGTTGACTGTCCCTCTGTTTTGAAATGCATGTGAGTTTTCTAAGCTCACGATAATCTTCATGCAAGTTTTTGAATTTGTTTGAAGTGAATTCCTTGGTTGCATGCTATGTTTTTGGGGCGATTTGATTATCTTTGGCTCGGCTAATTTAATTTTTAAAACTGATATGCTCAGATTTGTGACTGCATGTTGAATTTTTGTGCTAGTTGCTGTTATTTGCTCGATTTACTTGGATTTTAAATTGGTAGAAACAGATGCTAGTAATTATTTTAAACTATAAGAACAGATTCTACCCATTTGATTTAGTTTTTGAACTGTTAGGAGCAAATGTTTTTTTGATTTCTTTTAAAATTTAAATTTGTAAGAACAGATGCTGCCCAGTCTTAATTTTTAAATTGATTAGAACAAATGCTACCTGACTATTTGTGTTTGTTTTAAAATTGATAGGAACATGTGCTATTTGTGTTTGTTTTAAAATTGATAGGAACATGTGCTATTGGTGTTTGTTTTAAAAATTGATAAGAACAGATGCTATATTTATTTTGTTATTAAATTGATAAGTACAGATGCTACTAAAAATCTTGTTTGAAAACTTTTTGCAAACAATTGCATTATGAATTTAAACTTGCATGTTTGTCCCATGCCTGGTAACCATTAGACCATTTATTATTTTGCACTTGAGTCTTTTGGTACTGTTGTTGTATTGGTGTTGCATTTGGTCTGCATTGTAGTTGTATTCATATATACTTGCTACTGTTGCATTACTTGCTTCACTTGAGTTTTTTTTGTAACAGTAGTCTACTGTGTTCATGCACTTTGGTTTGTGGCAGTTTGCATGTCAAGTTGCATCCATGCTGTTGCACTTGTAGTTGTACCCCATGCTGTTGCACTTGGGTCTGGTCACTGTTCTCTTGGTTGTTCTAGTCTTCATTTCCATTGTTGTTTGCATCCTGATATATGTTGCATTGCAGTTGATTCATTTGGTCATTTGGTGTCTGCATCCTTATCTGTTGCATACATAAGTTTGGCCACTGTTGTATAATTGCATTTGATCTGCACTTGTGTATATTCTCAGGTTGCACACTGCAACTGCACTTGCATTTGTGACCTTTATTTGCCTGTTGTTTGAATTGTGCATTATTCATGTGTAGCTTGGTCATTTTGATGCACTGCCTTGATTTATTTTGCCTCTATCTTTATAGTTACAGGTTCTAAACTTGATTTAAAAATTCAAACTATCCACCTAAGTGTTTTTTTTTAGTTTTTAATCCTTAAACAAAATATGTTGTATGTGAGTAACATTTTATATTAAATAAACTTAAGTAGAAATTATTTGCCTGTTTTACTCTAGAAACAAGTGTGTTTGCATGAAAACACAATTTCATACTGGTAGATACATGAATATATTTAGTTGAGCAAGCTGCTGTGAGTTTATTTCTTTCAGTGTGAAGATTTAAGGTTTAACAAAATGTGGCTATGAACATTTGTCAAAGTTTAAAGTTCTATTTAATATGAAAGTTCTGTATTGTCTCTGTGAATTTAGAAAATAAACAAAACAAATCTTATGGGTTGTCTCTGTGAACATTGGAACAAATCTTGATCATTTTGCTGTGTCAATTTGTGTATTCCCTGTTGTTAACTCTGTCTGGTTGATGGGCATGTCACTGACTTGCTGTCTTATTCATCTTGGTTTTAGTTGTTGTAAATCCTATGTGATGTTTGCCTAGTTGTGGTCTTGTTTCATGTTTAATGCAGTGCTTGGTCATCGCACTGGTCATTGCTTGTGAAGTTTGGTATTGCATTGTTATGTACGTGATATGTTGACACATTCACCTATGCTTGCACTACTTCATTCCAATGCATACTCTTGTCTGCAATTGTTCATCCTGAAGCTTGATCATTGTTTCACTTGTCTTCACTTCTGTTTTCTCCTAGTTGCTGTGGCATTGTGCCTTTGGTCTGCATATTGACTGTTGCAGTCCAACTTGTTGTTGGTCTTACTTATAATTTGTAGCCAGTTGGTCTTCAGTTTCATCTTCAATTGTAGCTTGTTATATGGAACTGGTAGTTGTTGCTGAGCTTGCATACTTCATGCTTGTTGTTGTATACCTGTCCACTGTAGTTGTGTCTTGCCACTGCTGCCCCTGTGCACTATTGATCTGTGCACTGTCCATACTTGTAGTTGTATGCCCTGTTGCATTTGGGGCTGCTGAAACTGTTGTGCATTTCGGCCTGTACTTGTGCTCGCTGCCTTGACCTGCTGTGTTGTTTCTGTTCGGGCTTGTTATTGTATCTTTGTGGTCTTTGTGATTACACTCGCACACGTGTTGGCGAGGCAGTGCACACGTGTGTTTGTCAGAACTTAAAAATTTGAAATTGTTAATGTGAAAAACCCGTAATAGATTTTAAATTGATTTATCTGTTTTACCATATCTGTAACCATATTATTCAGTTCATTTCAAATTTATTTACTTGAATAAAGATTAATCCTGACTCGAGTGTTTTTGTGTTTTGCAATTAACGCTCGGGTCAGACCGAGTATTTTTACAGCTTGGAGTTTTGCGCGCAGCGAAGTTAGAGAGAGAGGGGAAAGCACAACTAAAGCTTTTCAGAAAATTATTTTTCTTGTACTTAATAAAATTTGTTTCCGCTGTATAAAATGTAACTTATTGTATTAACTCTGATATTTGTATATAAAAGAAAAGCTTGTTTATAAAATATGATTACTATTCTGTGATTCTGTAGCTGATTCTGTTTAAATGTTATAAACTAAATAACAATCCGTCATTTTGAACGTTTCTAGTTGGTTTAATTACCGACTAGAGGCGGTCAGGGCGGCGGGTCGTTACAAAGTGGTATCAGAGCTTTGGTTTACACAAAGCTTAGTTTATGGCGTTTAATATGAATAGTTACTAGAATCACTTTAAAGAAAGTGTTTTCAAATCTAAAGAAGTTTAAGATTGTTTTCTTTAAAATAAAAGGTATTTTGAAAATTAGAATTATTTTTGAAGATTCCCCTCTCTAAATTTAGGTTTGCGATAGTTTATATTCGGTGAGGTCTCGTTAGACTTGAGTTTCGATCGTTCGGAAACTCATTATCAAATTGTTGAGATTTATGGAAACTGAAAATATGAGTTAATTGAATTAATGAATTGGTTTAAATTGGTTTAAATCAAATATTTTGAATATCTTCAAAGTAGTAATTGGAAAATAAAATGATATGTCAATTTGATTATAATCAAATGGATTATTGAACTATAACTTGGAAATTTAATTTTGAATTCTTTTGAAAATTGATTTCAAATGTGGTGAAGAACGATTTAGTAAATGAATGGATTATAAGTATTTAACTTATAATATGGACTTTTGGTGTATATAACTAAGTTATATAAATTGAATTGAATCAAATTAAGAAAGGAGATTATAAAACGAAGTTTTATAAATAGAAATGGAATTTCTAGAGATGTTTGTAAAATCCGCAAACGACTTATTTTGATAAGTAAATTGTTGTAACTTATTAAAGGAATTATATCTATGGTTTTTGAACGGTGAATAAAATATCAAAAGAGATATGAATCTAATGAAAATTCGAAATAGATTTAAATAGATTCAATGATGCATTTGAATTTGAACGGGCATGGAATTAAGTTGAGTGGAAAACTTAGTATTGGGAATTTGAAATCGGTTTAAAACCAATATTTTTGAAGTGTATGTGGAATTCAAACCATGAATTAAGTTGAAGTTGAAAACTTAAATGGGAATGTTTTTGGGAAGAAACATTATGTAAATGAAAATAATTCATTTTGAAATGTGTTAAGAATCGAAAGCATAGATTTCAACACTTGTTGTTGAAATAGACGTTTTCGAGTGGAAAAATGGAAATGGTAGATTATAACATTTGTTGTTATAGTAAATAATTTCAAAAGGGAAATGATTTTGTTTAGTATTGGGATTTACATATCTATTTTTAAATTTGAATCCTTATACTAGTGGTTTTGAGTCGTCGTAGCGATGTTTTACGCAACATTCGTTTTGACTCAAATAAAATGTGTTTAAAAGAATGTTTTTTTTTAAGAATGAATATATACTTGATTTTGGTTTGAAGTATATTGAATATTTTCAAAGTGTTGAAAATAAGTGGATTTGTAAATTACTTATTATTGAATAAGTATGGGTATGTTTTCCTATATGAAATGAATGGTTTGAAATTTTATCTTTTAAAGATAAATTGAAAATGAATAGGTGAAATCGATTTGAAAATCGTATATTCATAGATAATTTGGAAATGTTTCCGTTTAAGGAAATCGCTTTGAAATTTGTTTTCAAAGATTAAAAGGTGAAGAAATGGTTTGAAATTTGTTTTCAAATGGTTAAGTGTGAAATTATATATCTTGTAAAGATATTATTTTTGGGAAATTTGAACAATTAGTTTAATTTGAAAATTTTCAAATGATTGAAATTTGAGCTAAATTGAGTTTAACTTTGTCACCCAAAACAAAGTAAGTTGAACTTTGAATTTTAAATGGATGATTTGGATTGTATGTCTAACGTCGTGAATTGACGACATATCAGTTGATTTCTATTAAATATATATCTGTTGGTGGCGGGGAATTTATTCTCTTAGCTTAACACCCTTCTCTGAGACGTACGAGCTCAGAGGTTATATATCGATAGACATCAATTATGTGTTGAGAATTGACGATGTAGCGTGAAATCCAAATCGAGTGTGTGAAGTCGATAATAAATTGGATTGTGAATGTGTATTAGGTTTGATATAACCTTAAAATTCCAAATCGACTTAGAGGAAAATTTTAAATGGTTAGTGAAATGGAAAATTGTGAATCCTCTATTTGTTATGGGTATGAAATGTTGTGGTTTTCATAACGTATATGTGTGAATACGATAAATTCGAAAACCAATTAGTTTGGAAAAGTAATTGTTGTGGAAAACTTATTTAAGTACATGGGTTGTACTAAGTGTGAAGTGAAATATTATATATGTATGTATAATATTATGTTTTCCAAAATTGAGGATATGGAAAGGTACCTTCCATTTATACTGTGTGACTGTGTGATGGTGATGGAACTCGAGATGAGTATCCATTCAAAAATCGTAGCTACGTAGTATTTCCATTAGTTGGATGACCATTTATATTTCCATTAGTTGGATGACCATTTATATTTCCATTAGTTGGATGACCTTTTGTATTTCCATTAGTTGGAATGTCCTTTTGGACTGGTATAGTGTGCTAGCGTAATTCGAGGGGCGAGATGCCTATGGTTACAAGCGATTCCACTGGGATAGTGGCGTAACCGCCGAGTATACCGCGATCTAGTTACACTCGGGTGGTAGCGTAATTTGAGGGGCGTGATGCCTACAGTTACAAGCGATTCCACTGGGATAGTGGCGTAACCGCCGTGTAAACTGCAATCTACAAACCAAAGCGTAATTCGAGGGGCGAGATGCCTACGGTCACGAGCGATTCTACTGGGATAGTAGCGTAACCGCCGTGTGAACCGCGATCTTTGGCAACAACCATGGCGAAATTCAAGGGATGAGATATCCACAGTTACAAGCGACTCTACTGGGATAGTAGCGGAACCGCCGAGTAAACTGTGATCCATGGGGGAATGTGCTTTCCATATCCATTTTTAAAAGAATTTTTAAAAGTATTTTCACTGGGAATTGAAGCAAGTATATTTAGTACTTGGAGATTGTTAGACTTGCGCCTGGCCAGCGTATGCCTAATGTCTTTAAGAACGACAGTAGACTTGTTAAATTTCGAGTTAGCAAGTATTTTCGAACTTTAATAGAAAATCAATTATCTAGAATTAGAATTCGCATAATTCCAACCTAATGAATTAAGGAAGAGGATTTTTGAAGGGTTTTGAAAGTCCACAGCTTTGGAAAAGTTATAATATGTAAATCTCTAATATAAAGTGTTTCAAATTTAAAATTTTGGGTTGTAAGTTGAAAATTTTAGTAAAGATTTTTGTGTCTTGATTGTAGAAAATAATAGACAAAAGAGTTAATTAGCAAAGCTAGCGAGATAAAACAAATAGAATGAATCCTATATTCATTCATCTTTAATAAGTGTTGAACTTGATAAAATTGAGTAAAATATAAATATTAGTGAAATTTTAACAATCATTTTTCCTTACTTGTAATTTCGGGACGAAATTCTTTTAAGGAGGGGAGATTGTAACGATCCTAAATTTTGAACAATTTAAATTGTGAATATTTAATTAATTTTGAATATTTGAATGATAATTTAAACTGAATTTCCGATATAACAATGAAATTGGTGATTAAATATTTAAAATTTAATCTATACAAAGCTGAAGAAAAATTTAAACTTGACTTTGGAGTTGAAATTGAATATTTAATTTGTAATTGAAATTCAAACTAATGACTTAAGAAAATAATTTGGATACAAGAATTTTTATTTATGTAAATTAATAAACTGATGGTTAAAATTTTAATAACATTCTTTTCTTTAGCTTAAATAAAAAAAAAATCAATACAAAATAAAATAAACAAATACACTTAGTAAAAAAATTTAACAACATAACTTAAACAAAAATTTACAAAACAAAGTAATGAAAATAATTAGACAAAACAAATTGGATTTAGATAAATAGAAAAAAAAAATAAGAGGAAAACTTGTTTATGGTTTGGGCTTTGAAATTTATACCGGCCCACGTTTGAATACTACTGCCTTTATCTTTAACCCGATCCCCTTCCATTTCACTTTACCCGTTCCCATTTTTTTTAACCCTAAAACAAAAAAAAAAGCACGAGAAAAAAAATATGGCGGCTTCGTTCTTCTCGACTCGTTCTGCTTTGGAAAATTTGGGGCTTTACTTCTCGCGATTCAAAAACTAGGGCTTGTAATCAAATTTGGGGCTATTTCGACTTTGTTATGGTGAGTTTTCTGCTCACGATTAATTTTTAATTCAGGTGTTTAAATTTGTTTGGATTGAATGTTGGTTGCATGCTATGATTTGGTGATTATTAGCTTTCAGTTGCTCGGTTAAATTTGAATTTTAAACTAATAAGAACAGATAACTCACTGCATGTTGGATTGTTGGTTGCTATTCGTTATCACTTGCTCTGATGTTGTGTTTTTGAACTGTTAAGATCAGATTCTACTCAATTTTTGATTTTAAACTAATAAGAATAAATGCTATTTGATATTTGTTTTAAATTGGTAAGAACAGACACTATTTAAATTTTAATTTAAACTGATAAAAACAAATGCTATGAATAACCTGATGAGAACAGGTGCTTCCAAATGTTTGATTTCAGATTGTTGTTTTGAAAATTTGTTTTTCTTAAAAACTGATTTGAACAGATGCTATAAATTTAAATTTTTTTTTACTGTTGAGAACAGATGCTATCATTTTAAGAATCTGATGAGAATAGAGGCTATTAAATCTTGACTTGCTTTGTGTTGCTGCATGTGTTGGATCTTGCTTTGTTAATGAATATTTATATGGAAACCTCTGAACCCAAACCTTCTTCTTTGTTTATCCGTGAATCAATCACTTAAGCCTATAATATGTTGTGATGTTTTGGTACCTGAAATTGTTTTTGTTAAGTGATAATGTGTTTGCATGCTTGTTTATGTTGACTGTCCCTCTGTTTTGAAATGCATGTGAGTTTTCTAAGCTCACGATAATCTTCATGCAAGTTTTTGAATTTGTTTGAAGTGAATTCCTTGGTTGCATGCTATGTTTTTGGGGCGATTTGATTATCTTTGGCTCGGCTAATTTAATTTTTAAAACTGATATGCTCAGATTTGTGACTGCATGTTGAATTTTTGTGCTAGTTGCTGTTATTTGCTCGATTTACTTGGATTTTAAATTGGTAGAAACAGATGCTAGTAATTATTTTAAACTATAAGAACAGATTCTACCCATTTGATTTAGTTTTTGAACTGTTAGGAGCAAATGTTTTTTTGATTTCTTTTAAAATTTAAATTTGTAAGAACAGATGCTGCCCAGTCTTAATTTTTAAATTGATTAGAACAAATGCTACCTGACTATTTGTGTTTGTTTTAAAATTGATAGGAACATGTGCTATTTGTGTTTGTTTTAAAATTGATAGGAACATGTGCTATTGGTGTTTGTTTTAAAAATTGATAAGAACAGATGCTATATTTATTTTGTTATTAAATTGATAAGTACAGATGCTACTAAATATCTTGTTTGAAAACTGTTTGCAAACAATTGCATTATGAAT
Organism: Allium cepa; assembly: GCA_030765085.1. NCBI lineage: Eukaryota > Viridiplantae > Streptophyta > Magnoliopsida > Asparagales > Amaryllidaceae > Allium > Allium cepa. The sequence goes on along the minus strand of CM060928.1, from coordinate 893,565,278 downwards.
TTAAACTTGCATGTTTGTCCCATGCCTGGTAACCATTAGACCATTTATTATTTTGCACTTGAGTCTTTTGGTACTGTTGTTGTATTGGTGTTGCATTTGGTCTGCATTGTAGTTGTATTCATATATACTTGCTACTGTTGCATTACTTGCTTCACTTGAGTTTTTTTTGTAACAGTAGTCTACTGTGTTCATGCACTTTGGTTTGTGGCAGTTTGCATGTCAAGTTGCATCCATGCTGTTGCACTTGTAGTTGTACCCCATGCTGTTGCACTTGGGTCTGGTCACTGTTCTCTTGGTTGTTCTAGTCTTCATTTCCATTGTTGTTTGCATCCTGATATATGTTGCATTGCAGTTGATTCATTTGGTCATTTGGTGTCTGCATCCTTATCTGTTGCATACATAAGTTTGGCCACTGTTGTATAATTGCATTTGATCTGCACTTGTGTATATTCTCAGGTTGCACACTGCAACTGCACTTGCATTTGTGACCTTTATTTGCCTGTTGTTTGAATTGTGCATTATTCATGTGTAGCTTGGTCATTTTGATGCACTGCCTTGATTTATTTTGCCTCTATCTTTATAGTTACAGGTTCTAAACTTGATTTAAAAATTCAAACTATCCACCTAAGTGTTTTTTTTTAGTTTTTAATCCTTAAACAAAATATGTTGTATGTGAGTAACATTTTATATTAAATAAACTTAAGTAGAAATTATTTGCCTGTTTTACTCTAGAAACAAGTGTGTTTGCATGAAAACACAATTTCATACTGGTAGATACATGAATATATTTAGTTGAGCAAGCTGCTGTGAGTTTATTTCTTTCAGTGTGAAGATTTAAGGTTTAACAAAATGTGGCTATGAACATTTGTCAAAGTTTAAAGTTCTATTTAATATGAAAGTTCTGTATTGTCTCTGTGAATTTAGAAAATAAACAAAACAAATCTTATGGGTTGTCTCTGTGAACATTGGAACAAATCTTGATCATTTTGCTGTGTCAATTTGTGTATTCCCTGTTGTTAACTCTGTCTGGTTGATGGGCATGTCACTGACTTGCTGTCTTATTCATCTTGGTTTTAGTTGTTGTAAATCCTATGTGATGTTTGCCTAGTTGTGGTCTTGTTTCATGTTTAATGCAGTGCTTGGTCATCGCACTGGTCATTGCTTGTGAAGTTTGGTATTGCATTGTTATGTACGTGATATGTTGACACATTCACCTATGCTTGCACTACTTCATTCCAATGCATACTCTTGTCTGCAATTGTTCATCCTGAAGCTTGATCATTGTTTCACTTGTCTTCACTTCTGTTTTCTCCTAGTTGCTGTGGCATTGTGCCTTTGGTCTGCATATTGACTGTTGCAGTCCAACTTGTTGTTGGTCTTACTTATAATTTGTAGCCAGTTGGTCTTCAGTTTCATCTTCAATTGTAGCTTGTTATATGGAACTGGTAGTTGTTGCTGAGCTTGCATACTTCATGCTTGTTGTTGTATACCTGTCCACTGTAGTTGTGTCTTGCCACTGCTGCCCCTGTGCACTATTGATCTGTGCACTGTCCATACTTGTAGTTGTATGCCCTGTTGCATTTGGGGCTGCTGAAACTGTTGTGCATTTCGGCCTGTACTTGTGCTCGCTGCCTTGACCTGCTGTGTTGTTTCTGTTCGGGCTTGTTATTGTATCTTTGTGGTCTTTGTGATTACACTCGCACACGTGTTGGCGAGGCAGTGCACACGTGTGTTTGTCAGAACTTAAAAATTTGAAATTGTTAATGTGAAAAATCCGTAATAGATTTTAAATTGATTTATCTGTTTTACCATATCTGTAACCATATTATTCAGTTCATTTCAAATTTATTTACTTGAATAAAGATTAATCCTGACTCGAGTGTTTTTGTGTTTTGCAATTAACGCTCGGGTCAGACCGAGTATTTTTACAGCTTGGAGTTTTGCGCGCAGCGAAGTTAGAGAGAGAGGGGAAAGCACAACTAAAGCTTTTCAGAAAATTATTTTTCTTGTACTTAATAAAATTTGTTTCCGCTGTATAAAATGTAACTTATTGTATTAACTCTGATATTTGTATATAAAAGAAAAGCTTGTTTATAAAATATGATTACTATTCTGTGATTCTGTAGCTGATTCTGTTTAAATGTTATAAACTAAATAACAATCCGTCATTTTGAACGTTTCTAGTTGGTTTAATTACCGACTAGAGGCGGTCAGGGCGGCGGGTCGTTACAATTGATCCAAACTATATCACACAAATCCAACCAAATAAATTCAAATCTAATAAATATACACACTTATGTAAAATATGTAGAAAACTAGGCATTTTAGGTACTTCAACCCAATCATCGGATCCAAAGATTGGATCCACTTTGATAGTACCCTAATCTTCATTATCCGTGTTGATAGAGCATTCTGGGTTATTGGTTTGATCGTCTTGGATTAAGGAACAAATCGTCCATGGAAGGTCATCGAAAAGCTTTTCTTGCTCTTTGACCATCGAAATTTGACTTGATACTAAATTATTTTGACTTCTTAAGGTAAAAGTAAGAATATCCTTGAAAGATTGAAGTGTTTGTTCAAGGCTTTTACACAATTTTTGGTGTGTAGAAGACATTTTTTGAAAAACTGTTTGAGAATGAAAAGAGAATAGACAGTAAAATGATAAGTGGATTTTTCTACAAAAATAGACTTATATAGGAGTGAAATTGGAAAGATTTGAATATGTGGTAGTTATTTTTAAAAAATTAAATTAAATTTTTTCCCAACGGCTCATATATGGCAACATATCTATTGTACGTATGTTGACACATATACTTAAAATTGCAAAGCTATTGATTTTATTATATTTCGTTTTGTTTTTATCTTATACCATTATATATTTATAACTTCCAAAGACTATTAGAATTATATATAACAGCAAGAAAAAAAAATTAATTACTAATGATAGAAAAGTGCATAGATTTAAATGAAATACATAAAAATAACATGAATTTAAACTTAAAGCACACATTACTAAGGAATACAAAACTAGATATCATAAGGAAAAAATTGATAGGCTTAGAAAGATGTAGACGAGGACGACGAATTTCTTTCAAGCTTGCGAATGATCTTCATAAAGTATTTGTCTACTTTGTTAAAAAGGGAAGTGAACTTTTTACAAACGAAACATTTAAACTTCTCTTGGTTTTTAAAAAGCTTCACTTGGTTTGTTAGAATCTCTTTATTGGAGGGATGAGATGGCTTATCGAAACTTTCTGAAGAAGCATCCACTTGTTCCTTCTCCTCTTCTACATCCACTTCATCACCTTCTTCCTCTTCTTCACATTGAATTTCATGCTCTTCTTCATATGCTAATCTTTCTTCTTTCTCGGCAAGAGTCTCATATGGTCTAAAATAAGATGGAATGTGCATGAGAGAAAGTTTGCCTTATCGAAAACTTTTCAAGGTAGAGTTTGCTCTTCTTTTATATCAATATTAAAATATATGAAAATTCTAATAAGATATGCACTATAGTAGAATGTGTGCTTATGTCTAGAAATGTTCTTTTGAACAAAGTCATCTAAGATGACCCTTGCCCAATTAATGAAATAGTTTCCATAAATGGAAAAAGGAGGTTTAAAAACATTTTGAGTAAGGTTATTGTAATTATCCATCCTCAAAGTGATACTTTGTTGTAAAATGCCATGGTCTCAACTTTGGTCAAAGATTCTTGTGTTTAAAATCAAATCTAATCACTTTTGAAAATGTCGTAAAAACTTTACGATTTTGTTCATCAATTTGAAAAGAGGAGAAGTTAATTCCACTAGATTTGCAACCAAGTATATGACCCAAAACTTCATAATTTAAAACAATTTGACTGCCACCACATAGAATGGAACGTAATATAGTGATAGAATTCAAACATCACTGCAAAGCATGGAACGTTTTATAGTTATGGAAAAAGGGAACCCTTGTGTTGTGCGGAATGTTTTACTATGATGTCGTATAGTTTTTGAGTGGCATTATGTGTTGAGCTATAGAATTATGCATGAATGTTCAATATTCCATTAGCTTCATCTCTGCTAGCTCCCTTATTACATATGACTTAGAGAGGCATATGGAGTGATGATTTTTTATTATTTACTTGGATTTTGTTCTTAAAATATAAAAGTGATAATTTTGAAATGTTTATATTTTTTGCAAAATGAATTCAACTCTCAAAAACAATTAAAAACAAAGAATATTCAAAATGATCGTGGAGCCAAATTCGAAAATGAACTTTTTGACAAATTTTGTAATGGAACCACATAGGAATGCACCAAAATATTATTAAGTAGTAGTGAAATACCAAATAATTTTTCGACTAAATATTTCTGTATGTCACATTATGTTCTTAGTCGTGATTTTATAAGACATTTGACTATTAATACCCTATGAATTATTCACTGGAAAGAAACCAAAAGCATCATATCTTCGAGTATTTGGAGCAAAATATTTTATTTCAAACACTAAAGATCAAATAAGAAAATTCGATCCAAAAGCCAGTGAAAGTATCTTTGTTGGCTACTGAAAAATGGAAATCCTACCAAATTTTCAACAAACGAACTAATACCAGTGAAGCTTCCCATGTATCTTTTGATGAAAATCTAGAATTCAATGATGATGATATTGAGAATCCTAGAATAAATCAACTAATAGTCTTGGAGAAAAATGCTTCATAAGTAAATAATACTATTGAAATAATAACAGTAATCAAGAACGAGCCTAGTATAATATTTTTAAATAACCACCCTAAATTTTAAGAGATCGTCCATTAGGCAATGTTTTAGGTGATGTAAACAATAAATTAAAAATTAGAAATCAGTTAAATCACTTAGGACTCAAATTCTTTTATATCTGTATAGAATTTGAAAATTATAAAGTATCTTCAAAGGATGATTGCTTGATTCAGCAATGTGAGAAGAACTTAACTAATTTGAAAGAAACAATGTTTGGATTTAGTCCCTAGACCTACAGACTATTCATTTATTAATACAAAATCGAGTTTCGATTTCTCCTATGCCCTCTGGTGATTCGTCCAATTCCTTCTCGAAATCGAGTTTCGATTTCTCCTACGGCTTCCTACCATCAATATCCACCTACCTAACATCTTTACTCCAACTCCAACGCCTCAGATGAAATCATGATCTGCTCGATCTCGCTCATGATCACGAGAATGTCGCAATCTTAAAACATGACCGGTGTGACACCCCACCTCTATACCCACGCCAGCCAAGGACACTACGAGGTAATGTCGTCAACTAGCGTAGAGAATAAGGCCGTTGAGGAACGACCAACTGTATAATTGCTTTGTGCGAGTACCGATATGCCAGATAAAAATATAACTTTTCATCTCTAGAGGAAATTCGACATACCAACACAAACTCAAAGCTACTACATAGTGGCTATATGTAATCTTCGAAAACAAGTATAGAAATACCATAACACAAATCAGTCACAGAAGTTCATATCTCAAAGGCGGAAACAGATATGAATATTACACATAAAAGTCTATATCAGAGTAGTGGTCTAACAAGGTCCACAATATCACAAAAGAATAGATACAAGTGCTAGACAAAAATATGTATACATCAAGGAGTCAAAATCTCAAATGTATGCAACAAAGAACTACTGGTCTAAGTAGTTAGTCAAAAGTCAGATGATAGTCCGATGAGGAATCAAGTAGAAGCATCTGTAAAATCTTAGTCTGACCCGAGTATTATTTAAGAAGAAATCAATAAACGGATCAGTCTAGCAATAAATATCAGATAAAATGATATAGAATAAGAAATATGACAAAAACGTATGATAACCATAATGCCATACTATGATAAGTATGCAATTGAAAATCATCCAAAGATTAATCAATATCACAGGAATCTTCTCAAAGATAAAAAAGAATGTCATACTCTTAATTTTTATTCACCAAACCATAAATATTGACAATTATCAATGCCGATCACAAAAGTTAATGACACACAAATTCACCAATGCACAAATATTGATAAAACTTATCAATGAAAATCACGAAAATTGGCGAATCACAAATTCTAGAAATCATCAATGAAAATCCAGAAATCACAAAATGCGGGAAAGAGGCTTATCACAAAACGGGAGCATGAAAACTCACCAACACGTATATCACAAAACAGAACGCTATTCCATGGTTGCTAACCATTAATTTTTGAGCCGAGGCTCCACTAAAACGTCCCGAAGACCATTGAGCCGAAGCTCCACTAAACGGTCTGAAGACCGTGGGTCGCTACCCCACCAAGTCAAAGCTCTACTAAAAACGGGGTTTAGTCTCCCTCACAGACAAAGAGACATCGCACATTGCTAGTCTAAATCACAAAATGATCATCATTATAATTTACACTAAGCTAGTAAATAAATGAGTTTAGCTTCATGTCCCATAACCACTAGCTTAACTTAATTATTTACTAACAGATTGTAGACTTCCACTCGAGGTTAAGTGTCAATTACACTAAGCTAGTAAATATACGAGTTTAGCTTCATGTCCCATAACCACTAGCTTAACTTAAATATTTACGAACAAATTGTAGATCTCCACTCGTAAATTCTCCCAAGAGATTCAATCGAACAATTCTAAGAATTAACCGATGAAGTAAATGCAAGCGTTTCATACCACTTGTTTTGCTAAGCCGTTTAATTAGATTTCTCATACGAATGAGGTAAAGGTTTGTATGTACTAATAGATTGAAAAACGGTTGAAGAAAACAAGTTTTGTAACAAAATAGTGTCGAAATCGTTTTGATGAAAGAGTTTGGATATTTACTACTAGTATAGGAAACCTTTATATTTTTAAAGTGACAAATCACAGAAATGATTGTAGAAATAATCAATCACCAAAGATTCACATTCGAAGGCGTGAATCAAAGCCATAAAAATCGATATCGAATCCATCAAATGGATATTCTCAAAAATTCCGAAAAGAAGTCATCGAAGTCGACAACAAATGATAACAATAAGTCGGATCAATGCGAATCGATTAAGATAGGAAACCCAAACAACTTAGGCAATGTAACAACCCGATATTTTCAGCCATTCGCATCCACCATGTCGGACTTGAATTGCTCAAAATACCGCATTGTAAATAAATTTGGAGCAAATGAAATACAATCACAGAATCATAGACATAGAAATATCAGAATAACTCGCAGCGGAAATTAAAATACCATAGTAGTTCATGAAGCTACTATAACAAACTCTCAAAACATAATACATAATATCAGTCTGAAAAACATATACAATAGAAATCTCAAATACACAGCAGTTTATAAATACCAGAACTGAAATAGAAAAACTGAACTGAAAGGGAACAGATACAAGACAAGCAGAATCTCCTGCGATTCCTAGCTCCATGAAAGAAATCCAAAGCTAAGCTGTAAATACTCAGGCTGACCCGAGCATAAAGTAAAACACGAAACACTCGAGTCAGGACATATATACTTATATAATGTAAACCAACTCAAGTGAACTGTAGTAGTAATGTACAATAACTTAAAGAATGCTTGGGATCGCCCATCCTTTAAGGATCAGTTAAACTATAAATTAAATACATCCCGTAGTTAAAATTTCAAAACTGTATTTTATACTTCGAAATCAATTATCATTTCAAAATTCATTATCATTCAAAAATCCATTTCAAAATATCAAAATATCTTATCTTCCAAACCACGATCATTTATTTAAAATACCATTTCAACACACATTTCAAATAGTTTATATTTCAAAACAAATTACTTCATTTAAATCATAAAATGAAGTTATTTTATTTAATGATTAAATTATTAAATTTCCAAAATTTTAATCTTTCAAAGTTCATTTATTCACTTAAATTTATCAAAACAATGAAAATTCACCTTTCGCAGCATTTGGAAAATGCTACAGAAAGTTACGTTCAAAACGGTTCAATTTAACAAAAGACAGCATTTAAAATGCTGTATACTTTAGTTCAAATAAAACCTTAGTTAAATTCAACAATTATAGCACTTACAAAGTGTTATTATATCCCTTTATTAAAATTTAGCGATTTGGTTCATTTATATCAACTACAGCATTACAAAATGTCGTAATATCATTTATATTAGAAATAATAGCATTTCAAAAATGCAGTTAATTAACTTCAAATATTCAATATAATTTCACAAAAAATTATATTTATATTTAAATCATTTTTAACTTATAAAATCACATATTTTCCCTTTTATAACCATCATTCAAATACCCTTATATTCATGATTTTATAAAGTTAAATTTCCATTCAAAAATCAATATTTAATAATAATTCACTTATTAAATTCCACCATTTAATTTCAATTCATATAATTAAATTTAAACTTAACACTTAAATTTAAATTTTCAAATATAACTTAATTTCATTTTTATTTATATAACTTAAAATTCACTTTTAAGCCAAATTTACAAATTTCCAATTTTAGTTATATTTCAAAATTTCAACTTAAATATCCATTCATTTCACTTTTAACTTTATTCAAAAATCATAAATATATTATAAAATCATTTTAAATTCATTTTCATCCAAATTATCATAAATTTATCATATTTTCATATTTAATTTAAATTCCATTTAAAATCAAATCAAAATTTCCAAAATAACTTACATTCAAATTTTCTAACCTTTCCATAAAGTATTTCACTTAATTTTTTTTCAGAAAATCAATAATACTTTACAAAAATCATTTTTACTTAAGTTTAAATCAAAATATTATAATATTTACATTTCTAAAATATTTCAAATTTTTTAGAAAAACATATTTTAACAACGGGTCTGTATTTCATTTCTAGCCTAGGTAAAGTGATACGGGTAATGTATCATTTCAACCCGTAATTTACATAGAAAACCCGGGTTTGATCATTTCAAACCCGCAATCCTAAGTAAATGAAAATAATTGAAAATTATTTTGGCCTATCATTTTAGCACATAACAATTTTCTCCTATTTTAAAGTCCGTTCGGGTATGTATCATTTCAACCCATAGTGATTCTAATCTAAAGGGAACTTGCAATGTGATAAACTGATATAAATAACAGAACATCATAAAATAATAGTAATATATGACATAACAGGTAAATAAGCATGGGTGAACATCATATGATCATAACATAGCAGATATAACATGGTGGTGCATTTTACAGATTCAAATGTGATCGATTTACTAGTTATATAAGTATAAAACTGTCTGGTGAGAATAACTCACTGGCATAAGCTGAAGACAACAACCAAAGCACACAACAAAGATCTTCGAAGGCACGAAAGCACGAATAAGATTTGAGTGTGGGAGAGACAAAGCTAATAGCCTTGCAAATATTCAAACAAAACAATATAAACAACATAAGTTTTCAACCCAAATATAATAAAACAATGTTATAAATGAATGCATAACACAATGCCAAAGTGTTAGCACTTGCTTTCAACCACTTGTGCTTCATCTATGGACTGGAAAGGAACAGCAAAGAGATGGTTTTGGATCAGGTTATGGTCATGTAGAGGTCGGCCTAGCATGGATGGTGATGGAGCAAGAGATATATGCACACGAAACTACAACTACAAGGCATAAAACAATGATTCAAGGCAACTAAAGGTCACAGCCAAGGCTAGCATGGTCATAGCCAGGCCTGGTGGGGTTAGGAGGTGATGTGGCAAAGGGTGTTAGGTCAGGAAAAGCTGGTGGTGGTGTTGGTGGTGGCGGCTAAGGAGGAGTTTGGAGGTGGTGGTGATGTATGGTGCTCGGCTATGCAAAGAGGAGTTTGGTGCATTTGTGTGTGGATCTACCTCATGGGATGGCTCGGCTTGGCTATGGGGTTGGAGAGGAGGTGGTGGTGGCTGGTTCAGGTGGTGGTGGAGGCAGAAACATGGCTGGAGTTGGCAGGACAAACCAAAGAGGTGAAGGAGCAAGTGCAAATTCGCATGAAAACAAGCATAAAAATGAAAAAGAAAAGAAGATTTTTACCAAGCGTTTTGAAATGATGGCGGCCGACATTTTTTTGTGCGATGAGAAGAAAAGAAATCCACATGAAAATGAGGAAGTGGTCGCTGAAGAGGGAGGTTATGGAAGCAAAAGTTGAAAGGATGTTGGTTGAAATGTGAAAAGACAAGAAGACAAAAAGCCTTAAGCAAATCAAAGGTCACAAACTCTTCAAATTACCATATTTTCTTTTGCAAATTTAAATATCTGAAAAATAAATATAAATTCAGATAAAAACACGAAAATTTAGTAAATAAACAAAAACAAATAAATAAATATTAATTATATATAATTAAATTAAGAAAAACAGCAAAAATTGCAAACTAGGCTTGAAAATTTGAAAATAAATGCAACAAGTTTTGGAAAAATTTTATGTACTTGAAAAATAATTATAAATAAAGATAAGAACATGAAATAAAAATGCATTCAAAAAAATAAATAAATAAATTTTAATTAAATATAATTAAATTAAGAAAATAGCAAAGAAAATAGAAACTAGGCTTTAAAATTGAAAATAAATTCAATAAGCTTTAGAAAAATTGTATCATCACTTTAAAAATATTAAAATGACAAAAATATATGTAACATAACATATAATACAAACTATAATAAGATATGACAAATAAAAATATATTTTATATAGATTAAAATAAACAATATTGTTAAATAAAACAATTTACATCCAATATTGTAAAAAGTATAACTTTCACAATATAACTCCGATTTCAACGAAACAAAAAGCAGTATTCTTAAAATTAATTTCATAATAAAAGATAAAATTCAAAAATTCAAATATTTAAGTTTTAAATTTAAAAGTCAAAGTTTGACCAGTTTGACCAAAAATCCACTTTTCTGGGAATATCCTATTTATTCAGGTTTGAAATTATAATTCACACAAAATCAGAATATACTTTTAAAATAACAAAATTATTCATTTTAATAAATAAAATAAACTTTTTAAATCAACAATTCAATTTAAATAATTAAAATAAATAATTAGAAATAATCATAAAATACTGGGTTGTTACACTCTCCCCCACTCAAATCTTTTCGTCCTCGAAAAGAACGGGCAAGGAAAATAAAGGGAAACAAGATAGAAAACAAAATACTACCTGAAAAGAACAATTCCAGATTCGAAGCACGAATGCTCTCCTTCGTATCCCAGGTACGATCTCGATCGAGATTAACAGATTTCCTTCTGAGCTGCTTCGTACCTCTGTCGACAATATGAAGTGGCTTCCTCTCGACAGTCAGATTAGGCTCAATATCCAAACTATCAAGATCAGAAAGTTGGGCAATAAGATATGGATCATAAAGATGACGGCGAAGGTACGAGACATGAAATACATCATGCACTCCAGAAAGTTTCTCGGGCAGATCTAAATGATAAGCCAAAGAACCAACTCTTTCCACAATGCAGAAATGGCCTCAAAGAAGAAGGTAGAAATAGCTGGAAGGGAGAATAGGTTGAAAGAAATGGATGAACCAAATTTTAAAACCATATACATTTCAAAAATTTATAATTTTATGTTTACAACATTTTAAACATTTTATAATATGATGAATAGTCATTTGATTCAAATTTGTTAGTTCGAAGTAAACAATATTTAAAACATTTTAAATTATTTAGAAAAGAAGAAAAAAATGATCAAAATATCCTTTATGTTATTCTTTACCAAAATACTTTTATAACTCGATGTCTTAACAGGTTTACCGTCATTCTTACAGATTCTGGCCATGCGTTGATCAGGCGCAAGGCTAGAATTCTCCAAGTACTTAGTAGACCCGTTTCAACACCCAGTGAAAATACTTAAAAATATGTATGAGAAGTACCGCTCAAAATCCAATGTCAAATGATGATAATACGCTAGCAGTGGCCCGCTGCTGATCCAGTATTTATGCAATGGACACAAAACTTTCTAGAAGATCCTTCTACCATCCGGATTCCAGAAAAATATCGTAGCCAGTTCGTAAACAAGGGACCATCGACCCCTGCTGCAGTGGTACGCTGCATTCAATGATTTACGCAATGGATGCACTTCCTTCCCGGAAAATCCATAAACAACAGATCCCAGGATCGAAAGCGCCTCCATTAGGTAAACTAAAGAACCATCTACCCTGAGAAAAAAATCGAGGAACTCATGAGTTTCAGTCTAGACAACCATATCAGTTCGAATCCATTTCTGAATTCACCCAAGTCCATTAGGGTTTATCGGTCGAATCCATTCCTGGATTCCCCAAGTCCATTTGGGTCGAAGCATATCACCATACTTCTTCCGGAGGGTACTTCCCATAACTCTTACATCAAAATATAATATACCATGTATAGTAGCCCTTCAAAATCATAGCTTCAAATATCGCACTCATATAAATTCCATTATATATAAGATTTCATTTTCAAATCGAATACTTTCCAAAATCAATAGTATATCAAATCACACTTATATAGACTTAGATTATATAAGATCTCACTTTCCAAATTGAGTGCCTTTTCAATTCAACAGTTTTCAAATCAACTTCATACTTATACAAATTAATTTTATATAAGTTCGATAACTCCCAATTCAAGTATTTAATAAAACAAGGTTCTCAATTTCATTTCCATTTCAATATCAATTCAGTTTCAAAATCATATATGATTTCGCCAATCATTTTTTCCTAATTACATATATTCAGTTTCAAAGTTTCTTAAAACAATAGATTTAGAAAATAATCCAAATTTCCAAATCAACAAAATTTAGGTCAAACAAATTCATTTCCATTTAAAACATATATTCACTTCAAAATCATAATACTTTCAAAGTTATAAATTTTTCAAAACCAAAATACTTGAAATCATTACACTTTGAAAATCATAACATTTCGAAATCATACATTTGAAATCATAAAACATTCCTTTAATTCTTTACATTTCACAAATATTCAATTAAACCCAAATCTAAAATTTCCAATTTTAATTCAATTCAAACCATCAGTTTCAATTCAATTTAGTTTTCCAACAAAACCATTCCAAACATTATAAAATTTCAAATAAAGATTTGATCCACAAAATAAACTATTCAATCTTTAATATATTTCAAAGCTTAAATATACCATATTCCAAAACTAAATTTTATAATTTCATATATCTCAAATCTAGTTTCATTATTACTTAGTTTTGAAATATTCATTTCATAATCCATCATTTTTAAATAAACTCAAATTACAAGTAAACCCAATATCCTTTTATACAAATATGAACTTCAAATATTCATTTATCAAAATCAATTATCATTTCAAATTCACATTCTTTATCAAAATAAAGATTATATCATTTTCAAACCATTTCAATCATCAAAAATATCTAAGTATAAAACCATCTCTTTTTTAAAACCTTCAAACTATTTATTTCAATATGGAAAAAACCCAATTTACCATTGGAAAGATTTTTTTATTCTATATATATACTTTATTCAAAACATTTAAAATCTATATTTCATACCAGTATAATTCAAAATAGTCTTATTTATTTCACTCAACAAACAGTTTCAAACTTATATAAATCATATTACTTTATACTTTAATCATACAAAAACAAACTTATATGCTTTATCAAATACCCTATACCTTTCAAAATTTCTTAGCTTTGAAAAGTTAATCGTAATTTGGAAGTGCGAAGAAATCATATTTTCAAATCCCAGAGTTGGAAAATCAGTAACAAATCAATAAATCCATTCCAATAGATAAGGTTATACCAAAACAAATCTGAATCTCGAGGATTGAACACCGGCTTACTTTAAATCATTTCAAATATATTTACATACATATATCTTTCGAATATCAAACCATACTTCGAAATCTGAAATCAAAATTTGGTTTCATAAAATCACTCGCATAGCAAAGCTACTAGAGTGGCCTCTCCCCCACTCAGAAACTCAAAAATCAATATCGATGATGCATGTATTCATCACCGAAATTATTTTTCAGCGACATAAGTGGGTTCTGGACTTTTATTTTCTTGAAACTTCTTTGAAATCTCTTTGAAATCATTGGAATTCATTCGAATACATTTGAAACATTTCATATTTGAAAAAATATCTTTAAATCATATTATTATTATATATTTTCCAAAATCTTAAAACCCATTTCAAAACACCGGAGTTTGATTCCTCGAAATTTAAATTCAAAACGCTTCATTTATAAATCATTTTTATGTAAATCACATTTTCTTATAAATTTTCAAAATTTCAAATCCTTTCAAAGCTTCGAATTTTCATTTTCAAAAGACTAAAAAAATCCTTATCGAAATCATTTCACTTTTATATACAAAATAGGGTCATCCTTATCAAAATAATAATGTCGATATTTGCACAATTTCAAAATACAATCAAACACAAATTTTAAAAGGATTATTCAAGGATGGATTTCAAAAAAACAGTGATTCAAATCTAGAGGAACTCTAATCAAATAGAATTCTGGTTCGAAGATAAGCTCGAACGAAGATAAGATAATTAAATTACAAGTAGGAGTTGATAAGCCTATATAAATCACGGGCGACCTAAACCGGGTCAACCGTGACTTCAGGAATATAATCAATTCGAAAATCTAAGGCAAATCGATATTCGATCGCCAGAGAAAGAATCCAGATAAAGCAGAAGGTAGATAACATCATAAACCGAGGATATAGAAATCTCCGGTGAATCAATGCCAATTGTAAAGGAGTTTCACCCCTTTACAGATCATTCAAAGATTTGTGGAATCACCGATCTTTATAGAGGTCATTCCAAAGTGGGGTTATGGAATGCTCCAAATCAAAGGAATACCAATATGGGAGACAAGACTGGATTTCAGAACAAATGGAATCGTTCCAAAGTTCAAAGAATCCTAATCGATAAGAATCCTAACCAAGTGATTTTTATCAAGGTGGATACCGAAGGGATGAAGTTTAGAAAATCTTGATTTCAAAGTAAGAAAATATTTATACCAAAATAATCTTTGAAAATACTTTAACAATCATTTGAAAATCATTTTATATTTCGAAAATACGTTCTCTCACAAAGAAAGGATTATGAGATTGATTTCACTCATTCTAGGGTACTTCTACCCTATCTCTAATGAGTTTTTTTTTTTGCTCCGTAGGCTATGGTTTGCCTAAAACCAAAGCTCTGATACCAACTGTAACAACCCGATATTTTCAGCCATTCGCATCCACCATGTCGGACTTGAATTGCTCAAAATACCGCATTGTAAATAAATTTGGAGCAAATGAAATACAATCATAGAATCATAGACACAGAAATATCAGAATAACTCGCAGCGGAAATTAAAATACCATAGTAGTTCATGAAGCTACTATAACAAACTCTCAAAACATAATACATAATATCAGTCTGAAAAACATATACAATAGAAATCTCAAATACACAGTAGTTTATAAATACCAGAACTGAAATAGAAAAACTGAACTGAAAGGGAACAGATACAAGACAAGCAGAATCTCCTGCGATTCCTAGCTCCATGAAAGAAATCCAAAGCTAAGTTGTAAATACTCAGGCTGACCCGAGCATAAAGTAAAATACGAAACACTCGAGTCAGAACATATATACTTATATAATGTAAACCAACTCAAGTGAACTGTAATAGTAATGTACAATAAGAATGCTTGGGATCGCCCATCCTTTAAGGATCAGTTAAACTATAAATTAAATACATCCCGTAGTTAAAATTTCAAAACTATATTTTATACTTCGAAATCAATTATCATTTCAAAATTCATTATCATTCAAAAATCCATTTCAAAATATCAAAATATCTTATCTTCCAAACCACGATCATTTATTTAAAATACCATTTCAACACACATTTCAAATAGTTTATATTTCAAAACAAATTACTTCATTTAAATCATAAAATGAAGTTATTTTATTTAATGATTAAATTATTGAATTTCCAAAATTTTAATCTTTCAAAGTTCATTTATTCACTTAAATTTATCAAAACAATGAAAATTCACCTTTCGCAGCATTTGGAAAATGCTACAGAAAGTTACATTCAAAACGGTTCAATTTAACAAAAGACAGCATTTAAAATGCTGTATACATTAGTTCAAATAAAACCTTAGTTAAATTCAACAATTATAGCACTTACAAAGTGTTATTATATCCCTTTATTAAAATTTAGCGATTTGGTTCATTTATATCAACTACAGCATTACAAAATGTCGTAATATCATTTATATTAGAAATAATAGCATTTCAAAAATGCAGTTAATTAACTTCAAATATTCAATATAATTTCACAAACAATAATATTTTTATTTAAATCATTTTTAACTTATAAAATCACATATTTTCCCTTTTATAACCATCATTCAAATACCCTTATATTCATGATTTTATAAAGTTAAATTTCCATTCAAAAATCAATATTTAATAATAATTCACTTATTAAATTCCACCATTTAATTTCAATTCATATAATTAAATTTAAACTTAACACATAAGTTTAAATTTTCAAATATAACTTAATTTCATTTTTATTTATATAACTTAAAATTCACTTTTAAGCCAAATTTACAAATTTCCAATTTTAGTTATATTTCAAAATTTCAACTTAAATATCCATTCATTTCACTTTTAACTTTATTCAAAAATCATAAATATATTATAAAATCATTTTAAATTCATTTTCATCCAAATTATCATAAATTTATCATATTTTCATATTTAATTTAAATTCCATTTAAAATCAAATCAAAATTTCCAAAATAACTTACATTCAAATTTTCTAACCTTTCCATAAAGTATTTCACTTAATTTTTTTTCATAAAATCAATAATACTTTACAAAAATCATTTTTACTTAAGTTTAAATCAAAATATTATAATATTTACATTTCTAAAATATTTCAAATTTTTTAGAAAAACATATTTTAACAACGGGTCTGTATTTCATTTCTAGCCTAGGTAAAGTGATACGGGTAATATATCATTTCAACCCGTAATTTACATAGAAAACCCGGGTTTGATCATTTCAAACCCGCAATCCTAAGTAAATGAAAATAATTGAAAATTATTTTGGCCTATCATTTTAGCACATAACAATTTTCTCCTATTCTAAAGTCCGTTCGGGTATGTATCATTTCAACCCATAGTGATTCTAATCTAAAGGGAACTTGCAATGTGATAAACTGATATAAATAACAGAACAGCATAAAATAATAGTAATATATGACATAACAGGTAAATAAGCATGGGTGAACATCATATGATCATAACATAGCAGATATAACATGGTGGTGCATTTTACAGATTCAAATGTGATCGATTTACTAGTTATATAAGTATAAAACTGTCTGGTGAGAATAACTCACTGGCATAAGCGGAAGACAACAACCAAAGCACACAACAAAGATCTTCGAAGGCACGAAAGCACGAATAAGATTTGAGTGTGGGAGAGACAAATCTAATAGCCTTGCAAACATTCAAACAAAACAATATAAACAACATAAGTTTTCAACCCAACTATAATAAAACAATGTTATAAATGAATGCATAACACAATGCCAAAGTGTTTGCACTTGCTTTCAACCACTTGTGCTTCATCTATGGACTGGAAAGGAACAGCAAAGAGATGGTTTTGGATCAGGTTATGGTCATGTAGAGGTCGGCCTAGCATGGATGGTGATGGAGCAAGAGATATATGCACACGAAACTACAACTACAAGGCATAAAACAATGATTCAAGGCAACTAAAGGTCACAGCCAAGGCTAGCATGGTCATGGCCAGGCCTGGTGGGGTTAGGAGGTGATGTGGCAAAGGGTGTTAGGTCAGGAAAAGCTGGTGGTGGTGTTGGTGGTGGCGGCCAAGGAGGAGTTTGGAGGTGGTGGTGATGTATGGTGCTCGGCTATGCATATACAAGAGGAGTTTGGTGCATTTGTGTGTGGATCTACCTCATGGGATGGCTCGGCTTGGCTATGGGGTTGGAGAGGAGGTGGTGGTGGCTGGTTCAGGTGGTGGTGGAGGCAGCAACATGGCTGGAGTTGGCAGGCCAAACCAATGAGGTGAAGGAGCAAGTGCAAATTCGCATGAAAACAAGCATAAAAATGAAAAAGAAAAGAAGATTTTTACCAAGCTTTTTGAAATGATGGTGGCCGACATTTTTTTGTGCGATGAGAAGAAAAGAAATCCACGTGAAAATGAGGAAGTGGTCGCTGAAGAGGGAGGTTATGGCAGCAAAAGTTGAAAGGATGTTGGTTGAAATGTGAAAAGACAAGAAGACAAAAAGCCTTAAGCAAATCAAAGGTCACAAACTCTTCAAATTACCATATTTTCTTTTGCAAATTTAAATATCTGAAAAATAAATATAAATTCAGATAAAAACACGAAAATTTAGTAAATAAACAAAAACAAATAAATAAATATTAATTATATATAATTAAACTAAGAAAAACAACAAAAATTGCAAACTAGGCTTGAAAATTTGAAAATAAATGCAACAAGTTTTGGAAAAATTTTATGTACTTGAAAAATAATTATAAATAAAGATAAGAACATGAAATAAAAATGCATTCAAAAAAATAAATGAATAAATTTTAATTAAATATAATTAAATTAAGAAAATAGCAAAGAAAATAGAAACTAGGCTTTAAAATTGAAAATATATTCAATAAGCTTTAGAAAAATCGTATCATCACTTTAAAAATATTAAAATGACAAAAATATATGTAACATAACATATAATACAAACTATAATAAGACATGACAAATAAAAATATATTTTATATAGATTAAAATAAACAATATTGTTAAATAAAACAATTTACATCCAATATTGTAAAAAGCATAACTTTCACAATATAACTCCGATTTCAACGAAACGAAAAGCGGTATTCTTAAAATTAATTTCATAATAAAAGGTAAAATTCAAAAATTCAAATATTTAAGTTTTAAATTTAAAAGTCAAAGTTTGACCAGTTTGACCAAAAATCCACTTTTCTGGAAATATCCTATTTATTCAGGTTTGAAATTATAATTCACACAAAATCAGAATATACTTTTAAAATAACAAAATTATTCATTTTAATAAATAAAATAAACTTTTTAAATCAACAATTCAATTTAAATAATAAAAATAAATAATTAGAAATAATCATAAAATACTGGGTTGTTACAGGCAAATTGGGCTGAAATAAGAAGGTTCAGACGTCTGGAAATTCCAATTCGGACGTCTGAATCTGGAAAAATTAATATTTCCAGTTCAGTATTCAGACGTCTGAATCAATAATTTCAGACGTCTGAAAATGGCTAATTTTAGCCTTTTTCCTTTCTGGTTGAACAAGAGAAATTTCAGACGTCTAAAATATATAATTCAGATGTCTGAATTTGGAAAATAAAGTTTTTACAAGCCTTTAAAGTAATTTTATTGAGCTTAAAACTCTAGATTCATATATTTTGACTAATTAAAAATTCAAAAATTAAATTATCTAGTAAATTGCTATATTTCAATCCTGAACTTATTTTGTTGAATAAAAATCAAACTTTTCATATTCAAAAATCAATTTACAATTAAATTTAAATATCTGAAACCATTTATCTGTTCCAAATCAAGCGTCGAAAAACCCGGGTCATTACATTAATCCAGCTAGAAAGTGGTTGGGTAGAAATTAAAGATGTTGGAAGGCAATTGAAGTTTCTTCCTCTTTGAAATCGTAACTCCCTTGACTTCAAATACTTGGAAGTGTGAATATCTAGTTCTTCAATAGCTACTTCATATCCTTTAGCTTCAATGTCCAGTTCATAATATAACCCTAAAATGAAATTAGATGTGATGTTAAAGAAATTTAATAACGCTCGTGTCTCCGATCAACTAATATGTTCTGAAGTGTTAGATTCTAACAACATTGTTGATTATTGTCTGAATTCAATACATTGTAGACGAAAGTTTTTACTTAAGTTAAAAGCTAGCCACCTACAATTCTATCTATGTAACTCATCCTAGCTTTACTTAGAATTAGAATGCATCACGCTCTAATTCTATCATATCATTTTTCCAGACATTTCGAAGCAACATTTTGAATCCACTCTTTAAGTCCGATCTATTCACCAAAGTGTAGAATATTTGGCTAAACCAAACATTTAGAATATTCTAATCAAATAAAAATTTATACAAAGTTATGAGTTATTATAGTGATATTGATATTAATATAAAAATTACACTAATAAATTTATTCTGGATATGTAATTATTAATAAGTACATAATGATTATATATGTGTTTATTTTTAATAAAAGGACCAAATGAATATATTATCAATTTAAATATATTTAAAAATTACGTGTATATATTCATGTACATGAAGGACGGCCTATAGGATCTATAGATAGATGAAAAATTAGTTAATCCAAATGTTAAATATCAACTAAAACATATGTAGGTTGTTGAGCTTTTTGAAGGATGTTTTCCATTAAGTACCACTACAAATTGAAACTCCACTATAAATTGAAGCCTAACAACTCCGTTTTCGCTTACATATTTTGTACCTAATCTGCATTCTCAATTATACCTCAATAGAAGACTTTTTGCAACTGTCATAGAGATCAAGAAAGTTTAAAGAAGAGGAGACGCTAGCACTTCGAGTTGACCACTATCAACATGGTCACCTTGGAAGGCATATTTTATGAATCGTTTGCTATCATATGTTTTATGTTATACGTATTCTCCTTTCAATTACAAAATAATAGTTTTTATATATTTAATTTAATTAATTTAAACATTGTACATTTACAATTATGGTATAATAGTTATGTATAATGTAATAAATTTAGTTTTATAAACTATATAACATAGACAAATGTATAAAATCTTTTCAAAAATTAAAAATTCTAAATTTAAACAACTTTTTTATTATTAATATTATTTAAATATTTATTTATATATTCGCCTAATACATATTAAATACCAATTTGATATAAAAAAATTATCATAACAATTATTATACTTAGATCTAAAATAATATATGTAAAATTAGTTTTGGCAATAGTTATTTATCAATATATATATATACATATAATTTATGAGATCATTTTAAATTAATAATCAATAAAATTAAATATTATACTATTTTTGGAAAAAGAGTTATTTCTGACCTGAAAAAACAATATTATAATAGATAATGTTAAACTTATCTTAAATATTAAATACTATATCCTAATGCAAAGTCAGCTTTAAAATTTCTGTTAGATGCTAATTTTAAGGTAACTTTAGACTTAAATATTAATTCTAGGTTTTAAATAAAAATTAAATATGTATCCACACAAACATACACACATTATAGTTGAATTGTCTATGTTAATATTATATGTATATTCATATGAATAAATACATAAATATTATTTGCTAAAATGATATATACATATAAACACTTATATATTCACATAACTTCATCTATGTGAACAAACAATCCCCTATGTTAGAATCTAGTCTAATATCCATTTATATACACATTCCCTATATAATCATGGAACATTTGATTCTCATTTCTATGGTCTTCCAATATATGTTAGCACATTTTCAAACATCACACTTCTTCATGCAAATTTTCAGTACACCTGCAATATAAGTTTTTTGAAAATATGGTCCTATGGTCTAGTGGTTAGGACATTGGACTCTGAATCCAGTAACCCGAGTTCAAATCTCGGTGGGACCTTTCCAATAATTTTTAATTTACGTTTTCATGTTTGTACGTGGCTTATATTTTTTGAATTTGATGTAAAATCAAATGGTGTTATTTTCGTGAACGAAGTAACGTTAAATTTGATGTTATATAAATAAGTGAATCTTAGTTAGTTACATTTATTTATTCAATTTACTTATCGAAATATATTATTTTTGCTAAGATAAATATCACATTTATGATTTATAATAAATGTACAATAATATAAAATGTAAAGCATCGAAAATTACTAAGGTATCCATCCTAAGATTCCAAGTAACATAAGTATATGAGTTTCAGTTTTCTTTACTTACGTTAGTATTTTGTCCTCCACAAAGGCAAACCACTTTATTACCACTATCAATAGATTTCATTTTCTCCTTATTTCACTCATTGATGGCCTCCGGTAGATCTCTAGCTCCTCTACATTTTTTATGGAAAACTTTAAGTAGCATGATCATTATATCGATCCTAAGCTCCAAATTAGCAACCGAAGTTTTAGATTTAGATGTATAGTTTAAAATCTGGAGAATGCAAGATCAGTAATGGTTATCTATGAATATCCAAACATTCTTTTTTTATATTTTTTACTCAACCACTAAGTGTTCAAGTATATGGTTCAAAATAGTATTTTACTTTATCCGATTGAAGATTAGAGAAAATCAAATTTAAATAAATTAGAGTTCATATGAAATTAGGTTTTCTCCAAATTATTGAGGAAGTAACACAGTTGAAATCTTTGTTTAGTGCTTTAAAATAGAAGCTTAGGGTTTGATTTAGATAGACAGTTTAGAATTGGAAAAGGTAATATCAATAAAGCACATATTTCCATTTTTTGACTTTTTCCACACATCCAATAAGTGTTCAAGTAACGTTGTTCAAAATATTATTTAATTGGAGATAAAAGAAAACTTATGATTAACTGAACCGGGTTTTATATGATTTCGGTTTATAATAACCAATGAAGAGGAGCATAACATTTGAATCCATTATCGATTCGCTTCATATTGCCTAGATTGTGGCTGCCGACATAATTACTTGATAAAGTGCTTCAATTGACATGTTACCATCATAATATTGTTTCAATTCATGATTGTCTTCAAAGTTTTTTCTTTTCATCTTCTTATCATACAAACAAGTCCTTTTTATTTTTTGTTCTATGTCCCTCTTTTGCTATATGTTTTTTTCAAGTTTTTTGCTTTATCAATTCTTGTGTATGCATTATTATTTTCTTCTCAAATAGGAAAATGATTATAACATAGGGGTTTAGGATTTGGTCTCAATTATTAATATGACTTTAGCATAGCGAAAGCCAGAAGGGCTTATTTTTCAAAATCCTAATACAATAGCACCATGAAACTCTAGCTCCCAATATCTTTAAAAAGTCCATGTTTTAAATTAAAAATGTAAAAAATAGCAAACAGTCAAAATCATCACAATTATGAAAAGTTTCAAAGATTTTATGTTGTTTTAGCAAATTGAAAGTGTAAACACCTACATTATAGAAAAAATGTAAATATGTCTAAATATATGTAAGAAAACATTCAAAAAAAATGCTAAACTTGGAGTTAAGAAGAAATCATACTGTTTATGTTAAAAAATTATAAATGTACAATAAATAACGTATAGTATGAAAGTGAATAATATTACAAGATAATGCATAATCAACAACAAAAGTAGACAACAGTTTATTGCTTTATTTTAATTTAGTTAGATTGAAGATAAATGCAAATAAGTATTTATGCTTCCTTTATTATATTATTTAACTATTATTTTATATATTCGGCTTATACATGTTAAATATTAATTTGATATTAAAAAAATTCTCATAATAATTTACCGTACTTAGATCTAAAATAATATATGTACAATTATTTTTGGCAATAATTATTTATTAATATATATATATAATTAATCTATTAGATTGATTTTAAATAAATAATAAATAAAGTCAAATATTATAGTATTTTCAAAAAAAGAATTATTTTTGACATTACCAAATTTTTTATAATAGATAAAGTTCTACTTATCTTAAATTTTAAATACTAGATCCTAATGCAAAGTTAAGTTTAAATTTTCTATTAGATCCTAGATTTAAGGCAACATTTTATTTAGGTTCAAATTCTTGTTTTTAAATAAAAATATAGATATAAAGGCGCACACATTATAGCCAAATTATATATGTTATTATTATTTGTATGTACATATGAATAAATACATAAGATTATTTACTAAAATTTAAACACATAAAAACACTTATATATTTACATAATGTCATCAATGTAAGCAAACATCCCTTATGTTAGAATTTAATATGATATGTATTTATATACATTCCCTACATAATCATTGAACAATTGATGCTCATTTTTGGTCTTCCAATATATGTTTACTAAACACGCACACTTTCAAACATCACACTTCTTCATGCAATTTTTGATACTCTTGCAATGTACATTCTCTAAACATGCGATCCCATAGTCTAGTGGTTAGGACATTGGATTCTGAATATAGTAACTTGATTTCTAATCTTTATAAGACCTTTTTAGTATCTTTTAATCTACAGTTTCATGTTTGAATGTGGTTTATATTTTTTGAATTTGATACAAAACCAATGGTGGTGTTTTCATCAACGAAGTATATATTAAACTTAATGTTATATAACTAACGGAATCTGTAACGACCCGGAATTTTGGGCAATAACAATTTAATAATCTGTGTTAATAATTTAATTGGATTGATAATTTTCATTGTAATTTTAATTTAAAATTGGCTAATGTAATCTTTTAAAGGTTAATGAATTTATAATCTGGCAATAAAATTGATAAGAATTGTTTTTCAAAAGCTAATAAAATTTTATTCTATTTATAATGTATACATTTGATATATATTGTAAATAGGAGATCTTTTGTTTTAAATAAAGAATGAATTTTCAAATTATAATATATATGTAAGTATATGTTATAGTTTGAGTTGTTTTGAAATTTAATTTAATCCATTAATAATTTAGATATGAATGAATAATGTAATTGGAGCTTTGTTTTAAAACTTAAAATTTTTAAAGAGATAATTTAAAGATTTATTCAAGATTTGTCTTCAAAATATAAAATAGTTGTTTATTTCAAAAATGATAGTTTAAAAAGATTTAAATATTTTGTTTTGCTTTCCTTTTTAAAATGTTAATGAGATACATGTTTAAAGATTTCACACTTGTATTTAGTAAAATTCAAAAGCTTCTCATAAAAAATATTTCACTAATGCATATAAACATTTCATAAGTACATATAGATACATGAGTAAACATTTATGTACAAAGTAATTAAATTAGTAGGTTATATTCACATTTTAAACTAAGTAAAATCAATTAAAAACACTTAAAGGATATGTAAATATATTAACATGTCAAGAACACATGTAAGAACATTAAGTATATTGAGAGACATTTGTTCAAATTGGAGACATGTGGCAAATACTTATTTTAATTTTAACAAATGACTAAAGAAGAAAACCAATTTTTCTCAAACATTTCTTTTTCTTGTTTACACTTCTTAACTAAAAATTAATGGCTACCTGAAATCTAAAATCAATCTGCAAAATCAAAACCTGAAAATGCAAATGATCTTCAACTCCACTCTGCAATTTATCTTCAATCTGCAACTAAAAGGAGATCAACCTGCATTTCAAGATAAAATCTGCAAATTTAAACCAACCTGCAATTTGAAACATGCATTAAGGTCAACCTGTAATTCAAATTTGGGATCAAGTTCAATCTGCAAGCATAATCAATAGCAAATCTGTAGGCATGCAAGATTAAAAGCTTTTCAAATTAAAGTTCAAGAACCTGGAACTTAAAATCTGCTCTGCATATGGTATATGAGGTGAGTAAACTATCTTAAAAACAGTTTGAATCTTGTTTTGAATACAATGCATTTGATAATATTGGTTGAATTAAAGTTCTTCTGTTTGATATTTATCTGAATGAATATAAATATGCTGTTGAACAGGTTTGGGTATGCATGTATATATATTGACTATCTGTTCCTGTTAGTAACTGGATTGGTTTTGCTATAATTTCAAAAATCTCCAGATTCAATCTATATTAACCTGTGATTTATAAACGGAAGTTGTTTGTAACAACATAGTATATCATTTAAAAATAATTTTAAGATTTTAAATTGAAGAAGTTTCTCGGAATTTAAATTTACAGTAAAATACTGTTATACTTGAAAAAAATTAAAATCTTGTTTGTTGATCTTGATTACATGAATGAATTAGTAATTAGAAATCATGATTTTTAATACCAATTTCATGATTTTTAGTTTGACAAATTTTGAGAAATGTGGGTTTATGTGATTTTGGGGGTTTTGAGTATTACCAGTGATCGGCACATCGATTGAAGCTTGATTTTTGGTTGAAGCTCACTTAGATGTAGGGGATATTGGGAAAAATACAAAATAATTTTTCAAATGAGTATATTGATCGAATTTGATAGAACTAGGGTTTTAGTTTGTTCTTGTTTCGGTCTGACTTTGGGAAATTATTGCGACTTTGGTATGCGTTCGAGCTCGATCGTGTTCGAGGATGTTGGAGATTGAGGTCTTGGCGTTTGTTGGTGAAGAGGGCGGGGTTCAAAGGTGATGAGATGGTCGGCGGCGATGGGATGTGGGGTTCGAGTGGTTTCTGTAGTTTTGGGTTAGTGGGTTGAATTTTGATTCGATCGATCATTTTCAATTCTGGGTGTGGATTTAGGCTCGCGAGTGAGGAAGCGATGATGGACGTTGGTCGTAATGGTCGTAGGTGGTCGGCGGCAGAGGTGCACGTGCACCATGCACGATCGTGTACTGGTGAAGTTTGGTTTGGGAAAGATGAGTTTGTACCGGAGATGCTGTCGCGTGTTACTCGTGTTTTTGCCAGGGGCGACTCGAAGGAGATAGGGGTCAGGTTGCATTGGGGTTTGATGCGAGTTGCCTGGGTTCGTTCTTGGGTTATAGGGCGTAGTGTTTTGTGTAAGTACTATAGTGTGGAAGATAAGGATTGTTAAGCTATAAACTTGTACTGAACAAATTGAAGACAAATGCAAAGTAACTCGGGTTCGAACAATTGAAAGTAAGCAAGCATCAATAATTGTAAACAAGTGTTTTGAATTTGAATTATTAAATCCAAGTTTAAGTAAATTTTCAAAATAATGTTTTAGAAATCGAGTTCAAATTATTCGGGAAGTAAATAAGATTAAATTAGGTGTTAAAGTGTTTTTGAATTTTGAAATTTATTTCTAAATCTCTTATTTTCAAATGAGGTTATTGATTTGATTTTTGAAATCCAAATAGAATAAGTTGATTTTAAGTTATTAAAAATTTGATTAATTCAAATAATTCAATTATGAAGATAAATAGGATTTATTTATCTTTGTTATTAATATAAGAATTCTTAATAAATATAATTTGTTAATAGGTAAGATATTAATTAAGATTAATGTTTTCTTAAATAATTAAGAATTTTGAAATATAAGAAATTAATTAATTAATTGTTTAATTAATTTTAAATAATTAATTATTTATTTATTAATTTTAAATATTCACTTAATTATGGATTAATTAAGTGTAATTACTTAATGAAGAAATAAATGGTCAAATCTTGGATGTAATTAGAATGTTAATTAATTAGGGGAGTTACTCATGTGAGTAATTTATTGGAAGTGATTAATGGGATCACTCAATGTTATCAATTATGGAATTGATTGACTTAATTGTTTCAAAGTTAATTAATTATGAAGTAATTAATTTGTGAATGAATTAAGAATTATTCAATGTTGAAATTAATTATTGTTAAGTAAATTTTATTAATAGAAGTAATTAAAGATAATTAATTATGTAAGTAATTAAGAATTAATTACTTAATTTATTTTAGTTAATTAATTAAGGTAATTAATTAATGAATAAGATTAATTTAAGATTAATTACTAAAGGTAATTAATTAAAATGTAATTAATTAATTAAGTAATTAATTAAGGATTAATCGTTAATTTAAATTGATTAATAATTACTTAATGAAGTAATTAAAAGATTAATTAATTGGATTAATTAATCAAGGATTAATATAATTAATTTAGAAGTTAATTAATTAAGAAGTTAATTAATTAAGATAAGTAATTACAAATTGTTAATTATTGTTTATGATTAATAAGATGATTAATTATAAGTTAATTATTTAATTAATTAAAGGTTAATTAATTAATAAAGATCATTAGTTAATGTAATTAATGAATTTAATCAAGGTGATTAATAAAAGTAATTAATTAAAATGTGATTAATTAATTGTAATTAATTAAGCTCTAATGTAATTAATTATAGATAATTAATTAATGAAGGATCATTAATTATTGTAATTAATGATAGTAATTAAAGGTTAATTACTGAATATGGTTGAGGATAATTACTTGAATGTAATTAAAGATAATTAATCAAGGAAGATTAATTAAAGATAATCATTAAGAGATGATTAATTTAATTTGATTTGTAATAAATAAATGATGCAGGATTAGGATAATCCAAGTGATTAAAGGATAGTAATTAATTTAATTATAGGTTAATTAAATTGATTTGGAGTTAATCAATTCTGCTTTGGATATTGATTGATATTGGATGATTGGTTGATATTGAATGTTGATTAATATTGAGTGATTAAATGATATTGGATGATTTGGATATATCTGTTATGTGATATGCTGTTTATGAGATGAATGTTTGATATGATTATCTGTTGTGATAATGTTATTCATCTATCTGTTTATTATATCATCCTGTATATAAGTTTAAACTGTTTAAACCCTTAAGTACAACTTGGACATTAAAATGGCGTTTGGTTTCGGTGAGACCGGGATCGGGTTTCCATATTTGGAATTCCGAAAACCACATCGATTCCAATTAAACGTTAGGTCGTTAATCCAAGTGGAGCGAGTGAAGACTCGAGGTGTAAGAGCTATACGTCAGTATAACTCTGTGGGTGATTCCGTAATGAGTTTGACGGAATAGTGCTTATAGATTCGAGATGGAGAATCAGAGTGCAAGGGCTATGGTCGTTGACTCTGAGGGTGATTCCAAAACGAGTGCAACGAGATAGTGCCTTCGGTTTCGTTCGAACCCGGAACGAACTTGTATGGATTGAATGCTTTCAACACATCGTCAGGCGGACGATGAGCATTCTAAGTGATGTGTTCTATAAAGGTAATCGCAGCCTCAAGCCTCATCAACCGGGAATGGCTAAAACAGGGGAGGTGCGCCAAGGCTTCGTGGGTAGCCTCCACTTGAGAGTGAGATTTACCCCTGTCTAGAAGTCCCTTATTATTCGGCTGTGTGGGTGGTTGGTCGCGCCAACCACGGGGTAGTCTTGTTCGGAACTATTCAGTAAGGAATGGGTCCGGCCTTGTGTAGCAGGGGATGAAGGGAGTAATCCTCGGTACGTTGATCTAGGCCACGTACTGTGACGGGCGGTACCCCAGTAGCCCTGCCATTGATGGAAACCCATTTTCCCTACGAGACCCTACGGTTTTGATTGTATTACCCACTTTTGTGGCTAGTAGCTGGAATTTAATCATGTAACAATTTCGGCTATTTCATATTTATTTTGAAAACCCTAGACACTATTATAATATCACTGGATTTCCTATCAAATGTTTTGGTTAGCGTAAGGTAAAAACTTTTCCATGTTTATGTGTGGGAAGTCTTACGTGATACCTTTTCTTTTCAAAGGTTTTCTAAAGTTAAGCAATTTTAAACCGTTTACTCACACCAGACCCCTGTCTGACCCGAGTGTTTATTTTCTGTTTTATTAAACTCTTGGGTACTCATATTATATATGAGTAGTCAAGTGATTCAGGTTAGCTTGACGAATTCTGGAGGAGTTATGGAGCAGGAGGCTTCCACGTGTAGATATTATGTTTCCGCTGTGTATGTTGTATCTGTGTCTTGTATACTTGAGTTGTATGAATTAGACAGATGTATATAACTGTCTAATATGTGTTGTATAAGATGTGTAACTCTGATGTACTCTGATACTATGTAATATTCTATGTGATATATTATATTTATTCGTTCCGCTGTGAGTTATCTGTTGTTGTTGTGTTCTTCTTCCTCTTTCTTTTCTTCTTCTATCCCTTTCTTTCTTCATCGGCAACGCGATTTCCTGGAGATAGGAAGTCGGGTCGTCGCAGAATCTTAGTTATTTACATTGATTTAATCAATTTATAGATCCAAAAATATTATTTTTACTAAGATAAATATCACATTTATGATTTATAATAAATGTATTAGGAAGGAAAGCTTTGAAAATGACTAAAATGTCAATCCTTCTATTCCAATTAACATAAATTATATGAGTACAGATTTTCAATTTTCTTTCCCCGCATTATAGTCTTTTGTCCTCCACAAATGCAGACCACTTTATTACTACTATGAACAGATTTCATTTTTCCTTACTTTCACTCATTGATGGTCTTGGGCAGATCTCTAGCTCCTTTATATTTTCTATGAAGAATTATTATGTAGCGCAATCAATATCTCGATCCTAAGCTCCAAATCAGCAATCAAAGATTTATATTTATATGCATAGTTTAAAATTTGGAGAATGTAATATCAATAAAGATAATTTATGAAAACCCTAACATTCTTTTTTTTCTAACTCAGCCTATAAGTGTTAAGTATAACAATTCAAAATAGTAATTAAGTTTATCCGATTAAAGATAAGAGAACATCGAAATTAAATAAATTGGGGTTCATATGACATTAGTTTTTCTCTAAATTATAGAGGAATTAACACTATTGAAATCCTTTTTTAGGGTTTTAAAGCAATAGGCTATGGCTGATTTAGATACATAGTTTAGAAATTGGAAATGGTAATATTGATAAAGTTCATATATAAAAATCCATTTTCCCCTTTTTTGCACATCCAATAAGTGTTCAACTAAAGTTGTTCAAAATATTATTTAGATTCACTAATTTGAGGTAAAAGAAAACTTATGATTAAATGAACTAGGGTTTATATGAATTAATTTTTTTAATTACTAATTAAGAGGAACAAAACATTTGAATCCACTATCAATTCGCTTCTAATTGTCTATAACGTGGCTACTGCTATGATTACTTAATACACAAATGCTTCATTGGCACACTACCATCATAATACTGTTCAGCGCATGCTTGTCTCTAGATTTTTTTTCATTTTTTTTTTCTTTATCACACGAATAAGTTTGTTATATTTAGGGTATTATTGATGATACTCCACTTTTGGTTAAGAGGAGGCCATTTTTTAATATATTTTTTTATTGTGAGGGGTACCGACAAAAGTATCCCCCTCATATAATTATATCGTAAATTGAAAAATTTATCCCTTTATTTTTTATCCTAATTTTTTTTAATCTTCACTATTTTTCTTCTTTAGTCTATAATCCAAATCAATAATCAATGGAGAAATTAAACCCATCTACATATGAAATTCCAAAAGGGAAAGAAATAAGATTAATTGTTATCCGATAAAGCATCTGTAATACAGACTTTGTTCAACAAGACAAACTGATAATTTTATTCAAAATTCTACTGTTTTACACATTAAGTTGAAAATTCTAAATTGAGTTGAATGATGGTTAAAATAGGTAGGTGTTTTCTGTTTGGAAGCAAAACATTAATTCTACCATTACTGAAAGCTAAATTGAACTTGGTGAAAAATGCAAGTGAAGAAGAAGAAGATTGGTTAAAAATAAATGAGGGGAAAAATAGGAATGATATATATTATTTATACAACATGTGTATCCCCCATAAAAAATTTAATTTTAGTGGAGTGTCAGTAATTATATCCTTTATTTTTTTTGCTATGTCCCTCTTTCATTATATGTTTTATTTTCAGGTTTTCTACAGCATTAACTCTAGTGTATGTAATACTATTTACTGTTATTTTCTTATCAAATAGGAAAATGGTTATAACATTGGAGTTTAGCATTTAGTCTCCATAATTAACTTGACTTTAATAGATCGAAAGGCCTATTTTTCAAAATCTTAATATAACAGGACCAAGAAACTCTAGCTCTTCATATCTTCGAAAAATCCGTGTTATAAATTAAAAATGTACAAAATAGAATACAATCAAAATCACCAAAATAATGGAAGGTTTTAAAGATTTTATGTTTTTTTAGAAAGTTAAAAGTGTAAACACCTACGTTATTAAAAAATGGGAACATTTTCAAATAAGTATTAAAAAAACATTCAAAAAATGCAAAACTTGGAGTAAATAAAGGCATTATCTTATTTATGTTAAAAGATTAGAAATGTACAATAAATAGTATATACTATGAAAGTGGATGGCATTACGAAGGTAATGCATAATCAACAACAGAAGTAGATTAGAGTTTATTACTTTAGTTTATTTTAGTTAAATCAAGGACAAATGAAAACATATCAAAACATGTGTACTTCTTAAAGATCATATATGTAAAGCATAAAAATTAGCACATACTAAATGTGGTTAAGAAGCTCACTGCAACACATTATTTTGCATCAAAAATTTTACAAAACATAAACCGATTAAACATTTTTTTGTAAGAAATGCAGCCTTTACAGATTTTCAAAAATAAAAAAACATGCAAAGGAGCTAATTATTATAGTAAGAAAAACTACAACACTAAATTTAAAACTTATACCTACATAAATATAAATACGAAAAAAAACATATTTTTTAAATGCAGGTATTATGCAATTTACTAAAAAGTGCATAGAAAATCTAAGGAATGAAAAAGTCCTTCAAAAAGAATAAAATCAAAGTGTAGAATATATTCGGTTGCATAAATAAAAAAATTAGCACAAAATACAAGAAAGTAAAATTTAAGAAGGAAAAAGTTGGACTCGTCCTTATTTCAAAATAAAATTGGATTCGTCCATTTTTCGGTTTGTAAAAATGCATAAAACTTAACGATATCCCCAAATTTGTCAGCCCTAAATTTAGAAACATCGATTTTTGATGATTTTAGTGTTTAAATCTTTATTGGTTAAGGTTTAGAGTTTTTCGACTACATTATTGGGAAAAGTGGTCCTTCGGTTGAATTATTAAATTATAAAGGGTCTTTTATTTCATCCTCATTAGTATTAGGGACCCAACGTTTTTTCTTTGTATAATAATATATCATCATGCTTTAGGTAATGATGTTTTCTAGAACGTAATTCAAATATTTGACCGGTCCATAAATTAGCTAATGAATTTATCTATCTTTTAACTTGAGATACTGTTTATTTGCAATTTTTATTATCATAATATATACAATGATTTAATAATATAAATTTTAATATCTCGTAAGGTTTATTGCATATAAATGTCCCATGCACAAGCTAATGCGGTATAAATGTATTTTGCTTCACGAGCCAATAACGACATGTAATATTGTGTTTCACTAAATCATAAACAAAAGATTGACCTACAAAGTGAAAAGTATCACTTGTACTTTTCCCTTACATTTTGCATCGTATGACCTTTTAGATAGAAAATATGTAATCTTTAGTTCCGGTTAAGTTTTGCAAAAAAAAAATTAATAACTCATACGTGTGACTCCCTAGAAATGAGAGCACAAACACACACTCATCATAATATTGGGATCATTTGCTATTAAGTAAAGAATAGACCAATGATACATCAATAGAAATATATAACAACTTCTTTACTATTTTTATCCTTTTCTAAACATAGATTTGTACTCATTAGTGTAGGCTTATTAGTTATATTTTCCATGTCAAACCTCTAAATTGAATTTCTTCAATATTTTACTTGATTTATGAAAATACCATTATTGGGTTTTTTTCGTAATCTCGAGAAAAAAATTAATTCACCCATATGTAACGTTTCATATTCATTCTTCACTATATTTGAAAATCGTGACATAATTTTTCACTAGTTGATCTGAAGATAATATTGTCCATATAAATTTGTAATATTAGTAATTCATGTTTGCCCTTTTTAATAAACAGTGTAGTATTGACTTTACCAACTTCGAAACCAAAACTCAAATGGTAACTTTTTAGCCTATCAAACTAAGCATAAGGTGCTTTTTTAAGGCCATAAAGCATGTTCTAAATTTGTAATCATTGTACAGGAATTTTTCATGCTTAAATAAAAGTAGTTGTTCAACATATTCATTTTCTTTTATAAAACCATTACAAGAACACTTTTGATGCCCGTTTGATAAGGCTTAAATTATGATGGCATGCAAAGCCAATAATATTCGTATTGCCTCAAGTCGCGCTACATCGGAAAACATCTTGTCGTAATCTAATCCGTCTTAATTTTAGTTCCAAGCTACTAACCTAGATTTATCATATAAGGTTATCATTTTCATTTGCTTTGTTCTTAAAGACCCATTCTGTACCAATAACAGACTGGTTTTTACGTTTAGGGACTATTACCAAATATTATTTCTTTAAATTTTCTTATTGCATTGATGAAATTTAGTAATCATCTTCTCAAGCTTCTTTATAATTATAGGTTCTACATTAGTTATAAAAGCAACGCATCCCGATTGATTTAATTAACTTCTTATTTTTACTTTATGTTTACATCACCTAGCACATTTTCCAATGGATGATCTCTAAAATTTCAAAGTTTTGACTTCAAAATATCATCCAAAACTCGTTTTTGATTATTATTATTTCAGTAATATTATTTTCTTGTAAAGCAATTTTCTCCAGAACCGTTAGTTGATTAGTTCCAGGATTCTCAATATCATCGCCATTGAATTTAAAATTTTCATCAAATGATATGTGGAGAGTTTCTTCAATAGTATTAGTTAGTTTGTTGAAAATTTGATAGATTTTGCTTTCCTCTGAGAAGCTAAGAAAGGTTTCTTCATCATCCTTTTAATCGAATTTGCCCAACTGATTTATAGTGGTTAATACGTAGTATTTTTCTCCAATACTCAAATATATGATACTATGGTTCCTTTCCAATAAATAATTTATGGACGGTATTTTTAGTTGAAGGTCTTATAAAAACATGACTAAGAACATAACAAGCAGTATGGACATCTCCAACCAAAACATTATTTGGTAATTCAATACTATTTAATAAATTTCTTGTGGATTCATGTTGGGTCCAATTTTCACTATAGATAAAGAAATTTGTGATTGGCTTAAGAAATCTACACAAAAGTTGTGATTGACTTAAGAAAGGGAAACCTGCATCATTATCGTATCATATGTTCATCACTCATGGGAGAGTTGTGATTGGCTTAAGAAACCTATTTTTGTGATTTTTATAACTTTAATAAACCAATATATGTGGTGGACACCAATTTTCATATTCTTTATAACTTTAATAAACATATGCGAGAGTTGCAATAAGCTTAAGAAAGGTAAACCTACATCATTATCATCCCATATGTTTATCACTTATGCTAATAGTATAGCATTAAAATTAGTGATCTTATTTGATTATAACTATTTTAACATATTTGGGCAAGAAAACATGAGTTGATCACATGGTTATTTGGCCTCAAAGTGATAACCAAAGCAATTATTTCATGAGGAATTTGTTAAATCTATTTAAAAAGTTAGGTGCAATAATAATGATAGATAACATATTCAAATCACAAGCAATAATAACGATAAAATAAAAGAAGAAATTAAATACATATAGAGTATGTATGGTTGTCTAGCCCTATTTTAGTTCCTATATCCACTTGCTAATTGATTTAGTTCACTTTATATTCATTTATAGATGACTACAGAGTTCATAGTACTTTTTACTTAAGAAAACGAAGAAATTTGGACTACAATAGTAGAGTTGATGTCCAAAAATCTACCCCACATGTTAAGTGGTAGAGTGTGTAGGTTCTTTCTTGAAGCCCCCTTCTTTGAATCATGTATATGCTATTTATAGCCTTCAATATTTGGTAACATCCCCAAATAACTTGGACATATAGGTTGAATGATCCTTTTGAAATATCTAGAGTGATAATAGATTCCTTTCGCTAGTTATGGCTCAATCGAGGGGTCGAACCTAAGTGACACGGTGTTAGCCACGAGTTTGAGCATGTCTCGCTCTAGGTCAAGCCACTTAATACTATAGCTTGAGTGCTATGGTTGAATAGGAATTGGGTTCGATCAGATTACTTGATTAAGTGCTATAATTTCATGCCGAGCACATAAATCTAAGGAGTAAACTTTAGGTCGAACACACGCACCATGTTCTCCAAATTAAAAAGCTCAGTGCACTTGGATCAAACACTTAATTTCTTTAGGGCTTCCTTAGACCCGAGCAATAAGTTCCCACGTTGAGATCCAAGTTTTCAAGAGCCAATTTGGGTACTGTTAAGTGTTAATTTCTAACCAATTTCTTTGTCATTTCTGAGTGTTGTTTTGAACATACTTCAAGAGTATTTCATCTTTGACATTCATGTAGTTACTCTATCGTTTATAGTGCTAAATTGGTATAATATTTCCCCAATTTTTTTTATACCAATGAACCAAATTGTTAACAGGTATGCCATATGCCTACAATGGTTTTGAGCTCTCCAATCAAAGCCTAGTAATTCTATCTTGGTTGGTATTATAACAAATGCCACTGCATAGTACAAAACATAATTGTAACGAAGGAAGTTGTTTGAGTATTTCATCATCGAGTCTTCAAAGACCCCTTCGATTAATGTGTAGCGTAAGCCAACTATGGATAATGGTATTATGGATCTTAAGCTAATTAAATGATAGATAGGGTGAATAGTGTTTTTAACTTTTGTAAATCTTTTTAAATTTCTTTCAAGTTTGATATTAAATCTCAAATTAATAATGCAGAATTATACTATTAAATAGTCACAAATGAAATCATAGATAAAAATGAAAATAGTAAAGCAAAGTAAAGAGTTAGAGAGATTATACCAGTGATTTTATACTTGTTTGGATTTCTTCAAAATCCACCCATACAATTGCTTGTACGTATTTCTTTTCAAATGCCGATCTTTAAATGGGCAGAAGGAAAACCCAATTACAACTTCGATTCCTAGGCTACGAGGTAAACCTTTTTGAATTTTTGGACTTAGGGTACACCCACTTGATTTGGATGGCTACTAGCATGTTTTTTTGGGCAATCAGGCATGCCTACTTGATTTAATGAGCTACAACCACACCTAAGAAAATACAAATAAAGTTTGATGGTTTTTTCCAAATACAATTTCTTGAACTTTGGATACAATGGATCCTTTAGCCTCTTGGACAACATTTTGATCTTTGATTTAAGAGGGAGATGATTCCAAAATAGCAAGAAAGTAGTAGTGAATAAATACAATGAATTTTGAATTGATTTTATACGATAGAGAATAGAGTATTTTTTTAATGTAGTTTTCAATAAAGTAAGAGAGGGAAGAAAATAAGTTAATAACTGTCAAAAAATTTGTCTGAACTCCCTTTTATATAGTGAATAAACAGACATATCCATTTATGAAGAGTTGCGATGGATAGACACTTCATTTCAAAATTTGGAAAATAATTTGGCGGCATGTATGTCGACGTATCATCTTGGCATATGTCAACAACATATGCATGTTGAATTTGAAAACTTGTTTCTTTTTTAAATATTTTGAAAATTCCATACTTTGTAAAATGATTTGAATATAGTTTATAAACATTTCAAACTTTGAAAAACTTTTATAAAATATTTTGAAATATATTTTGAAAATTTATTTTGCTTTAAAAATATAAAAGATATAAAAATAATTGATAGAGATCAAAGACTGCTACTAGGGACTGTAATAATATTCTATCACTACGCCATAGATGGCCTTCTGCAACATTTTTGCAAGGTGTTACCAGGTAAAATGTTGCGATAGCTATACAATTTTGGTCCTACTGCAACGTTGAATTTTTGGTGTTGCCTTAGCCATAAAAATGTGTTGCTCTAGCTGAACAAGTGTAATTGATGCAACATTTTTTTATAGTGTTGCTATAGCAGACCTTTGCATATCTTTCGCACCGATCCGCGCCAATCTGCCAAGGTAAATCATACGTTGGAGAACGTGACACCTCATCAATCCGAACACCACTCCTTGATCTTTTAGAGCCGCGAAGAAAAAAAGCCCGCAGATAACTTTTTATTTTCATTCTTCTCTATCTTCTTACAAAGGTTCAAGCATTCAGCGATTTCGGTTCGATTAGGGCTTCGATTTGGGGGTTCAAGCTTTGTTCAGCGATTTCGCTTCGATTTGGGGGTTCAAGCATTGTTCACATCACTTTAGGGCTTCAATTTCGATTTTGAGGTATAACACTCTCTCCCATCACTTTAGGGTTTCGATTTAAACTACTTATAAATTCTTAATTCGGCCTGAATTAACAATTCGACTTGTCTAGGTTTCCTCTTGTTGGACACACACGCAAATTT
Source organism: Allium cepa (assembly GCA_030765085.1). NCBI lineage: Eukaryota > Viridiplantae > Streptophyta > Magnoliopsida > Asparagales > Amaryllidaceae > Allium > Allium cepa. Next base: position 893,527,162 of record CM060928.1, on the reverse strand, counting down.
TATCTTTTTATGTTAAAATACTCATATTCATAATTGTAGTGATGGACAGCGAAAACATTTGGATAGAACTTCCAAAGTTTAGTGAAGGATATATTAGCGGGATAAGAGCCTTTATACAAAACGGTTTTTCTAAATTGGCCGTAGGCGATGAAATGACGTGCCCATGCAAGAATTGTAAAAATAGCAAGTGGCGTCGTCCAGATATAATTTATGATCATCTCATCTGCAATGGTCCATCTCCATTGTATGTGAAATGGATTTGTGAGGTTTCTCACCCAAATTTTGGAAGGAGTGATGAAGATATAGACTGTGATGCTGGTGATTTTGGAGATAATCTAGGTGAAATGTTGCACCGTACTCGTGGAAATATGCAGAACTGTGAAGATGAGAATTCTGATGCACCAAATGCCGATGCTAAAAGATTTTATAGCTTTGTCGAAGATGGAAAGCAGCCATTATATCCTGACTATTCAAAATTTTCGAGATTGAGTTTTATCATCAGGCTTTATTCTTTAAAATGTATACATGGAATTACAGAGTCTACAGTTGGGGATATACTAGAGTTGATGAGAGAGGCTTTTCCACAGGCCCACATACCTTTATCTTTTAGAGCTGCGAAGAAAATCATTAAAGATTTAGGTCTTGATTACCAAAAAATACACGCATGTCCAAACGATTGCATGCTCTATTGGGCAGAAAATGAAGATAAAGATGTTTGTAACTCTTGTGGTATTTCGAGGTGGGAAGAGGAAAAGAAAGACACCCGTGACAATGATCCAGAGAAGTTGATTCACAAAGTCCCGGCAAAAGTAATGCGTTACTTTCTGCTAAAACCAAGGCTGCAAAGGCTGTTTATATGCAAGGAGTATTCACAACTTATGAGATGGCATTCTGTGGGCCGAAAAAAAGACGAAAAACTTAGACATCCAGCTGATAGCGAGACTTGGAAGGCGATGGATGTTATATATCCTGATTTTTCATCAGAAAATAGAAATATCAGATTGGGTGTAGCCTCTGATGGATTCAATCCTTTTCGTACAATGAGTACAACTTACAGTACATGGCCAATTGTATTAGTTAACTACAACCTTCCACCTTGGTTGTGCATGAAGCCCGAAAATCTAATTCTTTCAACACTCATCTCCGGTCCAGAGTCTCCAAAGAATAAAATTGATGTATATATGCAGCCTCTAATTGAAGAATTGAAAGAATTATGGGATCTAGGCATAGAAACTTATGATGCCTTTACTGATCAAAAATTCATGTCACGTGCAAGTGTGTTGTGGACCATTAGCGATTTTCCGGGGTATGCAATGTTATCCGGTTGGAGCACAAAGGGTAAATTGGGTTGTCCTGTATGCCATTATGAGACTTCTTCAATGTACTTGAAACATAGTAAAAAAATGTGCTACATGAATCATAGAAAATTTCTGGATCCGAAACACAAGTGGAGGTTTGATAAGAGGAGGTTTAATGGTCAAGTTGAAATAGGACAGATTCCGGGAAATTTATCAGGAACAAACGTTGAAGAACTGTTGCGTGACTTTGAAAATAATTTTGGGAAGAAAAAGGATTCCCCTTTCAAAGAAGTCAATATTTTTCAATTTACCGTATTGGAGCCACAATTTATTGCGACATAACCTTGATGTTATGCATTTAGAGAAAAACATATGCGACAACATACTCGGTACTTTGCTAAATATTAGTGGCAAGTCAAAAGACCATTTGAATGCTCGTTTTGATTTACAGGAAATGGGCATCAGGAAGGTCCTGCATCCCATTTTATCAAATGACGACGAACACTTTGAGATTAGGGCTGCCATATTTGACATGACGAATAAAGAAAAAGAAATATTTTGCTCAGTACTGGAGAATGTTAGATTGCCATATGGTTGTGCAGCCAATATCAGTCGGTATGTTCACACGAAGGAAAGAAAAATCTCAGGGTATAAGACTCAAGATGTTCATTTTCTACTTCACTACTTGTTGCAATTTGCTGTGAAAAAAACACTGAAGCCTGAGGTTGCATTGCCTCTGATAAGATTTGGTGCATTCTTAAGAGGTTTTTGGGGAAAAGTAATTGATTTGGAAGATGTGAAGAGGTAACAACAAGAAATTGTCGAAATTCTTTGCCAATTTGAGATGATATTTCCACCGGCTTTATTTGACATAATGGTTCACTTGACGGTTCACTTGTGCAAGGAAGTTGAATACGGTGGACCTGTGCACGTTCGATGTATGTTTTCGATTGAGCGTTATCTAGCTAAACTAAAATCTTATGTGCGCAACAGATCTGAACCGGAGAGTTCCATCGTCGAAGGTTACTTGGCAGAAGAATGCTTGACATTCTGCTCAAGATTCTTAAGCGGTGGTGATGCAGTACCTAAATTTGTAAGTTGTCCACAAAATATGGAATATGCTATTGGTACAAGAAGAAATAAAGACAGAAAAGCTATTCATCTAAAAGAATCTGAGTGGATGGCATGTCATCGGTACATTCTATTCAATTGTGGTAACGAGGAAATAGATAATTTAAAAGAGTAAGTTTTTATGTTCTAATTTTATTCTAGCAAGTACTAAAGAATTAGAATATTTCTTTATTGATATTAATACCATCATAATTATTATAGGGAACATCGAGCTTTAATTGATGGTCATGCAATATCGAGAAGATATAAAAGAGAGAGAGAGCACATACTGAAGAATTCTGGAAATGGCTGAAGGATGAGGTTGGGAAAAAAGAGGGCATTTCGAAAGAGCAAGAAGTGCTTGCAATGGGCCCTAATCGGACAGCTAGGAAATTTAGTGGATATGTTATTAATGGATACAGATTCCATACAAAATATAGAGATGCTAAGCGTAAAACACAGAATAGTGGTGTATTCTTGACTGCCTTGACCACTAGCTTTGCATGTTCAAAAGATCAAAATCCATTGGTTGGTAATGTTAGTTACTACGGAGCAATTGAAGAAATACTAGAAATTGATTATTGGGGAGAAATTTCAGTGGTTTTATTTAAGTGTTGCTGGTACCAAGAAGAGAAAGATTTGTATGGGATGACTCGAGTTAATTTTAATAGATTGTGCCAGAAATCTGATCCGTATGTTATGGCTTCACAAGTACAACAAGTATTTTATGTACAAGATCCAACTGATACGGCACTTTATAATGTTGTCAAGAAATTGCCGAGGGACTGGTGTGAAGTCGAAAATGAAAATGGAAATGAAGATGATCCAGTTTTACATGATATTCAATGTGGTAATGGAATAGGAAATCAAGTTAGTGATGTTAGGTGGTATAGAGATGACATCCCGGCAACACAAATCCTCATTCCGCCTAGCATAGAGGAAACTACCTCTTGATTTCTATGTAGCAATATCAAGTGACTTCTATTTATGTATTGGTTCTTAATTAAGGGACGAATTCTATATCTTTTGATTTTCATAATTAATTTACTACTTTTTAATTACTTGACTACTTGTAAGTTATTCTGATTTTATGTGTTCCCTTATTGTTTCTAGTGCTTTATATACCTACATACACATGTACTTAATATACATACCCATATTATTATTTCATATCTTGCTTCCAATGTAAACTCACCATTCTGTATCCATTTTGTGTAGGATGGGGGAACTCATGCAGCTCACATTTCATCACAAGGGTGCATTTTGGAAGGCACAATATGTTGGTGGAATCGATACTGTGATAAAGAGGGTTGATCCTGACTACTTCTCGTACACAGTGCTCATGGAGTTTGTGAAGGATGACCTTCAATACACCGAAATAGGAGGAATTTATATGAGAAATGGTGAGAAGGGTGGGTGGAAGTTAGTGACGAATGATGCGGACCTCTCCGAATTAGTCAAAGGAGTTAACAGTGGTGGAAACTTGGATTTTTATATCGACAACATTGTCGATACTGCAATTGAGCCACTAAAGCAAATGCAGCCGCATGTAATCATGCGGCCAAGGCAGAATTTGGTTACAGGTATATATAAATGGATAGTTAATATCATTTACAGATTGTGATATTTTGATATAGCAAAAAAAATTATTGTGTTATTTTGATTATAACATTTAAAGATTATGATTATAACATCATTGTATTGTTGCAGCTACAAAACCAGTGAAACGACAGTATGTGACGGCTCATCAACTACAACAGAACCAAAAAAACAAGAAGTTAGCTGAAGTCAACAGTCCTCGGAAGTCAGCACGGCTGAATAGCAATGCAACTGTGAATCTAAAGTTGGGTGAGGTGAACAGTTCTCGGCAGTCGACACGGCTGAATAATCCAGAACCCAGCGACGCAACCGTGAATCTAAAGTTAGCTGAGGTGAGGAGTCCTCGGAAGTCGGCACGGCTGAATAATCCAGAACCCAACAATGCAACCAAGAATCTAAAGTTAGCTGAGGTGAGGAGTCCTCGAAAGTCGACACGGCTGAATAATCCAGAACCCAACAATGCAACCGTGAATCTAAAGTTAGCTGATCAGGTAAATCCTCAGAAGATGACACAGGAAAAAAAACCAAAAATCAACGATTCAACAGTGAATCTGAACTCATCAAGTGTTAAGAGGAAGTTGGAATCACGTTTACCAACATCGGAAGAAGAAGATATGGCTGAAAATGGCATGCAGGTTTGAAGAATTGTTATTATGATGATCTTATTGTAATTTGAATATTTTGTACCACTCTTGCAGCATACTTACCATGATGTTCCTGTTTATTATATACTTGCAGGATGTTCATCCACCACCTCCAAATGAGTATTCTACACCTCCATTATCTCTAAAACATTATGAAGTACAGAGAACTGCTAAGTTGATGATGAACCTAAAAGATTATGAAGTACATAGAGCTGTTAATGTGACGAGGAACAACGAAGTTCTTGCTTCTCTAGGTGTGTCTGCAATTTCAGCTGAACTGAGAAATGCAAACCAAAAAAAAGATAACGGAAAAGAAAAGATGCAAGAGGATGTGGATAGTGATCAGGAATATAATCCGGACCATGAGGAGCATAATGAAGATGATACTTCACAAAGTCCAAGAAAGGTGTGTGATAGCTACATATCTTATTTTTTCTGCTTATGAAGATAATAACTATAAAATCCAATCTTATTTCCTACTTATATATACAATTTAGAGAACTAAAAAAGTTGAGAAGACCAAGCCTGTTAGTGGACCACAAACTCGTTTAGCTAGTGGTACCGCAAAGGAAAAGGAAAAGTTGAGAAGCACAAGCCCAAGCCCAAGCCTGGTAGTAAGTTCAACTGAGAAGGATGTTGAAGGAAAAGGAACAATGGCTGATTATTTGGCTCTACGGGAACGACAAAAGAAAAATGCTGCAAAAGCTAGTGCAAGTGGTATGGCAAATAAGTATGTTGCAGAGAATGTCTTGCCAGACATTGAAAATGAAGAAGTTGAAGCAGGTACTGAATTGATTTGATAATAATATTTAATATTACAGTAGGATTAATATTTAAGTACCGAATTTACATTATGATTTATGTTATTATTTGACGGGACTTTTCATTTTAATTAAAGGTGAAGTTCCTAAAAGACTCATAGGTCACACAAAGATGTTTAATGTTTATACAAGGGCGAATGACAAAAGAGTTGTAATTATGATGAACCAGTGGTTCCAACCTATTTCAGATGATGACAAAGTAATATCTGAACTTAGCAACTTTTTAGGAACATTGAAAAGGTCTGTGCCACTTACGTATAAATCTTGGTCGGATGTACCTGAAAAGTTGAAGAAATCTCTATGGGATTATGTTAAGGTAATCTATTATTAACTATAATGTTGCTGAATTTTACTTTAATAGGTAATATTGATCTATTAACTATAATGTAGCTAGATTTTGATTTATTTATTCTTTTTTATCTTTGATTTATATTTAAGCAACGGTATATTATTCCGGATGAATGTGAAAACTGGGTGTTGAAGTCTATTCGTGATTGTTGGAGGGGGTACAAGAGTCGCATAAAAACAGCTCATTATAAATCTTATAAGACTGATGAGGAGAGGCTAGAAAACAAGCCGGACAACATCCCAGTGGAGGATTTCAAAGTGCTCTTGAGGTATTGGGCAGATGATGAGATTCAGGTATACGTACATATTATTTATTTTGCAAGATAAAAGAGTATTTTTTTTATGAGATTAACGAGTACTTTGTTTATTATGTATTTTTTAGCAAAAAGCCCTGAAAAATTCTGTTAGTCGTAAGTCGTATCAAGACACACACACCGCTAGTCCAAAGTCGTTCGCCCAGCTTCGTCGTAAGATGGTATGTGATACTTTACATTTTTGATTGAAGAGAGTGTGTGCTAAACTATCTATTGAACTTGTATCAGGAGACACCATCCGATGCAACACTTTTTCTTAAAAGTCGTAAGAGAACAGATGGACGTGAGTATGTGTCTAATCCTCAAGTAATGAATTACAAACTTGTAAGTAATAATTCTGTTTTGTAATAAATTTGTTCTGTTTTGCACATGCTGCACATTGTTTATGTCTTGCTCATGTGCATGCATGCTCATGTCCTTGAAACTGTCCTTGAAACTGTCCTTGAAACACTTGTTGAACTTGAGTTTCACAAACGTACTAATGGCATAGATGTTTGCTTTGGAAATTGTAATTGAGTATATTGTGAGATTAAGATTTTTGATCCCTTGGCCATTTTTTTCCTTTTCAAGTCGAATGAAGAGGACTTGCTTTTGCGTTTGGCTAGAAATGACACAAAAACTGGAAACGAGGAAATGAATTTGGTTAAAGGGATTACTGACTTGGTTTATATAAAAGTATATGTCTATAGTAATACACACATGTGCATAAATAAAATGAATGGTCGTTTGAAGCCTCAGAATCCAGATGACGAAGCCGTAGCTGGCTGTCGACTGAATTGTTTCCAGTTTTCACTAGTATATATGTTACAAATTGTTTTCTAATTACATGCACATAAACAAATTGTTTTCCAAAATGTGGCTTTCTCTGCATTTGCTGTACACAATCCATATGTAAGCATTTGCTACATTCTCTACATTTACTGTAGGGTAATTTTGATGTGGCTTTATTTTGTAGGACTTAGTTCAAAAGGCAATGGCCGGTGGAGAAGGAGGAAATACTGTTAAAACAGTAATTTCGAATGGAAAATCACAGGGTCGTCCTTTGCTTATAGGGAGGCGTGCAAAGTATGCAAAACAATCAACCGAGGCTCTAACAAATGCTTACGTACATGACTTAAGGCAAAGGCTTGTCGAAGAAATGGAAGCACAGCTAGAATCCAAGGTAAATAAGAAGGTACAAGAGAATTTGGCTAGGGTGCTTAAAAAATTAGGTGATGCCAACCCGGAGATGAACATCAATGTAGAGGATCTAACTTCCACAATCATGTCCAGTGAGACTGATAATCTGACTGGAGGCACCAGCTCTTAAGTCTCATTTATGAATTGTTATGTGTACCGGATATTTTTAGGGTATCTTTGTAGTATTTTGGGGTAACTGGATATTTTGGGGTAACTGACTTGAATTGTGATGTGTACTGCTGTATGAATTGTTATCTGTATTGTGTATTATGATGTGTATTATGCAAGTGTTTTATGTGATATTGTACTGTGTATTATGCAAGTGTTCTATGTGATATTGTACTGTTCTATGTGCTCTTACTGTCTCTTCAGTATAGTGTTGCAGTAGCTTCAGTATAGTGTTGCAGTAGCTTCAGAATAGTGTTGTAGTAGCTTTAGAATAATGTTGCAGTAGCTTCATAATAGTGTTTCCACCGGGTAATAAATGTTGCTTAAAATAATGTTGCAATAGTCATTCAAGGTGTTGCCATAGGGATGGACCCAGTTGGGTCGTGGGCCCCACATTGTGGGCCCCACAAGATGTGGGGCCCACAACTTCAAAAAGTTAATATCTATAGCAACATTTTTGGAATGTTGCTACAGATACCTATGGGTGTTGCCATAGACCCAAATAGGGTTCTATTGCAACAATATTACATATGTTGCCTTAGATTGTAAAAATGTTGCCTTTGAGGTCTAAGGCAACGGCAAAAATTGCATCACCCTAAAAGTGTTGCCATAGACCTATGGCAACATTTTTTGGGCCTGAGCCAACATTTTTTTTGTGTTGCAGAAGGCCATTTATGGCATAGTGTATGACTTTATACATTATATTATAGTCTTGAAATCTTCATATCTTGGTCTTTATACTCATGAGTCGTCATGCCCATCTTTTGACTCTTTTCTATTGTACAGTCTTCGATTCAAAACTTGTGTAATATCTTGCACTATATACTATATAACTTGGCAAAATATTAGTATCTGTATTTTATTCCGTATAGTCTTTTACATGAATGCGTACCGTTGTTATCAAGGTTGTTATCATCAAAATAAAAACTGAGCTATTAACAATCTCCCTCGTTTTGATGATGACAACAATTAAAATTCTTGTATATAAAATATGATATAGTTCCCTTTGAGTTAGATAACTAGCCATTAATATATAGATATGTATATTTTATATTTTTATCCTTGTTGTCATCAATAAAAATGGAAGAAAGATAAAACTCCCCCAAAATCAAATACTTAGAAACTATGGAGTTGAAATCAATAACTAAGTACAAAAATAATTGAAGCATACTAAACATGATGTAATATGATATTTAAGCATGATAATTATATGATGATATAATAAAATAATGTAAACTATTTTTATTAATTTAAATTTAATCTACTCATTTCATATTATCAATCTAAGCATCCAATTAAATAAAATCAAACAAATCGAAAAACCAATACTATCAAGTCCAATCCTAAGAGTATTGATCCAAACTATATCAAACAAATCCAACCAAATAAATTCAAATCTAATAAATATACACACTTATGTAAAATATGTAGAAAACTAGGCATTTTAGGTACTTCAACTCAATCATCGGATCCAAAGATTGGATCCACTTTGATAGCACCCTAATCTTCATTATCCGTGTTGATAGAGCATTCTGGGTTATTGGTTTGATCGTCTTGGATTAAGGAACAAATCGTCCATCGAAGGTCATCGAAAAGCTTTTCTTGCTCTTTGACCATCGAAATTTGACTTGATACTAAATTCTTTTGACTTCTTAAGGTAAAAGTAAGAATATCCTTGAAAGATTGAAGTGTTTATTCAAGGTTTTTACACAATTTTTGGTGTGTAGAAGACATTTTGTTGGAAAACTGTTTGAGAATGAAAAGAGAATAGAGAGTAAAATGATAAGTGGATTTTTCTACAAGAAATAGACTTATATAGGAGTGAAATTGGAAAGATTTGAATATGTGGTAGTTATTTTTAAAAAATTAAATTAAATTTTTGCCCAATGGCTCATATATGGCAACATATCTATTATACGTATGTCGATACATATACTTAAAATTGCAAAGCTATTAATTTTATTATATTTTGTTTTGTTTTTATCTTATACCATTATATATTTATAACTTCCACAGACTATTAGAATTATATATAACAGCAAGAAAAAAAATTTCATTACTAATGATAGAAAATACATAGATTTAAATGAAATACATAAAAATAACATGAATTTAAACTAAAAGCACACATTACTAAGAAATACAAAACTAGATATCATAAGAAATTAATTAGATAGGCTTAGAAAGATGTAGATGACGACGATGAATTTCTTTCAAGCTTGCGAATGATCTTCATAAAGTATTTGTCTACTTTGTTAAAAAGGGAAGTGAACTTTTTACAAACGAAACTTTTAAACTTCTCTTGGTTTTTAAAAAGCTTCTCTAGGTTTGTTAGAATCTCTTTGTTGGAGGGATGAGATGGCTTATCGAAACTTTCCAAAGAAGCATCCACTTGTTCCTTCTCCTCTTCTACATCCACTTCATCACCTTCTTCCTCTTCTTCACATTGAATTTCATGCTCTTCTTCATATGCTAATCTGTCTTCTTTTTCCGCAAGAGTCTCATATGGTCTAAAATAAGATGGAATGTGCATGAGAGAAAGTTTGCCTTATCGAAAACTTTTCAAGGTAGAGTTTGCTCTTCTTTTATATCAACATTAAAATATATGAAAATTCTAATAAGATAAACACTATAGTAGAATGTGTGCTTAAGTCTAAAAATGTTCTTTTGAATAAAGTCATCTAAGATGACCTGTGCCCAATTGATGCAATAGTTTCCATAAATGGAAAAAGGAGGTTTAAAAACATTTTGAGTAGGGTTATTGTAATTATCCATCCTCAAAGTGATACTTTGTTGTAAAATGCCATGGTCTCAACTTTGGTCAAAGATTCTTGTGTTTAAAATCAAATCTAATCACTTTTGAAAATGTCGTAAAAACTTTACGATTTTGTTCATCAATTTGAAAAGAGGAGAAGTCAATTCCACTAGATTTGCAACCAAGTATATGACCCGAAAGTTCATAATTTAAAACAATTTGACTGCCACCACATAGAATGGAACGTAATATAGTGATAGAATTCAAACATCACTGCAAAGTATGGAATGTTTTATAGTTATGGAAAAAGGGAACCCTTGTGTTGTGCGGAATGTTCTACTATGATGTCGTATAGTTTTTGAGTGGCATTATGTGTTGAGCTATAGAATTATGCGTGAATGTTCAATATTCCATTAGTTTCATCTCTGCTAGCTCCCTTATGACATATGACTTAGAGAGGCATATGGAGTGATGATTTTTTATTATTTACTTGGATTTGTTCTTAAAATATAAAAGTGATAATTTTGAAATTTTTATATTTTTCGCAAAAAGAATTCAAGTCTCAAAAAAAATTAAAAACAAAGAATATTCAAAATGATCATGGAGCCAAATTCGAAAATGAACTTTTTGACAAATTTTGTAATGGAACCACATAGGAATGCACCAAAATATTATTAAGTAGTAGTGCAATACCAAATAATTTTTCGACTAAATATTTCTGTATGTCACATTATGTTCTTAGTCGTGGTTTTATAAGACATTTGACTATAAATACCCCATGAATTATTCGTTGGAAAGAAACCAAAAGCATCATATTTTCGAGTATTTGGAGCAAAATATTTTATTTCAAACACTAAAGATCAAATAAGAAAATTCGATCCAAAAGCCGGTGAAAGTATCTTTGTTGGCTACTGAAAAATGGAAATCCTATCAAATTTTTAACAAACGAACTAATACCAGTGAAGCTTCCCATGTATCTTTTGATGAAAATCTAGAATTCAAGGATGATGATATTGAGAATCCTAGAATAAATCAACTAATAGTCTTGGAGAAAAATGCTTCACAAGTAAATAATACTACTAAAATAATAACAGTAATCAAGAACGAGCCCAGTATAATATTTTTAAATAACCACCCTAAATTTTAAGAGATCGTCCATTAGACAATGTTTTAGGTGATGTAAACAATAAATTAAAAACTAGAAATCAGTTAAATCAATTAGGACTCAAATGCTTTTATATCTATATAGAATTTGAAAATTATAAAGTATCTTCAAAGGATGATTGCTTGATTCAGCAATGCGAGAAGAACTTAACTAATCCGAAAGAAACAATGTTTGGATTTAGTCCCTAGACCTACAGACTATTCATTTATTAATTCAAAATCGTGTTTTGATTTCTCCTATGTCCTCTAGTGATTCGTGCATTTCCTTCTCGAAATCGAGTTTCGATTTCTCCTACGGCTTCCTAGCATCAATATCCACTGCCTAGCATCTTTACTCCAACTCCAACGCCTCAGATGAAATCATGATCCGCTCGATCTCGTGCACGATCACGAGAATGTCGCAATCTCCAAACATGACCGGTGTGACGCCCCACCTCTATACCCACGCCAGCCAAGGACACTACGGGGTAATGTCGTCAACTAGCGTAGAGAATAAGGCCGTTGAGGAACGACCAACTGTATAATTGCATTGTGCGACTACCGATATGCCAGATAAAAATATAACTTTTCATCTCTAGAGGAAATCTGACATACCAACACAAACTCAAAGATACTACATAGTGGCTATATGTAATCTTCGGAAACAAATATAGAAATACCATAACACAAATCAGTCACAGAAGTTCATATCTCAAAGGCGGAAACAGATATGAATATTACACATAAAAGTGTATATCAGAGTAGTGGTCTAACAAGGTCCACAATATCACAAAAGAATAGATACAAGTGCTAGACAAAAATATATATACATCAAGGAGTCAAAATCTCAAATGTATACAACAAAGAACTACTAGTCTAAGTAGTTAGCCAAAAGTCGGATGATGGTCCGATAAGGAGTCAAGTAGAAGCATCTGTAAAATCTCAGTCTGACCCGAGTATTATTTAAGAAGAAAACAATAAACGGATCAGTCTAGCTATAAATATCAGATAAAATGATATAGAATAAGAGATATGACAAAAACGTATGATAACCATAATGCCATACTATGATAAGTATGTAATTGAAAATCATCCAGAGATTAATCAATATCACAAGAATCTTCTCAAAGATAAAAAAGAATGTCATACTCTTAATTTTTATTCACCAAACCATAAATATTGACAATTATCATTGCCGATCACAAAAGTTAATGACACACAAATTCACCAATGCACAAATATTGATAAAACTTATCAATGAAAATCATGAAAATTGGGGAATCACAAATTCTAGAAATCATCAATGAAAATGCAGAAATCACAAAAAGCGGGAAAGAGGCTTATCACATAACGGGAGCATGAAAACTCACCAACACGTGTATCACAAAACGAAACGCTATTCCATGGTTGCTAACCATTAATTTTTGAGCCTAGGCTCCACTAAAAGGTCCCGAAGACCTTTGAGCCGAAGCTCCACTAAAACGGTCTAAAGACCGTGGGTCGCTACCCCACCAAGCCAAAGCTCTACTAAAATTGGGGTTTAGTCTCCCTCACAGACAAAGAGACATCGCACATTGCTAGTCTAAATCACAAAATGATCATCATTGTAAATTACACTAAGCCAGTAAATAAATGAGTTTAGCTTCATGTCGCATAACCACTAGCTTAACTTAATTATTTACGAACAAATTGTAGAATTCCACTCGAGGTTAAGTGTCAATTACACTAAGTTAGTAAATATACGAGTTTAGCTTAATGTCCCATAACCACTAGCTTAACTTAAATATTTACGAACAAATTGCAGATCTTCACTCGTAAATTCTCCCAAGAGATTCAATCGAACAATTCCAAGAATTAACCGACGAAGTAAACGCAAGCATTTCATACCACTTGTTTTGCTAAGTCGTTTAATTAGATTTCTCATACAAATGAGGTAAAGGTTTGTATATACTAATAGATTGAAAAATGGTTGAAGAAAACAAGTTTTGTAACAAAATAGTGTCGAAATCGTTTAGATGAAAGAGTTTTGATATTTACTACTTGTATAGAGAACCTTTATATTTTTAAAGTGACAAATCACAGAAACGATTGTAGAAATAATCAATCACCAAAGATTCACAATTGAAGGCATGAATCAAAGCCATAAAAATCGATATCGAATCCATCAAATGGATATTCTCAAAAATTCCGAAAAGAAGTCATCAAATTCGACAGAAAATGATAACAATAAGTCAGATCAATAGGAATCGATTAAAATAGGAAACCGCAACAACTTAGGCAAATTGGGCTGAAATAAGAAGGTTCAGACGTCTGGAAATTCCAATTCAGACGTTTGAATCTGGAAAAATAAATATTTCCAGTTCAGTATTCAGACGTCTAAATCAATAATTTCAGACGTCTGAAAATGGCTAATTTTAGCCTTTTTTCCTTTCTGGTTGAACATGAGAAATTTCGGACGTCTAAAATATATAATTCAGACGTCTGAATTTGGAAAATAAAGTTTTTACCCAGAACAATATTCAGACGTCTGAATCCTTTATTTCAAATGTCTAAAACTGAAGCTTTGGGCATTTTCTTGCCTAGGCCAATGATGGCCAAACCATATCGGAAGCAATCGGATGAGTGACGGTTACAAGGGGTTTACGCCAAATGACTACCCAACCTCAAATACTCACCAATACACTCCGATCAACATGTCCAATATCCATATAAGAATTTTCATAGATTTTTTTTTCAAAGCACCAAAAATTGGAATATTCACCAAATCAATCAAAATCAAAATCGAATGAACACGTAAAGATGTTAGGAATTCATACCTAACAATCAAAGATAATTATAGACTTAGATGTGAGATAAAAATCTCACCTTTTTCACAAAAACTAGGATGAAAAAGCTATAGAGCAAGGCAAGAATAATCACTCTTCAATTCTAACCCAAGAAGCTTGAATATAAGCTTAAAAGAAAAACATAACTTAGACTTTAGGAATTTCTGAAATTGAAGGGAGAATGAGTTGGAGAAGAAGAAGAGGATGCTTACCAATAGCTTCTCTTGAATTATGGATCTATAACTTGAATTTGCAAAGAACCTAGGGATTAGGATTTTAGTTTCCAATCTCTTCCTCCATTTTTGATGAAGCTTGAGTGTTAGAAAATGAAAGTGAATGAAGAGAAGTGGGGGTGGAGCTAGAGTTAATAGTTAGGCTAACCCAAACCCAAAGTCCAAAGTGAAAAAGGTCAAATTTGAGCTAGCTCCAAACATATCGAAGTTTATACTCAAAAAGTTCGCAAACGGCGTTTTGAACACAATGGAAGTGGTCCCCGGTCCTAATTTAACCGTTTGCAAAAAGTAGCATTTCGAACTATAATCGGACTGACGATGCTATATTTAAATAAAATATTTAAATATACAATCGTTAAATATGCAGGTTGATACAGACTCCCCTCCTTAAAGAAATTGTGTCCTCGTAATACTTAAGAAGAAAATAAAGGGTAACAACGATAAAAGCACAACAACATAAAAGAAAATTTAAAATAAGAAGTTCACCATAAAGAGTACGAAAGAGTAAGTCCGAACGTGTTCGCTCGATGAATCCTCTGGATTCCCAAGAGCAATCCTTAGGACTTGAGAACCATTGAACTTTTACAAGTAGAACATCTTTGTTTCGAAGGCGCTCAACCTCCGAAGCGATGATGCGAATAGGATGTTGCTCATAAGTCAAATAGGTGAAACTTCAATTTCCTCAATAACACCGGACTCAAGAATAGAATCAAAATCTCGAAGGCATTTCCATAGTTGAGAAACGTGAAACACGTCATGAATAGCAGAAAATAGAGCCGGTAATAAAAGGCGATAACCCACGGAACCAATACGTTCGGTGATGGGAAATGGACCAATATATCGAGGTGCTAGTTTTCCCGATCGACTGAAACGCACAACACCCGTCATAGGTGAAACACGAATAAACACAAAATCTCCCACATAAAATTCTAATTTCCCTCTTCGGTTATCGGCATAGGATTTTTCCCTACTTTGAGCTTCTTTCATCCTATGACGAATAAGGTCAATCTTTTCTGTGGAATCACGAATAAAATCTGGACCTAAAACCAGCTTCTCATCGGCCTCAAGCCAACAAGAAGGAGATCGACACGACCTTCCATATAGTGCCACAAAAGGCGCCATACCAATACTAGATTGGAAGATATTATTCAAGGAAACTCATCAAGAGAAATATGATCTTCCCAACTTCCACCAAAATCAAGAACACATGCACGAAGAAGATCTTCAAGAGTTTGATTCACACGCTCGGTTTGTCCATTGGACTGAGGGTGATAAGCGGTGCTAAAATTAAGCTTCGTTCCCAAAGCTTTTTGAAGACTCTTCCAAAATCCACTAGTAAACAATGGACCATGATTGCTAATAATAGAAGTAGGAACTCCATGCAATTTGATAATTTCTTTAATAAAAAGTTTGGCCAAAAGATGTATGGTTCGGTTGGACCGAACGGGAATAAAATGGGTGGATTTAGTAAGTCTATCAACTATCACCTATAGGCTATCATGGCCCGAACAAGAACGAGGAAGACTGTCAATAAAATCCATGGAAATTTGGTCCCACTCCCAAATTGGAATGTCCAAAGTTTGCAATAATCCACCGGGCCTTTGATGTTCGGCCTTAACGAGTTGGCAAGTCATGCAACACTTAACAAAGTTAGTAATATCATATTTCATTCCATCCCAATAATAAAGTCGCTTCATATCCGCGTACATTTTACTACTACCGGGATGAATGGTAAATTTAGAACGATGAGTATCTTCTAAAATATCTTTACGAAGATTACTAATATCTGGCACGATAAGTCTACCGAATTTCGAATACTGCCATGAGCATCAATATCAAAGTCTTTCAAACCTTCAACATCAATTTTTTCCCTACAATTTCGGCTAAGAAGAGCCAATTTGAGATCTAGCTTTTGAGCTTCAATGATGCGGTCTTAAAGCGAAGGATGAGCCACAAGGCTACATAGAACAAAAGATGAACATAAATCGAATTCACGATCTCGAATCTCACAAGTGGATATAGTCTCGAGATCGTTCCATTTAGATATCATCATGGAAATAACCGCTTGTTGCTTGCGACTAAGGGCATCGGCAACACGATTTCCCTTTCCGGGAGTATAAAGAATATCGAGATCATAAGATGCAAGGAACTCGAGCCAACGTTGTTGATGCAAATTAAGTTCCTTTTGCGAAAATAAATATTTCAAAGATTTATGATCGGTGTAGAGAAAAAAATTTCTCTCCCAAAAATAATGATGCCAAATTCTATAAGCAAAAACAATAGCCGCGACAACTAGATCATGAGTGGCATATCTAGTTTCGTTTGGCTTCAATTGCCTAAAAGCATAAGCAATAATATGTTCTCTTTGCATGAGAACGACACCCAAACTAACACGGCTAGCATAGGTATAAACAACAAAGTCTTGGTTCCCCTTGGGAATCACAAGAATAAGAGTATCGAAAAAAAATTCTTTTAATTGATCCTCTTTCCCGAAAAGCTAAAACTTTCAAAATTACAATTATCGTTATGCAATCATCTTTTTAAAAAAATTACTTTTTTACAAGTCAATTTATTGTGTTTGATTGTCTCATCAAAGCGTTTAGGAAATTTCTATCGATAACGTTGATCAAACGCATCGACCAGAATTCTTAAAGCACTCAATGGGCAAAACAACACAAAATCATCTTCTATATGATAAAAATATCTCTTAAAAAATTTACGAATATTCTTTGTACGTTTTAAGAACAAAATCTAATTATACTTATAAATAAATCTTATGAAAAAGATTTGCAAAATTTTAAATTTTGTTTTCATCCAAAATCAATAAATACAAGAATGGAGTCATCGAGATATTCGTATAATACTCGATGCCTAAAATGGATGAAATAAGCCGGACAAACTGAATGACTTAGCAAGTCATTCATAAGAATCATAACGAGTGCGTAATGCGGTAAGTGGAATGCTAACCCCCACAATTCGTAGCCAAATGAAAATTGGTGGCAAGGTAGAGCTGAAAAGACCTTAACACCACTCAAAAGATTGCTTAGGGAATAATCCTAAGACAAGTTCAAGAATACTGGAAAATTCACAAACTATATGAATGAGAGAAATAACACTTCCCTCATCAAGTGGGTCTAGAGAATGAAATGGTGCCACCAAATTGGAATCGAAATCATTTAGAAAAATAGAAATCTACTTAACAGATTGAAAGTGTCGAAGATGAATAGTCCACTCAGGACATGGAATATGGCTTCATAAAAATCAAGCCAATCCTTTCACAAAAATCGATTTCCGAAACCTAAGTAGCGCATAACATGCAAATCGGCTTGAAAAGAAAAATCACATAAAATAATCTCAACATCAATATAAAGAAACAAAGTGAGTGTTGCGGATCCACCAACCGGATTCGCAATTCTCAAAGAAGTCTCCAAGCCCAAAATGTTTTAAAGAAAAAGAATCAACAAGTTCTTTTGATATAAAATAATGAGATGAACCCATATCAACAAGAACTCGAAAAGAATAATCACAAAACAAATGTAATCAAGGATGGAATGAGAAATACCTTGACCAAGAGAAGTGTCACAAGGGGCCTGCACAACTTTCAACTTTCCCTCTATCCTACTTTGAAGTTTAGGGCAAGAAGATAAATGATGACCCGAATTTTGCAATAGCGGCAAGTAAGGGGTTTCGGACACTTAATTACATAGTGTTCCTTAGAATTACAATTGTAGCATCCTCCATGATTAGGGGTTGGTGTCTTTGCTACCAAAGTAGTTTGCTTCACTTTCTTATTGGGATTAGGGCTTTTGAACTTAATATGCCTCTTCTTGAAAATCCCAATATCACCATCAATTCCTTTATCAGCCTCTTCATGTCGAAGAGTGATATCCACAAGCTGATTGAATGGAACTTCAAGTTTCAGAGGTAAAACCACTTCGGGGTTCTTACTCAAAGCACAAATAAACCTTTGATTCTTTACAAGATCCAAAAGTTGTTGGGCAGACATGAATACGCCATCCAGAGAAGGACTACTGGATTGACCAGCGCTAGGACTGCCAAAACTAACCATCTCTTCTTCTTTAAGAAAGAAAGAAAGAAGAGGAAAAGGTTATTCTCAGAATAAATATCAAACAATCATGATAGATAAAACAAGGCATCACAAAGAAAATAGGATAGAGCGGGTCCAATGACTCGAATAAAATCCTAAGACACGACTCCTAAGATGGACTTAGGACAATGACCCTTGTTAAATTATTCTTCATTGTTCCGAAGTTTGGCTTTGATACCAAGCTGTTACGCCCCACCTCTATACTCACGCCAGCCAAGGACACTACGGGGTAACGCCGTCAACTAGCACGGAGAATAAGCCTGTTGAGGAGCGACCAACTGTATAATTGCTTTGTGAGAGTACCGATATGCCAGATAAAAATATAACTTTTTATCTCCAGAGGAAATCCAACATACCGACACAAACTCAAAGCTGCTACAAGGTGGCTATATGTAATCTTCGGAAACAAATATAGAAATATCATAACACAAATCAGTTACAGAAGTTCATATCTCAAAGGAGGAAACAGATATGAATATTACACATAAAATTGTATATCATAGCAGTGGTTTAACAAGATCTACAATATCACAAAAAAATAGATACAAGTGCTAGACAAAAATATGTGTACATCAAGGAGTCTAAGTCCCAAATGTATACAACAAAGAACTACTAGTCTAAGTAGTTAGCCAAAAGTCAAGTGATGGTCCGAAAAGGAGTCAAGTAGAAGCATCTGTAAAATCTCAGTCTGACCCGAGTATTATTTAAGAAGAAAATAATAAACAGATCAGTCTAGCTATAAATATCAGATAAAATGATATAGAATAAGAGATATGACAAAAACGTATGATAACCATAATGCCATACTGTGATAAGTAACTAAAAATCATCCAGCGATTAACCAATATCACAAGAATCTTCTCAAAGATAAAAAAGAATGTCATACTCTTAATTTTTATTCACCAAACAATAAATATTGACAATTATCAATGCCGATCACAAAAGTTAATGAGACAAATTCACCAATGCACAAATATTGATAAAACTTATCAATGAAAATCATGAAAATTGGTGAATCACAAATTCAAGAAATCTTTAATTAAAATCCAGAAATCACAAAAAGGGGGAAAGCGGCCTATCACAAAACGTGAGTGTGAAAACTCACTAAAACATGTATCACAAAACGGAACGCTATTCCATGGTTGCTAACCATTAATTTTTGAGCCGAGGCTCCACTAAAACGGTCTGAAGTACTTTGAGCCGAAACTCCACTAAAATGGTCCGAAGACCATGGGTCGCTACACCACCAAGCCAAAGCTGCACTAAAAACAGGGCTTAGTCTCCCTCGCAGACAAAGAGACATCGCACATTGCTAGTCTAAATCATAAAATGATCATCATTGATCGATAAGTGTAAATTACACTAAGCTAGTAAATAAATGAGTTTAGCTTCATGTCCCATAACAACTAGCTTAACTTAATTATTTACGAACAAATTGTAGACTTCCACTCGAGGTTAAGGGTCAATTACACTAAGCTAATAAATATGCGAGTTTAGCTTCATGTCCCATAACCACTAGCTTAGCTTAAATATTTACGAACAAATTGTAGATCTCCACTTGAAAATTGTCACAAGAGATTCAATCGAACAATTCCAAGAATTAACCGACGAAGTAAACGCAAGCGTTTCATACCACTTGTTTTGCTAAGCCGTTTAATTAGATTTCTCATACGAATGAGGTAAAGGTTTGTATATACTAATAGATTGGAAAACGATTGAAGAAAACAAGTTTTGCAACAAAATAGTGTCGAAATCGTTTTGATGAAAGAGTTTTGATATTTACTACTAGTATAGAAAACCTTTATATTTTTAGAGTGATAAATCAAAGAAATGATTGTAGAAATAATCAATCACCAAAGATTCACATTCGAAGGCGTGAATCAAAGCCATAAAAATCGATATCGAATCCATCAAATGGATATTCTCAAAAATTCCGAAAAGAAGTCATCGAAGTCGACACCAAATGATGACAATAAGTCGGATCAATGTGAATCGATTAAAATAGGAAACCCTAACAACTTAGGCAAATTTGGCTGAAATAAGCAGGTTCAGACGTCTGAAATTTCCAATTCAGACGTATGAATCTGAAAAAATAATTATTTCCAGTTCAGTATTCAGAAGTCTGAATCAATAATTTCAGATGTCTGAAAATGACTAATTTTAGCCTATTTCCTTTCTGGTTGAACACGAGCAATTTCAGACTTCTAAAATACATAATTCAGACGTCTGAAATTGGAAAATAAGGTTTTTGCCCAGAACAGTATTCAGACGTCTGAATCCTTTATTTCAGACATCTGAAACTGAAGCTTTGGGCATTTTCTTGCCTAGGCCAATGATGGCCAAACCATATCAGAAGCAATCGGATGAGTGACGGTTACGAGGGGTTTACGCCAAACAACTACCCAACCTCAAAGACTCACCAATACACTATGATCAACATGTCCAATATCCATATAAGAATTTTCATAGATTTTGTTTTCAAAACACCAAAAATTGGAATATTCACCAAATAAATCAAAATCAAATGAACACGTAAAGATGTTAGAATTTCATACCTAACAATCAAAGATAATTATAGACTTAGTTGTGGGATAAAAATCTCACCTTTTTCACAAAAACCAGGATGAAGAAGCTATAGAGCAAGGCAAGAACAATCACTCTTCAATTCTAGCCCAAGAAGCTTGAATCTAAGCTTAAAAGAAAAACATAACTTAGACTTTACGAATTTCTGAAATTGAAGGGAGAATGAGTTGGAGAAGAAGAAGAGGATGCTTACCAATAGCTTCTCTTGAATTATGGAGCTATAACTTGAATTTGCAAAAAACCTAGGGCTTAGGATTTTAGTTTCCAATCTCTTCCTCCATTTTTGATGAAGCTTGAGTGTTAGGAAATGAAAGTGAATGAAGAGAAGTGGTGCTGGAGCTAGAGTTAATAGTTTAGGCTAACCCAAACTCAAAGTCCAAAGTGCGAAAGGACAAATTTTAGCTAGCTCCAAACATATCGAAGTTTATACTCAAAAAGGTCGCAAACGGCATTTTGAACTCAATGGAAGTGGTATCGAGTCCTAATTCGACAGTTTGCAAAAAGTAGCATTTCGAACTATAATCCGACCGATGATGCTATATTTAAATAAAATATTTAAATATACAATCGCTAAATATGCAGGTTTTTACAACCGGTCGACATCAAATCTTACGCCTAGATGCGAATCTCCACCAAGGATTCAAATATGAACTGAAAAATTCGAATCGAGCATGGCATACTCTAATTTTCCAAACCTTAGTTTTCTAAACTGCCATGAGAACTCACTGCCGAGCAACAGCAAACCATCTAAAACATGTTCGAATGCCAACAAAAATAGACCATCACCTAGCTCTCATCAAAACATGATTTTTAAAGATCGTTTAGGAATTTTTCGTTGTGCATTCCATTCGATATGAATTTTTAAATGTAAACATTTTTTTAGTTTTCTTTTCAAACGTTCGGCTGGTTATTAAAAAAATAGGAGGAGGGAAACGAATTAGAAGAGGGAAGCATGTTGGAAAGGTACAGTGATTTGAGGTGATAAAAAAACGAGCTGATGTAAATAGAAAGTTAAGTCAATATAAATATATATTATTTAAATTCAAATCATCTTATGCAGCTCAAAATCACAAACTCCTATCGAGGCATGCCATTAGGCGTTCATAATGTTATGCCCCTATTTCGAACGCAATGAAAATGGTTTCGAATCCTAATTCGATCGTATGGAGAAGATAGTTTTTGGACCCAATTATTATATTGAATTTACGATATAAATTTCAGAGCGTTTCTATCACATACCACCAAACAATAACTCTAAAGGTTAGAAAATTCGAAATCCGATAATAATACACCATTGTAGATCCAATGGAACTAGTTTCGTCAAATTCTAATATTGTGTCCCAGAAGGCTATTTTTAAATGTCAATTTAAACTATATATTTTTAAAACCGAACAAATCGCTTTTAAATTCAATTTAATAAGTTTTATTATCTTAATTATTATTAACATAAATTTTGTAAACCTTTAAATTATTTTTATCAAGCTTAAAACTCAAGATTCAATTATTTAACCAAATTTCAATTATTAAACACAATAATTAATTTATCCGATAAATAATTATTTTTGAAATTCAAGCTAAAAATTAACTTTTACACATTTAAAATAAGCTAAATATTCCAATTTCAAATAACCAAAATTCTTGGTCGTTACACTTTTATAGATATTAGTAGTCGAGAGTTTCTTCCTCTCTCTAATGGAAAAAGTTGGAGTATGTTGGGATTTACAAATTTATCCTCCTAGCACTAACTGGTCGATTATTATTATTTAATCTTAGAGTAGGTAGTTTTGAATTTATTATGTTGAGATATACTCATTTGAACGCATGGAGTTGAGAGTATTTATTATTGCTCTCATGTATTCGTTGGGAATCTAGGTCATAAGGTTCACGCCACTATGGAACCCGCCAAATAGGCTAGTGTCCATCCTAGCGGTCTTGATTTCAAGGTCGCGCCGCGGATCTGTGATTTCAATTTGATTATTTGAGGAGGATGAGGCCGAGGGATTACGTTCATTAGAGCCATTGCCTAAACGTCACTTAAGGACCAACAGTCTGTTATCAAGGGCAAGGAGGAGTCGCGTCCAATGCATAGCATAGTCTTGCAGAATGTTTATGACATGCGATGGATATGACATGTGTTTTAGTAAGGGGCTAGCCATTGTAAATCTGTCACTGATTTAGGATTAGTGACAAATTTTTGATGGACTTTGTTGTTAAAATTTTCTTATAGTGTTTTCTATTTAAATAATAATACTTTCCTTAGTGTAGTGTAAAGAGAAAGAAAATATTATAAATTAAATCAGAACTTGAGGTCGAAATCAGGGGATTAGAGGAGCAGCCAAATTGAGGTGCTATATATATATATCTATGTATGTTTGTATTTGTATGTGTGCGTGTACGTGTATGTGTATTTATCTCTCTCTCTACACACATACATATATACATACAAACAGACACGTGTGTGTATCTATATGTGTATCAATACTGAAAAATATCAGTATCATAGCTAGAATATTAATTGTTGTATTAGAAGTCCTTCTAAAGCATAGCACAATCTTGTATTGAAATAAGAAAC
Organism: Allium cepa; assembly: GCA_030765085.1. Classification (NCBI taxonomy): domain Eukaryota; kingdom Viridiplantae; phylum Streptophyta; class Magnoliopsida; order Asparagales; family Amaryllidaceae; genus Allium; species Allium cepa. Next base: position 893,503,462 of record CM060928.1, on the reverse strand, counting down.
TAGGAATTTTTTTTATTGTATGTTTAGTACAATCTTATAATGAATTAAGAAAATACAATGAAAAGTTATATAATTTTTAATTCAAGAACAATTAAAACAAGATTTGATCATTTTTCACACGGTCAAGTAATAATATATTAGTCACTTTTCGATGATAATATTTTAAAAAGTTTACCATGATGAAACTTCATAATTAATGGTGTTGATTTGATTTGATTTAATTGGATTGCTGAGTTTTGAGGCGGTTTGCAAAATATTTTCGGTATGGTTTATTTATTTAATTAATTATGGTTTAAAAATTTTAAATTCATAGTCATTGATGAAATTTTTTAGTTATTGATTGTGTTGTGTTACATTAAATTTGTTTGGATATTTAAATATTTTAGATATGTTGTGTCTTGGTTTAACTGTTTACTGTTGTATTATTTTATGTTTAATTATAATTAATTGTGAATTTGAATTTTGAATGTAATTAATTAAAATAAAATGGATGAAATTGTGCAATAATGATAAATTAGATAAATGAATGAAAAATAAGATTATTTACAAATTCTGAGTGAATTTTGTAAAAAATAGTGATTTAACAAATTAAACTGGAATTAAGGAAAGAAATGTAACAATGTTATTATTTATGAATTTCTATAGAAATTCATAAGTATAAAGGAAAACCTATTTAAACTAAAATTCATAAGACATGTTTCCAAATTTTTAGGTTAATTGTTTTTTATTTCGAAGCAACAATTAAAGGAGTTTGGTATGGAATATTATTATTTTTGAAGTAAAAGTAATAAAATAGTTTTAGAAAATATTAAAGAGGTTTCGATATATATTATTATCTTGATGTAAAATAATAATTTTTTTGAAAAATAATTTGTTGTAAATTGCTATAATGATAGAAAATATAATGTTTGAGGATTTGAAGTAATAGAAGTATAATAAAGGATTTTGAAGTATATTACCACTTTAGAAGAATTATTGTCCTTTTAAGATAAATAAAGTTGATTTAAATAATAAAATAATTTTATACTTAAGAGAGAACAATGGTCGTAAGTATGATGTTTTGGATGGATGTAACATTAATTAATTAATTATTTGAATTATCACATATGTTGTTATATGGCGATGAAATCACATTGGGCCGTATGCATGATATTTCGCTATTATTACTACTTTGTGTGCAGTTAATTGTGATTTTATTGTGTTGGTTTTTATATTATATGGTGATTTGATGTTTGTGTTATTAATATAGTGGGTTAACGCACATTACAACGGTTTGGCATTGTGTTACTAATATGTTAGGTTAGTACACATTTGATAATTTAATGTTGTGTGAATATTATGCTAGGTTAATACACATTTGGTGATTTAGTGTTTATGTTACTAATATAGTGGGTTAGTACACGTTTGTTTAATTTATACTTGTTCAGATGATGTACTACGAATAGTCGATGATTAATACACATGTGAGTGTATTTGTTGTTGTTAGTTTAATTCACATTTGGGGTTGACTTTGGGTTTTGTCAAACATATGTGATGTTTAATGGATGAGTGTGTTATTACTGTTGTTATCCTATATTTATTATGATTGATGGTTATGACTTTGTATGAATAGTGTTTCCTTCTTGCATTGGTTGTAATGATGAATGGGTCCCCAAATCGGTATGTAGGCGTTGTTCTCTTATGTAATAACTCTCGATCCTATGGCCAGAGTGTATAGGATTATGTGTAGTTCAATATGGTTGATACACTTTACCTATGTGTGCGTGCGTGTGCGTGTGTGTGTGTATGTCTATATATTTGTACAGTTGTGGCTGTAAATTTCTAATAATGACATACTCAACCCAAAAGGCTAGTGAACTCAACCGGTGTTTCCTCAATATATGACCAACTAAGATGCCAACTTGAAACCAATGCATCAAAGAAATCAAACTTCAAACCACCAAAAACATCATATTCAACTGGTGTTTCCTCAAGCACTATAGCAATACTTTAAATGAGTATGTGTGTTCATCCTTAATTCTTGAATTAACTGAGATATCATAGAAAAACACAAGGACAAACTTATTTAGTTTCCCCTTGAACACATCATCAATTCTGCCAAAAACAACCTTCATAAACATTCAATGGACCACTTACCCAGCCCCATCCCTCAAAAGTGTTGTAAAATTTTCAAACTTGCTTTTGGGGCTTTGGGTTTTTTGTTTGGAAGAGAAAGAAGAAAAGAAGAAAGTCCCACATGCTAGAAGAATGAAGACTATATTTGTATAAATATAGTTTTCTCATGTGGATGTTGGGGCCTTGGGGCTCCCACATGTTTGCTTTGTTATGAGGAGAGAAGTCATGCAACACCACACGCGCGCCGCCGCCGTCCGTCCGACCGAACCGGGTCGGGTATAGGGTTTGGGTTTCGGGTTCAGATCCAAAAATATTTTTGGATAATATGTGAACAGTAACGGGCTAGATTTCAGCCCGTTAAGGACCCAGAGCCGAAAATTCTAAATTTTAACTGATGGCGGGAAATTTGTAACGTTTTCTGAAACGTTACAAAATGAATGGACACGACCGTTTGTAATAGTTGTGAACCGTTACAAAATGAATAGACGCGACCGTTGCAAACGGTTATGACGCTTGGCGAATAGACACCTCTCCACCACTATAAATAGCAATGCCCAGAACATGTTTCAAAAAATTGTTTTTTCCAACGCTCTTCTTCTTCTTCCTCTTGCACAAATCTGCGACACCAGGAAAGTGTTGCTAATCGCTGCACTTCAATTATTCTATATTTTGTAACATCTGAAAGTGTTGCAAACGCTGAATCATTGCAGATTTGTTTCTTCTTTCTCTTCATTCTATTCTATATAAATTGCATCATCAGAAATCGTTTCTAAAGTGTTCTTGGTTGGATCAAAGTCGTACAAACTTTGAATCCGATTTCGCTGTTTTAGGGCTTCATTGAATCCTGAAAGTCGATAGTTTGATAAGCCATTTGTACCTGGTGGGTTGAACTATTGTCTTAAAGAATCTATTCCATAGAACCTTGTAGTCGGAAGTACAACATTGTCTTCATCTCCATCACCATCAAATTCATATCGAACCGCAAATCCCCAACAAATTTCAGACAATAATTTTCAACCATGGAAGGTTAGAGCGCTTTATAAGTTATGAATCAGCATCTAACTTGATTGGAGCGTTTTGATGGCAACAATTTCACTCGTTGGCAAGAGACGATGAAACTTTTCCTGATCACCTTCAAGTTGTTCTACATTTTTGGAAGATAACTTGAAAGAAATCCCAGAGGAAACTGATAAAGATGATGATGCTTTAAAGGCTAAACGTGCTAAGCGCAAAGAGGACGATCTCCTATGCAGAGGCCATATTCTGAATGCGCTATCTACTCCGGTCTGCAATGCTCGTAGGACCTTGGAAATAGCAAAGGCACTATGGACTGCCCTGGAGAATAAGTACCGCATATCCAAGGCAAGTAATAAAAAGTTTCTTATTTCTAATTTTATGGATTTCAAAATGGTGACCAATAAGTCCATAATTGGACAAGTAAGCGAAATCTTACTGTTGGTGAATCAACTTAAAGATGCTGAAATTGATCTCCCTGAAACTTTTGTTGTTGGTGTTATAATTTCTAGACTTCTATATAGTTGGAATGATTATAAGAAAAAGATGAAACATGCTAAAACAGATTATAATTTAGATAGTTTGCAGCGTCGTCTTCGTATTGAAAAAGACTCTCGTAAACGTGATCTAGATGATAATCCGCAAACCGAGTCCCATTCTAAGGCAAATAATGTTGAAATTACTGATAAATTAAAGTCAAAGAATGAGACACAGTTTAAGAAGAAAACTCATTTTAAAACTAACAACAAAAAGAAAGGTGCTTATTATTTTTGTAACAAGCCCGGCCACTATGCCCGAGACTGCCGTCTGCGGAAGAAACAACAAAAAGTGAATGTGGTGGAAGACTTGCTTGTGGCTGTAGCGCAAGAGGCGAACTCTGTTAGTGGCAATGATAATGATTGGTGGTTTGACACTGGAGCAACCATTCACATTTGCAAAGACCGTAATCTTTTTAAGAGTTACGAAGAAAATAAAGGAGAAGCCAACGAAGTTACTGGAGCAATTAAGATTCCAAGCAAAGTTCTGGGAAAAGGCGCTATAGAACTTCCTCTCACCTCTGAAAAATTTCTTACATTATTCACTGTATTTTATGTACCTAATATGTTTACGAATTTGGTCTCTAGATACCTTCTTAATAAAGGAGGATTCAATATGGTGTATGAGTCTGATACGCTAGTGTTGTCTAAGAATGGTAAATTCATTGGACAGGGATACTCTTGTAATGGCATGATTAAGTTGAATCTAATAAAGAAATCTTCTGTTTATATTGTTGATTCTATTAATTTATGGCATGGTAGATTAGGACATGTTAATTATAAATCCATTAGAAATATGAATAAAGTAGGATTAATTTCTGATTGTGATTTCGATACCATCTCTAAATGTGAAATATGTGTTCAAGCAAAAATACACCGAAAATCCTTTAAATCGGTAAAAAGGAAAACTAGTTTGCTTGATTTGGTATATAGTGATGTGGGTGACTAAAAAAGTCATATCACCTATGGTGGTAACCAACACTATATAACATTCATTGATGATTATACTAGATATGCATATGTATATCCAATGAGAACTAAAGATGAGGCTTTTGACAAATCCAAAATTTACAAAGCAGAGGTCGAAACACAATTAGGAGTTAAAATTAAAATATTACATTCAGATCGTGGTGGTGAATATTTCTCAAATGAATTCAGCTTGTTTTGTAAACAACAAGGTATAGTTCACCAATGTACTGCCCCATCTACACCATAACAAAATGGTGTAAAAGGAAGAATAGAACTTTAGTAGAAATGGTTAATGCCATGCTCATAAGTTCTAATTTACGTTATTACCTATGGGATGATGGTATGTTATCTGCGTGTTATATTTTAAATGGAGTACCACTTAAAAAGAATAATATTTCCCCTTATACATTTTGGTTTAATACGAAACCTAACCTAACTAGACTTAAAATTTTGGGTTACTTAGCATATGTTAGAAAACCAGACCCTAAACGACCAAAGTTAGGAAATAGAGCATTTAAATATGTTTTCATAGGATATTCACTTAATAGTATAACTTTTAAATTTCTTATTCTTGACACCCTAGAAGTTATAAAATATGTAGATGTAGAATTTTTTGAAAATCAGACTGTTGAGATCCTATTGAGATCATCTAGTCCCAAACCTAGTATGACTAATGATATTAATGACGATGATTATGCTCCTGCTTAAAAAGCAAGGAAGTGTCACTACCAGATAATAGTACTGGACAACGGAGAAGTAAAAGAGCGAGAATGGAGAAGGACTATGGTCCTAACTTCATTACATATCTTGCAGAAGGCAATAAGGACGAAGTCCTTAATGTCACTAAATATGTAATGAACGTCGATGACGATCCCAAAACTTATTCTGAGGCTATGAGTTCCAGAGATTCTAATTTCTGGAAAGAAGCTATCAATGATGAAATGAATTCTATAATGATAAACCAAACATGGGTTTTAACTGATTTACCTCCTGGTGCTAAACCTATATGATGTAAACGGATATTCAAGAAAAAGTTGAATACAAATGGATCCATTGATAAGTTTAAAGCCAGATTAGTTGCTAAGGGATATAAGCAAAGACATGGAGTAGATTACTTTGATCATATGCTCCAGTTGCTCGCGTATCTTCTATACGCTATTTACTTGCACTTGCATCAATTCGTAAATCAGATATACATCAAATGGATGTAAAGACTGCTTTTCTAAATAGAGATTTAGAAGAAGAGATATATATGGAACAACCTGAAGGTTTCAAAACCCCAGGCCAAGAAAAGAAAGTTTGCAAATTACTGAAATCTCTTTATGGCCTGAAGCAAGCTCCCATACAATGACATGAGAAGTTTGATAAAGTTGCACTGTCATATGGATTCATTGTTAATGATGCTGATAAATGTATTTATAGCAAATGGATAACAACGGTATTGTTATAATATGTTTATACGTTGATGACATGCTAATATTTGATTCCAATATATCCTATGTGAATGAAACTAAAAAAGTTTCTGTCTTCTAAATTCGATATGAAAGATCTAGGAGTGGCTGATGTAATTTTGGGAATTAAAATTATTAGGAAAGAGGGGGAGTTATTACTAACTCAATCTCATTACATAGAGAAATTCCTACAAAGTATGGTCTTTACAATGACAAACCAGCACCAACTCCTTTAGATCCTAGTATTTAATTAGAAAAGAACACTGGACGTACTATCTCTCAACTAGAGTATTCTAGTGCTATTGGGAGTCTTATGTATGTTATGCATTACACTACACCAGACATCGCACATGCAATAAGCGTATTGTGTCGATTTACGAGTAATCTAGGTTTTGAACATTGGAAAGCTATTTCCAGAGTTTTATCTTATTTGATAAGAACCATTGAATATGGTTTATCTTATAAAGGATATCCTACTGTAATAGAAGGATATAGTGATGCAACCTGAAATAATGTAGAATCCAAATCTAAATCTACGATTGGAATGGGTCTTTACATTAGGAGGCGCTGCTGTGTCTTGAGCTTTCAAGAAGCAGACCTGTATTTCTGACTCAACAATGTTATCAAAATTGATTGTATTAGCAGATGCTTGTAAAGAAGCGGAATGGCTTAGGAATTTATTAATGGAAATCCCTTAATGGAAGAAGCCATCTCCAGCAGTCTTGATTAAAGCAACGATATATAATGTGTCTAATAAGACATATAATGGAAAGTCTAGACATGCGAGTGTAAGACAACAAATGGTGAGACAGTTACTCAAAAGAGGAGTTATAACTGTTGACTACATAGAAACGAAGAAAAACTTGGCCGGCTCACTTACAAAGAGTCTTCCAAAGGCAATGGTTTATATAAAGTCACAAGAAATGGGACTAAGGTTTATGAATGAAGGTTGATCATCCTTAATAGAAACCCAACTTATGTGTTGAAATGGATAGACAAAGTTCAGTGGGTACCAACAAGTTAAGAGGATGATTATGGAACACTAAATTGATAATCCCTTAATATTTAGTGTTGGATTCTACAAGAACAAAGGATGGATATATATCCTTAATAAGTCTAAAAACCTTAAAAGGAGTATCGCATAAACACCTTAAGAGACTTACCTATATGAGTATGGAAATTAGGCTGTTTCCTAGGAAAGTAAGACCGCTTTCTAAGTTGACTTATGATCCAGGATTTAAGCACATGGCCGTTAACGTGCTGAGCAATGCAGAACACTTTGTGTGATTGTTCCAGTTTTATCATTAGGGATACTTGGTTCAAGATTCATTCACTGTAGAATCTCGATAAGGCTTTGAATGGTTTACACTAAGTAAAGGTTCAAATCCAAAAGATACCTTTTACTTATGTGTTGGTTTTCACGATGATGCAAAACTTGATCTTAGAACTACATATGCTCGATCCCACTTGGGTATGTAGGAAGTCACTCTAGTGATGCAGCCGTTCTATTTATTTATTTTGAAATTTAGGGGAGATTGTTGTAAAATTTTCAAACTTGCTTTGGGGGCTTTGGGTTTTTTGTTTGGAAGAGAAAGAAGAAAAGAAGACAGTCCCACATGTTAGAAGAATGAAGACTATATTTGTATAAATATAGTTTTCTCATGTGGATGTCTGGGCCTTGGGGCTCACACATGTTTGCTTTGTTGTGAGGAGAGAAGTCATGCAACACCACACGCGTGCCGCCGCCGTCCCTCCGACCGAACCGAACCGGGACGGGCCGGGTCGAGTTCGGGTATGGTTATGAGTTTCGTGTTCGGATCCGAAAATATTTTTGGATAATATGTGAACAGTAACGGGCCAGATTTCAGCCCGTTAAGGACCCAAAACCGAAAATTCTAAATTTGAATTGATGGCGGGAAATTTGTAATGTTTTCTGAAACGTTACAAAATGAATGGACGCGACCGTTTGTAACAGTTGTGAACTGTTACAAAATGAATAGACGCGGTCATTGCAAACTGTTGTGAAGCTTGGCGAATAGACAACTCTCCACAACTATAAATAGCAACGCACAGAACATGTCTCAAAAAAATAGTTTTTTCCAGCGCTCTTCTTCCTCTTGCACAAATCTGCGACGCTTGGGAAGTGTTGCTAATCGCTGCACTTCCAATTATTCTATATTTTATAACATCTGAAAGTGTTGCAAACGCTAAATCGTTGCAGATTTGTTTCTTCTTTCTCTTCATTCTATTCTATATAAATTGCATTATCAGAAATCGTTGCTAAAGATTTCTTGGTCAGATCAAAGTCATACAAACTATGAATCCGATTTCGCTGTTTTAGGGCTTCATTGAAGCTAAAAGTCGATAGTTCGATAACCCGTTCATACGTGGTGGGTTGAACTATTGTCTGAAAAAATCTATTCCATAGATCCTTGAAGTCAGAAGTACATCATTTTCTTCATCGCCATCGCCATCAAATTCGTCTCAAACCGCAAATCCCCAACAGAAAGGCCTTGTTCATCTTCTTCTCCACCACGGGATCGTCCATATCTCGATAAAGGGTTGGGAGAAATTTGGATCTGAAGGCGTCATCTATGATGAGGTCAGACCCCACTACATGAGTATGTTGCGGTGTTGTGGTATGGGTGAATGGAGGGTAAAGCGGTGGTGGTCGGTAAAGATGACAGTATGCGGGGGGCCCGAGCGAGAGAGATGGTGGAGTTGAGTTGGGGGAAGGATAGTTTCCGCGATGGACGAGAAGTAGTTCTATGGTGGAGTTGTCCTGGATTTTGATTTTGATTTTGAGTGATCTATGGAGTGAGGATTGTTTTGGATTTTAATTTTGACTTTATATGCCTCTAAGCTTATAACATAAAAAATTAGCAACTATTTGAATGTTAATATCAAATATACTAGTAGCGGTAATTGTGGAGCTGCCACGGTGAGCCGCGATGTGGAGACTGGACCGCGTTATTTTAATTGAATTTAATTAGAAAGTGAAAAGTAGAGAGGGATCTAAATGGTCACAAGGACGTAGAAAGAGTGCAGGAATTTTTTTACGTCATTCCCATGCATTTTCAAGTCTGTTCACCCTTGGTAGGTACTTTCGAATATGGAAGTGTCATATCTGTATCCATATCCGAAATTATTTTCGAACATCAGATATCGTATCGGCGGATGCAGACGAATATCAGATATTCTTCAATCAGTTCACAACCACTAAATGCAAATTTTGATTTATTATAAATCTATTTATGCACTAAATATAAAAAATAGTAAATACACTAAGAAAAAATAATTATAATCGGTAAAATTTGATTTCTATATGTAACATATTTTATTATACCTGGATAAAGTAGTAAACGACAATCATTTTGTGTACTAAAATACATGAAAATTTACAATAATATTGATAAAAACTGGACGGATAATTATCACATACGGCAATATCCGTATCCATATCCTTTTTCTAATATTGGACAATTTTTCATAGTTCGGATACGGATACGGATGGATTTCGTAATTTTTGGGTATTCTTGATAGCCCTACCCATGCCCCTTTAAATAACTTAGGGAATGTAGGAAATATCCTATGCCTTTTCTACGTCTTGAAAAATATAAAGGGCGTAGAGAATGCGTCGGAGATTTTTACGTATTTCCTACGCCCAACCATTTGTCGTAGGAATAGTGTAGGAAATTCCCTTATTTTAGACTATCACTGTTAGAGTTTATTCAAAAGGGATGGTAGACAACTGTGACGATCCACCTTTTTAGACGATCTAAATCGATTATAAACCACACATGCCTAGCTCAAACCATTCAAAAGAGAGGATTGTCAATTGGGTATAATAAGAAAATAAGAAGAATGAAAGGAAACAAAAAAAAGAATCTCCTAGTGGAATTACAAAATATAATAATAAAATAAATAGTTCATTAAGCTGTTTTATAATATACATTTGATTATTAAATTTACAACATAATCGGAGTACGATAAAAAACATACCAAAATGATGCTGCGGAATAATACTTTTAATATAATATACCAAACTCTGTCTTCGTCCTCTAGAAATAATGTCACCAAACACTAAAAAACTGAAGCTGAGCCTAGCTAATGAAAAGACAAAATAATCGAATCAGAAATAAAAGTTCTTATGTAACTTAAATTAACAGCAAATAAATATGAGTGTGATAGCTTCAGAGATAATTACGGAATTTTACATCTTCTATCTAGTGTATACGTGCGTGCAATAACTTAAGAGATGTTACGGGATTTTCCATCCCCTTAGGATCCGTTTAACTATCTCTATGTAGTAAGATACACTATATATGTGATGTCTAATCAATAAAGTAAATATTTTCTTAGCATTAAGGCTGAACATTGATCCCCCTAACATATTTTGAAGCAGGTAGTCTATGCAGGTCCTGTAACACAACCAGTAACGTCGGTAGCTAGTGAGTCCCCGATAGGTACCATACTAAAACAAGATCGTAGTGGCTGCAAATAAGGATTAAGAGTATGACAAGGAACGTGAGGTAATGCCAAGGTAGGATACTACCAGTTCGGGGCACAGGGCTGGTGGTAACGCATCGTAGCTATGACCGCACACCAGGTGCAATACCCCAAAATAAAATCAAATCAAGGTGCATCGATCGAGCCAACATCAATATAGTAATACGAAGAGGTGTGTCCTCTAGGGGTAGTTAGGCCACTTGGCCCTAATATGCCATCATTTTTAGTCATTTCAAATTGGCACAAGTGCCAGGATTATCCATCATCGTTCACTTTCTGCAAATCCAGCAATCGTTCACCTAATTCAGTGACTTCATTCTGGATCATCCACAACGTACATAGTTGTTAAAGTGGTTCCAATATTAACAATGAGTATGCCAATGAGAGGACCCAGTCTCTTTAACAACCAAACGTCATTTTTTACACCGGTTGGTTCTTTTACGTTTCAGAATCGGTTTATATTTGATATCAAAATATCATATTCAATTCAAAATATCCTTCATTTCAAAATCATCATATTTAACCAAAATATGTCATTTTCACTTGAAAATACCATTTCAAGTTACAATTTAGGTTATAACCTCATTTAACCACATTCTCATTTAAATTAACGATTTAAACATAAATATCTCAACCTTGCACAGTTTGAAAATTTGGAAAATAGTTGGAATAGTTTAAATAGTTTGATATAAAAAGGATTTGGGTATTGAAAATAGTTTATATAGTAAAATAGTTTGGAAAATCAAAATTATGTGAATATTAAAAAAATAGATTTTAAACAGTTTGTTTCAAAATAATTTATTTTCGAAAATAATACCAAATCAAACAGTTTCTTTTCATTTCCACCATTCTGGAACCCATGTTCAAATTATGAATCAACAAAACTCAATTTCCAATCTTTCAATTTAATTGACTCAATTTCAATTTAGTTTCAAATCCACTTGATTCAATTTCAATTTGAAATAACTTCAATTTCCGAATATATTTTTATCATCAAATTTGATTCCAATTTTAATTTACTGATTTAAATCACTAAAATCAAATTAACCTCATTGTTCAATTTTTAAGATACAAATCCTTAAAATAATTAAAATTTCGAAATTAAAGTCATATATCGAATATAACTTCACATTTCCAATTTGATTCTTTAAAACAATTTCTTTTAGCCCGTTTCAATTTCACATTTCAAAGCTCGAAGTAGAAATAATTCAATTCATATAAATCCACAATTTATTTACTTTAAAATAATGTCATTTAATCAAAATCCAAATTCAAGATTTTTAAAACCATTGAATTTAACAAATCCGGTGTCCATCTATAATTTTTTACCCTATGGCCAAGTGATCAGTTAATTCAATTCTAATTCATGGGTTGTATATATATCATTTCAATCCAAAATTAGTTGGCATAGGTATATATCATTTCAACCTATTTTTTAGTTTATTCGAAATATTTCAACTGACAATTTACAGGGTGTCAAATAAATTATAGGATAATAACGGATATTTATTCAAAAATAAATGAACAACCATGCATGCAACTTTAATTAATAGGCATATAATAACAATCAACATCAAATTCAATCAACATATCACAACAGATTCAAATCATCGATTGTCGGTGTTTAGCAAGCAATTAAATGGAAATATAACTCAATATAAAATTCAATTTCAATTCAAATGTCAGTTTAAACTACAAAATAGCAGCCAAAAAATTTCTTATCACTTCATAAATTTAATTTAACTAATAAAAGAATTCAGTGTTGTGTGAGTGGGTTAAATCACTCACCTTCGATTTCTAGTCGATTTAAAATCCAAATAAATCCCAAAATTTGAACAATCTCAAAATCAAAGCAAACAAGTTTCATACTGTTCGAAATTTCGATACGATCGCAATGGAGAGAACTGCACGTGAATCCGAGCTTGTATGCAAAAGTTATTAATGTTAGAAGATTTGAATATTAAAATTAAATTTAAATTAAAACAAAGGGAAAATCTATAAAATCTACCCTCCTCAACCCAAGCTCATGCCCTAACCCGCTTCAGCCTCAATCAAGAACCCATGACCACCACTAACAAACCTCATGTCGTGCCACCTACAAGTGCCACCACCGCGATTTGACCACGTTACGCCACTCCTCTCGGCCCACGCCGCAATCCCACATGGCCACGCGTCCAACTCCGAACACCACCATCATCAGTCCACTGCCGCCTTTTAGTGCTATTTCTAGCGATTTTGGTAACTTTCCACCCAAACTAGTACCATAGATCTACTCTATTGATCGCCCTCTACAAGCCTATACCTCTCGATCGTCGATTGGTCGATGATCCGTCGCTAAATCCAAAATCATAGCAACAGACGGCTAAAAATGATCGTCGATTTCTGGACAAATAGAGCCTCTAATGAAAAAGGAATTGCAGAGAGAGAGAGAGAAAGAGATTGCGTTTGTCGAGAGCTTTCCAACGATATATAATTTGATGTGGTTTGAATTTTCAATTTGATTTTGAATTTGCAATTAGGGTTTGAGTGTCTGCTATTGAAAAGGAACATGTAATGGAACATATAGATAGAAATTGTAAGTACAGACAATGAAAATAAGAAGCTGCTAGGGTTTATAACAGATCGAATCGGGTCGAAACGATAACAACGACCCAAAAAGCCCGTTTCATTTTCGAAACGAAAATATGTCATCCAATATATCAAAATATATGCTTTCGATATTTATAAACTCAATGGAACTAATTTCAAACCCTAATTCTATTGTATATAGAATTTAGATTTTAAAATCAGATTATATTCATTTAAATTTTATTAACTGATTTTTACGTGTTTTGAGCTCGCATGATCAAATGATAAGTCCGATCGCTACGAAATTTGAAATCCTATAATAATTCACTATTACGGATCTGATGAGACTAGAATCATCGAAATCCGAGACAGTGCCCAAAAGGCTAATTTCACATGTTAATTAAATAAATTATTATTAAATTGTTTTAATCACTTTTAAATCCTAAATTAAAAGTTAACAATTTTTATCATTTCTGATTACACAGAAATTAGTAATCTTTTAATATTAAATATTCCATGCTAAATCAAGGATTTAAATTATAAATTTGCTTCAGCGTTATATTACAACAAAAATAAAACCAGTCGTCATAATTTAAATTTCAAATATCTTATTTAACTTTATATTTTTAATTATCAAAAATACGGGTCGTTACAATCTCCCCGTCTCAAAACTTTTGTCCTTGAAAAGAAACAAGAAAAAATCAAGAGGTTTGGTATGTGTTATTCAAAATAGTCAATTTACAAACAATTAAACATACATATTTCGGTTTAAAAAAAATTTGAAAATGACTCGACTTTTACAAAAAAATTATGTCCTAAATTTATGGAAAATTTCGGCAGAGTCTCCTTTGCGCGGTTAGGTCCGAAAAATAATAATATCAACAAGCACAATATTTATATAAACAATATTTCAATAATGAAATATCCCAAACCGTGGGAAAAACAATAAAATACCATTCCAAAATCCACAACCCGAAAACGTACCTATTTGTCGGGCAAATAAACTTTATTTACGAAAACCAAAAGTAGTAGCTATTGCTTCCATAAACCTGTATTTGACTCACATAATGCAAAAGAGTTAGAATATGTAAAATGAGAAATATATTAGATGTTTCAATTAATAATACAAACAACACAACATAATAATAGTCTTACGCAAATAAAATAGTACAACCATCATATACAACAAAAGAATTCATCATACATCCATCGCAATCAAGACAAATGTTTTGTCCAGGTTTAGACACTTTTCATCATACAAGAATGGCAAATAAACTACCAAGGGTAACTTGCGCTCAACAGTCTTCGATAATTACTTAATAGATTATTCATACAACCTTAAACAAATTGAAGTATCATTTCTCAAACATCCCATAAGCCAAACAACAATGAATTTTAAATATTTTTTAAGTTCATTCTATTGGTTTCATTTTTTTATCATTTACTTTCATTTATTTTCATTCATTCATACAATGTCGATATTTTTCATTCATTTATTTACATAAAAATTTTCCATTCAATATTTGAAATCATCAATAAATCCATTCTTAAAGTATTACATTTGTTTCTTTGTAGTTTAATTCACATTTATTATCTACTTATATACTCGATTTCCATTTAATATTCATATTCATTCATGAATCATTTCATCTTAAGTTTCTTAACTTTATTTTATTCTCATTTATCTCTTCATATATAGCATCACTTAATATTAAAACTAGTTATGAATCATTTCAATAGTTTCTTTAAGTTTATAATCATTTACTTAAATAGTATTCACATTTTACTATTCAATTTAATTATTGAGAATTTCAAAACATTCACTTAAGTCTATAATATTTCTTGTAACATCTTATTTTTTTTCATTTATAAACATATATTCATTTTGAATCATTTTTGTTACTTAAGATTTTACTTGTATAATATTCTATTACATATTCATTTTTTTATAATATTTCAACGTTTTATACATTATTGGTAAGTTTTATATAAGTTTTAAAATGTAACTGAATGTTATACAAATTTATCTTATTCATTTTAGTTAACAAAAATGTTCAACAATTTACATCTTCTTAATTTTCATTATCATTTAATTTACAAGTGACGAATCTCCAATTTCTTTATGGTTATTAAATACTCATCTCTTATTTTTTTCTCATTTTGAAAGTTTTCAATTATTTAAAATTTCACTTTATTTCTATAACTGAAAATCATTAATTAACAGAAACTTAAGAATTCAAATACCGGGTTCATTTCTAATCACTTAGAAATAATATATACTTATATCTTTTATATATATATATATCTAATCATATTTAAACATTAAAAGATTAAAAATTTGTTTCACCAAACAACTACGTAGCAAAGCTACTATATTGGTCCTCCCACTTTGAAACTCGAAAATGAAAGTCAATGATGTCGCGGTCATCACCTAAATTATCTTTCAGCGACAAAAGAAGGGAGTACAAAATTTGTTTCCTTTCAAAAATTCTTTGAAAACATTTCTTTCAAGTGCCTTTTTGAAAACATTTTGAAGACGTTTCTATTTGCGAATGCTTCCAAATAATACTAATATTATATTCCAATATCATTGAAAACCAATTTCAAAATTCCGAAACTTAAGTTCTCAAATTTCCAATTAAATTCATTTTATTGGTAAATCACTAACCATATTTGTAAAATTACTTTTTCTTATAACATACAGTAGTTAATAGTTCTGAAAAAATATGACTAACCAAACAATAAATGACAATAATTAAACATTATTATTTCGTAATAATCAACACAACAAAATAACAAAATCAATTTACGAAAATTATATATACATATATTAATTTGTATATATACAAAATATAATACTAGTTAAATTATTTCGTTTACCTATTTATAACAAACCTGATTTGGAGATTACATATATATATATATATATATTTAAATTATAATAGAGGTTATAAATTAATATTGTAAATAAAAATATAATTGGAGATTTAAAAAATTTTATTTGGAATAAAAAATAAATTTTGTAATTAAAATGGGAAAAAATAAAGTTTGGAACTTTATTTTGTTTAATTGGGAATAAAATATGGATTAGATAAGTATTTGGTTTAAATAAATTGAAATATTGGTTTTTTATTAGTTCGAGCTAATAATTTAATTAGGTGATGTATTTCAACGTTAAATTGTTGAATAAATCTAATGTAATGGAAATAAAGTTCTAAAAACTTTATTTTGAAAATTTGAGTAGAAAATAATCAAACTGCAAAATTATTTGGGTAAATGCAACAATGTTGGAAAACATTATTAATATTAATCCTTTATTGAATTTAAAATGAGAAATATGAAGATATTATGTGTTTTACTAAAATAAAAGATGAAATACTGTTTGAAAATAATGTTTTGATGATTAGAAATGTTAAAATGAATTATAGTAATTTAATTGACAAGAAAACATTTTTTGTACAAATTGTTGGAGTGAAAATAGTGTTTTATAATAAAATTGTGTAAATTATGAAATATGGATAAATATAAGGTTTTATTTATAAAAAATAACATTTTATTATTGAAATAAATTTTATTTAGTTAGAATAACAATTTTATTTTCATGCAAATGGGTTGTATATATTTTACTTGGCTTAAAATGAGAAAATCGGCATATATATTGATAATATAGGTTATAAATATACATTTCTTTGTAATTTCACTAAGTAAAAATTGGGTCTGGGCTTATTGGGTTAATATTTGCACCCATTTGACTAATCTGGAGACTTTGAGGAGAAGGAAATAGCATGTACATAACTTTCTTTCCACCATCTTCTCCAAAAATACATTCACAGTAAAAGAAAATAGAAATCCATGGCTACTACATGTTAAATTCAATTTCCACTCAAAATTTGATACAAATTCAAAGAGAAATATCACCAAACCAAGATTATAAAAGGTGATCTCCACCAATACTAAATCTATCTCATCAAAAATCTTGAATTAGATATGAATTTTCTATAAGAAATTCTACTTGTTCTGCATGTTTCTTTTCTAGCTTTTACAGGTTGTTGAAGGTCGTTTCTCCACCAAAAGCTTCCAACTTCATTTTGAAATCACCCAAACACTTATTAAATCATTGAGCTGCGTTCAAAACTCACAATTTCTATAAATCAAGCTTTGCTTGTAAAGAAAATTGCTCAGAAATAGTTACTGTCTACATTCTATTCTCTATTTATTATTTCCTAGCTTTCCGGTTTCTGTTTACTACTTTGAGCATCCATAACCCTTTGATTTTCGCTTGAACTGTTGCCGGATCTTTTCCGAAGTGTCGTTTGGTTGTTAAACTTGTTTCATGTCAAATCTTAGTCCTTAGTTCATTTGTTTACTATGTGAAATATTATTTGGAAGTTCAATAAGAAGAAGGAATCACCCAAGGAAATAAACTCCATAGCCTGGGTCGACAGGTAGGTCGACCCAACATTCTCCAGGTCGACCTGGCCATTGGCCTGGGTTAGCTCCTGTTGTCCCAGGTATGAGAAGTTTTGGCCATTGTTTTTATACTTTTCGCAGCACTTTGTCGTTTTTGCTATGATTTTGGTCCTAATTCCTTTGCAATTTTGAGATGTTTTTGATGATGGTTATGGGCTATGATATCCATCAATGGGTTAGCCAAGATTTAGAGGAATTTGGAATTTAAAATGTTGAATTTAAACTCGATTTATATTTGAATATCGATTGGGTGTATTTCCAACGTTTTCTTGATTCTCAAGCACTATTTCTTCCGAATAAGTTTTAAGAAAATTTCTAAATTTTTGTGTTTTTGAAATCTTTATTAAACATTTTTATATTATTATTAAATTATTTCAAGTTATTTAGATATATTCAAGCAAATTTTGAATAAAATGTCTTCAAAATGATTTCATAAAATTATTTTTAAAATCCCGTTTTCTCAAGTAAATTATTTTATAAATAATATACATTATTTTTACACTATTCGGACGTATGAGAAAGAGAATTAAACGTAGTAAAACCCATGGTATGGGACACGTGAGCTTACTTAAATGGTTAACTCCAGACTAATACGATCGAAACTATGTAGGTAATTGATTCTGAGTTATTTAGCCAATTTATGGCGAGTTTTTGAGATTATAATTCCTATCTTTAGGAATTATCTAAGAAGGCCCATATTTGGTGGGTTGTGATTCGAGATCTACTATTCTAGGAGTATGATCTATGAGAACATGTTGTAATGTTTTACTTGCCGATGAGATGAGGTGAATTTGAGTTTCTGAGTTTTGATATTTTATGATGATTTCTATTTCTTGATGTGGCAATGACTAGCGGTTAGTAAACCGTTAAGTGCGAAAGTGTGGTATGGGACGCACGTTAACACTTTTCGTGTTCCTATATGTGAGTTGTGACACATTCTGGGATTGCTAGTACTATAAACCTTCGGGTCATCTGGGATTACAAATTCGGTCGTCTGAGATTTACGACTTTAGTCTTCTGGGAGGGGCACCAAATATATATAATACCGAGGGGATGGCACATGCGGCTTCACTTCGGCATGCAAATGGGATTTGGCCAATCCAGGGAATTTTATGATTTTTTGATTTCGATTCAACAGTTTGAGATGGTGAATTTACTTATAGCCTTGAGTTAGAGAAAGTCTTATATGTATATATGTGTTTTATGGTGATTTCGACATTGGGATTATAAACTCTTATCGAGTTTCATGATTTTTGATTTAGAGATCTTGATGATTTAACAGATGGCTTATATGTTGCTTAGGTTCATTTACATTGTATAACCCTTGAATGTTAAACCTCTATGCTATGTTAAACCTTATCAAGTGATTAACTTTGAGCCTCTGTGGAATACCTATTCTTAGTTGTATAAATAGACTTTCTTATATCATTCGTTTATCTTAAAGGGATGTTTCCCTTATGCACTTTTATTCCTTTATCTTTTACTAATATCAAGTTCTAGTTAGCCTAACACGTGTATCTATTACTCGAGTCAGAGCGAGTTGTAGGTTAGCTTTTGGACCTGTGTATTTATGTTGCTATTCTATGACTTGAGATTGTATCGTTATCATTATTTTGTTTCTGAATCGATCCTGTAGCCACCACAGTAGTTTTTTAGGAAGGAATTAAGTATGTCGAATACTCGTAATAAAATGAAAAAAAATGAGTGCAAAATCTGACATACTTAGCTCTTATCTAATGCAAGAGTATGATGGTCGCCCTGAACCAGCCATACTCTCCGCATTAGCAGATAGAATTACTATGTAATTCTGTTTATTAATGTGGGTCTCAAGGTGGGACATTACACTATTTTTAAAACAATATTGTGTCAGTCCGCCCTATTAAGTGTTTAGAAATCCCTATCGATGCCATAGCGTCTCATGCACCGATCAGAATTTATAAATATTGAACAGAACAACTTAACACAATTCAAAACATTTCTACAATACTAATTAATACACTCTCTCGCATATATACTCTCAAACCCATTCTAGGGCTTTAGTTATCCTATCTTTAATGAGTTTACCACAAATAGGCTGAGGTATCTCTAAACTAAAGTTTTGATACCAACTACGACATCCCACCTTTTTAGATGGTTTAAATCGACAATAAACCACACATATCTAACTCAAACAATTTAAAAGAGAGGACTGTCAATGAGGTTTAATAAGAAAACGAGAGGAAAGAAAGGATACAAAACACATAATCTCGATGCAGAATGATAAAATATAATAATCAAATAAATTATTCATGAAGCTGTTTTACAATAAACATTTGATTACATAAATTTACAACATAATCAAAGTACAATCAACAACATACCAAAATGATGCAGCGAAATAATGCTAATAATATAATATACCAAACTCCATCTTCGTCCTCTAGAAATAATGTCTTTAAACATAGAAAAACTCAGGCTGACCCAAGCATAATGAAAATACCAAACACTCGAGTTAGAATTAAAAGTTCTTATGTAAGTTAAATCAATAGAAAATAAATATGAGTGTGACAGCTTCAGATGTTTAAGTGATTTTACATCTCTTATCTAGTGTATACATGAATGCAGTAACTTAAGAGATGTTACAGAATTTTCAAATCCCTAAGGATCCATTAAACTATCTCTATGTAGTAAGATACATAATATATATGTAATGTTTAATTAGTAAAGTAAATGTTTTTCTTAGCGTTAATTCTTTACGTTGATCCCCCTTAACACTTTTTTAAGCAGGTAGTCTATGCAGGTACTGTAACACAACCAGTAACTTCAATAGCCAATGAGACCCCTATAGGTACCATACTAAAACAAAATCGTGGTGTCCATGAATAAAGAGTATGAAAAGGCACATGAGGCAATGCCCCGGGTAGGATACTACCATTTTGGGTCGCAGTGCGGGTGGTAACGCATTGTAGCCACGACTGCCCACTGCGTCCAACACCCCCAAAATCAAATAAAATTAAGGTGCACCGATTGAGCCAACATCAATATAGTAATACAAAGAGATGTGTCTGCTAGGGGTAGTGTAATGCCCCTGAATTTTAATTAACATTGTTGGGGATATTTAATTGGATAAATTAAATAGAATAATGTAAATAATTAGGGAGATGAGATTAATAGATCCAATGGTCGTGTCTTAATGTATGAACTAAAAGAAGACTTAACTAAATTAAGAAGGAGGAATTTCCTAAGGCGTAAACTTGAAAATGGGGCTATATTTCTTCGTATAAATTTCTTCTTCCACCTTAATAAATTTTCACTCCTCATGCATAACTCCTCACAACTTTCGGCCGGTCATTAAAAGCTCAAAGAAGAGCAATAAATTGAAGAAAAAGCTAAAGAATTAAAGCTAGGAAATTATCTCATTCTCCAATTAACTAATCAAGGTGAATAATAATGTTTATCGCCTCATTTTTTGTATTTGGATCATTTATGGGTTATACCCAATTCATGTTTATGATTTTGGTTAGGATATAACCATTTGAACCTTTGTTTGGATAACACTTAGGTGTTTTAAAATGTTAATGGGCTAATTAACACGTTTTATTCGGTTTTGGTTAAATTTCGAGGTGTTTTGATCTTCATATGCTTTGAAATTTTAATATGTTGAAGTATATGATTTTTAAGATTTTTGGTGATTTTTGGAGATTTTTCCTTAGTGGTTAACTAAGGTAATTAAATTAATTAATCTTAAGGGCTAAACTGCAATATTGCTTCTGCCTTGGTAAAAGATGGAAGAAAATTGCTTTCAAAAATTGATTTAGGGAAGAAGTATAGTGTTTTAAGAAAAAAGTTGATTTTGGTATATGTTTTACTATTCGAAAGCGTATGTGGAAGCCCCTTGAACAATCACAATTAGACAAGCAAGATAAAACATCACTTCAGTAGGCCAGATGTTCCCTCCGACTCCAAAAGTTGCTTTTATCCCTTCGTCTAAGTCGAAAGGTAGACATGGTGATGAAGTAAAGAGGGTTGAAGCATCAGGGAGCTGCTTCCTTTGCTTTCAAATGGAAATAAAACTTGCTTTCAACTGAGACGAAGGGGGATCCTTCGATTATATAAATTTTTGTAAAAGATTAAGTTTTACATACTCAATAAGGGTCACGAAGGGGACCATCACAAGTCAAAACCTTCAGGAGTTAATTTTTTAATTGCTTTCCATAAAGATTTTAATACCTTTCGACAAAGTTGAAGGATAAACCTTCCGACAAGGTCAGAAGTATACTTTCGAAGGGTTGGTTCCAACATCAACACTTTATTTTTTTGAATGATTTCGAAAGGTTTTGATTTTGAAAGGTTTGATTTCGAAAGGTTTTGAAGTGGTTACCTTCAATGATTACGAAAGTTTTTGAGTTTCATTTCTTTCGAAAGGTTTATAAATGGTTTTTTAAGGGGATACTCCAGGCTTTCGACTAGGTCGAAAAGAAACCTTCTCACAAGGTCAAAAGGTAGGACCTTTCGACAAGGGCGAAAGGTATGATTTTGGGATGCTTTCAAAAGAAAGGTTTTCAGAGGGGCTAATTTTGGATGTTTATTTGCTTTTAAATTGGATTTCATTCGAAGGGTTTTAAAGGGCTGTTTTTAGCCATTTTTCTTCAGTAAAACTTTGCTAAGTCGAAGGGGTTACTTCAAAGAGTTATAGCATAAAATACTTATCTTTGTTTGAATATGTATGGGGGATCCTTACATAAAATGAATGTTAATAAACCTTGGGGACACCGGGATGGGTTTAATGTTTTCTATACATAGTTTGGGGTTATAAACATAAATATGCTTTTGAAAATATACATTAGGGCTATCAATATGTTTTATTTAATTTAACCTAATTGGGGCTACCTATGGGAATAGGTTAAATATATGGGTACCTAGGGAAAATAAGTAATCACGAGGATCATGAATTTCTATAAGTAATTACGAGGATCATGATGTTTTAATTGGCCAAGTGATGGGTTCTTGGTTAACCCATAAAAACCATGGAATGTGCGGTGGATAGCCCATCTCAAATTTCAAAAGTAAATAATGTTGTTCCAAAGGTGGTTAGCCTTCGAATTTGGCACATAAGGGTTCATAGCCATCCTAGGAAAACTATGGGGTGTGCAGTGGATAGCCCACACCAACTTTTATAAAACAATGTAGGGTGGATAATCTGCATTTATTTTGGAATTTGGGAGGGATAGTCCTATTAAATTTTTGATGGATAGTCATTTCTAAAGGTTTTAGAAGGGAACTTTAACAAATTGATTTTAGTTGGAAAATCTAATAAATTGCTTTTAGATGGGATATTTAATGAAAGGGTTGATGGGATATCTTATATATATGATTTATGGCTTTATTTCATATTATGTTAAGACTAATCATTTTGGGTGCAGGAGTATAGTAAATGATTTGAGTGTATTGTTTGGATACTAGTGAGGGAAAAACCCATTCCGCTAAGCCACGTGGTCTCAGTAGCTATCTATTTATGATAAGAGATGATAGGGGATTATTCATACCACTGACTCGAAGTTTGTGTTTCTCCACAAACTCTCGGGTACTCAAAAATTAATTTGAGTAGTCTAAGAGTAGGAGACTTTCAGATTTTTGGACGAATAGGCTTCTGGAGACGTGCATAAGGTAGTATTAGCTACATAGGAGCTATTTTGTGTGTTCCACTATGATGTACTAAGAACAGTAAAGCTCATATTTATTAGTTCATTGATCATCATAAGGAAACATCTTCATATGTCACTCTTATAGTATTTTGTACATGTATATGTGGTCTGAACGTGGTTAACGTTTGGAATTATGTAATTAAATCTTAAATTGTGATTTACTTAAAATGAAAATTTTGTTTATTGGAATTTTAAAATTTTCATATTCTTGTGTTCCAATGTATCAACATTAATTTTGCCGCATTCGGTCACGAAGAAATAACAACTACGGATGACTGCAGCATCAGTAGCGGTTATTTTTGGGCCTCAAAATGCAGGATGTTACAAGTTGGTATCAGAGCATGATTTATGTGCTTAAAAGGAATTTCAACCTTAAAATATTTTCAAAGAATAATCTAATGAATCTAAAATATGGTTGGGCTTGGGTAATCGTTATAGTAACGTATGTGTACTTTGCTATAAAAACCTAAGTATGTATTCCCCACTCTCTTAGACCGTTCATCTATATCTTACCAAGATTGGATTTCAGGTAGTAGAGAAGTAAGATATGGAGGCAGGAAATGGTAGAGTGAATCAAGGTGGGATACGCACCACAACACATAGAAATGTTCGACCCAATACTAGGAGAAACCAGGGTGGACAGGTAAATGCAAACCCACATGCAAATGCTAATGTTGGTGCTGAGATCCCGCCGGTTGATATGGGGATAACGTATCAGTTCTTCGTGAATATGATACAAGCTGGAGCAGCTACTGGAGTGGCTATAAGGAATTCTAGAGGAGCTAATCCAATGGCCCCAATTGGCAATAATTTGCCAAGATAAGCAGAGATTACGCTAGCTTGGAAAAAAGCCTTTTTTGGGAACCGAGGATGCAGTAGGAGTGGAGAGTAGGCTATTGCATTGTGAAAGGATATTTGCAGATCTTGGCTCGATGGATATGCAAAAGAGGAGACTTGCTTTTAGGCAATTGCAAGGAGCAGCATTGTTTTGGTGGAATGGAGTTACTATAGGAGAGCCAGGGGAAGACCTAATTTAGGTTGAATTTCAAAGGAGGTTCAAAGAAAGATTTTATCAGAGGTTTCCAAGTCAACATTGCTCAGGAAATTTGCAGGTTTAGTCTAGGGGATAGATCGGTGATTGAGTACGTTTAGAGTTTGATAAGCTGTCCCTTTACGGATATGCTACAGTGGATACTGTCATTCGGAAGAATGATAAGTTTATCGGGGGTTGTATCCTGAGATCACCATAGCAACCATGCTAAACCTCTGGGATACATGTCATATTGTTGTTGAGATGGCTATTCAAAATGAAGAGATGCTTTCTACTTTTGGAAAAAGGAAACTGGTTGAGATTCAAAATTTTTAGGGTAAGAAGAGGAAATTCTTCAAGAAGAGAGGTTCTCAGTCGGGGGTAACAGCTAAGATGAGCGAGGCTGAAATTGTTTGTTACAAGTGTGACAAGAAGTGGCACTATGCTAATGAGGGTCGCTCGGGTGATGGAAGAACAGTTGCAGTGAGACCGTATGTGAAGTGCTACAACTGTGGCCAGATTGGGCATTTGAAGGACAAGTGTCCCTAGGCTGATAAGGTTGGAAAGTGAAAAGTCATTGCATTGGAGCCATCATCCTCTAGACCAATGGCTGCTAAGAAAGGAAAAGCTATGATGGAAGATATGCTTATGATTCATAGTACTCCGGTTCTGATACTATTTGATACTGGTGCATCACACTCTTGTATATCTCAGCATTAGATTAATTGCTTATGTCTGGAACCTTTATACCTTATTACTCCTTTAAGGGTTCTGAATTCTATAGGAGGGTATGCAACTATGGGAATGAGATATGACCAGCTAGAACTTGATTTGTTAGGTCATATGCTTGCATGCAGTTTATGTGTTTTTGATTTCGTGGGTTTCGGGATCATATTGAGTATGGATTGGTTAGATAGATATGATGCTAGGATATTTTTCCAAGAGGGGAAAATATCACCGAAGCACCCAAATAGCCAATAACCGAGTTATTTGCTCAGTAAGGAGTTCGAACGGAATGCTTATGCTTTATTAGGTGCTATGAGAACGGAAGCAGAGTTGAAGCAAGTTTACGTTGCAAGAGAGTTTGCGGATGTGTTTGAACTAGTTTCGGGATTTCCACCGAAAAGGGCAATCAAGTTTCAGAAAAATCTCGTACCGGGAGTTCAACCCGTAGGTAGACCACCTAGTAGGATGTCGCCAACCGAGATGAAGGAATTGAAAGTGCACTAGTGGAATTGGAAGGAAAGAATTTCATCAGGCCAAGCAGTCCGCCTTGGGGAACGGCCGCGGTATTTGTAAAGAAGCAGATGGATCGTTAAAGATGTGTATCAAGTATCATATGTTGAACAAGAGGACGATCAAGAATAGGTATCCTTTGTTGAGGATCGATGACTAATTCGATCAGTTGAGTGGAGCCAGAGTGTTTTTCCAGCTGGATTTGGCGACAGGTTTCCATCAGCTAAGAGTGGAAAAGGATTGTATTGCTCTGACAACGTTTAGGACCAAATATGGGTCTTACGAGTGGTTGGTTATGTCATTCAGGCTTACTAATGCGCCAGCTTTCTTCGTGGATTTGATCAACTGGGTTTTCCAAGAGCACTTAGATAGGTTGTTTTTGGTTTTTATTGATGACATTTTGATATATTCTAAGAATGAGAAGGATCATGAAGATCATGTTAGAATAGTGTTGGAGATGCTAAGGCAACATTAACTAAAGGCAAAGTTCTCCTAGTGCCAATTCTGGAAGAAGGAAGTGAAGTTCCTTGGTTATGTAGTTTTCGAGGAAGGGTTAGCAGTTGATCCAGATAAGTCTGAGACTATTAACAATTGGAAAAGAACAGAGACGATAAGCGAGATTAGAAGTTTTCTTAGTCTTACAGGTTACTACCAAAGGTTCATTAAGGATTTCTCATGGATAGCGGCATCCTTGACTATGCTAACCAGAAAGGACGTGAAGTTTGTTTGGTCTGACATATGTGAGGATGCATTCCATAAGTTAAAACATTTGTTAAGCAATGCGTCCGTGTTAGTAGTTCTAGATGGGAATCAGAGATTGGTAGTTTACACGGATGCATGTGGTACTGAGTTAGGTGCTGTGCTAATGCAGAATGGAAAGGTTATTCCCTATGCTTCTAGATAGCTTAGACCGCATGAAGTGAGATACCCTACTCATGATTTGGAGTTGGCAACGGTAATCTTCGCATTGAAGGTGTGGAGATATTATCTTTTGAAAGAAAGGTTTGAGCAATTTACGGTCATAAGTCTCTATGGTATTTATTCTCTTAGAAGGAGCTGAACATGAGACAGTAGAGATGGTGGGTGTTTGTTGCAACTTATGATTTTAGCATCGAGTATACACCGAGAAAAGGAAATAAGTTGGCGGATGCGCTTAGTAGGAAACATCAGAATGTGGCGTTAGCTATGTTAGCTCAATGGAAAGACTTGGAAGTACTGGCTGCTTGCAGTGTGCAGTTGAGGTCGAATGCTGGACCTAGTCGGAATATCACCATGATGTCTTATTTGGAAGTTCGACCAGTGTTGATTAAATGAATTGCTTTTGGGAAGAAAAAGGTTCCAGTGTTAGCCGAGAGGATTAGAAGGTTAGAAACGAGATTAATGACTTAAGGGATTTTATTCTAAATCGTAGGGGTTGGTTGAGAAAGAAGGAATGGTTATGTGTTCCAGATGTTGCAAACCTTAGGAAGGAAATTCTTAGAGAATGTCATCGATCGAAGTTTACGATCATCTTGGAGGAACCAAGATGTATCAGGATATGAAGAGAAGTTTCCTATGGGAAGGAATGAAGAGGGATGTTGACTTATGGGTAAAACAATGTTTGAACTGTCAGCAAGTAAATGCCGAACATCAGAAGCCAAGTGGTTTGCTTCAGTCTTTGGATATTCTAGTTTGGAAATGTGACTCGATATCCATGGACTTTATTGACGGGTTGCCAATTTCAAACTGGGGTAATGAATGTATATGGATCATAGTGGACAGATTGATCAAAAGTGTCAATTTCATTCCGGTAAGGTCAACAAGGACGGCACCTGTTTTAGCTAAGTTGTTCATGAAGAACATCATTAGACTGCGTGGAATTCCTAGTAGTATCGTTAGTGATAGAGATGCTTTTTTTACTAGCGAGTTCTGTAAGCGCCTGTAGAGTATGTTAGGCACTAAGCTCAAGATGAGTATCGTTTATCATACTCAAACGGATGGGCAGACAGAGAGAGTCAACAAGGTACCGGATGATCTGTTGAGAACTTATGTGATGGATTTTAGTGATTCTTGGGAAGATCACTTGCACTTAGTAGAGTTTTTCTATAATAATAGTTATCAGACTACTATTGAACTGGCCTTTTTGAAGCTCTGTATGAAAAGCCATTCAAATCACTAGCATGTTGGCTAGAGACCAAAGACAGATTGGTCCTTGGTCCAGATTTGGTGAGAGAGGCGATGGATAAGATCAAGTTGATACATGAAAGAATGAAGGAAGCTCAGTCTAGGTAGAAGAGTTATGCAAACAAAATGCATAAGTTCCTAGGGTTCTCAGTTGGAGATAGAGTTTTCATAAAGGTATCGCCGATGGAAGTGTAGTTCGGTTCAGGAAGACCAGGAAGCTAGCACCGAGATATGTTGGACCATTTTCTATATCAAAGAGGATTGGTAGACTCGCATACCGAGTATATTTGCCGAGCAGTTTGGTCGGGGTCCACAATGTCTTTCATGTTTCTCATCTTAGGAAGTATGTTCATGATCTAGAAACTACCATCGCTCCGATGGCACTGGAGGACTTAGTGGTGAAACCAGATATGATTTTTGTAAGGCAACCAGTTCATGTTGTGGCAAAAGATGAGAAGATGTTAAGAAACTAGATAGTGAAATTGGCGAAAGTTCAGTGGAGAGACAACATGAAGGACTATACATGGGAGACAAAAGATAGGATTAGGGCTACTTTTGGGATGTTTTAGATGGTATGTTCCACATAGGGTTTATATTGAATTTGGCTGGTAGGTTATACTAGCTTTTCTTGCATGGGCTATATGCCTTTTGTTTTGTCCTTATTGAAATTTCGGGGATGAAATTCTTTAAAGGGGAAGATTGTAATGCTCTGAATTTTAATTAACATTATTCAGGATATTGATTAGCTTAAATAGAATAATGTGAACAATTTGGAAGATGAGATTAATAGATCCAATGGCCATGTCTTAATGAATGAACTAAAATAAGACTTAGCTAACTTAAGAAGGAGAAATTTCCTAAGGGGTAAACTTGAAAATGGGGCTACATTTCTTGGTATAAATCCCCTCCACTTTAATAAGTTTTCACTCTCTCATTCATAACACCACATTAACTTTCTACCGGCCTTTAAAATCTCTAGGAAGAGTAATAAATTGAAGAAAAAGCTAAGAAATTAAAGATAGGAAATTATCTCATTCTCCAGTTAACTAATCAAGATGAATAATCATGTTTATCATCTCATTTTCTATGTATGGATCAGTTATGGGTTATACTCGATTCAGGTTCGTGATTTTGGTATGGATATAACTTAAATCTTTGTTTGGATAAGGCTTAGGTGTTTTAAAATATAAATGGGCTAATTAACACGTTTTATTCGGTTTTAGTTAAATTTATAGATTTTTTGATCTTCATATGCTTTGGAATTTTAATATGTTGAAGTATATGATTTATAGGAATTTTGGTGATTTTTGAGAATTTTTCCCTTAGTGGTTAACTAAGATAATCAAATTAATTAGGCCTAAGGGCTAAAATGCAATATTGCTTCCACCTTGGTCAAAGCCGGAGGGAAATTGCTTTCAAAAATTGATTTGGGGAAGAAGTATAGTGTTTTAAGAAAAAGGTTGACTTTGTTATATTTTTTACTATTTGAAAGCATAGGTGGAAGCCCCTTGACCAATCAAATTAGACCAGCAAGATAAAACATCACTTCAGTAGGCCCAGATGTTCCTTTCGACTCCAAGAGCGGCTTTTATCCCTTCGTCTAAGTCTAAGGGTAGGAATGGTAACAAAGGGAAGAGAGGTGAAGGGTCGAGGAGCTTCTTCCCTTGCTTTCAACTGAGATGAAGGGGGTACTTCAATTCTATAAATTTTTATAAAAATACTAAGTTTTATAAGCTCAAGGAGGGGCCATGAAGAGGATCTTCAAAAGCCAAAACCTCCGAGAGTTAATGTTTTAAATGCTTTCTAGAAAGATTTTAATATCTTTCAACAAAAAATTCGAAGGGTAAACCTTCCGACAAGGTCGGAAGTATACTTTCGAAGGATTGGCTCCAACACCAACACTTCATTGTTTTCGAATGATTTCGAAAGGTTTTGATTTCAAAGGTTTTGAAGGGTTACTTTCAATGATTGCGAAAGGTTTTGAGTTTCATTCCTTTCGTAAGGTCTATAAATTGTTTTATAAGAGGGGATACCCCAGGCTATCGACTAGGTCGAAAAGAAACCTTTCAACAAGGTCAAAATGTATGATTTTGTGATGCATTCAAAAGAAAGGTTTCCGGAGGGGCTAACTTTTGATGTTTATTTGCTTTCAAATGGGACTTCGTTCGAAGGGTATTAAAGGGCTTTTTTAGTCATTTTTCTTATGTAAAACTTTGCTAAGTCGAAGAGGTTACTTCGAAGGGTTATAGCATACAATACTTATTATTATTTGAGTATGTAAGAGGGATCCTTATATAAAATGAATGTTAATAAACCTTGGAGACACCGAGGTGGGTTTAATGTTTTTGATACATAGTTTGGGGTTACACATAGAAATATGCTTTTGAAAATATACATTGGGGGCTATCAATGTGTTTTTATTTAATTTAACCTAATTGAGTGACCAATGGGAATAGGCTAAACATGTGGTATACCTGAAAAATATATGTAATCATGAGGATCATGAATTTATATAAATAATCATAGGGGTCTTGATGTTTTAATTGGCCAAGCGATGGGTTCTTGGTTAACCTAGGAAAACCATGGAATGTGCGGTGGATAGCCCACATCAAATTTCTAAAGTAAGGAATGTTTTGCCAGAGGTGGTTAGCCTCGGAATCTAGTACCCAAGGGTTCATAGTCATCCTAGGAAAACTATGGGGTATACGGTGGATAGCTCACACCAACTTTTATAAAACAATGTATGATGGATGATCTGCATTTATTTTGATGAATTTGAGACGGATAGTCCACTAATGTTTTGAGGATAGTCATTTTAAAGGTTTAAGAGGGGAACTCTAATAAATTTATTTTAGATGGGAAATCTAATAAATTTCTTTTAGATGGGATGTCTAATGAATGGGTGGATGTGACATCTAATACACATGATTTATGGCTTTATTTCATATTATGTTAAGACTAATCATTTTCAGTGCAGGGGCATAGTAAATAATTTGCATGTTTTATTTGGATACTAATGAGGGGAAAACCCTTTCCTTTAAAAGGTATGGTCTCACTAGTTATCTATTTATGATAAGAGATGATAAGGGATTATTCATACCAAACTTATTGTTTGACTCGAAGTTTGTGTTTCTCTACAATCTCTTGGGCACTCAAAAATTAATTTGTGTAATCTGAGAGTGGGAGACTTTCAAGTTTTTGGACGAATAAGCTTCCAAAGACATGCAGGAGGAAGTAGTAGCCATATAGGAGCTATTTTGTGTATTCCGTTGTGATGTACTAAGAACTGTAAAATTCATATTTATTAGTTCTCTGATCATCATAAGGGGACATCTTCATATGTCGCTCTTATCGTATTTTGTACATGTATATGTGATCTGAATATGGTTAACGTATGGGATTATGTAATTAAATCTTATATTGTGATTTGCTTGAAATGAATTTTTTTGTTTATTGGAAGTGTAGTATTTTTCATATCCTTGCGTTCCAATGTATCAATAATAACTATGCCGCATTCGGTCGCTAAGAAATAACAGATACAGATGAATGTAGTTCCAATAGCGGTTAGTTTTGGGCCTCAGAAGATGGTACATTACAGGTAGCTAGCCCACTTAGCCCTAACAAGTCGTCATATTTTAGTCATTTCAAATTGGCACAAGTGCCAGGGTCAACCATCATCATTCTCTTTCTTCAAATCTAGCAATCGTTCACCAAATCCAACCACTTCATTCTGGATCATCTACCACGTAGTTGTTAAAGTGGATCCAACATTAACAGAGAGTATACCAATGAGAGGACACGGTCTCTTCGACAACCAAACATCATTTTTCATACTGGTTGGTTCTTTTACGTTTCAAAACCGAGTCATATTTGATATCAAAATATTGTGTTCAATTCAAAATATCCTTCATTTCAAAATCATCATATTTACCCAAAATATGTCATTTTCACTTGAAAATAGCATTTCAAATTCCAATTTAGGTTATAACCTCATTTAACCACATTTGCATTTGAATCAACGATTTAAATATAAACATCTCAACCTTGCACAGGTTGAAAATTTAGAAAATAGTTTGACATAAAAAGGGTTTGAATATTGAAAATAGTTTATATAGTAAAATAGTTTACAAAATCTAAATAATTTGAATATTAAAAAATAGATTTTAAATAGTTTATTTAAAATAATTTTTTTTTGAAAATAATGCCAAATCAAACTATTTCTTTTCATTTCCACCAATCTAGAACCCATGTCCAGATTTTGAATCAACAAAACTCAATTTCTAATGTTTCAATTTAATTGAATCAATTTCAGTTTAGTTTCAAATCCACTTGATTTCAATTTCAATTTGAAATAACTTCAATTTCCGAAAACATTCATTTTTCACTTTAAATTCAATTCCAATTTTAATTTACCGATTTAAATAACTTAAAACAAATTAACCACATTACTCAATTTCTAAAATACAAATCTTTAAAATAATTAAATTTTCAAAATTAAAGTCATATATCGATTACAACTTCACATTTCCAATTCGATTCTTTAAAACAATTTCTTTTAACCCGTTTCAAATTCACTTTTCAAAGCTCCAATTTGAAATAATTCAATTCATATAAATCCACAATTTATTTATTTTAAAACAATGTCATTAAATCAAAATCCAAATTCAAGATTTTTAAAACCATTTAATTTAACAAATCCGGTGTTCGTATAAAATTTTCTACCCAATGGCCAAGTGATCATTTAATTCAATTCTAATTACATGGATGGATATATATCATTTCAATCCAAAATTAAATGACATAGGTAAGTATATCATTTCAACCTATTTCTTAGTTTATTCGAAATAATTCAGCTGACAATTTATAGGATGTTAAATAAATAATAGGATAACAACAGAGATTTATCCAAAAATAAATAAACAACCATGCATCCAACATCAATCAATAGTCATACAATAACAATCAACATCGAATTCAATCAACATATCCCAACAGTTTCAAATCATCGATTGCCGGTGTTTAACATGCAATTAAATTTAAATATTAACTTAAATGTCAATTTAACTCAATTTCAATTCAAATGTCAATTATACTACAAAATAGCAACCAATAATTTTTTTTATAACTTCATAAATTTAATTAAACTAATATAATAAAATTCAGTATTGCATGAGTGGGTTAAATGACTCACCTTCGATTTCTAGTAGATTTAAAATCCAAATAAAGCCTAAAATTTGAACAGTCTCAGAATCCAACCAAACTAGTTACATGTCATTCGAAATTTTGAAATGATCGCAATGGAGAAAACCGCGCGTAAACCCGAGCTCATATGCAAAAGTTATTAATGTTTAAAGATTTGAATATTGAAATTAAATTTAAATTAAAACAAAGGGAAAATTCGTAAAATCATGCCCTCCTCAACCCTAGCACATGCCCTAACCCGCTTCAGCCTCGATCAAGAACCCATGGCTGCAACTAATAAACCTCCTACCACGCCACCTACAATTGCCGCCACCACGATCTTACCACGTCACGCCACTCCTCGGCCCACGCCGCAGCCTCCATATTCTGCGACCCAAACTAATACCATAGATATACCATGCTGATCACCCTCTGCAAGCCTATAACTCCTGATCATTGACTGGTCGGCGATACGCCGTTAAATCCAAAACCCCAGCAACGGACGACCGAGAATGATCATCGATTTTTAGACAAATGGATCCTCCAATCCAAAAAAAAATTGCAGGGAGAGATTGTGTTCGTCGAGAGCTTTCCAAGGTATCAATTATATATGGTATGAAGAGTTCGAATTTTTGGTGTTATTTTGAATTTGCAATTAGGTTTTGAGACGTCTACCATTGAGAAGGAACATGTAATGGAACATATAGATAGAAATTGTACGTACAAACAATGAAAATAAGAAGCTACAAGGGTTTATAACTGCCTATATATAGGCATAGATGGATAAGAAAGGATTGAACATATGGAATTGGGTCAAAATGATAACAACGACCCGAAAAATCCGTTTAGCTCCAAAAACGAAAATAGGTCATCAAATACATAGAAATATATGTTTTCGTTATTTTTAAATTCAGTAGAACTAGTTTCTAACCCTAATTCCATTGTATAGAAGTTAGCTTTTAAAATCAGATTATATTCATTTAAATTCTATTAATTGATTTTCACGCATTTCGAGCTCGCACGATCAAATGATTAGTCTGATCGCTACGAAACTTGAAATCCTATAATAATCCTCTATTACGGATCCGGTGAGACTGGATTCGTCGAAACCCGAAAAAGTGCCCAATAGGCTAATTTTACACGTCAATTAAATAAATTAAGATTAAATTGATTTAATCACTATTAAATGATAAAGTAAAAGTTAAAAAATTTCATCATTTCTGATTACACAGAAATTAGTAATCTTTTAGTAGAAAATATCCCTTGCTAAATCAAAGATTTAAATTATAAATTAGCTTCAGCGTTAAATTACAACTAAAATAAAACCATTCATTATAATCTAAATTCCAAAAATCTTATTTAATTTAATATTTTTATTTATCCAAAATATGGGTCGTTACAGTCTTCCACACTCAAAACTTTTCGTCCTCGGAAAGAAACAAGAAAGAATCAAGAGGTTTTGTAAGTTTTATTCAAAATAGTCAATTTACAAACAATTAAACTTACATATTTAGGTTTAATAAAATTTTGAAAATAACTCAACTTCTACAAAAAAATTCTAAGTACTAAATTTACGGAAAATTTCGGCATAGTCTCCTTTGCTCGGTTAGGTCCGAAAAATAATAATATCAATAATTACAATATATATACCATATTTTAAAAATAAATTATCCCAAACCATTGGAAAAACAATAAAATACCGTTTCAAAAATCGTAATCCGAAAACACACCTATTTATCGGGCAAACAAACTTTATTTATGAAACCAAAAGCAGTAATTATTGCTTCCATAAACCAGTATTTTACTTACATAATCCAAAGAGTCAGAACTATGTAAAAAGAGAAATATATTAGTTGTTTAAACCAATAATACAAACAACACGGCATAACAATAGTCCTATGCAAACAAAACAGTACAACCATCATATACAACAAAAGAATTCATCATACATTCATCGCAATCAAAACAAATTTTTTGTGCAGGTTTAGACACTTTTCATCGTACAAGAATGACAAATAAACTACCAAGTATAACTTGCGCTCAACAAACTTCGATAATTACTTAATAGATATTCATACAACCTTAAACAAATTGAAGTATCATTTTCCAAACATCCCATAAGCCAAATAGCAATGAATTTTAAATATTACTTAATTTTAGTCTATTGGTTTCTCTTTTTTTTTCACTGTTTACTTTCATTTATTTTCATTCATTCATACAATGTCATTATTTTTCATTCATTTACTAACATAAAAATTTTCCATTCAATATTTGGAATCATCAATAAATCCATTCTTAAAGTATTACATTTGTTTCTGTGCATTTTAATTCACATTTACTATTTACTTACATACTCGATTTCCATTTAATATTCATATTCATTCATGAATCATTTCAATTTAAATTTCTTCACTTTTTATATTCTCAGTTACTTCTTCATATATAGTATCATTTAATATTAAAACTAGTCATGAATCATTTCAACATTTTCTTTAAGTTTACAATCATTTACTTAAATAGTATTCACTTTTTGCTATTCAATTTAATTATTAAGCATTTCAAAACATTAACATTTCTTGTAACATCTTATTTTATCATTTATAAACATATGTTCATTTTGAATCATTTTTTTACTTAAGCTTTTACTTGTATAATATTCTATTACATATCATTTTTTTAATATTTAAACTTTTTAAACTTTACTGGTATGTTTTATATAGGTTTTAGAATGTAATTGAATCTTATACAAATTTATCTTATTCATTTTAGTTAACAAAAATGCTCAACAGTTTATTCTTTTTAATTTTCATTATCCTTTAATTTACAAGTGACAAATCTCCAATTTCTTTATGGTTTCATTAAATACTCAGCTCTTAATTTATTTTTTCTCATTTTGAAAGTTCCAACTATTTAAAATTTCACTTTATTTCTATAACTCAAAATCATTAATTAATAGGAACTTAAGAATTCAATACCAGGTTCATTTCTAATCACTTAGAAATAACATACAATTTTATCCTTTATATGTATCCAATCATATTTAAAAATATAAAAATTAAAATTTGTGTCACCGAACAACTATGTAGCAAAACTACTATAGTGTTCTTTCCACTTTGAAACTCGAAAATGAATGTCGATGATGCCACAATCATCACCGAAATTATTTTCCAACGATAGAAGATGGGAGTATAGAATTTGTTTTCTTTCAAAAATTCTTTGAAAACATTTCTTTCAAGTTCCTTTTTCAAAACATTTTAAAGACATTTCTATTTGCAAATGCTTCCAAATAATACTGATATTATACTCCAAAATCTTTGAAAACCCATTTCAAAACCCCAGAACCTAAGTTCTCAAATTTCCAATTAAATTCATTGTATTGGTAAATCATATTTTAGCAAACATATTTATGAACTTACATTTTATTATAACATGCAGTAGTTAATAGTTCTAAAAAAATGACTAACCAAACAATAAATGACAATAATTAAATATTACCATTAACTAACAACCAACACAACAAAATAACAAAATCAATTTATGAAAAATTATATACATACATACATACACACACACACACATATACATACATACATACATACATATATACACACACAAAATACAATACTAGGTAAAATTATTTCGTTTACCTATTTTTAAAACAATATTGTTTCGCCCATAGCGTCACATGCACCGATCATAATTTATAAATACTCAATAGAACAATTTAACACAATACGAAACATTTTGTAACACTAACAAATATGCTCTCTCGTATATATACACTCAAACTCATTCTAGGATTTTAGTTACCTTATCTCTAATGAGTTTACCCCAAATAAGCTAAGATATCTCTAAATCAAAGCTCGGATACCAACTATGACGACCCACTTTTTTGGACAGTTTAAATCGACAATAAACCACACATGTCTAACTCAAACCATTCAAAAGGAGGATTGTTATTGTAGTTTAATAAGAAAATAAGAGGAAAAAAAGAAAACAAAATATAGAATCACGCAGCGGAATGACAAAATATAATAATCAAATAAACAGTTCATGAAGCTGTTTTACAATATACTTTGATTACAAAAATTTACACTATAAATAGAGTACAATCAATAACATACCAAAATGATGCAGCAGATAAATAATAATAATATAATATACCAAATTTCGTCTTCGTTCTCCAAAAATAATGTCTTTAAACACTGAAAAACTCAAGCTGACTCGAGCATAATGAAAAAACAAAACACTTGAGTTAGAACTAAAATGTTCTTATGTAAGTTAAATCAACAGCAAATAAATATGAGTGTGATAGCTTCAAAGATGTTTACGGATCTTGCATCTCCTATCTAGTGTATATGTGCATGCAATAACTAAAGAGATATTATGGGATTTTCCATCTCCTAAGGATTCGTTAAACTATTTATATGTAGTAAGATACGCTATATATAATGTCTAACCAGTAAAGTAAACATTTTCTTAGCGTTAAGGATTTACATTGATCCCTCTTAACACATTTTTAAGCAGGTAGTCTATGTAGGCCCTGTAACACAACCGGTAACATCGGTAGCTAGTGAGTCCCCTATAGGTACCATACTAAAACAAAATCATTGTGGCCGCGAACAAGGATAAAGAGTATGACAGGCACATGAGGCAATGCCCAAAGTATGATACTACTACTTAGGATCGTAGGCCTGAAGGTAACACATCATAGCTACGACCGCCCACCGCGTCCAACACCTCCAAAATCAAACAATCAAGGTGCACCGATCGAGCCAACATCAATATAGTAATATGAAGAGGTGTGTCCGCTAGGGGTAGCTAGTCCACTAAGCCCAGATAAGTCATCTCGTTTTAGTCATTTCAAATTGGTACAAGTGTCGGGGTCATCCATCATCGTTCTCTTTCTTCAAATCCAGCAATCGTCCACCAAATCCAACCACTTCATTTTTGATCATCCACTACGTACACAGTTGCTAAAGTGGTTCCAATATTGACAGAGAGTATGCCAATGAGAGGACCTGGTCTCTTTAACAACAAAACGTCATTTTTCATAACGGGTTGGTTCTTTTACGTTTCAAAACCGGTTCATATTTGATATCAAAATATCATATTCAATTCAAAATATCCTTCATTTCAAAATCATCATATTTACCCAAAATATGACATTTTCACTTGAAAATACCACTTCAAATTCCGATTTATGTTATAACCTCATTTAACCACATTCACATTTAAACCAACAATTTAAATATAAACACATCAACCTTGCACATTTTGAAAATTTAGAAAATAGTTTGAAAAGTTTAAATAGTTTAATATGAAAAGGGTTTGAGTATTGAAAATAGTTTAAATAGTAAAATAGATTGGAAAATATAAATAATTTGAATATTAAAAAAAAATTTAAACAGTTTATATTAAAATAACTTATTTTTGAAAATAGTATCAAATCAAACTGTTTCTTTTCATTTCCACCAATCTGGAACCCATGTCCAAATTCTGAATCAATAAAACTCAATTTTAAATCTTTCAATTTAATTGAATAAATTTCAATTTAGTTTCAAATCCA
Source organism: Allium cepa (assembly GCA_030765085.1). Taxonomy (NCBI): domain Eukaryota; kingdom Viridiplantae; phylum Streptophyta; class Magnoliopsida; order Asparagales; family Amaryllidaceae; genus Allium; species Allium cepa. Next base: position 893,464,967 of record CM060928.1, on the reverse strand, counting down.
CCTGGTTTCAATTTCAATTCGAAATAACTTCAGTATCCAAAAACGTTCATTTTTAACTTCAAATTCAATTCCAATTTTAATTTACTGAATTAAATCATTTAAATCAAATTAACCGCATCTTTCAATTTTTAAGATACAAATCTTTAAAATAATTAAATTTTCAAAATTAAAGCCATATATCGATTATAACTTTACATTTCCAATTCGATTCTTTAAAACAATTTCTTTTAAACCGTTTTAATTTCACTTTTCAAAGCTTGAATTAGAAATAATTCAATTCATATAAATCCACAATTCATTTACTTTAGAACAATGTCATTTAATCAAAATCTAAATTTAAGATTTTTAAAATCTTTTAATTTAACAAATCCAATATTCGTATATAATTTTCTACCCTATAGCCAAGTAATCGGTTAACTCAATTCTAATTACATGGATGGATATAAATCATTTCAATCCAAAATTAAATAACATAGATATATATATCATTTCAACTAATTTCTTAATTTATTTTAAATAATTCAAGTGACAATTTATAGGATGTCAAATAAATAATAGGATAATAATAAAGATTTATCCAAAAATAAATAAACAACCATGCATCCAACATCAATTAATAGGCATACAATAACAACCAATATCGAATTTAACCAACATATCACAACAGTTTCAAATCATCGATTGTCCATGTTTAACAAGCAATTAAATTGAAATATTAACTTAAATGTCAATTTAACTCAATATAAAATTCAATTTCAATTCAAATGTCAATTTAAACTACAAAACAGCAACCAATAAATTTCTTATCACTTTATAAATTTAATTTAATTAACATGAGAAAATTCAGTATTGCATGAGTGTGTTAAATCATTCACCTTCGATTTCTACTCGATTTAAAATCCAAATTAAGCCCAAAAATTAAAAAGTCTTCGAATCCAACCAAACTAGTTCCTTGTCATCCAAAATGTCGATACGATTGTAATGGAGAAAACCATGCATGAATCCGAACTCGTATGCAAAAGTTATTTATGTTTGAAAATTTGAGTTTTAAAATTAAATCAAAATTAAAACAAAGGGCAAATCTGTAAAATCATACCCTCCTCAACCCTATCCCGTGCCCTAACCCCCCTTCAGTCTCGATTAAGAAACCACGGCCGCCACTAACGAACCTCCTGCCATGCCACCTACAAGTGCCACCACCATGATCCGACCATGTCACGCCACTCCTCGGCCCATGCCACAACCCCCAATGGCCACACGACCAACTCCGAACGCAACCATCATCAGTCCGCCGCCGCCTTTTATTGCTATTTCTGGCGATTTTGGCAAACTACGACCCAAACTAATACCATAGATCTATTCTACCGATCGCCCTCTACAAGCCTATACCTCCCGATCGTCGATTGGTCGACGATCCGCCTTTATTTCCAAAATACTAGCAACAGACAGCTGAGAAAGATCGTCGATTTCTAGACAAATGGATTCTTCAATTGAAAAACTAATTGCAAAGATAGATTGTGTTCTTCGAGAGTTTTTCAACGATATATACCTTGATATGGTTTGAAGAATTTGAATTTTCAATTTGATTTTGTATCTGCAATTAGGGTATGAGATGTCTGCCATTAAGAAGGAACATGTAATGGAATAGATAGATAGAAATTGTACGTACAGATAATGAAAATAAGAAGCTGCTAGGTTATAACAGCCTATATTGACATAAATGGATAAGAACGGAGGAAACATATCGAATTGGGTTGCAACGATAACAACGACCCGAAAAGCGCGTTTCGTTCCTGACACGAAAATATGTCATCCAATATATCGAAATATATGTTTTCGATATTTTTGAACTCAATGAAATTAGTTTCAAACCTAATTTCATTGTATATAGAAGTTAACTTTTAAAATCAGATTATATACATTTAAATTCTATTAATTGATTTCCACGTGTTTCGGGCTTGCATGATCAAATGATAAGTCTGATCGCTACGAAACTTGAAATCCTATAATAATTTACTATTACGGATCCGATGAGACTAGTTTCATCGAAATACGAGACAGTGGCCAAAAGGAAAATTTTACAAGGTAATTAAATAAATTATGATTAAATTAATTTAATCACTTTTAAATTCTAAATTTAAAATTAACAATTTTCATCATTTCTGATTACACAGAAATTAATAATCTTTTGATATTAAATATTCCATGCTAAATCTAAGATTTAAATTATAAATTAGCTTTAGCGTTAAATTAGAACTGGAATAAAACCATTCATTATAATTTAAATTCCATAAATCTTATATACTTTAATATTTTTAGTTACAAAAAATATGGGTCGTTACAATCTCTCGTACTCAAAAAATTTCGTCCCCAAAAGAAACAAGAAAGAATCAAGAAGTTGGGTATGTTTTATTCAAAATAGTCAATTTACAAACAACTAAACTTACATATTTAGGTTAATAAAATTTAAAAAATAACTCAACTTCTACAAAGAAATTCTAAGTCCTAAATTTACCGAAAAGTTCGACAAAGTTTCCTTTACATGGTGAGGTCCAAAAAATAATAATATCAATAATAACAATATACATACCATATTTTAATAATCAAATATCATGGGAAAACAATAACCATAATCCAAAAACGTATCTAATTGTCGGGCAAACAAATTTTTTTTATGAAACCAAATGCAGCAGTTATTGCTTCCATAGACCTATATTCTACTTACACAATCCAAAAGAGTTAGACTGATGTAAAAAGAGAAATATATTAGTTGTTTCAATTAATAATACAAACAATACAACATAACAATAGTCCTGTGCAAACAAAACAGTACAACCATCATACACAACAAAAGAATTCATCATACATCCATCGTAATCAAAACAAATGTTTTGTCCAAGTTTAGACATTTTTCGTCGTACAAGGATGATAAATAAACTACCAAGTATAACATACGCTCAACGGCCTTCGATGATTACTTAATAGATTATTCGTACAACCTTAAACAAATTGAGGTATCATTTCTCAAACATCCCATAAGCCAAACAACAATGAATTTTAAATATTATTTAAGTTTATTCTATTGGTTTCCCTCTTTGTTTCCATCATTTACTTTCATTTATTTTCATTCATTCATACAATGTCATTATTTTTCATTCATTTACCTATATAAAAATTTTCCATTGAATATTTGAAATCATTAATAAATCCATTCTTAAAGTATTACACTTCTTTCTTTGCAGTTTAATTCACATCTATTATTTACTTATATACTCGATTTCCATTTAATATTCATATTCATTCATGAATCATTTCATCTTAAGTTTCTTAACTTTTATTATTCTCATTTACTTCTTCATACATAGTATCATTTAATATTAAAACTGGTTATGAATCATTTCAACATTTTCTTTAAGTTTATAATCAATTACTTAAATAGTATTCACTTTTTACTATTCAATTTAATTATTAAGCATTTCAAAACATTAACTTTAGTCTATATCATTTCTTATGACATCTTATTTTTTCATTTATAACATATGTTCATTTTCAATCGTTTTTTTACCTAAGCTTTTACCTGTATAATTGATTGTGTTGTGCGATGTTAAGTACTACATTAAAGATAGTCAATTATTATTAGTATAAATAATTCCCCTTATTTTATGATTAAGCCCATGATGATGCTTTATAGATTTGGTTTAGAGTTTTATTTGGGAAATTGCAAGGGCACAATTCTTTTAAGAGGGTATGTAACGACCCGCAAATTTTACACTATTAATATAAATTAATTAAAAATAAACTTTTAATTAAAAAACGAATTTGGTGTCATGCTTATAATTGTAGTGAAAGTCTTTCCGAGATAATCAGCTTGGTATATAATTTTAAAGGATTTGGATTTACGTTTTGCAAAATAAAGGCGTCATAGTGTTGAAATGGAATACGTGGCTACTTTTGGGCCAAATGGTTACAAATAACTACACTTATCTCGTTGCCTATATAAATACTGCTTAACACCCCTAGAGTGCAGCTGTTAGATCAGTCTCTCTTCCGTAATCCTAAAATTTCTTTTAGTATCATTTTAACGGAAAATGATTTCGTTACTTACAATAGAATTCAAACTATCTAATACCCATCGAATTATACATCGGGTGGTCGTTTGTCATAAAAGTGCTCGAATCAACTAGAAATTGCATTCAAAGTTGCTAGCGGTGAAACTTAAGGGGATGAATTGGGCGTTTCCAATTTTGACGACGATTGGAGAAATTGGAAGCATGGTGTCAAAGAGCTCGAAGAGAGGAGTTGAACGCTAGTGGTGGCACTTCATATCATGGCTGGAGTTGATTTCAATTTTCGAAACAAGGTTTTGACCATCGAGATTTGCAGTGACGGTTGGTGAAGACGAAGGTAGTGACAGCGCGTTCAAACGGTGGTGTATAGTTGTGAATTTGCAGGTAGTAGCAAATGTGGGAACAGAAATGTGGATGTAGGCTTTACCACATATAGCTGATTTGGTATCTTCTTTTATACCATTGTTAAACTGTTTAGGAGTTAGTGATAATTAATTTATTGAAATGTGGATTGATGTAATTATCAAGTAAAGTAGTTGAATTATTGAGTTAATGTATATTTATATTGATGTTTTATTCCACTGTGAGGTTTCCCTTTTTTCCTTTCTTAGTTTTGAAATTTTAAATTATAAAATAAATGATCCGCTATTTTTAATATCGAAAATTAGTTGCAAGTGTATTTCGTGGCGTTTGTAATTGATTCCAGATGTTTAAAATAGTAGGACGTCACAAAAACTTTTGCTATGTATATCCATATTTACTTTCCAACATACGTTCCCATGTATAACAAATAGAACATATTAAAATCCATTTAGCTAAAAATATTCTTCTTTCATATTATTATCCATACAAAATTTACATCCTTCATTTTAAGTTTTGTCAATGGCATGCAATCTTGGAAAAAAAGTAATGAATTTTTTATAATAACATACTTGGCCCAAAAGGCTTATGAACTCCATCGCACTCTCTAGCCTCTCCCAATCCTAAAGTTTTTCTAATTTTGTATGGGATGCCTACTTGAAACCAATGCAACAAAGAAACCCAACTTCAAACCACCAAAAATGACACACCAAAAAGATCATATTCAACTGGTGTTTCCTCACGCATTGTAGCAATACTCTAAATGAATATGTATGTTCATCCATGATTCTTGAATAAACAGAGATATCATAGGAAAACACAGTACAAACTTATTTAGTTTCTCCTTGAACACTTCATCAATTCAGCCAAAATGATATTACCAACTAGTCAAAGAATCTTGTTGGGTCTAATATGTAGTCAATGGTATACTCCATCAGCCACTCTCAATTAATGAAACCTAGAAGTTGAATTCAACTATAAGAATATCTAATATCCGTTAAGTTGGTCAAGCAATTCATTAATGCACTACAAGAGATACTTCCTCTTTATTATTGCTTTGTTTAACTCACTCTAATTAACACAAAGCCAATGAGATTCATCCCTTTAGAAGTGAACTTCACAAGCATTACCTATACTAAAAACTTCAAGTTCTTATTGACCCCTTCCATTCAAGCTCTTCGGTTTTGTTTATAATTTTGGCCTTCTCCTTAGCTATGTAGTTAAAATGCTTAATGGTTCCGTAGCGGTGGAGGTATAAAATATCATGGAAGGGATATACAAAGGACGTAGTAAAAAAATAGAAATGTGCAAAAGGCTATATCAGAGGCAAAGTCAAATGGATAAATAATTTTTTATCAGTCTTCTATCATTGGTGTAGAAAAGTGAAACAACTTTTACTCATATATAATGAAATCCAAGAATGTCTTAATCCAAGTAGTTCAAACCTTGGGACTAGAAATGGTATTCCAAATTACGATGAGCATCTAGGCATTGAACTTAGACATACTTAAGCTTTTTTACTAGGGATTACAAGAAAATAATGTAAATTATATATATATATATATATATATATATATATTAAAATTTCTATAGTGGATACTATAGTAACCTTATTTAGCGGTAAATAACAGTGCTTTAATGGGCTCATTAGTTAGGAGTGTTAAATTGTAAAAGAGTAGCCTACATAGGGCACTAAACGCTTTAGCTTAGCTATATCTATCTAGGCTTCATCAACGATTTAGCTACACAGCTCCTTAAGAGACATCATTCTAAATTGATTTAGTGCCGACATCGTTTTTGGAACCAATTCGATACTAAACTTGACTTCCCCCTTTCGACGTTAATTGAACACCTCCTTGGAGATATTTGGGTACTCACATGTAATTAGAACATTCAAACCTCATTATAAGAAACTTTGAATGATTATAAAAATTACTAATGTCCAAGTTTGTCCTCCCACACAACATCTCTAATAGTTGTTCACCCTCATCTCTTAATACAACCAATAAACTCACATAATCAAGTACAACCCTATACGTAAAAAACCTATAGATACTCTAAAAAATTCCAAAACTAATGAACTCAACCACAAAATAACCGAAAAATATATGGCCATGAAATAAAACATACATCCAAACACATCAACTTAGATTCTTTGAACCTCCAATCGAGTTCGTGGCTTTAAGAGCGCAGATATTGTTTTTAGTTCCAACTTTGCCACTATATCACAAGATATAAATGAAATAGATGCATCAACACCGAAAAGATTCCTAACTATTAATTGAAAATAAGTATATCACCTTCAAAAATAGAATACCTAGAATCACTTCCACTTGCACCAAATATCACTCTCGATTGCTGGGATGACCACAACGACTGACCTTGGCTCACACTACCTTGAACTAGATATTTTTTCTACATATTCCCTACTTCCCATTGTGGATCAACATTTAATTATAAATGTCGATAGCGCTATATATGTATCTGCATCCGTATCCTAAATCATTCTCTGATATCTTCATCCATGGATATAGAATGATATTGGATATTTATCATATCCACCGGTTAATAAATATGAAACATAAATATAAAATTTTAGTTTAACATAATTTTATTTCCAATCCCATTTGTTTATAAGTGTATGAAAATAAACAAATATGATAATACTAGATAGTTTTAAGCAGTTAATATGTTCTAAATGCATATAATATAAATTATTTACTTTATAAAACAATAAATACATACCATTCATTATACTAAAATATACGTAATATAAAAAATAATCTTAACAAAAAATGAATAATATAATTTCCGGGCGTGAATGTCTTCATATTTGCATCTGTATTAATTATTCTGAATATCAGATATTTATCTATTTTTAAAATACAAATACGGATGAATTTTGGATTATTCAAGTATATATGGACAAGCTTATTCCTACATTTAAAGAAATGTACCACAACCTTCTCTACCTAAATACAAGTAGGTACAAAATTGCATATTCAACGACCTTAAGCACTTTATATGTGTCTTATTCAATTTATTCCTCGACTCTAGCTTACCATCCTTCTTCATCTCATCCTTTAGAAACCTATTCATACCCTTCTTCCATTAAGGCTTGAAGTGAAACCCTTCCAATATGGCTTTGGTATGTTCCTATTGTGGTGCATAATAGCTTTATCTCCAGCACGCTCTACCTAATAGGAGTGAGCAAATGGTTGTTTCGGCTTGAAACCAATAAAAAATGTTGAAACCAAAATAACCATTCAAGAAACATAAACCGAACCAAAACGATATTTTTTAAAACCAAAACCAACCAAACCGATTATATTTTGTTTGGTTGGTCTATTTAGTTTATCTTAAAATGAATTAGAACTTCCGGTTGTTGATATAATATAAGATTAAAATAATTAATTAAGTTCATGTGATGCACATTTTGAAAAATATACTACTCTTCAAAAAATATTAATATGAATTGAAAGGAAAAAAATATTGTTATGAAATATTATAAATAGTAGTGGTGCCAGTAGTAAGTTTGTCATTTTAAAATAATTTGATTTTTAAATTTGGTTTAATTAGTTGGTTTAGTTTTCAAATATTGAAAACCAAACCCGACAAAAAAACCAAAAATATATGAAAATAGAAACCGAAACCAACCAATTAACTAACAAAACTGAACCAAACCGACCAAACATAATTGGTTTGTTTGATTTATTCGGTTTAAACCAATAAATGCTCACCCTTACTTCCTTCCTAATGAAGGAAAAGAGCAAGCAGTTTATCAATATGGTCGTTAATGTGTGACAACACTATCATGCTCAAGTCCTTTCAAAGACCAAACACAAACTTCTCATCCTTCTTCATGGAAGTATTAGTCAAAGTCAAATCATAACTAACAAAGCATGAAATCTGTTCGCATACTCTAATACTTACATTTTGCCTTGCTTCAGCTTGAAATATGTCTAGACCATTGTAGACTTCTCTGTTTAAGGCATGAACTGGTTCTCAAAATTCCCTTTGAAATCATACCAAGTACTATCTACTTCAAGGACAATAGGTATAGTATGTTCCCAACAACCGAATGTAGCTCCTTCAAACTCTTAAAAGCTAACCATCTGCAACATTCCATTGTTATTCTCATACCTTTGACTACCATTTCATAGATTTTAACCCATGATAGAACATTCATAATGGACTCAACATGAGAGAAATGCTCACCACCAAGCCTGACCCGAGCCGATTCTTATTTTACCCAAGCCTGACCCCGAGTTAACCCACATCCATTTTTCTTCGAGTATTTTCACGAATTCCTCGAGTTGCCTCCAAGTTACTCCTTGTCTTTCCCAATTTTAATTACAACAGGCAGACATATGATCGTGTGCATGTGCACGAACGCACCGATCACCTCCTGTAACTGCTACGACCGTCGACAAGTCAACAACAACCACCTCTATCCACCAGACCACTCATCACCAGAAAATCATCAGAGTATTCGAAATCGAGAAAAATCGAGCAAACCTGGAACCAACTCCTTCATCGAAAAACACCTCGCCTGATCACCACCGAACACCTGAAACCGTGCCGCCGCATCTAGATGTTTGCCAGAGACCTATATTTGTTTTTCCCTGCATGCGAAAGCCTATAATCAACTATCGCCGACAAGAATGCTACTTCTTTATCGTTCACCAAAACAGTTTGTTAAACCCTATACTCACGCCGCATCACCACGACGATCATCTAAAAAATCTTCCATCATTTTTCCTTCGATCTACGTCACATCGTCCTCCTCTGACATCAAGCCTGAGGTCCAATCGTTCGTTGATCATCAGAAATTGACATTTTTTCCAATTTCTTTCATCTCGTAAATTCACAACCGATACCAAACTATAAATCATCATTTTATTTTTAAAATTCATGGTTTTGGAACACGAATTCATTCCTATGATTTTAAATCGAAATCCAGACATTTGGTTTTGAATCTATTTTGATTTTCTACCCTTTTTCCCATTCTTGAAATAAATTCACAATATAAAAGTTTGGATTTATTTTTATTATCCTGTTTAAATTATCTTTTCTTTAGTAACCATAATTCCAATTCGTATAGATTGTAAGATGTGAATTTTTCAAATAAAATTTCAAGCTTGTAAGTATAAGAACAGACATATATACCTATATACACATAATTTAGTATATATATATAATATGTATGTATGTATGTATACAACATGCAAGCATATTCAACAGCTAGGCAACATTTCATAACATATTCAAACACCAATCACAAACATCAAAACATAAAAGCAGAGATAAGTGAGTTTGCTCACCTGAGAAATCAAAACAGAGACCAGGTCTTATGAAATGATCTGGAATTGATTGTTTGATTACTTTATCTTTGTTTCCATGTTTGCTTTGAAAACTTTACTTGATCATTTGATCTTCTTTGCCCTGTATCAAGCCAGGTTGCACTTGATTGCTTCAGATCTTATTTGATTGGTTTCAGTTCCGAGTTGCTTTACTAGTTTGTTTGGTTAAAAACTTTACTTTGCTTGATTTGATTTTTGTTTCAATTGCTTCAGGTTGAATCATTATTGAGTTGATTCACTCTTGAATCAGATTCTAGAAATTGACTTTGATTTGCATGATCTGGAAGTATTTTTCTGAAGCATTGTGTTCGAGTTGATTTCTGGATTTGAATTTCCAGGTTGAAGTTGTTTGAGTTGAATATTGAACTTTGCTTTTATTTCCAGGTTGAAACCTGAGTTGAATTTTGCTTTATTCTTCATTTTAATTTCCATTTTTTTTTTCTGGTTTACAACTTTCTTTTGTCTTGAATATTAACAAAGAAAAAATAAGGAAGAAGATATGATAAATACATAGCCTTGTTTCACATTTTTATTGATTAATTTGAAAATAAAAGACAATTGACTTTTGTAATTATAAAACAAAATTAAACCAACATTTGTCTTTGTTAAGCTTACACTTGTTAGTTACTTGTATTATCATTTTACAAATGTTAAAATGTAAACATTTTACATTTATATCCTTTATCTTTAATTAGTTTATAGAATTTGTTTTAAACCCTTAACTTAGATTTATTTATAAATTATGTTTTATGTTTTTCTCATTTATACTTTTATGTATTTACAAAACATTCCTTTTTTAATTAACATATGTATTATATTTATGCATTTTCTATTATTTATATTTTATACTTTTATAACTTTCAATAGAAATTCAAAAATTATTGTATTAATTTCCAAATATAACATCCAAATCAAAATGTATATTTAATGTAATTTGGGAAAACAAATCTTTATTAATTGAAAATATAATGTTTTCAAATCCAATTTATTTATAAGATTTTTAATTTTGAATTTCAATTCCAAGATTCAATTTAAAATAAATTTATAAATATGTATAAATAACAAAATATATCTTTATAAATTTAATTTTTTTTTGATCTAATTCACTATTAAATTCATAATTTAACATTAATTACCAAATTAAATTTAACTAAAAATCGAGATTTATACAAATTCCCCCCTTAAGAAAATTTCGTCCTCGAAATTTGCTAGACAGGGAGACAACAAAGAACAGATGAACACATCTGAGATAGAGGATTGATTTACTAGATCAAACTGAATATATATTCTACATTTGGCTTACCAAATCAGAATATCAATAAATATGAGAATAAACTTACACTTTACGAAATATTTGGGACATCTGATCTATGAAATATACAGGGGCATTGGTTAGTTCGAAATGATAACTAACCATTCGTAGAATGTACTAGACCCCAAAAGAATAGAGAAATGGATACTCAACTCAGGTCAAAATATCCCAAAATATATACTAGCTTGTCATCCAAACAAGTAACAAAATTTTCCAAATTTTGGTTTTAACCGAAATCGTTCTATTGATACAACTAAATTTAACTTCATATTTCGTTAACCAATTTTTTTCAATTGAAATTTCAAACAGATTAAAGGTAAAACGAGAAGTTGATAGAAAACTAACGAAGAGAATACGAAATATGAGTTTTCTACACGATTCATAGGGCCACCATCACACCGAAGCTTCTCCCTCAAGATGCCACGAAGCTATCCAAAAGAATTAAAGTCGAATGATGATCAAAGAGATTGATAGAAAATTTGTTCCATTGTTGCAGGGTATTGACCATTTGTAGTGGTACTCTCCTGTCCCTTATCTCTTCCTCTTCTTACATTCATACTCACTATCATAGGATAGTAAGAGAATTTACTAAGGCATTCGGACGGATATCTTAGGGATATACTCATTCTAGGGTATTCGTAACCCTATCTCTAATGAATTACCTAATGTATTATACTCCTGAGCTAAAGTTCAACCTTCAGCTCTGACACCAAATTGTGATGGCCCGGATTTCAACGCTCGAAAATTGACATCCCTACTTCATTTGTATTCGAATGCCACAGATTCAAACGTTCAAATCTAATTCGCCGGAGCTTATAACACATTAAGTACAACAACGCAGCGAAAGAAAATGAATAACATCATTGATATACAACATCTGATACAACACATTAATACAAATGATATCAATATACATCAGAGATACACAATAGCGGAAATAAAATAGCATCAGAAGAAGTGATAACATCTTTAATGCTAATCTTCAAGAGAGAAGGAAAGAGAGAATCCAACTTTGCGACATCATTGCTCCAAAGCTCCAAAGACTTTCATCTCCAAAACCAAAAGCTCGAACCACCATCATCATGTTGTATTTAGCAAGGTCAGCCATCCAAAGACTCCAAAACTTTTGATCCACATCAATACTTGACTAGCTTCTGATTCTACTAAAACCAGACTCTAGGCTGCCCGTGTGGAAAAATTATGGGCACCTAGAGTTTAGGAAGGGAACAACAAATTCCAAGTCAATCATGGGACTGGTATGAGCAAACGTAAACAATTTATCTTTATAAAAAGAAAAACAAATGAATTTAAAAGAAATTCGCAATGCTTTTTGGAAAATGAAACCATCATAAGGCCTCCCCGCACACACGCAATGAAAACACACAATTGGAGGAGATTTCTCCTTATGATAGTCAAACATGCTTGATACACGAAAATCTTTTGATATTATTATTAATGCATAGTGGAAAACATTTGCAAATATAATATTAATCTTAGCCATCATACATACCATTATAGTATGCCTACTATAGCTACCATGTTAGATGGCAGGTTCTAGAACTAAAAACGTACAAGGCGCGTATTGGTGATGGGATTTCCAACAAATGGTCAAGCAAAAGAACTTCCTATTGCCACATGGCTACACCTCTGATGGGACACCCCAAGAACTTAACCATCTTTCTGCCAACACAAGGTCGGGTTACCTCTTCTCGGAAGTAACACCTACAAGTATGCCTCCTTGGCCGTTACCGACCTTTATCTGAGGATCCTCAACCACAAAGCAACAGTCATAAAGTAATAAATTTGCAGCAACCACATGGGTTAAATATCTGGGCTACACACAACGATACCACCTTTTTCTAGAAGAAATGGACATACCCGAGGAGCCGACCCCTAATAACCTTGCCGCATCTTTGCTGTTTCGACCATTTTCGGGCTTTGAGGTCCAGCGAGGTCATGTCCACAAAGATACGCTTTTCATAAAAGCCATGCTTCGATCAACACATGATCAGCAGCACTTTGTATGCCACATTACCAAATTAGGAATGCATCACTAGTAACCATCAACTACATAACCTTTGAGCTCATACGTCTCAAAGAAGGGTGTTAAGCTAAGAGAATAAATTCTCTGCCACCAAAGAGAAATGTATTTGATAGAAACTAGCTTTACATCTCAAAGTGTAACGTCAGACATACATCTATACAAGTCTATTCCGTGTTCGAATAGAACCGAAGGCACTTCAAAAGAAGCCCTTGCAATCCGAATAATCCCTAATCACGTCCAGACTCTCCATCACAAAGGGTGATCAAATCTCTATACCAGGGACCAGTCGGTATAGAGACATTCAACGGGTTATCCTTTCTCTTTTGAAAATATCCGGTCTTCACCACCGGTCTTCAAATGCTATCCAAATCGTCGTATCACTATTCAAAATGGGTTATTTGGCACAAAGTCCTCTCCCGGCTAAACCGAATAATGAGCGCTTCATTTAAAAAGCATACGGATATTGGGATCTTAGTTAAGTCATAACTTATTACCTAAAACCTCTCTTTCAAATGGTTTAAACAAATTACCATTTTAAAATCTTTAAACAAAAAGATTTACTTCGCAAAGTTCACGATTCTTTAACAAAGTTTCATTCATAGCTTTCAAAACAATTTTCATTTCAAACTTGAAATCTTTTCAACATAAATTGAAAATCCTTTCTTTATATGAAAGCTTTATTATTAGAAAACAAATAGTTTTATTTTCGAAAAAATCCAATTATAATTTGCACAAGTTAAAGCCCTTGAAGTATAAAACTTAGGTTAAATTAAAATTCCTAAAACAATACTTTTAAAACGGTTTAAAACCTGTATAGACACATTTATAACTTGTATAACCTTTTTAAACCATAATTTCCAAACATAGAATTCAATTTCAAATCTTGAATTCAAATTCAAATCAAATTATTTAATTTTTAAAACTTTATCGAATTATTCAAAATAACTTTTATCTTCAAAACTGCTTTCAAAAGGTTTTCATATTTAACCCAATTCCATTTCCAAAACTATTTTGGATTCAAAATTCAATCTTTAAAACAATTTCATAATATTAGATTCAAATATCTATGACTTAACCAATTTTCTCGTGCAATCCATATTCGTGTGTGTATAGTGTAGCCCAAGGGTTTTACACAATAGTGCCGCATCATCAATCATCATAGATTCAAGCACAACAATATCGATAAGCGGTATAATCTATAATGCTTATCTTCATTCACAGATTCAAAGATAGATAATATTAATTCATCACAGTTAAAATAAATTACATTCATCACGGATAAATAAATTACATTCATCACAGCTCAAATCAAAACAGAGCATCACACATCAGGGATATCAAACAATGCAACATTCAATAGAATCCAAACATCCATAAGTAAGATTAATTAATCATCTGATTAATTTAAACCATATTAATTACTTATGAATAAATTACTAATCCTAGTTAATTTATATTAATTAATTAAAAACCATTTTGATTAATTATTCTTTAATCATTTATTAATTAACCATTAATAATAAATTAATTAACCTTTAATTATTAATTAATCAACCTCTAATCATTAAATGATTATTCTTTAATTATTTTATTATCCATTAATTAATTATCCTCAATTAATTACATTAATTAATTAGCTCTTAATTAATTATCATTCCTTAATTACCTTCATTAATTGATTAACCTTAAGTTAATTACATAATTATTTGTTCCTTGATTAAGTGATTATCTTTTAATCCCTAATTAATTAACTTTTAATCATCAATTAATTCACCTTTAAGCATAAATTAATTAATCTTTAATCATTAAGTAATTATTGTTAATTAATTATCCCTTAATTGCTTATATTAACAAATCATTAATTACTTAATTAAATTAAATGATAAACCATTTTATCTTTATTTAACACTTTAATTATCCTTTAAACTTATTAAATAAATCTTATAATAATTTAACTTAGACTTTAAAGTTAATGGACAATTAAAACATCTTTTCTTAATTAACTTCATAATATTATTAAGCTTATTTAAAATAACTTTTGAAATAAAGGTCATACATATATTTAAACGTTTTAAACTTAATTAGTTTTAAGTTTTATTTTAAAACCTTTATCTAATTCCAAACTTTAGATAAAATGATTATTATACACAAGAGCTAATTAAGAAATTAATTTAAACTTGACTTGTTTTAAAGTTTTAAAAACTGTTATTATATAAAAATCTACAGACCCGAGCCAATTCTTATTTTACCCGAGCTTGACCCCGAGTTAGCCCATATCCATATTGCTTCGAGTATTTTCGTGAATTCCCCGACTTTCCCCCGGGTTACTCCTCCTCTTCCCCAATTTTAATGACAACAGGCATATATATAATCGCGTGCACGTGCGCGAATACATCGATCACCTCCTGTCACTGCTACGACTGTCAACAAGTCAACAACGACCACCTCTATCCACTAGACCACCCAGCACAATGAAATCATCAGAGGATTCAAAATTGAGAAAAATCGAGCAAAGCTGGAACCAACTCCCTCATCGAAAAACACCTTGCCTGATCACCACCGATCACTTGAAACCGTGCCTTAGGGTCTAGACGTTCGCCAGAGACCTATGTTTGTTTTCCCCTAGGTGCGATCGCCTATAATCAACAATCGCCGACAAGAATGCTACTTCTTCATCGTTCATGAAAACAGTTTGTTAAACCCTAAACTCATGTCGCATCACCACGATGATCATCTAAAAAATCTCCCTTTATTTTTTGCTTTGATCTGCATCACGTCACCCTCCTCTGGCATCAAGCCTGAGGTCCATTCGGTCATTGATCATCGAGAATTGACATTTTTTCCAATTCTCTTCATCTCGTAAATTCACAACCGATACCAAATGAGAAATCATCATTTTATTTTTAAAATTCATGGTTTTGGAACACGAATTCATTCCTATGATTTGAAATCGAAATCCAGACATTTAGTTTTGAATCTATTTTGATTTTCTATTGTTTTTCCCATTTTGAAATAAATTCACAATATAAAAGCTTGGATTTTCTTTAACATTGATATTATCCTGTTTAAATCATCTTTTCTTTAGTAACCATAACTCGAATTTGTATAGATTGTAAGATGTGAATTTTTAAAATAAAATTTCAAGCCTGTAAATATAAGAACAGGCACATATGCCTGTATACACATAATTTAATACATACATACATACATACATACATACATATATATACACATACAACATGCAAGCATATTCAACAGCTTGGCAGCATTTCTAACATATTCAAACATCAATCACAAACATAAAAACATAAAAGCAGAGATAAGTGAGTTTGCTCGCCTGAGAAATGGAAACATAGATTAGGTCTTATGAAATGATCTAGAATTGATTGTTTGATTACTTTATCTCTGTATCAAGGTTTGCCTTGAAACTTTACTTGATTATTTGATCTGCTTTGCCCTGGATCAAGTAAGGTTGCACTTGATTGCTTCAGATCTTGTTCGATTGGTTTCAGCTCTGAGTTGCTTTACTGGTTTGTTTGGTTAAAAACTTTAATTTGCTTGATTTGATTTTTGTTTCAATTGCTTCAGGTTGAATCATTGTTGAGTTGATTCACTCTTGAATCAGGTTCCAGAACTTGAGTTCGATTTGCATGATCTGGAAGTATTTTTTCTGAAGCTTTGTGTTTGAGTTGATTTCTAGATTTGAACTTCCATGTTGATGTTGTTTGAGTTGAATATTGAACTTTGCTTTTATTTCCAGGTTGAAACCTGAATTGAATTTTGCTTTATTCTTCATTTTAATTTCCAGGTTTTGTTTTTTCTGGTTTACAACTTTCTTTTGTTTTGAATATTGACAAAGAAAAAATAAGGAAGAAGAAGATATGATATATACATAGCCTTGTTTCACATTTTTATTGATTAATTTGAAAATAAAAGACAATTGGCATTTTTAATTATAAAACAAAATTGAACCAACACTTGTCTTTGTTAAGCTAACACTTGTTAGTTACTTGTATTATCATTTTACATATGTTAAAATGTAAACATTTTATGTTTATATCCTTTATCTTTAATTAGTTTATAAATTTTTTTTTAAACCCTTCACTTAGATTTATTTATAAATTATGTTTTATGTTTTTCTCATTTATACTTTTATGTATTTACAGAACATTCTTTTTTTATATTAACATATGTTTTATAATTATGCATTTACTATTATTTATATTTTATACTTTTATAACTTTCTAATAGCAATTCAAAAATTATTTTATTAATTTCAAAATATAACTTCCAAATCAAAATGTCTATTTGATGTAATTTGGAAAACAAATCTTTATTAATTGAAAATATAATGTTTTCAAATCCAATATATTTATAAGATTTTTAATTTTGAATTTCAATTCCAAGATTCAATTTAAAATAAATTTATAAGTATAAATAAATATCAAAACATATCGTTATAAATTAAAAAAAAAGTTGATTTAATTCACCAATAAATTCACAATTTAACATTAATTACCAAATTAAATTTAACCAAAAATCAGGATCGTTACATCACCTCATAAGCTCCATAGCATATTACCCTGGATTTGTTTAACTCGGTCTGACCAGAGATCACAATAAAACATCACCCGAGTCTGTTTGGAAAACCAACATGAGAAAATCACACTCAGTTTGTTTATTATATTTTGAAAATCCTTTGAAAATAAAGGTATCTCGTAAGACCATGCCACAAATAAACATGCCAGGTTTTTACCTTACGATAACTAATATTTTATTATTAAATTCATCTGATATTATATTAATGTATATAGAGAGTAAGTAGAATATAGTTGAAATGCATGCATCTCACGTTCCAACATAGTTGGGCATAATCAAAACCGTACGGGGGCTTATTGGAAATTTGATTTCATACAATGGCAGGGCTCCTGGGGTACCGCCTGTCACTTTAACTGGTCTAGATCAGCGTACCGAGGACCACTCCTGATCCCCTACAACACAAGACTGGCCTACCCCTAACCTGGATAGACCGAATAAGATCACCCCGCGGTTGGGATCAACAACCGCCACACAGCCGAAATAAAGGGACTTTAGACAGGGTTGACCTTACCCTACTTGGAAACTACCCACTTAGTGTTGCTGCACCTCCCATGTTTTTGCCATTCCCAGTTTATGAGGAATGAGGCTACGATACCTTTTTAGATACATTCACTTAGAATGCTCATAGTCCTCCAATGACGATGTTCTGATAGCATTCGTCAATACAAGTTATCCTGGGACTGGACAAACCGAATCATCGTCTTTATCATCTTCACGATACTCATTCGTTACGTTCAAACCGGATCGAAGTCATTTTCCAATAATTAAATCTGATCCCGATCTCTTCGAATTGATTAGCGCATTGACCAATATTGATAGTCGGTTATTTAACTATCATATAACATCCACAAACAAACATCAGGCTTTAAATAATTTTACAAATTATTTATTTCAAAATATCTACACAAGATATTATTTCCATACTTCAACATGTTGAAAATAGTTTTCAAGTCCCTTTTTATTCTCACGGAGCAAATTTTTACCCTTGCCCGCCTTAGAGTATTTTTCCCACTTCATTTGATATTTAACACTTGGAAAATATTCATTTATCTCCTATTTATTTTCTCAAAAATCATTCACAATTTTATTTGTAAATTTCCAACTCGTTTCACACGAATTCTATAAATCCTAGAATTTCTTAGTCGCCGTCCTATAATATTTCCAAACTCGTTTATGTTCATTTAAAATTCCAGTTTGACCACTACTTCCCTTATAAACTTTATTTCACCTTCTGAAGTTCACTTATCCTATACTTTAGAATTTATTTAAGTTCCCATAATACCACTATAAGATCTTTCTTCTAAAATCTTATTCAGCTAAATAAATTTAGCTTCCCATCTCGAGAGGATCTACAATGAAATTTAAAACATTTTAAATTTTTATATGAAATAAGAAAAATGGTTTGTTTCAAATATGGTTTTAGGTAAAATTAAAATATCAACTTCATAAAAGCATTAAGAATTTAATTACTAATTATTTTACAAAGCTGATTATAAAATTAGAATATATTTCAATAAATATTAAGTATTAAAATAACTAATAATTACCATTAAAAAAATTTAATTGACTAATAATTTAATTTTTTAACTAATTTTCCTGCAATAAATAATTTTTAGTTAATTAAACAAATTAATCACCGTAAATACCTACTTTTTAAATAAACTAATAAATTTAAAATGTGTATATGTATATTTATTTTCTTTTGAAACTACATATATACTTACAAAATAAATTATAGATTTCAAAAAACCTAATAAACTTTCAACATTTTAAAATTCCTATTTTTTTCTTTTCAAAACCTTATATATATATATATACATATTTATGTTTATCTATATACTTTTAAATAAAAATAGGTATGTTTATACATGCGCACACACACACAGATATATATATATATATATATATATATATATATATATATATATATATACTTGTATTATACTTTTTCTATACTGTATATATATAAAAATATACATATAAATCTTTAAATTGAAAAATAATTGGCATATATACCTTACAGTAAATTTATATACATACATTACTAAAATAGTATACCATACCTCACTGTAACTGCTCGAGGCTGCCACATCACTTCCCCCATCGCGACTGTACCTCCTTCCAACCTTCAAGAGCCTCCAAAATTCGCTCTCCAGTAACCCCTAAAGCCTAAGCTACCACCTCCACCTTCCTGCACCCTGACCTCACGAGCGCGCACGCGACATCGGCCAACATCACGGCTCCAACAACTGCCTTGTCGCCCCTCCACGTTCTCACCACTTGAGCTTCCCCCAGTCTTGCTCCTTCCCTCGGCCATGCGATTTTATTCTCTCTTTTTTTATAATCGAACGAATTCAATTTTAATATGTTACAGAGGAAAACAGGGGCAATGGGATTATGGGCTTCGAACTGTAGAGATTCTCGTTCGATTTGCATCGAAATGGAGGAGAAGAAGTAGGCTTGTGATTTTTTTTTAACGAAATGAAAATGGAAGGGAAGGCATGATTTTGAATTTGGGAACGAAGCTGTCTTTGTTGAATGTATTGAATAAAAGGATAAGGACTTGGGATTTTTAAAAAAAGAGGGGGAGACAGTGATTAAATTGAAAGGAAATGGACGTGATTTCTTGCATATGAATAGGTGAGCAATGTTTTGAAAAAGTGCTGATGTGATGAACGTATTTCTCTGCAATTTAAACCGCTTATTTCATATATTTTTATTTTAATAAAGCGGTATTATACGGGTATTTTGTTGTGGTTTTGCAGATTATTGATTCCAAAGTGCAACGTTGAAATTAATCGGTTATGCCGTCCATTGGTTCAAAAATCACGCACCAAAGAGTGCAATATTTTGAGCATTGAAATAAATCAAAGCAATATGGACCAATTCAAGCAATGATGTGGACGTATATATGTTCTCTTTCACCAATTCAAGCAAAGGACCAGTTCCTCCTAAAAAGTAGCATAATACATAGCCATGATATGAAGCAAAATGGGACACATTCAAAAGTAGCTTACGTATGAATTTGGACCAATTCACATATAAAATTATTTCAAGCAATGACGTGGCAACTTGACTCTTCACCAATTCAAGGAATGGACCCAGTCAGTACAATTATCTTGGCAAATACTAAGAATAGAACCGGTCCTATTGCTAAAAAGATGGACTGATTTTAGGGGTTGAAAGCCTATATATACAGCATTATACAACACCTTGAAATCATCTCTTACCTCATCACTTTTCTTCAAGTTTAGATTTAAATTCAGCACTGTTTTTATTTTCGAACAGAATACGTAGGATTGTTGATTAGATTTAGCAATTTATTTATTCTTGTTCTTAGTTATTTTCTGCACTCTTTTCAGTTAGTTAATAATTATTTCAGTTATTTGCTCCGTTATCTTCTTTTCCGCAATTTCAATTTCTGTTCTGATTTTTTTTTTTACAATTCTATATTTTGGTTGCAATTTCGATTAGTTTCGAAATCGATTCGGAGTATATTATTGTTTTTATTTTCTGTTCAAAATTCACCGTCGAATTCGTTTAGCACGCCTAAGATTTAACTATGGGTTTTAATTGTTTTAAAATACAATTCCCTGTGTTCGACCTGCATACTACACGCCTGTGCGCTTGCAGAATTTATTAAAATTTGTGCTTTTCTAATCAATAGAAAAGTCGCAACAAGTTTTTGGCGCCGTTGCCGGGGAGTTGCTATTTTGAGATTTTCGATTTTTCGTTTTTAAGTCTATTCGTGTTAATTTATTTTATTTTATTTTCTTGCATTAGTTTTCAAAAAAAAATATCATTTTTTTTCGTTTTTCGGTTTCTTTCACGCATACCTCACATAGTCTTCAATCACAAATCACGTTTCTGCATATTTTCACGCATACCTCACATAATCTTGCTTTTACGTTTCTGCATTTTTTTTAAAAAAAAATCATTCCTTCACAACATCTTGCTTTCACGTTTGCATAATCCCCACGTCTTCACAGTTATTCATGTGTGCCAGTACACATTTTTAGTTGCACTTCCACTTTCACATTTTCACGTTAGTTTGCATAAATTAATTTTAAAAAAAACATTTTTTTTTCACTGCATTGTTTTCACGTACGTTAGTTTGGTTACTTGCAGTTCCACTTTCATATTCTTGCATGCATTAGTTAGTTTAGTTTTCATATTCACGTAACTATCTCCTACACAGGAGCTTGCATACATTTGTTTACTCACGTAACATAGCATTGTCATAGCAGTTTCATTTTGCATTCAACACATTCATTCTACTTAACTTTATTTTATTGGGCATGTTTTAAATTTTCTGCATGTGACTGTTTTCATATATTTTCTGTCAGCAGCCTAGTTTTGTGCCTTTCACGAGCATTCACCTGCACGGAGAAAACTTCAACTCAGATAGCAAACATTTATTTCAACACAGACAGCTCCAACTCGGTAATCTCAACCATTCGCTAGCGCTACTCAGCTGCATTGGACGGACTATCATACACCTGTGTAAGTAATTTTCAACTCTACAGGTGCCTAACTGAAAACTGATTTAATTTACTTTTGGCTGTTACACCTTGATTTGTTTATGCGCGTTTGGGCAAGAAATAATTTTAACCGTTTAGAAAGCTAAAATATTTCATTAAACAAATCAACAGAAATTTCAAATCAAACAAATATGAGCAATCACGGTTCACAACACAGTTCACACCACAATTCACCGAAATTATCACCTAAATCACATGTTGGAAATAATTAATTTCATGAGAACCGACCATTATCCCTTAGAGACCGATGTTATCCAACACGGATTGTTCAACCTTCGGTTATTTCATTTCCACCTGCCGAAGGAAATAATTTTGAGATAAAACATTCTTTTATGCAAGGGGTACCAAAATTCACTCGTCTGAAAATGCATATGAATTTCTTATTGAATTTGAGTTATATGCTTCTACAACTAAAATGCAACAACTTTCTAATGAATCCATCAAGCTAAGACTTATTCCATTCGCACTTCTAGAAAGTGCGAAGTGATGGCTTAATTCTCTTCCTAAAAATTCAATTAAGAGTTGGGACAAATTCGTTACTATATTTTTGAAAAAGTTTTTTCCTTTCCACAAAACTCTTAAAATTCGAACCGAAATCAACCAATTCTCTCAGAATGAAGGAGAAACTTTTTCAAAATATTTTGAAAGGTTCAATCAATTGTTATATAGTTGCCCACATCATGCAATCCCTAAACACGTTTTGTGCCAAATCGTTTATGAAGGGCTTAACTATCAAACAAGATCCCAACTCGAATCAATGTGCGGAGGAGAATTCATGGCAAAAACAGATGAGGAAACTTGGGAATTTTTAGAAGAGTATTCGAAAAAGGATATGCAATGGGAAACAATTCGTGTTCCAATTCTTGCTCCAAATAGAGGAGTACATGTCATTGACCCATCACATCTTCCTATAGATGCCCAAATTCCTCAAGAAGGAGAAGGACTACCCCATTACTACACACAAGACCAAATCAATGCTATAGCTCAAAATAGTCCTTATTCATCCACATACAATCCTAACTGGAAGCATCATCCCAATTTTTCATTGTCAAATCCTAACAACGTGGCTAATCCATCACATATGTATCCAATGATACCAAATCCGAATTATCGAGGCCCAACCTCTAATTCTCAACCCGCTCCTCAAACAAAACCTTCGAATCAACCATACAGGCATCCTAATTTCAATCCATCAACCCGACCTTCTCAGCCTTCACAAGAAATTGCTCGATTGGAAAAACAACTCTCTAAACAAAATGAACAAATCACCAACCAAGATGCAAGAATTGAGCAAATCACCAAACAAAATGAACAAATGTTGATAATGATGAAGGATCTCATGAAAATCAATGAGAAAGGTAAATTTCCTAGTCAAACCGAAGTGAATCCAAAGTATAACTCTCGAGGAGTAAATCTTTGTGAGAACGAAGATGTAAATCCGGTTAATGCTGTCACCACATTAACGTCTGGAAAGAAGGTGGACAACCATGTCGGCACCCCCGACATCCTTCTTAAATCTTCCCATGTTCCAAATTATGAAACTCAGTCGACAACCACGGTTGTCAATCAAAACGATTCTAATTCTTCATCTAAGGTTGGCAATCCCGACCACTCTTCACCTTCTGATGTTGGCAACCCCAACATTCCAGCTCCCTTATCTTCACCCTCTAATATAACACCTTCTTCTTTGAATGAAAAAACTTCCGAACGGGTCTATAATCCCATTGCTCCATTTCCCCATAGACTCAACAAAAAGAAGAAGCCCGCTAATTTTGACCAAATACTTGAAATCTTCAAACAAGTTCGAGTCAATATTCCACTTCTTGATACCATCGAGCAAATTCCTCAGTATGCCAAATGTTTGAAAGAGCTATGTACTCAAAAACGTTCCACTAACGTTCCTAAGACTGCATTTCTAACTGCAAACACTAGCTCTGTTCTTTCAAATCCCTCCCCAATCAAGTATAAGGACCCCGGTTGTCCTACGATCGGTTGTAAAATCGGTAACACTCACATTAGTCATGCCTTACTCGATCTTGGAGCGAGTGTGAATCTTTTGCCTTATATTGTGTACTGTCAACTTGGACTAGGGGAATTAAAACCTACAAACATCACAATTCAACTAGCTGATCGATCTGTCAAAAAACCATTGGGCACGGTTGAAGATGTTTTGATACAAATCGAGCAATTCTATTTCCCAGTCGATTTCATAGTCCTAGAGACTGCACCTGTCTCAAATCCCAATAGTCAGATTCCTTTGATATTAGGTCGTCCGTTTTTAGCAACATCAAATGCTATCATAAACTGTAGGAATGGTCAACTCCGACTTTCCTTTGGGCACCTAACCATTGAACTAAATATCTTCAATCTTAACAGACAACCAAGAGATTTTGAAACAGAAGAAGTTGACGTGATCCAAACAATTGTTGAAAATGATTTTAGTGATACTACGGAGTCTCTTAGCATGCGCCTAGATCATTTTAATTCCAACTTCCACGAAGATGAATACATTTATGAATTAAATGATATGCTATGCTCTTTTCATAATTCACTAGAATTCAATCAGTTGATGTCTACTGAAGCCTCAAAAGAAGTACGCCCTAAATTAGACCTCAAACCTCTTCCAAACGATCTTAAGTACGCATACTTAGATTCTTCGGAAAATTTCCCTATAATCTTGGCATCCGATCTCATTAAGGACCAAGAAGAACAACTTTTGAAAATTTTAAGGGAAAATAAAGAGGCAATAGGATGGGTAATCGCTTGCATTAAGGGAATTAGTCCATCAATTATTGAACATCGAATACATTTAGTCGACGAGGCTAAACCCACTCACGAAGCTCAAAGGCGATTAAACCCTAATATGAGAGAAGTGGTAAAGGAAGAAATTATCAAATGTTTAGACAATAACATTATCTACCCTATCTCTGATAGTACTTGGGTAAGTCCGGTACAAGTTGTACCAAAGAAGTCTGGAATCACTGTGGCAACAAATGAGAATAACGAACTTGTTCCGACAAAGGTCAAAACAAAATGGCGCGTTTGCATCGACTATCGAAAACTCATAGCAGCAACAAGAAAAGATCATTTTCCCCTTCCCTTCATTGATCAAATGCTCGAACGCTTAGCCGGTCATGAATACTATTGTTTTCTTGATGGTTACTCCGGCTATAATCAAATTCCCATTGCGTTAGAGGACCAACACAAAACAACGTTCACATGTCCGTTCGGAACTTTTGCTTATCGTCGCATGCCCTTCGGTCTTTGTAATGCTCCCGCTACCTTTCAACGATGTATGATGAGTATATTTTCTGATATGGTGGAAGATTTCTTAGAAATATTCATGGACGGTTTTTCAATCTATGGGTCATCTTTTGATCAATGCCTCCTTCGTTTAGAACGTGTCTTAAAGCGATGTAAGGAGAAATCTCTTGTTCTTAATTGGGAAAAATGTCATTTTATGGTTAAGCGAGGAATAGTCTTAGGTCATGTTGTCTCTAAAAATGGCCTAGAAGTTGACAAATCTAAATTTGATCTTATTGTGGGCCTTCCTCCTCCACGGTCCGTAAAGGACATTCGCTCATTTCTCGGCCATGCAGGATTCTATAGGAGGTTCATTAATGATTTTTCAAAAATTTCAAAACCTCTTTCGAATCTTCTGGCTAAAGACGTTAAATTTGAATTTTCCAATGAATGTGAAACCTCTTTTGAAACCCTCAAATCGATCTTGACCACTGCACCTATCATCCAACCTCCAAATTGGACTTTGCCTTTCGAATTAATGTGCGACGCTTCTGATTATGCCATTGGAGCCATCTTAGGTCAACGAATCGATAAACTTCCTCGAGTCATCTATTATGCTAGAAAAACTCTTAATGAAGCTCAATTGAATTACTCAACCACAGAAAAAGAGTTTTTAGCAGTTATCTTTGCCCTCGATAAGTTTAGATCATATCTCATAGGTTCTAAGGTCATAGTTTACACCGATCATGCCACCTTGCGGTATTTACTCACAAAAAAGGATACCAAACCCCGCTTAATCCGTTGGATTCTCCTTCTTCAAGAGTTTGACCTTGAAATACGAGATAAAAAGGGTTCTGAAAATGTCGTAGCTGACCATCTTTCTCGTATAGTGCATGAAAACTATGATAACTCTCAAATCAACGATCATTTTCCCGATGAACAAATTCTTTCACTCTCTAGTGCACCATGGTACGTGGACATCGTAAATTATCTTGTCACAAATGAAACACCTTCCCATTGGTCAAAACAAGATAAACAAAAATTTCTCTCCAACGTTCAAAACTTTTACTGGGACGATCCTTATCTTTTCAAATATTGCACCGATCAAATCATTCGCAGATGTGTCCCAGAACATGAATTCCATAGCATCCTCTCTTTTTTACATAATCAAGCATGTGGAGGACATTTTGGAGCAAAGAAAACTGCTGCCAAGGTGTTACAGTGCGGTTTTTATTGGCCTTCTCTTTTTCGTGATGCCCACGAATTTTGCTCCAAATGCGCTAGATGTCAACAAACAGGTCGTATTTCCAAACGTGACATGAAGCCCCTAAATCTGATCCTTGTCATCGAAATTTTTGATGTTTGGGGCATCGATTTCATGGGTCCTTTTCCTAATTCTTTTGGAAATCTCTACATCCTACTTGCAGTAGATTACGTGTCTAAATGGGTTGAGGCCATTCCTACCAAAACGAATGACAATAAAGTTGTTGTCAAATTTTTGAAAGAAAAAATATTTTCCCGTTTTGGCACACCTCGAGCCATTATAAGTGATAACAGTTCTCATTTTTGTAATCGTGCTTTTGAATCTCTTCTTAAGAAATATTCTATCACTCATAAACTATCTACTCCATATCATCCACAGACCAACGGTCAAGTCGAGATTTCCAATAGACAAATTAAACAAATTCTTGAAAAGACGGTTAACTCCAACAGAAAAGATTGGTCATCTAAATTGATAGACGCCCTTTGGGCATTTCGCACAGCTTATAAAACCAATCTAGGAATGTCACCATACCGATTAGTCTTTGGAAAAGCATGCCATTTACCCGTTGAGCTCGAGCACCGCGCACTGTGGGCAATCAAATACCTCAATTTTGACATAGAAAAAGCCGGATCGCATCGTAAATTACAATTGTCAGAATTAGAAGAACTAAGAAATGAAGCGTACGAAAATGCAAAGATTTATAAAGAGAAAACCAAATTCTATCATGATAAATCCATACTTCGTAAGACATTCGAAGCAGGTCAGAAAGTTCTTTTATATAATTCCAAACTTCATTTATTTCCGGGAAAATTGAGATCCCGTTGGAAAGGTCCATATATTGTGAAAACAGTATACTCTTATGGCGTAGTTGAAATAGAAAATCCTAGGGACGGTTCCATTTCAAAGGTCAATGGACAACGCTTGAAGCCATTTCTAGAGTTTGAACAGCACGAGGACGATGAGTTCGTGGATCTTCACGAACCTAGCTATTCGGCATGAGCCGCTCACTATCTTGCACATATCAGGTTGTATTTTTTTTAGTTTTTTTCTTCTATTTTGCATTTGCATTCTATTTGACAGTTGGGACACTGTCTCATTCCAGTGTGGGGGGACGCATATCTCATTCGGTTTGTTCATATTTCATAGTGTAGCATCATTTTTTTTTAAAAAAATCATCTCATTATTTGTTTTCAAATTTCTTTTCAATTTTTTTTCATTTCCCAATATTTTTAGGACTTCGATTTATTTTTAATTAGTCAAGACAAAGTAAGCAGTTGAAGTCAATTGATGTAGATTTTTGTGAATCACTAATTTCAAATGTAAAATATAATGAAAAGTTGAATTACAAGCGATAATAGTGAGGTTAGTATTTAGGGGGATTCATAGGTGATGGTTATGAAATCTTTTCTAAAATGTAGTCTTTGTTTAAAAAAAATGGCAGATTTAAAGTACATGCGTTGACATCTCAAATCATTAAAGTTAAGTGGTGCTAAGTTGATTTGCATAACACTCTTTAGCTCTTCTCAAAAAAAAAAAAAACTAATAAGAAACACCTACAGTCGATAGGTGTGCACACTTGTGAAAGTGTGTGCACTCGCCACGCTCTATACTCTTCTCACGTAAGCCCGCAAGGCCGTGCATGGATGGTATATCTGGCCTCAGCATTCTGAGTTAGGTGTATAAATAATTAAATAAATAATCACCTAAGGATTACCGACCTTTTCTGACATAGTCAGCGTCGGTTTGCACAATCCGCCAAGCTCTGTCCCAACTCTCACGTAATCCCGCGAGGCAGTGCATGGGTGGTATACCTTGGTCCAAAGGATAGGTGTAAAAAAAATAAAAAAGAGAAGAAAAAAAAACTAGTAAAGGGAGACTAAGCTTTGAAACCCAAACACTTCTTGACTTTGTTGATTTGGCTGTTATACAAATGGAAATGAAAAATACCATTTTGAAAAAAACCGTGATCAATAGTGAAGAATTTATTTCATGGCTGCACTATGTTATCGACTGAAACAACTGGCCAAACTAGAATCTAATGTATGAAAACTTGAGTTACAATGAAATTTGTGATTAGTGAGGAACCAAAAATTTGAAGAAGTTGACTAAAACTGATATACATTATTTTGTTGCAACTATTTTGAAGTAAATCGAGTCTCCATTTGTGTAGAATTTTGCATTCATGTAGTACATTAGAATCATCACATATTGCATTTGGATTCTGTGGGTAGTATCCGCTGAAAACCCTCACAAGACACAACTCGTCTTACTAGGGACACCTAGAGGTTTAACGGCTTGTTGCATACGCTCAATGCAATCGTGTTTCCTACGAAAAAGGATTTAGTTAGTTTTATTTTCTTGCTTATTCGAGGACGAATAAAGTTCTAGTGTGGGGGTATTTGATGAACGTATTTCTCTGTAATTTAAACCGTTTATTTCATATATTTTTATTTTAATAAAGCGGTATTATACGGGTATTTTGTTGTGGTTTTGCAGATTATTGATTCCAAAGTGCAACGTTGAAATTAATCGGTTATGCCGTCCATTGGTTCAAAAATCACGCAGCAAAGAGTGCAATATTTTGAGCATTGAAATAAATCAAAGCAATATGGACCAATTCAAGCAATGATGTGGATGTATACATGTTCGCTTTCACCAATTCAAGCAAAGGACCAGTTCCTCCTAAAAAGTAGCGTAATACATAGCCATGATATGAAGCAAAATGGGACACATTCAAAAGTAGCTTACGTATGAATTTGGACCAATTCACATATAAATTATTTCAAGCAATGACGTGGCAACTTGACTCTTCACCAATTCAAGGAATGGACCCAGTCAGTACAATTATCTTGGCAAATACTAAGAATAGAACCGGTCCTATTGCTAAAAAGATGGACTGATTTTAGGGGTTGAAAGCCTATATATACAGCATTATACAACACCTTGAAATCATCTCCTACCTCATCACTTTTCTTCAAGTTTAGATTTAAATTCAGCACTGTTTTTATTTTCAAACAGAATACGTAGGATTGTTGATTAGATTTAGCAATTTATTTATTCTTGTTCTAAGTTATTTTCTGCACTCTTTTTAGTTAGTTAATAATTATTTCAGTTGTTTGCTCCGTTATCTTCTTTTCCGCAATTTCAATTTCTGTTCTGATTTTTTTTACATTTCTATATTTTGGTTGCAATTTCGATTAGTTTCGAAATCGATTCGGAGTATATTATTGTTTTTATTTTCTGTTCAAAATTCACCATCAAATTCGTTTAACACGCCTAAGATTTAACTATGGATTTTAATTGTTTTAAAATACAATTCCCTGTGTTCGACCTGCATACTACACGCCTGTGCGCTTGCAGAATTTATTAAAATTTGCGCTTTTCTAATCAATAGAAAAGTCACAACAAGTTTTTAAAAGGAAATGGACGTGGTTTCTTGCATATGAACAGGTGAGCAATGTTTTGAAAAAGTGCTGATGCGAAGGAATTACAGTTGAAGGTTGACTAGTGTGTGTATATATATAATTAAATTCAAATTGTATTGGTTTACACAACATAAAATTTCGAACCCCTATCGAGGCGTACTGCTTGGCGTTTATAATGTCATAGCCCTATTTCAAATGCAGCGGAAAAGGTTTCGAGTCCTAATTCGATTGTATGGAGAAGATAGATTTTTAGACCCAGATATTATATTAAATTTTCGATATAAATTTCATCGCATTTATATCTCGTATGGCTAAACAATAACTCCAAAAGCTACGAAATTTGAAATCCGATAATAATATGATATTACAGATCCAGGGAAACTAGTTTTGTCGAAATTCGAGACTGTATCTCGGAAGACTATTTTTAAATGTTAATTTAAACGATATATTTTTAAAATTGAACAAATCACTTCCAAATTCAATTTTAAAGTTGCATTGTCTTCGGTATCATTACTATAAATTTTACGAGCCTTTACATTTTTTTTTGATCTTAAAACACCAAATTTAAATATTTTACCTAATTAAAAATTCAAAAATTAAATTATCCAGTAAATCGCTATATTTAAATCCTGAACTTATTTTATTAAATAAAAATCAAACTTTTCATATTCAGAAATCAATTTATAATTCCTATTTGAAACCATTTATATATTTCAAATCAAACGTCGAAAAATCCGAGTCGTTACATTCCTCCCTCCTTTAAATAATTTCGTCCCCAAAATTGCTAAGGCAAAAAAAATGCCCCAAACCCATTAACTTTCTAAAAGTCACTTAGTCAAGCTCACATTTCACAATCCAATTCTTTTGTTTCTCCCAAACAATTAGCTTTCAATTTTAATCCAAAGATCTTTTATTTCAATTCCAATTTTAAATCTCTTCGTCGTTTACCAAAAAAATTCAAAAAATTTCTACCTCCCAAAATTTTTAAATTTTTTTGGCAGAATTTTCCTTGTACGGAGGAGCATTTACGATATGACAAGAGAGACAATTATATATACATCGACCCACATGGTCGAAAAATAAAAATAAACAACAATATTTATATTTTCTTTCTTTTATTGCATAAGCGTACCCCTATTTAGGATTTTTAAGCAAGCGGCTTATTTATTTAGTAATTAGCGCTACCAAAATCCAGCTAAACGGCCTCCAAGTACCTGTACTTACTCAATTTAAACACGTAAGTACAAAATATATGAAATTCACAAAAATTTCATTTATTTTAAATAGCTAAACACATGGATTTCACAAGCAATACATACTAAAAATTTCCATTAGCAATTTATAGGGTTTCAAATGCTAATTAAATTGCTTTCAATTAATCCACACACTATTTCATTCAATAGAATGATTCATAACTCAATTTCTTATATTCAATTCATTTTTAAACCAAACGGACTATATTAATTCCAATTGATTCCAAAATAAATTTCATTTGCTTCTTTCAATTCATAGGATTTTATTTTCTTTCGTTCACGTCAAATGAAGACCCTTTCTATGCGAATTCGACGATATCCACTTAATAGAATATCCATTTTAGTTTATAACTATTTCAAATAATTCCAACTTATTTTATATTTAATTCCATTCCATTCCATTTCAATTTTATTCACAATCCATTCATTACTTTTTATTCCATATTTGCATTTGTTTTATTCAAGCCTATTTTATCAAGCTCGAAAACATTCCATGCTATGGCCATTTAACATAGTCACTTAAGCTGAGCTTCCATTCAAATATTTACTTTATTTATTTATTTATTTTCTTCAAGTTATTTCAAGCTTATAACTTAAATTTATTTTCTTTCTAACCAAATTCAAATTTAAATCCTTGATTTGAGTTTTATTTAATCAAATCCATTTCGTTTACATTAATTACATCAATTCGTTCACTTAATCCATTTTAACTCCAAATTTCTTATTCAATTCGTTAAATAATATCCAAGGCCATTATTCGTTCATACTCACTTGGATTTCATTTTCAATTCAGACCATCACTATTTTAATCCAATTTCATTTCACTTGACAACATTTCCAATTATATTTAATTTGCTAACAATCCAAGTTGAATTTTATTTATGACTCGAATTCATTTCCAAACTCCATTATTAACTCACAATTCACTTCTATTTTACCAAATTTGGTTCCATTTCCATATTTCATTAAATAATTTATTATGTAATTAGTTTATTTCAATTTTATAACCCAGTACCTGAATTTTTTCTCAAAATCCATTCATTCAATTTTCTTGAGCTCAAACTCAAATTTAAAATTCAAGTTTGGATTTTCTTTCATTTTCCAAAATATCAAACTATTTTATTTTGGTTTCTTATTTCAATTTTTAACTTTTCCATCAATCCTATTCTCGAATATATTCACATTTTATTAACTCAAGATTTACACTCACTTATAGCCCAAGCATATTTTATTCATTAAACTAGCATACCTCACTGATTTATTTTATTCTGATCATAATCAGTTAAATTTTAACAATTAAATTTCTCCAACTAAATCTAAGTTAAATTTTATTTTAACCTCCAAATTTTTAACTTTAATTTCAAAATTCAAGTCTCATACTTTCCTCTCTTATTAAAAATCATTTCAATTTATAAGTTTATAGCGTATTCCTTGATGATTTTCAAATTATTTAAATAAGGATTCCAGAATATTTTTTCAAGCACCTCGGAATTTAAACTTCCAGCTTCCGGTTTTAAGTCCAATTTCAATTATAATCCATTTGTACACTTTATTTTTATACCAATTCTCATATTAGTTGTGTAAACTATTTCAAATTTTACAATCTCGTTTTGGTTATAACGTTATCATCCAACACTTATACTATATATACTAATTTTCAAAAAATTATTTTCTCTTATATCAAAATATATTTTTGGTAAAATTATTTCATTTGCCCCTTTGGAAAACTATACTGTGTCGAATTTTTTTATTCAGATGTTTAAAAATCCTCATGATACAGTTGTACGGACTGTTTCGACTAAGGTTCACAAGCCACTTAATAAATCAACCGACACAGTATAAAACCATTTTATATTCACTAACAAATATGCGCTCATATCTATTAACATGCTCAAACTCATTAGAGAGTAATACTGACTCTATCTCTAATGATTAATCACCACCATAGACGAGGTTCTCGCTTAATCTGGCTCATTTAAAATTCCAGTTTCACTCTACTTTCCATTTGAATTTTATTGCACCTTTCGAAGTTCAGTTATCATATACTTTAGAATTTATTTAAGTTCCCATAATACCACTAGAAGATATTTCTTCTAAAATCTTTTTCAATTAAATAAACTTAGCTTCCCATCTGGAGAGGACTCATAATGAAATTAAAAACATTTAAAAAAATATATGAAATAAGAAAAATGGTTTGTTTCAAATATGGTTTTAGGCAAAATTAAAATTTAAACAACTTAAAAGAATTAAAAATTCATATCCAGCTACTAATTACTTTACAAAGATGTACAAAATTAGAATTTAATATATAATATAATTTCAAATCTCCACTTAAAAAAGTTTACAAATAATTAAGTATAACCCAAATTAGTTCATATATTTTTATTCTACTTAATTCCTTTTAGAAATAAATCCAATTTTCAGTATAAATAATTTATTTTCAAATTTCCTTTTAAATTCTTTCAATTTTATTTGTTTATGGTATTTAAAAAATACCCATTTTAATTCCCATGCTATTAATAATCCAATTCACACACAATCCATATCATTCTGTCCATCATATCATATACCGAAATATATACATGAAAACATTAAATATTTTTTAGGAATCCAGTTGGATCCCTTCATTCTATTTTTCCCTACATCCATAGATGTTAGTCAACAAATAAAATATCAATCACACTTCAAGTGGGATATCGCGGTATATAGGGTCATCCGCTATTATGCGGGCATATAGGGGTCTCATTCGCTATAATATGCAGTAATGTCACTCCAATACTAATATATATAATACAAATTTATCAATCAAGTTAGACATCCAATAATTTAAATTTAACATTTTAATTTAAATAGCGTTATCTAAATAAGTGATATTTTTGTTTTGCAATCCACTTCAATCTTGACTTGGTTTCATGGTTTTTGACCTTGTATAAACACTATACGCTTTATTAACATTTGAAATGATCAAACAATCAATTACCATTTAATAATTAATTAAATAATAATTTAATTTTAAACTAATTTTCCTTCAATAAATATTTTTTTAGTAACTAAAATAAAAAAATAAGTTAATTAAAAAAATTAATCACCCTAAATACATATTTTTAAAATAAACTAGTAAATTTAAAATGTGTATATGTGATTTTCTTTTTAAACTACATATGTACTTATAAACATAAATTATATATTTCAATAAATTTATTAAGCTTTCAACATTTTAAAATTACAATTTTCTTTTCTTTTCAAAACCTTATATATATATATATATATATATCTGTTTATCTATATACTTTTAAATTAAAACAGGTGTGTGTGTGTGTGTCTATACATATACATATACATATACATATATATATATACATTTATACTTGTACCATACTTTTTCTTTAATATATATATATATAAATATACATATAAATCTTTAAATTGAAAAATAATTGGCATATATCTTTATTGTAATATATATATATATATATATATATATATATATTACTAAAAAAGTATACCATACCTTACTACAACTGCTTGAGGCCGCCACACCACATCGCGACCGTGCCTCCTTCCAACCATCAAGAGCCTCCAAAACTCGCCCTCTAGCAACCCTCTAAGCCCTAAGCTACCGCCTCCACCTTCCTGTGCCCTGACCTCACGAGCGCGCGCGACATCGACTAACACCACGGCTTTAACTACTGCCATGTCGCCTCCCCACGTTCTCCCACTCGAGCTTCCCCCAGCCTTGCTCCTTCCCTTCAGTTACACGATTTCGTTCTCTCTCTTTTTTATTTATTTATAATAGAATAAATTCGATTTCAATACATTACAGAGGAAGAAAAGGGAAATGGGATTATTGGCTTCGAACTGTAGAGATTCTCGTTCGATTTGAATCGAAAGGGAGGAGAAGAAGTAGGCGTGCGATTTTTTTTAAACGAAATGAAAATGAAAATGGAAGGGAAGACATAATTTTGAATTTGAGAACGAAGCTGTCTTCGTTGAAAGTTTTGAATGGAAAGACAAGGGCGGGATTTTAGAAGGGAGAGGGGGAGACTTTGATTAAATTGAAAGGAAATGGATGTGATTTCTTGCATGTTTGAACACGTGAACAATGTTTTGAAAAAGTGCTAATGTGAAGGAACTACAGCCGAAGGCGGACTAGTATGTATATAAATAGGTATATTTAATTAAATTCAAACTGTCTCGATTTAAACAACATAAAATTTCAAACCCCTATCGATGCATGCCGCTAGGCGTTTATAATGTTATACCCCAATTTCGAACGCAATGGAGAAGGTTTCGAGTCCTAATTCTATCGTATGGAGAAGATAGCTTTTTGAATCCAGTTATTATATTAAATTTTCAATATAAATTTCAGCGCGTTTATATCACGTACGGCACAACGATAACTCGAAAAGTCATGAAATTTGAAATCGGATAATGAGATAATATTACAAATCCAATGAAACTGGATTCATCGAATTCTGAGACTGTGTCTCAGAAGGCTATTTTTAAATGTCAAATTAAACGATATATTTTTAAAACTAAATAGATCACTTCCAAATTCA
The DNA here is from genome assembly GCA_030765085.1 of Allium cepa. Classification (NCBI taxonomy): domain Eukaryota; kingdom Viridiplantae; phylum Streptophyta; class Magnoliopsida; order Asparagales; family Amaryllidaceae; genus Allium; species Allium cepa. The sequence continues at coordinate 893,428,937 of CM060928.1, read as the reverse complement.
ATTTTAAAAGTTGAATTGTCTTCAGCACTATTAATATAAATTTTACAAGCCTTTAAAGTATTTTTATTGAGCTTAAAACTCCATATTCATATATTTTAACTAACTAAAAATTCAAAAATTAAATTATTTAGTAAATCACTATATTTCAACTAATTATCTAGTAAATTCATAAATTTAACTAATTACATTAATCCAGCTAGAAAGTGGTTGGGTAGAAATTAAAGATGTTGGAAGGCAATTGAAGTTTCTTCCACTTCAAACTCGTAACTCCCATGACTTCAAATACTTGGAAGTGTGAATATCTAGTTCTTCGATAGCTACTTCATATCATTTAGCTTCAATGTCCAGTTCATAATATAACCCCTAAAATGAAATTAGATGTGATGTTAAAGAAATTTAATAACACTCGTGTCTCCGACCAACAAATATGTTCTAGAAGTGTTAGATTCTAACAACATTGATGATTATTGTCCGTATTCAATACATTAAAGATGAATGTTTTTACTAAAGTTAAAAACTAGCCACCTACAATTCTGTCTGTGTAACTCACCTAGCTTTACTTAGAATCAGAATGCATCACACTCTAATTCTATCATATCATTTTTCCAAACATTTCGAAACAACATTTTTAATCCACTCTTTAAGTCCGATCTATTCACCAAAGTGTAGAATATTTGGCTAAACCAAACATTTAGAATATTCTAATCAAATAAAAATTTATAAAAAGTTATGAATTATTATAGTGATATTGATATTAATATAACAATTACACTAATAAATTTATTCTGGATATGTAATTATTATTAAGTACATAATAATTATATATGTGTTTATTTTTAATAAAAGGACCAAATGAATATTTTATCAATTTAAATATATTTAAAAGTTACATGTATATATTCATGTACATAAAGGACAGCCTATAGGATCTATAGATAGATGAAAAATTAGTTAATTCAAATGTTGAATATCAACTAAAACATATGTAGGTTGTTGAGCTTTTTGAAGGACATTTTCCATTAAGTACCACTACAAATTGAAACTCCACTGTAAATTGAAGCCTAACAGCTCCGTTTTTGCTTATATATTTTGTACCTAATCTACATTCTCAATTATACCTCAATGGAAGACTTTTTGCACTTGTCATAGAGATCAAGAATGTTTAAAGAAGAGGAGACGCTAGCACTTCGAGGTGACCACTATCAACATGGTAACCTTGGAAGGCATATTTTATGAATCGTTTACTAACATATGTTTTATGTTATACGTATTCTTCTTTCAATTATAAAATAATAGTTTTTATATATTTAATTTAATTAATTTAAACACTGTACATTTACAATTATGGTACAAATAGTTATGTATAATGTAATAAATTTAGTTTTATAAAATATATAAAATAGACAAATGTATAAAATCTTTTCAAAAAATTAATTTTTTTAAATTTAAACAACTTTTTTATTATTAATATTATTTAAATATTTATTTATATATTCACCTAATACATATTAAACACCAATTTGATATAAAAAATTGTCATAACAAGTATTGTACTTAGATCTAAAATAATATATGTAAAATTATTTTTGGTAATAGTTATTTTTTAATATATATATATATATATATATATAATTAATTAATTTATGAGATCATTTTAAATAAATAATCAATAAAGTTAAATATTATACTATTTTTGGAGGCAGAGTAATTTCTGACCTAACAAAAACAATATTATAATAGATAATGTTCAACTTATCTTAAATTTTAAATACTATATCCTAATGCAAAGTTAGCTTTAAAATTTCTGTTAGATCTTAAATTTAAGGTAACTTTAGACTTAAATTTTAATTCTGGGTTTTAAATAAAAATTATAAATATGTATCCACACAAACGCACACACATTATAGTTGAATTATCTATGTTAATATTACATGTTATTCAAATGAATAAATACATAAATATTATTTGCTAAAATTATATATAAATATAAACACTTATATATTTACATGATTTCATCTATGCAAGCAAACAAATCCCTATGTTAGAATCTAATCTAATATCCATTTATATACACAATCCCTATATAATCATGGAATATTTGATGCTCATTTCTATGGTCTTCCATTATAAGTTTACTGAACATGCACATTTTCAAACATCACACTTCTTCATGCAAATTTTCAGTGCACCTGCAATATAAGTTTTTTGAAAATGTAGTCCCATGGTCTAGTGGTTAGGACATTGGACTTTGAATCCAGTAACCCGAGTTCAAATCTCGGTGGGACCTTTCCAATATCTTTTAATTTACGTTTTCTTGTTTGTATGTGGCTTGTATTTTTTGAATTTGATGTAAAATCAAATGGTGTTATTTTCATCAACGAAGTAACGTTAAATTTGATGTTGTATAAATAAGTGAATCTTAGTTAGTTACATTTATTTTTTCAATTTACTTATCGAAATATATTATTTTTGCTAAGATAAATATCACATTTATGATTTCTAATAAATGTAACAGTAATATAAAATGTAAAGCATCGAAAATTACTAAGGTATCCATCCTAAGACTCCAAGGTATCCATCCTAAGTTTCCAAGTAACATAAGTATATGAGTTTCAGTTTTCTTTCCCCACGTTAGTCTTTTGTCCTCCACAAAGGCAAATCACTTTATTACCGCTATCAATAGATTTCCTTTTCTCCTTATTTCACTCATTGATGGTCTCAGATAGATCTCTAGCTCCTCTACATTTTTTTATGAAAAACTTTAAGTAGCATGATCAGTATATCGATCCTAAGCTCCAAATTAGCAACCGAAGTTTTAGATTTAGATACATAGTTTAAATCTGGAGAATGCAAGATCAGTAATGGTTATCTATGAATATCCTAACATTCTTTTTTATATTTTTTTTACTTAACCGCTAAGTGTTCAAGTATATGGTTCAAAATAGTATTTTACTTTATCCGATTGAAGATTAGAGAAATATCAAATTTAAATAAATTAGAGTTCATATGAAATTAGGTTTTCTCTAAATTATTGAGGAAGTAACATGGTTGAAACCTTTGTTTAGTGCTTTAAAATAGATGGTTAGGGTTTGATTTAGATAGATAGTTTAGAATTTGGAAAAGGTAATATCAATAAAGCTCATATTTCCATTTTTGACTTTTTTCACACATCCAATAAGTGTTCAAGTAAAGATATTCAAAATATTATTTAGATTTCTTTAATTGGAGATAAAAGAAAATTTATGATTAACTGAACCGGGTTTTACATGATTTCATTTTATAATAACCAATGAAGAGGAACATAACATTTGAATCCATTATCGATTCGCTTCATATTGCCTAGATTGTGGCTGCCGACCTAATTACTTGATACAAGTGCTTCAATTGACATGTTACTATCATAATATTGTTTCGATTCATGCTTGTCTTCGAAGTTTTTTTCTTTTCATCTTCTTATCATACAAACAAGTCCTTTTTATTTTTTGTTCTATGTCCCTCTTTTGCTATATGTTTTTTTTTCAAGTTTTTTGCTTTATCAATTCTAGTGTATGCATTGTTATTTTCTTCTCAAATAGGAAAATGACTATAACATGGGGGTTTAGGATTTGGTCTCAATTATAAATATGACTTTAGCAGAGCAAAAGCCAGAAGGGCTTATTTTTCAAAATCCAAATACAATAGGACCATGAAACTATAGCTCTCAATATTTAAAAAGTCCATGTTTTAAATTAAAAATGTACAAAATAGCAAACAGTAAAATCATCACAATTATGAAAAGTTTCAAAGATTTTATGTTGTTTTAGCAAATTGAAAGTGTAAACACCTACATTATAGAAAAAATGGAAATATGTCCAAATTAATATGTAAGAAAACATTCTAAAATGAAAAACTTGGAGTTAAGAAGAAATCATGCTGTTTAGTTAGAAAATTATAAATGTACAATAAATAACGTATAATATGAAAGTGGATAATATTACCAAGATAATGCATAATCAACAACAAAAGTAGACAAGAGTTTATTGCTTTAATTTAATTTAGTTAGATTGAAGATACATGCAAATAAGTGTTTATGCTTCCTTTATTATATTATTTAAGAATTTATTTATATATTCGGCTTATACATGTTAAATATTGATTAGATATTAAAAAAAAAATCTCATAACAATTTATAGTACGTAGATCTAAAATAATATATGTACAATTATTTTTGGAAATAATTATTTATTAATATATATATATATATATATATATAATTAATCTATTAGGTCGATTTTAAATAAATAATAAATAAAGTTAAATATTATAGTATTTTCAAAAAAAGAATTATTTTGACCTAACCAAATTTTTTATAATAGATAAAGTTCTACTTATCTTAAATTTTAAATACTAGATCCTAATGCAAAGTAAGTTTAAATTTCTATTAGATCCTAGATTTAAGGTAACTTTTTATTTAGGTTCAAATTTTTGTTTTTAAATAAAAATATAGATATAAAGGCACACACACATTATAGCCAAATTATATATGTTATTATTATTTGTATGTACATATGAATAAATACATAAGTATTATTTACTAAAATTTAAATACATAAAAACACTTATATATGTACATAATTTCATCCATGTAAGCAAACATCCCTTATGTTAGAATTTAATATGATATATATTTATATACATTCCCTACATAATCATTGAACATTTGATGCTCATTTTTGGCCTTCTAATATATGTTTACTAAACATGCACACTTTCAAACATCTCTAAACATGTGGTCCCATAGTCTAGTGGTTAGGACATTGGACTCTGAATATAGTAACTTGATTTCTAATCTTGATAAGAACTTTTTAGTATCTTTTAATCTACCGTTTCATGTTTGAATGTGATTTATATTTTTTGAATTTGATATAAAGTCAAATGGTGGTGTTTTCATAAATGAAGTATATATTAAACTTAATGTTATATGACTAAGGAAATCTTAGTAATTTACATTGATTTAATCAATTTATAGATCCAAAAATATTATTTTTACTATGATAAGTATCACATTTATGATTTATAATAAATGTATTAGAAAGGAAAGCTTTGAAAATGACTAAAATGTCAATCCTTCTATTCCAATTAACATAAATTATATGAGTACAATTTTTCAGTTTTGTTTCCCCGCATTATAGTCCTTTGTCCTCCATAAATGCAAACCACTTTATTACTACTATCAAACAGATTTCTTTTTTCTTTATTTTCACTCATTGATGGTCTTGGGCAGATCTCTAGCTCCTTTATATTTTTTATGAAGAAGTACCGCAATCAATATCTTGATCCTAAGCTCCAAATCAGCAATCAAAGGTTTAGATTCATACGCATTTGTAGAATGTAATATCAATAAAGATAATTTATGAAAAACCTAACATTCTTTTTTTTCTAACTCAACCAATAATTGTTAAGTATAATAGTTCAAAAAAGTAATTAAGTTTATCCGATTAAAGATAAGAGAACATCGAAATTAAATAAACTGGGATTCATATGACATTAGTTTTTCACTAAATTATAGAGGAATTAACACTATTGAAATCCTTTTTTAGGGCTTTAAAGCAATAGGCTATGGTTGATTTAGATACGTAGTTTAGAATTTGGAAATGGTAATATTGATAAAGTTCATATATAAAAATCCATTTTCCTCTTTTTTACACATCCAATAAGTGTTCAACTAATGTTGTTCAAAATATTATTTAGATTCACTAATTTGAGGTAAAAGAAATCTTATGATTAAATGAACTAGGGTTTACTTGAATTCATTTTTTTAATTACTAATTAAGAGGAACATAACATTTGAATCCACTATCAATTTGCTTCTAATTGTCTATAACATGGCTAATGATATGATTACTTAATACACAAATGCTTCATTGGCAAATTACCATCATAATACTGTTCAGCGCATGCTTGTCTCCAATTTTTTTTTTCATTTTTTTGCTTTAGCACACAAATAAGTGCGTAATATTTGGGGTATTATTGATGATACTTCACTTTTGGTTAAGAGGTGGCCATTTTTAATATATATTTTTACTGTGAGGGGTACCGACAAAAGTAGCCCCCTCATATAATTATTTTGTAAATTGTAAAATTTATCCCATTATTTTTTATCCTAATTTATTTTAATCTTCACTATTCTTCTTCTTTAGTCTATAATCCAAATCAATAATCAATGGAGAAATTAAACCTATCTGCATATGAAATTCCAAAAGGGAAAGAAATAAGATTAATTGTTATCCGAGAAAGCATCTGTAATACAGACTTTGTTCAACAAAACAAACTGATAATTTTATTTAAAATTCTACTGTTTTACGCATTAAATTGAAAATTCTAAATTGAGTTAAATGATGGTTAAAACAGGTAGGTGTTTTTTGTTTGGAAGCAAAACATTGGTTCTACCATTATTGAAAGCTAAATTGAACTTGATGAAAAATGTAAGTGAAGAAGAAGAAGACTGGTTAAAAATAAATGAGGGGAAAAATAGGAATGATATATATTATTTGTACAACATGTGTATCCCTCATAAAAAATTTAATTTTAGTAGAGTGTCAGTAATTATACCCTTTATTTTTTGTGCTATGTCCCTCTTTCATTACAGGTTTTATTTTCAGGTTTTCTACAGCATTAACTCTAGTGTATGTAATACTATTTACTATTATTTTCTTATCAAATAGGAAAATGGTTATAATATTGGAGTTTAGCATTTAGTCTCCATAATTAACTTTAATAGATCGAAAGGCCTATTTTTCAAAATCTTAATATAACAGGACCACAAAACTCTAGCTCTTCATATCTTCGAAAAATCCATGTTATAAATTAAAAATGTACAAAATAGAATACCATCAAAATCACCAAAATTATGGAAAGTTTTAAAATTTTATGTTGTTTCGAAAAATCAAAAGTGTAAACACCTACTTTATTAAAAAATGGGAATATTTTCAAATAAATATTTAAAAGACATTCAAAAAAATGCAAAACTTGGAGTAAATAAAGGCATTATATTATTTATGTTAAAAAATTAGAAATGTACAATAAATAGTATATACTATGAAAGTGGATGGCATTACCAAGGTAATGCATAATCAACAACAGAAGTAGATTAGAGTTTATTGCATTAGTTTATTTTAATTAAATCAAAGATAAATGAAAACATATCAAATCATGTGTACTTCTTAAAGATCATATATGTAAAGAATAAAAATTAGCACATACTAAATGTGGTTAAGAAGCTCACTACAACACACAATTTTGCATCAAATTTTTTACAAAACATAAACCCATTAAACATTTTTTTGTAAGAAATACAGCCTTTACAGATTTTCAAAAACAAAAAAACATGCAAAGAAGCTAATTACTATAGTAAGCAAAACTACAACAATAAATTTAAAACTTATACCTACAGAAATATAAATACGAAAAACATATTTTTTAAATGCAGGTATTATGCAATTTACTAAAAAATGCATAGAAAACCTAAGGAATGAAAAAGTCCTTCAAAAAGAATAAAATCAAAGTGTAGAATATATTCGGTTGCATAAATAAAAATTTTAGCAACAAATACACGAAAGTAAAATTTAAGAAGGAAAAAGTTGAACTCGTTCTTATTTCAAAAAAAATTGGATTCGTCCATTTTTCGATTTGTAAAAATGCATAAAATTCAACGATATCCCCAAATTTGTACAGCCCTAAATTTATGTAGATTTTAAATTTCGAAACATCGATTTTTGATGATTTTAGTGTTTAAATCTTTATGGTTAAGGTTTAGAGTTTGTCGACTACATTATTGGGAAAAGAGGTCCTTCGGTTGAATTATTAAATTATAAAGGGTCTTTCACTTCATCCTCATTAGTATTAGGGACTCAACGTTGTTTCTTTGTATAATAATATATCATCATGCTTTAGTTAATGATGTTTTCTAGAATGTAATTCAAATATTGACCGGTCCATAAATTAGCCAATGAATTTATCTATCTTTTAACTTGAGATACTGTTTATTTGCAATTTTTATTATCATAATATATACAATGATTTAATAATATTAACTTTAATATCTCGTAAGGTTTACGCATATAAATGTCCCATGCACAATCTAATGCGGTACAAAATGTATTTTGCTTCACAAGTCAATAACGACATGTAATATTGTGTTTCACGAAATCATAAACAAAAGATTGACCTACAAAGTGAAAAGTATCACTTGTACTTTTCCCGTACATTTTGCATAAAATGACTTTTTAGATAGAAAAGACGTAATCTTTAGTTCCAGTTAAGTTTTACAAAAAAAGAATTTAATAACTCATATGCGTGACTCTCTAGAAATGAGAGCACAAACACACACTCACCATAATATTGGGATCATTTGCTATTAAGTAAAGAAGAGACCAATGATACATCAATTGAAATATATTGTGACGCCCCACCTCTATACCCACGCTAGCCAAGGACACTACAAGGTAATGCCGTCAACTAAAACGGAGAATAAGGCTGGTTAGGAGCGACCATCTATAGCCTTACTCTAATTATCTATTGAATACATCGACAATAAAAATACCAACCAGGTCGACGTACCCAATGAATACTTAAAACAAAACCATAGGTGGTTGGATCTATCAGAACAGAATATAATAACTCAAATGTAATATACAACACAGAACAGTAAATCATCATACACGCATATACAGATACATAACAGAGTTATAAAATAATACATATCAAGTGGTATAACAAACCACCATACACAGACGAGTCAAAAGAATACATATCAGAGTTACTACAAAATAGGACTACACAAAAGCTATAACGAAAAGGAACAAGCTGAATAGTCCATGTGGAAGAAAAATAGGCTAAGTCCAAAAGCACCTAACCTGAAACATCTCGGTCTGACCCGAGTATAAGATACGCGGGTCAGTCAAGCTAAACAAATCAGTTAGATAAACTGAACAACAATAAACCTGCAAAGGTTACAAGGTATAGCAAATTTCTTTAAAAGAGATAACACAATCATCTAACAAAAGATGAATCATATGATAACAAGCCTCATATCATCAGCAACATATAGAAACAAAGGATACGAATATCCCAAAACAAGCCAAAAGGCAATAACAAATACCAATAAGGTATACAAGTTCCACAAGGTAAACGCTACGCATCATGCGGCTCATAATGACCAACACCGAAGAGCGATACCAAGGGAATATACATATGAATGAAACATCAGAATATTGCTCGAGCTCAGTACTGTATAAACAAGGATCCATGAGCCCGAAGACTCCAAACCCAATATCACCCATGCGGCTCATAACGACCAACATCGGAAGCGATACTAAAGGGCAACCCAATATCACCCATGCGGCTCATAACGACCAACATCAGAAGCGATACTAAAGGGCAACAAACCCGAAGGCACAAACCCGAAGGCACATACCCGAAGGCAACAAACCGTAGTGGTGAAGGTCAGAGGCCAAGTACTGGACACCACTAACTGGCGGAATGTGTCACAACTCTCGAAAAGGAATCCGAAAAGTGTTAACGTATGTCCCATAACCAATTGTTTGCACTAAACGGTTTACTATCCGTCAGCCACTTTCACACTCAAAGCAGTACAAAGTTCACCTCATATCATCGGTAAACCAAACCCGAAGGTTAAAACGATCGATTGAATAGGTCGGTAATTAATCGGAAGGATAAACGCACAGATTCATGGTCCGTGTTTTGCCCAACCATTTAATCACCCTTCCACTTCGCTCGAAGTGCGAAATTGTACGTGTGGTTTAAATAGAATTTATAAATCGGAGAAGGGAACTTTAAATACAATTTGAAGAAATAATTTATAAAAACCCGTGAATGAATTCAAAAAGAAATTATCAAGGTCAAATATGCATAAACAACTAATTGGAATCAATTTGCATCGATCAAATTTGGAAAAATTAAACGAACAAGGCAAATTGGCTAAAAACAGCATATTCAGACGTCTGAAAGAAGGGATTCAGATGTCTGAATCTGGAAATCAATTTGTTTTCCCAAAACAGAATTCAGACGTCTGAATTCAACCATCCAGACATCTGAAACAGGCAATATTTTGCCTATTTCCTTTCTGGTCGAAATTTAGCCAATTCAGACGTCTAGAATATAAATTCAGACGTCTGAATCTGGGGATTGAAATTTCCCTTGAACAATATTAAGACGTCTGAAAATAGGGTTTCAGACGTCTGAAACTAGATGGTCAGGCAATTCCTGAACCTAGGCCAACTATGGCCAAGCAAATCGAAAGCAATTGGATGCGTGTTGATTATGGGCTTGCGTCAAATGACAACCCAACCTTGACATCACCTCCAAACACTCCGAACAACAAAAACATCAACCATATAAGGTTTTTCATAGATTTGGCTTCAAAATTCAATATTTGGTAATTTCACCAAAGCAATCCAAATCGAAAGCAAATGCACATGAACAAGTATTAGGAATTCATTCCTAACATCAATGATATCAAAAGAAGTAGATGTGAGTTCAAAACTCACCTTTTACCCAAAAACAAAGAAGATGAAGCTCAATATCAAAGAGAAGACCAACCAAACACTACTTCAACTCAACAAGCTTCAATCTAAGAATAAAACACATATTTCCCAATTTAGGTTTAGGAAATTTTCTGAAATTGAAGAGGAGAAGAGTTGGAGAAGATGAAGAAAATCTTACCAATGGCTTCTCTTTGATTTTTGAGCAAGAATTTGGAGTTTGCAAATGGAATTAGGGCTTGCAATTTCTATTTCCTCTTCCCTTCCACCATTTCAGTTTTTGCTTGAGAAATGAAATGAAATGGAGATGAATGAAGAGAAGGGGCTAAGCTAGAGGGTTAAGTGGAGATTGGGCAGAACCCAAACTCAAACCCAAGTAGAAAAAGTAGCCAAAATTTCACTTACTCCAAACATATCAAATATTATACTCAAAAAGATCGCAAACGCCATTTTGGAACCAATGGAGGTAGTTTCGTGTTCCAATTCGGCCATTTGCAGAAAGTAACATTTCGGACCTAAATCCGACTAACGACGCTATATTTAAATAAAACATTTAAATATAAAATCGTTAAATATGCGGGTTGTTACAGATCTCCCCTCCTTACAAAATTGCGTCCCCGCAATTCCTAGAGACGGTATTTGTAACAACTACATACATACAACATTCAAAAGAGAAGGAAACGAGTTAGAAACGAAAAGATAATCTCACCATCGACAAGCAAAGATAGAAAACCCGGATAAGATCGCTCGATATACTCTCTGGTTTCCCAAGTACAGTCATTGGGATTAGCGAACCATTGAACTTTAATGGGCGGTACGTCCTTGTTCCGAAGGTTTCGCACCTCCGTGTCAAGCACGCGAATAGGTTGCTGTACAATAGATAAGTCCGGTGAGATCTCAAGCTCTTGCAAATCAGGAGAAGTAATAACAGAATCCGACTCCCGAAGACACTTCCGAAGTTGCGAGACGTGAAACACGTCATGAATGCCAGATAAATGAGCTGGAAGTGAAACTCTATAAGCCACAGGGCCAATACGTTCAGTAATAGAAAATGGTCCTATAAAGCGAGGAGCCAATTTCCCAGTCGTACTGAAACGCATAACCCCCTTCAAAGGAGAAACACGAATAAAAACAAGATCACCGATCGAGAACTCGAGAGGCTTCCTACGGTTGTCCACGTAGGATTTCTGACGACTCTGTGCCTCTTTCATTCTCAATCGAATAAGATCAATCTTCTCGGAAGAATCACGAACAAAATCTGGACCAAGAATAAGCTTCTCTCCAGATTCCAACCAACAAGAAGGTGATCGACATGGCCTTCCGTATAAGGCTTCGAAAGGAGCCATACCGATACTAGACTGAAAACTATTGTTGTAGGAGAACTCTACAAGAGGTAGATGATCCTCCCAACTACCACCGAAATCAAAAATACAAATACGGAGGAGATCTTCCAAGATACGATTCACCCGTTCAATCTGTCCGTCAGACTGCGGATGATAAGCTGTTGAAAAATTAAGCTTTGTTCCCAAAGCTTGCTGAAGACTCTTCCAAAAATGACTCGTGAATAAAGGATCACGGTCACTCACAATAGAACTAGGAACACCGTGAAGTCTCACGATTTCCTTGACATATAACTTAGCCAAAAGCGAAGCAGTCCTATTAGACTTAATAGGGACAAAATGAGCAGACTTGGTGAGGCGATCAACAATAACCCAAATGCTAGAATGGCCAGATCTCGAACGAGGTACCATAGAAATCTGATCCCATTTCCACAACGGAATCTCAAGAGGTTGAAGAAGACCCGAAGGACGCTGATGCTCGGCTTTAAAACGCTGACAAGTTATGCAACTGCTCACATAACTAGCCACATCGCGCTTCATGCCTTCCCAATAATAAAGACGACGCATATCGGCATACATCTTACTACTACCGGGATGAATGGTATACTTAGAACGGTGACAGTCATCAAGAATGTCATGCCTAAGTGCAAGATCAGAAGGCACAAAAAGACGGTTCTTCTTGCGAAGACACCCATAAGAATCAATGCTGAAATCTTGCAACGCCTCATCACAAGATCCAGACTCACAAAGCTGAACAAGATGCAACAACTCAGGATCACGCCGCTGGGCATCGACAATACGATCCAACAAAATAGGTCGAGCTCCCAAACTAAATAATAGAATAGGAGAATCAGAAGATGAACCTCGATCACGAACTTCACAAAAAGATAGAGTCTCAAGAACATCCCATTCGGCAAACATCATAGAAACAACAGCCGAATGTTTGCGACTAAGCGCATCTTCAACACGATTACCCTTACCAGGGGTATACTGGATATCAAAGTCATAAGAAGCAAGAAACTCGAGCCAACGCTGTTGTCTCATATTGAGTTCCTTCCGAGTGAACAAATACTTCAAAGATTTATGATCGGTATAGAGAATGAAGCGCTCGCCCAACAAATAGTGTCGCCAAATCTTCAAGGCAAAGACAATGGCGGCTAACTAAAAATCATGAGTGGCATAGCGAACTTCATTCGGACGTAGTTGCCTAGAAGCATAAGCAACTACCCGATCCTTCTGCATAATAACAGCACCGAGACCACTACCACAAGCATCGGTGTAGACAACAAGATCATGATTCCCTTCGGGAACCACAAGAATAGGAGCATTAGTGAGAAGTTCCTTTAATGTCAAAAAGGAAGCTTCACACTTGTCGGACCAAATAAAATGAATGCCTTTACGAGTAAGGCAGGTGAGAGGAAGCACAATACGGGAAAAGTTCATAATGAACTGACAGTAATAACCCGCCAATCCAAGGAAACTACGAACCTCATAAACATTTTCAGGCCTCTTCCAATTCTGAATGGCTTCGATCTTTGAGGGATCGACAGAAATGCCATCGGAAGATACAACATGGCCTAAGAACTTAACCTTATTCTCCCAAAAGTGGCATTTGGAGAATTTGGCTCTAAGCTGATGACGACGGAGGGTACTCAAGACAATTCTCAAGTGATTAGCATGCTCAACTTCAGACTTAGAATAGATAAGGATATCATCAATGAACACAAGGACGAACTTATCGAGATATTCCCGGAATACTCGATTCATGAGATCGACAAAGAAAGCAGGAGCGTTCATCAAACCGAACGGCATAACGAGCCACTCAAAAGAACCATATCGAGTGCGAAAAGCTGTAAGAGGTATGCTATCCTCCGCGACTCGTAACTGATGAAAACCCGTGGCAAGGTCGAGCTGAGAAAAGACCTTAGCACCACTCAATAGATCGAACATGTCATCGATCCTAGGCAATGGATACCTATTTCTGATGGTTAACTCATTAAGCTTGCGATAATCAATGCAAAGCCTAAGAGTTCCATCAGACTTCTTCACGAAGACGACCGCGGATCCCCACGGAGAAAAACTGGACTGAATCAACTGCTTGGACTCAAGCTCCAAAAGCTGCTTCTTGAGTTCCTCATTTTCCTTTGTAGACATCCTCGTGGGAGGACGACTAACTGGCTACGCACCTGGAATGAGATCAATGCGGAACTCAATTGCCCGTTTGGGTGGCAAACCCGATACAGGCTCAAAAACATCAGAAAAGTCACAAGCAACTGGAATACGAGATATATCATCATCATCTCGTGAGTCAAGAGAATATAAAGCCATCTTGGAATTATCCACATTCCGAAGAACAAGAGATAGCTGAGTAGGCGAATCTGGATGTCGAAGATATATAGTTCTCTCCGAACAAATAATCCTGCCATCATATCTCACTAGCCAGTCCATACCCAAAATCATATCGAATCCCAGACAAGAAATAACGTGTAGATTCGCATGGAAAGAAAAGTCACATAAAACAATCTCAACATCATCACAAAGCAAACTAAGGGTCGCGGATCCTCCAATTGGATTCGCAATCCTTAAAGAAGTAATCAACAAGAAACATCCAAAGATAAATCATCAACGAGATTTTTCAATACGAAAGAATGTGATGCACCCGTATCGAAAAGAACTCGAATACTATGGTCATGAAATAAAATAGAACCTTCCAAAATAGATGAAGATGTGCCTTTGGACTGAGAAGGACCTTCAGAAGCCTTAGCAGCATAAAGCCTGCTAGACTTGGCACTAGCCGGAACAGTAGGGCAAGCTGAAACATGACGACCTTCCTTCTTGCAATAACGGCAGAAGAGAGGCTTAGGACAAGCTCGAATAATATGATCAGGAGAACCACAATTGAAACACTTTCGAACGAAAGGTGTTCCGGAAGACTGAGGCTGAGAGCTAGGACCAACGGTCTTCTTTTTCTTAGAAGGAAAAGGCTTCTTCTGAATTGAAAACGGCCTCTTGTTGGGGTTCTTGGAAACCTCAACATCAACATCACTATCACACTCCTTCTCGACGGTCTCGAGGTGAAGTGCCGAATCAACCAACTCCTCAAAAGAAAGTTTAAGCTGGAGCAACAAAGACTTCTTAAGATATTTATTAAGACCAGAAACAAACTTCAAATTCTTCTTATAAGAAGTACTGATAAGTTCAAGACCATACTGAGATAAAGCCTCGAATGATGCGACATACTCAGAAACAGAAGATTTCCCTTGCTTCAACTCAAGGAAGCGACGGGTCAATAAAACTTTTTTAGATTCAGGAACGAACTTGAGTTCAAATCGCTCCCGAAACTAAATCCAAGAAAGAGTAGACTCATCAATCTCGGCTACAAGAAGCTCATACCAATCAAGAGCACGCTCTTGTAATAAACTATAAGTCACAAGAACTCTATCATGGTCGGAAAGATCCATGCGAGAGAAGATACGCTCGCAAGTGCGAAGCCAAGCTTGGACTTCAAGAACGGACTCGGAGCCCTTAAACGGCTTTACTCCAAGATGAGAAAAATCACTACACTGGCGTGCAAAGGCAGACTTGCGAGGTGGAGACACTCGAGGAGGAACTGGAGGCTGAGTGCTCCTAAACAACTCTAAAAACTGATTAGCAGACATATAAACACCATCCGGATGTGAGCCACTGGATTGCCCAGCATCCGAATGTCGTCCCCTGCCTCTTCCAGCCATACGCTGAAGGTAAGATAAGAACAAGATTATTCACAAGGTAGATATTGCAATATGAAATACTACGGAATAAAATGCATTCCTAGACATATTCCCAAACTCTATCTAACCTTGATGGAATAAAGAGACACAATGATTCAAAGATTTGTATCACTTATACACTTTGATGTACCATAATATGTGCATCTATTATGTGTTTATCATATTTTGTTCTGAACTCAGCTCTGATACCACGCTGTGACGCCCCACCTCTATACCCACGCTAGCTAAGGACACTACAAGGTAATGCCGTCAACTAACACAGAGAATAAGGCTGGTTAGGAGCGACCATCTATAGCCTTGCTCTAATTATCTATTGAATACATCGACAATAAACATACCAATCAGGTCGACGTGCCCAATGAATTCTTAAAACAAAACCATAGGTGGTTGGATCTATCAGAACAGAATATAATAACTCAAATGTAATATACATCACAGAACAGTAAATCATCATACACGCATATACAAATACATAACAGAGTTATAAAATAATACATATCAAGTGGTATAGCAAACCACCATACACAAATGAGTCAAAAGAATACATATCAGAGTTACTACAAAATAGGACTACACAAAAGATATAACGAAAAGGAACAAGCTGAATAGTCGATGCGGAAGCAAAATAGGCTGAGTCCAAAAGCACCTAACCAGAAACATCTCGGTCTGACCCGAGTATAAGATACACGGGTCAGTCTAGCTAAATAAATCAGTTAGATAAACTGAACAACAATAAACCTGCAAGGTTACAAGGTATAGAAAATTTCTCTAAAAGAGATAACACAATCATCTAACAAAAGATGAATCATATGATAACAAGCCTCATATCATCGGCAACATATAGAAACAAAGGATACGAATATCCCAAAACAAGCCAAAAGGCAATAACAAATACCAATAAGGTATACAAGTTCCACAAGGTAAACGCTACGCATCATGCGGCTCATAATGACCAACACCGAAGAGCGATACCAAGGGAATATACATATAAATGAAACATCAGAATATTGCTCGAGCTCAGTACTGTATAAACAAGGATCCATGAGCCCGAAGACTCCAAACCCAATATCACCCATGCGGCTCATAACGACCAACATCGGAAGCGATACTAAAGGGCAACCCAATATCACCCATGCGGCTCATAACGACCAACATCGGAAGCGATACTAAAGGGCAACAAACCCGAAGGCACAAACCCGAAGGCACATACCCTAATGCAACAAACCGTAGTGGTGAAGGTCAGAGACCCAGTGCTGGACACCACTAACTGGCGGAATGTGTCACGACTCTCGAAAAGGAATCCGAAAAGTGTTAACGTATGTCCCATAACCACTCGTTCGCACTAAACGGTTTACTATCCGTCGGCCACTTTCACACTCAAAGCAGTACAAAGTTCACCTCATATCATCGGTAAACCAAACCCGAAGGTTAAAACGATCAATTGAATAGGTCGGGAATTAATCGAAAGGATAAACGCACAGATTCATGGTCCGTGTTTTGCCCAACCATTTAATCACCCTTCCACTTCGCTCGAAGTGAGAAATTGTACGTGTGGTTTAAATAGAACTTATAAATCGGAGAAGCGAACTTTTAATACAATTTGAAGAAATAATTTATAAAAACCCGTGAATGAATTCAAAAAGAAATTATCAAGGTCAAATATGCATAAACAACTAATTGGAATCAATTTTCATCGATCAAATTTGGAAAAATTAAACGAACAAGGCAAATTGGCCAAAAACAGCATATTCAGACGTCTGAAAGATGGGATTCAGACGTCTGAATCTGAAAATCAATTTGTTTTCCCAAAAAAGAATTCAGACATCTGAATCCAACCATCCAGACGTCTGAAACAGGCAATATTTTGCCTATTTCCTTTCTGATCGAAATTTAGCCAATTCAGACGTCTAGAATATAAATTCAGACGTCTGAATCTGGGGATTGAAATTTCCCTTGAACAATAATCAGACGTATGAAACTAGATGGTCAGGCAATTCCTGAACCTAGGCCAACTATGGCCAAGCAAATCGAAAGCAATTGGATGCGTGTTGATTATGAGCTTGCGTCAAATGACAACCCAACCTTGACAACACCTCCAAACACTCCGAACAACAAAAACATCAACCATATAAGGTTTTTCATAGATTTGGCTTCAAAATTCAATATTTGGTAATTTCACCAAAGCAATCCAAATCGAAAGCAAATGCACATGAACAAGTATTAGGAATTCATTCCTAACATCAATGATATCAAAAGAAGTAGATGTGAGTTCAAAACTCACCTTTTACCCAAAAACAAAGAAGATAAAGCTCAATATCAAGGAGAAGACCAACCAAACACTACTTCAACTCAACAAGCTTCAATCTAAGAATAAAACACATATTTCCCAATTTAGGTTTAGGAAATTTTCTGAAATTGAAGAGGAGAAGATTTGGAGAAGATGAAGAAGAGCTTACCAATGGCTTCTTTTTGATTTTGGAGCAAGAATTTGGAGTTTGCAAATGGAATTAGGGCTTGCAATTTCTATTTCCTCTTCCCTTCCACCATTTCAGTTTTTGCTTGAGAAATGAAATGAAATGGAGATGAATGAAGAGAAGGGGCTAAGCTAGAGGGTTAAGTGGAGATTGGGCTGAACGCAAACTCAAGCCCAAGTAGAAAAAGTAGCCAAAATTTCACTTACTCCAAACATATCAAATATTATACTCAAAAAGATCGCAAACGCCATTTTGGAACCAATGGAGGTAGTTTCGAGTTCCAATTCGGCCATTTGCAGAAAGTAACATTTCGGACCTAAATCCGACTAACGACGCTATATTTAAATAAAACATTTAAATATAAAATCGTTAAATATGCGAGTTGTTACATATATAACTACTTCTTTATTGTTTTTTTCCTTTTCTAAACATAGACTTGTACTCATTAGTGTAGGCTTATTAGTTATATTTTCCATGTCAAACCTCTAAATTGAATCTTTTCAATATTTTACTTGATTTATGAAAATACCATTATTGGGTTTTTTTTTGTAATCTCGAGAAAAAAATTAATTCACCTATATGTAACGTTTCATATTCATTCTTTGCTATATTTGAAAATCGTGACATAATTTTTCACTAGTTGATCTAAAGATAATATCGTCCATATAAATTTGTAATATTAGTAATTCACGTTTGCCCTTTTTAATGAACAGTGTAGTATTGACTTTACCAACTTCGAAACCAAAACTCAAAAGGTAACTTTTTAGCCTATCATACTAAGCATAAGGTGCTTTTTTAAGGCCATAAAGCATATTTTAAATTTGTAATCATTGTACAGGAATTTTTCATGCTTAAATAAAAGTAGTTGTTCAACGTATTCATTTTCTTTTATAAAACCATTAGAAGAACACTTTTGATGCCTGTTTGATAAGGCTTATATTATAATGGCATGCAAAGCTAATAATATTCGTATTGCCTCAAGTCGTGCTATAGGGGAAAACATCTTGTCGTAATCTAATCCGTCTTAACTTTAGTTCCAAGCTAATAACCTAGCTTTATCATATAATGTTATCATTTTCATTTGCTTTGTTCTTAAAGACCCATTTTATACCAATAACTGACCAGTTTGTACGTTTAGGGACTATTGCCAAATATTGTTTCTTTAAATTTTCTTCTTGCATTGTTGAAATTTAGTAATCATCTTCTCAAGCTTCTTTATAATTATAGGTTCTACATTAGTTTAAAAGCAACGCATCCCGATTGATTTAATTAACTTCTTATTTTCACTTTATGTTTACATCACCTAGAACATTTTCTAATGGATGATCTCTAAAATTTCAAAGTTGTGATTTCAAAATATCATCCAAAACTCGTTCTTGATTATTATTATTTCAGCAATATTATTTTCTTGTAAAGCAATTTTCTCCAAAACCGTTAGTTGATTAGTTCCATGATTATCAATATCATCGTCATTGAATTTAAAATTTTCATCAAATGATATATGGAGAGTTTCTTCAATAGTATTAGTTAGTTTGCTGAAAATTTAATAGGTTTTGCTTTCCTATGAGAAGCTAAGAAAGATTTCTTCATCATCCTTTTAATCGAATTTGCCTAACTGATTTATAGTGGTTAATATGAAGTATTTTTCTCTACTACTCAAATATATGATACTATGGTTCCTTTCCAATAAATAATTTATGGAGGGTATTTTTAGTTGAAGGTCTTATAGAAACATGACTAAGAACATAAACCAGCATTATAAACATCTCCAACCAATACGTTATTTGGTAATTCAATACTATTTAATAGATTTCTTGTGGATTCCCGTTGGGTCAAATTTTCACTTTAGATAAAGAAATTTGTGATTGGCTTAAGAAATCTACACAAAAGTTGTGATTGGCTTAAGAAAGGGAAACCTGCATCATTATCGTATCATATGTTCATCACTCATGGGAGAGTTGTGATTGGCTTAAGAAACCAATTTTTGTTATTTTTTTAACTTTAATAAACCAACATATGTAGTGGAAACCAATTTTCATATTCTTTATACTTTAATAAACGTATGCGAGAGTTACAATTAGCCTAAGAAAGGGAAACCTACGTCATTATCATCCCATACGTTTATCACTTATGCTAAGAGTATAGCATAAAAATTAGTGATCTTATTTGATTGTAACTATTTTAACATATTTGGGCAAGAAAACATGAGTGGATCACATGGTTATTTGGCTTCAAAGTGATAACCAAAGCAATTATTTCATGAGGAATTTGTTAAATCTATTTAAAAAATTAGGTGCAATAATAATGATAGATAACATATTCAAATCACAAGCAATAATAACAATAAAATAAAAGAAGAAATTAAACACATACAAAGTATTTATGGTTGTTTAGCCCTATTTTAGTTCATATATCCACTTCCTAATTGATTTAGTTCACTTTATATTCATTTATAGATGACTATAGAGAGTTTACAGTACTTTTTACTTAAGAAAACGAAGAAATTTGGACTACAATAGTAGAGTTGATGTCCAAAAATCTACCCCAAATGTTAAGTGGTAGAGTGTTTAGGTTCTTTCTTGAAGTCCCCTTCTTTGAGTCATGTATATGCTATTTATAGCCTTCAATATTTGGTAACATCCCCAAATAACTTGGACATGTAGGTTGAATGAGCCTTTTGAAATATCTAGAGTGATAATAGATTCCTTTCGCTAGTTATTGCTTAATCGAGGGGTCGAACCTGAGTGTCATGGTGTTAGCCACGAGTTTGAGCATGTCCCGCTCTAGGTCAAGCCACTTAATACTATAGCTTGAGTGCTATGGTTAAATAGGAACTGGGTTCGATCAGATTACTTGATTAAGTGCTATATTTTCATGGACATAAATCTAAGGAGTAAACTTTAGGTCGAACACACGCACCATGTTCTCCAAATTAAGATGCTAAGTGCACTTGGATCAAGCACTTGATTTCTTTAAGGCTTCCTTCGACCCGAGCAATAAGTTCCCCACGTTGAGATCCAAGTTTTCAAGAGCCAATTTGGGTACTGTTAAGTGTTAATTTCTAACCAATTTCTTTGTCATTTCTGAGTGTTGTTTTGAACATACTTTCAAGAGTATTTCATCTTTGACATTCGTGTAGTTACTCTATCGTTTATAGTGCTAAATTGGTATAATATTTCCCCTAATTTTTTTATACCAATGAAACAAATTGTTAACAGGTATGCCATATGCCTAGAATGGTTTTAAGCTCTCCAATCAAAGCCTAGTAATTCTATCTTGGTTGGTATTATAACAAATGCCATTGCATAGTACAAAAAATTATTGTAACGAAGGAAGTTGTTTGAGTATTTCATCATCGAGTCTTCAAAGACCCCTTCGATTAATGTATAACTTAAGCCAACTGTGGATAATGGTATTATGGATCTTAAGCTAATTAAATGTTAGATAGGGTGAATAGTGTTTTTAACTTTTGTAAATCTTTTTAAATTTCTTTCAAGTTTGATATTAAATCTCAAATTAACAATGCAGAATTATACTATTAAATAGTCACAGATGAAATCATAGATAAAAAAATAATAGTAAAGCAAAGTAAAGAATTAGAGAGATTATACCAGTGATTTTATACTTGTTTGGATTTCTTCGAAATCCACCCATACAGTTGCTTGTACGCATTTCTTTTCAAATGCCGATCTTTAAATAGGCAGAAGGAAAACCCAATTTACAACTTCGATTCCTAGGCTACGAGATAAACCTTTTTGAATTTTTGGACTTAGGGTACACCTACTTGATTTGGACGGGCTACTAGCACATCCACTTAGATTTTTGGGCAATCAGGCACGCCTACTTGATTTAATGAGCTACAACCACACCTAAGAAAATAGAAATAAAGTTTGATGGTTTTTCCAGAAACAATTTCTTGAACTTTGGACACAATGGATCCAATAGCCTCTTGGACAACATTTTGATCTTTTATTTAAGAGGGAAATGATTCCAAAACAGCAAGAAAGTAGCAATGAATAAATACAATGAATTTTGAATTGATTCTATACGATAGGGAATAGAGTATTTTTTAATGTAGTTTTCAATAAAGTAAGAGGAGGGAAGAAAATAAGTTAATAACTGTCAAACAATTTGTCTGAACTCCCTTTTATATAGTGAATAAATTGACATGTCCATTTATGAAGAGTTGCGATGGATAGACACTTCATTTCAAAATTTGGAAAACAATTTGGCGGCATGTATGTCGACGTATCATTTGGGCATATGTCAACATATGCATGTTGAATTTGAAAACTTGTTTCTTTTTTAAAATATTTTGAAAATTCCATACTTTGTAAAATGATTTGAATATAGTTTATTAACATTTCAAACGTTGAAAAACTTTTATAAAATATTTTGAAATTTATTTTGAAAATTTATTTTGAAAATTTATTTTGAAAATTTATTTTGCTTTAAAAATATAAAAGATTTAAAAATAATTGATAGAGATCAAAGACTGCTACTAGGGACTTTAATAATATTCTATGACTTTATACATTATATTATAGTCTTGAGATCTTCATATCTTGGTCTTTATACTCATGAGTCTTCATGCCCATCTTTTGAGTCTTTTATATTGTACAGTCTTCGATTCGACACTTGTGTAATATCTTGCACTATATACTATATAACTTGGCAAACTATTAGTATCTGTATTTTGTACTGTACATTCTTTTACATGAATGCATATCGTTGTTATCAAGGTTGTTGTCATAAAAAAAAAACTGAGGTATTAATAATCTCCCTTGTTTTGATGATGACAGTAATTAAAATTCTTGTATATAAAATGTGATATAATTCCCTTTGAGTTAGATAACTAGCCTTGAATATATAGATATGTATATTTTATATTTTTATCCTTGTTGTCATCAATAAAAATGGGAGAAAGATAATACTCCCCCAAAATCAAATACTTATAAACTATGGAGTTGAAATCAATAACTAAGTACAAAAATAATTGAAGCATACTAAACATGATGTAATATGATATTTAAGCATGATAATTATATGATGATATAATAAAATAATGTAAACTATTTTTATTAATTTAAATTTAACCTACTCATTTCATATTATCAATCTAAGCATCCAATTAAATAAAATCAAACAAATCCAAAAACCAATACAGTCAAGTCCAATCCTAAGAGTATTGATCCAAACTATATCACACAAATCCAACCAAGTAAATTCAAATCTAATAAATATACACACTTATGAAAAATATGTAGAAAACTAGACATTATAGGTACTTCAACCCAATCGTCGGATGCAAAGATTGGATCCACTTTGATAACATCCTAATCATCATTATCCTGTTGATAGAGCATTCTGGCTTATTGGTTTGATCGTCTTGGATTATGGAAGAAATCATCCATTGAAGGTCATCAAAAAGCTTTTCTCCCTTTGATCATCGACATTTGACTTGACACTAAATTCTTTAGACTTCTTAAGGTAAATGTAAGAATATCCTTGAAAGATTGAAGTGTTTGTTCAAGTATTTTACATAATTTTTGGTGTGTAGAAGACATTTTGTTGGAAAAATGTTTGAGAATGAAAAGAGAATAGAGACTAAAATGATAAGTGGATTTTTCTAGAAGAAATTGACTTATATAGGAGTGAAATTAGAAAGATTTGAATATGTGGTAGTTATTTTTAAAAATAAAAAAAAAATTTGCCCAACGGCTCATATATGGCAACATATATGTTGTACGTATGTCAATACATAAACTTAAAATTGCAAAGCTATTGGTTTTATTATATTTTGTTTTTATTTTATACCATTATATATTTATAACTTCCAAAGACTATTAGAATTATATATAACAGCATGAAAATAATTTCATCACTAATGATAGAAAACTACATAGATTTAAATTAAATACATAAAAATAACATGAATTTAAACTAAAAGCACACAATACTAAGGAATACAAAACTAGATATCATAAGAAAATAACTAGATAGTCTTAGAAAGATGTAGATGACAACGATGAATTTCTTTCAAGCTTGCGAATGATATCCTAAAGTATTTGTCTATTTTGTTAAAAAGCGAAGTGTACTTTTTACTAACAAAACATTTAAGCTTCTCTTGGTATTTAAAAAGCTTCTCTTGGTTCGTTAGAATCTCTTTGTTGGAGGGATGAGATGGCTTATCGAAACTTTCTAAAGAAGCATCCAGTTGTTCATTCTCCTCTTCTACATCCACTTCATCACCTTCTTCCTCTTCTTCACATTTAATTTCATGCTCTTCTTCATATGCTAATCTTTCTTCTTTTTTGGCAAGAGTCTCACATGGTCTAAAATAAGATGGAACGTGCATGAGAGAAAGTTTGCCTTATCGAAAACTTTTCAAGGTAGAGTTTGGTCTTCTTTTATATCAACATTAAAATATATAAAAATTCTACTAAGATGTACACTATAGTAGAATGTTTGCTTATGTTTAGAAATGTTCTTTTGAATAAGGTCATCTAAGATGACTTGTGCCCAATTGATGCAATAGTTTCCATAAATGGAAAAAGGAGGTTTAAAAATATTTTGAGTAGGGTTATTGTAATTATCCATCCTCAAAGTGATACTTTGTTGTAAAATGCCATAGTCTCAATTTTGGTCAAAGATTCTTGTGTTTAAAATCAAATCTAATCAATTTTGAAAATGTCGTAAAAACTTTACGATTCTGTTCATCAATTTGAAAAGAGGAGAAGTCAATTCCACTAGATTTGCAACCAAGTATACGACCCAAAAGTTCATAATTTAAAACAATTTGACTGCCACCACATAGAATGGAACGTAATATAGTGATAGAATTCAAACATCACTGCAAAGTATGGAACGTGTTATAGTCATGGAGAAAGGGAACCCTTGTGTTATGTGGAATGTGCTACTATGATGTCGTATAGTTTTTGAGTGACATTATATGTTGAGCTATAGAATTATGCGTGAATGTTCAATAATCCATGAGTTTCATCTCTACTAGCTCCCTTATAACATATGACTTAGAGAGGCATATGGAGTGATGATTTTTTACTATTTACTTGGACTTTGTTCTTAAAACGTAAAAGTGATAATTTTGTAATATTTATATTTTTTGCAAAATGAATTCAAGTCTCAAAAACAATTAGAAACAAAGTATAGCCAAATTCGAAAATGAAATTTTTGACAAATTTTGTAATGGAACCCCATAGGAGTGGACCAAAATATTATTAAGTAGTAGTGCAATACCAAATAATTTTCCGACTAAATATTTTCGTATGTCATATTATGTTCTTAGTCGTGATTTTATAAGACATTTGACTATAAATACCCCATGAATTATTCGTTGGAAAGAAACCAAAAGCATCATATTTTCGAGTATTTGGAGCAAAATATTTTATTTCAAACACTAAAGATCAAATAAGAAAATTCAATCCAAAAGCCGGTGAAAGTATCTTTGTTGGCTACTGAAAAATGGAAATCCTGTCAAATTTTCAACAAACGAACTAATACTAGTGAAGCTTCCCATGTATCTTTTGATGAAAATCTAAAATTCAATGATGATGATATTGTGAATCCTAGAATAAATCAACTAATAGTCTTGGAGAAAAATGCTTCACAAGTAAATAATACTGTTGAAATAATAACAGTAATCAAGAACGAACCTAGTATAATATTTTGAAATAACCACCCTAAATTTTA
Source organism: Allium cepa (assembly GCA_030765085.1). Classification (NCBI taxonomy): domain Eukaryota; kingdom Viridiplantae; phylum Streptophyta; class Magnoliopsida; order Asparagales; family Amaryllidaceae; genus Allium; species Allium cepa. The sequence goes on along the minus strand of CM060928.1, from coordinate 893,403,102 downwards.
AGAGATCGTCCATTAGACAATGTTTTAGGTGATGTAAACAATAAATTAAAAACTAGAAATCGGTTAAATCAATTAGGACTCAAATGCTTTTATATCTATATAGAATTTGAAAATTATAAAGTATCTTCAAAGGATGATTACTTGATTCAGCAATGCGACAAGAACTTAACTAATTCGAAAGAAACAATGTTTGGAATTAGTCGCTAGACCTATGGACTAGTCATTTATTAATACAAAATGGTCAATGAGAAGTAGTCATTTATTAATACAAAATGGGTCAATGAGAACAAAGCAAGAAAATGATAACATTATACGAAATAAAGCTTGGTTAGTACCTGGAGATAAAATCAAGAAGAAGGAATATATTACAACAAAATGTTTGCCCCTATAGGAGGACTTGAGGAAATATGTATATTATTAGCTTTTAGCTTCATCACAGTTTTAAATTTTAAGAAATGAATGTTAAAACATGTTATTTTAAACGGTTTTAGAAAAGAGAATGTATATGTTAAACACCTCCATAATTTAAGTATGAAAAAATCTCAAACCATCAATGTAATCTTGAAAATAAGCTTTATCTCCTTAAATAAGCACCTTATGTTTGGTATAATAAGCTAAAGCGATATCTTTTGAGTTTTGATTTCAAAAGTGGTAAAGTCGATACAACATTGTTCACTAAAAATAATAGAAATGATTTGCTAATAGTACAAATTTGTGTCGAGGATATTATCTTTTAGATTAACTAATGAAAAATCATGTAAGGAGTACAAGTCTACACCAATGAAATAAGAAAAATATTGCAAATGTTTAATAAAGAGTTGGCATGGAAAATATGAGTAGCAAGCCAACGCAAATGAGTACAAGTCAACATATGTATAAGGAGGAAAATGGTAAAGAAGTAGATAAAAATATATCGACGTATGAGTAGGTCTGGTCTTTACTTATGTAACACCCCTAATTTTGATTAACATTATTGAGTATTTAATTAGATAAATAAAGTAAAATAATATGGAATGTTAAGGAGATTGAGGTTTGATAATCAAAATGGGTCGGATCTTAATTAATGAATTAATGAGATTAATCAGAACATTAATAAGAAGGAAGATATGTGGAGGGCAAAAAGGAAATAGCATATTTCCTTAATACATATTCTCTCATTCTCATTTCCTCCCAAACTTTATTCACACAAAAAAGAAAATAGAGCAAGCAAAGACCGACCATCACCAGGGTGATTCAAGCAAAGAAAAGTTAGAAGAGCAAGATTGAAGCTTAGGGGAATCACATCAAATACAAATCTCAACCTTCTTAAACCATTCAATGTGAATAATAGTTATGCATCTCAAGTTTTAATTTTTATTTTCGGTTTTAAGTGAAAACTCGATTCTTTTGATGTTATTATGCTATGTTTTAAATGATTAAATGAACATATGCTATTTGATGAATTTATATGATTTATTATATAATTTATTAGTATGTTAAAGTTTGAAAACATATCATATGACACCCAAATGACTTAAAACTTTGATACGATGTTATAAGCATTATTTTAGAAGTGAGTTTTAAATTTCATAATTTTCCAAGCTAGTGAGAATTTATTATGAACTTTCTAAGTGGAGAAAATGGATTATTTTTGGGTTTTAATTATTAAAAATAACTACATATTGTTTTTGGTCTTGAAATTTTTATATGTTAAATGATATGATAATTGGATTTATTATGATTTTTGGGGATTTTTCCCAAGTTCTTAAGATGCATTATAAATTTATTTTGTTGGAAGGGCTTAAATGTTAAGTTAATATATTAACATAAGGTCACGGGTTTGTAAAGGCTTTGGAAATGATAAATCTGCTCTATGATAGGTTTTGTAAAAGATTTTGGTAAAGAAAATTATTGTCCAATGGTATTTTGATAAATACAAGAAGTTGGTAAAAAAAACTAATTTTAATAGCAAAATAGCAGTTTTCATGTTATTTACGACATCATCATGCCTAAGCTAACGACCGCCTCTCATCATCCCATGCCTTTGACCTTCGATGTCAATCTAGTGTGATACGTATGACACTAGCTGTAGTTGGTGTGGAATGGATTGATTTGGGTCGAAGTGCGAAGTCAAGTATTAAGGTCGATGTCATGAACTTCGTAGTAAGCATTGCCACTTGTTTTCCTTGAACACTTTGTCTGCGGCTTATTTCTAAAACATCACCAACCCTATTGCTTTCAAATTAACTTATAGCGATGATAGCAATATCACATATTTTGATAATGACTCTGAAAGGACTCCAAAAGGCAAGGAAGTCGCATCTTTTAACTTCGGCTACATGTTGCTGTGCTTTATCGACTTTGACTTTATTCTTTGCTGCATATTTTCAAAGAAGGCTATGATGCCACTTATTCTCACTTTGGCCCTAATGAAGCCACTTATTTTCTTTAAGGCGTTGATGTCGGCACTCATCAATGTCGTCGAGGATCTTTTCTATAATATGCTATATGAAGTGGTTAACTTCAACTTTATACCCTTATGTTTTACCAATAAAAGATGTTAATATGTTTTAAGGGGCGAAGACCTTCATCGACTATATCCTTGCTGTGTTATATCAATATAGAGGTTTTATAGAATTTTGGGCTCTATAGCCTACGGTTTCAAAGTTAGATAACTTTTAAGTGGTTTCAAGATTCATCAACATAATTTATAAAAACATATATCATGGCATAAATATTTTGGATAAAGTAGAGGGCTAAAATTTTCTTGTATTAAATAGGATTTCATGGGTTAAATCAATTATAAAGGAAGTATGTTTTAATGGGAATAAAAAGGGTATTTAGCCCAGGATTTTATTAAGGAAATGATGACTCTTATCACTTTTGGATAATCTGTTATAAGAAAAATTTGACTCACTAAAAAACCAGATAGGACTGGTGTAGGGTAGCGCCCTATACTTCAACTGTTAGCCCATAGCATCCAAAATTCCAATGCGTAGGGCTTTGTCAAGGGAAAGACTAAAAGTTGGTTTATGCCCAGAAAGGAATACATAAAGATAAAATAGGTTATAAGTTGTCCTTTAAAACCTTTAGATTCATAGTAAGCCTAGCAAAATTATGAGATTGACACATAATCAGGTAAACACTAGGATAAGTGTATTTGGGTAGACCATCCATTTTTTAATAGTCGGTTAGGAAATTTCTGGTAGGCCTAAGTTAGCTATGTAGGTTGGTGGTTACCTTGTGAAAACTAAACATTGGGATAGATATTCCATTAATTTGACGAATAATCATGATTACAGATGTAACAAGCATGTACACGATCATTTATATTGTCTATTTTAACCATTATGGTTATAGGATTTTGTTTTGAAAAAGATATATTTTAAAAAGATATTAGTGAGGGGAAAACTGTTCCACTCAACGGTGTAGTTTCACATAATATTTATAAACCGAGATGGCATATAATTATTCACACTAGGCTTTTTGTTTGACTCAAAGTTTATGTTTTTCCTTAAACTCTCGGGTGCTCAAAATTTGATTTCTCTAGTGAATGTCACTCGGGTGATGGAATGAAGGTGATTGGGAAGAAGCATGTTAGATGTTTCAACTGTGCTCAAATTGGAAATTATAAGAACTAGTGCAAGGAGCCAGCCAAGGATGGGAAAGGTAAAGTGTTTGCATTAGAGCGAGCTACCTTGAGACTAACAACAGAGGAGAAAAGTAAAGCTATGTTGGGAGATATGCTTTTGATTCATGGTATGTTAGTTAGTGCTTTATTTGATATCAGTGTATTACATTCTCTTATATCTCATTTTTTGGTAGATGAGCTTAATCTAGACTCTCATACCTACTTACTTCCTTAATGGTTGCAAATCCGATATACTATATATTGTTCTATCCTTGAGAACCATATGTATTTATTGCTTTGTATCGAGACTGTTTAAGTGGAGGTGAGTGGTTTTTATATTTTGAGATGCATTTAGTGTTGGTTCAAGAGAATATTCACGTGTGTTCTACATATATCTCCTCATTATCTATGTTACTCGATAGTATTGCTTAGTAATACTCTTGGATATTATGGGTATAGGGGTAGGGTGTTACATAACGGAAAACCCCAAAGTCTGCTTGGAGACCATCGTGGTATTATAAGAAATTGTGATTTATGGATGAAATGCATATTCAATTAATAGGCATGCATGTTTAGATAGTTTGGAAGTTGGTTAAGTTTTTTGGATGGAGACATTTGCTTCCATTGTAATATTGGAGATTATTTAAAGTTCGAGATTCTAAGTGGAGCTTGGATGACATTTATAGAATATCATATCTAAATGGAGACTATTAGATTTTGGTGATACAATATTCCATACCTAAGTAGATTTTGAAGATATTTGAGTTAAGGTATAATTGTGACTCAAATATATTGCTTCTTTTATTCAATTTGAACATAATTAATTATTTCTTTTATTGCATTAAAAAGGGCAAAGAATTATCCACATGGGAAGGATTTATTTTTGGGGATGAAAATAATCAATGGTTGATTAAAGAAGGCATTTAACAAGACTATTATAAATAGGCATGTATGTGGTTCATTATATGTGTGGGAAAAAGTTTATTTTTCTAAGGTTTTGGGATTGAGATATCTTCACAATTTTTAATTTTCTTTTGTAATCTTTGGATGAATTAATAAAGGTTTTGTATGGAGGAATCTGTATGTTTTTCTTCACTTTTTATCTCCTCTAAAATCTCATTATGTAGGGACCATTGGGAAAACCCTAACATTAGACAACGCATCTGGCCAACTTCTTCGATGGATATTCTTAAATACTAGAACAATACATTTGAAAACATTATGAAAGGAGTAAACATTTTAAACAATGTAAAAAATGATGTTTTGAGTGATAATATACATTTTTGGAAAGTGTTATAAATAATATATTGAAAAAAAATAATGTGTTAAGAAAAGTAATGTTATTTAGAAAGAAGTGGATGATTTGAGAAATTTTGGAAAAGATGTTTTGTAGATAAAGAAAATTTTTAAAGAATTACTATGAGAATAATTTGAAAGGAGGAATTATACAGTATTCTGACAAATCATATAAAGAAGTTTGATACGAAAATTTATATTAATTCGAAATATATTTTGATATCAAAATATATCTATTACTTTGATGTAGGAATGAATTATTTTGAAAGCAATACGTTGTAGCCAATTGACAAAGTAAGTGACTACAAAACAATTGCATTGTAACGTTGTTACATTATATAATATTTGTAAGTTTGGAAATTCATATTTATAACACGTGTTGAAATGAATTATGTGTGATGCTTTTAAATGATTGTGTGTGACATATTGTGGCTTGTATGGATAACTAGACCTATATTGTGAGATATAAATATGTTTGTAATAATGTGTAACACACATACACTCTTCGTACTATAGAGATCACTCCGAAATTTCTTGAAAATTTCAACACATGGAAATATTTTCATTAATTGTCAGTACTGGAATCCTCAAAATGAGTTTATTCGAGCTCATAGTCGATATTCATAGATGATGGGCAAGGAATATAGAATTGAGCCTTGGGGTAAGCCACCGATAAATGGTCTACTCATTGATTTTGTGTTGCTCTGTACTTGGCAATTCTATGCAGCTCCTGAAACATGTTATCCCTCAGTGTAATAACCCGTATTTTTGATAATTAAAACTATTAAATTAAATAGGATTTTAAAATTTAATATTGTAAGAAATTAAAATTTATGATTTATTAATGAGAAAAATAATTAGAATATGATTTAGTAATGCTGTTTGAATGCTATTGACAACTATTTTAATGTAGTTTCAATCAATTGAAATAGTTGTAAACTTAATTTGGTTATAATTGTAAATATGGAATAAATTAAATGCTGGATTCAATATTGATATTATCGGTTATTAATTGAAATAGGTTAATCAAGAAATATGAAATAAATTAATTAGTACATAAATTTATTATCTTTTGTTTGTAAATAATAGACTTGGAGATGTGTTTGAATTACTAATGTGTAATAATTGTTTTAATTATTATTTTATTATTTAATTCGTTTGAAATTAATTTGAGTATCAATAAAATTAGTATAGTTGAACTGTTGCATTTAATATGAGTTAAGATGATAATTGTAGAATATGAAAGTAATAAAATGTAAACTAGTGTTAAACAAATTCATATGGTATTGGATGACTGAATAATAAGAGTGCAAATTGTAATAAAAGAATTTGATTGAAATTAAAATATAATTAACCAGGATTTATTACACTTGTAATATGATTCTGAAATTAATGTAACATTTAAACCTTGAGATATACATGGAATATAAATTTTAGAAGATTATTATTTTCTATGTAATCAAGAATGATAAAATTGTTAACTTTTAAATTTGAATTTAAAAGTGACTAAACCAATTTAATAATAATTTATTTAATTGACGTGTAAAAATAGCCAATTTTGGCCACTATCTCGGATTTTGACGAAACCAGTTTCATCGGATCAATAACAGTGAATTATTGTAAGATTTCAAGTTTCGTAACGATCGGACTTATTGTTTGATCGTGCGAGCTCGATACGCGTAGAAATCGATTAATGGAATTTAATTGAACATAATTTTATTTCGAAAGTTAATTTCTGTATACAATGCAATTAGGGTTTGAAACTAGTTCCGTTAAGTTTAAAAATATCGAAAACCTATATTTTTATATATGGGATGACCTACTTTCGTTTCGGGAATGAAACGGGCTTTTAAGGTCATTGATTTTGTTATGACCCAATTCGATATGTCCATTTGTTCTTATCCGTTGACTATTTATATAAATAGATATTTTCCAAAACGCTGTGACGCCCCACCTCTATACCCACGCTAGCCAAGGACACTACAGGTTAATGCCGTCAACTAACATGGAGAATAAGGCTGGTTGGGAGCGACCATCTATAGCTTTGCTCTAACTATCTATTGAATACATCGACAATAAACATATCAAGCACGTCGACATACCCAATGAATACTTAAAACAAAACCATAGGTGGTTGAAGGATCTATCAAAATAGAATATGACAACTCAAGTGTAATATACATCACAGAACAGTAAATCATCATATACGCATATACTGATACATCGTATAGTATACAAAATAATACATGTCAAGTGGTATAGCAAACCATAATATACAGACGAGTCAAAAGAATACACATATCAGAGTTACAATAAAATAGTACTACACAAAAAGCTATGACAAAAAGGAACAAGCTGAATATTCCATGCGGAAGCAAAATAGGCTAAGTCCAAAAGCACCTAACCTGAAACATCTCGATCTGACCCGAGTATGAAATACCCAGGTATGTCTAGCTAAACAAATCAGTTAGATAAACTGAACAACAATAAACCTGCAAGGTTACAAAGCATAATAGATATCTCTAAAAGAGATAACACAATCATCTAACGAAAGATGAATCATATAGAACAAGCCTCATGTCATCGACAACATATAGAAACAAAGGATAAGAATATCCCAAAGCAAGCCAAAAGGCAATAACAAATACCAATAAGGTATACAAGTTCCACAAGGTAAACGCTACGCATCATGCGGCTCAAAAAGACCAACACCGAAGGGCGATACCAAGGGAATATACATATGAATGAAACATCAGAAAATTTGCTCGAGCTCAGTACTGTACAAACAAGAATCCATGAGCCCGAAGACTCCAAACCCAATATCACCCATGCGGCTCATAACGACCAACATCGGAAGCGATACTAAAGGGCAACCCAATATCACCCATGCGGCTCATAACGACCAACATCGGAAGCGATACTAAAGGGCAACAAACCCGAAGGCACATACCCGAAGGCAACAAACCGTAGTGGTGAAGGTCAGAGACCCAATACTGGACACCACTAACTGGCGGAATGTGTCATAACTCTCAAAAAGGAATCCGAAAAATGGTAACGCGAATCCCATAACCACTCGTTCGCACTAAACGGTTTACTATCCTTTAGTTAATTTAACACTCAAAGCAGTACAAAGTCACCTTATATCATCGGTAACCCAAACCCGAAGGTCAAAATGATCAATTGAATAGGTCGGAGATTAATCGGAAAGATAAACGCACAGATTCATGGTCCGTGTTTTGCCCAACCATTTAATCATCCTTCCACTTCGCTCGAAGTGCGAAATTGTGCGTGTGTTTAAATAGAATTTATAAATTGGAGTTGATATGATTAGAAAGATTATTTTATAAAAACCCGTGGATGAAGTCAAAAATAAGTTATCAAAGTCAAAGAGGCATTAACAACCACTAAGAACCAACATGAATCGATAAAATCTGGAAAACCAATCAAAATAAGCATAAATAGGCAAAACAGGAAAACAGGAGCAGGTCAGTCGACTGAAATCCCTGTTCAGTCGACTGAAATTATCCAGAAAAATTTCGGGCTTCAGCCCAGTCGACTGAACAGAGGATCCAGTCGACTGAACCCAATTTCCTGCATTTCCTACTTATAACAAATGAAGTGCAAACTCTCCCAACTTTCAACCGGACGAGCACGGACGCTAGGGGTTTACGCCTAACGGCTACCCGGCCCTATAAACAGTTCGATTCATCACCAAAAACATGATCAAAACATCAAAGTTAGGATTTCAAGAATTGAACCCAAACACTAAAAATTTGGATATTCACCAATTCAATCCAAACTAAAAGCAAGTGCATATGAACAAGTGCTAGGTATTCATACCCAACATCAATGAAATCAAGAGAAGTAGATGTGAGTTCAAAACTCACCTTAACCCAAAACAAGAAGATGGAGTTCAATAACAAGGAGAAGACCAACCAAACACTACTTCAACTCAACAAGCTTCAATCTAAGAATAAAACACATATTTCCCAATTTAGGTTTAGGAAATTTTCTGAAATTGAAGAGGAGAAGAGTTGGAGAAGATGAAGAAGAACTTACCAATGGATTCTCTTTGATTTTGAAGCAAGAATTTGGAATTTGCAAATGGATTTAGGGCTTGCAATTTCTATTTCTCTTTCCCTTCCACCATTTTCAGTTTTGAGCTTAAGTTTTAAGAAATGGAATAAGTGAATGAGAGGAGAGGGCCGAGTTAGGGTTAATTAGATAGTTAGTGGGCTGAACCCAAACCCAAAACCCAATAGAAAATGAGTCAAAATTTCACAAACTCCAAACATATCAAAGATTATACTCAAAAAGATCGCAAACGCCATTTTGGAACCAATGGAGGTAGTTTCAAGCTCCAATTCGACCGTTTGCAAAAAGTAGATTTTCGGACCCAAAAATCCGACTAACGACGCTATATTTAAATAAAACATTTAAATATATATAATCGTTAAACATGCGGGTTGTTACAGATCTCCCCTCCTTACAAAATTGCGTCCCCGCAATTCCTAGAGATGATATTTGTAACAACTACATACATAAAACATTCAAAAGAAAAGGAAATAAGCTGGAGATGAAAAGACATACTCACCGTTTCAAAGCGAAGAAAGAAAACCCGGATAAGATCGCTCGAAAAACTCTCTTGTTTTCCAAGTACACTCATTGGGATTAGCGGACCATTGAACTTTAACGAGCGGCATGTCCTTGTTCCGAAGGTGTCGCACCTCCGTGTCAAGCACGGGAATAGGTTGCTATACAATAGATAAGTCCGGTGAGATCTCAAGCTCTAACAAATCAGGAGAAGTACTAATAGAATCCGACTCCCGAAGACACTTCCGAAGTTGCGAGACGTGAAACACGTCATGAACGCCAGATAAATGAGCTGGAAGTGAAACTCTATAAGCTACTGGGCCAATACGTTCAGTAAGAGAAAATGGTCCTATAAAGCGAGGAGCCAATTTCCCAGTAGCACTGAAACACATAACCCCCTTCAAAGGAGAAACAAGAATAAAAACAAGATCGCCGATCGAGAGCTCGAGAGGCTTCCTACGGTTGTCCGCGTAGGATTTCTGACTACTCTGTGCCTCTTTCATTCTCAACCGGATAAGATCAATCTTCTCGGAAGAATGACGAACAAAGTCTGGACCAAGAATAAGCTTCTCCCTAGATTTCAACCAACAAGAAGGTGATCGACATGGCCTTCCATATAAGGCTTCGAAAGGAGCCATACCGATACTAGACTGAAAACTATAGTTGTAGGAGAACTCTACAAGAGGTAGATGATCCTCCCAACTACCACCAAAATCAAAAATACAAATACGGAGAAGATCTTCCAAGATACGATTCACCCGTTCAGTCTGTCCGTCAGACTGCGGATGATAAGCTGTAGAAAAATTAAGCTTTGTTCCCAAAGCTTGCTGAAGACTCTTCCAAAAATGACTCGTGAATAAAGGATCACGATCACTTACAATAGAACTAGGAACACCGTGAAGTCTCACAATTTCCTTGACATATAATTTAGCCAAATGCGAAGCTCTCCTATTAGACTTAATAGGGACAAAATGAGCAGACTTGGTGAGGCGATCAACAATAACCCAAATACTAGAATGACCTGATCTCGAACGAGGTAGGCCGTCAATGAAATCCATAGAAACTTGATCCCATTTCCACAATGGAATCTCAAGGGGCTGAAGAAGACCCGAAGGACGCTGATGCTCGGCCTTAAAACGCTGACAAGTTATGCAATTGCTCACATAACTTGCCACATCGCGCTTCATGCCTTCCCAATAATAAAGACGACGCATATCGGCATACATCTTGCTACTACCGGGATGAATAGTATACTTAGAACGATGGCAATCATCAAGAATGTCATGCCTAAGTGCAAAGTCAGAAGGCACAAAGAGACGGTTCTTCTTACGAAGACACCCATGAGAATCAATGCTAAAATCTTGCAACGCCTCATCACAAGATCCAGACTCACAAAGCTGAATAAAATGCAACAAATCAGGATCACGCCGCTGAGCATCGGCAATATGATCCAATAAAATAGGTCGAGCTCCCAAACTAAATAATAGAATAGGAGAATCAGAAGATGAACCTCGATCACGAATTTCACAAAAAGATAGAGTCTCAAGAATATTCCATTCGGCAAGCATCATAGAAATAACAACCGAATGTTTACGACTAAGCGCGTCTGCAACACGATTACCCTTACCAGGGGTATACTGGATATCAAAGTCATAGGAAGCAAGAAACTCGAGCCAACACTGTTGTCTCATATTGAGTTCCTTCTGAGTGAACAAATACTTCAAAGATTTATGATCGGTACAGAGAATGAAGCGCTCGCCCAATAAATATTGTCGCCAAATCTTCAAGGCAAAGACAATGGCGGCTAACTCAAGATCATGAGTGGCATAGCGAACTTCATTCGGACGCAGTTGCCTAGAAGCATAAGCAACTACCCGATCCTTCTTCATAAGAACAGCACCGAGACCATTACCACAAGCATCGGTGTAGACAACAAGATCATGATTCCCTTTGGGAACCACAAGAATAGGAGCATTAGTGAGAAGTTCCTTTAATGACAGAAAGGAAGCTTCACACTTGTCGGACCAAATTAAACGAATGCCTTTTCGAGTAAGGCAAGTAAGAGGAAGCACAACACGGGAAAAATCCTTAATGAACCGACGGTAGTAACCCGCCAATCCAAGGAAACTACGAATCTCATGAACATTCTCAGGCCTCTTGCAATTCTGGATGGCTTCGATCTTTGAGGGATCGACAGAAATGCCATCGGAAGATACAACATGGCCTAAGAACTTAACCTTTTTCTCCCAAAAGTGGCACTTGGAGAATTTGGCTCTAAGCTGATGCTGACGGAGGGTACTCAAGACAATTCTCAAGTGATTAGCATGCTCAGCTTCAGACTTAGAATAAATAAGGATATCATCAATGAAGACAAGCACGAACTTATCGAGATATTCCCGGAATACCCGATTCATGAGATCAACAAAGAAAGCAGGAGCGTTCGTCAAACCGAACGGCATAACGAGCCACTCGAAAGAACCATATCGAGTGCGGAAAGTTGTAAGAGGTATGCTATCCTCCGCGACTCGTAATTGATGAAAACCTGTGGCAAGGTCAAGCTGAGAAAAGACCTTAGCACCACTCAATAGATCGAACATATCATCGATCCTAGGCAATGGATACCTATTCCTGATGGTTAACTCGTGAAGTTTGCGATAGTCGATACAAAGCCTAAGAGTTCCATCGGACTTCTTCACAAAGATGACCGCGGATCCCCACGGAGAAAAACTGGACTGAATTAACTACTTGGACTCAAGCTCTAAAAGCTGCTTCTTGAGTTCCTCATTTTCCTTTGTAGACATCCTCGTGGGAGGATGACTAACTGGCTGCGTGCCTGGAATGAGATCAATGCGGAACTCAATTGCCCGCTTGGGTGGCAACCCCAAAACCGGTTCAAAAACATCAGAAAAGTCACAAGCAATAGGAATACGAGATATATCATCACCATCTCGCAAATCAAGAGAATATAAAGCCATTTCGGAATTATCCACATCCCGAAGAATAAGAGATAACTGAGTAGGCGAATCCAGATGTCGAAGATACAAAATTCTCTCCGAACAAATAATCCTGGCATCATATCTCACTAGCCAGTCCATGCACAAAATCAAATCAAATCCCAGACAAGAAATAACGTGCAGATTCGCACGAAAAGAAAAACCACATAAAACAATCTCAACATCATCACACAGCAGGCTAAGGGTCGCGGATCCCCCAATAGGATTCGCAATCCTTAAAGAAGTAACCAAACAAGAAACATCCAAAGATAAATCATCAACGAGCTTTTTCGATACGAAAGAATGTGATGCACCCATATCGAAAAGAACTCGAATACTATGGTCATAAAATAAAATAAAACCTTCCAAAATAGATGGAGATATACCTCTGGGCTGAGAAGGACCTTCAGAAGCCTTAGTAGCATAAAGATTGCTAGACTTAGCACCAGCCGGAACAGTAGGGCAAGCTGAAACATGATGACCTTCCTTCTTGCAATAACGGCATAAGAGAGGCTTAGGACAAGCTCGAATAATATGATCCGGAGAACCAGAATTAAAACACTTTCGAACGAAAGGTGTTTCGGAAGACTGAGGCTGAGAACTAGGACCACCTGTCTTCTTCTTCTTAGAAGGAAAAGGTCTGGACTTCTGGATTGGAAACGGCCTCTTGTTGGGGTTCTTGGAAACCTCAACATCACTATCACACTCCTTCTCGACGGTCTCGAGATGAAGTGCCGAATCAACCAACTCCTCAAAAGAAAGTTTAAGCTGGAGTAACAAAGACTTCTTAAGATATTTCTTAAGACCAGAAACAAACTTTAAATTCTTCTTATAAGAAGTGCTGATCAATTCAAGACCATACTGAGATAAAGCCTCGAATGATGGAACATACTCAGAAACAGAAGTTTTCCCTTGTTTCAACTCAAGGAAGCGACGGGTTAATAAAACTTTTTCAGATTCAGGAACGAACTTGAGTTCAAATCGTCCCCGAAACTGAGTCCAAGAAAGAGTAGACTCATCAATTTCGGCTACAAGAAGCTCATACCAGTCAAGAGCACGCTCTTGTAACAAGCTAGAAGTTACAAGAACTCTATCATGGTCAGAAAGATCCATGCGAGAGAAAATATGCTCGCACGTGCGAAGCCAAGCTTGGACTTCAAGAACAGACTCGGAGCCCTTAAACGGTTTTCCTCCAAGATGAGAGAAATCCTTGCACTGACGTGCAAAGGCAGACTTGCGAGGTGGAGATACTCGAGGAGGAACTGGAGGCTGAGTGCTCCTAAACAATTCCAAAAATTGATCAGCAGACATATAAACGCCTTCCGGATGTGTGCCACTGGATTGCCCAGCATCCGAACGTCGTCCCCTGCCTCTTCCAGCCATACGCTGAAAGTAAGATAAGAACAAGATTATTCACAAGGTAGATACTTCATTACGGAATACTATGGAATAAAGTGCATTCCTAGACGTATTTCCCAAATTCTATCCAACCTTGATGGAATAAAGAGACGCGATGATTCAAAGGTTTGTATCACTTGTATACTTTGATGTACTGTAATATGTGCTCTATTCTGTGTTTGTCATACTTTGTTCTGAAACCTCGCTCTGATACCACGCTGTGACGCCCCACCTCTATACCCACGCTAGGCAAGGACACTACAGGGTAATGCCGTCAACTAACACGGAGAATAAGGCTGGTTGGGAGCGACCATCTATAGCTTTGCTCTAACTATCTATTGAATACATCGACAATAAACATATCAAGCAGGTCGACATACCCAATGAATACTAAAAACAAAACCATAGGTGGTTGAAGGATCTATCAAAACAGAATATGACAACTCAAGTGTAATATACATCACAGAACAGTAAATCATCATATACGCATATACTGATACATCGCATAGTATACAAAATAATACATGTCAAGTGGTATAGCAAACCACAATATACAGACGAGTCAAAAGAATACACATATCAGAGTTACAATAAAATAGTACTACACAAAAAGCTATGACAAAAAGGAACAAGCTGAATAGTCCATGCGGAAGAAAAATAGGCTAAGTCCAAAAGCACCTAACCTGAAACATCTCGGTCTGACCCGAGTATGAAATACCCAGGTCAGTCTAGCTAAACAAATCAGTTAGATAAACTGAACAACAATAAACCTGCAAGGTTACAAAGCATAATAGATATCTCTAAAAGAGATAACACAATCATCTAACGAAAGATGAATCATATAGAACAAGCCTCATGTCATCGACAACATATAGAAACAAAGGATAAGAATATCCCAAAGCAAGCCAAAAGGCAATAACAAATACCAATAAGGTATACAAGTTCCACAAGGTAAACGCTACGCATCATGCGGCTCAAAAAGACCAACACCGAAGGGCGATACCAAGGGAATATACATATGAATGAAACATCAGAAAATTTGCTCGAGCTCAGTACTGTACAAACAAGGATCCATGAGCCCGAAGACTCCAAACCCAATATCACCCATGCGGCTCATAACGACCAACATCGGAAGCGATACTAAAGGGCAATCCAATATCACCCATGCGGCTCATAACGACCAACATCGAAAGCAATACTAAAGGGCAACAAACCCGAAGGCACATACCCGAAGGCAACAAACCGTAGTGGTGAAGGTCAGAGACCCAGTATTGGACACCACTAACTGGCGGAATGTGTCATAACTCTCAAAAAGGAATCCGAAAAGTAGTAAAGCGAATCCCATAACCACTCGTTCGCACTAAACGGTTTACTATCCGTTAGTTAATTTCACACTCAAAGCAGTACAAAGTCACCTCATATCATCGGTAACCCAAACCCGAAGGTCAAAATGATCAATTGAATAGGTCGGAGATTAATCGGAAAGATAAACGCACAGATTCATGGTCCGTGTTTTTCCCAACCATTTAATCATCCTTCCACTTCGCTCGAAGTGCGAAATTGTGCGTGTGTTTAAATAGAATTTATAAATTGGAGTTAATATGATTAGAAAGATTATTTTATAAAAGCCCGTGGATGAAGTCAAAAATAAGTTATCAAAGTCAAAGAGGCATTAACAACCACTAAGAACCAACATGAATCGATAAAATCCGGAAAACCAATCAAAATAAGCATAAATAGGCAAAACAGGAAAACAGGAGCAGGTCAGTCGACTGAAATCCCTGTTCAGTCGACTGAATATTGTCCAGAAAAATTTCGGGCTACGGCTCAGTCGACTGAACAGAGGATCCAGTCGATTGAACCCAATTTCCTGCATTTCCTACTTATAACAAATGAAGTGCAAACTCTCCCAACTTTCAACCGGACGAGCACGGACGCTAGGGGTTTACGCCTAACGGCTACCCAGCCCTATAAACAGTTCGATTCATCACCAAAAACATGATCAAAACATCAAAGTTAGGATTTCAAGAATTGAACCCAAACACTAAAAATTTGGATATTCACCAATTCAATCCAAACTAAAAGCAAGTGCATATGAACAAGTGCTAGGTATTCATACCCAACATCAATGAAATCAAGAGAAGTAGATGTGAGTTCAAAACTCACCTTAACCTAAAACAAGAAGATGGAGTTCAATAACAAGGAGAAGACCAACCAAACACTACTTCAACTCAACAAGCTTCAATCTAAGAATAAAACACATATTTCCCAATTTAGGTTTAGGAAATTTTCTGAAATTGAAGAGGAGAAGAGTTGGAGAAGATGAAGAAGAACTTACCAATGGATTCTCTTTGATTTTGAAGCAAGAATTTGGAGTTTGCAAATGGATTTAGGGCTTGCAATTTCTATTTCTCTTTCCCTTCCACCATTTTCAGTTTTGAGCTTAAGTTTTAAGAAATGGAATAAGTGAATGAGTGGAGAGGGCTGAGTTAGGGTTAATTAGATAGTTAGTGGGCTGAACCCAAACCCAAAACCAAATAGAAAATGAGTCAAAATTTCACAAACTCCAAACATATCAAAGATTATACTCAAAAAGATCGCAAACGCCATTTTGGAACCAATGGAGGTAGTTTCAAGCTCCAATTCGGCCGTTTGCAAAAAGTAGCTTTTCGGACCCAAAAATCCGACTAACGACGCTATATTTAAATAAAACATTTAAATATATAATCGTTAAACATGCGGGTTGTTACACCCTAGTAGATTTCTCATTTCATTTTTATACGTACTGGTATTTCTCGTTTCTATCTCTTCTTCCTTCCCAATGGTAGAAAACCCTAATTTCCCAATTTCAAGTAAAACTTCAAAATTCATACTACTCAAATCGTAGCAAATTATATATCATTGGATAGCTCTTGACGAGTGCAATCCACATCTGCTATTCATTTTGCAAATTGAGTCTAGGTTTGGCTATAAATTGGCGATTTAGTCTCGGTTGTTCGTTGTGTTGTTTGCTTTTCGACGTTGGATCTTCATTGAATAGGATGATTGAATGTTGTTGCGAGTTAGAGGAGGCTGAGGCGAGTCAACCCATATAGTTCGTGTGTGTCGAAGGTGTCAGGATTCGTGGCGTTTGGGCCATAGTTGTCAGAAGCGGCGAGCGTATCAGGCGATGCCTGGAGGGGGCGCGCGGCCATGGTAGGGTTGGCCTGAGGTGGTGGAGGTTGCGTCGTTTGATCGGTGGTTAAGCTTGTGGAGTTCGTGTGGCGTCTAGTTGATTATGGCGGCTGAAGGACGTGTGGGTTTGTGTATGCGATGTTAGGGTTTTAGATGATATGCATTTTACTCTTTTTCTCCTGATATTATTTTTAATTTAAAATTAAAATTTAAATGTTCTAACTATCATAACTTTTACATACGAGCTTGGATTTGCACGCGTTTCTTCCATTGCAATCGTATCGAAATTTCAGACAATATGGAACTGGTATGGCTGCATTTTGAGACTATTCAAATTTTGGGATTTATTTGGATTTTTAAATCGACGATAAATCAAAGGTGAGTCATTTAACCCACTCGCAAATACTAAACCTTCTTATGTTAATTAAATTAAATTTATGATGTGATAATAATATTATTGGTTGCTGTTGGTAGTTTAATTTGACATTTTATTGAATTAAATTGGCTTTTATATTAGTATTGAATTTAAATTGTTAGTTAAATACCTGATAGTGATAACCAGTTAATTGTTTGATTTATTGGCTGATTTGGATATTGATTGTGATGGATGTTTATTTGTTAACAATTTGGATGATTGGATGTTTATATCCTTGTTATCACTATTGGTTGAAATGATACATACCCGACTGATCTTATAGACTAAGGAAAATCATTATGGGTTAAAATGATAAACTCGAGCGATTTTATTAATTTGGAAATTTTTGATTCAGGATGCGGGTTGAAATGATATATACCCAGAAATTTAACTATTTTGGGTTGAAATGATGCATACCTTATCATTTGACCGTAGGGTAGAAAATTTTATACGGACACCGTTGGTCGGTTTTAAATTATTTTCCTAAATAGCACTGTATGTTTGATTTCTAAATTTTATTTTTAAATTTTATTTAATAATTTTATTTAAAATTTATATGTGGGAAAATAATTTATTTTACATGTACTAAAGTTTCAAAGTAAAAGTTAATATATGATTATAAATGTAATTTTAAGTTTTTAACTTATAATTTTATTTAATTTTAAATATATATCTTAAATAGTTTAAAATTTAATTTAATAAAATAATTAATATAGTCTAATATATATATTTTAAATTTAGTTTAATATAATAAATATAGTTTGATTTAAGAAAATAAATATAGACTTTTATAATAACTTTAATAGATGAGAGCTTTTTGTAAAAGATTTAATAATTTTGTAAAAGGTTATGTATGGAATTTATATAAGTTTTTAAGAGATTTTATAATGGATTTTACGAAAGGATTTTATAAAATATTTTTACAAAGGATTTATAATAGTTTTATAAAGGTTTATAGGATTTTATAAAGGGTTTATACTTGTATAAAGGGATTTAGAAGCGGTTTAAAGGAACTTGTGTAGAAGTTAATGAAAAAGGAAAGAGTTGTAAATTGTTTTGGAATTTATAAATAGCTTTATAAATGGTTCTAAAGCATATAAATAATTTATAAATGGTTAAAGAGAGATCTACAAATTATTTTGGAAATTGATTGAAAGTATTCTTCCTCGGTATTTATGAATATATTTATACTTTTGGAATAAGTATATGGATATCTTGATATGAAGGTATAAACTGTTTTCTAGATTTATTATTTAAAATGTTTTGTAAAATGACCACGGTATGAAATAAGCGTTTGGCTTTTAAAGAGACCAGGGTCGAATATTATCATACTCTCTTCCAATTCTGAAACCGTTTTAACAACCATGCACATATTAGAGAATCCATAACAAAATAGGATGGTTTGGTGAATGCTACTGGTATGAGGTAATAATGCAGCCCTGACCTTCAGGTTAGCTTGATATAACTAAAATCAGGAGCCATAACCAGGCCAAGTGAGGCCACTCCTCCTATCGGACACGCTTCTTCGATACCATATCTATTACTTTGTGATTGATTGGTGGTCACACTCGATTTGATTGTGGGAGTGTTGTTTGAGGTAGGCGGTAGTTGCGGCTATGCGTTAACACCGGCTTGGTTCTGCAATCCAATAGAATACTATTGTGGTTATAGCCTTGTGTGCCCAGTTATATGCCTTATCGGCCCCAATAGGATTTCGGTTTGTGTACCTATGGAGTGCTCCCTGGTAGCTCACTGTTTGATGGAGTTTATAGTACTGTATAGACTATGGCACTTACATAAAATGTGTTAAGGGGATACGGGTAACGGCTTAATGCTCTTTTAATACTTTACCGATAGACACTACAAATATATAGCGTATTCTACTACATATAGACAGTTTAACGGAACCTTAGGAGATGGAAAATCCCGAAACATCTCTTAAGTTATTGCATGCATGTTATATACTAGATAAGAGATGTAATACCCCGTAAACATCTCTGAAGCCATTACACTCATATTTACTTATTGTTGATTTAACTTACATAAGATCTTTTAGTTCTCACTCGAGTGTTTTGTCTTTTCATTATGCTCAAGTCAGCCTGAGATTTTCGGTGTTGAAGACTCTATTTCTGGAGGATGAAGACGAAGTTTGGTATATTATATTATTAGTAATTTCCGCTGCATCATTTTTGATATGTCATCATTTGTACTCTGACTGTTGTAAAAATTTGTGTAATCAAATGTATATTATAAAACAGCTTCATGAACTGTTTATTTGATTATTATATTTTGTCATTCTGCTATGAGATTCTATGTTTTTTCCTTCTATTCGCTTATTTTCTTATTTACCCCATTGACAATCCTCCCTTTTGAATGGTTTGAGTTGACATGTGTGGTTTATTATTGATTTAAACTATCCAAAAAGGTGGGTCATTACACCGAGATAGTACATTTAGAGCTCTATATGAATGATTATGACTACTTTGGTTTATTATATGTCTTAATGATTGATGGTTGGGTATATTATGTAAATTGTAGGCGATGTAGTTAAGCTAGAAGTTATTAGCTTAGCCGTAGATTTTCCCAAAGGAGAAACTATGAGGACAGAATCTTCTTAAAGAGCAAGTATGTAACAACTCAGTGCTGAGAAGTAATTAATCAAAATTAATATAGAAATTTGAAATAATTAATTGAGCTTTAAATAATAAATCGTGAATAGTCTGGGATTCAATGAAGAAGTACTTTGAGGTAATGGTTATTAAAACATATGAAAGTGGTTAAATAATTTAATAAAGTGTAGTGCTGATAATAAATATGATTAGAAATTTATTTTAAAATAAAATAAATTTTATTTCATTTAGATTAGGAGTTTGAAGTTTATTAAATAAACGAGCTTAAAATGTAATTAAGGAATAATTATATTAAAATGGATTAAAATATAGGAAGTATTTTGTCAAAATTTATATCATGAATGAGTAATGACGAGTTGAATAATAAATAATTTGTAATGATCCAGAATCATTGCTTTGATTTGCGAATATTTATTTAATTTTAAATATTCAATGTATAGATTTTATAATGAAAATAAAACTCTTGTAAATAGTAAATAATGTTGGTGAAATAGTTTTCAAAATTTGTTTAAAAAATATTTAGTTCGAAGGAAAACAGAAAATATGACCGGAATTCGTTTTTTGAATTTTCGACGGCTTAAAGTTGTTGGAATTGTAGTACCTTTTGAACACACACATACATATATTTACAAAGTATTCTATTCATTGTTGAATGTATTTAAATATACATAAACAATTAAGTATATATATATATATATATAAAATAAGATATGGTTTATATATATATATTATAATATAAGATTCCTTTTCTAACATAAAGGGCTAAAGTGATCAATGCATGTTGGCTTTGATTTAATGGGAAGGTGGCTAAGTGTGGACTGAAATGGCATTGGAGGTGGAAGGAGGTGGTGAGATGGCATAAGGAGAGAGGAGGGCGTAGTACAAGGGTAGTTTGGTAATTTAACATGTTAACATAATATATATACTCATTTTCCTAGTTTTTATTCTCATTTTCTTTTCTCTATGAAGTTTCCTATTCTCCCATCTTACCAAAAGCTTCATAAAACCTTGTTAATGGCTTCCTATTTTAAAATTATAAAATTTAAATTCAAAAATTTATTTTGTTTTAAGTATTTTCAAACCTTATTTTAATACTCTTTCTTATCTATTTTTCCTCCCACTTCATTCGGCCATAACTTCCTACAAACTATACCAAATAAAGATTTTCTTCTTTTCAAACCACATATCCAGTGGTTGCAACTTTTGTTTGAATTACTTTGTTAATTTTCGAATATTTTTGGGTCAAAATTGCATTTCTTTCGGACTCGTTTTTGGATATATATTTTCAAACCCGAAAATAGCACTCCTTCTTTTGACCACATCTCCTTCAAAAATAATTCAAATTGAGAGATTATTTTATTAAAATTGTAGAGAAAATAATTTCCTAAAACTTATCTTTTGACGTAATTTTAAAAATCTGAGAGTAATATGTCCAAAAATCAAGGAGAAGACGGCCTATTTTTGATTGATTTTGTGGTTTTCCAAGCTTTCAAGTTCTAAAGCATTTCAAATTTTTGAAGATTTTTGGTTAGTAATACTTCTAGATTTTTAAAAATATTTTACCTTTAAATATTTGTTGGCTATTTGGTTATATATATGTGTTTGCCGGTTGGACTATGGTAAGGTTTTTATGGTTATGTGTGTGCTAACTTGTGGTTTAGCATTAGACTTTGATTTGGTTGTTAAAGTGATGTATTTGGATACTAAGTTGTGATCTTTATTTTGTTATTGGGATAATATGATTTGGTATGCATGTATATGCTTGGATTGTGATTAAATGGTTTGGAAGTTAGAGCTTAAAATGTTGGAAAGGACTTGGGATCCATTTTTGAAAAAAAAAAAATCATTTACTTGTTAGATTTGGTAAACATTTTGTTATTTATTTTAGTTTCTAACTTTAGTAAAAAAAATTACACTTTCTTAATCATGTTTTAAATGTAAGCATAAGTGAAACATTAAAGTTTTGGAATAAATTAGAAGAAAAGAAAAAACTTCTAAGTTACTGCAACCATAGTGATAGCCGCAATGGATACAATATGGAAAATTTAACTATTTTCAAGTTTTAAGGCGTTCTATTAAATTTTGAAAAATTATTTTCAAACTTAATTAGTAAACATAAAAGTTAATTATTACTTAATTGAGTATGTTTTGGATAATTAATTAATTAACTAACAATAATTATTTATTATTTAACAAAGTAATCAAGTTAAGTAATTAGTAGTTAACTGGTATTAGTTAAATAAGTTATTTATTAATTAATTAAGAAATATTACTTAAGGATTAATTAAGATGAAAGATAATTATTTTTATTTAAGTAAGTTTAATTAATATTAATTGTTATTTAATTAGAGTTTAATTATTTAATTAATTTTAATTAATTAAGGATAATTACTAATATTAATTAAGACTTAACTAAAATTAATTAACTTTTAATTTATCATTTAAGTTTTATTTAAAGTTATTTAATTAATTAAATTAGATTAATTAATATTAATTGTTAATGAAGGTTTAAATTATTATTTAATAATAAATAAAGGATTAATTAGGGTATATTTACTTATTAATTATTGTTTAATTATTATTAAAGGTTTAATTATTTCTTGATTTATAATTAAATTAAGTTAAGATTTAATTAAGATTAATTATGATTTAAATAAGGGTTTAATTTGTAAATAATTATTTTAAAAAGAAGTTTTAAGTTTTAAATCCTTTGTTTTCCTAGAATCAAATTGTTTTTAAGATACTTTTTCTTCAACGATGGTTGAACACAAGGAATTCAAATGTCGATACCATTAAGTAGAAAAAAACAACCTTGAATGAATTACAATGTCGGTGATTGTGTTCTTGTGGACATCTGATAGCAGAATAAATCCCCATTCTGCTATATTGTAATTGACTTGATTATGGTAGACATATATTAGCAGAATAAATCATCGTTCTGTTGTGGATTGGTTGTTTGATTATATGGACATATAGGTTAGCAAAATAAACACCCATTCTGCTATAGGTTAATTATTTGATTGTTTAAACAACTATTTAGCAAGACAAATCACCATCCCGCTGTTATGTTATTTAGACATGTATATGCCAGTTAGTTTGTATTGACATGTTATCTCTTGATTTGGATATAAAGTGTATTTACATATACGTTGACTTATGATATAAATTGTTGAATGGCTTGAAAGTGAAATAGAAATTAAATGGTAACTTAATTAGTACCATTAGGTTTACTAACCCTCCTTTTGAATTTATAAAGTATGATTTTTAATTAACTCCAATTCTTAATCAATTTAGGGTTTTAAGGTTTATAAATGTATTTCAAGTTATATAATTATTTTACAAAAGTATTTATTATAAATAATAAATTTTTAATCAAAAGGGTTTTAATAAATAAAAGGGTTTATTTAAAGTGATTTAAAAATGATATTTTGTAATGTCAAAGATATTTTTTTAAGGAAATTTTATAAAGAGTTTTATACATGGAAAGAGATTTTATAAATCATTTTAGAGATTTTTAAATGAAGTTTAAATCTAGTTTGAAGATTTATAAGGAGGTTTGAAAACTGAAAACTGACGTGAACTTATAAAAAGAATTTTTATAAGGGCTAGGTGAATAGGTTTTATAGTAAGTAATGTTTTGAAAAGGGAATTTCTTGGCCATTTAATATGGAATTTGAGAAGAGGAAATTTTTCAAATATTTTTGGTAAATACTTATATTTTTGAGATAAGTGAAAATGTATTCCAAGTATAAAAGGAATGTAAAGGGTTTTGGAAATAGTCTTTTAAAAAGGTCTTTTGATCAATTTTTGCAAAGTTTTCAAATTAATGAAAGATTAATTAATAAAGGCTTGGTACATCCCATGTGGAGTTAAACTCATGTTTGAATGTTTGTTTATTTGATAGTTAAATAACCAACTATCAAAACTGGACCAAAAATAACTTTTGGAAATATCTAGGAGAAACATGGAAATTATATGCTACATTTACCATCAGTGGTGCTATACTGTACGTATATATTCTTTTCGGTCTTCTAGGGTAAATGATAAGGAAATCCATCCACTAACGGTTAGGTGGTGATCTTCGCTCTTATCTTTGTCTGTTTATTTCCTAAAGATTCGAGATTGAGTTTACCGATATATGAAGTTGTTTCGAAGACACTGGGATCAGTTATATAATCCGAAAACCACTTCGATCCAACTCAAGCGTTTTGACTTTAAGACATCTTGAAGAACACGGAATCGAAGATAGGGCTTTGATGTGCAAGGGCTATTTATTATTAATCGTGGAAGGGATTCCTCGAAAAGAATGTAATTGAAGTAGTGCCTTCGATTTGTTTCAGTCTCAGAACAAATTTGTATGGATAAATGCTAGCATGGCATTGATATTTGGAGGCCAGTTTTACCATTCCAAATGGATTTGCTAATCAAAAGGTAAAATCGTGACCTCACAAGCCTCACAAATTGGAAAATGGTGAAACTAGGACATGAAGCAGAGCCATGTGGTTAGCTACCATTAGGAGCCGTTATCCCCTTCTAGTCTTTCCTTATTAGAGTTGGTTTGCGCACAAACACCATGGTAGTATAAGGCTTCGGTGGCAAAAAGGGGTGGGGTAACATGTTAAAGGGGCATGCAGTTCTGTGTTGACAAGGGTCAAGAGGTTCTTGTCTCCAGGTACGTTATCTAGAGGTGTATCATCGGAAGGTAGTCTCTTACCTTGCCATTGAAGGAAATCCATTCTCCAATACATGCCTTATGGTTTTGATTGTAGATCCTAGTACGCTGGAATTTAATAATGGTAACAATTTTTCCTATTTTCGTATATTTACTTTAAATGCTTAGACATTATTATTATATCACTGGATTTTCATATAGAAAGTGTTTTGGTTATCGTAAGGTAAAAAACCCATCCATTTTTATGTGCGATATGGTTTTATAAGACACTTCTGATTTTAAAAGGGCTTTAAACATAATAATTTAGTTGTTTGAGTTTACTCACACCAGACCCATGTCTGACTTGGAGTTTTTCTTTCTTTTCCTAAAACTCTTGGGTGCTTAAATTTTTATGGGCAGCCAAATAGTTTAGGTTTTCCCACAGATGCATTTTAGAGGAGCTTAGAGCAGGATGCTTCATCGATAGTCAGTTATTATCTTGTTTTCGCTGTATTATATGTATCTTATATCAGTTAAGTAGGGACAGGCTGTTATAACTGTCCAAAGGTAGAATTGTATTAGAATGACTCTGATGTATCATTTTTAAAATGACTTTGTAAAGTATTATATTGATTAATAGTTGTTTTCTATTGCATTATAAGATTCTATGAATGTTTAGTTTCTTCTAATCTTCTATCTCCTATACTTCCTCCAACTATCTGTCTTTCCGGCACTTAGTTTTTCGACATGTAAACTCCATGGATGTAATAGTGTCCACTTCCGAGGTTTGGAAAGGCGGGTCGTTACATAATTTTTAAGTGGAAATTGAATTTAGTTTGGGTTAATAAGTAAATATTACTAAAGTGTGCCAAGTATGCTAATTTGGGATAATTAACCGAAATAAGAGAATTTATGGAAACTAAATTCTATAAAAATTTATCACGTTGCGTAATTACTTGAAAAATCCAAATATGACTTTTTTATATCTGGGATTTGATAGTGACTTATGTTAAGTAAAAATTGCTTTATAAAAGTAAAGAAGAAGAGATATATTTGTTTTAGTAATCTACATGAAGCCCAAACCCAAAATCCACAACACAGGTATATGGATTTATCTTGGTCTAGAAATTCCTCCTCAATCTTGAAGTATTCTCATGTATACCATCCCTTAGCTTTCTTTTTCATAAAATATAAATGATGAAAATCCATCTTTAACCTCAAAAATAAAAGTCAAATAGAAACAAAATTCCAAAATTACCAAAATCAAAGTTTGTCATACTCCACACTCCACTACACCCCTAGGCCTGGCAAAGTTAGGATTTTGATTAAGTTTTGGTTTACGGAAAAATTTGGAATGAAGAGCGAAAAAGGAAGAGGATGGAGTTTTAGGCAAGCTATGACTAAAGTGAGTATTCTTACTCACATCTTTGTCGATATATCTTATGATTGAATGTATGTCATGTTTTGGCTGCATGCATTGATGGATTTTTCTCTCAACCCCATTTGTACATTTCTATGTCTTCTTGAAATTTAGGTTGATATTGGATGATTAATTATGTTTGGGAATGTTAGGATCAAAGTAAATGATTGTATATGTATATGGTTTGATCAAAAGAGAGAATAGCATAGAAATGGATGAATAGAAGAAGAAATCAAACTTTTCAAGGGAGTTTCGGGCTACACAGATCGCGATCGGTGCACTGGCGGAGCAAAAATATGTAGCCTGCAACAAAAGTTACAAAATAGATATAGAAATATGTGATTGTAGTATGGGGATTTGCTATTTATGTATATGTAATTACTTTGAGATTAGTTTCAGTACAATTTTAGTATTTAATATATTATTAAAGGAATTAACTTATATAGGGAAAATTAATTTTTGGTTTTAAAATAATAATTTAAAAATCTTATATCATTTTAGAAAAATATGAAATCACCTTAAATTAATATCTTATGATTTATGAGAACACATAAGGGTCTAGAAAAAGTTATATTCTATCGATTCAAAATAAAAGGAACTCGGTTTAGAGTCCATAAATTCAATTAAAAATCGTAATTATTAATTGCAAAAAATTTTGAAATGATATTTATATATAAGTAATATTTAGTTATATAAGTGGCTTTTAGGATTTTAAAATATAAAAAAGAGTTTTGAAAGTTATTTGTAAGGATTAGAATCCCTATTTCTCGTTTTGCACAAATTGGAAAATAATGTTTTAACTTTTCAAAGTATACAATGGTTTTTGGAACACTTGATATCTTTTCCATAAATAAAAATCCTTTTCTAAACGAATTGTGTGATGTAGTTGATTATATTTTCTATGTGTTGAAAATATTGAATAAATGGAGTTATAATTTTGTCTGATATAAGACTTTCGGTAATATCTCTCCGGTAATTTTTTTGGACTCGTTGCATTGAATATTTTCGACTGTAGTTTACGAACATTGAGTAAATGAGCGAGTAACACCAAATGATATGGGATGCATAGGTTGATATTTCTTTTGTAAGTAATTGAAACTTTTTTGTATCGTGGTAGGAATTTATGATATCGTTTAAAGATGTCTCTTTTTGTGATGAACTGGATTTTCGACCTTCGAAAATCAACATCAATACGTCCACTGTATTACATGCCGAGCAATCGAATGCCGATGATACTAGATCGTTAGGGAAAAAGATGAAAAAGGTAGAAGAAGAAAATATAATAACAACATAGAATCTCACAATCGCAGCGGAAAAATATATAATAGATAATAAATGGTATTTATACAAAAGAACTATAACTGTTATTTATATATTACATCATTAGAGTACATCACATCAATAATAAAATACCGGACAGTTATAATAACTTGTACTCATAAATGCTAAATATACAACATACAATACACGGCAGAATAAAATCAAATACGTGTAATAGTCTTCGCCATCCCTATTGTAAATCTGTAATACTCGGTCTGACCCGAGCATTATAATAAAATAACACCCGAGTCAGTCTGGAAAACCAACGCGAGAAAACACACTCAATTTGAATTATTAGTCATCAAAATCCTTTGAAAAACAAAGGTATCTCGTAAGATCACGCCATAAATAAACACGGCAGGTTTTTACCTTACGATAACCAAAATATTTTATATCAAATCGTATGATATTATAATAATGTCTATATACAAATATTTATTCAAATAGCTGAAATTGTTACATTAATTAAATTCCAGCATACTAGGCTCTACAACCAAACAGTAAAGGCAAGTATTCGAGAATGGATTCCATATGAATGACTAGGCACTGAGGTATCACCTATCATAGTTCACGTCTACAAAAATGTACCGAGGACCACGCTGTGATCCCTTGGAACACAAGACAGGACTATCCTTAACCTAGATAGACCGAATATGCTATCACCCTGGATGTTCCCACCCTTTTCGAGCTCCTTCCATGTATCGTAGTAATAATATCCGAGGGTATCTAGAAAGATGATAAACACACCCTAATTGGGTGCTACTCACTTAGCCTTGCTGCATCTTTCGTGCTTTTTAGTCATTCCCGGTTAATGAGACTAGAGGCTACGAATACTATTTTAAGGAATTTTAACTTGGAATGCTCATTGTCCTCCAATGACAATTTACTGATAGCATTCATCCATACAAGTCCATTCTGGGTCCAAACAGAACCGAAGGCACTATTCCTGCTACATCCATTTTGGAATCATCCTCGGGATTAGTAGCGATTAGCCCTTGTACTTCACTGCTTCATCTTCGACTCCATGCTCTTATCTTCATTTCGAAAACGTACTCGTTGGATTGAATTGGTTTTCGAATAACTTATCTGATCCCGGTCTCTTCGAAACAACATTAAATATTTTCTGGTAAACTCAACCCGGTTCTCTAGGAAATAATTAGATGAAAATAAGATCGGAGATCACCTCCTAGCCATCTGCGGACGGATTTCCTTATCGTCGTCCTAGAAGAATGAAACGAGTTTATACGTATAGTATGGTACCTCGAATGGTAACTGTACCATATAATTCCCGTGTTTCTTCTAGATATTTCCAAAGTTATATTTTGGATTTAGGTTTGATAATCGGTTCTTTAACTATCAAATAAACAATCATTCAAACAAATATTTTCTTTCCGCTGAAAACTCTAAATCCATTTTTAATTTAGTTTTAATAAATTTGATCTCTTTATCCAAATATATACTTATCTTGCCGAATTTAGTATGTTCACAAACTATCGTTTTCATAAACATTTGAAACCCCCTTTTAAAATAATATGAAAAGTACCACGGCGATATCAACCATGGATTCACACCTTAATGCTTATGTCTCTATCCTAGAGAAATCCAAAACTCAACTGCAGGCACTCACTACCTCCGATTTCGCCATGAAAGCATACTATTGCTTTTCGAAACTTTATTAAATAATTTATTTTCAGCATAACACTTATAAAAATTCCCATATAGATTTCCAAGTTAATTTTCGGAAAATACTTTTTAAAATAAAGTTATCATATAATATTAATATTAAATAATTTATCATAAATAATATACTGATTAATTCTAAAAAAATAATTAAATACATATCAACCCATTACTTAATTAATATTTAAATATAGTTTAAACAATTTAAAACAACTACATAATTAATTTTCTGAAATATTTTTAATAAACTTTTTAAATTACCTAGTTGAGAATTGAAAATCCTACCTTTTGAAAACAAAATTAACTTCTCAGAAAAATATTTTTCCAATTCCAATATAACCAGTCTAACATTTATAAATCTCTCTCGATTTATCCCCAATTGATTTACATCCCAATTTCGTAAATTCCTTTTCACATTTCAAAAAATAAATCTACCATTTATTTTTAGACCAATTTATCCATCTCCTTACAAATTCTCACTGTGAATTTATAACTTCAATTTATCGATTGGTAATCACTTTACTTTATTTAAGAACCATGTTTATGAACCATATAGTCTCATTTCCCGTTTATAATGGTTTCACAATAATTAATTTATTTTAAATCGATTTCTAAATTGAGTCCTATTTTTTTTAAAATTAGTTTCCCAAATAACCCAACTATATTCCAAAACTCAACTACATTCAGATTTCACTTCCTTTTCATAATTTAAAATCTAGTATAACAATTTCATATTTTATTTTCAAACTCCCTTTTTATTTTTTTCAAACTATTTTAAATCATGATTTTAAAATCTTATTACACTTAAAAAAATATCGATTAGGTTTTTATTATTTAAAATCCTTTTATTATGTTATTCCAAAATCTCTATTTTCCATATTCCAAAATTATCAAGAGCGAATTTATAATCAAACTATTTATTTTATCCAAATTCTTTTCTTTAGATTAATCCAAATATCACTATAAATATTTTACTTTCAATTTTATTTTATTTTCTTTTTAAATTCAATATAAATATTTATGGTATTTTAAAATACTAAAATCTAAACCAATAATACCATAACATCTAATAAAATTCAAATTCCACTATAATCTATCACAGATTATTCAAATAAAACATATATGACTATATATGAAAATTAAGTTCAACATTTTTTAGGAATCTAGTTGGATCCCTCCAACATGTTTTCCCTACATCCACAGATGTTAATGCAATATAAAAATACCAATGCCACTTCGATAGGGATATCACAGTATATAGGGTCATCTGCGATTATGCATGCCGCACAAGGTCTCATCTGCTATATGTATATATGCGGGAATATCAATCACTCCAATATATATATACTATTTTATGTAATATCACATTTAATTGATAAAAATATATCAATTCAATCGATCAATCAACAATTAATTTTAACTATATAAAATTAATTTCAGTAATCCAAATTGTGCGAGATTAACTCACTTTGATTTTCAGTTGTCCCCGAGATGTTTCGGTTTGGAACTAAAATAGGACGACGCTCGATTTTTGCCCAAAATTTGACTATCTCCAAATCCATTCAAACCAGCTTCATTTTAAATCTCTCGTCACCACGATCGCAATGCAAAAAGTCTCGTCCCAATTCGATCTCGCATGCAGAAGTTATGCATTTTATAAGTTTTATAGGATATTAAAATATAAAATTTACCATTCATTTTTATTGAAAACTCATACCCAAATTTCAAATTCCGTCCCGCCGAACACCTTCACCCCCAAACATCCTATACGCCATTTCCATTGCACGATCTCACCCAGTTATGCACGTCCTCTAGTGATGCGCGCAATTCCTCCATGAAATCGAGTTTCGATTTCACCCACGGCCTCCTAGCATCAATCTCCACCTGCATAACATCTTCACTCCAACTCCAACGCCTCCGATGAAATCGCGATCAGCTCGATCTCATGCACGACCACGAGAATGTCGTAATCTCCAAACACGACCGATCGACATCAAATCTTGCACCTAGATGCGAATCTCCGTCGTGGATTCAAATACAAACTCAAAAGCTCGAATCAAGCACGACATATTCCAATCTTCCAAACCCTAGTTTTCGAAACTGCCATGCGAACTCACTGTCGAGCAATAACAAACCCATCCAAAAACGTTTGAATGCCAACAAAAGTAGACCATCACCTAGCTCTTGTCAAAACATGATTTTTAAAAATCATTCGGGAATTTTTCGTTGAGTATTCCATTTGATATGAATTTTTATATGCGTACATCAAACCTTCGGCTGTTATTAAAAAAAGAGTAGAAGGGAAACATATTAGAAGAGGGAAGCATGTTTGAGAAGGGAAAAGTACAGTGATTTGAGGTGATTAAAAAACAAGCTGATGTAAATAAAAAGTCAAGTCGATACACACACACACACACACATATATATATATATTAATTTCAAATGCCTTGATTACATAGCTCACAATCTCAAACTTCTATCGAGGCATGTGCTAGACATTAATAATTTTATACCCCTGTTCCGAATGCAATGGAAGAGGTTTCTAGCCCTAATTCGATTGTACGAAGAAGATAGCTTTTTGGTCCCAATTATTATGCTAAGTTTACGATATAAATTTCGGCGTTTTTCTATCCCATACGGCCAAACGATAACTCCAAACGTTACAAAATTTAAAATCCAATAATAATAAACTACTACGGATCCAATGGAACCGGTTTCGTTGAATTCCTAGACTGTGTGCCTGATGGCTATTTTTAAATGTTAATTTAAAAGATATTATTTTAAAACTGAACCAATCACTTTTAAATTCGATTTAATTTTTTTTATTATCTTTAGTATTATTAATATAAATTTGGTAAACCATTAAATTATTTGCATCGAGTTTAATCCTCAATATTCAATAATCTAACCAAATTCAATTATTGAATACAATAATTAACCGATAAATAGTTATTTTTGAAATTCAAGCTAAAAATTAAATTTTAAATACATAAAATCAATTAAATATTGCAATTCCAGATAATCAAATTTATGGATCGTTATATTACTAGGTAAGAAGATGGTCCAAAACCTGTTTACTATTACAAAACCAATTAGTTGAAACAACTTTTCCAAAATCAATTTATTGAAACTACGTTATCACCCCTACTAACTTTCCAAATTAATACATAGATTAAACTAATAATATTATTTACTCAACTATTTCAAGTTTTAATCCAAAATCAATTTTTAGTGATTAAAAAAAATTCTTAACTCTTTAAATTTTCGAAAAATTTCGCCAACTTCTCCTTTGCCCAATATGATTCGAAAAACTAAAAAATGCCACTACGGGCCCAAATATCAAAAGAAAACAAAAGTCAAGTGGCTCAATTAGAAAACCATCAATTTTAAACAAAGTTTAAACATGTACCTTTTTGTCGGGCAATCAAATTTTACTTCTGAAATCGAAGACCTCAATTTAGCTTTTGCTTTTAAGTACCTACACATTACTTGCCAATGATATCCAATCATTTGGTTCTGAAACATTTATTTATTCCTTTTCAACATTTTTAAAATTTGCTTTACTTAAGCTCGTACGATGTGCATATATCATCCGTATGCAATATCAACTCTGATGCTCACTCATCACACAATTTCATTTCCGAACTAGTATCGTTCACCTAACCCTCTAATGCGGACTCCAATATGGTTTCTTCATTAGAAGCCTTCATTCTCCTTGCATAGCCATACACTATGATAGAGAATTCCAAAATAAGTCAAAAAACATATCCAGTGTTTGCTGTTGAAAATCGAGTGAAAAAAAATCCTAACTCGGGTCGATATAAACTATTTCGAGATTTTATGCCTGAATCTAGATCAAATCATCATGCGAATACATACTTATTTCAATTAATTATTAGCTATATCAATTTTTCATATTTATATTTACTTCCTTTTGTGACAACCCGCATATTTACGATTATATATTTAAATGTTTTATTTAAATATAGCGCCAGTAGTCGGATTTTGGGTCCGAAAAGTTACTTTTTGCAAATGGCCGAATTAGGACTCGAAAGACTCGAAACCGCCTCCATTGATTCCAAAATGGCATTTGCGATCTTTTTGAGTATAAGCTACGATATGTTTGGAGTAAGTCGAATTTTGCTATTTGCTAAGTAGACTTTTGGGTTTGGGTTTCACCCAAACTGTTCTATAACCCTAACTCAGTCCCTCTCTTCATTCATTTATTCATTTCATAAAAACTCAAGCAAAAAAAAAAGAAAATAGAGGAAGAGAATGGTAAATAGAAATTCCAAGCCCTGGTCCTTCTTTGCAACTTGATTTCTTGCTCCAAAATCAAAGAGAAACCATAGGTAAGCCTCCTCTTAATCTTCTCTATCTCTTTCTCTCTTCAATCTCAGAATTCCTAAACCTAAATTTGGGAGATACTTGCTTTGATCTTAGATTGAAGCTAGTTGAGTGGAAGTGGAGATTGGTTGGTCTTCTCCTTGCAAATTGAACTCCTTCTTCTTTGTTTTTGGGTTAAAGGTGAGTTTTGAACTCACATCTACTTCTTTTGATATCATTGATGTTAGGTATGAATTCCTAACACTTCTTCATATGCATTTGCTTTCGATTTGGTTTACTTTGGTGAAATTGCCAAATTATGATTTTTGAAGCCAAATCTATGTAAAACCTTATATGGTTGATGTTTATGTTGTTCAGAGTGTTTGGGTGTGTCGTTAAGGTTGGGTAGTCGTTTGTCGTAAGATCATAATCAACACGCATCCGATTGCTTTCGATTTGTTTGACCATAGATGGCCTAGGTTCAGGAAATGCCTGAACAACAGGATTCAGACGTCTGAATCCTCATTTTTAGACGTCTGAATATTATACTGGGAAATTTTATTCCCTAGTATTCAGACGTCTGAATTAAAGACCCAGACGTCTGAATTGGCTCGATTTTAACCAGAAGGGAAATAGGCAAAATAATGCCTATTTCAGACGTCTGAAAGTTTTGGTTCAGACGTCTGAAATCTGTTCTGGAAACAAATTAAATTCCAGATTCAGACGTCTGAATCCCTTCTTTCAGATGTCTGAATATGTTGTCTTTTTCCAATTTGCCTTGTTCGCATAGTTTTTCCAAAATTTGATCGATGCATATTAATTCCAATTAGTTGTTTATGCATATTTGACCTTGATGATTCGTTTTTGAATTTATTCACGAATTTTATAAATGATTTCTTCAAACCGTATTAAAAGTTCGCTTCTCCAATTTATAAATTCTATTCAAAACACACGCACAATTTCGCACTTCGAGCGAAGTGGAAGGATGATTAAATGGTTGGGCAAAACATAGACCATGAATCTGTGCGTTTATCCTTCCAATTAACCCCCGACCTATTCAATTGATCGTTTTGACCTTCGGGTTTGGTTTACCGATGAAATGAGGTGAACTTTGTACTGCTTTGAGTGTGAAATTGACTGACGGATAGTAAACCGTTTAGTGCGAATGAGTGGTTATGGTACTCGTGTTAACACTTTTCAGATTCCTTTTTTAGAGTAATGACACATTCTGCTAGTTAGTGGTGTCCAGTACTGGGTCTTCGACCTTCGCCTCTACGGTTTATTGCCTTTGGGATAGTGTCTTCGGACTGTCTCCTTCAGGTTTGTTGCCTTCGGGTATGTTGCCTTCGGGTTTGTGCCTTCGAGTTTGTGCCTTCGGGTTTGTGCCTTCGGGTTTGTTGCCCTATGGTATCGCTTCCGATGTTGGTCGTTATGAGCCGCATGGGTGGTATTGTGTTTGGAGTCTTCAGGCTCATGGATCCTTGTTTATTATACAGTACGGAGCTCGAGCAATTTTATGATGTTCTCATTCATCTGTATATTCCGTAGGTATCGCCCTTTGGTGTTGGTCTTTTTGAGCTGCATAATGAGTAGCGATTAGCTTATGGAGCTTGTATACCTTATGGGTATTTGTTATTTGCCTTTTTGGCTTGATTTGGGATGTTTGTATCCTTTGTTTATCTATGTTGCCGATGATATGAGGCTTGTTATGATATGATTCATCTTTTGTTAGATGATTGTGCTATCTCCTTTAGAGATATTTGTTATACCTTGTAACCTTGCAGGTTTATTGTTGTTCAGTTTATCTAACTGATATGTTTAGTTAGACTGACCCTTGTATTTTATACTCGGGTCAGACCGAGATGTTTCAGGTTAGGAGCTTTTGGATTTAGCCTATTTTGCTTCCGCATGGATTATTCAGCTTGTTCCTTTTTGTTAAAGCTTTTTGTGTAGTCCTTCTATTGTAACTCTGATATATGTATTCTTTTGATTCGTCTGTATATTGTGGTTTGCTATACCACTTGACGTGTATTAGTTTGTATACTCTGTTAGGTATCTGTACATGTGTATATGATTATCTACTGTTCTGTGATGTATATTACATTTGAGTTGGTATATTCTGTTCTGATAGATCCTCCAACCACCTATGGTTTTGTTTTAAGTATTCATTGGATATGTCGATCTGCTTTATATGATTATTGTCGATGTATTCAATAGGTAGTTAGAGCAAGGCTATAGATGGTCGCTCCTATCCAGCCTTATTCTCCGTGTTAGTTGACGGCATTACCCTGTAGTTTTCTTGGCTAGCATGGGTATAGAGGTGGGACGTCGCAGCGTAGTATCAGAGATGAGTTCAGAACAAAATATGATAAACACAGAATAGAGGCATATATTACGATACATCAAAGTGTATAAGTGATACAAATCTTTGAATCATCGTGTCATTCTATTCCTTCTTTTATCAAAGGTTAGATAGAATTTGGGGAATACGTCTAGGAATGCATTTTATTCCATTGTATTCCGTATTGAAGTATCTACCTTGTGATTAATCTTGTCCTTATCATACTTTCAGCGTATGGCTGGAAGAGGCGGGGGACGACGTTCGGATGCTGGGCAATCCAGTGGCTCACATCCGGATGGCGTTTATATGTCTGCTGATCAGTTTTTGCAATTGTTTAGGAGCACTCAGCCTCCAGTTCCTCCTCGAGTTTCTCTACCTCGCAAGTCTTCCTTTGCACGCCAGTGCAGTGATTTTGCTCATCTTGGAGGAAAGCCGTTTAAAGGCTCCGAGTCCGTTCTTGAAGTCCAAGCTTGGTTTGGCTCGTGCGAGCGTATCTTCTCTCATATGGATCATTCTGACCATGATAGAGTTCTTGTAACTTCTAGCTTATTACAAGAGCGTGCTCTTGATTGGTATGAGCTTCTTATAGCCGAAATTGATGAGTCTACTCTCTCTTGAACTCAGTTTCGGGAGCAATTTGAACTCAAGTTCATTCCTGAATCTGAAAAAGTTTTATTGACCCGTCGCTTCCTTGAGTTGAAGCAAGAGAAGTCTTCTGTTTCTGAGTATGTTGCATCATTCGAGGCTTTATCTAAGTATGGTCTTGAATTCATTAGCACTTCTTATAAGAAGAATTTGAAGTTTGTTTCTGGTCTTATGAAATATCTTAAGAAGTCTTTGTTGCTCCAGCTTAAGCTTTCTTTTGAGGAGTTGGTTGATTCGGCACTTCATCTCGAGACCGTCGAGAAGGAGTGTGATAGTGATGTTGATGTTGAGGTTTCCAAGAACCCCAACAAGAGGCCGTTTCTATTTCAGAAGAAGCCTTTTCCTTATAAGAAGAAGAAGACCGGTGGTTCTAGTTCTCAATCTCAGTCTGTCGGAACACCTTTCATTCGGAAGTGTTTCAATTGTGGTTCTCCTGATCATATTATTCGAGCTTGTCTTAAGCCTCTCTTTTGCTACTATTGCAAGAAGGAAGGTCATCATGTTTCAGCTTGCCCTACTGTTATGGCTGGTGCCAAGTCTAGCAAGCTTTATGCTCCCAAGGCTTCTGAAGGTCCCTCTCAGCCCAAAGGTATATCTCCATCTATTTTGGAAGGTTCTATTTTATTTCATGATCATAGTATACGAGTTCTTTTCGATACGGGTGCTTCACATTCATTCGTATTGAAAAAGCTCGTTGATGATTTATCTTTGGATGTTTCTTGTTTAATTACTTCTTTGAGGATTGCGAATCCTATTGGGGGATCCGCGACCCTTAGCTTACTTTGTGATGATATTGAGATTGTTTTATGTGGCTTTTCCTTTTGTGCGAATCTGCATGTTATTTCTTGTCTGGGATTTGATTTGATTTTGGGTATGGACTGGCTAGTGAGATATGATGCCAGAATTATTTGTTTGGAGAGAATTATATATCTTCGACATCCGGATTTGCCTACTCAGCTGTCTCTTATTCTTCGGAATGTGGATAATTTCGAAATGGCTTTATATTCTCTTAACTCGCGGGATGATGATAATATATCTTGTATTCCTATTGCTTGTGACTTTTCTGATGTTTTTGAGCCTGTCTCGGGTTTGCCACCTAAGAGGGCAATCAAGTTCCGCATTGATCTCATTCCCGGCGCGCAGCCAGTTAGTTGTCCTCCCACGAGGATGTCTTCAAGGGAAAACGAGAAACTCAAGAAGCAGCTTTTAGAGCTTGAGTCCAAGCAGTTGATTCAGTCCAGTTTTTCTCTATGGGGATCCGCGGTCGTCTTCATGAAGAAGTCTGATGGAACTCTTAGGCTTTGCATTGACTATCGCAAACTTAACGAGTTAACCATCAGGAATAGGTATCCATTGCCTAGGATCGATGATATGTTCAATCTATTGAGTGGTGCTAAGGTCTTTTCTCAGCTCGACCTTGCCACAGGTTTTCATCAGTTATGAGTCGCGGAGGATAGCATTCCTCTTACCGCTTTCCGCACTCGTTATGGTTCTTTTGAGTGGCTCGTTATGCCGTTCGGTTTGACGAACGCTCCTGCTTTCTTTGTCGATCTCATGAATCGAGTATTCCGGGAATATCTCGACAAGTTCGTCCTTGTGTTCATTGATGATATCCTTATTTATTCTAAGTCTGAAGCTGAGCATGCTAATCATTTGAGAATTGTCTTGAGTACCCTCCGTCACCATCAGCTTAAAGCCAAATTCTCCAAATGCCTTTTTTGGGAGAATAGGGTTAAGTTTTTAGGCCATGTTGTATCTTCCAATGGCATTTCTGTCGATCCCTCAAAGATCGAAGCCATCCAGAATTGGAAGAGGCCTGAGAATGTGCATGAGATTCGTAGTTTCCTTGGATTGGTGGGTTATTACCGTCGGTTCATTAAGAACTTTTCCCGTGTTGTGCTTCCTCTCACCGGCCTTACTCGGAAAGGCATTCGTTTTATTTGGTCCGACAAGTGTGAAGCTTCCTTTCAGTCATTAAAGGAACTTCTCACTAATGCTCCTATTTTGGTGGTTCCCGAAGGGAATCACGATCTTGTTGTCTACACTGATGCTTGTGGTAGTGGTCTCGGTGCTGTTCTTATGCAGAAGGATCGGGTAGTTTCTTATGCTTCTAGGCAACTACGTCCGAATGAAGTTCGTTATGCCACTCATGATCTTGAGTTAGCCGCCATTATCTTTGCCTTAAAGATTTGGCGACACTATTTATTGGGCGAGCGCTTCATTCTCTATACCGATCATAAATCCTTGAAGTAATTGTTCACTCAGAAGGAACTCAATATGAGGCAACAGCGTTGGCTTGAGTTTCTGGCTTCCTATGACTTTGATATCCAGTTTACCCCTGGTAAGGGTAATGTGTTGCTAATGCGCATAGTTGCAAACATTCGGCTGTTGTTTCTATGATGCTCGCCGAATGGAATATTCTTGAGACTCTATCTTTTTGTGAAATCCGTGATCGAGGTTCATCTTCCGATTCTCCTATTCTATTATTTAGTTTGGGATCTCGACCTATTTTATTGGATCGTATTGCCAATGCCCAGCGGCATGATCCTGATTTGTTGCATTTTATTCAGCTTTGTGAGTCTGGATCCTGTGAAGAGGCGTTGCCGGATTTCAGCATTGATTCTCATGGGTGTC
Organism: Allium cepa; assembly: GCA_030765085.1. Classification (NCBI taxonomy): domain Eukaryota; kingdom Viridiplantae; phylum Streptophyta; class Magnoliopsida; order Asparagales; family Amaryllidaceae; genus Allium; species Allium cepa. The sequence continues at coordinate 893,363,976 of CM060928.1, read as the reverse complement.
TTCGCAAGAAGAACCGTCTTTTTGTGCCTTCTCATTTTTCACTTAGGCATGACATTTTCGATGACTGTCATCATTCTAAGTATACCATTCATCCTGGTAGTAGTAAGATGTATGCCGATATGCGTCGTCTTTATTATTGGGAAGGCATGAAGCGCGATGTGGCGAGTTATGGAGTAATTGCATAACTTGTCAGCATTTTAAGGCCGAACATCAGCGTCCGTCTGGTCTTCTTCAGCCTCTAGAGATTCCATTGTGGAAATGGGATCAGATTTCTATGGATTTCATTGACGGCCTACCTCGTTCGAGATCGGGTCATTCTAGCATTTGGGTTATTGTTGATCGCCTCACCAAGTCTGCTCATTTTGTTCCTATTAGTCTAATAGGACTGCTTCGCATTTGGCTAAGTTGTATGTCAAGGAAATCGTGAGACTTCACGGTGTTCCTTGTTCTATTGTGAGTGATCGTGATCCTTTATTCACGAGTCATTTTTAGAAGAGTCTTCAGCAACCTTTGGGAGCAAAGCTTAGTTTCAGCACAGCTTATCATCCGCAGTCTGAAGGACAGACTGAACGGGTGAATCATATCTTGGAAGATCTTCTGCGTATTTGTATTTTTGATTTCGGTGGTAGTTGGGAGGATCACCTACCTCTTGTAGAGTTCTCCTACAACAATAGTTTTCAGTCTAGTATTGGTATGGCTCCTTTCGAAGCCTTATACGGAAGGCCATGTCGATCACCTTCTTGTTGGCTGGAATTTGGGGAGAAGCTTTTCTTGGTCCAGATTTTGTTCGTGATTCTTCCGAGAAGATTGATCTTATCCGGTTGAGAATGAAAGAGGCACAGAGTCGCCAGAAATCCTACGCGGGCAACCGTAGGAAGCCTCTCGAGTTCTCGATTGGTGATCTTGTTTTTAATCATGTTTCTCCTTTGAAAGGGGTTATGCGTTTCAGTACGACTGGGAAATTGGCTCCTCGCTATATAGGACCATTTTCTATTACTGAACGTATTGGCCCTATGGCTTATAGAGTTTCATTTCCTGCTCGTTTATCTGGCATTCATGACGTGTTTCATGTCTCGCAACTTCGTAGGTGTCTTCGGGAATCGGATTCTGTTATTGATTCTCCTGATTTGCTTGAGCTTGAGATCTCACCGGACTCATCTATTGTACAGCAGCCTATTCGCGTACTTGACACGGAGGTGCGACACCTTCGGAATAAGGACGTGCCGCTAGTTAAAGTTCAATGGTCCGCTACTCCCAATGGTCGTACTTGGGAAACCAGAGAGTTTATTGAGCGATCTTATCCAGGTTTTCTATCTTTGCTTGGGAATGGTGAGTATATTTTTTCATCTCAAAACTTATTTTCTTTTCTTTTTGATGTTGTATGTATGTAGTTGTTACAAATATTGTCTCTAGGAATTGCGGGGATGCAATTTTGTTAGGAGGGGAGATCTGTAACAACCCGCATATTTAACGATTATATATTTAAATGTTTTATTTAAATATAGCGTCGTTAGTTGGATTTTAGGTCCGAAAAGTTACATTTTGCAAATGGACGAATTAGGATTCGAAACCACCTCCATTGATTCCAAAATGGCGTTTGCGATCTTTTTGAGTATAAGCTTTGATATGTTTGGAGTAAGTCGAATTTTGCTATTTGCTAAGTAGACTTTTGGGTTTGGGTTTCACCCAAACTGTTCTATAACCCTAACTCAGTCCCTCTCTTAATTCACTTATTCATTTCATAAAAACTCAAGCAAAAAAAAAACTGAAAATGGGGGAAGAGAATGGGAAATAGAAATTCCAAGCCCTAGTCCTTTTTTGCAACTTGATTTCTTGCTCCAAAATCAAAAAGAAAAATCAAAAAGAAACCATAGGTAAGCCTCCTCTTAATCTTCTCTATCTCTTTCTCTCTTCAATCTTAGAATTCCTAAACCTAAATTTGGGAGATACTTGTTTTTACCTTAGATTGAAGCTAGTTGAGCGGAATTGGAGATTGGTTGGTCTTCTCCTTGCAAATTGAACTCCTTCTTTGTTTTTAGGTTAAAGGTGAGTTCAAAACTCACATCTGCTTCTTTTGATATCATTGATGTTAGGTATGAATTCCTAACACTTGTTCATATGCATTTGCTTTCGATTTGGTTTGCTTTGGTGAAATTGCCAAATTATGTTTTTTGAAGCCAAATCTATGTAAAACCTTGTATGGTTGAGGTTTATTTTGTTCGGAATGTTTGGGTGTGTCGTTAAGGTTGGGTAGTCGTTTGTCGTAAGCCCATAATCAACACGCATCCGATTGCTTTCGATTTGTTTGGCCATAGATGGCCTAGGTTCAGGAAATGCCTGAACAACAGGATTCATACGTCTGAATCCTCATTTTCAGACGTCTGAAAATTATACTGGGAAATTTTATTCCCCAATATTCAGACGTCTGAATTAAAGCCCCCAGACGTCTGAATTGGCTCGATTTTAACCAGAAGGGAAATATGCAAAATAATGCCTACTTCAGACGTTTGAAAGTTTTGGTTCAGACGTCTGAAATCTGTTCTGCAAAACAAATTAAATTCCAGATTCAGACGTCTGAATCCCTTCTTTCAGACGTCTGAATATGTTGTCTTTTTCCAATTTGCCTTGTTCGCATAGTTTTTCCAAAATTTGATCGATGCATATTAATTCCAATTAGTTGTTTTTGCATATTTGACCTTGATGGTTCCTTTTTGAATTTGTTCACGGGTTTTATAAATGATTTCTTCAAATCGTATTAAAAGTTCGCTTCTCCAATTTATAAATTCTATTTAAAACACACACACAATTTCACACTTCGAGCGAAGTGGAAGGATGATTAAATGGTTGGGCAAAACACGGACCATGAATCTGTGAGTTTATCCTTCCAGTTAACCACCGACCTATTCAATTGATCGTTTTGACCTTCGGGTTTGGTTTACCGATGAAATGAGGTGAATTTTGTACTGCTTTGAGCGTGAAATGGACTGACTGATAGTAAACCATTTAGTGTGAACGAGTGGTTATGGGACTCACGTTAACACTTTTCGGATTCCTTTTTGAGAGTAATGACACATTCCGCCAGTGAGTGGTGTCCAGTATTGGGTCTTCGACCTTCACCACTACGGTTTGTTGCCTTTGGGATAGTGTCTTCGGACTGTCTCCTTCAGGTTTGTTGCCTTCGGGTATGTTGCCTTCGGGTTTGTACCTTCGGGTTTGTGCCTTCGGGTTTATGCCTTCGGGTTTGCTGCCCTATAGTATCGCTTCCGATGTTGGTCGTTATGAGCCGCATGGGTGGTATTGGGTTTGGAGTCTTCGGGCTCATGGATCCTTGTTTATACAGTACCGAGCTCGAGCGATTTTATGATGTTTTCATTCATATGTATATTCCCTAGGTATCGCCCTTCGGTGTTGGTCTTTTTGAGCCACATGATAAGTAGCGATCACCTTGTGGAACTTGTATACCTTATGGGTATTTGTTATTTGCCTTTTTGGCTTGATTTGGGATGTTTGGATCATTTGTTTATCTATGTTGCCGATGATATGAGACTTGTTATGATATGATTCATCTTTTGTTAGATGATTGTGTTACCTCCTTTAGATATATTTTTTATACCTTGTAACCTTGCAGGTTTATTGTTGTTCAGTTATCAAACTGATTTGTTTAGTTAGACTGACCCGTGTATTTTATACTCGGGTCAGACCGAGATGTTTCAGGTTAGGTGCTTTTGGACTTAGCCTATTTTCTTCCGCATGGACTATTTAGCTTGTTCCTTTTTGTTAAAGCTTTTTGTGTAGTCCTTCTATTGTAACTCTGATATATGTATTCTTTTGATTCGTCTGTATATTGTGGTTTGCTATACCACTTGACGTGTATTAGTTTGTATACTCTGTTATGTATCTGTATATGTGTATATGATGATCTACTGTTCTGTGATGTATATTACATTTGAGTTGTTATATTCTGTTCTGATAGATTCTCCAACCACCTATGGTTATGTTTTAAGTATTCATTGGATATGTCGATCTGCTTTGTATGATTATTGTTGATGTATTCAGTAGATAGTTAGAGCAAGGCTATAGATGGTTGCTCTTATCCAGCCTTATTCTCCGTGTTAGTTGACGGCATTACCCTGTAGTGTCCTTGGCTAGCATGGGTATAGAGGTGGGGGTCACACCTTTCCACTCAATTATTTACAATTATCATACCCACTTAAACTTCGCATTCACTAATTAACTTAGTATATTTCCTAAGATTAATTATACTTAAGAATCTTACCATCCATTTCTTAAGTATATTATAAACATTTTATACAAAGTTCTTCTATTTATTTCCACTTCATCACTTTTGTTTATATTCGTTTGTATTCAAATTAAATTTTAAATTCCATTTAAATTCAATCTACCTTCCAATTTTTAAATATTGATTTTTATCAACCCTCTCTCAACCACTATTCACATCCCTTATTTAATCTGAATTCAATAGTACATATCTTAAGTACCAATTCCACTTAAGAACTTCCTCTTTAAATTTCTTAATTCAATCATTCCAATATTCAATTTCACTTACTTACTAATTAAATTAATTAGTTCATCCTCACATTATTTTCAATCTTAATAAATTCTATTGCAATAATTATTTCATTTAGCCTACTTAGGCTAGATTTTCAAAATTCTCTTCATTTAAATTAATTCAAGTTAATTTCTATTCCAAATCAAATTTCAAATTCCTATAAGTTATCAAACTTATTCACATTATATAAAACATTTTAAATAAGATTCCAAAGTTTTAAATAATTACTTAATATTTCAAAATCATTTTTTTGAAACCATATATACTCAAAATCATTGGTATATCAAATCATCCCTTTGAATTTCAAAACCAAAACTAGTTTTGCAAAAAAACGCTAATTCAAATCATTGAGGTAGCAATCCCTCCCTTGAAGACTCGAAAATGAACGTCGATGATGTTGCAGTCATCACCGAAATTATTTTCCAATGACCAAAGTGAGTTCAATGCTTTTATTCCTTTAAAACCATTTTAAAATTATTTCCCAAATAACATCACCATTATTTTCCAAGACTTCGGAAATCATTTTCAAATCCAACGGGATTTAAATTTCCAAATTTCCAACTTTTTTTAGATCCTTTATAAATAGTTTTTATAAGCCATATCAATTTTTAAATATTCCTTTGGAATTTCATTTCATTTCAAATTATAAACCATATTTATAATCATCTAGTTATATAACCCCATTTTGTTATATGAATTATTTCTTAACTGTTGACTATAATATCAACTTTTATTTCAATCACCACAACAACGAATGATATTAGTTTAATATTATCATTTCCCAATAACCAAGCACGCCTATATAATAATTTCTAAAAACTATTCCTTTTATATATAAAAATTATAAGGGTAAAAAAATTTCATTTACCTCATTTTAAAACAATACCATGTTGAATTGCTCTATTCAAGTGTTTAGAGATCTCTATCAATAACGTTAATTACTCATATTGACCAGAATCCATAAGCAACTCAATAGATCAATCAACAAAGTATAAAACAATATTAATTCACTAACAAATGCGCGCTCATAACTATTAATACACTCAAACTCATTCTAGTGTGCTACCGACCCTATCTTTAATGAGGTACCCCATCAAAACCAAGGTTCTCGCTTTACCTTTAGCTCTGATACCAAGTGTGATGAACCAGATTTTCGACCTTCGAAAAATGACTTTAATACGACCACTGTATTACATGCCGAGGAATCGAATATCGGAAAAAACTAGATCGTTAAGGAAAAAGAAGAAAGAGGTAGAAGAAGAAAATAGAACAACTACATAGAATCTCACAATTGCAGCGGAACAATATATAATAATTGGTCTTTATACAAAAAGAACTATAACTGTTATTTATACATTACATCATCAGAGTACAACACATCAATATCAAAATACCGAACATTTATAATAACTTGTCCTCACAAAGCTGAATATACAACATACAATACACAACAGAATAAAATCATATACGTGTAATATGTCTTCGTCATCCAGCCCGTCTCCTGAGCTCCATAGCATCGTATCCTAAATCTGTAATACTCGGTTTGACCCGAGCATTATGCTAAAATATAACACCAGAGTCGATCTGGAAAACCAACTTGAGAAAACACATTTAATTTGGATTATTAAAGTTATCAAAATCCTTTGAAAAAGAAAGGTATCTCGTAGACCAAGTCACCAATAAACACGATGGGTATTTACCTTATGATAACCAAAACATTTTATATCAAATCGTCTGATATTATAATAGTGTATAAGTACAAATACTTATTCAAATAGCTGAAATTGTTACATTAAATAAATTTCAGCATACTAGGCTCTACAACCAAAACAATAAAGGTACGTATTGGAGAATGGATTCCATACGAATGACTAGGCACTGGGGTATCACCTGTCGCGGTACACGTCTAAAAATGTACCGTGGACCACGCCGAGATCCCCTGCAACACAAGACCGGACCATCCCTAACCTGGATAGACCGAATAAGCTATCACCTCGGGTGTTCCCACCTTTTCCGAGATCCTTCCATGTATCGTAGTAATAATATCCGAGGATATCTAGAAAGGTGATAAACACACCATAATTGGGTGCGACCCACTTAGCCTTGCTACATCTCCCCTGCTTTTTAGTCATTCCCCGTTGATGAGGCTAGAGGATACGATTACCTTTTTAAAGAATTTTCACTTATAATTCTAATTTGTCCTCCAATGACAATCTACTGACATCATTTATCCATACAAGTCCACTCTGGATCCGAACGGAACCGAAGGCACTATTCCTACGATGTCCATTTTGGAATCATCCTTGGGATTAGTAACTATTAGCCCTTGTACTTCACTGCACCATCTTTGACTCCATGCTCTTGTCTTCATTCCGAAAACAAACTCGTTGGATCGAGTGGTTTTCGGATAAATTATTTGATCCCCGTCTCTTCGAAACAACATTCGATATTTTTCGGTAAACTCAACCTTGGTTCTCTACGAAATAATCAAACGAAAATAAGATCGGAGATCACCTCCTAACCGTTTGTGGATGGATTTCCTTATCATCATCCTAGAAGAACGAAACGAGTTTATATTTACAGTATAACACCTCGAACGGTAACTGTACCATATAATTCTTGTGTTTCTCCTAGATATTTTCAAAGTTATATTTTGGGTCCAGATTTGATAGTCGGTTCTTTAACTATCAAATAAACAATCATTCAACCAAATATTTTCTTTCCATTGAAAACTCTAAATCCGCTTTTAATTTAATTTTAATAAATTTAATCTTTTTATCCAAATATATAATTATCTTGCCGAATTTGGTATGTTCACAAACTATCCTTTTTATAAACATTTGAAAACCCTTTTCAAAATAATATGGAAAGTATCACTGCGGTATCAACCATAGATTCACAGCTCAATGGTTACGTCTCTATCTCAAAGAAATCCTAAACTCAACTGCAGGCACTCACTACCTCCGATTTTGCCATGAAAGTATACCATTATTTACCGAAAACTTTATTAAATAATCTTTTTTTCAAAATAGTACTTACAAAAATTTCTATATAAATTTCCAAGTTAATTTTAGGCAAATACCTTTTAAAATAAAAGTTATCATATAATATATTAATATTAAACAATTTATCTTTTAAAATAATATACTAATTAATTCTAATTCAATTAACTACATATCAACCCGTTATAAACTACTTAATTAATATTTAAATATACTTTAAACAATTTAAAACAACTAAATAATTATTTTTCTGAAATATTCTTAAAACACTTTTTAAATTACCTAGTTAATAATTGAAAATCCTCCTTTTTAAAAACAAACTTAACTTCTTAGAAAAATATATTTTCAATTCCAATATAACCAGTCTAACATTTACAAATCACTCTCGATTTATCCCTAATTGATTTACGTCCCAATTTCGTAAATTCCCTTTTCACATTTCTAAAAATAAATCTACCATTTGTTTTTAAATCGATTTACCCATCTCCTTATAAGTTCTCACCGTGAATTTATAACTTTAATTGATCCACTGGTAATCACTTTACTTTATTTACAAACCTTGTTTATAAACTCCGTAGTCTCATTTCTCATTTATAACGATTTCATCATACTTAATTGATTTAAAATTCGATTTCTAAATAGAATTACATTTTTTTAATTAATTTCCCAAATAACCCAACTATATTCCAAAACTCAACTACATCCAGATTTCACTTCCTTTTCATAATTTAAAGTCTTATTTAAAATCTAGTATAACTATTTCACAATGAGTTTTTGAATTCCCTTTTTATTTTTTTCAAACTATTTTAAATCTAGATTTTAAAATCTTTTTACACTTAAACAAATATCGCTTAGGTTTTTATGATTTAAAATCCTTTTATTTCATTATTCCAAAATCTCTATTTTCCATATTCCAAAATATCAAGTACGATTTTAAAATCAAACTATTTATTTTACCCAAATTCTTTTTTTAAATTAATCCAAATTTTACTACAAATATTATACTTTCGATTTCTTTTGATTTTCTTTTTAAATTCAATATACATATTTATGGTATTTTAAAATACCAAAATCTAAACCAATAATACCATAGCATCCAATAAAATTCAAATTCCACTATAATCTATCATAGATTATTCAAATAAAACATATATCACTATATGAAAATTAAATTCAACATTTTTGAGGAACCCAGTTAGATCCCTCCAACCCGTTTCCCCGCATCTATAGATGTTAACACAATATAAAAATAACAATCCCACTTCGAGGCGGATATCATGGTATATAGGGTCATTTGCTATTATGCGAGGAGCATAGGGTCTCATTCGCTATATATGCGGGAATATTAATCACTCCAATATATATATATATAATATCACATTCAACTAATAAAAATATATCAATTCAACCAATCAATAATTAATTTAACAATTTAAAATTAATTTCAGTAATCCAAATTGAATGAGATTAACTCACTTTGATTTTCAGTTGTCGCCGAGACGTTCCGGTTTGGAACTAAAACCGGACGACTCCCTATTTTAGCCCAAATTTTCACTATCTCTAAATCTATCAAATCTATTTTCATTTCAAAGCTTTCATCGCCATGATCGCAATGCAAAAAGTCTCGTTCCAATTCGTCCTCGCATGCAGAAGTTATGCATTTTATAAGTTTTCAAGATATCAAATAACAAAATTTACAATTCCTTTTGTTTTTAAACTCATACCCAAATTTCAAATTTGGCCTGCCTAACACCTTCTCCCCCAAACACCCTATACGCCATTTCCATTGCACGACCCAACCCAGTTATGCACGTCCTCTAGTGATACGTGCAATTCCTTCATGAAATTGAGTTTTGATTTCACCTACGGCCTCCTAGCATCAATCTCCACCTGCCTAGCATCTTCCCTCCGACTCCAACACCTCAGATGAAATTGTGATCCGCTCGATCTTGTGCATGACCACGAGAATGTCGCGATCTCCAAACACAACCAGTCAACATCAAATCTTGCGCCTAGATGCGAATCTCCACCAAGGATTCAAATACAAACTCAAAAATTCGAATCGATCATGGCATACTCCAATTTTCCAAACCCTAGCTTTCGAAATTACATTGCGAACTCACCGTCGAGCAAGAGCAAACCCATCCAAAACATGTTCGAATGCCAACAAAAATAGACCATCACCCAGCTCTCGTCAAAACATGATTTTTAAAAATTATTTGGGAATTTTTTGTTGTGCATTCCATTCAATACAAATTTTTTAATGTAAACATTTTTTTACTTTTTCTTTTCAAACGTTCGGCTGTTATTAAAATAAAGAGGAGAAGGGAAACGTATTAGAAGAGGGAAGCACATTTGAGAAGGGAAAGGTACGGTGATTTGAGGTGATAAAAAAACAAGCTGATGTAAATAAAAAGTCAAGTTGACATAAATATATATAATTTAAATTTAAATCGTCTCGATTTTACAGCTTAAAATCTCAAACTCCTATCGAGGCATGTCGCTAGGCATTCATAGTGTTATACTTCTATTTCGAACGCAATGGAAATGGTTTCGAGTCCTAATTCGATCGTATGGAGAAGATAGCTTTTTGGACCCAATTATTATATTGAATTTACGATATAAATTTCAACGTGTTTCTATCTCATACCACCAAATAATAACTCCATATGTTATAAATATTGAAATCCGATAATAACACACTGTTACAGATCCAGTGGAACTGGTTCCGTCAAATTCTGAGACTTTGTCCCGGAAGGTTATTTTTAAATGTCAATTTAAACGGTATATTTTTAAAACTGAACAAATCACTTTTAAATTCAATTTAAAAAGTTTTATTGTATTAATTATTATTAGTATAAATTTTATAAACCTTGAAATTATTTTCATCGAGCTTAAAACTCAAGATTCAATAATTTAACCAAATTTCAATTATTAAATGTAATAATTAAATTATTCGACAAATAGTTATTTTTTAAATTCAAGCTAAAAATTAACTTTTAATTATTTAAAATTAGGTAAATATTCAAATTTCAAATAACCAAAATTCTGGGTCGTTACACTTTTATAGAGATTAATAGTCGAGAGCCCCTCTCCAAGAGATAAAGTTAGAATATGTTAAGATTTACAAATTTATCCTCCAAGCACTAACTGGTCGAGTATTATTATTTAATCTTAGCTTTGGTAGTTGAGAATTTATTATGTTGAGATATACTCATTTGGACTCATGGAGTCGAGAGTACTTATTATTACTCTCATGTATTCATTGGGAATCTAGGTCATAAGGTTCACGCCACTATGGAAAGCGCGTGACTAGGACCCGCCAGATAGGCCAGTGTCCATCCTAGCGGTCTTGATTGCGGGGATGCACCGCGGATCTGTGATGTCAATTTGATTATTTGAGGAGGATGAGGTTGAGAGATACTACTTTCATTAGAGCCATTTCCCAAACGTCACTTAAGGACCAACAGTCTGTTATCAAAGGCAAGTAGGAGTAGCGTCCAATGCATAGCATAGTCTTGCAGAATGTTTATGACATGAGATGGTTATGATTGTCATGATTTTGAAAGTAACTAAGGGACTGTAGAAAACATGCCACTGTCATTTGCGTTTCCTAGAGAAGCGCTATGGTATGTCAGTTTCCTTCCAAATGACTTAGGCAGATCTATTATTTATGAGACATTGGATGTTATCACCACAGTAGAGACGATGACTAGTTGACATTAGAGACTGGCTACGTGCTCGTCGGTCATTTGAGATAGCATAACACTACACCAACTGCTTTCTGCCTTTCTATATGAAATTAGGGACTAACTATGTGCTTGTCTTTCATTCTCTCCTAGAGCCTTTTGCTAAGAAATCTATTAATGTAATGCATATCTATATATCTCTTAGCGACACTCAACTGAGAGTACTTTCTCTCATTAGAACCGTTGATCGAGATAGTTTGTAACAACCGAAATTTTCAACCCTCGAAAATCAACACTTGTACATCCTCATGCCATAAATCCAAGTGCTTGAAAGCCCGATTGTTAGGAAAAAAGAAAATAAAGATAGAATATAATCTGACACGAATGGAATAACATATATTATCTCAACAATAATCTTTATAGCGGAAAAAAATTGAATAAAAAACCGAGTCTAACCTAGATTTAGCTTAGACATTTTAAAAGCCTCGGTCCTTGCAAATGTTGAAAATTTAAAACAAATGCAATAGAAGCAGTGGATAATAGAATACGTCCATACATAGATGAAGATCTCTAACTCGCCTTTGAAAACTCCAAGGATCTTCAACTAAACCTTAAACTGCCCAGATCTGACCTGAGTATTAAAAATACCCGGATCATGCTTGATAAACCAGCATGAGATACTCGAACTTTTTAATGTATAGAACATGTTGATGTCTATCAAAACCTTTGAAAAGAAGTGTATTTAATAAGATCACGCCCATACATAAAAATGGATGATTTTTTACCTTAGTGCAACCAAAATACTTTATACCAAAAATCACTTTGATATTATTGTTACCGACCAGTTTGAAAACACTTTCAAATAAATATATATACAAAGAAAGTACCAATACATGAAATATGGTAATATATCCGGACTAGATCAATGGAATATACCGGACGGAATATGTGATACCTAAAAGGTAACTAAAATGTTTGCAAAGCATTACAATTATTTTGGGACTACAATCAAAACCGTAAATCTCGTATTTGGAGTTGGATTTCCAAAATGATAGGGAACTGGTGGTCATTTCCTTCGATCCATGTATAATAGCTATAGTCCTCGAAAGCCTTATCGCTTTTTTCAAGCTAGCTACTTGGAACTGTACTTGCTACACTACCAATTTCCGAATCCTCGTCACTTTTCACAAGCTAGCTACTATATTGAAATAAATGGGGGCAATTTTATATATATATATATATATATATATCATTAGACTTGAAATTATTTAGAGATTAATTAGTAAATTTAAATGCGAGTACCCACCATTGTCTCTAACTAATTCTTCCTACCAATATTATTATCAAACAACACTAAACTTTTTTCAACTTCAACTAATCATCATCTACTTCATTCTTCCTTCCTAAGCTTAAGAAAATCTAGCAGAGCTTCCGTAGTACTTCAAACTTCCTCTTATCTTCTTGGAATTAAACCGGCGGTACTTCTCTCCAGTATTTTCACTCCAGAGCTCCACGATCTTGCTCCTTTATTCCTACAGGGCTCAGCCTAGGCTAGGGTAGGCACGGGCATGCTTTTGGTTGGGTGGTTTTCTTGGCTTTGAGGGTGAGGAGATGTGGTTGTGAGCAATGGAGAGGTGAAGGAGGTGTTTGGTGATGATACGAGCTAGTATCTTTACATTGAAGTGGTATTCCTCCCTATAATTTTCGTATAGCTTCACTACTATAATATTTTATTTTCTAGAAGGCATGGAAGTCATCAAAGAAGCTTAAGAAAAGAAAAAAGAAGATGTAGAAATGTGTGAATGAAAGTGGAGATGGAGGTGGGTATTTATAGGAAAAGTTTAAGAATAAATATCATAACTTGAACGGAAAAAAATGCCCTTGCTTATCCATAAAGTAAACAATATTTTTCAAACCTTACCATCACCTTATTACATCATTTCTTTATGTCATAATCACTTAACGCTTAAGAAATGTAAAATGAAGATTTTGTTAGATTTTGATGTGGTTAGATGTGACTATTGTGAAAATATCTTCTTAAGTATCTTTTCCAAAATTAATTAAATATTTAGCTTAATTAATTCTTAGTTAATATAAGTGAGGTGTTTATTTCTTTGTTAATGTGATTATATAATAATTATTCAAGTTGCAAAAAGTTTACACAAATTATAGCATCTTGAGATGTATTATAGGAATTTTAAGAGGTAGGAATTAATATTTTTATGGTTTGAAGAAAAACTGATAACAAATAGAGGGCTGAAAATTTGATCATGGAGCTAAGGAGAATTGAGTATATTGACTAAGAATGAATGAGAGAGCAAATACTAATGGTCAAATATTGAATTTATTATATAATAGAATAGATATGCTCAACTTTTTTTGTCTGATTAGCAATTTAAAAATCTATGTTTGACGATTACCAACGCAGATTTAATCTTTATTTTGTTATCCCATATTTATTTGTGTTTATTTTTATGCATGTTCTATGGACTATTAGCAACGCATGTTTAATCACGTTTTTGAATGGCTAACAATGTAAAAATTCATGTTTTGTCATCCTAGATTAGTATAGATTTTTGCAACTTTTTTTACGTTGCTAATCAAGATCCATTTACGATTTGAATCCGTTTTTTGTCATCCCATATAACCATAGATGAACTTCCATTTATATAGACATGCTCAGCAGTTTTTGACTGGGTCTGTAACTCTATATAACCAACTTTAACTCAATTATAACCATACTAGGACAAATAGCATGTTGCTACAAAGATTATTTCATTGCAAAAGTTTATAAACGAGTTATAAAAGTCAAAAGAATTATATATGTATAATACTTTATCATATAATGTTTAAAGGGATTTTCCTTAATATTCAATGTATAAAACTCAGAATTTATAATATTAATGTTTGTATAAACTTCATATTAAAATAGATGCACTTCAATTTTTGAAATGAGTGTATGAAGAGTTTGAAGCACAAAAACTGATGTGTATTACCTAAAATTCATTTCCTATATTTTTTGTTAATTGTTGTTGGATGGTTGAGTATGATGTTTTTATAGGAAAGATAAATTATGGACATTTTAGATTCGTAAGGTATTAACAAGAATTTTTTAATGATGCAATATATAAAATACTTTTCTTTGTGAACTAAAAATAAAAGACAATATAAGTCATCAAAATTTTAGTGAAAGGTTAAAAAAATGATAAAATATCACATGAAACAAGTTGGATTTGTCCTCCCTTAAAGTGACTTTAATGATCAATGCTTAAGTGTGCTTATTTTGTAATGACACAATATATAAAATATTTTATTTTATGAAAGCTTTTGCTAAAATATCTACACCCCCTTTGATATTTTAAAATCGATAATATGTTTATGATTTTTAATACACATTTTACGAGAATTTTGTACTTCATCCATCTTCTATGCATGCCAAAAAATATCAAATTTAATAGAGCAATGTATCGGTGATATTTGGGAAGCTTCATGGAAGAATGTGGTTGCCAATGTGCAAAAAGCCTTATTTGCCAATCTAATGGTAATTAATTTGTATTTATATATTGAGTAATGAATTATACAACTATTATTGGTCTACATAGTAGAATTTGATGATTAGTATTTTATAATGATTATGCACTATACACTATTTGCTTCATTATGATTGTAAAACATATCTACTTTTTACGCAAAGATTTATTGTTTAGATCCGAAGGATGTCACTTTTCTATGATGAGGGAGGCTTGGTGCCGAAAAGCTACAGGATGTTGTTCATGTATTTTTCATAAGATGAAGGAACTGGAAATTAATAAGAAGGAAATACCACCATTTGTATTACATCATCAATGGAAAGGTTAGTTGGAGCATTGGAATCATCCAGACGTAACAATAAAGTCTTAGAAGGCATCATTTAGTCATAAGAGCAATCCACGTTTGCATAATGTGGTTCAATTTCTATGGAGGAGACTAGGGAGAAGATGGTAAATTAGAAAATATTTAAATATATTTTATACCAAATAATGAATAACATAATTATATTATATTACAGGCTAATGACAAAAATAAAGCGGTGACACCATTCAAGATGTTTAGGCAGTCTCATATCAAAAATAGTAATGAGATAACAATGGCGGATGATCCAACTACCGTTATTTTGAAGTGAGTCGACTCAACTGCCGAAGATTTTCTGATAAATTTACAATAAATGATGCTTGAATTGTAAATTTAGTACTAATTTAATTCAATGTGATAGTTGACAGAGATCTAGTATCAGGATGATACTTGAATTTTTTGAATTAGCAGGCATATGCCTCCTTTGTTAATACTTAGCAAGTTTCTGCTTCATTTACAGTAATAAATATTAATCATTATGAAATGCAACATATTTTCAAACACATTTTACAGTTTATCTATTATTTGATGACATCTCCCTCTGGATTTGAGATAGCAAGGAATAAAAGGCAAAGTGAAGTATAGGAATAAAACCAGTTTTAGGACATGAATTTTGGAAAACGTTGATTTTCTGAAACACATATCAAGTTGATTTTGAAAAAAGTAGTGCTATGCAGAAAAGTAGATATAGACTCGTATCAAAAAGCAGTATATAGAGTGACATGAATTTTGAATTAACATTGATTTTTTGAAAACTGAGTGATTTTGAAAAACATTGATTTCGAAGAGAGTAGGAGCATGTAGTAAGCCATGCATTGATTTTGAAAACCATTGATTTTGAAGAGAGTAGGAGCATATAGTAAGCCATGCATTGATTTTGAAAAACATTGATTTATTGAAAACTGAGTTGCAGAACATGTCTCAAGTGTGAAACTTGTTTGAAAACTGAGTAGCAAAATGGTTTTTTGAAAACTCAGGCCATGCATGCAACAGATGCCTTCATCCTACCTGTTACATGCCTCTACAAGTTTTTCCTAAGCCTTTAGATTGCAACTGGGCCTTCATGTTTCAACATGCCTTTAGGTAGCAACGAGCACTGATTTTTTTAACATTGCCTTCATCCTACCTGCTACATGCGTTTACAAGTTGCATAACTGTTGAAATATATATTAAAAAAAAGGTTGGAGACTTAAGAGAAGAATCTTGTTCTCACAAATAATGCTTTAATATTATTTTTCATTTGCTAGGTTGCATGATTACAAATGAGGGGAGAGCTCCTCTATTTATAGTTACTAATAGATCATTCTAGAATTACTTTTGCTTAATTACAAAGAAAACATAATTCTAGAAATACTTTTACTTGGTTACAAAGAAAACATAATTCTAGAAACACTTTTACTTGATTACAAGGAAAACATAATTCTAGAACTCTCACCCCCCTTTAAACATAATACAAGAATTCTCTAGAAACCAATAAACCAAGTTTATATTCCAACACCCCTTTTAAATTTGATTTCCCCCCCTTTGAGCTAAATATTTACCTATACCAAGTTTCTCCTTTAACTCCTTGAAAATCTCCAACTTCAAAGGTTTCGTTAAAATATTGGCAATTTGATCTTGCATCTTGCAATGCTTGACAACTACTTCTTCTTTTACAATTAATCGTGCCTTATGTTTTTCAACTTCACCTTATGCATTCAACTTTGTCTTGTAAACCCATTTGACTCCAATGGGTTTCTTCCCTTCAGGTACGTCAACAAATTCCCATGTTTGGTTCCTTTCAATTGCATCAATTTCTTGATCCATAGCTTGTCTCCATTTGTCTTCCTTGGCGGCTTCTTCAAAATCAACTGGATCCGCAGTTGCACATAAAGAAAAATCAACAAATTCATCTTCTAAAATTCTTCTTGTTTCTCCATAAATCTCCACAAGAGGTCTTGTCCTTCTAGGTGTTGATTCTGAACTTGAAGATGATGAGCTTGGAGGAGAAGTAGATGGTAGAGTAGGTGGAGTCGATCCTTCTTCTTCAGTTGGCTCAAATGCATCATTATCAAGCAAGATACTTGTACTCTTTTTCTCATTTTTCCATTCCCATGCTTCTTCCTCATTGAAAATTACATCACAATTAATAATAGTCTTCTTTGTGATAGGGTTATATAATTTATATGCCTTGGATCTTTCACTATAGCCAACAAAGATGCACTTTTTAGATTTATCATCAAGTTTCCTCTCTTTTCATCCGGTGCATGAGAGTAACAAATGCTTCTAAAAATTCGAAAGTGGGAGACACATTGATTGTGACCGCTCCATGCTTCTTGTGGAGTCTTTCATTGAACACTTTTAGTTGCCGCACGGTTGAGAACATAGCATGCACATGCTACAGCTTTGGCCCAAAATATTTTAGGCAATCCTTTTGTCTTCAACATACTTCGAACAAGTTCCATGATGATACGGTTCTTTCTTTCGGCTACCCCATTTTGTTGAGGGGTTGAGCAGACCGTTAGTTGATGATGAATGCCATGATCCTTTAAGAAATTTCCAAATTCTTCTGCCATATATTCTCCACCACGATTGGATCGGAGTGTCTTTATAGAAAAACCACTTTTCTTCTCCACAAGTGCTTTAAAATTCTTGAATACTTCAAATACTTGAGATTTTTCTTTGAGAAAGTAAATCCACATCTTGTGACTATAGTCATCAATAAAAGTGAGAAAATACCGATAACCTCCAAGAGAGTTTGTGCGCATAGGTACACATAAATCCGAATGCACTAGCTCCAAAGGATTCTTTGATCGCCATGCCTTTTCATTTGGAAATGGATCTCGATGGTGCTTGCCAAAAACACAAATTTTCACATACTTGATCTTGTTTGCTAATATTTGGGATGCCTCTCACCATATGATCTTTGCAAAACTTGGATAGAGTGCTAAAACTCAAGTGATTATAACAAAGATGCCAAAGCCATGACTTGTCATTAACAATATTAGCAAAACATGGAAATGCTTCATTTTTAATTTTCAATGGAAATATTTTTATTGGTGTCATCTGCACTTTTGCAATAAGAATACCAGTTTTGTCTTTGATCTCACATAAATCATTTTTGAAATTCACATTATGTCCCTTCTTTAAAAGTTGCCCAACACTCAAAATATTGTATTTAAGACCGGGAACATAATAAACATTAAAAATATAATTTGTACCTTGCTTTGTCGGTATCGGAATATCGCCACTGCCTTTGGCAATGAGCCTTTTGTTATCACCTGTCTTGACTTCTCGTTGGACACTTTCACCAAAATTCACAAAGCGACTTTTATTTCCGATCATGTGATTACTACAACCACTATCAATATACCATATATCATCAAAAGAAGCTTCTTGAACATTACAAGCAAGAAGCATACTTTCATCTTGTGTCTCCAAATTCTCATGTAGAAAATTAGAATTATCTTTTTCATCATTAATTCTTTTAATACAATCCTTTTTCATATGCCCATATTTATGACAATAATGGCATTGAGTATTATAAGAGTTACCTCTTCCTCTTCCACTGTATCCTCCACGACTTCTTCCTTTTCCTCCTTGAGATGGGCTTGAATTTTCACTTTGAATTTGTCCTCTTCCTTGTCCTCTACCACGGGCTGATCTTCCACCTCTTCCTCTAAATTCACCACGGTTGGTGTCTCGAATTTGAAAAGCTTGCTCGGAAGGAGAGGAATCAAATTGTTTGATGCGAAGCTCATGTAATTTTAGTGAGCCCAACAATTCTTCAAGAGAGTAAAAATTCAAATCTTTTGATTCTTCAATAGCAACAATAACGTGCTCAAATTTCCTTTTCATACTTCGAAGAATTTTTTCAATAATTCTTTTATCCGAAATTTTTTCACCATTGATTCGAAGTTGATTAGCAATAGAAATAGTTCTATTATAATATTCCTCCACCGATTCACTTTCTTTCATTTTGAGTAAATCAAACTCACCACTTAGAGCTTGGAGTCTTACCATCTTTACCTTTTATTCACCTTTGTACGCCTTGTTGAGGATGTCCCATGCCTCCTGTTTGTGCCAAAATTGATCACAAACACCCAATATCATGAAAGCACCCATTTATGAACACAAATCAGCAACAATCAATCTAGAACTCAGATTTAAACAATAAAAATCACAATAATTCTCAAATAACAATCACAAACACAGGATTTATAGTAGTTCGGCGATCTTGCCTACGTCCACTTTGAAGCTCATGTCTTTACTGATTCACTTGATGATTCCAATCGATTACAACGGATTACAATTGATGATAGCTTTCAAATCTGATTACAACCGCGATAATGAAGTATGGAATTAAATCCCGGCAGAGTCTGGACGTTTAATGGCAGAAGATCTAGAAGATCCCTCTTTCTGAATGACCAGGGGGTCTATTTATGGGCGTAGGAGGCCCAGATCTCGCTCAAACTTCGGGAGACTTTTTCTGGCACGTGAGTGGGCCCACACGACGACCCTACCAAGTTTCGACTCGATCTGAGATTGATACGAAGTGATTTCAAATCCATCAAAAAATCATCCAATCGAGTTGAAACTTGGCAGGAACAATCTTTACCTTGTATGGAAGCTACTGTGAAAATTTCGTTGCATTTGGATCAGTGATTTAGGAAATATGATCGATTCAAGTTGTGGTTTTTCGTGAGGGCTGTTGCTTTCGAATCCACTCCATTCGACTTGATCATTCATGTGGTTCTTTGGCGACGTGGCGCGCACTCCTCGTATCGATCCTATTTTTTCTCCGAGTCGACCGCTTCGCATCCATGAATTTCGCCTCGTTCGTATCGTGTGCCACGACCTAGTTCGCATCAATGGATCCGAATCATGGATCGATACGAAGGGGATCGAGACGAGCCAAGTGGATTCGAACAGGGCATAATTTATGGATACGAAGTAATGATCTGGCACTCTTGATGGATGCGAGGACGATCGATACGAAGTAGTGCTTGGGCACGAGACCGATCGATTCGAAGTATGGCATACTGATGGTGATGGATTCGAAGTTCTCTGGACTCGATGGATACGAAACAGTGCTCTAGCATGGACACGAACGTGTTGAGGGGATGCCCATCTGGTGGATTCAAACTGATCGATTCGAAGTGATCAATATCATGTCTGATCGGTTTTGAACTCGAACGACTCGAAGCTTATGCAAACCGATGGATTCGAACAAGATGGATTCGAATCCTATGGGTTCGAAATGAGCATCTCCTCCACTTTTTGATGGGTTCGAACGACATTCTTTGGCTAACTTGCATCGATCATATCTCGTTCATACGACCTCCGATTAACCTGAAATTCGGAACACTGGCTTTCATGGCTTTGCTCGTCATGTCCTATCAATTGTAGCCTGATCCGGGCTCGGACAAAATTCATCGATATCCATAGCGAAATGAAGTACAACCAATATCTGAGACTAACTGTCTTTTGTTTTTGACCGATCATTTGTTATCACGGCTTTGCCAAAAAGCGTGATAGCATTTGGCCCCCAAAATATGCCTTGTGGTGGGAAGGCGTGTTTTGTAATGTCATGAGCTGGATGTTCATATCCTATCGATGTCCTACAAAAGAAGTTACAGTTTTATATGACCTCAAATAACGACCGTTCAGGATCGAGATACTTGAGATGAAGTACGACCGTTCATGGTCAAGTGCCTAACTTCAAATGACGATCGTTCGGGATCGAGCCATTTAAGGTGAAGTGCGACCGTGCACGGTCAAGTGGCGGGCCTCAAATGACGACCGTTCGAGATCGAGAAATTTGAGGTGAGGTGACTTGTGCCGTTCGGGGAGAGTTGTGCCGTTCGAGGCGGGTTGTGATCGTTCGAGGTCGGGTGCCATTCGAGGCGAATTATGACCGTTCGCGGTCGGGTGCCATTCGAGGCGAATTATGACCGTTCGCGGTCGGGTTGTGCCATTTGAGGCGAGTTGTGACCGTTCGAGGTCGGGTGCCATTCGAGGCGAGTAAGTGTGCCCGGGAGGGCTTGGTATTGTTGATACCAGGTTCACGTTCGAGTGGGTCCGTGTATCGTTTGTCAGGGCGGCATATCGCCATCTCAGAGCATGCCTAAAGACCGTTCGCGACCCCGTACATGTGTAAGTAGCTTAGCCGTTTCAGAATTATCCAAACCAAATATCCATTCAACCGATGAGTTCTTAAAATAGAAATGTTCAAACAAACAAAGTCTAAATGTTCAAATCAAAATGAAACAAAAGCAAAGCAAGGATGTCAAAGTTTAAGTTCCCACTACGAAACGGTCAATGACCATTCAGAGCATGCCTGGGGATCGTTCGCGATCTCATACATGTGCAAATGATTTAATTGTGTCCGTAGGAAGCTTACGACTTGTTCATCGTTATTTCAATCAATTGATAATCAAACGGTGCCTTGATTCAGGGTCGCCTCTAGCTGATGTAGACGGTGGTCGTTCTGGTTCCACTGCAGAAGTTCGCCTCCTCACATATTAAAGGAGCATGCCATTCCTGATGTGTCCTTCCACCTTATCCTTCAGATGCCTACAGTCGTTAGTGTTATGACCGTTTAATTCATGAAATACACAAAACTTACCTGACTTTCTTTCGTTAGAGGTTGGATCCCTTCGCATTGGTCTACGATACGGAACCTGCTCCTTGGTATCCTGATAAATTCATTCCAGACTCTCATTCAGCTCAGTGTAAGTGGTGAATTGCGGCTCCCCCCGTTGCCGCTTTGACCTGTCATCATTATCCTCAGCCTTTCGTTTTCCCTTGCTAGTTTCTACACCTTTCTCGGGGGGATTTCCACCTTTGACCGTATAAACATTAAGTTCATCTCCTTCTTCTCTTTCTGTAGTTGCGTCTTCCAGTCGTAGGAACTTTTCTGCTTCGTGATAAAATTCTCCTAGATCCAAAGGTGGATCTTTAGTTAACGAATTTTTGAACTCTGTTCGGTCAGCTATTCCGGACACAGCTGCCATCATAACCATAGATGGATCTGGTCGATCTACCGAAGCTGCTGCCGCATTGAATCGTGTAAGAAAGCTCCTCAAAGTCTCTCCAGCCTTCTGTTTTAGGGTCGCCAAAGTCATCACATTCTTGGGTCTCGCAATGTGAACCTTGAATTGCCTCATGAATCTTTCAGTTAAATCATCCCATGTTCCGATAGATCCACTCTCTAGTTGTCTAAACTATAGTGCTGCAATATCCACAAAGTACAATGGAAAGCACCGGGCCATAACCTCCTCTGATGCCCCCCAGCACTTCCATATGCCTCATATACTTCGTTAGATGAACCGTGGGGTCCGTTCTCCCGTTATACATGTGCAACGATGGTAAATTGAAATCCGATGGATTTCTAGCTCGTCTGATTGCTGGAGTAAAAGGACTCCTATTGACATCCTCCAAATCTTTGTTTACCAAACTGCCTCTCATAGCTCTTCTAACCATCTCTGCCAATCTGTCATTGTCTTCGAGATGCAATCTTCATTCCACACTCTCAACCTGCCCCCCAAGTTCACGAGGGAACTCCGGGATCTGCCCCCTTGACTGAGCATTCACTCCTTTGCTACTCCTTGGTTGCGCAGGTGTACCCTCTCTATCTCCGAGATTGGATCAACATTCTC
Source organism: Allium cepa (assembly GCA_030765085.1). Taxonomy (NCBI): domain Eukaryota; kingdom Viridiplantae; phylum Streptophyta; class Magnoliopsida; order Asparagales; family Amaryllidaceae; genus Allium; species Allium cepa. The sequence goes on along the minus strand of CM060928.1, from coordinate 893,341,184 downwards.
CATGTGCATGCCCCCTAGTTCAGGTGCTACGCCGGACGGTCCTGCTCCATTTTGAACTCCATCTGCTTCTCTGTTCTGTACTCCAAGTTGTCCTATCTGTTGAAATAAACTCTGGATCAACTCCTCTTGTTTCTTCATCATCGTCTCTATCTCGTCCCTAGTGATGAAGACTGAAGCTTGGTTCGCTCCTGAGGAAGCCTCTTGACTTCCTTGATGTTCACTTCTCTCTGGCCATTGTTTCTTAGTTGTTTGTCTCGTCATGGTTCTTAGATCTAAATCCTTAAGTCTTCAAATTCAAATTATCCCGAGTTCAACTCTCAGTGAAAGCACCAAAATGTTTGTGCCAAAATTGGTCACAAACGCCCATTATCGTGAAAGCACCCGTTTATGAACACAAATCAGCAACAATCAATCTAGAACTCAGATTTAAACAATAACAATCACAATAATTCTCAAATAACAATCACAAACACAGGATTTATAGTGGTTTGGCGATCTTGCCTACGTCCACTTTGAAGCTTATGTCTTTATTGATTCACTTGATGATTCCAATCGAGTACAGCGGATTACAATTGACGATAGCTTTCAAATCTGATTACAACCGCGATAATGAAGTATGGAATTGAATCCCGGCAGAGTTTGGACGTTTAATGGCAGAAGATCCAGAAGATCCCTCTTTCTGAATGACCAGGGGCTCTATTTATAGGCGTAGGAGGCCCAGATCTCACTCAAACTTCGGGAGACTTTTTCTGGCATGTGAGTGGGCCCACGCGACCGACCCCACCAAGTTTTGACTCGATCTGAGATCGATACGAAGTGATTTCGAATCCATCAAAAAATGATCCAATCGAGTTGAAACTTGGCAGGAACAATCTTTACCTTGTATGGAAGCTACAGTGAAAATTTCGTTGCATTTGGATCAGCTGTTTAGGAGATATGATCGATTCAAGTTGTGGTTTTTTGTGAGGGCTATTGCTTTCGAATCCATTGCTTCGAATCCACTCCCTTCGACTCGATTGGTCACGTGGTTCTTTGGTGACGTGGCACGCACTCCTTGCATCGATCCTATTTTTTCTCCGAGTCGACCGCTTCGCATCCATGAATTTCGCCTCGTTCGTATCGTGTGCCACGACCTAGTTCGCATCAATGGATTCGAATCATGGATCGATACAAAGGGGATCGAGACGAGCCAAGTTGATTCGAACAGGGCAGAATTTATGGATACGAAGTAATGATCTGGCACTCTTGATGGATGCGAGGACGATTGATACGAAGTAGTGCTTGGGCACGAGACTGATCGATTCGAAGTAGGGCATACTGATGGTGATGGATTCGAAGTTTTCTGGACTCGATGGATACGAAACAGTGCTCTAGCATGGACACGAACGTGTTGAGGGGATGCCCATCTGATGGATTCGAACCGATCGATTCCAAGTGATCAATATCATGCCTGATCGGTTCGAACTCGATGGACTCGAAGCGTATGCAAACCGATGGATTCGAACAAGATGGATTCGAATCCTATGGGTTCGAAATGAGCATCTCCTCCACTTTTTGATGGGTTCGAATGATATTCTTTGGCTAACTTGCATCGATCATATCTCGTTCATACGACCTCCGATTAACCTGAAATTTGGAACACTGGCTTTCATGGCTTTGCTCGTCATGTCCTATCAACTATAGCCTGATCCGGGCTCGGACAAAATTCAGTGATATCCATAGCGAAATGAAGTACAACCAATCTTTGAGAACTGTCTTTTGTTTTTGACCGATCTTTTGGTATCACGGCTTTTTCAAAAAGTGGGATAACGCCTCCTTTGATGTTGATGCCGAAGAGATCCTTTCAAAAATTGCTTCATCCACCGCTTAATAGATAAAATAAAGAGCCTTCTTGTCCTTCTTTCGAATCTCATTTAAAGTATTCAATTGTTGTGTTGAAAGTGTTGCTTGATTCTCCGGTTCTTCATATCCATTTTCAACAATCTCCCAAAGATCTTGAGAGCCATACAGGACCTTCATTTGAATGCTCCATTGATTGTAATTTTTTCCCGTCAAATGAGGAAGTTAAGGTTGCAACATATTGCTAGAAGTCATCCCTAAACCTCGCTCTGATACCACTTTGTTGAAATATATACTAAAAAAAGTTGGAGACTTGAGAGAAGAAACTTGTTCTCACAAATAATGCTTTAATATTATTTTTCCTTTGGTAGATTGCTTGATTACAAATGAAGGGAGAGCTCCTCTATTTATAGTCCCTAATAGATCATTTTAGAATTACTTTTGCTTGATTACAAAGAAAACATGATTCTAGAAATACTTTTACTTAGTTATAAAGAAAACATAATTCCAGAAGCACTTTTACTTGATTACAAAGAAAACATAATTCTAGAACTCTCACCCCCCTTTAAACATAATACAAGAATTCTCTAGAAACCAATAAATCTAGTTTATATTCCAACAATAACATCAACATGTCTCAAGTGTGGATTTAACATTTTTACATAGGAAGATGATCGTCTCAAGTGTGGATTTAACATTTCTACACAAGAAGAGGGTAGTCTCAAGTGAATTGGAACTTTATGAAGAAGCACATATCAAGTTGCACAACTCCACCAGTTGGCAGCATAGTTTTCAACTGAGTGCAGCTCAGTTTAAGAACTGAGTTGGCGACTCAGTTTTAAGCTGAGTTGGGCAACTCAGTTGAAGTTAGATGCACAAAACTTAGTTGTGCACCTCAGTTTTGAAACTGAGTTGTGAATTGCAACTCGATTAAATTTATGGGTTGATTGAATTTAAAATTTGATGATATTGTATATTTACAGGCTAGGTATCAAATTGCATGTAACGAGCGATTGACCGCTATTAGAGAAGAGAATAATGAGGATGCGATGGAGCTTCAACGAGAGCAACAAACATTGATTTTTCATGCTTTGAGCCCATTAAATTGAAAGGGATGTGCATATCTTGGTGGTAACCTACCTAATGATGTAAGTAATTTTATGAATAATTGATTTGTTACTTAGTGCATAACTGATAATGTTGCATATCAATATATATGCAAAATTTAATGTTCTTGAAGTCTAATTTTTAAAGAAAAACATGTATTGTTAATTGTTGATTGGATCACATGCTGTCCAGTGATGAAGGATGCTAATGAGTGAAAGTACAACAACATAGGAGTTAAAATCTAGGCTATGCTTTAACGGAGGAAATGTAACGTGTCGAGGTTCGAACAATGAAATTAAGTCAACAATCTGGGACAGAGCATCGAAGGATCGAGGAGGAGCATGAGACACATCGTCGACAGATTAAAGAAGAGCATGAGGTTCATTTTCAGTGTATTGAGGATGGACATGATACCGAAAAGCATAAAGAGTTTGAGCTTAGATTGTGTAAGTTGTCGAACAAAGATTGTAACATTCGGTCCTAATTGATTCATGGAATCATCTTATTATTATGGGCTTGGTATGATTGATAAATTTTTGGTATGCATGTTGAAATTTAATGTATTGGCATATATTTTGGCATGCACATTGAAATTTATATATTGTGACTTGTATTTGTTGGTTACTATTTGTATGATTTCCTTTTACTTTATGTTAATCTTTTATCCATGTATTTATTAATATGCTCTTTTGGTATAGTTAATTTCGATGAAATTGTTCATGTAATATTCTAAAGTAATAAATATATTATTTGATTGTTACGACGAAACAAGAGAATAAATAAAACGATCTATACCGTCATTTGTCATGGGTTTGTGACGGAGTACACTATGTACTATGCAAGAATTTTTATTTTCAAAAAATTTCACGTGACAAATCCGTAGTTACTTTATGATTTTCGTATAGTAAATTGTAGCAGATTTGTGTCAGAACAAATTATAATTAATTAAGTATTAAAAAAATGAAAGTTTTATCATTAGTTTGTGACAGATGAGCAATAAATTTTTATTACAATTATTTTACCTTGGAGTTATAAAGAATTATATTTGTTACGCACTATGGCAGGTCCATCACAAATTATGTTGATTTTCCATTGTTATTTTATTTATGACTGATCTTCCACATGTGTTTTAGTAAGGGGGCTATCCATTATAAATCCGTCGCAGATTTAGGATTAGTGACAAATTTTTGATGGACTTTGCTGTCAAATTTTTCTTATAGTGTTTTCTATTTAAATAATATTACTTTCCTTAGTGTAGTGTAAAGAGAAAGAAAATATTATAAATTAAATCAGAACTTGAGGTCGAAATCAGGGGATTAGAGAAGTAGCCGAATTGAGGTGCTATATATATATATATATATATATATATATATATATGTTTGTTTGTATTTGTATGTGTGCGTGTATGTGTGTGTGTATTTATCTCTCTCTACACACACATACATATATACATACACACATACACGTGTGTGTATCTATATGTGTATCAATACTGAAAAATTTCATAGCTAGAATATTAATTGTTGTATTAGAAGTCCTTCTAAAGCATAGCAAAATCTTGTATTGAAATAAGAAACTAGGAATTTTTTTTGTATGTTTAGTACAATCTTATAATTAATTAAGAAAATACAATGAAAAGTTATATAATTTTTAATTCAAGAACAATTAAAACAACATTTGATCATTTTTCACACGATCAAGTAATAATATATTAGTCACTTTTCCATGATAATATTTTAAAAAGTTTACCATGATGAAACTTCATAATTAATGGTGTTGATTTGATTTGATTTAATTGGATTACTGAGTTTTGAGGCGGTTCGCAAAACCATGTTGGTATGGTTTATTTACTTAATTAATTATGATTTAAAAATTTTAAATTCATAGTCATTGATGAAAATTTATAGTTATTGATATATGTTGTGTTACATTAAAATTGTTTGGATATTTAAATATTTTAGTTATGTTGTGTCTTGGTTCAACTGTTTATTGTTGTATTATTTTATGTTTAAGTATAACTAACTGTGGATTTGAGTTTTGAATGTAATTAACTAAAATAAAATGGATGAAATTGTGCGATAATGATAAAATTAGATAAATGAATGAAAAATAAGATTATTTACAAATTTTGAGTGAAATTTGTAAAATAATAGTGATTTAACAAATTAAACTGGAATTAAGGTAAGAAATGTAACAATGTTACTATTTATGAATTTCTACGGAAATTCATAAATAATAAAGGAAAACCTATTTTAAACTAAAATTCATAAGATATGTTTCCAAAGTTTTATGTTAAATTATTATTATTTCGATGCAACTAACAATTAAAGGAGTTCCGAAGTTTAATATGGAATATTATTATTTTCGAAGTAAAAAGTAATAAATTAGTTTTAGAAAATATTAAAAAGGTTTCGATATATATTATTATCTTGATGTAAAAAAATAATTTTTTTTTGAAAATAATTTGATGTAAATTGCTATTTTTGATAGAAAATATAATGTTTAAGGATTATAATTAATAAAGTATAATAAAGGATTTTGAAGTATATTACCACTTTAGAAGAATTATTGTCCTTTTAAGATAAATAAAGTTTATTTTACAATAAATAATAATAAAATAATTTTATACTTAGAGAAAACAATGGTCCTAAATATGTTGTTTTGGATGGATGTAACATTAATTATTTATATGAATTATCACATATGTTGTTATATGGCGATGAAATCACATTTGGACATATGCACGATATTTCGCTATTATTACTACTTTGTGTGCAGTTAATTATGATTTATTGTGTTGGTTTTTATATTATATGGTGATTTGATGTTTGTGTTATTAATATAGTGAGTTAATGCATATTACAACGGTTTGGCATTGTGTTACTAATATGTTAGGTTAGTACACTTTGATAATTTAGTGTTGTGTTAATAATATGTTAGGTTAATACACATTTGGTGATTTAGTGTTTATTTTACTAATATAGTGGGTTAGTACACATTTGTTTAATTTATACTTTTTCAGATGATGTACTACGAATAGTCGATGATTAATACATATGTTAGTATACTTGTTGTTGTTAGTTTAATTGACATTTCGGGTTGACTTTGGGTTTTGTGAAACATATGTGATGTTTAATGGATGAGTGTGTTATTACTGTTGTTATCCTATATTTATTATGATTGATGGTTATGACTTTGTATGAATAGTGTTTCCTGCTTGCATTGGTTGTAATGATGCATTGGTCCCCAAATCGGTTTGTAGGCGTTGTTCTCTTGTGTAATAACTCTCGAGCCTATGGCCAGAGTGTATAGGGTTATGCGTAGTTCAATATGGTTGATACACTTTACCTATGTGTGTGTGCGTGTGCGCGTGTGTATGTCTGTATGTTTGTATAGTTGTGGCTGTAAATTTCTGATAATGACATACTCGACCCAAAAGGCTAGTGAACTCAACCAGTGTTTCCTCAATGTATGACCAACTGAGATGCCAACTTGAAACCAATGCATCAAAGGAATCAAACTTCAAACCACCAAAAACATCATATTCAACCGGTGTTTCCTCAAGCACTATAGCAATACTTTAAATGAGTATGTGTGTTCATCCTTAATTCGTGAATTAACTGAGATATCATAGAAAAACACAGGGACAAACTTATTTAGTTTCCCCTTGAACACATCATCAATTCAGCCAAAAACAACCTTCATAAACATTCAGTGGACACTCATCCAACCCCATCGCTCAAAAAACCTTGTTCATCTTCGTCTCCACCATGGGATCGTCTAGATCTCGATAAAGGGTTGGGAGAAATTTGGATCTGAAGGCGCCATCCATAATGAGATCAGACCCCACTTCACGATTATGTTGCGGTGTTGTGGTATGGGTGAATCAAGGGTAAAGCGGTGGTGGCCGGTGAAGATGACAGGATGTAGTGTGCCCGAGCGAGAGAGGTGGTGGAGTTGAGGTGGGGGGAGGATAGTTTCTGCGATGGAGGAGAAGTAGTTCTACGGTGGAGTTGTTCTGGATTTTGATTTTGATTTTGAGTGATCTATGTAGTGAGGATTGCTTTGGATTTTAATTTTGACTTTATACGCCTCTAAGCTTTAAAACATAAAAAATTAGCAACTATTTGAATGTTAATATCAAATATACTAGTAGCAATAATTGTGGAGCTGCCACGGTGAGCCGCGATGTTGAGACTGGATCGCGTTATTTAAATTGAATTTAATTATAAAATGAAAAGTAGAGAGGGGTCTAAATGGTCACAAGGACGTAGAGAGAGTGCAGATTTTTTTTTACATCTTTCCCATGCCTTTTCAAGTCCATTCAAGCCTTGGTATGTACTTTTGAATATGGATGGTGTCATATTTGTATCCATACCCGAAATCTTTTCCAAATATCAGATACCGGCAGATGCAGACGAATGTCAGATATTCTTCGATCAGTTCACAACCAATAAATACAAATTTTGATTTATTATATATCTATTTATGTACTAAATATATAAAAAATAGTAAATACACTAAGAAAAAATAATTTTAATCGGTAAAATTTGATTTTTATGTATAAAATATTTTTTTATACCTGGATGAGATAGTAAACAACAATCATTTTATGTACTAAAATACATGAAAAATTACTATAATCTTGATAAAAACTGGACAGATAATTATCATATACGGCAATATCCGTATCCATATCCTTTTTCGAATATTGGACAATTTTTCATATTTCGTACACGGATACGGATGGATTTCGTAATTTTTGGTTACTCTTGACAGCCCTACCCATGCCCCTTCAAATAACTTAGGGAATGTAGGAAATATCCTATTTCTTTTCTACGTCATGAAAAATACAAAGAGCGTAGAGAATGCGTCGGAGATTTTTACGTATTTCCTGCGCCCAACATTTTGTCGTAGGAATAGTGTAGGAAATTCCCTTATTTTAGACTATCACTATTAGAGTTTATTCAAAAGGGATGGTAGACAACTGTGACGATCCACCTTTTTGGACAGTTTAAATCGACAATAAACCACACATGCCTAACTCAAACCATTCAAAAGGGAGGATTGTCAGTGAGGTTTAATAAGAAAATAAGAAGAAAGAAAGGAAACAAAAAAAATAATCTCGTGGTGGAATGAAAAAATATAATAATCAAATAAATAGTTCATTAAGCTATTTTATAACATACATTTGATTATTAAATTTACAACATAATCAGAGTACAATAAAAAACATACCAAACTGATGCTGCAGACTAATACTTTTAATATAATATACCAAACCCTGTCTTTGTCCTCTAGAAATAATGTCTCCAAACACTAAAAAACTCAAACTGACCCTAGCGTAATGAAAAGACAAAACAATCGAATCAGAACTAAAAGTTATTATGTAAGTTAAATCAACAGCAAATAAATATGAGTGTGATAGCTTCAGAGATGTTTACGGAATTTTACATCTCCTATCCAGTGTATACGTGCATGCAATAACTTAAGAGATGTTACGGGATTTTCCATCCCCTTAGGATCCGTTGAACAATCTCTATATAGTAAGATACACTATATATGTAATGTCTAATCAATAAAGTAAATATTTTTCTTAGCATTAAGACTTTACATTGATCCCCCTAACATATTTTGAAGCAGGTAGTCTATGTAGGTCATGTAACATAACCAGTAACGTCGGTAGTTAGTGAGTCCCCGATAAGTACCATACTAAAACAAAATCGTAGTGGCAGCGAATAAGGATAAAGAGTATGACAAGGCACGTGAGGCAATGCCAAGGTAGGATACTACCAGTTCGGGTCACAAGGCTGGTGGTAACGCATCGTAGCCATGACCGCACACCGAGTCCAACACCCCCAAAATCAAATCAAATCAAGGTGCGTCGATCGAGCCAACATTAATATAGTAATACGAAGAGGTGTGTCCGCTAGGGGTAGTTAGGCCACTTGGCCCTAATATGCCATCATATTTTAGTCATTTCGAATTGGCACAAGAGCCGAGGTTATCTATCATCGTTCACTTTCTGCAAATCCAGCAATCGTTCACCTAATTCAATGACTTCATTCTGGATCATCCACCACGTACACAGTTGTTAAAGTGGTTCCAATATTAACAATGAGTATGCAATGAGAGGACCCAAACTCTTTAACAACCAAACGTCATTTTTCACACCGGTTGGTTCTTTTACATTTCAAAATCGGTTTATATTTGATATCAAAATATCATATTCAATTCAAAATATCGTTCATTTCAAAATCATCATATTTACCCAAAATATGTCATTTTCACTTGAAAGTACCATTTCAAGTTACAATTTAGGTTATAACTTCATTTAACCGCATTCGCATTTAAATCAACGATTTAAATATAAACATCTCAACTTTGCACAGTTGAAAATTTAGAAAATAGTTTAAATAGTTTGATGTAAAAAGGGTTTGATTATTGAAAATAGTTTATAAAGTAAAATAGTTTGGAAAATCAAAATAATTTGAATATAAAAAAAATAGATTTTAAACAGTTTGTATTAAAATAATTTATTTTCGAATAATACCTAATCAAACAGTTTCTTTTCATTTCCACCACTCTGGAACCCATGCTCAAATTATGAATCAACAAAACTCAATTTCCAATCTTTCAATTTAACTGACTCATTTTCAATTTAGTTTCAAATCCACTTGATTCAATTTCAATTCGAAATAACTTCAATTTCCGAATATATTTTTTATCGTCAATTTTGATTCTAATTTTAATTTACTGATTTAAATCACTTAGATCAAATTAACCTCATTGTTCAATCTTTAAGATACAAATATTTAAAATAATTAAAATTTCGAAATTAAAGTCATGTATCTATTATAACTTCACATTTCCAATTCGATTCTTTAAAACAATTTCTTTTAACCAGTTTCAATTTCACATTTCAAAGCTCGAAGTAGTAATAATTCAATTCATATAAATCCTCAATTTATTTACTTTAAAATAATGTCATTTAATCAAAATCCAAATTCAGTATTTTTAAAACCATTGAATTTAACAAACCCGGTGTCTGTATATAATTTTTTACCCTATGGCCAAGTGATCAGTTAATTCAATTCTAATTACATGGGTTGGATATATATCATCTCAACCGAAAATTAGCTGACATAGGTATATATCATTTCAACCTATTTTTAGTTTATTCGAAATATTTCAACTGACAATTTATAGGATGTTAAATAAATAATAGGATAATAACGGAGATTTATTCGAAAATAAGTAAACAACCATGCATCCAACTTTAATTAATAGGCATATAATAACAATCAACATCGAATTCAATCAACATATCACAACAGTTTCAAATCATCGATTGTCGGTATTTAACAAGCAATTAAATTGAAATTTAACTAAATATTAAATTAAATTTCAATTCAAATGTCAATTTAAACTACAAAACAGCAGCCAATAAATTTCTTATCACTTCATAAATTTAATTTAACTAATAAAAAAAATTCAGTGTTGCGTAAGTGGGTTAAATAACTCACCTTCGATTTCTAGTCGATTTAAAATCCAAATAAATCCCAAAATTTGAACAATCTCAAAATCAAACCAAACAATTTCCATATTGTTTGAAATTTCGATACGATCGCAATGGAGAAACCTGCACGTGAATCCGAGCTCGTATGCAAAAGTTATTACTGTTAGAAGATTTGAATATTAAAATTAAATTTAAATTAAAACAAAGGGCAAATCTTTAAAATCTACCCTCCTCAACCCAAGCTCGTACCCTAACCCGCTTCAGCCTCGATCAAGAACCTACGACCACCACTAACAAACCTCCTGTCGTACCACCTACAAGTGCCACCACCGCGATTTGACCACGTCACGCCACTCCTCTTGGCCCACGCCGCAACCCCACATGGCCACGTGTCCAACTCCGAACGCCACCATCATCAGTCCACCGCCGCCTTTTAGTGATATTTCTAGCGATTTTGGTAAATTGCCACCCAAACTAATACCATAGATCTACTCTATTGATCGCCCTCTACAAGTCTATACCTCTCGATCGTCGATTGGTCGACGATTCGTCTTTAGATCCAAAATCATAGCTTTAGCCGTCCAAGAATGATCATCGATTTCTGGACAAATAGAGCCTCTAATCAAAAAAGGAATTGCAGAGAGAGAGAGAGAGAGAGAGAGAGAGGGAGAGAGAGGTTGTGTTCGTCGAGAGCTTTCCAACGATATATAATTTGATGTGGTTTGAAGAGTTTGAATTTTTATGCAATTAAGGTTTGAGTGTCTACTATTGAGAAGGAACAGGTAATGGAACATATACATAGAAATTGTAAGTACAGGCAATGAAAATAAGAAGCTGCTAGGATTTATAACAGATCGAATTGGGTCGAAACGATAAAAACGACCCAAAGAGCCCGTTTCATTCGCGAAACGAAAATATGTCATCCAATATATCAAAATATATGTTTTAGATATTTATAAACTCAATGGAAATAATTTAAACCCTAATTCCATTGTATATAGAATTTAGATTTTAAAATCAGATTATATTCATTTAAATTTTATTAACTGATTTTTACGTGTTTTGAGCTCGCATGATCAAATGATAAGTCCGATCGCTACGAAACTTGAAATCCTATAATAATTCACTATTATGGATCCTTTGAGACTAGATTCATCGAAATCCGAGACAGTGCCCAAAAGGCTAATTTTACACGTTAATTAAATAAATTATTATTAAATTGATTTAATCACTTTTAAATACTAAATTAAAAGTTAACAATTTTTATCACTTATGATTACATAGAAATTAGTAATCTTTTAATATTAGATATTCCTTGCTAAATTTAGGATTTAAATTATAAATTAGCTTCAGCGTTATATTACAACGAAAATAAAACCAGTCCTTATAATTTAAATTTCAAATATATTATTTAACTTTATATTTTTAATTATAAAAAATACGGGTCGTTACAATCTCCCCGTCACAAAACTTTTTGTCCTCAAAAAGAAACAAGAAAAAATCAAGAGGTTTAGGTTTAACAAACAATTAAACTTACATATTTAGGTTTAACAAAATTTTGAAAATGACTCGACTTCTACAAAAAAATTCTATGTCCTAAATTTATGGAAAATTTCAGTAGAGTCTCCTTTGCGCGGTTAGGTCCGGAAAATAATAATATCAACAATCACAATATTTATATAAACAATGCTTCAATAATAAAATATCCCAAACTATGGGAAAAATAATAAAATACCGTTCCAAAAACCATAATCTGAAAACGTACATATTTGTCAGGTAAATAACCTTTATTTATAAAAACCAAAAGCAGTAGCTATTGCTTTCATAGACCTGTATTTTACTCACATAATGCAAAAGAGTTAGAATTATGTAAAATGAGAAATATAATAGATGTTTCTATTAATAAAACAAACAACACAACAGAACAATAGTCTTATGCAAACAAAATAGTACAACCATCATATACAACAAAAGAATTAATCATACATCCATTGCAATCAAGACAAATGTTTTGTCTAGGTTTAGACACTTTTCATTGTACAAGGATGGCAAGTAAACTACCAAGTGTAACTTGCGCTCAACAGTCTTCGATAATTACTTAATAGATTATTCATACAACCTTAAACAAATTGAACTATCATTTGTCAAACATCCCATAAGCCAAACAACAACGAATTTTAAATATTTTTTAAGTTTATTCTATTGGTTTCAATTTTTTTATCATTTACTTTCATTTATTTTCATTCATTCATACAATGTCAATATTTTTCATTTATTTATTTACATAAAAAATTTCCATTCGGTATTTGAAATCATCATTAAATCCATTCTTAAAGTATTACATTTGTTTCTTTGTAGTTTAATTCACATTTATTATTTACTTATATACTCGATTTCCATTTAATATTCATATTCATTCCTGAATCATTTCATCTTAAGTTTCTTAACCTTATTTTATTCTCATTTACTTCTTCATATATAGTATCACTTAATATTAAAACTAGTTATGAATCATTTCAACAGTTTCTTTAAGTTTATAATCATTTACTTGAATAGTATTCACTTTTTACTATTCAATTTAACTATTCAGATTTTCAAAACATTAAATTAAGTCTATAACATTTCTTGTAACATCTTATTTTCATTAATTTATAAACATATATTCATTTTGAATCATTTTTGTTAGTAAGATTTTACATGTATAGTATTCTATTACATATTCATTTTTTCTAATATTTCAACTTTTTATACATTATTGGTAAGTTTTATATAAGTTTTAAAATGTAATTGAATGTCATACAAATTTATCTTATTCATTTTAGTTAACAAAAATGTTCAACAATTTACATCTTCTTAGTTTTCATTATCCTTTAGTTTACAAGTGACAAATCTCCAATTTCTTTATGGTTATTAAATACTCATCTCTTATTTTATTTTTTCTCATTTTGAAAGTTTTCAACTATTTAAAATTTCACTTTATTTCTATAACTGAAAATCATTAATTAACAGGAACTTGGAATTCAAATACGGGGTTCATTTCTAATCACTTAGAAATAATATATACTTATATCTTTTATATATATATCAAATCATATTTAAACATTAAAAAAATTAAAATTTGTTTCACCAAACAACTATGTAGCAAAGCTACTATATTGGTCTTCCCACTTTGAAACTCGAAAGTGAAAGCCGGTGATGTCGCGGTCATCACCGAAATTATTTTTCAACGACAAAAGAAGGAAGTACAGAATTTGTTTCCTTTCAAAAATTCTTTGAAAACATTTCTTTCAAGTGCCTTTATGAAAACATTTCGAAGACATTTCTATTTGCAAATGCTTCTAAATAATACTAATATTATATTCCAATATCTTTGAAAACCAATTTCAAAGTTCCAAAACTTAAGTTCTCAAATTTCCAATTAAATTCATTTTATTGGTAAATCACCAACCATATTTATAAAATTACATTTTCTTATAACATACAGTAGTTAATAATTCTGAAAAAACATGACTAACCAAACAATAAATGACATAATTAAACATTATCGTTTCCTAATAATCAACACAACAAAATAGCAAAATCAATTTATGAAAATTTTATATACATACATATATATATACACAAAATATAATACTAGTTAAATTATTTCGTTTACCTATTTATAACAAACCTGGTTTGGAGATTACACATATGTATATATATTAAATTATAACGGAGGTTATAATTTAATATTATAAATTAAAATATAATTGGAGATTTTAAATTTTTTATTTGGAATAAACAGTAAATTTTGTAATTAAAATGGGAAAAAATAGAGTTTGGAACTTTATTTTGTTTAATTGGAAATAAAATATAGATTAGATAAGAATTTGGTTTAAATAAATTAAAATATTGGGTTTTTATTAGTTCGAGCTAATAATTTAATTAGGTGACGTATTTCAACATTAAATTGTTGAAATAAATCTAATGTAATGGAAATAAAGTTCTAAAAACTTTATTTTGGAAATTTGAGTAGAAAATAATCAAATTGCAATATTATTTGGGTAAATGCAACAATGTTGGAAAACATTATTAATATTAATCCTTTATTGAATTTAAAATGAGAAATATGAACATATTATGTGTTTTACTAAAATAAAAGATGAAATACTATTTGAAAATAATATTTTGATGATTAGAAGTCTTAAAATGAATTATAGTAATTTAATTGAAAAGAAAACAATTTTTATACAAATTGTTGGAGTGAAAATAGTGTTTTATAATAAAATTGTGTAAATTATGAAACATGGATAAATATAAGGTTTTATTTATAAAAAAAAACTTTTATTATTGAAATAAATTTTATTTAGTTAGAATAACAATTTTATTTTCATGCCAATGGGTTGTATATATTTTACTTGGCTTAAAATGAGAAAACCGATATATATATTGATAATATAGGTTATAAATATACAATTCTTTGTAATTTCATTAAGTAAAAATTGGGTTTGGGCTTATTAGGTTAATATTTGCACCCATTTGACTAATCTGGAGACTTTGGTGAGAAGGAAATAGCATGTACGTAACTTTCATTCCACCATCTTCTCCAAAAAACATTCACAGTAAAAGAAAATAGAAATCCATGGCTACTACATGTTAAATTCAATTTCCACTCAAAATTTGCTACAAATTAAAGGATAAATATCACCAAATCAAGATTATAAAAGGTGATCTCCACCAATACTAAATCTATGTCATCAAAAATCTTGAATTAGATATGAATTTTCTGTAACAAATTCTATTTGTTCTGCATGTTTCTTTTCTAGCTTTTACAGGTTGTTGAAGGTCGTTTCTCCACCAAAAGCATCCAACTTCATTTTGAAATCACCCAAACACTTGTTAAATCATTGAGGTGAGTACAAAACTCACAATTGCTATAAATCAAGCTTTTCCTGTAAAGAAAATTGCTTAGAAATGGTTACTGTCTACATTCTATTCTCCATTTCTTATTTCCTTGCTTTCTGGTTTCTGATTGCTACTTTGAGCATCCATAACCCTTTGATTTTCGCTTGAACTGCTGTCGGATCTTTTCTGAAGTGTCGTTTGATTGTTAAACTTGTTTCATGTCAAATTTTAATCCTTAGTTCATTTGTTTACTTTGTGAAATTTTATTTGGAAGTTCAATAAGAAGCAGGAATTACCCAGGGAAATAAACTCCATAGCCTGGGTCGACAGGTATGTCGACCCAGTAGTCTCCAAGTCGACCTGGCCATTGGCCAGGGTTGGCTTCTGTTGGCCCAGGTATGAGAAGCTGTGGCCATTTTTTATACTTTTCGCAGTACTTTGTCATTTTTTCTATGATTTTGGTCCTAATTCCTTTGCAATTTTGAGATGTTTTTAATGATGGTTATGGGCTATGATATCCATCAATGTGTTAGCCAAGATTTGGAGGAATTTGGAATTTAAAATGTTGAATTTGAATTCGATTTATATTTGAATATCGATTGGGTGTATTTCCAACGTTTTCTTGATTCTCAAGCACTATTTCTTCCAAATAAGTTTTAAGAAAATTTCTAAATAGTTGGGTTTTTGAAATCTTCATTAAACATTTTTATATTATTATTAAATTATTTCAAGGTATTTAGATATCTTCAAGCAAATTTTCAATAAAATGTCTTCAAAGTGATTTCATAAAATTATTTTTCAAATCCCGTTTTCTCAAGTAAATTATTTTATAAATAATATACATTTTATTTACACTATTCAACGTATGAGAAAGAGAATTAAACATAGTAAAACTCATGGTATGGGACATGTGAGTTTACTTTATTGGTTAACTCCAGACTTATACGATCGAAACTATGTACGTAATTGATTTCTGAGTTATTTAGCCAATTTATGGCGAGTTTTTGAGATTATAATTCCTATCTTTAGGAATTATCTAGGAAGGCCCATATTTGGCGGGTTGTGGTTCGTGATCTACTAGTCTAGGAGTATGATCTATGAGAACATGTTATAATGTTTTACTTGCCGATGAGATGAGGTGAATTTGAGTTTCTAAATTTTGAGATTTTATGATGATTTCTGTTTTTTATGTGGCAAAATGACTAGCGGTTAGTAAACCGTTAAGTGCGAACGTGTGGTATGGGACGTACGTTAACACTTTTGGAGTTCCTATCTATGAGTTATGACACATTCTGGGATTGCCAATACTATAAACCTTCGGGTCATCTGGGATTACAAATTCGGTCGTTTGAGATTTATGACTTTAGTCTTCTGGGAGGGGTACCTAATATATATTGTACCGGGGGGATGGCACATATGGCATCGCTTCGGCATGCAAATGGGTTTTGGCCAATCCATAGAATTTTTTGAGTTTTTGATTTCAATTCAATAGTTTGAGATGGTGAATTTACTTATAGCCGTGAGTTAGAGAAATGCTTATATGTATATATGTGTTTTATGGTGATTTCAATACTGGGATTATAAACTCTTATCGAGTTTCATGAGTTTTGATTTAGAGATTTTGATGATTTCATAGATGGCTTATTTGTTGCTTATGTTCATTTATATTGTATAGCCGTTGAATGTGAAACCTCTATGCTATGTTAAACCTTATCAAGCGATTAACTTTGAGCCTCTGTGGAATACCTATTCTTAGTTGTATAATTAGACTTTCTTATATCATTCCTTTATCTTTAAAGGGATGTTTTACTCATGCACTTTTATTCCTTTATCTTTTACTGATATCAAGTTCTAGTTAGCCTAACACATGTATTTATTAATCGGGTCAAAGCGAGTTGCAGGTTAGCTTTTGGACCTGTGTATTTGTGTTGTTGTTCTGTGACTTGAGATTGTATCGTTATCATAATTTTTGTTTCTGAATCAATCCTGTAGCCACCACTGTAGTGTTTTAGAAAGGAATTATGTATGACGAATACTCGTAATAAAATGGAAAAAAATAAGTGCAAAATCCAACATAGTTAGCTCTTATCTAATGCAAGAGTATGATGGTTGCCCTGAACCAGCCATATTCTCCGCATTAGCAGACAGAATTATTATGTAATTCTCTTTATTAATGTGGGTCTCGAGGTGGGGCATTACACTATTTTTAACATAATATCGTGTCAGTCTGCCCTATTAAGTGTTTAGAAATCTCTATCGATAGCATAGCGTCTCATGCACCGACCAGAATTTATAAATACTCAACAGAACAACTTAACACAATACAAAACATTTCTATAACACTAATCAATACACTCTCTCATATATATACTCTCAAACTCATTCTACGGTTTTAGTTATCGTATCTCTAATGAGTTTACCCCAAATAGGCTATGGTATCTCTAAACTAAAGTTTTGATACCAACTATGACAACCTAACTTTTTAGATGGTTTAAATCAACAATAAACCATACATATCTAACTCAAACCATTCAAAAAAGAGGATTGTCAATGAGGTATAATAAGAAAATGAAGGAAAGAAATGAAACAAAGCACATAATCTCGCAGCAGAATGACAAAATATAATAACCAAATAAATTGTTCATGAAGTTGTTTTACAATAAACATTTGATTATGTAAATTTACGACATAATCAAAGTACAATCAATAACATACCAAAATGATGCAGCGGAATAATACTAATAATATAATATACCAAACTCCATCTTCATCCTCCAGAAATAATGTCTTTAAGCATAGAAAAACTCTAGCTGACCCAAGCATAATGAAAAGAAAAAACACTCGAGTTAGAATTAAAATTTCTTATGTAAGTTAAATCAATAGAAAATAAGTATGAGTGTGACAGCTTCAGAGATGTTTACATGATTTTACATCTCTTATCCAGTGTATACGTGCGTGCAGTAACTTAAGAGATGTTCCATCCCCTAAGGATCCGCTAAACTATCTCTATGTAGTAAGATACATAATATATATGTAATGTCTAATCAGTATAGTAAATATTTTTCTTAGCGTTAAGGCTTTACGTTGATGTCCCTTAACACATTTTTAAGCAGGTAGTCTATGCAGATCCTGTAACACAACCAGTAACTTCGGTAGCCAATGAGACCCCTAAAGGTACCATAATAAAACAAAATCGTAGTGGCCATGAATAAAGAGTATGAAAAGGCACGTGAGGAAATGCCCCAGGTAGGATACTACCATTTTGGGTCGCAGTGCGGGTGGTAACGCGTCGTAGCCACGACCGCCCACCACGTCCAATACCCCCAAAATAAAATTAAGGTGCACCGATCGAGCCAACATCAATATAGTAATACAAAGAGGTGTGTCTTCTAGGGGTAGTGTAATGCCCCTGAATTTTAATTAAAATTATTGGGGATATTTAAT
This sequence comes from Allium cepa, assembly GCA_030765085.1. Taxonomy (NCBI): domain Eukaryota; kingdom Viridiplantae; phylum Streptophyta; class Magnoliopsida; order Asparagales; family Amaryllidaceae; genus Allium; species Allium cepa. The sequence goes on along the minus strand of CM060928.1, from coordinate 893,322,391 downwards.
TGGATAAATTAAATAGAATAATGTAAATAATTAGGGAGATGAGATTATCCAATGGCCGTGTCTTAATGTATGAACTAAAATAAGACTTAACTAAATTAAGAAGGAGGAATTTCCTAAGGGGTAAACTTGAAAATGGGGCTATATTTCTTCGTATAAATTTCTTCTTCCACCTTAATAAATTTTCACTCTCTCATTCATAACTCTCACCAACTTTTGGCCGGTCATTAAAAGCTCGAGGAAGAGCAATAAATTGAAGAAAAAGCTAAGGAATTAAAGCTAGGAAATTATCTCATTCTCCAATTAACTAATCAAGGTGAATAATAATGTTTATCACCTCATGTTTTGTATTTGGATCGTTTATGGGTTATACCCAATTCATAATTATGATTTTGGTTAGGATATAACTATTTGAACCTTTTTTTGGATAACACTTAGGTGTTTTAAAATGTTAATGGGCTAATTAACACGTTTTATTCGGTTTTGGTTAAATTTCGAGTTGTTTTGATATTCATATGCTTTGAAATTTTAATATGTTGAAGCATATGATTTATATGATTTATAAGATTTTTGGTGATTTTAAGTGATTTTTCCTTAGTGGTTAACTAAGGTAATTAAATTAATTAATCCTAAGGGCTAAACTGCAATATTGCTTCCGCCTTGGTCAAAGCTAGAAGAAAATTGCTTTCAAAAATTGATTTAGGGAAGAAGTATAGTGTTTTAAGAAAAAGTTGACTTTGGTATATTTTTTACTATTCGAAAGCATTGGAAGCCTCTTGAACAATCACAATTAGACAAGCAAGATAAAACATCACTTCAGTAGGCCCAGATGTTACCTCCGACTCAAAAAATCGCTTTTATCCCTTCGTCTAAGTCGAAAGGTAGACCTGGTGATGAAGGAAAGAGGGTTGAAGCGTCAGGGAGCTGCTTCCTTTGCTTTCAAATGGAAATAAAACTTGCTTTCAACTGAGACGATGGGGGATCCTTCGATTATATAATTTTTTGTAAAAAGACTAAGTTTTATATACCCAATAAGGGCCACAAAGGGGACCATCAAAAGTCAACCTTCAAGAGTTAATTTTTTAACTGCTTTCCATAAAGATTTTAATACCTTTCGAAAAATTTGAAGGATAAACCTTCCGATAAGGTCAGAAGTATACTTTCGAAGGGTTGGTTCCAACACCAACACTTTATTTTTTTGAATGATTTCGAAAAGTTTTATTTCAAAAGGTTTTGATTTCGAGAGGTTTTGATTTCGAAAGGTTTGATTTCGAAAGGTTTTGATTTCGAAAGGTTTCATTTCGAAAGGTTTTGAAGGGGTTACCTTCAATGATTACGAAAGTTTTTGAGTTTCATTTCTTTCAGAGGTTTATAAATGGTTTTTTAAGGGGGATAATCCAGGCTTTCGACTAGGTCGAAAAGAAACCTTCTGACAAGGTCGAAAGGTAGGACCTTTCGACAAGGGCGAAAGGTATGATTTTGTGATGCTTTCAAAGAAAGGTTTTTGGAGGGGCTAACTTTGGATGTTTATATGCTTTTAAATTGGACTTCATTCGAAGGGTTTTAAAGGGCTGTATTTAGCCATTTTTCTTCAGTAAAACTTTGCTAAGTCGAAGGGGTTACTTCAAAAGGTTATAGCATAAAATACTTATCTTTGTTTGAATATGTATGGGGGATCCTTATACAAAATGAATGTTAATAAACCTTGGGGACACCGGGGTGGGTTTAATGTTTTCTATACACAGTTTGGGGTTACAAACATAAATATGCTTTTGAAAATATACATTAGGGCTACCAATATGTTTTTATTTAATTTAACCTAATTGGGGCTACCTATGGGAATAGGTTAAACAGATGGTGTACCTGGGGAAATTAAGTAATCACGTGGATCATGAATTTCTATAAATAATCATGGGGATCATAATGTTTTAGTTGGCCAAGTGATGGATTCTGGGTTAACCTATAAAAACCATGGAATGTGTAGTGGATAGCCCATCTCAAATTTCTAAAGTAAAGAATGTTTTGCCAAAGGTGGCTAGCCTTCGAATTTGGCACATAAGGGTTCATAGCCATCCTAGGAAAACTATGGGTTGTGCAGTGGATAGCCCACACCAACTTTTATAAAACAATGTAGGGTGGATAATCTGCATTTATTTTGGATGAATTTGGGACAGATAATCCTATTAAAATTTTGACGGATAGTCATTTCTAATGGTTTTAGAGGCGAACTCTAATAAATTGATTTTAGTTGGAAAATATAATAAATTTCTTTTAGATGGGATATTTAATGAATGGGTTGATGGGATATCTAATATATATGATTTATGGCTTTATTTCATATTATGTTAAGACTGATCATTTTGGGTGCAGGAGCATAGTAAATGATTTGAATGTTTTTTTTGGATACTAGTGAGGGGAAAACCCGTTCCCCTAAGCCACGTGGTCCCAGTAGCTATCTATTTATAATAAGAGATGATATGGGATTATTCATACCAAACTTATTGTCCAACTCTAAGTTTGCATTTCTCCACAAACTCTCGGGTACTAAAAAATTAAATTGAGTTGTCTGAGAGTGGGAGACTTTCAGATTTTTGGATGAATAGGCTTCTGAAGACGTGCAGAAGGAAGTATTAGCTACATAAGAGCTATTTTGTGTATTCCACTATGATGTACTAAGAACTGTAAAGCTCACATTTATTAGTTCATTGATCATCATAAGGGAACATCTTCATATGTCACTCTTATAGTATTTTGTACATGTATATGTGATTAGAACGTGGTTAACGTTTGGAATTATGTAATTAAATCTTAAATTGTGATTTACTTAAAATGAAAATTTTGTTTATTGGAATTTTAAATTTTTTCATATTCTTGTGTTCCAATGTATCAACATTAACTTTGCTGCATTCGGTCACGAAGAAATAACAACTACAGATGACTGCAGCATCACTAGCGGCTATTTTTGGGCCTCAAAAAGCGGGATGTTACAAGTTGGTATCAGAGCATGATTTATGTGCTTAAAAGGAATTTAAACCTTAAAATATTTTTAAAGCATAATCTAATGAATCTAAAATATGGTTCGGCTTGGGTAATCGTTATAGTAACGTATGTGTACTTTGCTATAAATACCTAAGTATGTATTCCCCACTCTCTTAGACTGTTCATCTATATCTTACCAAGATTGGATTTCAGGTAGTAGAGAAGTATGATATGGAGGCAGGAAATGGGAGAGTGAATCAAGGTGGGATACGCACCACAACACATAGAAATGTTCGACCTAATACTAGGAGCAACCAGGGTGGACAGGTAAATGAAAACCCAAATGCAAATGCTATTGTTGGTGCTGAGATCCCGCCGGTTGATATGGGGATAACATATCAGTTCTTCGTGAATATGATACAAGCTGGAGCATCGGCTGGAGTGGCTATAGGGAATTGTAAGCTAATCCGATGGCCCCAATTGGCAATAATTTGCCAAGATAAGCAGAGATTACGCTAGCCTTGGAAAAAATCCTTTTCTGGGAACCGAGGATGCAGTAGGAGTGGAGAATTGGCTATTGCATTGTGAGAGGATATTTGCAGATCTTAGCTTGACGGATATGCAAGAGAGGAGACTTGCTTCTAGGTGATTGCAGGGAGCAGTATTGTTTTGGAGGAACGGACTTACTATAGGAGAGCCAGAGGAAGACCTAATTTAGGCTGAATTTCAAAGGAGGTTCAAAGAAAGATTTTATCAGAGGTTGCCAAGCCAGCATTACTCAGGAAATTTGCAAATTTAGTCTAGGTGATAGATCGGTGATTGATTATGCTATAGAGTTTGATAAGCTGTCCCATTATGGATATGCTACTGTGGATACTGTCATTCGAAGGAATGATAAGTTTATCAGGGGGTTGTATCCTGAGATCTCCATAGCAACCATGCTAAACCTCTGGGATCCATGTCGTATTATTGTTGAGATGGCTATTCGGAATGAAGAGATGCTTTCTACTTCTAGAAAAAGGAAACCGATTGAGATCCAGAATTTTCAGGGCAAGAAGAGGAAATTCTTCAAGAAGAGAGGTTCCTAGTCGGGGGTAACAGCTAAGAAGAGCAAGGCTGAAATTGTTTGCTGCAAGTGTGATAAGAAGTGGCATTATGCTAATGAGTGTCGCTCGGGTGATGGAAGAACAATTACAGTGAGACCTTATGTGAAGTGCTACAACTGTAGCCAGATGGGGCATTTGAAGGACAAGTGTCCCTAGGCTGATAAGGCTGGAAAGGGAAAAGTCTTTGCGTTGGAGTCATCATCCTCGAGACCAGTAGCTGCTAAGAAAGGAAAAGCTATGATGGAAGGTATGCATATGATTCATAGTACTCCGTTTCAGATACTATTTGATGCTGGTGCATCACAATCATGTATATCTCAGCATTTGGTTAATTGTTTATGTCTGGAACCTTTATTACTTATTACTCCTTTAAGGGTTCCGAATCCTATAGGAGGGTATGCAACTACGGGAATGAGAAATGACCCATTAGAACTTGATTTGTTAGGTCATATGTTGCATGCAGTTTATATATCTTTGATTCTGTGGGTTTCAGGATCATATTGGGTATGGATTGGTTAGATAGATACGATGCTAGGATATTTTTCAAAGAGGGGAAAATATCATTAAAGCACCTAGCCATAACCGAGTTATTTGCTCAATAAGGAGTTCGAATGGAAATGCTTATGCGTTATTAGGTGCTATGAGAATGGAAGCAGAGTTGAAGCAAATTTATGTTGCAAGTTAGTTTGCGGATGTGTTTGAATCAGTTTTGGGATTGCCATCGAAAAGGGCAATCATGTTTCAGATAGATCTCGTACCGGGAGTTGAACCCATAAGTAGACTACCTAGCAGGATGGCACCAACCGAGATGAAGGAATTGAAGGTGCACTAGTGGAATTGGAAGGAAAGAATTTCATCAGGCTAAGCAATCCACCTTGGGGAACGGCCGCAGTATTTGTAAAGAAGCTAGATGGGTCGTTAAGGATGTGTATCACTATCGTAAGTTGAACGAGAGGACGATCAAGAATAGGTATCCTTTGCTGAGGATCGATGACTAGTTCGATTAGTTGAGTGGAGCCAGAGTGTTTTTCCAGTTAGATTTGGCGACGGGTTTCCATCAGCTAAGAGCGGAAAAGGACTGTATTGCTTTGACAATGTTTAGGACCAGATATATGTCTTACGAGTGGTTGGTTATGCCATTCGGGCTTACTAATGCGCCAGCTTTCTTCGTGGATTTGATGAACTGGGTTTTCCAAGAGCACTTAGATAGGTTCTTGTTGGTTTTTATCGATGACTTTTTGGTATATTCTAAGAATGAGAAAGATCATGAAGATCATGTTAGAATAGTGTTGGAGATGCTAAGGCAACATCAACTGAAGGCAAAGTTCTCCAAGTGCCATTTCTGGAAGAAGGAAATGAAGTTCCTTGGTTATGTAGTTTCCGAGGAAGGGTTAGTAGTTGTTCCGGATAAGACTGAGACTGTTAACAATTGGAAGAGAACAGAGATGATAAGTGAGATTAGAAGTTTTCTTAGTTTTGCAGGTTACTACCGAAGGTTCATTAAGGATTTCTCATGGATAGCGGCATCCTTGACTATGCTAACCAGGAAGGACGTGAAGTTTGCTTGGTCTGACATATGTGAGGATGCATTCCTTAAGTTAAAACATTTGTTAACCAATGCATCCGTGTTAGTAGTTCTAGATGGGAATTAGAGATTTGTGTTTACACGGATGCATGTAGTGCTGAGTTAGGTGCTGTGCTAATGCAGAATGGAATGGTTATTGCCTATGCTTCTAGATAGCTTAGACCGCATGAAGTGAGATACCATACTCATGATTTTGAGTTAGCAATGGTAATCTTCGCACTGAAGGTTTGGAGATATTATCTTTTGAGAGAAAGGTTTGAGCTATTTACGGTCATAAGTCTTTATGGTATTTATTCTCTTAGAAGGAGCTGAACATGGGACAGTAGAGATGGCGGGAGTTTGTTGCAGCTTATGATTTTAGCATCGAGTATACACCGCGAAAAGGAAATAAGTTGGTGGATGCGCTTAGCAGGAAACATCAGAATGTAGTGTTAGCTATGTTGGCTGAATGGAAAGACTTGGAAGCACTGGATGCTTGCAGTGTGCAGTTGAGGTCGAATGCTGGACTAGTCGGAATATCACCATGATGTCTTGTTTGGAAGTTCGACTAGTGTTGATTGAATGAATTGCTTTTAGTCCAGCGTTAGCCGAGAGGAATGGAAGGTTAGAAACTGAAGTCGAGATTAATGACTTAAAGGATTTTATTCTCGATCGCAAGGGTTGGTTGAGAAAGAAGGAATGATTATGTGTTCCAGATGTTGGAAACCTTAGGAAGGAAATTCTTAGAGAATGTCATCGATCGAAGTTTACAATCATCTTGGGGGAACCAAGATGTATCAGGATATGAAGAGAAGTTTCTTCTGGGAAGGAATGAAGAGGGATGTTGACTTATGGGTAAAACAATGTTTGAACTATCAGCAAGTAAAAGCCGAACATCAGAAGCCAAGTGGTTTGCTTCAGTCTTTGGATATTCTAATTTGGAAATGGGACTCGATATCCGTGGATTTTATTGACGGGTTTCCAAGGTTAAACCGGGGTAATGAAAGTATATGGATCATAGTGGACAGATTGACCAAAAGTGTCAATTTCATTCCGGTAAGGTCAACAAGGACGGCACCTGTTTTATCTAAGTTGTTCATGAAGAACATCATTAGACTGCATGGAATTCCTAGTAGTATCGTTAGTGATAGAGATGATTTGTTTACTAGCGAGTTCTGGAAGCGCCTGCAGAGTATGTTGGGCACTAAGCTCAAGATGAGTATCATTTATTATACTCAAACGGATGGGCAGACAGATAGAGTCAACAAGGTACTGGAAGATCTGTTGAGAACTTATGTGATGGATTTTAGTGATTCTTGGGAAGATCACTTGCACTTAGTAGAGTTTTCCTATAATAATAGTTATCAGACTACTATTGGACTTGCCTTTTTGAAGCTCTATATGAAAAGCCATGCAAATCACCAGCATGTTGGTTAGAGACCGGAGACAGATTGGTCCTCGGTCCAGATTTAGTGAGAGAGGCGATGGATAAGATCAAGTTGATACATGAACGAATGAAGGAAGCTCAGTCAAGGTAGAAGAGTTACGCAGACAAAATGCATAAGTACCTAGGGTTCTCAGTTAGAGATAGAGTTTTCATAAAGGTATCGCCGACGAAAGTGTAGTTCGGTTCAAGAAGACCGGGAAGCTAGCACCAAGATATGTTGGACCATTTTCTATACCAGAGAGGACTGGGAGACTCGCATACCGAGTAGATTTGCCGAGCAGTTTGGTCGGGGTCCACAATGTGTTTCATGTTTCTCATCTTAGGAAGTATGTTCATGATCCAGAAACTACCATCGCTCCGGCGGCACTGGAGGACGTAATGGTGGAACCAGATATGATTTTTGCGAGGCAACCAGTTCGTGTTGTGGCAAAAGATGAGAAGATGTTAAGAAACTAGACAGTCAAATTGGTGAACGTTCAGTGGAGAGACAACATGAAGGACTATACATGGGAGATAGAAGATAGGATTAGCGCTACTTTTGGGATGTTTTAGATGGTATGTTCCACATAAGGTTTATATAGAATTTGGCTGGTAGGTTATACTAGCTTTGCTTGCACGGGCTCTATGCCTTTTGTTTTGTCCTTACTGAAATTTCGAGGATGAAATTATTTAAAAGGGGAGACTGTGATTTTCTCTGAATTTTAATTAACATTATTCGGGATATTTAATTAGATGAATTAAATAGAATAATGTGAATAATTCGGAAGATGAGATTAATAGATCCAATGGCCGTGTCTTAATGAATGAACTAAAATAAGACTTAACTAAATTAAGAAGGAGAAATTTCCTAAGGGGTAAACATGGAAATAGGGCTACATTTCTTAGTATAGATCCCCCTCCACTTTAATAAATTTTCACTCTCTCATTCATAATTCCTCACTAACATTCTACCAGCCTTTAAAATCTCTAGGAAGAGCAATAAATTGAAGAAAAAGCTAAGAAATTAAAGATAAGAAATTATCTCATTCTCCAATTAACTAATCAAGATAAATAATCATGTTTATCATCTCATTTTCTATGTATGGATCGGTTATTGGTTATACCCGATCCAGGTTCGTGATTTTGGTTAGGATATAACTTAAATATTTGTTTAGATAAGGCTTAGGTGTTTTAAAATATAAATGGGATAATTAACACGTTTTATTCGATTTTAGTTAAATTCAGAGATTTTTGATCTTCATATGCTTTGAAATTTTAATTTGTTGAAGTATATGATTTATAAGAATTTTGGTGATTTTTGAGAATTTTTCCCTTAGTGGTTAACTAAGGTAATCAAATTAGTTAAGCCTAAGGGCTAAAATGCAATATTGCTTCCACCTTGGTCAAAGCCGGAGGGAAATTGCTTTCAAAAATTGATTTGGGGAAGAAGTATAGTGTTTTAAGAAAAAGGTTGACTTGGTATATTTTTTACTATTTTAAAGCATATGTGGAATCCCATTGACCAATCAAATTAGACAAGCAAGATAAAACATCACTTCAGTTGGCCCAGATGTTCCCTTCGACTCCAAGAGCATATTTTATCCCTTCGTCTAAGTCGAAGGGTAGGAATGGTAACAAAGGGAAGAGAGGTGAAGGGTCGGGGAGTTGCTTCCCTTGCTTTCAGCTGAGACGAAGGGGGTACTTCAATTCTATAAATTTTTATAAAAATACTAAGTTTTATAAGATCAAGGAGAGGCCATGAAGAGGATCTTCAAAAGCCAAAACCTCCGAGATTTAATGTTTTAAATGCTTTCCAGAAAGATTTTAATATCTTTCAACAAAGTCGAAGGGTAAACCTTCTGACAAGGTCGGAAGTATACTTCCGAAGGGTTGGTTCCAACACCAACACTTCATTGTTTTTGAATGATTTCGAAAGGTTTTGATTTCAAAGGTTTTGTAGGGGTTACCTTCAACGATTGCGAAAGGTTTTGAGTTTCATTCCTTTCGTAAGGTTTATAAATTGTTTTATAAGAGGGGATACCCCAGGCTTTCGACTAGGTCGAAAAGAAACCTTTCGACAAGGTCAAAACGTAAGATTTTTTGATGCATTCAAAAGAAAGGTTTCCGGAGGGGTTAACTTTGGATGTTTATTTGCTTTCAAATGGGACTTCGTTCGAAGGGTTTTAAAGGGCTGCTTTTAGTCATTTTTCTTATGTAAAACTTTGCTAAGTCGAAGGGGTTACTTCGAAGGGTTATAACATACAATACTTATTATCATGTGAATATGTAAGGGGGATCCTTATATAAAATGAATGTTAATAAAACTTGACGACACCGAGGTGGGTTTAATGTTTTCGATACATAGTTTGGGGTTACACATAGAAATATGCTTTCGAAAATATACATTGGGGGCTATCAATGTATTCTTATTTAATTTAACCTAATTGAGCTACCAAAGGGAATAGGTTAAACATGTGGTATACCTGAAAAATATAAGCAATCATAAGGATCATGAATTTTTATATATAATCATAGGGGTCATGATGTTTTAATTGGCCAAGTGATGGGTTCGTGGTTAACCTTGGAAAACCATGGAATGTGCGTTGGATAGCCAATATCAAATTTCTAAAGTAAGGAATGTTTTGCCAAAGGTAGTTAGCCTCGGAATCTAGTACCCAAGGGTTCATAGTCATCCTAGGAAAGCTATAGGGTATGCGGTGGATAGCTCACACCAACTTTTACAAAACAATGTACGATGGATAATCTCCATTTATTTTGATGAATTTGAGATGGATAGTCCATTAATGTTTTGACGAATAGTCATTTTAAAGGTTTAAGAGGGGAACTCTAATAAATTGATTTTAGATGGAAAATCTAATAAATTGCTTTTAGATGGGATGTCTAATGAATGGGTGGATGGGATATCTAATATATATGCTTTATGGCTTTATTTCATATTATGTTAAGACTAATCATTTTGGGTGCAGGGGCATAGTAAATAATTTGCATGTTTATTTGGATAATAATGAGGGGAAAACCCTTTCCTTTAAACGGTATGGTCTCACTAGTTATCTATTTATGATAAGAGATGATATAGGATTATTCATACCAGACTTATTGTCTGACTCGAAGTTTGTGTTTCTCCATAATCTCTCGGGCACTCAAAAATTAATTTGAGTAGTCCGAGAGTGGGAGACTTTCAGGTTTTTGGACGAATAAGCTTCCAGAGACATGCAGGAGGCAGTAGTAGCCATATATGAGCTATTTTGTGTATCCCGTTGTGATGTACTAAGAACAATAAAATTCATATTTATTAGTTCTCTGATCATCATAAGGGGACATCTTCATATGTCGCTCTTATTGTATTTTGTACATGTATATGTCATCTGAACATGGTTAACATATGAGATTATGTAATTAAATCTTAAATTATGATTTGCTTGAAATGAAATTTTTTGTTTATTGGAAGTGTAAAATTTTTCCTTATTCTTGTGTTCGAATGTATCAATAATAACTATGCCGCATTCGGTCGCTAAGAAATAACAACTACAGATGAATGCTGTTCCAGTAGCGGTTAGTTTTGGGGCTCAGAAGACAGGATATTACAGGTAGCTAGCCCACTTGGCCCTGACAAGTCGTCCTATTTTAGTCATTTCAAATTGGCACAAGTGCTAGGGTCATCCATCGTCGTTCTCTTTCTTCAAATCTAGCAATCTTTACCAAATCCAACCACTTCATTCTGGATCATCAACCACGTAGTTGTTAAAGTGAATCCAACATTGGCAGAGAGTATGCCAATGAGAGGACCCGGTCTCTTCAACAACCAAACATCATTTTTCACACCGGTTGGTTCTTTTACGTTTCAAAACTGAGTCGTATATGAATTCAAAATATTATGTTCAATTCAAAATATCATTCATTTCAAAATCATCATATTTACCCAAAATATGTCATTTTCACTTGAAAATACCATTTCAAATTCCAATTTAGGTTATAACCTCATTTAACCACATTTGCATTTAAATCAATGATTTAATTATAAACATCTCAACCTTGCACGGGTTGAAAATTTTAAAAATAGTTTAAATAGTTTAAATAGTTTGATATAAAAGGGTTTGAATATTGAAAATAATTTATATAGTAAAATAGTTTGGAAAATCTAAATAATTTGAATATTAAAAAATAGATTATAAACAGTTTATTTAAAATAATTTATTTTTGAAACTAATACCAAATCAAACTGTTTCTTTTCATTTCCACCAATTTAGAACCCATGTCTAAATTTTGAATCAACAAAACTCAATTTCAAATCTTTCAATTTAATTGACTCAATTTCAATTTAGTTTCAAATCCACTTGATTTCAATTTCAATTCGAAATAACTTCAATTTCCAAAAACATTCATTTTTAACTTCAAATTCAATTCCAATTTTAGTTTACCGATTTAAATAACTTAAATCAAATTAACCACATTATTCAATTTCTAAAATACAAATCTTTAACATAATTAAATTTTCAAAATTAAAGTCATATATCGATTAGTACTTCACATTTCCAATTCGATTCTTTAAAGCAATTTCTTTTAACCCGTTTAAATTTCACTTGTCAAAGCTCCTATTCAATTCATATAAATCCATAATTTATTTATTTTAAAACAATGTCATTAAATCAAAATCTAAATTCAAGATTTTTAAAACCGTTTAATTTTACAAATCCGGTGTCCGTATATAATTTTCTACCCTATGGCCAAGTGATCAGTTAATTCAGTTCTAATTACATGGATGGATATATATCATTTCAACCCTATGTATATCATTTCAACCTGTTTCTTAGTTTATTTGAAATAATTCAGCTGACAATTTATATGGTGTTAAATAAATAATAGGACAACAACAGAGATTTATCCAAAAATAAATAAACAGCCATGCATCCAACATCAATTAATAGGCATACAATAACAATCAACATCGAATTCAATCAACATATCCCAACAGTTTCAAATCATCGACTGTCGATTGTTAACATGCAATTAAATTTAAATATTAACTTAAATGTCAATTTAACTCAATTTCAATTCAAATGTCAATTTAAACTACAAAATAGCAACCAATAATTTTTTTATAACTTCATAAATTTAATTAAACCAATATAATAAAATTCAGTATTGCGTGAGTGGGTTAAATGACTCACCTTCGATTTCTAGTCAATTTAAAATCCAAATAAAGCCTAAAATTTGAACAGTCTCAGAATCCAACCAAACTAGTTACACGTCGTTCGAAATTTTGAAACGATCGCAATGGAGAAAAGCATGCGTAAACCCGAGCTTGTATGCAAAAGTTATTACTGCTTAAAGATTTGAATATTGAAATTAAATTAAAATTAAAACAAACGGCGAATCCGTAAAATCATACCCTCCTCAACTCTAGCTCATGCCCTAGCCCGCTTAAGCCTCGATCAAGAACCCACGGCTGCAACTAACAAACCTCCTGCCACGCTGCCTACAAGTGCCGCCACCACGATCTGTCCATGTCACGCCACTCCTCGGCCCACGTCGCAGCCCCCATGGCCACGCGGCTAAGTCCGAACACCACCATCATCAGTCCGCGCACTACATTTTAGTGTTATTTCTGGACATTCTGGCAACCTACGACCCAAACTAATACCATAGATCTACCATGATGATCACCCTCCGCAAGCCTATAACTCCCGATCGTTGACTGGTCGGAGATCCGCCGTTAATCCAAAACCCTAGAACGGACGACCAAAAATGATCATCGATTTTTGGACAAATGGAGCCTCCAATCCAACAACAAATTGCAGGGAGAGATTGCGTTCGTCGATAGCTTTCCAAGGTATCAATTATATATGGTATGAAGAGTTTGAATTTTCGGTATTATTTTGAATTTGCAATTAGATTTTGAGATGTCTGCCATTGTGAAGGAACATGTAATGGAACATATAGATAGAAATTGTACGTACAAACAATGAATATAAGAAGCTACTAGGGTTTATAATAGCTTATATATAGGCATAGATGGATAAGAATGGATTGAACAGATCGAATTGGGTCGAAATGATAACAACGACCTGAAAAATCTGTTTCGCTCCCAAAATGAAAATAGCTCATCAAATAAATCAAAATATATGTTTTCGATATTTTTAAATTCAGTAGAACTATTTTCTAGCCCTAATTTCATTGTATATAGAAGTTGGCTTTTAAAATCAGATTATATTCATTTAAATTCTATTAATTGATTTTCACGCGTTTCGAGCTCGCACGATCAAATGATAAGTCTGATCGCTATGAAACTTGAAATCCTATAAAAATTCGTTATTATGGATCCGGTGAGACTAGATTCGTCGAAATCCGAGAAAGTGCCCAATAGGCTAATTTTACACGTCAGTTAAATAAATTATGATTAAATTGATTAACCACTATTAAATTATAAAGGTAAATTTAATATTTTTCATCATTTCTGTTTATACATAAATTAATAATCTTTTAATAGTAAATAGTCCACGCTAAATCAAAGATTTAAATTATAAATTAGCTTCAGCATTAAATTACAACCGAAATAAAACCATTCGTTATAATTTAAATTCCAAAAATCTTATTTAATTTAATATATTTAATTATCCAAAATAGGGTCGTTACAATCTTCCGCACTCAAACCTTTTCGTCCCCAGAAAGAAACAAGAAAGAATCAAGAGGTTTGGTAAGTTTTATTCAAAATAGTCAATTATAAAACAATTAAACTTACATATTTAGGTTTAATAAAATTTTGAAAACAACTCAACTTCTACAAAAAAATCTACGTACTAAATTTAAGGAAAATTTCGACAGAGTCCCCTTTGCACGGTTAGGTCCGGAAAATAATAATATCAATAATTACGATATATATACCATATTTTAATAATAAAATTATCCCAAACCATGGGAAAAACAATAAAATACCGTTTCAAAAACCGTAATCTGAAAAGGTACCTATTTGTCAGGCAAACAAACTTTATTTATGAAACCAAAAGCAGTAGTTATTGCTTCTATAAACCCGTATTTGACTTACATAATCCAAAAGAGTTAGAACTATGTAAAAAGAGAAATATATTAGTTGTTTCAATTAATAATACAAACAACACGTCATAACAATAGTCCTATGCAAACAAAACAGCACAACCATCATATACAACAAAAGAATTCATCATACATCCATCGCTATCAAAACAAATGTTTTGTGCAGGTTTAGACACTTTTCATCGTACAAAAATGATAAATAAACTACCAAGTATAACTTACGATCAACAGCCTTCGATAATTACTTAATAGATTATTCACACAACCTTAAACAAACTGAAGTATCATTTTCCAAACATCCCATAAGCCAAATAACAATGAATTTTAAATATTACTTAAGTTTATTCTATTGGTTTCTCTTTTTTTTTCACTGTTTACTTTCATTTATATTCATTCATTCATACAATGTCATTATTTTTCATTTATTTACTTACATAAAAATTTTCCATTCAATATTTGAAATCATCAATAAATCCATTCGTAAAGTATTACATTTGTTTCTTTGCATTTTAATTCACATTTACTATTTACTTACATACTCGATTTCCATTTAATATTCATATTCATTCATGAATCATTTCATCTTAAATTTCTTAACATTTTTTTATTCTCATTTACTTCTTCATATATAGTATCATTTAATATTAAAACTAGTCATGAATCATTTCAACATTTTCTTTAAGTTTACAATCACTTTTTATTATTCAATTTAATTATTAAGCATTTCAAAACATCAACTTAAGTCTGTAACATTTCTTGTAACATCTTATTTTATCATTTATAAACATATGTTCATTTTGAATCATTTTTTTACTTAAGCTTTTACTTGTATAATATTCTATTACATATTCATTTTTTAATATTTCAACTTTTTAAACTTTACTGGTATGTTTTATATAAGTTTTAGAATGTAATTGAATCTTATACAAATTTATCTTATTCATTTTAGTTAACAAAAATGTTCAACGGTTTATGACTTCTTAATTTTCATTATCCTTTAATTTAAAAGTGACAAATCTCCAATTTCTTTATGGTTCCATTAAATACTCAGCTCTTAATTTCTTTTTTCTCATTTTGAAAGTTTCCAACTATTTAAAATTTAACTTTATTTCTATAACTCAAAATCATTAATTAATAGGAACTTAAGAATTCAATACCAGGTTCATTTCTAATCACTTAGAAATAACTTACACTTTTATCCTTTATATATATCCAATCATATTTAAAAATTTAAAAATTAAAATTGTTTCACCAAACAACTATGTAGCAAAGCTACTATAGTGGTCTTTCCACTTTGAAACTCGAAAATGAAAGTCAATTATGCCGCAATCATCACCGAAATTATTTTCCAGCGATAGAAGAGGGGAGTATAGAATTTGTTTCCTTTCAAAAAATTCTTTAAAAGCATTTCTTTCAAGTTCCTTTTTTAAAACATTTTGAAGACATTTTTATTTGCAAATGCTTTCAAATAATACTAATATTATACTCCAAAATCTTTGAAAACAAATTTCAGAACTCCAAAACTTAAATTCTCAAATTTCCAATTAAATTCATTATATTGGTAAATCATATTTTAGCAAACATATTTATGAACTTACATTTTATTATAACATGCAGTAGTTAACAGTTCTAAAAAAATGACTAACAAACAATAAATGACAATAATTAAATATTACCATTTACTAACAACCAACACAACAAAATAAATTTATGAAAAATTATATGCATACACACACACACACACATATACATACATATATATACACACACAAAATACAATACTAGGTAAAATTATTTCGTTTACCTATTTTTAAAACAATATTGTTTCGCCCATAATGTCACATGCACCGATCATAATTTATAAATACTCAACAGAACAAGTTAACACAATACAAAACATTTTGTAACACTAACAAATATGCTCTCTTATACATATACACTCAAACTCATTCTAGGATTTTAGTTACCCTATCTCTAATGAGTTACCCTAAATAAGCTAAGGTATCCCTAAACCAAAGCTCGGATACCAACTGTGACGATCCACTTTTTTGGACGATTTAAATCGAAAATAAACCACACATGTCTCACTCAAACCATTCAAAAGGAGGATTGTTATTGTAGTTTAATAAGAAAATAAGTGGAAAGAAAGGAAACAAAATATAGAATCTCGCAGCGGAATGACAAAATATAATAATCAAATAAACAGTTCATGAAGCTGTTTTACAACATACATTTGATTACACAAATTTACAACATAATTAGAGTACAATCAATAACATACCAGAATGATGCAACAGATAAATACTAATAATATAATATACTAAATTCCGTCCTCATTCTCAAAAATAATGTCTTTAAACACTGAAAAACTCAGTCTGACCCGAGCATAATGAAAAAAAAAACACTTGAGTTAGAATTAAAAAGTTCTTATATAAGTTAAATCAACAGCAAATAAATACGAGTGTGATAGCTTCAGAGATGTTTATGGGATCTTGCATCTCCTATCCAGTGTATACGTGCATGCAATAACTAAAGAGATATTATGGGATTTTCCATCTCCTAAGGAATCGTTAAACTATTTATATGCAGTAAGATACGCTATATATAATGTCTAATCAGTAAACTAAATATTTTCTTAGTGTTAAGGCTTTACATTGATCCCTCTTAACACATTTTTAAGTAGGTAGTCTATGCAGGTCCTGTAACACAACCAATAACATCGGTAGCCAGTGAGTCCCCTATAGGTACCATACTAAAACAAAATTGCAGTTGCCGCGAATAAGGATAAAGAGTATGACAAGGCACGTGAGGCAATGCCCAAAGTAGGATACTACTAGTTCGGGTCGTAGGGCTGGCGGTAACACATTGTAGCTACGACCGCCCACCGCGTCCAACACCCCCAAAATCAAACAATCAAGGTGCACTGATCGAGCCAACATCAATAGTAATATGAAGAGGTGTGTCCGTTAGGGGTAGCTAGTCCACTTGGCCCTGATAAGTCATCCCATTTTAGTCATTTAAAATTGGTATAAGTATCGGGGTCATCCATCATCGTTCTCTTTCTTTAAATCCAACAATCGTTCACCAAATCTAACCACTTCATTCTGGATCATCCACTACGTACACAGTTGCTAAAGTGGTTCCAATATTGATAGAGAGTATGCCAATGATAGGACCTGGTCTCTTTAACAACCAAAAGGTCATTTTTCACAACGGGTTGGTTCTTTTACGTTTCAAAACTGGTTCATATTTGATATCAAAATATCATATTCAATTCAAAATATCCTTCATTTCAAAATCATCATATTTACCCAAAATATGACATTTTCACTTGAAAATACCATTTCAAATTCTGATTTATGTTATAACCTCATTTAACCACATTCACATTTAAATCAACAATTTGAATATAAACATCTCAACCTTGCACATTTTGAAAATTTAGAAAATAGTTTGAATAGTTTAAATAGTTTGATATGAAAAGGGTTTGAGTATTGAAAATAGTTTAAATAGTAAAATAGTTTGGAAAATATAAATAATTTGAATATTAAAAAAATAGATTTTAAACAATTTATAATAAAATAATTTGTTTTTGAAAATAATACCAAATCAAACTGTTTCTTTTCATTTCCACCAATCTGGCACCCATGTCCAAATTCTGAATCAACAAAAATCAATTTTAAATCTTTCAATTTAATTGAAACAATTTCAATTTAGTTTCAAATCCACCTGATTTCAATTTCAATTCGAAATAACTTCAATTTCCAAAAACGTTCATTTTTAACTTCAAATTCAATTCCAATTTTAATTTACTGATTTAAATCACTTAAATCAAATTAACCTCATTGTTTAATTTTTAAGATACAATTTTTAAAATAATTAAATTTTCAAAATTAAAGCCATATATCAATTATAACTTCACATTTCCAATTCGATTCTTTAAAACAATTTCTTTTAAACCGTTTCAATTTCACTTTTCAATGCTTGAATTAGAAATAATTCAATTCATATAAATCCACAATTCATTTACTTTAGAACAATGTCATTTAATCAAAATCTAATTTTAAGATTTTTAAAACCGTTTAATTTAACAAATCCGATATTCGTATATATAATTTTCTACCATATGGCCAAGTAATCAGTTAACTCAATTCTAATTACATGGATGGATATAAATCGTTTCAATCCAAAATTAAATGACATAGATATATATCATTTCAACTAATTTCTTAATTTATTTAAAATAATTCAACCGACAATTTATAGGATGTCAAATAAATAATGGGATAATAATAAAGATTTATCCAAAAATAAATAAAAAACCATGCATCCAACATCAATTAATAGGCATACAATAACAATCAATATCGAATTCAACCAACATATCACAACAGTTTCAAATATCGATTGTCCATGTTTAACAAGCAATTAAATTGAAATATTAACTTAAGTGTTAATTTAACTCAATATAAAATTCAATTTCAATTCAAATGTCAATTTAAACTACAAAACAGTGACCAACAAATTTCTTATCACTTCATAAATTTAATTTAATTAACATAAGAAAATTTAGTATTGCATGAGTGGTTTAAATTATTTACCTTCGATTTCTACCCAATTTAAAATCCAAATTAAGCCCAAAATTTAAAGAGTCTTTGAATCCAACCAAACTAGTTCCATGTCGTCCAAAATTTTGATACGATCGCAATGTAGAAAGCTGTGCATGAATCCGAACTCGTATGCAAAAGTTATTTATGTTTGGAAATTTGAGTATTAAAATTAAATCAAAATTAAAACAATGGGAAAATCTGTAAAATCGTACCCTCCTCAACCCTAGCCCGTGCCCTAACCCGCTTCAGTCTCGATTAAGAAACAATGGCCGCAACTAACGAACCTCCTGTCGTTCCACCTACAAGTGCCACCACCGCGATCCGACCATGCAACGCCACTCCTCGGCCCACGCCACAGCCTCCAATGGCCATGCGGTCACTCCAAATGCTACCATCATCAGTCCGCCGCTGCCTTTTAGTGCTATTTCTGCGATTCTGGCAAACTACGACCCAAACTAATACATAGATCTACTCTATCGATCAACATCTATAAGCCTATACCTCCCGATCGTCGATTGGTCGATGATCCGCCTTTAATTCAAAAACACAAGCAACAGACGGCTGAGAAAGATCGTCAATTTCTAGACAAATGGATTCTCCAATTGAAAAACAAATTGCAAAGATAGATTGCGTTCTTCGAGAGTTTTTCAACGATATATAATTTGATATGGTTTGAAGAATTTGAATTTTCAATTTGATTTTGAATCTGCAATTAGCATATGAGATGTCTGCCATTAAGAAGGAACATGTAATGGAATAGATAGATAGAGATTGTACGTACAGACAATGAAAATAAGAAGCTGCTAGGTTATAACAGCCTATATATAGACATAGATGGATAAGAACGGAGGGAATAGATCGAATTGGGTTGAAACGATAACAACGACCCGAAAAGCACGTTTCGTTCTTGACATGAAAATAGGTCATCCAATATATCGAAATATATGTTTTCGATATTTTTGAACTCAATGGAATTAGTTTCAAACCCTAATTTCATTGTATATAGAATTTGGCTTTTAAAATCAGATTATATACATTTATATTCTATTAATTGATTTCCACGCATTTTGGGATTGCCTATAATAATTTACTATTACGGATCCGATGAGACTAGTTTCGTCGAAATACGAGACAGTGGCCAAAAGGCAAATTTTACAAGGTAATTAAATAAATTATTATTAAATTAATTTAATTAATAATCTTTTATTATTAAATATTCCATGCTAAATCTAAGATTTAAATTATAAATTAGATTTAGCGTTAAATTACAACTGGAATAAAACCATTCATTATAATTTAAATTCCATAAATCTTATTTACTTTAATATTTTTATTTACCAAAAATATGAGTCTTTACAATCTCCCTTACTCAAAAAATTTCGTCCCCAAAAGAAACAAGAAAGAATCAAGAGGTTTGGTATGTTTTATTCAAAATAGTCAATTTACAACCAACTAAACTTACATATTTAGGTTAATAAAATTTAAAAAATAACTCAACTTCTACAAAGAAATCCTAAGTCCTAAATTTACTGGAAATTTCGACAAAGTCTCCTTTGCATGATTAGGTCCAAAAAATAATAATATCAATAATTACAATATATATACCATATTTTAATAATAAATATCATTGGAAAAAAAACCGTAATCCAAAAACGTTTCTAATTGTCGGACAAACTAATTTTATTTATAAAACCAAAAGCAGCAGTTATTGCTTCCATAGACCTATATTTTACTTACATAATCCAAAAGAGTTAGAATGATGTAAAAAGAGAAATATATTAGTCGTTTCAATGAATAATACAAACAATACAACATAACAACAGTCCTGTGCAAACAAAACAGTACAACCATCATACACAACAAAAGAATTCATCATACATCCATCGTAATCAAAACAAATGTTAGTCCAAGTTTAGACATTTTTCATCGTACAAGGATGATAAATAAACTAGCAAGTGTAACTTACGCTCAACGGCCTTCGATAATTACTTAATAGATTATTCATACAACCTTAAACAAATTGAAGTATCATTTCCCAAACATCCCATAGCCAAATAACAATGAATTTTAAATATTATTTAAGTTTATTCTATTAGTTTCCCTCTTTTTTCCATCATTTACTTTCATTTATTTTCATTCATTCATACAATGTCTTTATTTTTCATTCATTTACTTACATAAAAAATTTCCATTCAATATTTGAAATCATTAATAAATCCATTCTTAAAGCATTACAATTCGTTCTTTGCAGTTCAATTCACATTTGTTATTTACTTATATACTCGATTTCCATTTAATATTCATATTGATTCATGAATCATTTCATCTTAAGTTTCTAAACTTTATTATTCTCATTTGCTTCTTCATACATAGTATAATTTAATATTAAAATCAGTTATGAATCATTTCAACATTTTCTTTAAGTTTATAATCAATTACTTAAATAGTATTCACTTTTACCATTCAAATTAATTATTAAGCGTTTCAAAACATTAACTTTTTTCTATAACATTTCTTATGACATCTTATTTTTTTTCATTTATAACATATGTTCATTTTGAATCGTTTTTGTTACTTAAGCTTTTACTCGTATAATTGATTGTGTCGTGCGATGTCAAGTACTACATTAAAGATAGTCAATTATGGTTGGTATAAATACTTCCCCTTATTTTATGATTAAACCCATGATGATGCTTTATTGATTTGGTTTAGATTTTTATTTGGGAAATTGCAAGGGCACAATTCTTTTAAAGGGGTATGTAACGACCCGCAAATTTTACACTATTAATATAAATTAATTAAATATTAATTTTTAATTAAAAAATGAATTTGGTGTCGTGCTTATAATTGTAGTGAAAGCCTTTCCGAGATAATAAGCTTGGTATATAATTTTAAAGGATTTAGATTTACGTTTTGCAAAATAAAGGCATCATAGTGTTGAAATGGAGTACGTGGCTACTTTTGGGCCAAATGGTTACGGATAACTACGCTCATCACGTTTCCTATATAAATACTGCTTAAAACCCCTAGAGTGCAGCTGTTAGATCAGTCTCTCTTCCGTAATCCTAAAATTTCTCTTAATATCATTTTAATAGCAAATGATTTCTTTACTTACAATAGAATTCAAACTATCTAATACCCATCGAATTATACATCGGGTGGTCGTTTGTCATAAAAGTGCTCGAATCAACGAGAAATCACATTCAAAGTTGCTAGTGGTGAAACTTAAGGGGATGAATTGGGCGTTTCCAATTCGGACGATGATTGGATAAATTGGAAGCATGGTGTCAAAGAGCTCGAAGAGAGGAGTTGAACGCTAGTGGTGGCACTTCATATCATGGCTGGAGTTGATTTCAATGTTCAGGGCAAGGTTTTGACCATCGGGATTTGCAATGATGGCTGGTGAAGACGAAGGTGGTGACAGCGCGTTCAAACGGTGGTGTAGAGTTGTGATGTGACAACCCGACTTTTCTCCATAGAAAGTCGTATCATCTTTCAGAAAGAAAGGTATAGAAAAGAGAAAGGAAAGAAGAGAAAGAAGAAACAACACCAGAATCTCAACCGCGGAACGAATAAATTATATTAATAACATAAGTATTACATAGTATGCAACATCTATTAGAGTTATATAGCATAAACAACACATACTAGATAGTTATAAACATCTGTCCAGTTATTACAACTCAATACACCTCAACAAAGAGATACCAACATAGAGAACACACATCGGAATCTATATATCTAAGCCGAAGCCTCCTGCTCCATTGCTCCTCCATAATTCGTCAAAGCTAACCTGAATCCCTTGGCTACTTGTAAAAATTTGAGTACCCAAGAGTTTAAGAAAAACAGAAATAAACTCCTAGTCAAACATGAGTCTGGTGTGAGTAACAGGTTAAGGTTGCTTAACATCAAAAACCATTTGAAAAGAAAGGTATCACGTAAGACTTCCCACACATAAACATGGAAAAGTTTTTACCTTACTATAACCAAAACATTTGATAGGAAATCCAATGATATTATAATAGTGTCTAGGGTTTTCAAATAAATAAGAAATTGCCGAAAATTTACATTCATTGAATTCCTGCTACTAGCCACAAAAGTAGGTAATACAATCAAAACCGTTGGCACTTATTGGATTTTGGATTCCATATAATGGTAGGGCTACGGGGGTACCGCCCGTCACAGTACGTGGCCTAGATCACCGTACCGAGGAGCCACCCTAACTCCCCTACAACACATAGCCGGGACCATTCCTTACTGAACAGTCCCGAACAAGACAACCCCACAGTTGTTTACAACCAAATGCCCACACAGCTGAATAATAAGGGACTTCTAGACAGAGGTAAATCTCGTCCTACTTGGCATGACCCACTTAACCTTGCTGCACCTCCCATGTTTTAGCCATTCCCAGTCGATGAGGCTTGAGGCTATGATTACCTTTAGAGAACACATCTCTTAGAATGCTCACCGTCCTCCTGACGATGTTCTGAAAGCATTCAATCCATACAAGTTCGTTCCGGGTTCGAATGAAACCGAAGGCATTATCTCGTTACACTCATTTTGGAATCACCCTCAGGGTCAACAACGATAACCCTTGCACTCTGAATCTTCATCTTCACTTGAGATTCACGACCTATCGTTAATTTGGATCGATGTGGTTTTCAGATATCCAAATATGGAAGCCCGATCCCGGTCTCATCGCAATCCAAAACGTGTCTTTTAAGTCCAAGTTGTTTTAAAGTTAAAACAATTCAATTCAATATTATCTATATACGCACAAATAGATAATTCACATATCACAATAGATAATTAACATTTATCATCATAAACAGATAATTCACATTATCGTCACAATGCAACCGAAACATCCATATCACACAACCTCACTTATCTCATATCTGACATCTCAACTATTCAGGGCAATCAATATCAATCAACATTCATAAGCAATGACTTATTAATCACCATCCCATAATTAATTTAAAATGAATTAAATTAATTACTTCTTCCCTGATTAATTTAAAATAAATTAAATTAATTACTTCATTACATAAATCTTGCTTACATATCCATTAATTAATTACAAATCAATCAATTAATTACCCCCAACAAATTACCCTAAATTAATCACCCTTGGTTAATTATCTTTTAATTACATTCAAGTAATTAGCCTTTAATTAATTCCACAAATTAACTATCTCAAACCAAATTCAGCAATTAACCTTTTAACTACTTCATTAATTAATTAATTATAATTAATTAATTAATCCTTAATTAATTACATTAATTAATTCCATCATTGATTAATTGTTCTTAATTAATCAATCCTTAATTACATCATTAATTATATAAATTAATGATCCTTTAATTATTATTTTTATTTATAATTACCCTATTTAAATTAATTACATTAAGTCATTAATCATAAATTAAACCATATTGATTAATCACTCTTGATTAACACATTCAGTAATTAACTACCTCTAATTACATCATTAGATAAATTAATTACTCCTTAGTTAATTATCTTTAATAATTATTCTTTAATTAACTACATTTATTAATCACCCTACATTAATTTCACTAAGTAATCAATTATCCTTAATTAATTACATCTCTTAATTATCCTCAATAACTTTATTAATCAATTCTAAATTAATTACACTAAGTAATTAATTTTAATTACTTCCTCTAAGTAATTATTCTTCATATGAATTACACAAAGTAATTAATCTATGAAAACTCTTCCATTCTTAATTATCCTTCAGTTTAATTACATCCAGTAATTGTCTTCTTAATTACTTCACTAAGAAATTTTTCTTGAGTAATTACTTCTTAAATTATCCAGTGATTATCTTAAAATAATTAAACTTAATAAATTAACTTAAACTAATCAAAATAAACCTAATTAATTATAATTAGTAATTAATTTCTTAATTACTTCCATTAAGTAATTACATTTAGACAATTTACAATTGATTATCTTTAAATTAATTAATCTAATTAATTATTAAAATTAATCACATTAATTAATTATTAAATAATCCTAAGTTAATGATCTTCATCAACCATTAACAAATCTTTAATTACTTCTCTAAAGTAATTAACCGAGATTAATCATTATTATTTACAAATTGATATACCTATAAACCCATTATGTAACAACCCGCATATTTATCGATTTTTATATTTAAATATTTTATTTAAATATTTTATCGTTAATCGGATTTTGGTCCGAAGCAACTTTTTGCAAATGGTCAAATTAGGACTCGAGACCACTTCCATTGAGTTGGAAACGTCGTTTGCAATCTTCTAAGTATAAACATTGATATGTTTGGGGTTAGTGGAATTTCACCACTTTTTCACTCGAGCCTTTGGTTTGGACTTTTAGCCCATTAGGCCCAAGTTCCACCCCCTTCTTCTTCATTGCTTCATTTCATTTCCTAACACTAAAGCTTCAACAAAAATGGTGAATGGAATGAGAAATTAAAACTCCAAAGTCTTTGTTTTATTGCAACTCCAACATTCAACTCCAAATTCAAGAAGAAGACATCGGATTCAAGCTTGTGGTTGCTTCTCCATTTGCCTTCAAGCTTTGTTCTTCATTTTCATTGGGTTTTGGAGCAAAGGTGAGATTTTTATCTCACAATTCTAGACTATAACTATATTGGACTGTTGGGAATGATTCCCCATCACTTTAGCATGTATATTTGCATTTGGTTTGGATTGGATTGACGAAAAACTCCAATTTTTAGTTGTTTGGTGAACTTCCTGAGCTTAGGTCGCTCTACCCAGGTATAGGTCGCTCGGAATCATTAGCTCGCGCGTGTGGAAAAGTCAAGGCCTGCATATTTCGTTTGCCTCGGATTTAGGTCGCCTCGGATTTAGGTCGCCTCGGATTTAGGTCGTAGGTCGTTGGACTTTAGGTCGTTCGCGTATAGGTCGTTCGGCCTTGCCTGCCTCATTAGGTCGTGGGACCTTAGGTCGTAGGTCGTTAGGCTTAGGTCGTTAAGTCGTTCCCTCTGTTGGAAACGTCTCCTCGGCCTTAGGTCGTTAGACCTTAGGTCGCCCCCCCTAGGTCGTTAGACCCTGAGTTGTTCCGCCTTCATTTAGGTCGCATACTCCTTTAGGTCGCATGACTCCCATCCCTTTAGGTCGTTGGACCTTGTTTTCCTTAGGTCGTTGGACCCTATTTCCTTTAGGTCGTATGACCCACTAGGTCGCTTGGCCCCTTAGGTCGCGACACCTTTAGGTCGTGTTACCTATATACCCCTAGGTCGAAAGACCTTAGGTCGTGCACCTTTAGGTCGCGAACCCTATTAGGTCGCGAACACCTTTAGGTCGCGAACCACTTTAGGTCGCATGACCTCGTCTCCGTTAGGTCGTGAACCTTGTTAGGTCGCTCATCCCTAGCCCGCGAACCTTCTTAGGTCGCGCACCCCCCTTAGGTCGTAACATGTTAGGTCGCACGCCTTTCACACCATTAAGTCGCGAGTTTAATTAGGTCGCTCGGCCTTAAAACGTTAGGTCGCTTGACCTGTTCTATGGTTAGGTCGCTCGACCCTATTCCCCATAGGTCGTTAGACCTCATTTTGTCTTCACTAGGTCATACCGTTTTGGTTGGGGCGCTGCCCCGCACCCCGCCGGGGGCGCTGCCCCCTGGACCCCCGCGACCTGACCGGGCAGGTCGAACCCCGTAAGCGGTGGCGTTGCCCCCGCACCCCCACCTTGGGGGGTTTCCACCCCCCCTCCGTAGGGGATCTTATCTGAAAAATATTCAACAGAACTTGCTGAGCTGATTTCCTTGGATTTTTATCACATCTTCGAATGTGACCTTTGTGATTGATTGTTTCTACAATCGCTTCTGTGATTTGTCACTTTAAAATATAAAGGTTTCAAAACTAGTAGTAAATATCAAAACTCTTTCAACAAAATGATTTCAACTCTATTTTTAATAACAAAGCTCTTTTCTTAAACCGTTTTCCAATCTATTAGTATATACAAGCCTTTACCTCACTCGGATGAGAAATCTAATTAAACGACTTAGTAAAACAAGTGATATGAAACGCTTGCGTTCACTTCGTCGGTTAATTCTTGGACTTGTTCGATTGAACCTCTTGTGACAATTTTATTAGTGAAGATTTACAGTTTGTTCGTAAATATTTAAGTTAAGCAAGTGGTTATGGGACATGAAGCTAAACTTCTATATTTACTAGCTTAGTGTAATTGACACTTCTCGTTGATCTTGATGATCGCTCTATGAATTAGACTAGCAATTGCGCGATGTCTCTTTCATTGCAAGGTTAGACTAGACACCACTTGTGTGATTCCATTCACACATACCTTTCTGCTTTTTGGTTAGTCTTGACCTTAATCTGTGTGATTCCATTCACACATGCGGGGTAGCTCCCCTTGGTCTTCGGACCGTCATGTGATAGGCCTCTTTCCCTTTTTATGATTTCTGGATTTCTTGTGTTGATTTCTGGAATTTATCTCTTTGACTTGTCATGAGTACAAGTTTAGGGTATGATGCCCTCTTTGGATCTTTGAGAAGATTCTTGTGATATTGATTTATCTCTTATGGGTTGATCTCCTGTTGATCATTAATTGCATACTTATAGTAGTATGTCAGTATGGATATTTTATGTTTATGCCATATCTTTTATTTTATATCATGTCATCTGATATTTATAGCTAGACTGATCCGTTTATTATTTTCTTATAAATAATACTCGGGTCAGGCCGAGATGTTACAGGTGCTACTGCTTGACTCCTCCCCCAGTGATTCACTACTCAGACTTTTGGCTACTTGTTTAGATTAGCAGCTTTTGTTGTTTGCACTTGAGATATAGACTCATAGTTTTATTCTTTTGTATAGCACGCGTTGCTATTCTTTTGTATTATCGAGGATCTTTTTAGACCACTACTCTGATGTACACTTTTATGTGATATATATTCATATCTCTTTCCGCCTTTGTGATATGGATATCTGTGATTGATTCGCATGTTATGCTTACTTCTATATTTGTTTCCGAAGAGCATTTTATAGCCACCGTGTGATATGAAATTACACGGATGGTCGCTCCTCAACAGCCTTATTCTCCGCGCTAGTTGACAGCACTACACCGTAGTGTTCTTGGCTAGCGTGGGTATAGAGGTGGGGCGTCACACATTAATTAATCTCAAATTATTTAATTAATCAAGTGTTAATCTATAATTTAATTAATTTTTTTTAACTACTTGATAAATAAATTTCAAATCATTAATTTAAAATCAAACCTTATCTAAATAATGATTACTTACTTACAATTTAATAAATTTTAATTAACTTATTTAATCCCTTAATTAATTAAATAAAACCCTTGGTTACTTAATTAATTAACTCAAATCATTAATTAATTTAATTAATTAATTATTCATCTTAAATAAGTTAATAATTTAATGAATTATAAATCATTAAGTCCTAATTAACTATAAGATAAACCTTAATCTTATTCATGATTTAATTATCATTATCAAAGTAATTTAAAAACAATTTGCTTTTAAATTTCCTTTGAATTCCATTTAAAATGAAATCAATTTTAACTTAAACAAAGTTTAACAATTCAAAACCTTTTAATTACATTTTAAAGAATTACTTATCTTCTAAGGAAATTTAAAATAGGTTTAAACCCATATTCAATTTAAATCAATTTTAAATATACTTTAAATATTCCAATTTGTTTTAAACATTTTAAATTCAAAAACTTTATTTTATTTCATACTAGAATTCAAATCATGCTTTGAATTCAGATTCAAACTTAAATTTAAAATCCAGTTTAAATCCTATATTTCATATTTTAAAAACATGTTATAAAATACTTTAACATTCAAACTTAATTACAACATTTGAATTTATAAACTTTATTTTCTTTTCAAAATCTAAGACTCAAATTCAATTCGAATCCAGATTTTAAATTCAGATTTAAACTTTAAATTTATAATCTTATTTAAATCTCATTTTCAGATTTTAAACCACATTATGAAATACTATAACAAATTTTTAACGTTAAAAAAAACATTCATTTTATAAAATTTATTTATTTTGAAATCTAGAATTCAAATTCATTTTGAATTTATATTTTAAACTTGTTGCAAACTTTTGTTTAAAACTTGCTTTGCTTTTTTTATTTAGTTTAAATTTCAAAACAGAATACTGTCGGGTTTCAAAAAACCTAAAAAAAAAAACTACACGAGCCCACTCTGCTTTACTCCGACTCTTCCCTCACTTGACTTCGGGTAAACACTCAAATAACTCGAGTATTTTACTCAAGTACAATACCCTCACCAAAAATTCCCAGATCATCAGAAAACTAAGAGCACTGTGCACGTGCACGGTGGCTCTGACCATCACCGGTCAACTTCTGCAGTATCATCACATCAGATAGCAACCTCGTGCATCATTACGAACATCCGAACATCGATATCAAACTCGAAATTGAATTCGAGTCCTTAACCCAAAAATTGAACATGAACCAAAACATGGAACACCAAAACTCCCCTCAAACCCAAACCTCTCAACGCCATAACCTCTGTCCTCTGACCACCGTTAGCGCTGCAGCTCCGACCATGCCCTCGTCATCGACCCAGCAACCATCCCTCAAATCCCCATTGCACTCGATCAAACACAGAGACTGAGATGATCAAATTCCCAGTCATCTTCAAAACTAGGTTTACAAACTTCGATCCTCAACCACAGCTGGCACGATGAACTATTCGCCTAACTGATAATTTTCCTTCCATCTATGATCACTCTTCCACCTCTATGAAGAACCCCGACCCTCCAGAACAATTGATTCACGAGAAAAACCCAAAAACAATATTTCTGGTCAGCCCAGAATTGTACCCTCAATCTATTACTAAAACTAATGATTTAAGTTTTAAAAATCATGTTTTGGTTTAAGTATATGATCTATATTCCCAAATCCCTAAATCAGGATAATTAAATTTTTATTTATATCTATCTTGTTCTGAAGTTTTTGATTCCAGAGCCTATTCAAGTTTTATATTGAACTGATTAACTTTCAAAACTTACTTTATACTTAAAAAAACTATTTTGTTTAAAACCTAAGTTTAAACCAGTAATTAGATCTAGAGACTACAAAAATTTGAATTTAAAAACTTAAGTCTAGAACAAACAGCAACAATGATACTCAACAGTATATACATACTTATATAAATTGATAGAAATTGCCAGAAAGCTCATATACACACAAACATATTTGTTTCAGTAATATCATGCATCCAGATTTTTTTTAAGATTTAGAAAGATGATGTTATTCACAAGCAATTTTATTTCCAGAGACAATTCAGGCAACCAACATTATACTTAATTCATTTTAAAACAAAATGTTACTCAATTTTAACTGAAGAACAAAGCACTTAATATTTTGAAAAGCTTGAATCTTAAAAATTGAGTTGCAAGCTGGTTGAAACTGAAATGCTTATGCTCCCTGACCAAAACTACATGCATGCAGGCTTCAGATTGAAGAAATGCTCAAGCTTTGGTTATGAAATCGATCTACACGTGAAAAATTGTATTTTGTCAAATTAAGGAAATACCATAATTGGATGAAAATATCATGTGATTGTGAATATGTAGAGCCATCGATGAAGGGTCTAATAAGTGTCCTCTTTAATCATAAAGTAAAATGATTTAAAATTTGACAAATTTAGTGGAAAAAATTTATATTACTTATTGTAGTGTATTTATTTTTGGAATTAGAGTATGGAACAACTCTAATTTAATTTACTTTAAATTTGAAGTAATGATGGTTGAATTGAAAATTTAAGTAAGAGACTTTAAAAATTTTCAAGTTTTGAAGTTTGATTTTTGTGCATTAATGAAAATGGATTTGAGTGAAAACCCTTATAACAAATTGTTAAGAAAATTTCTTGTAATCCATTCTTGTGTGTCTTGCCTTAGTGAGATTCTTGTGATGACTTGCATTCATGCAGTCATCTGTATTGGTGGTAGCTTGAAATCCCACATATCTTTTGTTTAATCCTTTTTTGATGATTGTGCTTATTTGTGTTACTCCTTTAAAGATGTTAAGTGTGTTTCAGTATATTCGAAAAGTTGGCTCCTAGTTATATAGGACCATCAACTATCACTGGACGCCTTGGTTCGATTGCTTTCATGAACTATTTTCTGTTCAGTTTTGGTTATTCATGATATGTTCCAGGTAACCCAATTTCGTTGTATCTTTGAGATTTAATCTCGATTGTTAATTCACTTATGTTGCATGATCACAAGTCTCACCGACTTGAGTATGTGCCGAATTCTATTTGTGTAGTTGTTTTGAAGATTAAACACCTTCAAAATAAGAATGTTCTGCTTATGAAATTCTATGGTCCGCTAACCCTAAGTATTGCACTTGAAAAACCACAGGATTTGCCGAGCAAACTTGTCCTGATCCTTTCATTCTCTGTTGAGGGAGAATATCTATGATCCTATCTTTTGCTTTGAATCTTATAGATGTTATAGATAACTTCCATTATAGAAATTGCGTGGACGCAATTTTGTTAAGGAGGGAAGTCTGTAACAACCCTGGTTTTGGAGATTACCTGTAAATATTTAATTATAATGGTAGTTACAATTTAATATTGTGAATTGAAATAAAATTGGAGAAATTAAATTGTTTATTTGGAATAAACAATGAATTTTGGGAAATAATATGTGAAAATAAATTTTAAAAGCTTTATTTTATTTGTTTGGTTTAATAATGAGTAGAAAATAATTTTTATTTAGAGAAAATGCAATAATTTTATTAATTATTGCCAACTACTTCTTTTAATGATTTTTAAAAGGAAGTATTTGATTTTTTTTAAAGGCTGTTTATTTAAATAAAGGTGGAAATTCGTTTAAAAATGAGTTTTAATTATAAATTTGAGTTTAGAATGGTTGGTTATATTTTTCTAAGCAAGAAACATATTTTTGTGGAATTTTAGAAGCTAAAAATAAGGATTTATGCATTTATTTGTGCAAATTGTGCATTTTTGTAAAATAAAAGATTTTAATAATAAAAATGTTTTAAAAACAAAAATATTATTTTTATATGATGTAAAATATTTTATTTAACATGTATGTATGTTCACATAAATTATTTGGGTTGAAATTTGAAGGAAAAAATGTCATTTACTTTATAACATAAGTGTATATATTTGGTTTAGTGTTAATGCATTTACATAGCTTATTTATTTTCTCTAATTTGGGCCCAAAGCCCATTAGTTCACTAAAACCAGAAATTAAGAAGTGAGAAACATTACCTGTACGTACTTCATCTTCTCCAAATAGCCAGAAACCAGAAACAATGAACATGAAACAAACTCCACCAATTTTTCAAATCTAAAGCTTTTAATCTCCAATTTTCTTCAACAAGTTGCTATTTTAATCAATCTAAAGAAAAATACAACAGGTAATCGCTTGCAAAACACAATCTTTTCATCAAAAATCTTAGCTTGTGAAATGAATTGTCTTTTAATGGCTTTTCTTCTTTTTGCATGCATGTACTTCTCACTTTTACAGGTTTTTGAAGCCAAAACTTGCAAAAATCTTCCGCCTTTCAACTCAAATCCAAGTCTATCCATTGTATCAGCAAGGTGAGTTCCTAAAACTCACAAATGCTAGCTGAACAAAGCTTAAATCGCTCAAAAATGTGAAATTCGCTGCTGTACAAAATTTTTTATGGCTGATTTTGCATGTTCATAATCTAGTTTTTGTTGCTACTTTGGACCCTTATAACTTTTGATTCCGGCAATGAAATGCTGTCGGATTTCTTGTGTTTGGTAGCTTGCATGTTGAACTTCATTTCTGCAAACTTTGCGTAAAAAATGTTGTCACTTGAGTGTTCAAACCGTTGTTGCAAAATCAACAAAACACAGTTTTTCTGCCTGTAGAAACTGTGTTTTGTTGCTGCAAACATGGCCTGAGTCCATGTTTGCGATGGCGTAACATTTTCGTTTCTAAGGGAAATTGCGTGATTCTTTTTTTGTTTGAAATATGGTGTCTTCTAATATAGTCATACCAAATTTCAGGTCATTTATACGTCGATAGTTTATAGAAATATGCTGCTAAACATTGACCGGGACCATGTTTTTCCCAGAATTTTACAGTGAAAACACTGTCTGGGTTCAATTTCAAGACATCATAACTTTCTCATATTTTATCCTAATTGCAAGAATCTTTTTTTCTTTAAAAGATGTTGTTCCCTTCTACGTACTTAAAAATTTTGAGCACAATCCGATGTAATTTGATCCTCGGTTTTATGCCTGAAAGTTGAACACAGAGTTGATTTTTAAGCCTGGGCTCATCCTAGTTGAACTGTTACAAACATGGTCTGAGTCCATGTTTGTGACAGTATAACTCACTGGTTTTAAATCAGATTTGCATGACTCTTTTTCAAATTGAAGTAGGAGTGTTGATTTATATTTCTGTAAAGTTTCATTAAAATATGGGTTGGTTTGCTATTTCTAAACGACTGTCAAACTTGTACTCGCAGCTTGCTGTAATTCAGTATTTTAAACTTTGTTTTGGTCCGACTTTGAAACGACGCATATTCTTCGTTTCAAATCGGATTTGAATGATTCTTTTTGCAGATTGAATTAGGAATGTTGAAATACATTCCTACCAAATTCCATGTCAGTTGGAATAGGTTTGCAGGTCCAAACCTGCTGTCGAACTTGGGTTCGCAGCCTGTTTTCACCGGGTTTTTATACTTAGAATAATTTTCTGCTTTTTCTGATATTTTCCGATTTCTTTGAGATTTTTCTCTAGATTTCGTACACGGGTTTTATAAAGCATTAAAAAGTTTTTTTCAAGCAAATTGACTTTTAAAATTATTATTTAATATTATTTTTAAGTATTAAATTAGTTACTCCATAATAGGAGAATTTCAAATGCAATTTCTAAAGCGATTTTGAAGCGTTCCTAAAACTTGTTTTCTTCAATTTAATTTCTATATAAAACACACAATTTTGCACTTCGAGCGAAGAGAGAGGAGAATTAAATGATTGGATAAAACGCGTGCTATGAACACGTGCGTTTATCTTTTCAGTTAATTCCTAATTTATTCGTTTGATCGTTTTGGCCTACGGGTCTAGATTACTGATGATACGAGGTGAACCTTTTACTGCTTTGAGTGTGAAATTTACTAGCGGTTAGTAAACCGTTTAGTGCAAACGGGTGGTATGGGACACATGTTAACACTTTTCGGGTTCCTTTCCGAGAGTTTGTGACACATTTGCCTGTTGGCGTACCAGTACTGGACATTCGGGTCATTTGCCATTGCGGCGTATTTGTCTTCGGACGTTTGCCATTGCGGCGTATTTGTCTTCGGACGTTTGCCATTGCGGCGTATTTGCCATTGCGGCGTATTTGTCTTTTGACGTTTGCCTTTGGACGAGGTACCTATTATATGAAACAGTACTCAGCAAAAATAGCACGTGCAAAACCTTTTTGAGATGATTGCTACCCTTGTGTTGTCATTTTGGAATCGGTCCTTTGAACCATTCGGTTGCGATTACTTTGAGATTTTTGGACTCTTTGGAGTTCTTTTGAGATTTTCCTTGCCTACACTGGCGTGATGAAATTTGCCTTTTGGCGTATATATATATTGAGATTGCCTATTGGCGTTATTTATGAGATTTGCCTTTTGGCGTTGTATGAGATTTTTATCTCTTTGTCGACATTTGCCTTATGGCTTATGTCGAGATAGCTTTTGTTTATGTTTTTCTTGGAGTTGCCGATATGGCGGGTTTGGGAATTACTCTTTTAGGAGTTTACATTTTACTATTTCCTAAACCATTCTTATTGATTTATGATTGCAGATGATATGAGGCATGCTACATTTTAGCGATTCATGAGATTTTGTGTTTTATGCGTATTGAAGCAATAGTGTTTTATCACTTTGTATAACCATATATGCCATACATGTTCTATATCCTCCATATAACCCTAGTTAGATTTCTTATGCTTTCTTCTTGTTTAAGAAGAATATCACTATGCTCTTATGCTCTATTATTCTCTTATCACCTTTTACTGATTCGTTTGGCTAGACTGACCCGTGTATTTTATACTCGGGTCAGACCGAGGTGTTTCAGGTTAGGTACATTTGGACTTAGCCTATTCTGCTTCCGCGTGGACTATTCTGCTAGCTACTTTTGTTATAGCTTTTTGTGTAGTCCTTTTTGGTTGTAACTCTGATATGTATATTCTTTCGACTCATCTGTATATTGTGGTTGCTACGCCACTTGACATGTATCATTTTGTATACTCTATGATGTATCTGTATATGTATGTGATGATCTACTGTTCTGTGATGTGTTTACATTTGAGTTGTTATATTTTATTCTGTTAGATCTTATAGCCATTATAGTTTTGTATTAAGTATCTATTGGATATGTCGATCCACCAAAAAAAAAACTGCATTTATCGACGTATACAGTAGATAGTAAAGACAAGGCTATAGATGGTCACTCCAATCCAGCTCTATTCTCCGTATTAGCAGACAGTATTACCTTGTAATACTCTTTGCTAATATGGGTCTTGGAGTGGGGCGTTACAGCTTGGTATCAGAGCTGAGCTCAGAACAAAATATGATAAATATAGAATAAAAACACATATTACAGTACATCAAAGTATAATATAAGTGATAACATAGTTTCTCAATATCGTATTCCTCAATCGTGCCTTTAGTCTTTTCATTTTCTTAGAATGGATAATAAGTTTGAAAACATTATAAGGGTTTTAAATATCACTATTTTTAAAATAGTAAAAATTAGACCTCTAACATCTTAGATTTAAGTTATGTGTTTTGATCCTTTGTGATTAGTATTGCGCAGCGAAAATGGTGTGACCGTTTTCGCTGGGCACATTTAGTGTTTTGTTTTTAATAAATGCTTGTTTGGTTGAAAATTGCATGAATGTGTGTTAGCATAGTAATTGTTGAAATAATATTGAGTAGGTGATATAATTGCGAGTTAGAAACCTACTCAATGCAAATGATAAGAACTTGTGGTGTCTTCATGTTGTAGCTACCGCAAGAATTATTTGAAGGATTAAATTTTGAAATGAAATTTAATACATAAGTGGTATTTAACCAAAGGTTAAAATGAAATAAAAATTTGATGTTTAAGAATTTCATGGATGCATTTTAAAGAAGTAAAATTACTCTAAGAATTTTTGAGAAAGAAAGCATCCATAATGAATGGAAAATCTTTCTAACAAGAAATATACTTATGTATATAACTTGATTGTTTTATGAATTGATTGAATGGTTGTATAATAAGAAAATGTTTTATGTTTTGAAAATAAACATTGTTGTAACCAAGTTTAAGATTTCTTAAGAAATCAAAACAGGTTTTATAATTTCTTGTGTCAATTGGTTAATAAGTATTTTAAGAATTCTGGTCGATGCGTCTGATCAGCGTTATCGACAGGGATTCCTAAACGCTTATGAGGCAATGTGATACATGCTTTTGAAATGGAAATAAATAATATTTACTAGTATGGATGTTGAACGCAAAAATATATAGATATTGCAAAGATTTTGAAAATTCTAAATTTCCATTTGAGATAAGTATTATATATATATACTTAAGGACTTAAGGAAATAGTGTGACATAGAGGGCAATGGAGAGGCAATGTTGATCTTGGTCAACTTTGCAGTCCTTGAAATGTCATTCACTACAAATGTATTAGTTAGATGTTATCATTTTTTTAAATTGATAATTGAAAACTTTGAATATGGTTTCATTTAAAAAAAAATTGTATTAATTATTGGTTATGTTACATGTTTGTGAAAGTTTACATACATGGAAAATTTGAAATGCTTAAGTAAGCTTTTAGGCAAAGTATTCTGGAAAATATTACCTTATGCTAATTCATTTATATGGCAAATAATTTTAATTAAGGAAATACCATAATTGGATGAAAATATCATGTGATTGTGAATATGTAGAGCCATCGATGAAGGTTCTAATAAATGTCCTCTTTAATCATAAAGTAAAATGATTTAAAATTTGACAAATTTAGTGGAAAAATTTTATATTACTTATTGTAGTGTATTTATTTTTGGAATTAGAGTATGGAACAACTCTAATTTAATTTACTTTAAATTTGAAGTAATGATGGTTGAATTGAAAATTTAAGTAAGAGACTTTAAAAATTTTCAAGTTTTGAAGTTTGATTTTAGTGCATTAATGAAAATGGATTTGAGTGAAAACCCTTATAACAAATTGTTAAGAAAATTTCTTGTAATCCATTCTTGTGTGTCTTGCCTTAGTGAGATTCTTGTGATGACTTGCATTCATGCAGTCATCTGTATTGGTGGTAGCTTGAAATCCCACCTATCTTTTGTTTAATCCTTTTTTGATGATTGTGCTTATTTGTGTTACTCCTTTAAAGAAGTTAAGTGCGTTTCAGTATATTCGGAAAGTTGGCTCCTAGTTATATAGGACCATCAACTATCACTGGACGCCTTGGTTCGATTGCTTTCATGAACTGTTTTCTGTTCACTTTTGGTTATTCATGATATGTTCCAGGTAACCCAATTTCGTTGTATCTTCGAGATTTAATCTAGATTGTTAATTCACTTATGTTGCATGATCACAAGTCTCACCGACTTGAGTATGTGCCGAATTCTATTTGTGTAGTTGTTTTGAAGATTAAACATCTTCAAAATAAGAATGTTCTGCTTATGAAATTCTATGGTCCGCTAACCCTAAGTATTGCACTTGAAAAACCACAGGATTTGCCGAGCAAACTTGTCCTGATCCTTTCATTCTCTGTTGAGGGAGAATATCTATGATCCTATCTTTTGATTTGAATCTTACAGATGTTATAGATAACTTCCATTATAGAAATTGCGTGGACGCAATTTTGTTAAGGAGGGAAGTCTGTAACAACCCTGGTTTTGGAGATTACCTGTAAATATTTAATTATAATGGTAGTTACAATTTAATATTGTGAATTAAAATAAAATTGGAGAAATTAAATTGTTTATTTGGAATAAACAATGAATTTTGGGAAATAAAATGTGAAAATAAAGTTTAAAAGATTTATTTTATTTGTTTGGTTTAATAATGAGTGGAAAATAATTTTTATTTAGAGAAAATGCAATAATTTTATTAATTATTGCCAACTACTTCTTTTAATAATTTTTAAAAGGAAGTATTTGATTTTTTTTAAAGGCTGTTTATTTAAATAAAGGTGGAAATTCGTTTAAAAATGAGTTTTAATTATAAATTTGAGTTTAGAATGGTTGGTTATATTTTTCTAAGCAAGAAACATATTTTTGTGGAATTTTAGAAGCTAAAAATAAGGATTTATGCATTTATTTGTGCAAATTGTGCATTTTTGTAAAATAAAAGATTTTAATAATAAAAATGTTTTAAAAACAAAAATATTATTTTTATATGATGTAAAATATTTTATTTAACATGTATGTTCACATAAATTATTTGGGTTGAAATTTGAAGGAAAAAATGTCATTTACTTTATAACATAAGTGTATATATTTGGTTTAGTGTTAATGCATTTACATAGCTTATTTATTTTCTCTAATTTGGGCCCAAAGCCCATTAGTTCACTAAAACCAGAAATTAAGAAGTGAGAAACATTACCTGTACGTACTTCATCTTCTCCAAATAGCCAGAAACCAGAAACAATGAACATGAAACAAACTCCACCAATTTTTCAAATCTAAAGCTTTTAATCTCCAATTTTCTTCAACAAGTTGCTATTTTAATCAATCTAAAGGAAAATACAACAGGTAATCGCTTGCAAAACACAATCTTTTCATCAAAAATCTTAGCTTGTGAAATGAATTGTCTTTTAATGGCTTTTCTTCTTTTTGCATGCATGTACTTCTCACTTTTACAGGTTTTTGAAGCTAAAACTTGCAAAAAACTTCCGCCTTTCAACTCAAATCCAAGTCTATCCATTGTATCAGCAAGGTGAGTTTCTAAAACTCACAAATGCTAGCTGAACAAAGCTTAAATCGCTCAAAAATGTGAAATTCGCTGCTGTACAAAATTTTCTATGGCTGATTTTGCATGTTCATAATCTAGTTTTTGTTGCTACTTTGGACCCTTATAACTTTTGATTCCGGTAATGAAATGCTGTCGGATTTCTTGTGTTTGGTAGCTTGCATGTTGAACTTCATTTCTGCAAACTTTGGGTAAAAAATGTTGTCACTTGAGTGTTCAAACCGTTGTTGCAAAATCAACAAAACACAGTTTTTCTGCCTGTAGAAACTGTGTTTTGTTGCTGCAAACATGGCCTGCGTCCATGTTTGCGATGGCGTAACATTTTCGTTTCTAAGGTAAATTGCGTGATTCTTTTTTTGTTTGAAAGATAGTGTCTTTTACTATAGTCATACAAAATTTCAAGTCATTTATACTTAGATAGATTATAGAAATATGCTGCTAAACATTGACCGGGACCATGTTTTTGCCCAGAATTTTACAGTGAAAACACTGTCTGGGTTCAATTTCAAGACATCATAACTTTATCATATTTTATCCTAATTGCATGAATCTTTTTCTGTTTAAAGGATGTTGTTCCCATCTACGTCCTTAAAAATTTTGAGCACAATCCGATGTAATTTGATCCTCGGTTTTATGCCTGGAATTTGAACCCAGAGTTGATTTTTAAGCCTGGGCACGTCCTAGTTGAACTGTTACAAACATGGTCTGAGTCCATGTTTGTGACAGCATAACTCATTGGTTTTAAATCAGATTTGCATGTTTCTTTTTTAAAATTGAAGTAGGAGTGTTGATTTATATTCCTGTAAAGTTTCATGAAAATCTGGGTTGATTTGCTATTTCTAAACGACTGTCAAACTTGTACTCGCAGCTTGCTGTAATTCGGTATTTTAAACTTTGTTTTGGTCCGACTTTGAAACGACGCAGATTCTTCGTTTCAAATCGGATTTGAATGATTCTTTTTCCAGATTGAAGTAGGAATGTTGAGCTACATTCCTACCAAATTCCATGTCATTTGGATTCGGTTTGCAGTTCCAAACCTGCTGTCAAACTTGGGTTCGCAGCCTGTTTTCACCGGGTTTTTATACAATAATTTTCTGCTTTTTCTGATATTTCCCGATTTCTTTGAGATTTTTCTCTAGATTTCATACACGGGTTTTATAAAGCATTAAAAAGTTTTTTTCAAGCAAATTGACTTTTAAAATTATTATTTAATATTATTTTTAAGTATTAAATTAGTTACTCCATAATAGGAGAATTTCAAATGCAATTTCTAAAGCGATTTTGAAGCGTTCCTAAAACTTGTTTTCTTCAATTTAATTTCTATATAAAACACATAATTTTGCACTTCAAGCGAAGAGAGAGGAGAATTAAATGATTGGATAAAACGCGTGCTATGAACACGTGCGTTTATCTTTTCAGTTAATTCCTAATCTATTAGTTTGATCGTTTTGGCCTACGGGTCTAGTTTACCGATGATACGAGGTGAACCTTTTACTGCTTTGAGTGTGAAATTTACAAGCGGTTAGTAAACCTTTTAGTGCAAACGGGTGGTATGGGACACACGTTAACACTTTTAGGGTTCCTTTCCGAGAGTTTGTGACACATTTTCCTGTTGGCGTGCCAGTACTGGACCTTCGGGTCATTTGCCATTGCGGCGTATTGTCTTCGGACGTTTGCCATTGCGGCGTATTTGTCTTCGGACGTTTGCCATTGCGGCGTATTTGCCATTGCGGTGTATTTGTCTTTTGACGTTTGCCTTGGGGCAAGGTACCTATTATATGAAACAGTTTTCGGCAAAAATAGCATGTGCAAAACCTTTTTGAGATGATTGTTACCCTTGTGTTGTCATTTTGGAATCGGTCCATTGAACCATTCGGTGGCGATTACTTTGGGATTTTTGGACTCTTTGGAGTTCTTTTGAGATTTTCCTTGCCTACACTGGCGTGATGAAATTTGCCTTTTGGCGTATATATATATATATTGAGATTGCCTATTGGCGTTATTTATGAGATTTGCCTTTTGGCATTGTATGAGATTTTTATATCTTTGTCGACATTTGCCTTATGGCTTATGTCGAGATAGCTTTTGCTTATGTTTTTCTTGGAGTTGCCGATATGGCGGGTTTGGGAATGACTCTTTTAGGAGTTTACATTTTACTATTTCCTAAACCATTCTTATTGATTTATGATTGTCGATGATATGAGGCATGCTACATTTTAGCGATTCATGAGATTTTTTGTTTTATGCGTATTGAAGCAATAGTGTTTTATCACTTCGTATAACCATATATGTCATACATGTTCTGTATCCTCCATATAACCCTAGTTAGCTTTCTTATGGTTTCTTCTTGTTTAAGAAGAATATCACTATGCTCTTATGCTCTATTATTCTACTATCACCTTTTACTGATTCGTTTGGCTAGACTGACCCGTGTATTTTGTACTCGGGTCAGACCGAGGTGTTTCAGGTTAGGTACATTTGGACTTAGCCTATTCTGCTTCCGCATGGACTATTCTGCTAGCTACTTTTGTTATAGCTTTTTGTGTAGTCTTTTTGGTTGTAACTCTGATATGTATATTCTTTCGACTCATCTGTATATTGTGGTTGCTACGCCACTTGACATGTATCATTTTGTATACTCTATGATGTATCTGTATATGTATGTGATGATCTTCTGTTCTGTGATGTGTTTACATTTGAGTTGTTATATTTTGTTCTGTTAGATCTTATAGCCATTATAGTTTTGTATTAAGTATCTATTGGATATGTCGATCCACCAAAAAAAAGCTGCATTTATCGACGTATACAGTAGATAGTTAAGACAAGGATATAGATGGTCGCTCCTATCCAGCTCTATCCTCCGTATTAGCAGACAATATTACCTTGTAATACTCTTTGCTAATATGGGTCTCGGAGTGGGGCGTTACACATTTATTTAACTTTTAAAAGATAAAATCACTAATTAAATATTTATTTAATTAGATTACTAAACCAATTCATATTTTATTAATCAATATTATCAAATCAATTTAATTTTAGATAAAGATTATTAATGCCAAAAATTCCGGGATATCACATTCCTTCCCGCTTAAAAGAATTTCGTCCCCGAAATTTTAAACAAAGGTAATTTAATAATCTATTTAAAAATTTAAATTTTAAAACACAAGCATATATTGTCAACCATATGCTAACAATCATAGCAACCAATTCACGCAATCAAACAAATTTAGCTATTCAGACAAAAATTCTGAATAGAATTTCCTCGAGTTTCCCAAGTGTATATATGCCGAGATACTCGCTCTACAAAATCCAAACAATCAACACTACTAAGCTACAGAGCTCCTACTCATCTAGATCTACCAAGCTAAACAAGAAATCAAACTCCAAACAAGTCGGACTCAACAACCAAATCTTCCAGAACAGCTGATTCCACAATTCAGAGATAGATCATACACGTACTCCCTTAGAGATACATGCATCACAATGAATCTCAGTTGTCCAAACTGGCAATTCAATCCAGAATACCAAACACTTATCCTCACAGAACACAAAAGAGATCCAAAACACCTCGGAGCTAGCTTACCAGACTTACCAAAATTTATAGCTCCTAAAACCGGAGAAAACTTATCCAAAATCAGACCTCCGACTTCAAATCCACAAAATCCTTCAGACGATCTCGGGCCGCCTACTTCCTTCCTGATCAGCTCAATCCCCGCCGATGTCTCAAGAAACAAACTGGACTTAACCCAATCCACCAGAATGATCCTCCAAGATCAACCAAGATCAAGAACAAACTCCACTCACAACCATCATAAGAAAACAAACTCCTCCTATCCGGAAAAGAAAAGCAGATGCACTCCCAAACTGCTTCCGCTGCACAACTCTGATCTGGAGTAGAAAAGGACGCCGATGATGAACACAAGCACAAACTGGACAACACAACCTAGAAAATCTATGATAACCAAGAGAAAACTCAGATGTTCCTCCAATCCTGAGCTGCTTCACCAAACTCCATCTCAAGGAACCAACCTTCAACGAGTTGAACCACCGGTACCACATTTGGAATCCTAATCCTGGTCGATAAGAAAACTAAATCTCTAAATGCGGACAACCTCTGACTTCCCTGAAATCATCCAGAAAAATCTCCAACAATCCAAGAGAATACTCAACTATCGCAAGTCACTTTTGCGATCAATCCAGACTAACATCCAAAGAAAACTGTTCTCTCTTTGCCAATCAGAACAGCTTATGCTGGTGTAGCCAATCCATCGAAGAAATTGATCCACTCAACTGCTTTTGAACTCCATCTCTCAGACACTGCTAAGCTAGAAGATCTTTTTGCCGACCCACAGAACACTCCGAGTTGCGTTGCTGACACAGGTTCCAAAGAATTCATAATCCAAAGCTCTTCGAGAAACTCGGACTTCAAACCAAACAGAAACACCCTACTGAACTCAGCCACTACACTGAAGCAGACCTACTTCCTTAAACTTGTTCCAAAGAAAACATCTTCATAAATATCCATAGTCACTGCGTCTCATCACATAGCTACCATTTCCTGAGGTACAAGATACCATCACTCGCTTCTGCCCGACTGACAGACCCAAACTCTACTCATCCAACTTCAAAGATCAACTTTGAACCTTAACAGGTTGCCTTCAGAGATCGATGAAATCCATACACCCCAGCGAAGCTTACACGAGACGGTATTAGGTCTACAGTCTCGACAGATACACTTCCAACCTCGAACATACAAACTCCAACCAAAAGTAGTTGTGTTACACACACCACTACCTCATCTACCTTTATAACTTATATTGGAAAAACCCGAACAGGTAACCCAACAAATAGGTGTATATATATATATGTATGTATGTATGTATGTATGTATGTATGTATGTATGTATGTATGTATGTATGTATGTATGTATGTATATGTATATGTATATGTATACACACACACACACCAAAATTACAAATACGCTC
The DNA here is from genome assembly GCA_030765085.1 of Allium cepa. Classification (NCBI taxonomy): domain Eukaryota; kingdom Viridiplantae; phylum Streptophyta; class Magnoliopsida; order Asparagales; family Amaryllidaceae; genus Allium; species Allium cepa. The sequence goes on along the minus strand of CM060928.1, from coordinate 893,278,624 downwards.
TCTCAAGAAAGAAATCACTCCAAAGCCTAGGTATTCACTCAACCTAGCGCTCTGATACCAACTGTGACGACCCGACTGTTTCTCCATAGAAAGTCGTATCATCTTTAAGAAAGAAAGGGATAGAAGAGAGAAAAGAAAGAAGAGAAAGAAGAAACAACACCAGAATCTCAACGGCGGAATGAATAAATTATATTAATAACATAAGTATTACATAATATACAACATCTATCAGAGTTACACAGCATAAACAACACATACTAGACAGCTATAAACACATGTCCAGTTATTACAACTCAATACAACTCAACAAAGAGGTACCAACACAGAAAACACACAGCGGAATCTATATATCTAACGCCGAAGCCTCCTGCTCCATTGCTCCTCCACAATTCGTCAAAGCTAACCTGAATCCCTTGGCTGCTCGTAAAAATTTGAGTACCCAAGAGTTTAAGAAAAACGGAAATAAACTCCGGGTCAGACATGGGTCTGGTATGAGTAACAGGTTAAGGTTACTTAACATCAAAAACCTTTTGAAAAGAAAGGTATCATGTAAGACTTCCCACACATAAACATGGAAAAGTATTTACCTTACTATAACCAAAACATTTGATAGGAAATCCAGTGATATTATAATAGTGTCTAGGGTTTTCAAATAAATAAGAAATAGCCGAAATTGTTACACTCATTAAATTCCAGCTACTAGCCACAAAAGTAGGTAATAAAATCAAAACCGTTGGCACTTATTCGATTTTGGATTCCATACAATGGCAGGGCTACTTGGATACCGCCCATCACAATACGTGGCCTGGTTCACCGTGCCGAGGAGCCACCCTAACTCCCCTGCAACACAAGGCCGGGACCATTCTTTACTGAACAGTCCCGAAAAAGAAAACCCCGCAGTTGTTTGCAACCAACTGCCCATACAGCCGAATAATAAGGGACTTTTAGAAAGAGGTAAATCTCGTCCTACTTGGGCATGACCCACTTAACCTTGCTGCACCTTCCCTGTTTTAACCTTTCCCGGTTGATGAGTTTTGAGGCTACGATTACCTTTAGAGAACACATCTGATGCAGCACGATCTACAGAAGTTCAGAGGTTTTAACTCTTAAGTCGTGCACAAGTCAAGAAGTTTCGGTTTTAACTCGTAAGTCGTGCACGATTCAGCCTAAGGAGTCATATGGGAAAGAGCTACGACCTAACCAAGAAAGTGAAAAGAAGTTACGACTTAAGGGCTTAAGTCGTTCGAGTTTGATGAGTCGTACACGACTCAACGACTCATCTATAAGTCGTCTACGACCTAACAATTCAAATGAAGAGGAAATACGACTCGATGGGAGTTTAAATCGTTCTGGATTGATGAGTCGCACACGACCTAACTGCATGGCTATGAGTCGTCCACGACTCATCAAGAAACGAAGAGAAGTTCCAGTAATTGAAGGCCATAAGTCGGAGACGGGTTACGACTTAGATAAGTCGCTCGGAGGTATGCCGCAAGAAGCTCATGATGTTTGAGTCTTATGAGTCTTAGGTCGTAAGCCAGGTCATGCTAAGTCGCAAGCCTTGAGTCGTGTACATATGCGTGTGTTGTAATAGATGAGTCGTAAGCCGGACTGGTGAGTATGTTATGATGTAGTTACTATGAGTCGTTGTATCTATACTATTGTGATGAGTCGGTAGCGACATAGTTATGTCGTAAGTCGTATACGACTTAAGGGTCAGGGTCAAAAACTCTATAAATAGCGAGTGTGTTGTACATTTCTGGGTTGTTGATTTTTGAATAAAATTTCTTGTTGATTGCTGTGTGCTTTCTTCTAAAATTGGTAGTTGAGTGTAATCTCCTATCTCCTCTTTCGGTTAATCGAGTGCGCTCGATTCAACGAACGTAGAAGCCGATTCACGGTATCTAGTGCGCTAGATCAACGTACGAAGAATCGTAGATCTTTGAACACGGTATAGTGCGCTATCAACGTGTTTGAGATAGCTAGAATTCGGTATCTTTGGATCAACGAATTTGGGCATTTTGGTATTCATCAATCCACCAATTGCTACATTTATCGATTCATATCGTTTCGTTATAATCCGCTGCGCCAGTTTTGGTATCAGAGCTTGACTTAGCCAATCATAGCTAAGACGAGTCTTGGAGCCAAGTAATTTGAAGTTTGATGTTCATCGTGTTCATCGCCAGATGGCAACCAGTTTGAAGTTTTAAATCCATTTCATTTTGGATCTAGAGTTGGGGAAGTGTTTGAAGCCATGCTTGTTGAAGTCGAGCCGAGCTAAGCTTAGGTCGTTACATACTTGAACCGAGCTAAGTTGAGGCCGAGCTAAGTGTTAGGCCGTGACTTGTTTGTCTTCTGTTGAAGCTTTGTTGAAGAATTTTGAAGTATGTGTTGAAGTGTTGTGAAATTTAATCATGCCGCCAAGGAGAGCTAATCGTCATCAAAACGTTGAAGCTTTGTATAGAAGAGAAGAAGCCGAGCTTATGGAACAACGTATTAATGAGAAATTTGATGAAGGCATTGGAAAGTTAGAGAAGTTGATGAATGATTTGAATCAAACTCCAAGGAGGAGATCACCAAACTCGAACCATGGAGGAAACAGAGTTTCGCCATCGGTTACGGAAGCGAGGAGGGTATCACCGCATTCTTTTAGAGATAGAAGGGAAACATCAATTTCATCACGGAGAGATCATCATGACTATGGACATGAAGAAAGAAGAATTTCACAAGAATTTGAGAATGAGGCATATAGAGATGAAGAGAGACATAGTAGAAGAAGCATACATGAACGAAGGGATGATAATGGTCGAGATCGATGTAGGCGTACTTTTGATTTTGATGAAGAGGGTGATAGAGCTAGCATTCATTATCGAGATCGAGACCAAGTTCGAAATTCATATCGAGATGTGGATGTAGATCGTCGATGGGAATCGGGTATGAAGATGGAAATTCCTGAATTTAAAGGTGGGATGGCTGCTAAAGAGTTCTTAGATTGGTCGTCAAATGTGGAGGAAATCTTTGATTTCAAGGAGGTTCCGGAAAATCGAAGGGTGAAGTTAGTTGCTACTAGGTTGAGGGGGAGAGCTTTGGCGTGGTGGCAGCAAACTAAACTTACAAGGGAGAGAATAGGAAAGTCAAAGATTGAATCATGGGAGAAGATGAAGAAGTTGATGCGAGCTACATTTTTTCCTTACAACTACCAATCACTTATGTACCAGAGGTTGCAGAATCTGAGGCAAGGGACGAAGTCTGTTAGTGATTATGCTGATGAATTTTACCAACTCATTGCCAGGAATGATATTATGCAAATGGAAGAACAGCTAACTGCTAGATTCATTGGGGGATTGAGAATGCAGATCCAGGATATGGTTAATATGTTCGATCCGAGATCTGTTGCAGAGGCACATCAAAAAGCGTTGACTTGGGAGAAGCAGGGAAGGCGTGGAGGTGGTGTGTTTACTAATTCCAATAATCAAATGAAGGGTTTTAGTGGGAGTTCTAATGTTCCTAAACCTGTCAGTAAGCCAGTGGTGAAGGAGGCTGAGAAGGCGAAGGTTAGCAGTGGTTTCAAATGTTACAGTTTCCAGGAGTTGGGTCACAAAAGCAATGAATGTCCGAAGCCGAAGAAGAGAGCAATGGTTGCTGAGATTGAGGATGATGGTGAGGAGGCAGAATGTTTAAATGCACCTTATGTTGAGGAGGAAGAAGAATTGTCTGGGGATGAAGATTGTAATCTCCTGATGAGGAGGTCTTGTCTTACACCAAAACAAGAGGAAGATTCTAGTTGGTTGAGAAGCAATATTTTTCAGTCGACGTGCACTATTTTGGGAAAAGTTTGCAAGTTTGTCATTGATGCTGGAAGTTGTGGCAATATTATCTCTACAGAAGCAGTAAAGAAGTTGAACTTGAAAACTGAGAAGCATCCTAAACCGTACAAGTTAGCATGGTTAAGGAAGGGTGGTGAAGTGAAGGTTTGTCGAAGAGCTTGTGTTAATTTTTCTATTGGGAAAAAGTACAAAGATGAAATTTGGTGTGACGTTGTAGACATGGATGTGTGTCATCTGTTGTTGGGCAGACCATGGCAGTTTGATAGAGCAGTGCAACATGATGGTTGTGCTAATAGCTATAGTTTCATGTTCGAAGGTACTAAAATCACTTTAGTTCCCAAGAAGCAGCAACAGAAGGAAATCAAGCTAGAAGAGATCGAAGAGCTGAAAACGTTGCTAACTTTGAAGGAGTTTGTTAAAGAAGTTGAAGAGGAGCCTGAAGTCTTTTTGTTGATTGGGCGAGAGTGTAGTGAAGAGGTTGAAATTCCAGAAGAAGCGAAGCCAGTTTTGAAAGAATTTGAAGATGTATTTCCAGAAGAGTTGCCTAAGGAGTTACCGCCACTGAGAGACATTCAACATCAAATCGATCTTGTTCCGGGAGCAGTGTTACCACATAGACCACATTACCGAATGAGTCCGAAGGAACATGAGGAGTTACGAAGGCAAGTGGAAGAGTTGTTAGAACAGGGACGTGTTCAGGAAAGCTTGAGTCCTTGTGCAGTACCAGCATTGTTGGTGCCGAAGAAGGATGGAACATGGAGAATGTGTACTGATAGTAGAGCTTTGAACAAGATTACTGTTCGCTACAGATTGCCTATGCCGAGATTGGATGACTTGCTAGATCAGTTGAGTGGGGCTACTATCTTTTCGATGATTGATTTGATGAGTGGTTATCATCAGATTCGAATTAGACCGGGAGACGAATGGAAGACCGCATTCAAGACGAGGGAAGGTCTATATGAATGGCTGGTTATGCCGTTTGGTTTATCAAACGCACCTAGTACATTTATGAGGGTGATGAATCAAATTTTTCAGACCGTACATTGGGAAGTTTGTTGTAGTTTACTTTAATGATATTCTAATCTATAGTGCGAGCACAGAGGAGCATGTAGAGCATTTGAGAAGGGTGTTAATTATTCTTCGCGAGGAACAATTTTATGCAGCTACGAAGAAATGTGTGTTCATGACTCGAAGTGTATTATTTTGGATATGTTGTATCTGAGAAGGGAATCCAGGTGGACCAGAGTAAAGTTGAAGCTATTAGAAATTGGCCACAGCCGAGAACTATCACTGAAGTTAGAAGTTTTCATGGATTGGCATCATTCTACCGAAGATTCATTCCACACTTCAGTAGTGTGATGGCACCAGTTACTGATTGCATGAAGGGAAAACAATTTTCTTGGACAGAGGAAGCTGGGATTGCTTTTGAAAAGATCAAGGAACTGTTGACGACATCACCCATTCTTGTATTACCAGATTTTTAGTTATTGTTTGAGCTACATACTGATGCATCAAAGGTTGGGATTGGAGGAGTGTTGAGTCAGAGTGGAAGACCTATTGCATATTTCAGTGAGAAGTTGTCAGGGGCAAAGATGAGATACAGTACATACGATGTTGAGTTTTATGCTGTTGTGCAAGCTGTTAAACATTGGAGGCACTATCTATTTCAGAAAGAGTTTGTTCTGTACACTGATCATGAGGCGTTGAAGCATTTGCAAGGACAGGACAAGGTTTCTGCGAGACATGCATCATGGATTGCTTATCTGCAGCAGTTTACTTTTGTCGTGAAACATAAATCTGGGGTAACAAATCGTGTAGCTGATGCTTTGAGTAGGAGGAGTCATTTGTTGACTACAATAAAAGTTGAGGTGATAGGGTTTGAATTATTGCCAGAGTTGATTGACGAAGATTCTTACTTTGCAAAGTTCGTTGAGAAAGTTAAGGATGGAGATACTGATGAATTTATGTTGGTTGATGGATTCTTGTTTAAAGGAAATCGATTATGCATTCCAGAGAGCAGCTTGAGATTGAAGATTATCAAAGAGTTGCACGAGGAAGGACATGTGGGCCGAGATCGTACATTACAGTTGATTTCTCAATCTTACTTTTGGCCGTCCATGAGGAAAGAGGTAGAGAGTTTTGTAAAAAGATGTCATATATGTCAGGTTTCGAAGAGAACAGCGACAAATGCAGGATTGTATATGCCGTTAACTGTACCATCTAAACCATGGGTTGATATCAGCATGGATTTCGTTTTGGGTTTGCCTAGAACTCAAAGGGGAAATGATTCTATATTTGTTGTGGTGGATAGATTTTCGAAAATGGCACATTTTATTGCTTGTAAGAAGACGGCGGATGTTGTTCGTGTTGCTCAGTTGTTTTTCAAGGAAACCTATCGTTTACATGGGTTGCCGGAGTCTATTGTTTCAGACAGGGATACCAGATTTTTGAGTCATTTTTGGCTTAGTTTGTGGAAGATGGTGGGAACGAAGCTGAAATTTAGTAGCGCTTATCATCCGCAAACAGATGGACAGACAGAAGTTGTTAACAGATCGTTGGGAAATTTGTTACGATGTTTGGTGAAGGATAATCTGAAGAGTTGGGACATGAAGTTATGCCAAGCAGAGTTTGCTCATAATCATGCAATGAATCGTAGTATAGGATTCAGTCCATTTCAGATTGTATATTCAAATTTACCCAGGGGACCATTGGATTTAGTAGTAGTGCCACAACCGAAGGGGACGGTTAAACGAGGTGTAGACTTTGTTGATGGGTTGACGGAATGTCATAGAATCGTTCAGGAACGATTGGAAAAGTCAAATGAGAAACATAATAAATGTGCAAATTTGAAGCGACGAAATGTTGAATTTAACGAAGGTGATTTGGTGTATGCTGTGTTAACGAAGGATCGTTTTCCAGTGGGCACTTATAACAAGTTGAAAGCCAGAAAAATTGGTCCAGTAGAAGTTGTGAAACGGATCAATGAGAATGCTTATAAGTTGAAACTGCCGGAGGATGTATTCACTTCTGACGTATTCAATGTTAAGCATCTTGTGCCGTATTATGGAGATAGACAATCTGATGGGGAAGAATTTACAAATTCGAGGACGAATTTTTCTCAACCAGGGGAGGATGATGCCGCACGATCTACAGAAGTTCAGAGGTTATGTCATTCACAAGATAATGAAGCTTCGGTTCTAACTCTTAAGTCGTGCACGAGTCAAGAAGTTTCGGTTTTAACTCGTAAGTCGTGCACGAGTCAGCCTAAGGAGTCATATGGGAAAGAGCTACGACCTAACCAAGAAAGTGAAAAGAAGTTATGACTTAAGGGCTTAAGTCGTTCGAGTTTGATGAGTCGTACACGACTCAACGACTCATCTATAAGTCGTCTACGGCCTAACAATTCAAATGAAGAGGAAATACGACTCGATGGGAGTTTAAATCGTTTTGGATTGATGAGTCGTACACGAGCTAACTGCATGGCTATGAGTCGTCCACGACTCATCAAGAAACGAAGAGAAGTTCCAGTAATTGAAGTCCATAAGTCGGAGACGGGTTACGACTTAGATAAGTCGCTCGGAGGTATGCCGCAAGAAGCTCGTGATGTTTGAGTCGTATGAGTCTTAGGTCGTAAGCCAGGTCATGCTAAGTCGCGAGTCTTGAGTCGTGTACATATGCATGTGTTGTAGTAGATGAGTCGTAAGTCGGACTGGTGAGTATGTTGTGATGTAGTTACTATGAGTCGTTGTATCTATACTATTGTGATGAGTCGGCAGCGACTTAGTTATGTCGTAAGTCGTATACGACTTAAGGGTCAGGGTCAAAAACTCTATAAATAGCGAGTGTGTTGTACATTTCTGGGTTGTTGATTTTTGAATAAAATTTCTTGTTAATTACTGTGTGCTTTCTTCTAAAATTGGTAGTTGAGTGTAATCTCCTATCTCCTCTTTCGGTTAATCGAGTGCGCTCGATTCAACGAACGCAGAAGCCGATTCACGGTATCTAGTGCGCTAGATCAACGTACGAAGAATCATAGATCTTTGAACACGGTATAGTGCGCTATCAACGTGTTTGAGATAGTTAGAATTCGGTATCTTCGGATCAACGAATTTGGGCATTTTGGTATTCATCAATCCACCGATTGCTACTTTCATCGATTCATATCGTTTCGTTATAATCCGCTGCGCCAACATCTCTTAGAATGCTCACCGTCTTCTTAACGATGTTCTGAAAGCATTCAATCCATACAGTTTCGTTTCGGGTTCGAACGAAACCGAAGGCATTATCTCGTTACACTCATTTTGGAATCACCGTCAAAGTCAACGACGATAACCCTTGCACTCTGAATCTTCATCTTCACTTGAGATTCATTACCTATCGTTAATTTGGATCGATGTGGTTTTCAGATATCCAAATATGGAAACCCGATCCCGGTCTCATCGAAATCCAAAACGTGTCTTTTAAGTCCAAGTTGTTTTAAAGTTAAAACAATTCAATTCATTATTATCTATATACACACAGATAGATAATTCACATATCACAATATATAATCAACATTTATCATCATAAACAGATAATTCATATTATCATCACAATGCAACCGAAACATCCATATCACACAACCTCACTTATCTCATATCTGAGATCTCAACTATTCAGGGCAATCAATATCAATCAACATTCATAAGCAATGACTTATTAATCACCATCCTATAATTAATTTAAAATGAATTAAATTAATTACTTCTTCCTTGATTAATTTAAGGTAAATTAAATTAATTACTTCATTACATAAATCTTGCTTACATATCCATTAATTAATTACAAATCAATCAATTAATTACCCTCAACAAATTACCCTAAATTAATCACCTTTGGTTAATTATCTTTTAATTACATTCAAGTAATTAGCCTTTAATTAATTCCACAAATTAGTTATCTCAAACCAAATTCAGTAATTAACCTTTTAATTACTTCATTCACTAATTAATTATAATTAATTACATTAATCCTTAATAAAATACATTAATTAATTCCATCATTGATTAATTGTTCTTAATTAATCAATCCTTAATTACATCATTAATTATATAAATTAATGATCCTTTAATTATTATTTTTATTTATAATTACCCTATTTAAATTAATTACATTAAGCCATTACTCATAAATTAAACCATATTGATTAATCACTCTTGATTAACACATTCAGTAATTAACTACCTCTAATTACATCATTAGGTAAATTAATTACTCCTTAATTAATTATCTTTAGTAATTAATCTTCAATTAACTACATTTATTAATCACCTTACATTAATTTCACTAAGTAATTAATTATCCTTAATTAATTACATCTCTTAGTTATCCTCAATAACTTTATTAATCAATTCTAAATTAATCAATTTAATTACATCCAGTAATTATCTTCTTAATTACTTCACTAAATAATTATTCTTGAGTAATTACTTCTTAAATTATCCAGTGATTATCTTAAATTAATTAAACTTAATTAATTAACTTAAACTAATCAAAATAAACCTAATTAATTACAATTAGTAATTAATTTCTTAATTACTTCCATTAAGTAATTACATTTAGACAATTCACAATTGATTATCTTTAAATTAATTAATCTAATTAATTATTAAAATTAATCACATTAATTAATTATTAAATAATCCTAAGTTAATGATCTTCATCAACCATTAACAAATCTTTAATTACTTCTCTAAAGTAATTAACCGAGATTAATCATTATTATTTACAAATTAATGTATCTATAAACCCATTAATTAATCTCAAATTATTTAATTAATCAAGTGTTAATCTATAATTTAATTAATTTTTTTAACTACTTGATAAATAAATTTCAAATCATTAATTTAAAATCAAACCTTATCTAATTAATGATTACTTAATTACAATTTAATAAATTTTAATTAACTTATTTAATCCCTTAATTAATTAAATAAAACCCTTGCGTACTTAATTAATTAACTCAAATCATTAATTAATTTAATTAGTTAATTATTCATCTTAAGTAACTTAATAATTTAATGAATTATAAATCATTAAGTCCTAATTAACTATAAGATAAACCTTAATCTTATTCATGATTTAATTATCATTATCAAAGTAATTTAAAAACAATTTTCTTTTAAATTTCCTTTAAATTCCATTTTAAATTAAGATTTAAAATGAAATCAAGTTTAACTTAAATAAAGTTTAACAATTCAAAACCATCTAATTACATTTTAAAGAATTACTTATCTTCTAAGGGAAATTTAAAATAGTTTAAACCCATATTCAATTTAAATCAATTTAAAATATACTTTAAATATTCCATGTTGTTTTAAACATTTTAAATTCAAAAACATTATTTTATTTCAAACTAGAATTAAAATCATGCTTTGAATTCGGATTCAAACTTAAATTTAAAATCCTGTTTAAATCCTATATTTCAGATTTTAAAAACATGTTATAAAATACTTTAACATTCAAACTTAATTAGAACATTTGAATTTATAAACTTTATTTTCTTTTCAAAACCTAAGATTCAAATTCAATTTGAATCTAGATTTTAAATTCAGATTTAAACATTACATTTATAATCTTATTTAAATCTCATTTTCAGATTTTAAACCAGATTATAAAATATTGTAACAATTTTTAATGTTAAAAAAAAACATTCCATTTTATAAAATTTATTTATTTTAAAATCTAGAATTCAAATTCATTTTGAATTCATATTTTAAACATGTTGCATACTTTTGTTTAAAACTTGCTTTGCTTTTTTTTTTCTTTGATTCACTTAGCCTTTTATTTTGAAAGATAGAAAAGAAAAGAATGAAGGAGAAAATAGGTTTATAAAAGCTGAAATTAATTAACAAAATAATAAAAGAAAATAAGAATTAAATGACACTTGTCATAAACCTTTGTTTATTAATTAACACATATATTTGATTACTTAATATGTTAACACATGTCTTGTTTAAATTTTCTTTTTATTTTAAATGTTAATAAAAGTTTTACTTAACTTATTTATACTTAAATAAATATATGAGTGAATTTCCTATGTAAAGAAAATGTAATAAAAACAAATTATAAATTAAAGCTTATCCAAATATTTTTAAGAATCTATTATTTTGAATTTCAAAATAAATTCCTAATTCAAACTAAACTTTTGAAATCCAAATTAAAGTCAACTTATTCAATTTAAAATGATAATTTCATTTTCTTATTTTAATTCTTTTTATATTTATATGGAAAAATCATATATTATTAATATGGCTTGAAAATAACAAATTTAACAATTTTAAATGATTTATAAAAGACATTATAAATCACTTCTATTATTAAATGAATTAAGACCATATGCCATATTGTATTTTAAACTTGTATACAAAATTTTCAAATCATATTTATCAAGTCATATTTAAAAAGAAATAAAAAAATCTTTTATTTAAATTTATAAATTATGCTAAGATAAAATCTTAAGCAACTTAACATTTATTTTAAGTATTTACAAACCATATAGTTATTAATTAAATAATCTTTGAAAAGCTTAATATTAATTTAAATCATAATTTCCAAATTATTAAATATATTATTAGAATTTGAAAATAAACCTTTATTTATTTATTAATTTCCAAATCAAAGATTGTCTATAATATATATACAAATATATATATTCATTATAAATAGAAACATTTATTTAACTTTTAAAAGATAAAATCTCTAATTAAATATTTATTTAATTAGATTATTAGACCAATTCATATTTTATTAATCAATATTATCAAATCAATTTAATTTTAGATAAAGATTATAAAATTGATATTGCCAAAAATTCCGGGATATCACATGTAAATTTGCAGGTAGGAGCAAATGTGGGAATAGAAATGTGGATGTGGCTTTACCACATATAGCTGATTTGGTATCTTCTTTTATACCATTGTTATACTGTTTATGAGTTAGTGATAATTAATGTATTGAAATATGGATTGATGTAATAATCAAGTAAATAGTTGAATTATTGAGTTAATGCATATTATATTGATGTTTTATTCCACTACGAGGTTTCTCTTTTTCCTTTCTTAGTTTTGAAATTTTATATTATAAAATAAATGATCTGCTATTTTTAATATCGAAAATTAGTTGCAAGTGTATTTCGTGGCGTTTGTAATTGATTCCATATGTTTAAAATAGTAGGACGTTACCAAAACTTTTGCTATGTACATCCATATTTACTTTCCAACATACGTTCCCATGTATAACAAATAGAACATATTAAAATCCGTTTAGCTAAAAATATTCTTCTTGCATATTATTATCCATACAAAATTTACATCCTTCATTTTAAGTTTTGTCAAGGGCATGCAATCTTGGAAAAAATGTAATGAATTTTTTATAATAACATATTTGGCCCAAAAGGCTTATGAACTCCATCACACTCTCTAGCCTCTCCCAATCCTAAAGTTTTTCTAATTTTGTATTGGATGCCTACTTGAAACCAGTGCAACAAAGAAACCCAACTTCAAACCACCAAAAATGACACACCAAAAACATCATATTCAACTGGTGTTTCCTCAAGCATTGTAGCAATACTCTAAATGAATATGTATGTCCATCCTTGATTCTTGAATAAACTGAGATATCATAGGAAAACACAGGTACAAACTTATTTAGTTTCTCCTTGAACACTTCATCAATTTAGCCAAAATGATATTATCAACTAGTCAAAGAATCTTCTTGGGTCTAATATGTAGTCAATGGTATACTCCATCAGCCACTCTCAATTAATGAAACCTAGAAGTTGAATTCAAATATAAGAATATCTAATATCCATTAAGTTGGTCAAGCAATTCATTAATGCACAACAAGAGATGCTTGCTCTTTATTATTGCTTTGTTTAACTCACTCTAATTAACACAAAGCCAATGAGACTCATCCCTTTAGAAGTGAACTTCACAAGCATTACCTATAAAAAAAACTTCAAGTTCTTATTAACCCCTTCCATTCAAGCTCTTCGGTTTTGTTTATAATTTTAGCCTTCTCCTTAGCTATGTAGTTAAAATGCTCAACGGTTCCGTAGCGGTGGAGGTATAAAATATCATGAAAGGGATGAAAGGGATATATAGAGGGCGTAGTAAAAAAATAGAAATGTGCAAAAGGCTATATCAGAGGCAAATTCAAATGGATAAATAATTTTTTATCAATCTTCTATCATTGGCGTAGAAAAGCGAAACAACTTTTACTCATATATTATGAAATCCAAGAATGTCTTAATCCAAGTAATTCAAACGTTGGGACTAGAAATGGTATTCCAAATTATAGTGAGAATCTAGGCATTGAATTTAGACATGCTTAAGCTTTTTACTAAGGATTACAAGAAAATAATGTAAATTATATATATATATATATATATATATATATTAAAATTTCTAAAGTGGATACTACAGTAACCTTATTTAGCTGTAAATAACGGTGCTTTAATGGGCTCATTAGTTAGGAGTGTTAAATTGTAGATGAGTAGCCTGCATAGGGCACTAAACACTTTAGCTTTGCTATATCTATCTAGGCTTCGTCAGGGATTTAGCTACATAGTTCCTTAAGAGACATCATTCTAAATTGATTTAGTGCCGACATCGTTTTTGCAACCGATTCGATACTAAACTTAACTTCCCCCTTTCGACGTTAATCGAACACCTTCTTGGAGATATTTGGGTACTCATATGTAATTAGAACATTCAAACATCATCATAAGCACCTTTGAATGATTATAAAAATTACTAATGTCCAAGTTTGTCCTCGCACACAACATCTATAATAGTTGTTCGCCCTCATCTCTCAATCAACCAATAAACTCACATAATCAAGTACGACCCTATACGTAAAAAACCTATAGATACTCAAAAAAATTCCAAAACTAATGAACTCAACCATAAAGTTACCGAAAAATACATGACCATGAAATCAAACATACATCCAAACACATCAACTCGGATTTTTTGAACCTCCAATCGAGTTCGTGGCTTTAAGAGAGCAGATATCGTTTTTAGTTCCTACTTTGCTACTATATCACAAGATATATATGAGCTAGATGCATCAACATCGAAAAGATTCCTAACTATTAATTGAAAATAAGTATATCTCCTTCAAAAATAGAATACCTAGAATCACTTCCACTTGCACCAACTATCACTCTCGATTGCTGGGATGACCACAACTTCTGACCTTGGCTCACACTACCTTGAACTAGATATTTTTTCTACATATTCCCTACTTCCAATGGTGGATCAACATTTAATTATAAATGTCGATAGCGCTATACATGTATCTGCATCCGTATCCTAAATCATTCTCCGATATCTTCATCCATGGATATAGAATGACATTGGATATTTATCATATCCACCGATTAATAAATATGAAACATAAATATAAAATTTTAGTTTAACATAATTTTATTTCCAATCCCATTTATTTATAATTGTAGAAAAATAAACAAATATTATAATAATAGATAGTTTTAAGTAGTTAATATGTTCTAAATGCATGCAATATAAATTATTTACTTTATAAAACAATAAATACATATCATTCATTGTACTAAAATATACGTAATATAAATAATAATCTTAACAAAAATGAATTATATAATTTTCGGGCGTGAATGTCTTCATATTTGCATCTGTATTAATTATTCTGAATATCAGATATTTATCTGTTTTTAAAATACAAATACGGATGAATTTTGGATTATTCAAGTATATATGGACAAGCTTATTCCCACATCTAAAGAAATGTACCACAACCTTCTCTACCTAAATACAAGTAGGTACACAATTGCATATTCAACAACCTTAAGCACTTTATATGTGTTACCATTCAATTTACTTGGGTTGTTGACCTTAAAACTATTTGCTACTTGCATACCTAGTATTTCAATATCAAATATTTTGCGCATACCTTGTATATGATTGTGTAGATTTTTGAAAAATGGTTCACAGATCCAACGTTTAGACTGATTGGGCAATCAAAACCTTAAAGCTTGAGTTATTACGGTTCGACTCGCGGTTCGATCACGAAAACTATTGACGGAATTACAAAAATCTTACCAAATTTTGCAACTAAATTTTGTCAAATTTACTACTTATAAGCAATCCAAACCAGCTTTATTACTTTTCAAAAAAAATGTTCCCAAACTAGCTCATTACATAACTAATGAGTTGAATTTCCTATTTGTACTGGAAAAGAAGGTGGATTGCCTTCATATAACATCCACACAGTTTAACCTTGGAATAGTTGGTTTTAATTTTGAAAAATTAAGACTGACTAAATAGAAAACGTATTCCTAAAAGCTGCCAAATATCTGCTCGTTGCTTAGAAACTGCCATGTTTAAATACGTATGTATACGAGGAGCGCTCCATGGCACCTCTGTTTGAAAGCGTCCTAATTTCAATCACAAGTTTTTATTTCAATAATTGAGAGAGTGGAGAGAGAGTTAGTGGAAAGAGAAAGAAAGGGAAACACGTCGGGGATATCAAGAAGCTGTAGGGGTGCTACGGCGTTTGACTTGCAATTGAACGCTCATATACATACATACATACATACATACATACATACATACATACATACATATGTATGTGTGTGTGTGTATGTGTGTATGTATGTATGTAAACACACGTGCGCGCGTGCGCACACAGATATTGATTAAAAGAAGAAAGAAGTAGTAGAAGAAGATAAAAACAACATCAGAGTCTCGCAATCGTAGATGAAAAAGTATAATATATAATAATAGCTTTTAAATACAAAGAAGCCTGTACTGTCATATATACATACCATTATCAGAGTACAACAATCATCCATTTATTTGGACAGCTTAATACTTGTCCTTACCAAGTGGAAATAATAACCAAGTATGAAGATACGACTCGATTATCCAGCTCCCCCATGACGGCCCAGATTTCAATGCTCGAAAATCAACATCCATACATCACTTGTATTCGAATGCCGCAGATTCAAACATTCAAATCTGATTCTTCGGAGCTTATAACACATTAAGTACAACAACACAGCGTAAGAAAATGAATAAGATCATTGATATACAACATCTGATACAACACATTGATACAAATGATATCAATATACGTCAGAGATACACAACAGTGGAAATAAAATAGCACCAGAAGAAGAGATAGCATCTTCAATGCTAATCTTCAAGAGAGAAGGAAAGAAAGAGTCCAACACTACGACACCATTGCTCCAAATCTTTAAATATTTTCATCTCCAAAACCAAAAGCTCGAACCACCATCATCATGTTGTATTAAGCAAGGTCAGCCATCTAAAGACTCCAAAACTTTTGATCCACATCAATACTTGACTAGCTTTTGATTCTACTAAAACATGACTCTAGGCTGCCCGTGTGAAAAAATTATGGGCACCCAGAGTTTAGGAAGGGAACAACAAACTTCAGGTCAGTCATGAGACTGGTGTGAGCAAACAAAACATTTTTTCTTTATTAAAACCAAAAAAAAAAGAATTTAAAAGAAATTCGCAATGCTTTTTGGAAAAAGGAACTACTATAAGGCCTCCCCGCGCACACACAATGCAAGCGCATAATTGGAGGAGATTTTCCCTGATGATAGTCAAACATGCTTGATTCGCAAAAATCTTTTGATATTATTATTAGTGCATAGTGGAAAACAATTGCAAATATAATATTAATCTTAGGCAGCATACGTACCATTATAGTATGCCTACCACAGCTACCATGTTAGATGGCAGGTTCTACAACTAAAACCGTACAAGATGCGTATTGGTGATTGGATTTTCAACAAATAGTTAGGAAAAGGAACTTCTTATTGCCATATAGGTAAGCCTTTGGAGGGACGCCCCGAGAACTTAACTAGCTCTCTGCCAACACAAGGCCGGGTTACCCTGCCCGAAAGTAACACCTACAAGTATGCCATCCCCGGTCGTTACCGACTTTATTCAAGGATCCTCAACCACAAAGCAACAACCACAAAGCAATAAATTTTCAGCAACTACATAGGTTAAATATCTGGGCTCCATACCATGATACCACCTTTTTCTAGAAGAAATGGACATACCATAGGGCACGACCCCTAATAACCTTGCCGCATCTTTCCTGTTTCGACCTTTTCCAGGTTGTGAGGTCCGACGTGGTCACATCCACAAAGCTACGTTTTTTACAAAAGTCATGCTTTGATCAACACATGATCAGAAACACTTCGTATGCCACATTACCAAATTGAGAATGTATCACTCGTAACCATCAACTACATAACCTCTGAGCTCATACGTTTTAGAGAAGGGTGTTAAGCTAAGAGAATAAATTCTGCGCTACCAAATAGAAATATATTTGATAGAAACTATCTTTACATCTCAAAGTGTAACATCAGACATACATACATACATGTACGTTCCGGGTTCGAACAGAACCGACGACACTTCGAAAGAAGCCCTTGCAATCCGGATAATCCCTAATCATATCCAGACTCCCCATCACAAAGGGTGATCAAATCTCTATACCGAAGACCAGTCGGTGCAGAGACATTCGACGGGTTATCCTTTCGCTTTAGAAAATATCTGGTCTTCACCATCGGTCTTCAAATGCTATCTATATTGTCACATCACTATTCGAAATAGGTTATATGACACAAAGTCCTCTCTTGGCTAAACCGAATAATGAGAGCTTAATTTAAAAAGCGTACGATATTAGGACCTTATTTAAGTCACAACTTATTACCCAAAACCTTTCTTTCAAATGGTTTAAACAAATTCCCATTTTCAAATCTTTAAACAAAAAGATTCACTTCACAAAGTTCACCAATCTTTAACAAAGATTCATTCATAGCTTTCAAAACCATTTTCAATTCAAACTTGAAATCTTTTCAACACAAATTGGAAACCCTTTCTTTATATGAATGCTATTATTATTTGAAAACAAATAGTTCTCATTTCGGAAAAATCCGATTACAATTTGCACAAGTTAAAGCCCTTCGAGTATAAAACTTGGATTAAATTCGTATTCACAAAACAATACTTTTAAAAATGTTTAAAACCCATATAAACACATTTGTAACTTGTATAACTTTTTTAAACCATAATTTCCAAATATATAAATCAATTTCAAATCTTAAATTCAAATTCAAATCAAATTATTTTAATTTCAAAACTTTATTAAGTTATTCAAAATAACTTTTATCTTCAAAACTCCTTTTCAAAAGATTTTCATATTTTACCCAATTCCATTTCCAAAACTATTTTGGATTCAAAATTCAATCTTTAAAACCATTTCATAATATTAGATTCAAATATCTGTGACTTAACTAATTTCCTCGTGCAATCAATATTTGTGTGTGTATAGTGTAGCCCAGGGGTTTTGCACAATAGTGCCACATCATCAATCATCACAGATTCAAGCACAGCAATATCGATAAGCGGTATAATCTATAACATCTATCGTCATTCACAGATTCACAGATAAATAATATTAATTCATCACAAATAAAATAAATTACATTCATCATAGATAAATAAATTACATTCATCAAAGCTCAAATCAAAACTGAGCATCACACATCAGGGATATCAAATAATTCAAATTCAATAGAACCCAAACACCCATAAGTAAGATTAATTAATCATCTGAATAAATTAAACCAGATTAATTACTTATGAATAAATCAGTAATCCTGGATAATTTATAATAATTAACTAAAAACCATTTTGATTAATTATTCTTTAATCATTTGTTAATTAACCATTAATAATAAAGTAATTAACCTTTAATTATTAATTAAACAACCTTTAATCATTAACTGATTATCCTTTAATTAATTTATTATCCTTTAATTAATTATCCTTAATTAATTACATTAATTAATTATCATTCCTTAATTACCTTCATTAATTAATTAACCTTAAGTTAATTACATAATTAATTGTCCCTTAATTAAGTAATTATCTTTTAATCCCCAATTAATTAATTTTAATCATCAATTAATTCACCTTTAATCATAAATTAATTAATATTTAATCATTAAGTAATTATTCTTAATTAGTTATTCCTTAATTGCTTATATTAAAAATCATTAATTACTTAATTAAATTAAAAGATAACCCATTTTATCTTTATTAATCACTTTAATTATCCTTTAAATAAATCTTGTAATAGTTTAACTTAGACTTTAAAGTTAATTAACAATTAAAACATCTTTTCTTAATTAACTTCATAATATTATTAAGTTTATTTAAAATAACTTTTGAAATAAAGGTCATATATATATATTTAAACATTTTAAACTTAATTAATTTTAAGTTTTATTTTAAATCCTTTATTTAATTCCAAACTTTAGATAAAATGATTATTATACCCAAGAGCTAATTAAGAAATTTATTTAAACATGATTTGTTTTAAAGTTTTAAAAACTTTTTTTATATAAAAATCTACAGACCCGAGCCAATTCTTATTTTACCCAAGCTTGACCCCGAGTTAACCCACATATATTTTGCTTCGAGTATTTTCACGAATTCCCCGAGTTGCCCCTGAATTACTCCTCGTCTTCCCCAATTTTAATTACAACTAGCAGATATATGATCGCGCGCACGTGCACGAACGCATCGATCACCTCTGGTCACTGCTATGACCGTCGACAAGTCAACAACGACCACCTCTATCCACCAGACCACTCAGCACCAGAAAATCAACAGAGGATTCGAAATCGAAAAAATTCGAGCAAACCTAGAACCAACTCCCTCATCGAAAAACACCTCGCCTGATCACCGCCGAACACCTGAAACTGTGTCGCCGCATCTAGACGTTCGCTAGAGACCTATATTTGTTTTCCCCTGGGTGCAAAAGCCTCTAATCAACTATCGTCGACAAGAATGCTACTTCTTTATCGTTCACCAAAACAGTTTGTTAGACCCTAAACTCACGCCGCATCACCACGATGATCATCTAAAAAAATTTCCATCATTTTTCCTTCGATCTACGTCATGTCATCCTCCTCTGACATCAAGCCTGAGGTCCAATCGTTCTTTGATCATCGGAAATTGACATTTTTTCCAATTTCGTTCATCTCGTAAATTCACAAGCGATACCAAACTAAAAATCATCATTTTATTTTTAAAATTCATAGTTTCAAAACATGAATTCATTCGTATGATTTGAAATCGAAATCTAGACATTTGGTTTATCTATTTTGATTTTCTATTTTTTTCCCATTCATGAAATAAATTCACAATATAAAAGCTTGGATTTATTTTTATTTTCCTGTTTAAATTATCTTTTCTCTAGTAACCATAATTCGAATTTGTATAGATTGTAAAATGTGAATTTTTAAAATAAAATTTCAAGCTTGTAAATATAAGAACATGCATATATGCCTATATACACATAATTTAATATATATATGTATGTATGTATGTATATGTATGTATACAACATGCAAGCATATTCAACAGCTAGGCAACATTTCATAACATATTCAAACACCAATCACAAACATCAAAACATAAAAGCAGAGATAAGTGAGTTTGCTCACTTGAGAAATCAAAACAGACACGAGGTCTTATGAAATGATCTAGAATTGATTGTTTGATTACTTTATCTTTGTTTCCAGGTTTGCTTTGAAAACTTTACTAGGTCATTTAATCTGCTTTGCCCTGTATCAAGTCAGGTTGCACTTGATTGCTTCAGATCTTGTTTGGTTGGTTTCAGGTCCGAGTTACTTTACTGGTTTGTTTGGTTAAAAACTTTACTTTGCTTGATTTGATTTTTGTTTCAATTGCTTAAGGTTGAATCATTGTTGAGTTGTTTCACTCTTGAATTAGATTCCAGAACTTGAGTTTGATTTGCATGATCTGGAACTATTTTTTTCTGAAGCTGTGTGTTTGAGTTGATTTCTGGATTTGAACTTCCAGGTTGAAGTTGTTCGAGTTGAATATTGAACTTTGCTTTTATTTCCAAGTTGAAACCTGAATTGAATTTTGCTTTATTCTTCATTTTAATTTCCAGGTTTTGTTTTTTTCTGGTTTACAACTTTCTTTTGTTTTGAGTATTAACAAAGAAAAAATGAGGAAGAAGAAGATATGATAAATACATAGCCTTGTTTCACATTTTTATTGATTAATTTGAAAATAAAAGACAATTGACTTTTGTAATTATAAAAAAAAAATTGAAACAACATTTGTCTTTGTTAAGCTAAAACTTTTTAGTTACTTGTATTATCATTTTACAATTGTTAAAATGTAAACATTTTATATTTATATCCTTTACCTTTAATTAGTTTATAGAATTTGTTTTAAACCCTTAACTTAGATTTATTTATAAATTATGTTTTATGTTTTTCTCATTTATAATTTTATGTATTTACAAAACATTCCTTTTTTATATTAACATATGTATTATATTTATGCATTTCTATTATTTATATTTTATACTTTTATAACTTGCAAATAGCAATTCAAAAATTATTGTATTAATTTCAAAATATAACTTCCAATCGAAATGTCTAATTAATGTAATTTGGGAAAACAAACCTTTATTAATTAAAAATATAATGTTTTCAAATCCAATTTATTTATAAGATTTTTAATTTTGAATTTCAATTCCAAGATTCAATTGAAAATAAATTTATAAACATAAATAAATAACAAAACATATCTTTATAAATTTTAAAAAAAATTTGAACTAATTCACCATTAAATTCACAATTTAACATTGATTACCAGATTAAATTTGACTAAAAATCAGGATTTTTACTAATTCCCCCTTAAGAAAATTCCATCCTCGAAATTTGCTAGACAGGGAGACAACAAAGAACAGATGAACACATTTGAGATAGAGAATTGATTTACCAGATCAAACTGAATATCTATTCTGCATTTGGCTTACCAAATCAGAATATCAATAAATATGAGAATAAACTTATTTAACACTTAACGAAATATTTGGCTCATCTGATCTATGAAAAATACAGAGACATTGGTTAGTTTGAAAGGATAACTAACCATTCGTAAAATGTATCTAGAGCCTAAAAGAACAGATAAATGCATACTCAACTCAGGTCAAAATATCTCGAAATATATACTAGCTTGTCCATCTTCGGACTTGGATCCACACAAGTAACAAAATTGTCCAAATTTTGGATTTAACCGAAATCATTCTATCGATACAACTAAATTTTAACTTCATATTTCGTTAATAGATTTATTCCAATTGAAATTTCAAATTGATTAAAGTAAAAAGGAGAAGTTGATAGAAAACTAACGAAGAGAATACGAAATATGAGTTTTCAACACGATTCGCAGGGCCACCATCACACCGAAGCTTTTTCCTCAAGATGCCAGGAAGCTATCCAAAAGAATTGAAGACGAATGATGATCAAAGAGATTGATAGAAAAGTTGTTCCCGTTGTTGCGGGGTATTGACCATTTGTAGTGGTACTCTTCTGTCCCCTATCTCGTCCTCTTCTTGCACTCATACTCACTATCAGGGGATAGTAAGAGAATTTACTGAGGCATTCGGACGGATATCTTAGGGATATACTCATTCTAGGGTATTTGTAACCCTATCTCTAATGAATTACCTAATGTATTATACTCTTGAGCTAAAGTTCAACCTTCAGCTCTGATATCAAATTGTGATGGCCCGGATTTCAGCGCTCGAAAATCGACATCCGTACTTCATTTGTATTCGAATGTCGTGTATTCAAATGTTCAAATCCGATTCGCCGGAGCTTATAACACACTAAGTACAACAACACAGCGGAAGAAAATGAATAACATCATTGATATACAACATCTGATACAACACATTGATACAAATGATATCATTATACATCAGAGATACACAATAGCGGAAATAAAATAGCATTATAAGAAGAGATAACATCTTCAATGCTAATCTTCAAGAGAGAAGGAATGATAGAATCCAACACTGCGACAACATTGCTCCAAAGCTCTAAAGACTTTCATCTCCAAAACCAAAAGCTCGAACCGCCATCATCATGTTGTATTAAGCAAGGTCAGCCATCCAAAGACTCCAAAACTTTTGATCCACATCAATACTTGACTTGCATCTGATTATACTAAAACCTGACTCTAGGCTGCCCATGTGGAAAAATTGTGGGTACCTTAGAGTTTAGCAAGGGAACAATAAACTCCAGGTCAGTCATGGGACTGGTATGTGCAAACGAAAGCAATTTATCTTTATCAAAAGCAGAACAAAAGAATTTAAAAGAAATTCACAATGCTTTTTGGAAAATGAAACCACAATAAGGCCTCCCCGCACACACACAATGCAAACGCACAATTAGAGGAGATTTATCCTTATGATAGTCAAGCATGCTTGATACGTGAAAATCTTTTGATATTATTATTAGTGCATAGTGGAAAACATTTGCAAATATAATATTAATCTTAGCCAACATACATACCCTTATAGTATGCATACTATAGCAACCATGTTAGATGGAAGGTTCTACAACTAAAACTGTACAAGGCGCATTTTAGTGATTGGATTTTCAACAAATAGTCAAGCAAAAGAACTTCCTATTGCCACATGGGTACACCTCTGAAGGGACGCCCTGAGAACTTAACCAGCTTTCTTCCAACATAAGGCCGGGTTACCCCTGCCCGGAAGTAACACCTACAAGTATGCCATCCTCGGGTGTTACCGACCTTTATCCGAGGATCCTCAACCACAAAGCAACAACCACAAAGTAATAAATTTGCAGCAACCACATAGGTTAAATATCTGGGTTCCATACCATGATACCACCTTTTTTTAGAAGAATTGGACATACCCGAGGGGCCGACCCCTAATAACCTTGCTGCATCTTTTCTGTTTCGACAGCTTTCAGGTTGTGAGGTCCGACGAGGTTATGTCCACAAAGATACGCTTTTCACCAAAGTCATGCTTCGATCAACACATGATCAGCAGCACTTCGTATACCACATTACCAAATTGGGAATGTATCACTATAACCATCAACTACATAACCTTTGAGCTCATTCATCTCAAAAAAGGGTGTTAAACTAAGATAATAAATTCTCCGCCACCAAACAGAAATGTATTTGATAGAAACCAGCTTTACATCTCAAAGTGTAACGTCAGACATACAACCATACAAGTCTGCTCTGGGTTCGAATAGAACCAAAGGCACTTCGAAAGAAGCCCTTGCAATCCGGATAATCCCTAATAACCTCCAGACTCTCCATCACAAAGGGTGATCAAATCTCTATACCAAGGACCAGTCGGTGTGGAGACATTCAACGGGTTTTCCTTTTTCTTTCGAAAACATCCGGTCTTCAAATGCTATCCAAATCGTCGTATCACTATTCGAAATGGGTTATATGGCATAAAGTCCTCTCCCGGCTAAACCGAACAATGAGCGCTTAATTTAAAAAGCATACGGATATTGGGATCTTAGTTAAGTCACAACTTATTACCTAAAACCTTTCTTTCAAATGGTTTAAACAAATTACCATTTTTAAATCTTTAAACCAAAAAGATTCACTTCACAAAATTCACCAATCTTTAACAAAGTTTCATTCATAGCTTTCAAGACAATTTTAATTTCGAACTTGAAAACTTTTCAACACAAATTGGAAATCCTTTCTTTACATGAAAGCTATTATTATTTGAAAACAAATAGTTTATTTTTCAAAAAAATCCAATTATAATTTGCACAAGTTAAAGCCCTTCAAGTATAAAACTTGGGTTAAATTCAAATTCCTAAAACAATACTTTTAAAATGATTTAAAACCCATATAGACACATTTATAACTTGTATAACCTTTTTACACCATAATTTCCAAACATAGAATTCAATTTCAAATCTTGAATTCAAATTCATATCAAATTATTTTAATTTCAAAACTTTATCAAGTTATTCAAAATAACTTTTATCTTCAAAACTCCTTTTCAAAGATTTTCATATTTAACCCAATTCCATTTCCAAAACTATTTTGGACTCAAAATTCAATCTTTAAAACCATTTCATAATATTAGATTCAAATATCTATGACTTAACCAATTTCCTCGTGCAATCCATATTTGTGTGTGCATAGTGTAGCCCGGGGGTTTCACACAATAGTGTCGCAACATCAATCATCATAGATTTAAGCACAACAATATCGATAAGCGGTATAATCTATAAAGCTTATCTTCATTCAGAGATTAACAAATAAATAATATTAATTCATCACAGATAAAATAAATTACATTCATCACAGATAAATAAATTACATTCATCACTGCTCAAATCAAAACAGAGCATCACACATCAGGGATATCAAACAATTCAACATTCAATAGAATCCAAACATCCATAAGTAAGATTAATTAATCACCTGATTAATTTAAACTAGATTAATTACTTATGAATAAATTACTAATCCTGGTTAACTAATATTAATTAATTAAAAACCAACTTGATTAATTATTCTTTCCTCAATTATTAATTAACCAGTAATAATAAATTAATTAACCTTTAATTATTAATTAATCAACCTTTAATCATTAAATGATTATCCTTTAATTAATTTATTATCCTTTAATTAATTATCCCTAATTAATTACATTAATTAATTAGCTCTTAATTAATTAACATTCCTTAATTACCTTCATTAATTAAATAACCTTAAGTTAATTACATAATTAATTGTCCCTTAATTAAGTAGTTATCTTTTAATGCCTAATTAATTAACTTTTAATCATCAATTAATTCACCTTTAATCATAAATTAAATAATTTTTAATCATTAAGTAATTATTCTTAATTAATTATCCCTTAATTGCTTATATTAACAAATTATTAATTACTTAATTTAATTAAAAGATAAACCATTTTATCTTTATCAATCACTTTAATTATCCTTTAAACTTATTAAATAAATCTTATAATAATTTAACTTAGACTTTGAAGTTAATTAACAATTGAAACATCTTTTCTTAATTAACTTCATAATATTATTTAGTTTATTTAAAATAACTTTTAAAATAAAGGTCATACATATATTTAAACATTTTAAACTTAATTAATTTTAAGTTTTATTTTAAAACCTTTATTTAATTCCAAACTTTAGATAAAATGATTATTATACACAAGAGCTAATCAATAAATTTATTTAAACTTGATTTGTTTTAAAGTTTTAAAAACTGTTATTAGATAAAAATCTACAAACCTAAGCCAATTCTTATTTTACCCGAACCTGACCCCGAGTTAGCCCACATCCATTTTGCTTCGAGTATTTTCATGAATTCCCCGACTTTCCCCCCGAGTTACTCCTCGTCTTCCCCAATTTTAATGACAACATGCATATATGTAATCGCATGCACGTGCACGAATACATCGATCACCTCTTGTCACTGCTACGACCGTCAATAAGTCAACAACGACCACCTCTATCCATCAGACCACCCAGCACCACGAAATCATCAGAGGATTCAAAATCGAGAAAAATCGAGCAAACCTGGAACCAACTCCCTCATCGAAAAACACCTCGCCTGATCACCACCGATCACTTGAAACTGTGTCTTCGGGTCTAGACGTTCGCCAGGGACCTATGTTTGTTTTCCCCTGGGTGTGATCGCCTATAATCAACTATCGCTGACAAGAATGCTACTTCCTCATCATTCACGAAAACAGTTTGTTAAACCCTAAACTCACGCCGCATCACCTCGACGATCATCTAAAAAATTTCCCATCATTTTTCCTTCGATCTGCATCACGTCATCCTCCTCTGACATCAAGCTTGAGGTCCACTCGGTCATTGATCATTGGGAATTGACATTTTTTCCAATTATGTTCATCTCATAAACTCACAATCGATACCAAATGAAAAATCATCATTTTATTTTTAGAATTCATGGTTTTGGAACATGAATTCATTCCTATGATTTGAATTCAAAATCCAGACATTTGGTTTTGAATCTATTTTGATTTTCTACTATTTTTCCCATTTTGAAATAAATTCACAATATAAAAGCTTGGATTTATTTTTAACATTGATATTATCATGTTTAAATCATCTTTTCTTTAGTAACCATAACTCAAATTTGTATAGATTGTAAGATGTGAATTTTAAAATAAAATTTCAAGCCTGTAAAAATAAGAACAGGCACATATGCATGTATACACATAATTTAATACATATACATACATACAACATGCAAGCATATTCAATAGCTAGGCAACATTTCATAACATATTCAAACATCAATCACAAACATCAAAACATAAAAGCAGAGATAAGTGAGTTTTCTCACCTGAGAAATGAAAACAGAGACCAGGTCTTATGAAATGATCTGGAATTGATAGATTGATTACTTTATCTCTGTATCCAGGTTTTCCTTGAAAACTTTACTTGATTATTTGATCTTCTATGCCCAGGATCAAGTCATGTTGCACTTGATTGCTTCAGATCTTGTTTGATCGGTTTCAGGTCTGAGTTGCTTTACTGGTTTGTTTGGTTAAAAACTTTAATTTGCTTGATTTGATTTTTGTTTCAATTGCTTCAGGTTGAATCATTGTTGAGTTGATTCACCCTTGAATCAGATTCCAGAACTTGAGTTTGATTTGCATGATCTGGAAGTATTTTTTTTCTGATGCTTTGTGTTTGAGTTGGTTTCTGGATTTGAACTTCCAGGTTGAAGTTGTTTGAGTTGAATATTGAACTTTGCTTTTATTTCCAGGTTGAAACTAAATTGAATTTTGCTTTGTTCTTCATTTTAATTTCCAGGTTTTGTTTTTTTGTTTTTTTTTGGTTTACAACTTTCTTTTGTTTTGAATATTAACAAAGAAAAAATAAGGAAGAAGAAGATATGATATATACATAGCCTTGTTTCACATTTTTATTGATTAATTTGAAAATAAAAGACAATTGACATTTTTCATTATAAAATTGAACCAACACTTGTCTTTGTTAAGCTAACACTTGTTAGTTACTTGTATTATCATTTTACAAATGTTAAAATGTAAACATTTTATGTTTATATCCTTTATCTTTAATTAGCATATAGAATGTGCTTTTAACCCTTAGCTTAGATTTATTTATAAATTATGTTTTATGTTTTCCTCATTTATACTATTATGTATTTACAAAACATTCCTTTTTTATATTAACATATGTTTTATATTTATACATTTTCTATTATTTATATTTTATACTTTTATAACTTTCAAATAGCAATTCAAAAATTATTGTATTAATTTCAAATTATAACTTCCAAATCAAAATGTCTATTTAATGTAATTTTGTAACGATCCATAATATTTTAATAGTTTTGAATGGTTTTATTTTCATATTTAATTCAATTTTGAGAAAATTTTAAATAATTGAATTTTGAAATAAAAATTTTATATTTAGAATACGTATATGAAGATACAGCAAATAGTGAATTTTCACTTAATTATATGGGAGTTTATTTTTTTTGTATAATTCTATTTCAATCTATATCGGTTAAATATTGCTGATAAAAAAAAATTATTTCTAAGCCTGAATATTTTACATAAGAAAATTCTAAATCATAGATCCTTCATTTTTATAATAATATCCGTTCCCCCTTTTTGCTCTCCAAACAATGGTAACAAATTTGCTTTAATTTTTCTGCTGAATCAATGTATCAAACGTTGATATTTCATTTATTAGTCCACTGTCTACGTTATTTATGGACACAAATGTATTTCAGTATCTCTTCATATATCATTCCTAAATATCCTCCTCCAGATCCGTGACCATCTGATTTCTTTTGCGTTTCAAATTTTAAACGCGCATAAATCAATTGCCTTAATATTTGTCAGCTAAATAAATGGGTAACCGTTGCTAGTACATAAAAATTTGTTTTATTTCTGCCTGAATTCCGGGCTAATTTTTCACCGTTCCTTTCGTTTCACTTTAATTGCTTTAATAAGTATGTCAATGGACAGACGTTACCATTCTCATCATTACACTTTATTTCATATGGTATGTTTCTTCGTTTTTTTTTCCTCTGTTCATTTCTTTTATTTGCCTCTGTCTGCTCCTTTATCCCTTCCTTCCGTTTCAAAATTCAAACGTGCTGTCCATTCTTGGTATAAATTATTTTCAGCTAAATCATAGTCGTTGCTTTTATATTTTTCCAAATTTTAGGGTCACAATTATTAATTGCTGGCCTTTCCTTTCCTTTCTTCAGTCCACTGATTCCTTCCTTTAAACCATTCAATTTGCGCGTTAATTTTATACCAATAGTCGTTACTTTTATTTATTTCTTTGAAATCATGCGTAACGTTCCTTTTCAATTTATTCTTCTGCCTCTCTTTATATTTTTCCATTTTGCTTTGGGAATACAAATTCGCACACTCCTCTCCTTCTTTAATTGATCTGTAGCCGTTTCTTATTCATTCTTCCTTCAGTTTCAAATTTGAAAGTGCTACCCAAGGTAAACAATTAATTGCTAAATAATTCTCCCGAAATCAGGGGACTTCACAGTATCAATTACTTTTATTTACATGTCCATTCAAATTTTCTATCGGTTAAGACCAAATAGTAGCTCGCCTTTTTATTCCTTGAATTCAGGGTTTGACTATTGATTGGTACCTATCTTTTTATATTTCCTTTAATTTATTGTTTCAATATTTTTTCCTAAATCTATGCTTCTAGACGTTGATATGCCATTTCTATATTTTGGGTGATAACTTTTTTGAACGTTTGATAATAATAATAAATCTGCATATTATAATCGGATATCAATTGAGATCTAGGAAAGAAACAAATATAAAACGTATAACCTGACAAATAATATAAATTGCTTTAATTACACCGTTGATTTTGAAACGTATAAAATTCTATACGTTCTTTACGCATCCATTCATTTCTTTTATTTCTTCCTTTACGTTTCCTCTCTTTACTGATATATACTTACTTCTTTTATCTCTCCTATCTTCTACAAAAGGCAACCCACTTCTTTGTGAAATTAAAAAAAAAAAAAATTCCTTCATCCCTCAACCCATCAAAATCACCTCACCTCAGTTCCCGCATGCTGCTCTTCCAGCCAACGTTCCATCCTTGCCGTGAAGTTGTTCCTATCCCCTCTTTCACCTCTGTATTTTTGAATGGAAGATATTATGTGGTAAGTATATAAAGTGATAACTGCATATATATTTTTACCTTGCATACCCTTCCTCTTTCGCCTATAAAAATCGGCATGAATAATTTAGGCACATGCCCTATTAATTAGTTATATATATCAAGCTTTGTATCCGTTATTTTATACGTCTCAAATTTCGCATTCAGTTCTAAAGGTTTAATATATTTTGTTAGCATACATAAGTAAATAAGTTTGTAAATTGTTATGTATACATATAGTAAGTTATAAATTTGGTACAGTTTTTTTTTAGGTAGATTTGATTGATGATACGTGTCATAGTTTTTATATAAATTTATATTAGTCTGTAGTTTGTTTTTAAATATGTTATAATAACATTGATTTTTAAAGTGAGTATATTTATAGATTTATTTGAAATGTGTTTAAAAAAAAAAACAGTACATTTATATGTAAGGTTTATAAAAGTTATAAGCTAGGTACATTCATATATTAGTTTAAAGATGTTAGTTAGTATACACATAAGCTGCTGTATATAATTTATAATTTACGCGTATATAAGTTTGGTTTGTATATAAGTTAAGGGATCTGTAGTTATTAAATAAAGTTATCAGTTTTATATTATAGGATATTTGTAACAGGTCAGTCTATATACTTTAAGTTGTGTAAGTGTGTCAGTTTTAATACCTGAGTTTACACGCGTACTATATTAAGTTATAATCGACAGTTTCTTTATGTATAAGTCTGGTTAAAGTATAAGCATAAATATATTTAACATAGAATCTACTTGTTATACGTTTATTTGTATAGCTGCATCATGGGTTTAAAAATTTAAACCGATGATTTTATTTTGTATATTTATTTTTCTTAAAGTAACATATTGATTTTTAAGAAGAGAGAATAATATATATATTACATCAATATGGGTTTAAAAATTTGAATATGATTTGTACATAAACATACATGAACTTTATACGGTGTATCTATTCAATTATACCATCTATCCTTATCAATTCAGTTCTGATTTGACTTCGTCAACTCCTATTTATCAGTTTGTCCGACAAACCCATGTCCTCCGTGCTTTGCTTCGTAATTCATGCTTGGATTTCGTAACTCAACTTCGTTGTCTATATCCTCTAACCTCGAAAGGTGAGAAATCACTCACGATTTACATTCTTTTATTTACTAAATTTGATTTCAATTGGGATGACAATTGAAATATGAGGCTGTAGTTATTTAAATTGTTATATATGCTATTATCTGTAAGTATTCACTTATGGGATATGACACCATATTCTATTGTTTATATATTTATTTTGATGATATATGGCTGTTGTTATTATATTTACATATCTGTTATCACTCTGCAAGTTCCCTGTTAGTATAGAAATCACTATGGGTTGAAATGATACATACCCGAACAGACTTTAGAATAGGAGAAAATCGTTATGGGTTGAAATGATAAACCCAAGCGATTTTCATTTAATTGAATTGGGATTACGAGTTGAAATGCTATCCACCCGTATACATTTAGTGTACGGATTGAAATGATAAATATCCGTAACACTTGACCATATGATAAGAAATATATACAGACATCGTTGGTCCATATATATAAATATTTTGAAATTTAATTCATTGTTTTGGAAAGAAATATATGGTCTTATTAAATGTTAATCCTTAAATTTTTTTATATATAAAGGGTAATGATATATAGATTTAATAATATTTAATTTAGTCCAAATTTGATTTAATACATAAATTATGCTAAATATTTATGTAAATTTTATTCCAAAAGTATTCTGCAATCTACTAAGATTGGGAGATAAATGTGGGTTTATCTAAATGGTATTTAAATAAGGATTTATTCAATTAAATCAATTTGAAATTTTTGAATGAGAAATTTAAGGGTATGATTTTGTAACTGGATTTTAATTAAGCGATTTAATGAATATTTCAAGTTTAAATAAATTAAAGAAAATATTGAGTAAAATGTAATTTAAGGTTACTTAAATGATATTGTATCTAATGAGGGATTATTTAAGACTAGATAATAATGAGGTTAAATCGAGATCTATACGGAATTATTAAATTGAACATTTAATTAAATATTAAAGCTTTGAACTATATTGGGATTTAAATGGTTTATTTTGAGATTCGGATATGTATTTGAAATCAGTATAGTTGAATTTAGTATTTAGAAACTAAATTGATTAAAAAGTTAGTTGAAACGTTGAATACTTAAAGTTTTGAAATATATTGAACATAAAGGGTATTTTGTGATTTCAAATCCAAATTTGAGATCGATAAAATTGAAGTGGTTATTTTAGAAATTGAGTTGAATTTAAATTAATAAATTGAGATTGAAATAGATTTAAATGGGTTGGTCAGGTTGATGTTAAACGATTTGTCAAGTTGAGGGAATTGAAATTTCTTTACTGTACAAATTATTTAATATATAAAAATACTATTTGGGAAGTATAGAGATATTTGAAGTGAAAATGATATTTTGTTTTGAAGTATAAATTAAGTTGAAAAGACTACGGTGTTATAGTGTATATTTCTATCTTTTAGATAGTTCCATGGACCCTTAGAGGATGGTTATCCCAAACATCCTCTAAGTTAATTATATTTCAGTTGATATTTCACTTGAGTTAGATTTATAGATATAAGAATGTTAATCCTGACTCGAGTGTTTTGTGTTTTGCTTTACGCTCGGGTCAGACTGAGAGATACAGCATTTGAGACTCATCTTCGAAGTTGGAGCTTTGCTTGAAGATCCAGCTATCTATCCCTTCAGTCAACCAGTTGATTAGTTCAGAGAAGTCATCTGTTACATTGGAGACTTCATGGCATTTGAACTATTCGGTTGTATTTTATTTCTAACGCTGAGGTATATAGTAGCTTCATGAACTACTATTCTTTATCTATTCCGCTGCATTGTATTACTCTGTGTAAGTGATCTATGATTGATTTATTTACTGTATATTATAAGTTTTGCCAAATTTTATTAACAATTCGGTATTTTGAATTATTCAAGTCGGACATGTATGGTATTATTGTCGATTTGAATGGTCTAAAATAGTGGGTCGTTACAAATTTGGAAAACAAATCTTTACTAATTGAAAATATAATGTTTTCAATCCAATATATTTATAAGATTTTTAATTTTGAATTTTAATTCCAAGATTCAATTTAAAATAAATTTATAAATATAAATAAATAACAAAACATATCTTTATAAATTTAAAAAAAATTGATTTAATTCACCATTTAATTCACAATTTAACATTAATCACCAGATTAAATTTAACTAAAAATCGGGATCGCTACATCGCCTCTTAAGCTCTATAGCATATTACCCTGGATTTGTTCAACTCGGTCTGACCCGAGATCATAATAAAACAACACCCGAGTCAGTCTGGAAAACTAGCGTGAGAAAATCACACTCAATTTGTTTATTATATTTTGAAAATCCTTTGAAAATAAAGGTATCTCATAAGACCATGCCACACGGGTTTTTACCTTACGATATCCATTTTTTATCAAATCCATCTGATATTATAATAATATATATAGAGAGTAAATAGAATATAGCCAAAATGCTTGCATCTCACGTTCCAACATAGTTGGGCACAATCAAAACCGTACGGGGGCTTATTGGAAATTGGATTCCATATAACGGTAGGGCTTCTGTGGTACCGCCCATCACTTTACCTGGTCTAGATCAGCATACCGAGGACCACTCCTGATCCCCTGCAACACAAGACTGACCTACCCATAACCTGGATAGATCGAATAAGATCACCTCGCGGTTGGGATCAACAATCGCCACACAGTCGAAATAAAGGGACTCTAGACAGGATTGACCTTACCCTACTTAGAAGCTACCCACTTAGTGTTGCTGCACCTCCCCAGTTTTAGCCATTCTCGGTTGATGAGGAATGAGGCTACGATTACCTTTTTAGACACATTCACTTGGAATGCTCATAGTCCTCCAATGACGATGTTCTGATATCATTCGTCCATACAAGTTATCCTGGGACTGGACAAACCGAATCATCGTATTCATCATCTTCACGATATTCATTCGTTACATTCAAACTGGATCGAATTCATTTTTGAATAATTAAATCCGATCCTGGTCTCTTCGAAATGATTAGCGCATTGGCTAATATTGATAATCGGTTATTTAACTATCATATAACATCCACAAACAAACATCAGGCTTTAAATAATTTTTCAAATTATTTATTTCAAAATATCTACACAAGATATTATTTCCATACTTCAACACTTTGAAAATAGTTTCCAAATCCCTTTTTATTCTCACAGAACAAATTTTTACCCTTACCCGGTCCTTAGAATATTTTTCCCACTTCATTTGATATTCAACACTTGGAAAATATTCATTTATCTCCTATTTATTTTTCTCAAAAATTATTCACAATTTTATTTGTAAATTTCCAACTCGTTTCACACGAATTCTATAAATCCTAGAATTTCTTAGTCGCTTTCCTATAATATTTCCAAAGCCGTTTATGTTTATTTAAAATTCCAGTTTCACCACTACTTCCCTTGTAATTTTATTTCATCTTCTGAGCTTCACTTATCCTATACTTTAGAATTTATTTAAGTTCCCATAATACCACTATAAGATCTTTCTTCTAAAATCATATTCAATTAAATAAACTTAGCTTCCCATCTCAAGAGGATTTACAATGAAATTTAAAACATTTAAAAAATTTATATGAAATAAGAAAAATGGTTTGTTTCAAATATGGTTTTAGGTAAAACTAAAATATCAACATCATAAAAGCATTAAAAATTTAATTACTAACTACTTTACAAGGCTGATCATAAAATTAGAATATATTTCAATAAATATTAAGTATTAAAATACTTAATAATTACCATTTAAAAAATTTAATTGACTAATAATTTAATTTTGAACTAATTTTCCTGCAACAAATAATTTTTTAGTAACTAAAATAATTTAATTAAACAAATTAATCACCGTAAATACATACTTTTTAAATAAACTAGTAAATTTAAAATGTGTATATGTATATTTATTTTCTTTTGAAACTACATATATACTTAAAAAAATAAATTATAGATTTCAAAAAACCTAATAAACTTTCAAAATTTTAGAATTCCTATTTTTTCTTTTCAAAACCTTATATATATATATATATATATATATATATATATATTTCTTTCTATCTATGTACTTTTAAATTAAAATAGGTATGTTTATACATGCATACACACACACACGCACACACATATATATATATGTTTATACTTGTATCATACTTTTTCTTTACTGTATATATAAAACAATATACATATAAATCTTTAAATTGAAAAATAATTGGCATATATACCTTACTGTAAATTTATATCCATACATTACTAAAAAAGTATACCGCACCTCACTGCAACTGCTCGAGGCTGCTACACCACTTCCCCCATCAAGACTGTACCTCCTTCCAACCTTCAAGAGCCTCCAAAACTCGCTCTCCAGCAACCCCTGAAGCCCAAGCTACCACCTCCACCTTCCTGCACCCTGACCTCACGAGCGCGCACGCGACATCGGCCAACATCATGGCTCCAACTACTGCCTTGTCGCCCCTCCACGTTCTCACCACTTTAGCGTCCCCCAGTCTTGCTCCTTCCCTCGGCCATGCGATTTCGTTCTCTCTTTTTTTATAATCGAACGAATTCGATTTCAATACGTTACAGAGGAATAAAGGGGAAATGAGATTTTTGGTTTCGAACTGTAGAGATTCTCGTTCTATTTGCATCGAAATGGAGGAGAAGAAGTAGGCTTGCGATTTTTTTTAACAAAATGAAAATGGAAGGGAAGGCATGATTTTGAATTTCGGAATGAAGCTGTCTTCATTGAATGTATTGAATAGAAGGGTAAGGGCTTGGGATTTTTAAAAGGAAGAGGGGGAGACCGTGATTAAGTTGAAAGGAAATGGACGTTATTTCTTGCATGTATGAACAGGTGAGCAATGTTTTGAAAAAGTGCCGATGTGAAGGAATTACAGTTGAAGGTTGACTAGTGTGTGTGTGTGTGTATAATTAAATTCAAA
The DNA here is from genome assembly GCA_030765085.1 of Allium cepa. Lineage (NCBI taxonomy): Eukaryota > Viridiplantae > Streptophyta > Magnoliopsida > Asparagales > Amaryllidaceae > Allium > Allium cepa. The sequence continues at coordinate 893,242,567 of CM060928.1, read as the reverse complement.
TTGTACTGGTTTACACAACATAAAATTTCGAACCCCTATCGAGGCATACTGCTTGACGTTTATAATGTTATACCCCTATTTCGAGCGCAGTGGAAAGGGTTTCGAGTCCTAATTTGATCGAATGGAGAAGATAACTTTTTAGATCCAGATATTATATTAAATTTTTGACATAGATTTCGTCGCATTTATATCTCGTACGGCTAAACGATAACTCCAAAAGTTACGAAATTTGAAATCCGATAATAATATAATATTACGGATCCATTGAAACTATTTTTGTCGAACTCCGAGACTGTGTCTCGGAAGGTTATTTTTAAATGTCAAATTAAACGAAATATTTTTAAAATTGAACAGATCACTTCCAAATTCAATTTTAAAAGTTGCATTGTCTTCAGTACTATTGATATAAATTTTACGAGCCTTTACATTAGTATTTTTGGGCTTAAAACTCCAAATTCAAATATTTTAATTAAAATTTAAAAATTAAATTATCCAGTAAATCGCTATATTTAAATCCTGAACTTATTTTATTAAATAAAAATCAAACTTTTCATATTTAGAAATCAATTTATAATTCCTGTTTGAAACCATTTATATATTCCAAATCAAACGTCAAAAAATCTGAGTCTTTGTATTCCTCCATCCTTAAAAGAATTTCGTCCCTGAAATTGCCAACGCAAAAAAATGCCCCAGACCTATTAACTTACTAAAAGTCACTTAGTCAAGCTCACATTTCACATTCCAATTCTTTTGTTTCTCCTAAACAATTAGCTTTCAATTTTAATCCAAAGATCCCTTATTTCAATTCCAATTTTAAATCTCTTCGTCGTTTACCAAAAATTTTCTAGCTCCTAAAATTTCCAAATTTTTTTGGTAGACTATCCCTTCTATGGAGGAGCATTTACAATATGACAAGAGAGATAAATATATATACATCGACCCACTTGGTTGAAAAATGAAAATAAACAACAATATTTATATTTTCTTTCTTTTATTGCATAGGCGTACCCCTATTTAGGATTTTTAAGCAAGCGGCTTTTTTATTTAGTAAATAGCGATACCAAAATCCAGCCAAACGGCCTCTAAGTACCTGTACTTACTCAATTTAAATACCTATGTACTAAATATATGAAATTCACAAATATTTCACTTAGTTTAAAAAGCTAAACACATGGATTTCACAAGCAATACATATTAAACAATTTCCATTAGCAATTTATAGGGTTTCGAATACTAATTAAATTGCTTTCAGTTAATCCATACACTATTTCATTCAATAGAATGATTCATAACTCAATTTCTTATATTCAATTCATTTTTAAACCAAACAGACTATAATCATTCCAATTGATTCCAAAATAAATTTCATTCGCTTCTATCAATTCATAGGATTTTATTTTCTTTCATTCGCGTCAAATGATAACTCTTTCTATGCGAATTCGACGATATCCACTTAATAGAATATCCATTTTAGTTTGTAACTATTTCAAATTAATTCCAACTCATTTTATATTTAATTCCATTACATTTCAATTTTATTCACAATCCATTCATTTCTTTTTATTCCATATTCACATTCGTTTTATTAAAGACCATTTTATCAAGCTCGAAAACATTCCATGCTATGGCCATTTAACATATTCACTTAAGCTGAGCTTCCATTCAAATATTTACTTAAGTTATTTATTTTATTCAAGTTATTTCAAGCTTATAATTTAAGTTTATTTTCTTTCTAACCAAATTCCAATTTAAATCCTTGATTTGAGTTTTATTTAATAAAATCCATTTCGTTTACATTAATTACATCAATTCATTCACTTAATCCATTTTAACTCCAAATTTCATATTCAATTCGTTAAATAATATCCAAGGCCATTATTCATTCATACTCACTTGGATTTCATTTTCAATTCAAACCATCACTATTTTAATCCAATTACATTTCACTTGACAACATTTCCAATTATATTTAATTCACTAACATTCCAAGTTGAATTTTATTTATGACTCGAATTCATTTTCAAACTCCATTATTAACTCACAATTCACTTCTATTTTAGCAAATTAGGTTCCATTTCCATATTTCATTAAATAATTTATTATCTAATTAGTTTATTTCAATTTTGTAACCCAGTATCTGATTTTTTTCTCAAAATCCGTTCATTCAATTTTCTTGAGCTCAGACTCACTTTTATAATTCAAGTTTGGATTTTCTTTCATTTTCCAAAATATCAAACTATTTTATTCTGGGTTTCTTATTTCAATTTTTAACTTTTCCATCAATCATATTCTCGAATATATTCACATTTTATTAACTAAAATTTACACTAATTTATAGCCCAAGCATATTTTATTTATTAAACTAGCCTACCTCACTGATTTATTTTATTCTAATCATAATCAGTTAAATTTTAACAATTAAATTTCTCCAACTTAATCTATATTAAATTTTATTTTAACCTCCTCATTTTTAACTTTAATTTCAAAATTCAAATCTCATACTTTCCTTTCTTATTAAAAATCATTTCAATTTATAAGTTTACAACGTATTCCCGATGATTTTCAAATTATTAAAATAAGGATTCCAGAATATTTTTTTAAGCACCTCGGAAATTAAACTTCCAGCTTCCGGTTTAAGTCCAATTTCAATTATAATCCATTTATACACTTTATATTTATACAAATTCTCATATTAGTTTTGTAAACTATTTCAAATTTTATAATCTCGTTTTGGTTATAACATTATCGTCCAACATATACACTATATATAATAATTATCTAAAAATTATTTTTTTCTTATATCAAAATATACTTTGGGTAAAATTATTTCATTTACCCCTTTCGAAAACAATACTGTGTCGAATTGTTTTATTCAAATGTTCAGAAATCCTCTTGATACAGTTGTACGAACTGTTTGACTAAGGTTCGCAAGCCACTTAATAAATCAACCGACACAATATAAAACCATTTTATATTCACTAACAAATATGCGCTCATATCTATTAACATGATCAAACTCATTCTAGAGTACTACTGACTCTATCTCTAATGATTAATCACCACCAGAGCCAAGATTCTTGCTTAACCTGGCTTTGATATCAAATGTAACGGTCGCGGATTTTCGACTCTCAAAAATCGACATCAATACGTCCACTATATAAAATGCTGAGCGATCGAATGTCGAAAATACCAGGTCATTAGGGTTTAAAAGGAAAGAGGTAGAAGAAGAAGATAAAAACAACATCAGAATCTCGCAATCGCAGCAGAATAAAGTATAATATAAAATATCGGCTTTTAAATACCGTGAAACTTGTACTGTTTATATACATACCATTATCAGAGTACAACAATCATCCATTTATTTGGACAGCTTAATACTTGTCCTTACCCAGTGGAAATAATAACCAAGTATGGATATACGACTTTGTCATCCAGCTTGCCTCTTGAGCTCTAAAGCATATTATACTAGATCTGTTCAACTCGTCTGACCCGAGCATCATAATAAACAACACTCAAGTACATCTGGAAAACCAGCGTGAGAAAATCACACTCAATTGGATTATTATATTTTGAAAATCCTTTGAGTATCTCATAAGACCATGCAGAAATAAACATACCGTTTTTACCTTACGATAACCAAAACATTTTTATCAAATCCGTTTGATATTATAATAGTGTCTATAGAAAGTAAATAGAATATAGCTGAAATGCTTGCATCTCACGTTCCAGCATAGTTGGGAACAATCAAAATCGTACTTGAGCTTATTAGAGCTTGGGTTCCATATAATGGCAGGGCTACTGAGTACCGCCCGTCATTGTACCTGGTCTAGATCAGTATATGGAGGACCATTCCCGATCCCCTACAATACAAGACCGGCCTACCCCTCACCTGGATAGATCGAATAAAATCACCCCGCGGTTGGGATCAGCAACCGCCACACAACCAAAATAAAGGGACTCTAGACAGGGATGACCTTACCTTACTTGGAAGCCACCCACTTAGCCTCGCTACACCTCCCTTGTTTTACCCATTCCCGATTGATGAGGCTTGAGGCTACGATTTACCTTTTTAGACACATTCACTTAAAATGCTCATCGTCCTTCAATAACGATGTTCTGATAGCATTCATCTAAACAAGTTGTCCTGGGACTGGACAAACGGGATCACCGTCATCGTCATCTTCACGGTATTCATTCGTTAAGTTCAAACCGGATCGAAGTGGTTTTCGGATAATCAAATCCGATCCTGGTCTCTTCGAAACGATCAGCGCATTGGCCAATATTGATAGTCAGTTATTTAACTATCATATAACATCCACAAGCAAACATCAGGCTTTAAATAATTTTCCAAAATATTTATTTTAAAATATCTACGCAAGATATTTTCCATACTTCAACCCTTTGAAAATAGTTTTCAAATCCCTTTTTATTCTCACGGAACAAATTTCTACCCTTGCTCGATCCTTAGAATATTTTTCCCACTTTATTTGATATTAAACACTTGGAAAATATTCATTTATCTCCTATTTATTTTCTCAAAAATCATTTACAATTTTATCTGTATATTTCCAACTTGTTTCACATGAATTCTGTAAATACCAGAATTTCTTAGTCGATTTCCTATAAGATTTCTAAAGCCATTTATGCTCATTTAAAATTCCAATTACACTACTACTTTCCATTTGAATTTTATTTCACCTTCTGAAGTTCACTTATCCTATACTTTGGAATTTATTTAAGTTCCCATAATACCACTATAAGATCTTTCTTCTAAAATCTTATTCAATTAAATAAACTTAGCTTCCCAACTGGAGAGGCCTCATAATGAAATTTAAAGCATTTAAAAAAATTATATGAAATAAGAAAAATGGTTTGTTTCAAATATGGTTTTAGGCAAAATTAAAATTTAAACAACTTAAAAGAATTAAAAATTCATATCCAGCTACTAATTACTTTACAAAGATGTATAAAATTAGAATTTATTTCAATAAATATTAAGTATTAAAATAACTAACTTTGGAAATATTCTAAATCCAAGTGGTAGTTTTAAATTATTTAGTATATTAATTTAAAATCCCATTTAAAACAAATTCAACTTACTCAACAAAAGTCTATTTTTAGAAAGTCTAATATTCACCAATTCAATTCATAGATCGCTCTTGATTCGTATCACATCGACCATATCACCATTTCTCACATTTGAAATATATTCCACTATTTCTTTCAAAACGATTTCCATTGCTCGATATAAGTTCACACCATTAACTTATATTTTCCATATATCCACTGATATCCTTTTATCTCATTTATAAACCCCATTATAAATTTATAAACTCCCTTCAGTTTCCCATCTATTTACAAAACAAATTCTGTTTATAATTCCATTTTATAATTTTATCCCTTAATAAAATTCCATTTTATTTCAAATCTATTTATCGATTCCAAAATCCCTCCAAGCCCTTAATATATAATTTAATTTCAAATCTCCACTTAAAACAATTTACAAATAATTAAGTATAACCCAAGTTAGTTAATATATTTTTATTCTACTTAATTCCTTTTAGAAATAAATCCAATTTTCAGTATAAATAATTTCTTTTCAAATTTCCTTTTAAATTCCTTCAATTTTATTTTCTTATGGTTTAAAAAATACCCATTTTAATTATCATGCTATTAATAATCCAATTCACACACAATCCATATCAATCTATCCATCATATCATATATCGAAATATATATATATATTAAAAACATTAAATATTTTAGAGGAATCCAGTTGGATCCCTTCAACCTATTTTTCCCTGCATCCATAGATGTTAGTCAACAAATAAAATACCAATCACACTTCAAGAGGGATATCGCGGTATATAGGGTCATCCGCTATTATGCGGGCATATAGGGTTTCATTCGCTATAATATGCGGGAATGTCACTCCAATACTAATATATATTACTATATATATAATATCCAACAAATAAATTATAAATTTATCAATCAAGTTAGACATCCAATAATTTAAATTTAACATTTAAATTTAAATTAAGTTATCTAAATGAGTGATATTTTTGTTTTGCAATCCACTTCAATCTTGACTTGGTTTCACGGTTTTTGACCTTGTGTAAACATTATACGATTTATTAACATTTGAAATAATCGAACAATCAATTACCATTCAATAATTAATCAAATAATAATTTAATTTTAAACTAATTTTCCTTCAATAAATAATTTTTTAGTAACTAAAATAATTAAATAAGTTAATTAAACAAATTAATCATGCTAAATACATATTTTTAAAATAAACAAGTAAATTTAAAATGTGTACATGTATATTTATTTTCTTTTGAAACTACATATATACTTATAAACATAAATTATATATTTCAAAAAATCTAATAAACTTTCAACATTTTAAAATTCCAATGTTTTTTCTTTTCAAAACCTTATATATATATATGTATGTATGTATGTATGTATTTGTGTTTATCTATGTACTTTTAAATTAAAACAGGTGTGTGTGTGTCTATACATATACATATACATATACATACATATATATATATATTTATATATACACACACACATTTATACTTGTACTATACTTTTTCTTTACTGTATATATACAAATATACATATAAATCTTTAAATTGAAAAATAATTGGCATATATCTTTATTGTAAAATTATATACATACATACATATATATATATATATATATTACTAAGAAAGTATACTATACCTCACTGCAACTGCTTGAGGCCGCCACACCACATCGCGACTGTGCCTCCTTCCAACCATCAAGAGCCTCCAAAACTCGCCCTCTAGCAACCCCCGAAGCCCTAAGCTACCGCCACCACCTTTCTGTGCCCTGACCTCACGAGCGTGCACGACATCGACTTACATCTCGGCTCTAACTACTGTCGTGTCGCCCCCCATGTGCTCGCCATTCGAGCTTCCCCCAGCCTTGCTCCTTCCCTTCGGCTACACGATTTCGTTATCTCTCTTTTTTATTTATTTATAATCGAATGAAGTCAATTTTAATACATTACAGAGGAAAAAAGGGGAAATGGAATTATTGGCTTCGAACTGTAGAGATTCTCGTTCGATTTGAATCAAAAGGGAGAAGAAGAAGTAGGCTTGCGATTTCTTTTAAACGAAATGAAAAATGAAAATGGAAGGGAAGGCATAATTTTGAATTTGAGAATGAAGCTGTCTTCGTTGAAAGTTTTAAATGGAAAGATAAGGGCTCAGGATTTTAGAAGGGAGAGGGGGAGACTGTGATTAAATTGAAAGGAAATGGATGTGATTTCTTGCATGTTTGAAAAGGTGAACAATGTTTTGAAAAGGTGCTAATGTGAAGGAATTACAGCCGAAGGTGGACTAGTATATATATAAATCTGTATATTTAATTTAGTTCAAATTGTTTTGATTTACACAACATAAAATTTCGAACCCCTATCGAGGCATGCCGCTAGGTGTTTATAATGTTATACCCCTATTTCGAACGCAATGGAAAAGGTTTCGAGTCCTAATTCTATCGTATGGAGAAGACAGCTTTTGGGCCCAGTTATTATATTAAATTTTCTATATAAATTTCAGCGCGTTTATATCTCGTTCGGCAAAACAATAACTCAAAAAGTTACGAAATTTGAAATCCGATAATAGACAATATTACGGATCTAATGAAACCGGTTTCATCGAATTCCAACACTGTATCTCGAAAGGCTATTTTTAAATGTCAATTTAAACGATATATTTTTAAAATTGAACAAATCACTTCCAAATTCAATTTTAAAAGTTGCATTGTCTTCAGTACTATTAATATAAATTTTACAAGCCTTTAAAGTATTTTTATTGAGCTTAAAACTCTAGGTTCATATATTTTTACTAATTAAAAATTCAAAAATTAAATTATCTAGTAAATCGCTATATTTCAATCCTGAACTTATTTTATTGAATAAAAATCAAACTTTTCATATTCAAAAATCAATTTATAATTGAATTTAAATATCTGAAACCATTTATCTATTCCAAATCAAGCGTCGAAAAACCCGGGTCATTACATTAATCCAGCTAGAAAGTGGTTGGGTAGAAATTAAAGATGTTGGAAGGCAATTGAAGTTTCTTCCTCTTCGAACTCGTAACTCCCTTGACTTCAAATACTTGGAAGTGTGAATATCTAGTTCTTCAATAGCTACTTCATATCATTTAGCTTCAATGTCCAGTTCATAATATGACCCCTAAAATGAAATTAGATGTGATGTTAAAGAAATTTAATAACACTCGTGTCTCCAATCAATAAATATGTTCTATAAGTGTTAGATTCTAACAACATTGTTGATTGTTGTCCGTATTCAATACATTGTAGATGAATGTTTTTACTAAAGTTAAAAACTAGCCACCTACAATTCTATCTATGTAACTCATCCTAGCTTTACTTAGAATTAGGATGCATCACGCTCTAATTCTATCATGTCATTTTTCCAAACATTTCGAAACCACATTTTGGATCCACTCTTTAAGTCTGATCTATTCACCAAAGTGTAGAATATTTGGCTAAACCAAACATTTAGAATATTCTAATCAAATAAAATTTTATAAGAAGTTATGAATTATTATAGTGATATTGATATTAATATAACAATTACACTAATAAATTTATTTTGGATATGTAATTATTAATAAGTACATAATAATTATATGTGTTTATTTTTAATAAAAGGACCAAATGAGTATTTTATCAATTTAAATATATTTAAAAATTACGTGTATATAGTCATGTACATGAAGGATGGCCAATCAGAACTATAGACAGATGAAAAATTAGTTAATTCAAATGTTGAATATCAACTAGAACATATATAGGTTGTTGAGCTTTTTGAAGGATATTTTCCATTAAGTACCACTACAAATTGAAACTCCACTGTAAATTGAAGCCTAACAGCTCCGTTTTCGCTTATATATTTTGTACCTAATCTACATTCTCAATTATAACTCAATGGAAGACTTTTTGCAACTGTCATAGAGATCAAGAAAGTTTAAAGAAGAGGAGACGGTAGCACTTCGAGTTGACCACTATCAACATAGTCACCTTGGAAGGCATATTTTATGAATCGTTTACTATCATATGTTTTACGTTATACGTATTCACCTTTAAATTATAAAATAATAGTCTTTATATATTTAATTTAATTAATTTAAACATTTTACATTAACAATTATGGTATAAATAGTTATGTATAATGCAATAAATTTAGTTTTATAAAATATTTAGCATAGACAAATGTATAAAATCTTTTCAAAAAAATAAAAATTCTAAATTTAAAAGACTTTTTTATTATTAATATTATTTAACTATTTGTTTATATATTCGCCTAATAAATATTAAACACCAATTTGACATAAAAAATTGTCATAACAAGCATTATACTTAGATCTAAAATAATACATGTAAAATTATTTTTGGAAATAGTTATTTATTAATATATATAATTAATTTATGAGATCATTTTAAATAAATAATCAATAAAATTAAATATTATACTATTTTTGGAAAAAGAGTTATTTCTGACCTGAACAAAAAAAATATTATAATAGATAAGGTTCAACTTATCTTAAATTTTAAATACTATATCCTAATGCAAAGTTAGCTTTAAGATTTCTGTTAGATCCTAAATTTAAGGTAACTTTAGACTTAAATTTTGATTCTGGGTTTTAAATAAAAATTATAAATATGTATCCACATAAACGCACACACATTATAGTTGAATTATCTATGTTAATATTATATGTATATTCATATGAATAAACACATAAATATTATTTGCCAAAATTATATATACATATAAACACTTATATATTTATATAATTTCATCTATGCAAGAAAACAATCCCCTATGTTAGAATCTAATGTAATATCCATTTATATACACATTCCCTATATAATCATGGAACATTTGATGCTCATTTCTATGGTCTTCTAATATATATTTACCGAACATGCACATTTTCAAACATCACACATCTTTATGCAAATTTTCAGTACACCTGCAATATAAGTTTTTTGAAAATGTGGTCCCATGGTCTAGTGGTTAGGACATTGGACTCTGAATCCAGTAACCCGAGTTCAAATCTCGATGGGACCTTTCCAATACCTTTCAATTTACGTTTTTATGTTTGTATGTGGCTTATATTTTTTGAATTTGATGTAAAATCAAATGGTGTTATTTTCATCAACGAAGTAACGTTAAATTTGATGTTATATAAATAAGTGAATCTTAGTTTGTTACATTTATTTATTCAATTTACTTATCGAAATATATCATTTTTGCTAAGATAAATATCACATTTATGATTTATAATAAATATAACAGTAATATAAAATGTAAAGCATCGAAAATTACTAAGGTATCCATCCTAAAATTCCAAGGTATCCATCCTAAGATTCCAAGTAACATAAGTATATGAGTTTCAGTTTTCTTTCCCACGTTAGTCTTTTGTCCTCCACAAAGGAAAACCACTTTATTACCGCTATCAATAGATTTCATTTTCTCCTTATTTCATTCATTGATGGTCTCAGGTAGATCTCTAGCTCCTCTATATTTTTTATGAAAAACTTTAAGTAGCATGATTAGTATATCGATCCTAAGCTCCAAATTAGCAACCGAAGTTTTAGATTTAGATATATAGTTTAAAATTTGGAGAATGCAAGATTAGTAATGGTTATCAATGAATATCTTAACATTCTTTTTTTATATTTTTTACTCAACCGCTAAGTGTTCAAGTATATGGTTCAAAATAGTATTTTACTTTATCCGATTGAAGATTAGAGAAAAATCAAATTTAAATAATTAGAGTTCATATGAAATTAGGTTTTCTCTAAATTATTGAGGAAGTAACACGGATGAAATCTTTGTTTAGTGCTTTAAAATAGAAGGTTAGGGTTTGATTTAGATAGACGGTTTAGAATTTGGAAAAGGTAATATCAATAAAGCTCATATTTCCATATTTTGACTTTTTTCACACATCCAATAAGTGTTTAAGTAACGTTGTTCAAAATATGATTTAGATTTCTTTAATTGGAGATAAAAGAAAACTTATGATTAACTGAACCGGGTTTTATATGATTTCGTTTTATAATAACCAATGAAGAGGAAAATAACATTTGAATCCATCATCGATTCACTTCATATTGCCTAGATTGTGGCTGCTGACATAATTACTTGATACAAGTGCTTCAATTGACATGTTACCATCATAATATTGTTTCGATTAATGCCCATCTCCGAAGTTTTTTTCTTTTCATCTTCTTACCATACAAACAAGTCCTTTTTATTTTTTGTTCTGTGTCCCACTTTCGCTATATGTTTATTTTCAAGTTTTTTGCTTTATCAATTCTAGTGTATGCATTATTATTTTATTCTCAAATAGGAAAATGATTATAACATGGGGGTTTAGGATTTGGTCTCAATTATGAATATGACTTTAGCAGAGCGAAAGCCAGAAGGGCTTATTTTTCAAAATCCTATTACAATAGGACCATGAAACTATAACTCCCAATATCTTTAAAAAGTCCATGTTTTAAATTAAAAATGTACAAAATAGCAAACAGTCAAAATCATCACAATTATGAAAAGTTTCAAAGATTTTATGTTGTTTTAGCTAATTGAAAGTGTAACACCTACATTATAGAAAAAATGGAAATATGTCCAAATAAATATGTAAGAAAAGATTCAAAAAAATGCAAAACTTGGAGTTACGAAGAAATCATACTATTTATGTTAAAAAATTATAAATGTACAATAAATAACGTATAGTATGAAAGTGGACAATATTGCCAAGATAATGCATAATCAACAACAAAAGTAGACAAGAGTTTATTGCTTTAGTTTAATTTAGTTAGATCGAAGATAAATGCAAATAAGTGTTTATGCGTCCTTTATTATATTATTTAAGTATTTATTTATATATTCGGCTTATACATACTAAATATTAATTTGATATTAAAAAAATTCTCATAACAATTTATCGTACTTAGATCTAAAATAATATATGTACAATTATTTTTGGTAATTATTTATTAATATATATATATCTGTGTGTGTATAATTAATCAAATAGATCGATTTTAAATAAATAATAAATAAAGTTAAATATTATAGTATTTTCGAAAAAAGAATTTTTTTTTACCTGACCAAGTTTTTCATAATAGATAAAGTTCTACTTATCTTAAATTTTAAATACTAGATCCTAATGCAAAGGTAAGTTTAAATTTTCTATTAGATCCTAGATTTTGGGTAACTTTTTATTTAGGTTCGAATTGTTGTTTTTAAATAAAAGTACAGATATAAAGGCACACATACATTATAGCCAAATTATATACGTTATTAGTATTTGTTTGTACATATGAATAAATACATAAGTATTATTTACTAAAATTTAAATACATTAAAACACTTATATATTTACATAATTTCATCCATGTAAGCAAACATCCCTTATGTTAGAATTTAATACGATATATATTTATATACATTCCCTACATAATCATTGAACATTTGATACTCATTTTTGGACTTCCAATATATGTTTACTAAACATGCACACTTTCAAACATCACATTTCTTCATGCAACTTTTGATACTCCTGCAATGTACATTCTCTAAACATGTGGTCCCATAGTCTAGTGGTTAGGACATTGGACTCTGAATATAGTAACTTGATTTCTAATCTTGATAAGACCTTTTTAGTATCTTTTAATCTACAGTTTCATGTTTGAATGTGGTTTATATTTTTTGAATTTGATATAAAATCAAATGGCGGTGTTTTCATCAATGAAGTATATATTAAACTTAATGTTATATAACTAAGGGAATCTTATTTATTTACATTGATTTAATCAATTTATAGATCCAAAAATATTATTTTTACTAAGATAAATATCACATTTATGATTTATAATAAATGTGTTAGAAAGGAAAGCTTTGAAAATGACTAAAATGTCAATCCTTCTATTTCAATTAACATAAATTATATAAGCACAATTTTTCAGTTTTCTTTCCCCGCATTATAGTCTTTTGTCCTCCACAAATGCAGACCACTTTATTACTACTATCAACAGATTTCATTTTTCCTTATTTTCACTCGTTGATGGTCTTGGGCAGAACTCTAGCTCCTTTACATTTTCTATGAAGAATGATTATATAGCGCAATCAATATCTCGATCCTAAGCTCCAAATCAGCAATCAAAGATTTAGATTCATATGCATAGTTTAAAATTTGGAGAATGTAATATCAATAAAGATAATTTATCAAAACCCTAACATTCTTTTTTTTTAACTCAGCCAATAAGTGTTAAGTATAATGGTTCAAAATAGTAATTAAGTTTGTCCGATTAAAGATAAGAGAACATCAAAATTAAATAAATTGGAGTTCATATGACATTAGTTTTTCTCTAAATTATAGAGGAATTAACACTATTGAAATCCTCTTTTAGGGCTTTAAAGCAATAGGCTATGATTGATTTAGATACATAGTTTAGAATTTGGAAATGGTACTATTGATAAAGTTCATATGTAAAAATCCATTTTCCCCTTTTTTACATATCCAATAAGCGTTCAACTAAAGTTGTTCAAAATATTATTTAGATTCACTAATTTGAGGTAAAAGAAAACATATGATTAAACGAACTAGGGTTTATATGAATTCATTTTTTTTTAATTACTAATTAGAGGAACATAACATTTGAATCCACTATCAGTTCGCTTCTAATTGTCTATAACGTGGCTACTGCTATGATAACTTAATACACAAATGCTTCGTTGGCACATTACCATCATAATACTATTCAGCACATGCTTGTCTCCAAAAAAAAAATTCATTTTTTTTCTTTATCACACGAATAAGTTCGTTATATTTGGGGTATTATTGATGATAATCCACTTTTGGTTAAGAGGAGGCCATTTTTTAATATATATTTTTACTGTGAGGGGTACTGACAAAAGTAGCCACCTCATATAATTATATTGTAAATTGAAAATTTTATCCTTCTATTTTTTATCCTATTTTTTTTTTTATTTTCACTATTCTTCTTCTTTAGTCTATAATCCAAATCAATAATCAATGGAGAAATTAAACCTATCTAAATATGAAATTCCGAAAGGGAAAGAAATAAGATTAATTGTTATCCGAGAAAGCATCTGTAATACAGACTTTTTTCAACAAAACAAACTGATAATTTTATTTAAAATTCTACTGTTTTACACATTAAGTTGAAAATTCTAAATTGAGTTAAATGATGGTTAAAATAGGTAGGTTTTTTTTGTTTGGAAGAAAAACATTGGTTCTACCATTACTGAAAGCTAAATTGAATTTGGTGAAAAATGTACGTGAAGAAGAAGACTGATTAAAAATAAATGAGGGGCAAAATAGGAATGATACATATTATTTGTACAACATGCGTATCCCTCATAAAAAATTTAATTTTAGTGGAGTGTTAGTAATTACACCCTTTATTTTTGTGCTATGTTCCTCTTTCATTTTATGTTTTATTTTCAGGTTTTCTACAGCATTAACTCTGGTGTATGTAATACTATTTACCGTTATTTTCTTATTAAATAGGAAAATGGTTATAACATTGGAGTTTAGCATTTGGTCTCCACAATTAACTTGACTTTAATAGATCGATAGGCCTATTTTTCAAAATCTTAATATAATAGGACCACGAAACTCTAGCTCTTCATATCTTCGAAAAATCCATGTTATAAATTAAAAATGTACAAAATAGAATATAATCAAAATCACCAAAATTATGGAAAGTTTTAAAGATTTTATGTTATTTTGGAAAATTAAAAGTGTAAACACCTACATTATTAAAAAAATGGGAATATTTTCAAATAAATATTTAAAAAACATTCAAAAAATGCAAAACATGGAGTAAATAAAGGCATTATCTTATTTATGTTAGAAAATTAGAAATGTACTGTAACATCCCGTATTTTTAAGCTATTGAATTTGAACATTTAATTCGTTTTAAATGTTTAATGTGGATTCTTAATTGATTTTGAAATGAGTGGATTCAGGTTCAATCAATGAAATAAGCTATAATTTTAATTATAGTAATTCCGGTTGAATTTGAATAATGGGAAAATAGTAATTTAAATACTCGGAATTGAAATAAAAATAAATCTGGACGTAAATAGTTATAAAAATGATTTTAAAAAAAATCTATTTTGAGTTATTTGAGTGTGAATAGCGTGATGAGAATTTTAGAAGAATTTTAAAGTTGATAAATTAATATTTGGGATTTTATATTAATTTAAAAATGAATTTAATGTTATTAAAATGCAATTAATCAGATTTTAGTCCGAAATGAGCCAGAATGATTTTTTATTGTGTTTATAAATTTTATATGATTTATTGTTAAGTTAATAAATTTTAAAATGAAATTTTGAGCGTTTTTTATTATTGCAGAAAATTGCTCGATTTAATAGACGAGGTAAAATAGCCTTCCAGGGCACAGTCTCGGAATTCGACGAAACCAGTTCCATTGGATCCGTAATAGTTAGTTATTATCGGATTTCAATTTTCGTAGCAATCGGAGTTGTCATTTGACCCTGGCAGCTCGAAACGCATCGAAAATCGTTTTAATCGATTTAATTTAAAATTGATCGTTTAATTCCGTAACTCGCGCATACAATCAAATTAGCTTCCGAAACCTATTCCATTGTGTCCGGAACGCGGAAAACCCTAGAAACGCCTGTCGGAACGTGAGAATTGGAGTTCGTTTGCATAAATTGTTAAATCGAGAATTTTATTAATTAAAATAATATATATACAATCGTTACTGAACCCTAGTTATATCCACCGGCCGCCGTTTCTTTTTATTCTATGGCCGAAAATAGTCGATTTTCTCTTCCAATTTGCGATCAATCCGTCAAGCAATCGCGGAAACTTCCAACTGAAAGATCGAGGAGAACGAGGAGCTCTGCATAATCAACGGTGGATCTTGTTTACAGCCTTTGTTTGGAGGTGTTATCGTGCTCCGTTTGTGGCATGCTCGTGCTCGGGTTTTGGAGGATTAAGGCGACCGAATTAAGTGTTGTTTCAGCCGAAGGTGGAGGATTAGGGGAGCTACGTCTTGGTATTTCCTGATCGAGTTCTTGCGTGTTGATGGAGTCGCGGTTTGAAGCCCTAGCTTGCGTTTGTTGGGTTCGAGCACCTGGGTATCATGCGCGAGAGGAAGGAGAAAGGTGCGGCCTCGATTTCGTATGGACGACCTTGATTTCTCTATGATGGTAAAGATGAAAATTAAAATTAAATAGGGGAATTTGTTTTAAATTCAAATTTAAACTTTTAAAATTAATAACTAATTCATACTGTATCAGAATTTAACAAAACTGGAAACGTTGGAATCGCAGAGACACGAACTACGCGATGGTGCAGATCCGGAGTCATTTCGGGCAAGTAGAAATTTGAGTTAAATCGGACATCATTTGGTTTAATTTAAATTTCGAACGCTCGCCGAAACTCAAGGTGAGTTATTCTCACTCACATCTGGATATTGGCCGATTTAAATAATTAATATTTATATATCTGTGTGATTGGTTGCATATTATTGGTATTATCAGTCTGGATTGATATTTATATGTATGGTGTGCTAATATTTGTGGATGCAGGGAAAATAGGTTGGAGGGATCCAACTGGATTCCTCACAATGTAGTAATTATTTTTATAATTGATAATGATGCCTGTTTACATATTGTGATTGATAAATTTGGAATTTAATTATATCGTGATGTTGTTAGATAAACTATAAACTCAGAATGTTAATTATAAAGAAAATAAATTGGGTTTAAAAAGAAATCAAGAAATTGATAAATAAAGGATATGGTTAAATAATGAATTTAAAAGAATAAAAATTGAAATCTGTTGGAATAAGATTGGAAATTGGTAAAATTTGGAATAATAAACAAAGAGAAAAGTTATTAGTTAATATATTGAAAGTAAATTTATATTATTAAACCATAAATCTGAATTGAAATAAATGACAGAATTTATAAGAAGGATTTTCTGGGATGTTTGAGTGGAAATGAGTTTCCCTGGGAAAACCAAGTTCGAGTTTTAAACAGATTTTATTAGAAGAAAGTTTTAAAATTCAAACTTGTTAAAAGAGTGTTTTGGAAATTATTATTTTAAAGAAATTATTAATAAATTAGCAATAGTAAAATTTATGGATACCTTAGTAATTATTTTTACAAATGGATTTATTTAAAGGCTAGTTTTGAATAAAGTCATTTGAAAATTATTATTAATCCCTTTCAAACTCTATTTTTTTAAAATTTAGTTTAACTAAAACCTTATTTTAAATCAAGTTATATCTTATAAAATAGTTTTACTCTAAATATTTCGAAATTATATTTTGAGTAAATAGCTAGAAGTAAATTTATATATTTTAAAGTATATTTCAGTATAAAATATTTTAACTGTTTTAAATTTAAATTGTTTAGAACTTGGTTATTTCTAATGGGAATATAGGGTAAAGGATTTACCTTGTAAAGGACGAATTTTGGGAATTGTTTTCAAATGGATTTTTGGAAATTTGAAAATATATCTTTTAAAGATATTTGAGGCAAATAAATAATATGGAATATTATTTATTGTGTGATGGATGCTTATGGATGTTTGTGAATATAAATTGATAGTTAAATCACCGACTATCAATATTGGACAAATGCGTCGATCGTTTCGAAGAGACCAGGATCGACATTTATTTCTCGAAAACCACTTCGATCCGGTTTGTACGTTTCGTGCGAAAAACATGTTCGGAGTCGAAGATGGAGCAGTGAAGTGCAAGGGCTAGTCGCTACTAATCCTGAGGATATTTCCAAAATGGATGTAGTAGGAGTAGTGCCTTCGGTTCCGTTCGAACCCGGGACGGACTTGTATGGACGAATGCTTGCGAAACATCGTCAGGCGGATGATGGGCATTCTAAGGGATATCGTTCTAAAGGTAACGTTTAGCCTCAAGCCTCATCAACCGCGAATGACTGAAAATCAGGGGATATGCAGCAAGGCTTCGTGGGTAGCGCCCACTTGAGAGTTAGGTCATCCCTGTCAAGATGTCCCTTTTTATTTCGGCTTAGTGGTGCGGTTGCTGATCCCAACCGTGGGGTGATCTTATTCGGAACGGTCCAGTAAGGGATGGGTCCGGCCTTGTGTTGCAGGGGATGAAGGGAGTAGTCCTCGGTACTGTGATCTAGACCACGTACTGTGACAGGTGGTACCCCAATGCCTAGTCATTGTTGGAAATCCATTTTCCCTATGGGCCTTTTTACGAGTTTTGTTGGTATTACCCACTTCGGTGGCTAGTAACTGGAATTCAATCATGCAAAAATTTCGGTTATTTTATAAGTATTTGTAAATAGACACTATTATAATATCAGAGGATTTCTATAAAAAGTGTTTTAGCTATCGTAAGGTAAAAACCCGACATGTTTATTTGTGGCGTGGTCTTACGAGATGCTTTTGTTTTCAAAGGATTTTTGAAACTTTAATAATCAACTTGGATGCATTATTATCAGCTGGTATTCCAGACTGACTCCGGTGTTATTTCATTATAATGCTCGGGTCAGACCGAGTATTATTTGTACAGGATAGGATGCTATGGAGCAGGAGAGGAGCTGGAGTCCGAGACATATTATCCGTATATATATATATATATATATATATATATATATATATATATATATATCCGCTGCTATGATTGTATGGTATGTCTGATTGGTATTGGTTAATGTATGAGATACTCTGATGATATGATTTATAAAACAGTGATAGATTTCATTTTGTGTAAAGTTCTATATCCACTATTATATTTTATTCCGCTGCGACTGTGAGATTCTGATATTGTTTAGTTTTTTTCTCTCTTCTTCTATCTTTTCTTCTTCACCCCAATGGTTCGTATTTCTGTGCCACTTGAGTTAATAGAGGTAGAATAGTGTTGAATCAAGGGGTATGGATTTGCGGGCTGTTACACTTGGTATCAGAGCTTAGGTTGGCGACAACCTAGGCTTTGGTGGGGAAATTACTCATTAAATAGAGTCCATAGTACTCTATAATGAGTTGAGCGTATTAATAGATATGATAGCGTACTTGTTAGTGAATATAAAATTGTTTTTATACTGTGTTGACTTATCGGTTGAGTGTTTATGAATTCTGGTCGGTGCGGGAAGTACAACCGCATCGATAGGGGTTTCTAAACTCTTAAACAAGATAAACCGACATAGTATTGTTTTTTAAAGGTGGGTAAATGAAATAATTTTACCCAAAATTATATTTTGATATAAGAGAAATAATTTTCTGAAATATTATATATGTTTGATTGTTTGGATGTGGATACTATAATCAAATAAGAATCTAAAATTTGATCTAAGATTTGAAATGGTTATAACAAAATAAATTCTATGAGTATAAATTATACAAAAGAGGATAACTAAACTTAAATTAAACCAGGATTTAAATCCCGGAAGTTTTGAAAAAGATTTTAAATAGATTGAAAATAAAGGTTTGGAAATTTAAAATCATTGTAATGCTTGAAATGTTTTCCAATGTATTTGAAGGCAATGTTGGAATATTGTTTTGGGTAATATTTTTGAATGGAAAACTGTTTGAAATGAATTTGGGAAAGTAAGAAGCATAGAACTTACTTCAGTCGCTGGAAAATAATTATGATGATGCTGGCCACATCATTAGAATCTATTTTCGAGTTTCTAAAGTGATGGATTGCTTCCCTAGTTCTTGGTTATGGTATTGTTTGGGACTTGCGGGTATAACGGTTGTTTGGAAATTTCAAAATAGGGAAAATTGTTTTGGTATAAACAAATTGTTTTGGAAATCTGGAGATCTGATTTGATACACCACATAGGTATATATTTGTCATATTTCAAAATTGTTTTACAATAAAACCGGGTAAATAGAATTCTGGGAAAATTCTAATCAAATAATGTGTAAAATTGGAATGAATCAACTATTGAACTTGTTAAGTGAAGTTGATATTTATAAGAAAGAAGGAATGAAAAATTTAATTTTGGAATTAAAACTTAACTTGAGTAATTGGAAATGAATGAAATATATTGAAGTAAATATAAAATTTGAATTTAACTTGGACAAGTTCAATAAATTGAACTTAGAATTAATGGATTTGGGTTAGATTGAAATGTAAGTTGGCTTTGAAATTGTGGGTCATTGTGTAATGGATTATACCCACAAGCTAGTAAGTGTTATGCTTTAGCTGGGATTATGAATTTAAAATTGTAAAGGATTAAGGTGAAAGAAAATTGGTAACCTTAATAATCCAGTGATACATATATATATATATATATATATATATGTAAAATCTGAAATTGTGATTATAGATGAAGATAACTCAAATGAGCAATATGAGCTTTAAAATAAATAAGTTGGTGAACTTATATAAATAGAAATGAAATTATACTCACAAATGGGAAAGAGTGGAATGGTATGGTAAATTCAAACTTAATCTCTACTGAAATGTAAATTGAAATTAGGTAAAGTGAGATAAAGGAAGTGAATGAACTTCAGTTAGTAAACAAGTCTTGAAATTGTACATAGAGAATTAAAATTTGGATTTGAAATTGTTTCGTTGTAAACTGAATTAAATGGAATTGAGTGGAATGTGGATTAATTAAAAACAAGATTCAATTGTGTTATGAATAAAAGTGAATGGAATTAAATTCTTATGTAAAATGGCAAGGGAAAATGAAATGAATTCAAGATGGCTAAATAAATTTAGTTAAAACTTGAATCTAAATTTGGAAAGAATTGAATTGGAAGAAATCTAATTGTGCTGAAAGAATATTGTATGAAATTTTTTGTTTTGACTCAACTAAATTCAAAGGGATTATTTGAGAATGAATTTAGCATAAGCTGAATTAAATCAAGAGAAGCTTGAAGATGAATTTAGTATAAGCTAAATTAAATGAAAATAGTACTGAAATGGGTACAATTTTGGAAGCTTGTTAATAATTGAAGGGTAAAATGGAACTTAGTTCTTGTTTAGAACATTTGAAAATGGTTGTATTGTAAATAAGTTCAGTATGAATTGGGAAAGTGAATTAAAACCTAATATGGATTAGGTTAGAGACTAACTGAATTACAATTAAATGGGATTTGTATTGTAATGGATAGAATTTTGATAATTGATCAAAATTTGGAAAGTAAATAGAAATCCAACTGTAGAATGGGATTTAATTTTGGTAACAAATATTGGAAATGTAAAGGAATATTAGTATTAGATTATAATAGAGATGGCTTGAATTAACTAAATTCAAGTTGGTGAAATAATGTGAAGGGGTCCTGTTGTTGATAAAATAAATTGGGAAACTAATTGGATGAATATACTAATCAAGTTTAATGAAATTGGAATTTAATTTAATGAGAATTAAATGAAAATGAAATCAAATTGTAAGAAAGACAAAACTTAATCGCGGATAAGCTTTATTAAGTAATCTTGAATGAAACTGGTTTAGATAATAAAAGTGAAATGCAAGTGAAATGAATTTTAGTTGAGTATTGAGAAGTGATATGAATAGGGAGAGTTGTAGATAATATAAAATGAGATGATATTAGTTTGTACTTAAGCTGAATGTATAAGCTAGTTGGATTAAAACTTGTAAAGGGTTTGATTTGGTAAGAATCGATTAAAATGGAAATAAATTGAGATATTATGGAATTATTATCATTTAAGAGGATGATGAGATGGTTATTTTTAAGCTTATGAAAATAGCTTTAAATGAAATTTGTTTGCAAAATAAAATTTGGATGCAAGCACATGACTTTTAAGATTGTAACTGTGAGAAAGAAAGAATATATGAGTTGTAAATAAGAATGGAATGATATATATAACTATATAAAAAAAAACTATATATATAATAATAGTAATAATAATAGTAGTAGTAATATAATAAAAAATAAAGTTAAGATGATTAATAATTTTGAAAGGCGAGAATAAGGATTGATTTGATAATTGAAATGGAATAAGAATGCTTGGATTGTGAACCACGCAGAATTGAATAAAATTAATGTAAATCTAAACTGGAATTCATGTTAAATGGGTGTAAGCTGAAGTGATGATTAATTGCTTGAATGGCATGAAAATTGCATGTATTCGGAATTGAGTTGTTTAACAAGCAATTGAAATTGATTTTTTTTAAAATAAATTAAACTGAATTAGAATCTAACTCAAAGAGTTTGTATTTTGATGCAAGTGAATAGATTTGAAGAAGCAAATAAAGATGGTTTTAAATTAATTAGATAAATGCAATCTAATTAAGTGATTTTGGATATGAATGGAAATGGATTATAAAAGAAATGCAAATGCTTCAAATTTGAAATAAGAATTTGGTTTGTGAATCAACTTGATATTGAGATGATATAGAAAGATGTTAGTGAAGCACATGTTAACCATATGTAAAATAACAATGAATTGGTTGAAATCAATATGAATTGTATATAGTGGACTTGAGTATAAATCATTCAAGTGAAATAAAAATGAAGTTGGACTTGAATAAGAGATTTGAAAAGTGATTGACATCTTTGAATTGTTAATAATGTATGGTAACGTTGTTAAACTATGAAGTTTGAGTTTGTAAAGAGAATTTAAAACGATGTCGGAATTGTGAAATTGTTTACAAAAGTGGTTAGCATGCATAATTATGAAATTACTTGGTTTGGCTATGAAATGGATATGTTTGGCTTACATTTATATTGGAAATGTTGTTAAAATGCTCATATCTTGAAACTGATGAGTTTGTTTGAGTTTATACAGGCGCGGAAGGCGTTCGAGAGAGTTGGAGTGCGTATATGCTAAAATAATAGCCGCTTGCTATTAAAAATTTGCTAAAAAGGTACGCCTACACAAATAAAATTGGGAAATGATATATATATTGTGAAATATTTTGGTTTCCGACCGTGTGGGTCGATGTATATATATTTGTTTGTATCGCGATATCGCGAAAGCTCCTCCGTGCAGGGGAGACTCTGCCAAAATTTTTCGAAAATTTTGGGAGTTAGAAATTTTTTTTTTGAAAATTTGAAAATTTGTAATCAACTAGGAAAGTTCTTTTTAAGAAAATGTTGAAACAAAAGCTTTTGAGTATAAATAAAGCAAATGAGTTTGAATTTGAGCTAAAGAGTTTTCGGAAGTGTATATAAATTTTAACTGAAGAAGTTTGGGTTAAATTAATGAGTGTAGGAGCGTTCTTCTACCCTAGCAAATTTCGAGGACGAAATTTTTGTAAGGGGGGAGGAATGTAACATCCCGTACTTTAAGCTATTGAATTTGAACATTTAATTCGTTTTAAATGTTTAATGTAATTCTTAATTGATTTTGAAATGAGTGGATTCAGGTTCAATCAATGAAATAAGCTATAATTTTAATTATAGTAATTCCGGTTGAATTTGAATAATGGGAAAATAGTAATTTAAATACTCGGAATTGAAATAAAAATAAATATGGACGTCAATAGTGATAAAAATGATTTAAAAAAAAATCTATTTTGAGTTATTTGAGTGTGAACAGCGTGATGAGAATTTTAGAAGAATTTTATAGTTGATAAATTAATATTTGGGATTTTATATTAATTTAAAAATGAATTTAATGTTATTAAAATGCAATTAATCATATTTTAGTCCGGAATGAGCCAGAATGATTTTTTATTGTGTTTATAAATTTTATATGATTTATTGTTAAGTTATTAAAATTTTAAAGATGAAATTTTGAGCGTTTTTGATTATTGCAGAAAATCGCTCGATTTAATAGAAGAGGTAAAATAGCCTTCCGGGGCGCAGTCTCGGAATTCGACGAAACCAGTTCCATTGGATCCGTAATAGTTAGTTGTTAGGATTTCAATTTTCGTAGCAATCGGAGTTGTCATTTGACCCTGGCAGCTCGAAACGCATCGAAAATCGTTTTAATCAATTTAATTTAAAATTGATTGTTTAATTCCGCAACTCACGCATACGATCAAATTAGCTTCCGAAACCTATTCCATTGTGTCCGGAACGCGGAAAAACCGTAGAAACGCCTGTCGGAACGTGAGAATTGGAGTTCATTTGCATAAGTTGTTAAATTGAGAATTTTATTTATTAAAATAATATTAAATAATATAATATATATATAATCCTTACTGAACCCTAGCTATATCCACCGGCCGCCGTTTCTTTTTATTCTATGGCCAAAAATAGTCGATTTTCTCTTCCAATTTGCGATCAATCCGTCAAGCAATCGCGGAAACTTCCAACTGGAAGATCGAAGAGAACGAGGAGCTCTGCATAATCAACGGTGGATCTTGTTTACAGCCTTCGTTTGGAGGTGTTATCGTGCTCCGTTCGTGGCACGCTCGTGCTCGGGTTTTGGAGGATTAAGGCGACCGAGTTACGTGTTGTTTCAGCCGAAGGTGGAGGATTAGGGGAGCTAAGTCTTGGTATTACCTGATCGAGTTCTTGCGTGTTGATGGAGTCGCGGTTTGAAGCCCTAGCTTGCGTTTGTTGGGTTCGAGCACCTGGGTATCATGCGCGAGAGGAAGGAGAAAGGAGCGGCCTCGACTTCGTATGGATGGCCTTGATTTCTCTCTGATGGTAAAGATGAAAATTAAAATTAAATAGGGGAATGTAACAACCCGCATATTTATCGAGTTTACATTTAAATATTTTTATTTAAATATTAAATCGTTAATCGGATTTTGGTCCGAAAAACTACTTTTTGCAAACGGTCAAATTAGGACTCGAGACCACTTCCATTGAGTTCGAAATGTCGTTTACAACTTTTTAATTATAAACATCGATAGATTTGGAGTTAGTGAAATTTCACTAACTTTTCCCGCTTTGGACTTTGGGTTAGTTTAGCCTATTAAGCCCAAGTTCCAACCCTCTTCTCCTCACTCTTCATAAATTTCCTAACTAACTCAAGCTTTAGCATTAATGGTGAAGAGAATGGGAAATTAAAACTCCAAGCTCAAATTCAATTGCAACTCCATCATTCAACTCCAAATTCAAGTAGAAGATATTGGATTCAAGCTTTGGATTGCTTCTCCTTGCTTTCAAGCTTCATCTTCATAAATTTTAGTGCAAAGGTGAGATTTTTATCTCACAATTCTAGCCTATAATTATCTTGGACTGTTGGGAATGATTCCCTATCATTTTTGCATGCATGTTAGCATTTGGTTTGGATTGGATTGGCAAAAAACTCCAATTTTTAGCGTTTTGTTGAATTTTCTGCACTTGAGTCGTTCTGGCCATTTTTAGGTCGTTCGGAGTTAAGTCGTTGGACCCTTGAGTCGCTGGGTCGTTGGACCCTTGAGTCGCTGAGTCGTTGGACCCTTGAGTCGCTGAGTCGTTGGACCCTTGAGTCGCTGAGTCGTTGGACCCTTGAGTCGCTGAGTCGTTGGACCCTTGAGTCGCTGAGTCGTTGGACCCTTGAGTCGCTGAGTCGTTGGACCCTTGAGTCGTTAGGTCGTATGACCCTTGAGTCGTTAGGTCGTTAGACCCTTGAGTCCTTAGGTCGTTAGACCTCATTTTATCTTCACTAGGTCGTACCGTTTTGGTCGGGGCGCTGCCCCGCACCCCGCCGGGGGCGCTGCTCCCTGGACCCCCGCGACCTGATCGGGCAGGTCGAACCCCGTAAGCGGTGGCGTTGCCCCCGCACCCCACCTTGGGGGGTTGCCACCCCCCCCGGACCCCCCCTCCGTAGGCGATCTTATCTGAAAAACATTCAACAGAACTTGCTTTGTTGAGATGCTGAGTTGACCATTCTTCGAGACAAACCATCTCTGGTTATCTCGGCCACGTTTGGTCGTTGGGGAACTTCCACTTTGATGCTTTTGAGCCGATTTCCTTGAATTTTATTCACATCTCCGAATGTGATCTTTGTGATGATTGTTTCTACAATCTCTTCTGTAATTTGTCATTTTAAAAATATAAAGGTTTCAATACTAGTAGTAAATATCAAAACTCTTTTAACAAACAATTTCAACTCTATTTTTAATAACAAAGCTCTTTTCTTAAACCATTTTCCAATCTATTAGTATATACAAACCTTTACCTCACTCGGATGAGAAATCTAATTAAACGACTTAGTAAAACAAGTGCTATGAAACGCTTGCGTTCACTTCGTCGGTTAATTCCTGGACTTTTTCGATTGAACCTCTTGTGACAATTTTATTAGTGAAGATTTACAGTTTGTTCGTAAATATTTAAGTTAAGCAAGTGGTTATGGGACATGAAGCTAAACTTCTATATTTACTAGCTCAGTGTAATTGACACTTCTCGTTGATCATGACGATCATTCTGATGATTTAGACTAGCAACTGTGCGATGTCTCTTGTTGCGAGGTTAGACTAGACACCACTTGTGTGATTCCACTCACACATACCTTTTTGCTTTTTGGTTAGTCTGGACCTTAATCTGTGTGATTCCATTCACACATGTGGGGTAGCTCCCCTTGGTCTTCGGACCGTCATGTGATAGGCCTCTTTCCCTTTTTATGATTTCTGGATTTCTCGTGTTGATTTCTGGAATTTATGTCATTGACTTGTTATGAGTACAAGTTTAGGGTATGATGCCCCCTTCGAATCTTTGAGAAGATTCTTGTGATATTGATTATCTCTTATTGATTGATCTTCTGTTGATCATTATTTACATACTTATAGTGGTATGTCGTTATGGATGTTTATGTTTATGCCATATCTTTTATGTTATATCATGTCATCTGATATATATAGCTAGACTGATCCGTTTATTATTTTCTTAAATAATACTCGGATCAGACCGAGATGTTACAGGTGCTTCTGCTTGACTTCTTCCCAGGGATTCATCACTCTGACTTTTGGCTAACTGTTTAGATTAGCAGTTTTTGTTGTATACACTTGAGATATAGACTCATAGTTGTATTCTTTTGTATAGCACGTGTTGCTATTCTTTTGTATTATCGTGGATCTTATTGACCACTACTCTGATGTACACTTTCATGTGTTAGTTATATATTCATATCTTCTTCCGCCTTTGTGATATGGATATCTGTGACTGATTTGTGATATGATTATTTCTATGTTTGTTTCCGAAGATTATTTATAGCCACCGTGTGATAAGCAATTACATGGATGGTCGCTCCTCAACAGCCTTATTCTCCGTGCTAGTTGACAGCACTTCTCCGGAGTGTTCTTGGCTAGCGTGGGTATAGAGGTGGGGCGTCACAGGGAATTTGTTTTAAATTCAAATTCAAACTTTTAAAATTAATAACTAATTCATACTGTATCAGAATTTAACGAAACTGGAAACGTTGGAATCGCAGAGACGCGAACTACGCGATGGTGCAGATCCGGAGTCATTCTGGGCAAGTAGAAATTTGAGTTAAATCAGACATCATTCGGTTTAATTTAAATTTCGAACGCTCGTCGAAACTCAAGGTGAGTTATTGTAACAACCCGCATATTTGTCGATTTTATATTTAAATATTTTATTTAAATATTTTATCGTTAGTCGGATTTTAGTCCGAAAAGCTACTTTTTGCATATGGTCGAATTAGGACTCGGGATCACTCCCATTGAGTTCAAAATGACGTTTGCGACCTTTTTGAGTATAAGCTTCGATATGTTTGGAGAAAGTTGATTTTTGCTACTTTTTGCTTTGAGCTTTGGTTTGGGCTGAGCCAATTAACCACTTACTAACTCAGTCCCAATCCCTCTCTCCTCATTCATTACTTCATTTCTAATTCCTAACTCTTCAAGCTTTAGCAACAATGGTGGAAGAGAATGGGAAATAGAAATTCCTAAGCCCTGGCTTTCTTTGCAAATCCAACTTCTTGCTCCAAATTCAAGAGAACCCATTGGTAAGCTTCCTCTTCATCTTCTCCAACTTATTCTCTCTTTGATTTCAAAAATTTCCTAAACCTAATTTAGGAAATGTTTCTCTTTTAAGCTTAGATTCAAGCTTCTAGAGTTGGATTTGAAGAGTGGTTGATTCCCCTTTGCTTTCAAGCTTCATCTTCATAAATTTTAGTGCAAAGGTGAGATTTTTATCTCACATCTATGACTATAATTATCTTTGGTTGTTGGGTATGAATTCCTAACACTTCTTCATGTGCATTTGCTCTTGGTTTGAATTGGTTTTGTGAATATTCCAATTTTTGGGTTTTTAAGTCAAATTTGTGTGAAATCCTTTTATGGATGTTTGATCATGTTTTTGGTGATGCACCGAGGAGCATATAGGGACGGGTTGCCGATTGGCATAAACCCTTAGAGCCAATGTTCGTCCGGTTGCATTTTGGAAGAATTTGCTCTTCATTTGAATAGGCTGAAAAACAGCCCAGGCATGATTCAGTCGACTGAAAACTCTGTTCAGTCGACTGAACCTGAAACCCGAGAGTTTCCAGGCATGATTCAGTCGACTGAAAAACTCTGCACAGTCGACTGAAACTGGAAACAGAAAGTTTCCTGAAACTGGAAAATTTCCAGGCACAGGGTCAGTCGACTGAAAACTCTGTTCAGTCGACTGAACCTGCTGTTTGAGTCCAATTTGCCTTTTTGGATTGAATTTCCAATTTAAATCGATTTGTGATGATCCTATTTATTGTCATCATTTATTATCATCTTTGATGACTTATTTTCTTTGGGAATTTTAGATATATCCACTTCAGTGGATCCTTTATTGATTTCATTGGATTTTTATTCACATCTTCGAATGTGATCTTTGTGATTTATTGTTTCTACAATCCCCCTTGTCCTTTGTCACTTTAAAAATATAAAGGTTTTCTATACTAGTAGTAATTATCAAAACTCTTTCCTCAAACGATTTCAATACTATTTTAATACCAAATTCGTTTACAAAACCGTTTTCCAGTCTATTAGTATATATGAACCTTTACCTCACTCGTATGAGAAATCTAATTAAACGACTTAGTAAAACGAGTGGTATGAAACGCTTGCGTTTACTTCGTCGGTTAATTCTTGGACTTGTTCGATTGAAACTCTTGTGACAATTTTATAGTGGAAATTTACAATTTGTTCGTAAATATTTAAGTTAAGCTAGTGGTTATGGGACATGAAGCTAAGCTCATATATTTACTAGCTTATTGTAATTGACACTTCTTGTTGATCATGACGATCATCTTTATGGTTTAGACTAGCAATGTGCGATGTCTTTTTGCTGTTTGGTTAGGCTAGACACCATTTGTGTGATTCCACTCACACATACTTTTTCGGTTAGCCTAGACACCACTTGTGTGATTCCATTCACACATACTTTTTGCTGTTTGGTTAGGCTAGACACCATTTGTGCGATTCCATTCGCACATACCTTTTCGGTTAGCCTAGACACCACTTGTGTGATTCCATTCACACATACTTTTTGCTGTTTGGTTAGGCTAGACACCACTTGTGTGATTCCATTCACACATACTTTTTCGGTTAGCCTAGACACCACTTGTGTGATTCCATTCATACATACTTTTTGCTGTTTGGTTAGGCTAGACACCACTTGTGTGATTCCATTCACACATACTTTTTCGGTTAGCCTAGACACCACTTGTGTGATTCCATTCACACATACTTTTTGTGATTTGGTTAGGCTAGACACCACTTGTGCGATTCCATTCGCACATACCTTTTCGGTTAGCCTAGACACCACTTGTGTGATTCCACTCACACATACCTTTTTGTGATTTCTGGATTTCGTGTCAATTATTGTGGCTTGGTGAATGAAATTAGGAGTATGACATTCCTTTTTATCTTGAGTAGATTATTGTGATACTGATTAATCTCTTGTTGATTTTCAATTACTTATTTATCACAGCTTGGCATTGTGATTGTTATATGTTATGTCATATCTCCTATTCTATATCATTTCTTCTGATATTTATAGCTAGACTGATCCGTTTATTATTTTCTTCTTAAATAATACTCGGGTCAGACTGAGATTTTACAGGTGCTTCTGCTTGACTCCTTATCGGACTATCATCCCGACTTTTGGCAAACTACTTATATTAGTAGTTTATTTTGTTGTATGCACTTGAGATTTAGACTCATAGATGTATTCTTTTGCATAGCACGTGTTGCTATTCTTTTGTATTATTGTGGATCTTTTTGACCACTACTCTGATATACACTTTTATATGTAATATTCATATCTATTTCCGCCTTTGTGATATGAATTGTCTGTGACTGATTTATGTTATGTTTATTTCTATATTTGTTTCCGAAGATATTATAGCCACTGTGTAGTAGCTTTGAGTTTGTGTCGGTATGTCGGATTTCCTCTTGAGATGAAAAGTTATATTTTTATCCGGTATATCGGTACTCGCACAAAGCAATTACACGGATGGTCGCTCCTCAACAGCCTTATTCTCCGTGCTAGTTGACAGCATTACTCCGTAATGTTCTTGGCTAGCGTGGGTATAGAGGTGGGGCGTCACAGCTTGGTATCAGAGCCAAACTTCGGAACAATATGGAATATTATAACAAGGATCATCGTCCTAAGTCCATCTTAGGAGTCGTGCTTTAGGATTTTATTCGGGTCTTCATACCGTCCTATCCTATTTTCTTTTATGATTCCTTGTTTTATCAATCAAGTTTGATTGAAATTTATTTTGAGAATAACTTTTTCCTCTTCTTTCTTTCTTTCTTAAAGAAGAGAAATGGTTAGACCAGGCCGTCCCAGCGCCGGTCAATCTAGTGCTACTCCCCTGGATGGAGTATTCATGTCTGCTCAACAACTTTTGGATCTTATAAAGAATCAAGAGTTTATTTATGCTTTGAGTAAGAACCCCAAAATGGTTCTACCTTTGAAACTTGAAGTTTCTTTCAAACAGCTTGTGGATGTTACTCTTCTTCCTAGAGAGGTTGGTAAAGGAAGTGTTTGTGATATTGGTACTTCCAAGAAGAGGCATATTAAGTTCAAGAGTCTTAATCCCAATAAGAGAGTGAAGCAAACTACTTTTGTAGCAAAGACTCCAATCCCTGATCGTGGAGGATGCTACAATTGTAATTCTAAGGAACACTATGCGAATATGTGTCCAAAACCCCATTCTTGTCGCTATTGCAAGAAACCGGGTCATCTTTTATCTGCATGTCCCAAACTTTTGAATAAGGACATGAGAAAGCTAAATATTGTGCAAGCTCCTAGCAACTCTTCTCTTGGTCAAGGTATTTTTCATTCAATCCTTGATGGCATTGTTTTATTTCATGATCTTCTTATTTGAGTTCTTTTTGATATGGCTCACTATTTTATATCAAAAGAACTTGTCGATTCTTTCTTTGAATATTTTGGGCTTGTTGACTTCTTTGAGGATTGTGAATCCGGATGGTAGATCCGCAACACTCAATTTTCTTTTTATTGATGTCGAAATTATTTTATGTGATTTTTCTTTCCGAGCCGATATTTTTACTTAGGCTTCGGAATTGATTTTTGAAAGGATCGGCTTAATCATTGTGAAGCCCATATCCTATTTTTCGAGTGGACTATTCATCTTCGACGTTTTCAATCTGTTAAGCAGATTTCTATTTTTCCTTTATTATTTTGATTCCAACTTGATGGCATCATTTTATTCCTTAAACCCACTTATAGGGAAAGTGTTATTTCTCTCATTTATGTAGTTAGAGAAATTTTTCGGTATTTTTGAGCTTGTCTTAGGATTATCACCTAGGTAATCTTTTGTGTGGTACTAAGGTCTTTTCAGTTTGACCTTACCACCGATTTTCATTTGGCTACGAGTCGCGTGAGTTAGCATTCCACTTACGCACTCTGCACTCGTTATGATTCTATGAATGAATTATTTTGTCATTCAGCTTGTCCAACTTATTTCATCCATTTTATAAATCGAATATTCTATGAATATCTCGATGACTCCATTCTTGTATTCATTGATTTTGGATGAAAATAGTAATTTAAAATTTTGCAATTCTTTTTCATAAGATTTATTTATAAGTAAAACTGGATTTTGTTCTTGAAACGAACAAAGAATATTCTTAAAACTTTTTAAGAGATTTATTTATCCTATAAAATATGATTTTGTGATTGTATTGCCCGTTGAGTGCTTTAAGAATTTTGGTCGATGCGCTTGATCAACGTTATCGATAGGAATCTCCTAAACGCTTTGATGAGACAGTCAGACACGATATATTGACTTGTAAAAATGTAAATTTTTCTAGGAAGATTATTACATAATGATAAATGTAATTTTGAAAGTTTTAACTTTTCAGGAAAGAAGATTATTTAAAAGAAATTATTTCTTTTCGATACTCTTATTCTTGTGATTCCCGTTGGGAACCAAGACTTTATCATTTGTACCGATACTAGTCGTATTGGTTTGGATGCCATTCTCTTGCAAAAGAGAACGTGCTATAACTTGTGCTTCTAAATCATTATAGCTTATCGAGACTAGATATGCCACTCATGATCTAGTGCTCGCAGCTATTGCTTTTACTTTTGGAATTTGGCATCATCATTTTTGGATGAGAAATTTGTTCTCTACCTCGATCATAAATCTTTGGAATAATTATTTTCTCATATGGAACTCTATGTGACTCGAGTTCCTAGCATCTTATGATCTTGCTATTCTTTTTATTCCTGGAAAGGAAATCGTGTTGCCAACGCGCTTTGTCGTAAGCAACAAGTGGTTGATTCATTGGATGTACCGTTGTACTACATCAATGTCTTCGCTTTTTGATTCATTGGATGTACCGTTGTACTACATCAATGTATTTGCTTTTGGATTCATTGGATGTACCGTTTGTACTACATCAATGTTTTTGCTATTTGATTCATTGGATGTACCGTATGTACTACATCCATGTCTTTGCTTTGGTTCATTGGGCGTACCGTTTTTGTACTACGCTGATGTCCCAAATTATTTGAGTTTCTAGTTTCTCGGGCGTACCGTTTTTGTACTACGCCATTGCACTGGCTCAATTTTCTGCTATTCTTGACGTTCCCCACGTCTTTTATCTACGGAAATGCCTTAGGGATTCCGGTTTTTATTCTTGAGCCCGGTGTTATTGAGGGATTGAAGTTTCACCAAATTTGACTTTTGAGCAACATTCTATTCGCATCATTGCTTCGGAGGTTGAGCACCTTCGATATAAAGATATTCTTTTGATAGAAGTTCTATGGTTCTCAAATCCTAAGGATTTCTCTTGTGAAATCTGGAGAATCCATCGAACGAAAACTTTCGGATTTATTCCTTCGTGCTCTTTATGGTGAACTTATTGATTCAAATTTTCTTTTGTGTTAATATGCTTCTATGCTTGTTACTTCTTATATTTCCTTCTTAATTATTGCGAGGACGCAATTTCTTTAAGGAGGGGAGTCTGTAACAACCCGCATATTTGTCGATTTTATATTTAAATATTTTATTTAAATATTTTATCGTTAGTCGGATTTTAGTCCGAAAAGATACTTTTTGCATATGGTCAAATTAGGACTCGGGATCACTCCCATTGAGTTCAAAATGACGTTTGCGACCTTTTTGAGTATAAGCTTCGATATGTTTGGAGAAAGTTGATTTTTGCTACTTTTTGCTTTGAGCTTTGGTTTGGGCTGAGCCAATTAACCACTTACTAACTCATTCCCAATCCCCCTCTCCTCATTCATTACTTCATTTCTAATTCCTAACTCTTCAAGCTTTAGCAACAATGGTGGAAGAGAATGGGAAATAGAAATTCCTAAGCCCTGGCTTTCTTTGCAAATCCAACTTCTTGCTCCAAATTCAAGAGAACCCATTGGTAAGCTTCCTCCTCATCTTCTCCAACTCATTCTCTCTTTGATTTCAGAAATTTCCTAAACCTAATTTAGGAAATGTTTCTCTTTTAAGCTTAGATTCAAGCTTCTAGAGTTGGATTTGAAGAGTGGTTGATTCCCCTTTGCTTTCAAGCTTCATCTTCATAAATTTTAGTGCAAAGGTGAGGTTTTTATCTCACATCTATGACTATAATTATCTTTGGTTGTTGGGTATGAATTCCTAACACTTCTTCATGTGCATTTGCTCTTGATTTGGATTGGTTTTGTGAATATTCCAATTTTTGGGTTTTTAAGTCAAATTTGTGTGAAATCCTTTTATGGATGTTTGATCATGTTTTTGGTGATGCACCGAGGAGCATATAGGGACAGGTTGCCGATTGGCATAAACCCTAAGAGCCAATGTTCGTCCGGTTGCATTTTGGAAGAATTTGCTCTTCATTTGAATAGGCTGAAAAACAGCCCAGGCATGATATAGTCGACTGAAAACTCTGTTCTGTCGACTGAACCTGAAACCCGAGAGTTTTCAGGCATGATTCAGTCGACTGAAAAACTCTGCACAGTCGACTGAAACTGGAAACAGAAAGTTTCCTGAACCTGGAATATTTCCAGGCACAGGGTCAGTCGACTGAAAACTCTGTTCAGTCGACTGAACCTGCTGTTTGAGTCCAATTTGCCTTTTTGGATTGAATTTCCAATTTAAATCGATTCGTGATGATCCTATTTATTGTCATCATTTATTATCATCTTTGATGACTTATTTTCTTTGGGAATTTTAGATATATCCACTTCGGTGGATCCTTTATCGATTTCATTGGATTTTTATTCACATCTTCGAATGTGATCTTTGTGATTTATTGTTTCTACAATCCCCCTTGTCCTTTGTCACTTTAAAAATATAAAGGTTTTCTATACTAGTAGTAATTATCAAAACTCTTTCCTCAAACGATTTCAATACTATTTTAATACCAAATTCATTTACAAAACCGTTTTCCAATCTATTAGTATATATGAACCTTTACCTCACTCGTATGAGAAATCTAATTAAACGACTTAGTAAAACGAGTGGCATGAAACGCTTGCGTTTACTTCGTCGGTTAATTCTTGGACTTGTTCGATTGAAACTCTTGTGACAATTTTCTAGTGGAAACTTTCAATTTGTTCGTAAATATTTAAGTTAAGCTAGTGGTTATGGGACATGAAGCTAAGCTCATATATTTACTAGCTTATTGTAATTGACTCTTCTCGTTGATCATGACGATCATCTTTATGGTTTAGACTAGCAATGTGCGATGTCTTTTTGCTGTTTGGTTAGGCTAGACACCATTTGTG
The DNA here is from genome assembly GCA_030765085.1 of Allium cepa. Classification (NCBI taxonomy): domain Eukaryota; kingdom Viridiplantae; phylum Streptophyta; class Magnoliopsida; order Asparagales; family Amaryllidaceae; genus Allium; species Allium cepa. Next base: position 893,207,431 of record CM060928.1, on the reverse strand, counting down.
TGATTCCATTCACACATACTTTTTCGGTTAGCCTAGACACCACTTGTGTGATTCCATTCACACATACTTTTTGCTGTTTGGTTAGGCTAGACACCATTTGTGCGATTCCATTCGCACATACCTTTTCGGTTAGCCTAGACACCACTTGTGTGATTCCATTCACACATAGTTTTTGCTGTTTGGTTAGGCTAGACACCACTTGTGTGATTCCATTCACACATACTTTTTCGGTTAGCCTAGACACCACTTGTGTGATTCCATTCACACATACTTTTTGCTGTTTGGTTAGGCTAGACACCACTTGTGTGATTCCATTCACACATACTTTTTCGGTTGGCCTAGACACCACTTGTGTGATCCATTCACACATACTTTTTGTGATTTGGTTAGGCTAGACGCCACTTGTGTGATTCCATTCGCACATACCTTTTCGGTTAGCCTAGACACCACTTGTGTGATTCCACTCACACATACCTTTTTGTGATTTCTGGATTTCGTGTGTTGATTTTCTGGAATTTATGTTTCACCAACTTTACGATGGGCATTGATATATATATGTCAATTATTGTGGCTTGGTGAATGAAATTAGGAGTATGACATTCCTTTTTATCTTGAGTAGATTATTGTGATGCTGATTAATCTCTTGTTGATTTTCAATTACTTATTTATCACAGCTTGGCATTGTGATTATTATATGTTATGTCATATCTCCTATTTTATATCATTTCTTCTGATATTTATAGCTAGACTGATCCGTTTATTATTTTCTTCTTAAATAATACTCGGGTCAGACTGAGATTTTACAGGTGCTTCTGCTTGACTCCTTATCGGACTATCATCCCGACTTTTGGCAAACTACTTAGATTAGTAGTTTATTTTGTTGTATACACTTGAGATTTAGACTCATAGATGTATTCTTTTGCATAGCACGTGTTGCTATTCTTTTGTATTATTGTGGATCTTTTTGACCACTACTCTGATATACACTTTTATGTGTAATATTCATATCTATTTCCGCCTTTGTGATATGAATTGTCTGTGACTGATTTATGTTATGTTTATTTCTATATTTGTTTCCGAAGATATTATAGCCACTGTGTAGTAGCTTTGAGTTTGTGTCGGTATGTCGGATTTCCTCTTGAGATGAAAAGTTATATTTTTATCCGGTATATCGGTACTCGCACAAAGCAATTACACGGATGGTCGCTCCTCAACAGCCTTATTCTCCATGCTAGTTGACAGCATTACTCCGTAATGTTCTTGGCTAGCGTGGGTATAGAGGTGGGGCTTCACAGTTATTCTCACTCACATCTTGATATTGGCTGATTTAAATAATTAATATTTATATATCTGTGTGATTGGTTGCATGTTATTGGTATTATCAGTCTGGATTGATATTTATATATATGGTGTGCTAATATTTGTGGATGCAGGGAAAACAGGTTGGAGGGATCCAACTGGATTCCTCACAATGTAGTAATTATTTTTATAATTGATAATGATGCCTGTTTATATATTGTGGTTGATAAATTTGGAATTTAATTATATCGTGATGTTTTTGGATAAACTATAAACTCAGAATGTTAATTATAAAGAAAATAAATTGGGTTTTAAAAAGAAATCAAGAAATTGATAAATAAAGGATATGGTTAAATAATGAATTTAAAAGAATAAAAATTGAAATCTGTTGGAATAAGATTGGAAATTGGTAAAATTTGGAATAATAAACAAAGATAAAAGTTATTAGTTAATAAATTGAAAGTAAATTTATATTATTAAACCATAAATCTGAATCGAAATAAACGACAGAATTTATAAGAAGGATTTTCTGGGATGTTTGAGTGGAAATGAGTTTCCTTAGGAAAACCAAGTTCGAGTTTTAAACAGATTTTATTAGAAGAAAGTTTTAAAATTCAAACTTGTTAAAAGAGTGTTTTGGAAATTATTATTTTAAAGAAATTATTAATAAATTAGCAATAGTAAATTTTATGGATACCTTAGTAATTATTTTTACAAATGGATTTATTTAAAGGCTAGTTTTGAATAAAGTTATTTGAAAATTATTATTAATCCCTTTCAAACTCTATTTTTTTAAAATTTAGTTTAACTAAAACCTTATTTTAAATCAAGTTATATCTTATAAAATAGTTTTACTCTAAATATTTCGAAATTGTATTTTGAGTAAATAGCTAGAAGTAAATTTATATATTTTAAAGTATATTTCAGTATAAAATATTTTAACTATTTTAAATTTAAATTGTTTTGAACTTGGTTATTTCTAATGGGAATATAGGGCAAAGGATTTACCTTGTAAAGGAAGAATTTTGGGAATTGTTTTCAAATGGATTTTTGGAAATTTTAAAATATATCTTTTAAAGATATTTGAGGCAAATAAATAATATGTAATATTATTTATTGTGTGATGGATGCTTATGGATGTTTGTGAATATAAATTGATAGTTAAATCACCGGCTATCAATATTGGACAAATGCGTCGATCGTTTCGAAGAGACCGGGAACGAGATTTATTTCTCGAAAACCACTTCGATCTAGTTTGTACGCTTTGTGCGAAAAACGTGTTCGGAGTCGAAGATGGAGCAGTGAAGTGCAAGGGCTAGTCGCTACTAATCCTGAGGATATTTCCAAAATGGATGTAGTAGGAGTAGTGCCTTCGGTTCCGTTCGAACCCGGGACGGACTTGTATGGACGAATGCTTGCGAACATCGTCAGGCGGACGATGGGCATTCTAAGGGATATCGTTCTAAAGGTAACGTTTAGCCTCAAGCCTCATCAACCGGGAATGACTGAAAATCAGGGGATATGCAGCAAGGCTTCGTGGGTAGCCCCCATTTGAGAGTAAGGTCATCCCTGTCTAGATGTCCCTTTTTATTTCGGCTTAGTGGTGCGGTTGCTGATCCCAACCGTGGGGTGATCTTATTCGGAACTGTCCAGTAAGGGATGGGTCCGGCCTTGTGTTGCAGGGGACGAAGGGAGTAGTCCTCGGTACTGTGATCTAGACCACGTACTGTGACAGGTGGTACCCCAGTGCCTAGTCATTGTTGGAAATCCATTTTCCCTACGGGCCTTTTTACGAGTTTTGTTTGTATTACCCACTTCGGTGGCTAGTAGCTGGAATTTAATCATGTAACAATTTCGGCTATTTTATAAGTATTTGTAAATAGACACTATTATAATATCAGAGGATTTCTATAAAAAGTGTTTTAGCTATCGTAAGGTAAAAACCTGACATGTTTTTTTGTGGCGTGGTCTTACGAGATGCTTTTGTTTTCAAAGGATTTTTGAAACTTTAATAATCAACTTGGATGCATTATTATCAGCTGGTATTCTAGACTGACTCGGGTGTTATTTCATTATAATGCTCGGGTCAGACCGAGTATTATTTGTACAGGATAGGATGCTATGGAGCAGGAGAGGAGCTGAGTCTGAGACGTATTATCCGTATATATATATATATATATATATATATATATATATATATATATATATATATATATGTCCGCTGCTATGATTGTATGGTATGTCTGATTGGTATTGGTTGATGTACGAGATACTCTAATGATATGATTTATAAAACAGTGATAGATTTCATTTTGTGTAAAGTTCTATATCCACTATTATATTTTATTCCGCTGCGACTGTGAGATTCTGATATTGTTTAGTTTTTTTTCCTCTCTTCTTCTATCTCTTCTTCTTAACCTCAATGGTTCGTATTTCTGTGCCACTTGAGTTAATAGAGGTAGAATAGTGTTGAATCAAGGGGTACGGATTTGCGGGCTGTTACATGTACAATAAATAGTATATACTATGAAAGTGGATGGAATTACCAAGGTAATGCATAGTCAACAACAGAAGTAGATTAGAGTTTATTGCTTTAGTTTATTTTAGTTAAATCAAAGATAAATGAAAACATATCAAAACATGTTTACTTTTTAAAGATCATATATGTAAATAATAAAAATTAGGACATACTAAATGTGGTTAAGAAGCTCACTGCAACACACTATTTTGCATCAAAAAATTTACAAAACATAAACCCATTAACCATTTTTTTGTAAGAAATACAGCCTTTATAGATTTTCAAAAATAAAAAATCATGCAAAGAAGCTAATTATTATAGTAAGATAAACTACAACAATAAATTTAAAACTTATACCTACAAAAATATAAATACGAAAAAAAACATATTTTTTAAATGTAGGTATTATGCAATTTACTAAAAAATGCATAGAAAATCTAAGGAATGAAAAAGTCCTTCAAAAATAATAAAATAAAAGTGTAGAATATTTTTGGTTGCATAAATAAAAAATTTAGCACAAAATACAAAAAGTAAAATTTAAGAAGGAAAAAGTTGGACTCGTCCTTATTTCAAAAAAAAAATTGGATTCGTCCATTTTTCGATTTGTAAAAATGCATAAAACTCAACGATATCCCCAAATCTGTACAACCTTAAATTTATGTAGATTTTTAATAGAAACATCAATTTTTGATGATTTTAGTGTTTAAATCTTTATTGGTTAAGGTTTAGAGTTTGTCGACTACATTATTGGGAAAAGAGGTCCTTCGGTTGAATTATTAAATTATAAAGGGTCTTTCACTTCATCCTCATTAGTATTAGGGACCCAACGTTGTTTCTTTGTATAATAATATATCATCATGCTTTAGTTAATGATGTTTTCTAGAATGTAATTCAAATATTTGACCGGTCCATAAATTAGCCAATGAATTTATCTATCTTTTAACTTGAGATACTGCTTATTTGCAATTTTTTTTATCATAGTATGTACAATGATTTAATAATATCAACTTTAATATTTCGTAAGGTTTATTGCATATAAATGTCCCATGCATAATCTAATGCGGTACAAAATGTATTTTTCTTCATAAGTCAATAACGACATGTAATATTGTGTTTCACTAAACCATAAACAAAAGATTGACCTACAAAGCGAAAAGTATCACTTGTACTTTTCCCTTAGGTTTTGCATCGATTGACCTTTTAGATAGAAAAGACGTAATCTTTAGTTCCGGTTAAGTTTTAAAAAAAAAGATTAATAACTCATATGTGTCACTCTCTAGAAATGAGAGCACAAACACACACTCATCATAATATTGGGATCATTTACTATTAAGTAAAGAAGAGACCAATGATACATCAATAGAAATATATCGCTACTTCTTTACTGTTTTTGTCCTTTTCTAAATATAGACCTGTACTCATTAGTTAGGCTTATTAGTTATATTTTTCATGTCAAACCTCTAAACTGAATCTTTTCAATATTTTACTTGATTTATGAAAATACCATTATTGGGTTTTTTTTGTAATCTCGAGAAAAAAATTAATTCACCTATGTGTAACGTTTCATATGCATTCTTCACTATATTTGAAAATCGTGACATAATTTTTCACTAGTTGATCTAATGATAATATTGTCCATACAAATTTGTAATATTAGTAATTCATGTTTGCCCTTTTTAATGAACAGTGTAGTATTGACTTTACCAACTTCAAAACCAAAACTCAAAAGGTAACTTCTTAGCCTATCATACTAAGCACAAGGTGCTTTTTTAAGGCCATAAAGCATATTTTAAATTTATAATATTGTATAGGAATTTTTCATGCTTAAATAAAAGTAGTTGTTCAACATATTCATTTTCTTTCATAAAACCATTAGATGAACACTTTTGATGCCCGTTTGATAAAGCTTAAATTATGATGGCATGCAAACCCAATAATATACGTATTGCCTATAGTCGCGCTATAAAGGAAAACATCTTGTCGTAATCTAATCCGTCTTAATTTTAGTTCCAAGCTACTAACCTAGCTTTATCATATAATGTTATCATTTTCATTTGCTTTGTTCTTAAAGACCCATTTTATACCAATAACTGACCGGTTTGTACGTTTAGGGACTATTACCAAATATTGTTTCTTTAAATTTTGTTCTTGCATTGTTGAAAGTTAGTAATCATCTTCTCAAGCTTCTTTATAATTATAGGTTCTACATTAGTTATAAAAGCAACGCATCCCAATTGATTTAATTAACTTCTTATTTTTACTTTATGTTTACATCACCTAGAACATTTTCTAATGGATGATCTCTAAAATTTCAAAGTTGTGATTTCAAAATATCATCCAAAACTCGTTCTTGATTATTATAATTTCAGTAATATTATTTTCTTGTAAAGCAATTTTCTCCAGAACCGTTAGTTGATTAGTTCTAGGATTCTCAATATCATCATCATTGAATTTAAAATTTTCATCAAATGATATGTGGAGAGTTTCTTTAATAGTATTAGTTAGTTTGCTGAAAATATGATAGGTTTTGCTTTCCTCTGAGAAGCTAATAAAGATTTCTTCATCATCCTTTTAATCGAATTTGCCTAACTAATTTATAATGGTTAAAATGAAGTATTTGTTAACTCCTCTTCGTTGGAAACTGGAAAATGTGGAGCGACCTAGCTAGACCAACGACCTAACTAGACCAACGACCTAACTAGACCAACGACCTAACTAGACCAACGACCTAACTAGACCAACGACCTAAGAGACCTAGCGACCTAAAGGATAATGCGACCTAGCGACCTAAAGTCTTAATGCAACCTAGCGATCTAAAGTCTTTATGCGACCTAGTACCTTTAGTCCTTAGCGACCTAAGAGATGGAGCGGCCTAGCGACTTAACTTATCAAGTAACCTAAAAGTAGCTGCGACCTAAGGGAAGCTGCGACCTACAGAACGCTGCGACCTAAGGGAAGCTGCGACCTACAGAACTCTGCGACCTAAAGGAAGCTGCGACCTATGGAACTCTGCGACCTAAAGGAAGCTGCGACCTATGGAATTCTGCGACCTATAGAACTCTCACGACCTAAGATAGGTTGCTCACGACCTAAGGACATTGCATTAGAAGACCGCCTTTTCTATGCCGCTACTAGTAAGGTCGCTCACGACCTAGAACTTGTGTAAATCAGCATGCGTGTTCTTGTGAAAGAGAGGACAGTGTATCTTAGGTCAGTCACGACCTACGACCTAGCTTAGGTCGGTCACGACCTACGACCTAACTCCGAAAAATGCCTATAAATACGACCCTATTTCCAACTAGCAAAGGACCTTTTGGCTCATTCATTTCAAGCGCCGTTACTCTGCTGCATTCTGAACTACTTTAACACCTTCAAGGAACTTCACGAAGAAATCAAACATGTCAAACATGTGTTCAAAGATTTGGATCGACGTTGAAGTTTAGGCTACTTGTTCTAAGTCACTTGAAACTCAAAGTGTGTTGTAATCAAAGTGTAACTGCATTGACTTGTAATCAAATCGTCAATAAAGATATTCAAAGTGGATGTAGGCTATCTCTTAAGCCGAACCACTATAAAATTGCTGTTGTCTACTGTTTTTCTTTACTACTATCTGCTTATAATCTGTTCCCGAGCTGTCGGGTGGTGCTTTCACGATCTAATTTCATACACCGGGGTGTTAGCGTTCAAATTTTAGCGTTAACATTTTTGGTGCTTTCACTGAGAATTGAACTCAGGAGAGTTATCATCATTGCTTCACAGAGGTTTGTAGAGAGAATTTCCTTGAAAACCAGAAGTCTATCCGAGATTATGGCTCCTGGAAGGAAAAGTAGATCTGTCAGATCTGGGAATATTCAAGAGGGAACCTCCGCTTCCCCTATATCGAATCAAGCCACTCCAGCTGTCGGAGTTACAAAGGCAGAACTGGATGCTGCAATCTTAGGGCTGAACCAACAGATAAATGCCCAAAATGCACAATTCGAGGCTTAGAATGCCCAGAATACCCTAATTCTGAATAGGTTGAACGATTTGCTTGGGGCAAACCGCCAACCGGCAGATAATGAAAGGAATTTTGCTGGCAACAATCGTGATGCTGAAGAAAGAAATGCTCCTGAAAGGGCTGCTAGCCCCTTTGAACAAACACTTCCAGAGGTTGGTGGATCTAGAACTCGACATGATGAGGAGTATCTTTCTGGAATGGTCCGACAAATTATGAAAGAGAATATGCAGAGGGTTGAAGACGAGAAAGAATGGGGTTTCGCCCCAAGTAAAACTCCTTTTACTGAGAAAATCTTAAAGGCTGAATTCCCAAGGAAGTTTGTCCCACCAACCATTCCGGCTTACGGGGGGACGAGTGATCCGAACGAATTCTTATACAAGTATGATTGGTACATGACAGGTGCCAGAGCCTCTGATGAAATAAAGTGCCGGTATTTTCCTGTGCATCTCGAAGGTGTGGCTCTGCTTTGGTTCACCAAACTTCCAGTCCGATCTATCGATCAGTTTTCTGACTTAACCCGGAAGTTCAAGGAGCAGTTCAGACTATACGCCTCAAAAGCCAAGGATATCATGTCACTGTCAAGTTTGGAGCAGAATCCAGGAGAGACTATCAAATCTTTCTTAAACCGCTTTAATATAGCGCTAGCTGAGGTGGACAATGCAGAACCGCGAATGATATTGACTTATCTGATGAAGGGTATTGACAAGTCGAGCGAATTTGGGAAATGGCTAAACATGAAGGAACCAAATTCCCTTGAAAAGTTCTATAAAAGAGCAGATGAATTCATATGCTTAGAAAGCCGTCCTGTACCGGTAAAGGCAGTGTTGGAAAAAGCCGAAGATAACACTGTTGTTCCACGCAAGAATGAATCTGTAGGGCAAAAAAGGGAAAATAACAATGGGAAGAAGCAGAGTAATCTGAAGAAACCCCGATCCTTCAAGCCATCAGAATATACTCCTTTATCAGATACGCCGGAGCATATCTACCTTGCCACTAAAGATTCTGTTGACTTTCCTAAACCTCCTCCTCTAAGGACCGGGAAAAAGGCTATACAGAGTGGGAAGTTCTGCCGCTTCCATAATCAACCCGGTCACGAGACCGACGAATGCCGTCAGCTGAAAAATCTGATTGAAGAGTTGCTAAGGGAAAACAAACTACAGCAATTTGTGAAAAAGAATAGCAACAATCCTGCTTCATCTAGTCAGGGGCAACAGGCTCCTACTCATCAGCCTAGGACGATTGAGAAGGCTGCAGGGCATGAATCTGGAAGGCCCATTATCAATGTCATTACAGGAGGACCTCACCCAGCAGGCAGAAGATGGGGTGAAATGGAAAGATATACCCGAGCTTTAAAGTATGTACCGACCGAGGAAGATGTATTCGTTTCGGAAGGTGCTACGCCCTTGAAGCAACAAAGAACTTTTGATGATGATATTGTGTTCAAAGGTAGGGATTCCGTAGGTATTGAAGCTCCTACCTTGGATCCCTTAGTCATCTCGGCTGGTATCGGGCCAGCTATCGTCAGAAGAGTTCTCATTGATTGCGGCGCATCCTGCAATATCCTCTTCAAGAAAACATTCGACCAAATGAAGATCCCTATGGCTGATGTGCAAGCCTCATCGCAGAAAATTGCTGGCTTCACTGGGGAGCCAAAGCAGCCGTTAGGAACCATTGATTTGTTTGTGGAACTTGGAGAAGGAGAGAGAAAAGTGGTCCGCAAGCAAACTTTTTTCATTGTCGACGAATTTTCTGCTTACAATGCTTTCCTTGGTCGTCCAACTCTGGCAGCGTTTAAAGCTGTTCTTGCCCCGTGGTGCCTCACTATTAAATTCCCTACAGACAATGGAGTAGGATTATAAAAGGGGATCAAAATGCTGGGCGAGAGTGTTATCTAACAGAGCTATGAGAAACCAGAAAAAGAGAAATGGGAAAGAATGCGGCAGCCCCAGTCCGCATCAAAGAACCAGCCTTGTAGCAATTACAGGGCGGACCCTGCACTGGCGAGCACAGCGGAGCAAGGAAAGAGATGGACCCTAGAAAAGTCAGTACAGGGGAAAATAGAGTGGTACCAGTGGAAACGACAATACCAATACCTGTTGACCCAAAGGACCCAAACAAGGTGTTGAATGTGGGTTCACAACTTAATGTGTCAATTCAGAATATCTTAATATCTTTTTTAAAGGCAAATCTGGATGTTTTTGCTTGGACTCATGCCGATATGTGCGGAATATCCCCAGAAGTTGCAGTGCATGCTCTAAATATTGATCCAAAATTTACACCTGTGAAACAAAAGAGGAGAACTCAAGGTCCAGAAAGGTCGGCAGCATTAAAAGAAGAAGTTGGTCGACTAATGGAGAATAATTTTATCAAGGAATCTACCTATCCGAATTGGGTTTCAAATCCAGTGCTGGTTAAGAAAGCCAACGGAAAATGGAGAGTATGCATCGATTTTTCAGATCTAAACAAGGCCTGCCCCAAAGACTGCTTCCCATTACCCAGAACCGACCAATTGGTAGACGGAACAGCGGGACACGAATTGTTATCTTTTATGGATGCTTACTCCTGGTATAACCAGATCATGATGCATGAGCCGGATCAGGAGGATACGAGCTTTATCACCGACATTGGTCTTTACTGCTACAGAGTAATGCCCTTCGGGTTGAAGAATGCAGGGGCAACATACCAAAAACTCGTTAATGCTATGTTCAAACCGCAACTGGGCAAGACTATGGAAGTCTACGTCGATGACATGTTAGTAAAGTCTAAGAAAGCAGTGGATCACATAGAACACTTAGCAGACATGTTCGCAGTCCTTCGGAAATACAGAATGAAGCTCAATCCTTTAAAATGTTCATTTGGAGTGGAATCCGGCAAGTTTTTAGGCTTCATCGTGAGCGCTAGGGGCATTGAGGCCAGCCCAGCTCAAATTACTGCATTGAAAGAAGTCAAAGCTCCTAGAACAAAGAAGGAATTGCAAAGTCTCAATGGAAAAGTCGCCGCCTTGAGTCGGTTCATTTCCAAAGCCACAGATAAATGCATCCCATTCTTTGACGCCCTAAAGAAAGGAAAGAAAAACTTCGATTGGACTCCTGAATGCCAAAAGGCCTTTGATGAATTGATTCGCCATATGGAAACGCCTCCAATACTTTCTAGGCCTGGCGATGGCGAGGATCTTCTTATATACTTGGCAGTATCATCTCATGCTTTAAGTGCAGCGCTGATACGAGAAGACAAAAGGATTCAACATCCAGTTTACTATATCAGCAAAAGACTCACTGGGGCAGAGATGAATTACTCTAAGTTGGAAAAACTCGCCTATTGCCTACTAATTGCATCTAGGAAGTTGAGGCAATATTTTCAAGCTCATCCTATCAGAGTCCTCACTGATCAACCTTTGAAGCAAGTCCTGTTTCGCCCTGAGACTTCGGGTCGTCTTCTAAAGTGGAATATTGAACTCAGTCAGTATGACATCACTTATCATCCCCGAAAAGCAATCAATGGACAAGCTTTAGCAGATTTCATTGCAGAATTCACAGATAAGGGTAACAGTGAGGAGGAAACAGTCGACGATTCCCCAATCCAATGGAAGTTATATGTCGATGGTGCGAGAAACGACTACTGTTCTGGAGCCGGAGTTGTACTTGAGACCCCTGAAGGCCGATCATTATGCTATGCACTAAGATTGGAATTTCCTTCAACAAAAAATGAAGCAGAGTACGAAGCTCTTATCGCTGTCTTAAGGATTGCTAAAGAATTAAACATCCGAGCGTTACAGATATTCAGAGATTCTCAGCTTATTGTATGCCAAGTCAAAAAGGAATTCCAAGAAAAAGGGGGGAATCTGCCCGCCTACTTGTCAAAGGCTTGGGAGCTCCTGGGTGATTTCGATCATTACATGATAAGTCACATTCCTCGAGAAGAAAACATGAAAGCAGATTCTCTCGCAAAGTATTCTAGCACAGACGAAGCCCAATATCTGGGATTAACTCCAGTGGAGGTCCTGTCGACTCCTAGCATTGATAAGATGGATATTGATTGGATCATGAGCATGTCTCAAGAGCAAGAATCATGGATGACTCCGATAACAGAATATCTGCTCAATGGATCTTTACCAGGGAACATAAAAGAACGACAAAAGCTACTGAGAAAAGCCTCTCGATATATAATCCAGGATGGCCGATTGTACAGACGGGGATTCTCAATGCCATTACTTCGATGTGTATCCAGGGAAGAGTCCAAAGCAATCCTAGCGGAGGTACACGGAGGTGAATGTGGTGATCATTCAGGTGGCCAAACATTAGCAAAGAAAATTCTCCGATACAGATATTTTTGGCCAGAAATTAATCGAGATGCAGCAGAGTATTCTCGAAAATGTGACAGATGTCAAAGATTCGCCAAAATTCCTAGAGCTCCTTCCACTGAACTCACACAGATGGTCAGTCCATGGCTGTTTGCAATATGGGGAATAGACCTTGTAGGACCATTACCAACTCCCAAATCTGGAATTAAATATGCCATTGTTGCTGTAGATTATTTTACTAAGTGGGCAGAAGCTGAACCACTGGCTACTATCACCTCAAAGAAGATGATAAGTTTTGTGACTAAAAACATCATTTGCAGATACAGTGTGCCTCAAAAAATAATTACAGACAACGGTACTCAGTTTGAAAGTGAAGAATTCCAAGATTTTTGCAAGCAATTCAAAATCCGGAAAAGCTTTTCAGCAGTGGCTCATCCGCAGGCAAACGGGCAAGTGGAAGCCGTGAACAAAATTATTAAGTCAACCATCAAGAAGCAACTTGAAAGAGCAAAAGGTGGTTGGGTTGATAAGCTACCACTGGCACTATGGGCATACAGAACCACTCACAAAACTGCGACTGGGCACACCCCATTTTCATTGGCATACGGGTCAGAGGCAATGATACCGGTAGAAATAGAGGTTCCTTCACACAGAAGAATCCATTTCAATCAAGCAGAAAACGAAAAGCTACAGCTTGAAGCGCTAGATCTCCTTGATGAAAAAAGAGATGAGGCTAATCTCAGAATTGCAGCTCATCAGCAAAGGATAGCCAGACATTTCAATTCCAAAGTTCGCCAACGCAGCTTTGAGATCGGAGACCTAGTCCTGAAGAGAATTATGACAGCGACAGGTGTGTTTGGGCCAAATTGGGAAGGACCATATGTCATAGGTCAGAAGCTTCTTGACGGTACATTCAAACTCACTACTGTTGAAAGAGATCAAATTCCAAGGGCATGGAACAGCAATCATTTGCGTCCATATTTACTTGAAAATTTTGTCGAAAATATTGTAAAAAGAATTATGAATGTATGATTCTTATAATTGAAGGCAATTGTAAAACTGATGCAAGTAAATAGTGAAAAAATATAAAGTGGATGTAGGCCCAGTTTCCTGGCCGAACCACTATAAATCTTGTGTTCCTTATTATTATTACATGTTTGCTTTATTTTCGATATAAAAAGTACATAGAATGTATTGCTGAAATGTCGATTCAAATTTTTGCAGACAATGGAAGTGAAACTTGCACATAATAAGACCCAGTGATTCTCGCCAAATTTCAAGTCACAAAAGCTCCAAATTCAAATCCTAGATAGTAAGCACTTCAATTGAACGGCCTATGATTTCGACAGAAACGAGCCTTTGCTAATAAATTGAGATCGTTTGAACAAACAAACATCCAGTTAAGAAGCTGATGCTCGTTCTCACGAACTTGCCTGACAATGAAGTACATTTCCTTGGATTAAACAAGTCACTTGTAAAAAAAAAAGGGGATCACTGAAAAGGCATAGGCAAGTGAACAAGGGAACAACCAAAGCCATCATCGGCAGCACAAATCCTCTTCGGAGGCACAACTATTCGGAGAATAAAGACCTCTGATGGGTCATACGCCACAAAAAAGAAAGTTCTCTACTCAACAAAAAAGATTGGAGGAGTCATGACCCTCCAACCATGAGAGAGTAACTTCCAGGCGATGAAAACCCTCTCTGAGGCACATTTCACCAGGAGTTGAAGTGTAACAACCGCTCTTCGGAATTTCACTTCACCAGAGTTGAAATGTAAACAAAATAAAAGCCCTCTTCGGAGGCCCATTTCACCAGGAGTTGAAGTGTAACAACCGCTCTTCGGAATTTCACTTCACCAGAGTTGAAATGTAAACAAAATAAAAGCCCTCTTCGGAGGCCCATTTCACCAGGAGTTGAAGTGTTACGACCGCTCTTCGGAATTTCACTTCACCAAAGTTGAAATGCAAAACAAAATAAAGACCTTTCTGGAAGCCCACGTTTCGCCGAGATTGAAATAAAACTTCCAAGTGTTGAAACGTGAAAAGGCTTTTTTCAAAGGCACAACTCTTTGGAGGTACACGTTTCGCCAAGATTGAAATAAAACTTCCAAGTGTTGAAACGTGGAAAATCCCTCCTCAGAGGTACAACCCCCTACCGGGGACACAATAAAAAAGAAAGACTTCTTCGGAAGCCCACGTTTCACCGAGATTGAAATAAAACTTCCAAGTGTTGAAACATGAAAGGGCTTTCTTCGAAGGTACAATTTTTTGGAGGTACACGTTTCACCAAGATTGAAATAAAACTTCCAAGTGTTGAAACGTGAAAAATCCCTCCTCAGAAGTACAAATTTCTATTTCAAAAAAAAATATATATATATATATATATATCCTCATCAAGGGTATACTTTAACTTTCAAAGGAAGAGTGATTTACCTATTCTAGAAAATAACCTTCCTCAAAAAAAAAAAAAGAGGAAGAGAGTTAAAGTATTCTTCGGAGGCCTGCTTTACCACATAGAAGAATTCACTTGGCAAAATGCGTACTTAAGCAAAAGAAAAAAGCGATTTCTTCGAAGGACAAAGCGTAAAAACTTATATGAAGGAAGTTGTACTCTACGAAAAATTTCTTCAAGAATTCAGTAATTATTCTTCAAAAAATAAGAGTGCGAGTCCCCTCAAAGTATAAAATATTGCAGCAAACTTATGGTATGGGGGCAACATGGTATAGTTACAGACAAAATGGTATAGCTACATTGGTAAAGTACGCTCAAACAACATACCACAAGTTCACCGCAATATCATATAAATAAACTTGTGCAAAAATGAATAATAAATGCATTCTCAAATTCAAACAAGAGTCTGTACAAATAAAGGATCATTTTATTCAATTGCAGGTACAGGTTTCAAAATAAAAAAAAAGCAGGGGCCGGTACCTGCACAACATCCGACCATTACACAAAAAAGGAGTCAAAAAGCCCGAAGTCCGACTCTTCACTTCTTCTTGCCACCTTTGGACCATTTGCCTGGCCGAATGATTAGTTTTTCAGGTCTATCTATAGGCATAAGGGAAGAAGGAGAGGGAGGTGCAACCGGTGCAACTTTCGGTTCCTCTTCAGTAGTGATGATTTTCTTCCCCCTCCTCTTCGATGTTCCGTGCTTCTTTCTTCTCTTCGAAGAAGACTCACTCCCTGGAGTAACAAGAGCGGACAAAACTACGTCATCAGAGGGAGTCCGCTCCGGAGAGATCTCGCCTCCTTCAAGTCCCTCGTCCTTCTGCTCTTGCGAAGCGATAGGGTCATCCAAGCCGTGAAGAGCCTCAATCTGTTCCTCTTGTGACCCGGGTTGTGAAGCAGAAGGAGGAGTCACCTGAAGAGACGGAGGAGGGATAACCGGAGGAAATGAAGTCTGCACAGCACTTGGTGTTTCAACTGCAGAAGAAGAGAAATTAAAAATATTAGTATCTCCCCGAAAGAAGGGAGATATAGGGTCGTCGAGATTCAAGAAGTAATCGAGAAGCTCATCAAACTTTTGAGGAGTAAGCAAGCGATCCACCTGAATCGGACCAATATCAAAATTACCTGAAGATGTTTGCTTCGTTAGCTCAATCTCATAATTCTGAGCCCCGATATCCTCCAAAGCTTCATCATCAGTAGGGGTGATTACCCCGGTTCTTATAGGAGGCAGCGAATGAGCACTAGAGCCTGTAATGTCCACTTCGGAAGAAACTAAAGGACATTCAGAAGTGGTAGGTGGTATTTCTTTCTCAGAACGTTCTTCTTCCGCCATTCCGGCCCGTACCTTGGCGAGTTGCTCTTTTCCCTTGGCAAGACCGGCGCGGGCATCATCATCGAGATAATGCTCTTCAAGAGCTGTCTCAGCGTAGCCAGCACCTTTACCACCTAGCATATCAAGTGCTGCCTCCCAGACTTCAGCTAATGTAATTTCGTATTTAGGGCCTAGAAAGGCAAGGCTGCCATGCCCCAAAATGCTATGCAGATAGAAATCAAATAATGTGGAGCTAATGTCAGCTTTGGTTGCTTGATGGGCCTCATCGGCCGCGAGTTTACCAGCAACAGCCTCGTCACGCTCCTTTTCGGCCATAGCAAGTCGAGCTTTTAGCATCTCTATCTCCAAGCTTTGAGAGCCGGCCTGTTCTCGCAGCTGTAAAGTTTCAGTGCGATATTCTTCTATGACCTTCTCCTGTTGTGTAAGCTTATCTTCGACTGCCCTTTGACTGGCATGCGCATCTCGTACTCATTGCTGAAGCATGCTCTCCTTTTGAGAATGGAAAGTAGATGAAGTAGTTAATTCTTCCTTAAGCTTTTCTACTTCCGCTTCCAGCTTTTCGTTATAGGAAGCAATACTTCTCATTTCGGCTTCATACTGTTCGAGAGTCTTCTGCCACTCAGCCTTATCGTTCTCCATTGTGAGCATGGCCTCGAGATTGGCTCGGTTAACCCTCTGAAGCTCGTCGACAAGTTTTTGCCAGTTCGACATTCTTTCAATATCGGTCCTGACAGAATCAAGATTTCGCAGCATAGCCGATTTGTCGAGAGGAACCAAGTCGAGATCAAACTGAACCCCTCTCAGGCACCACTGAGGGAATCGACTTTGAAGAGTGGGAGGACCTTGCCCAACTTGGTATGCGGGCCGGTTGATGATTGTTTGAATGTCGGAATGAACGGGGGCAGGAGATTGAGCAGGAACGTTTTGAGAAACCGTCGGCATTGTTTCTTGGTAAGTTTAGCCCGCTTGCTAGAAAAATCTTCCATGTGTCCTTTACCTATCTCATCGTGGGTCTTTCTTTTTTGGGTATCATCATCTCTGTGGGGAGGGTCATGTCTTTCTTGTTCTCTTCGGTGACGTTCTTCATATGCTCGTCTCTCGTCTGCTTTCCTGATAGCCCTCTCTTCATCGGATTCTCTGTAAGAAGGGAGGTAACGCCTATAATCATACTGGCTACGCCTCCCGTAGCGCTGGAAATCATCATAATACGAGCCGCTGCGCCCCATAGGAGAATTTGGAATAAAAATAATAAGCTTTAGAAATCTTTAAAGTACAAGAAGATAAGTGCGTAAAAGTGATGAAAAATCCAAAGTGTCGTGTAACGTGTAAACTACACGCATCGAGTTACAAACCACTCTGTGGAATAGAAGTAGTGATAACTTGAGTAGGAGGAGTTGACATTTGTTGTAAAGAAGATGTCGCCTCGATTACAGAAGAGATAGTTTTGGAAACATCATCTTTGAAAAGTTCTTGAGAAGTCACAATTAAATCACTCAACCCCTCGAAAACATCATCACCATCATGTTTTTTGGGACTTGCTTTCTTGACTCCTTCGTTAGTAGATTTTTCGGAAGATCGTGGAGGTTCTTCCTCTTCGATAACTGGGGCAAGTACAGACTTGTCAGATGGCCCCGCAACATCTTTCGGAATTGAACACTTTACTAGTGAAGTTTCTATAGAGGTTCCTCCCTGCACGTGCTCTTTAGTAGGGACCGGTGCATCAGGAATTTTCATTGGAGAATCGGGAACTTCAGTCGGAACTTCATGAAGTTGAGTAGAACGAGAAGAATGTAAAAGCTCAAATAGATGAAGGAGTTCATCTGTCAATAAAAATTTTGCGCTCCTCTCTTCAGCAGCCACAATGCTTAGCCTTTCAAAGACTTGTTTATGACTGGAATCTCTAGAAGGAGGAGGAAGTGCTGTAAAAATAAGGAATGGAATCAGCATCTAGCAATACGAACCATGAAAAACTTAGAATGGAATTGAAGAAAGAAGGGAAAAAAGATCTCACTTCCTATTCTCCAGTCTGCGTAAAATCCTGCGGGGCAACGAATATAGAAGAATTGATTCAAAAAACCATGTGCACTCTCCGGCAAATCCCAAATTAGTTTACGGTTCCTCGCACCTCTTACAAGTACAATCGAAGGGTGGTCCTTGTTCTTCGCAAAAGTGCACAGGTAACAGATTTCCTCAAAACTCGAAAGACGGTCAAGAGTTCTCCTGAACAGAACGCACAATCCCATCAAGATGGCATATCCATTGGGATGCAGTTGGAAAGGAGAGACCGTCAGTCGAAGAAGGATTTGTTGAAGAAATTCATTAAAGGGAGGAATTGCTCCACTTAAGCACATTTGGCAATTAATGGCAACAAAACCGGAAGGTGGTCTATCAGCGAAATCATTTGGTCCAGGGAGTAAAACTTCTGCCTCGGCAATGCCAAATTGAATGCGTAATTGATTAAGCACCCCCTGTTTCAGAAGGGTATGAGTTCTTTCCGGAGGGTTCTCTAGTGGAATAGCAACCAGGAAAGCCCCTTCGACGTGTTCTATCATCTCTTCTTGTTGAGACGTCATTCTACATGAGTAACTGGATGTTCAGGTGTGAAGGTGCACGTTTCCTAAAAGTGTGAAGTGTTGTGCGAAACTAATAAAAATAACAAGCGAAATAACTGAAATTAAACTAATTGATAACTGATCGATTGTGAGATTTCAGGACTTGTTAATTTAAAACTCAAGCGCAGTGTTAATTCAAACAAAATTTTAGCTTTGCTTTAACACTTCATTTGAGTCAGTTGATTCACAGCATTTCACTCACACAGTTCATTTAAGTTGATTATTCTTTATCGACTAATCTGTCATTCGATGTGGGCGGTCAATGACAGTATATTCGTCCCATTTTTCTGCAAATGTTATGTTTAAACAGGTTGTTAGCATTAGAGATAATCTGCAAAGAAATACGACAAAATTCAAGTCCATATAGTTCAAAGTTCAAACAGTTCAATCGAAGTTGTCTCAGGATTTCACAAGTCCTAGGTCGTCCAGCGACCTAGCATAGGTCAGAGCCTTCTTAGGTCGCACTGTGCAAAGTAAAGGATAAGGCTTTACAAATTCGTCCTAGTGTTAGCTCGGCCGCGACCTAAAGCCTATGTCGCAAGGAAGTTAGGTCGTGCAGTTCTCAGCTCGAGTAACTCTTAACTCATGCAAAGTCTTAGGTCGCATGAATATTAGGTCGTTCAGCGACCTAGTGTAGGTCGAAACTATTCCTTAGGTCGCAAGGGTCATTAGATCGCGAATTATCTTAAGTCGCTCAAATCCGCTAGGTCACTAACTTCCTCTCCATGCAATGCTTCACCAGACCCGATAACCCGCTATCAACTACAAAGAAATCCATCATCCTCTTCGTGAAGTCCATCATCTCCACACATCACCGAATCACTTGAAAAGCGATTCAAAGAATCTCCAATCCATCATACATTCAATACATTTTCGTGCCTACTCAAGCGGCGATCGAAAATCGATTGCAACGATTCAAAATATAGCACGATGCAAGGGATTGGGTCAAGGTCAGAAAATGGGGATTCGTAATTCAACAGTGATTATGGTGGGATGGAGATCGAATTCACTTACGTATTATGTTGGTGAAGATAAATTGACAGCTAAATGGGTTGAATTTGCCTTCGAAAACTTGAGAGCTTGATAATGGCTGAATAGGAAGTTCAGAGCAGATGAAGTGAAGGAGGAACGACCTATGTCATTTATACCCCAGGGAAGTGAGATGTAAATCGACACACACGACCTAATTTTCTCGATAGGTCGCTCGCGACCTAACAACTCATCAGAGCTCGAGTTAAGAGAATCGAAGCACACAACCTATGACCTAGGCACGTACTTCGAGGGGCAAATGTTAACTCCTCTTCGTTGGAAACTGGAAAATGTGGAGCGACCTAACTAGACCAACGACCTAACTAGACCAACGACCTAACTAGACCAACGACCTAAGAGACCTAGCGACCTAAAGGATAATGCGACCTAGCGACCTAAAGTCTTAATGCGACCTAGCGATCTAAAGTCTTTATGCGACCTAGTACCTTTAGTCCTTAGCGACCTAAGAGATGGAGCGGCCTAGCGACTTAACTTATCAAGTAACCTAAAAGTAGCTGCGACCTAAGGGAAGCTGCGACCTACAGAACGCTGCGACCTAAGGGAAGCTGCGACCTATGGAACTCTACGACCTAAAGGAAGCTGCGACCTATGGAATTCTGCGACCTATAGAACTATCACGACCTAAGATAGGTCGCTCACGACCTAAGGACATTGCATTAGAAGACCGCCTTTTCTATGCCGCTACTAGTAAGGTCGCTCACGACCTAGAACTTGTGTAAATCAGCATGCGTGTTCTTGTGAAAGAGAGGACAGTGTATCTTAGGTCAGTCACGACCTACGACCTAGCTTAGGTCGGTCACGACCTACGACCTAACTCCGAAAAATGCCTATAAATACGACCCTAGTTCCAACTAGCAAAGGACCTTTTGGCTCATTCATTTCAAGCGCCGTTACTCTGCTGCATTCTGAACTACTTCAACACCTTCAAGGAACTTCACGAAGAAATCAAACATGTCAAACATGTGTTCAAAGATTTGGATCGACGTTGAAGTTTAGGCTACTTGTTCTAAGTCACTTGAAACTCAAAGTGTGTTGTAATCAAAGTGTAACTGCATTGACTTGTAATCAAATCGTCAATAAAGATATTCAAAGTGGATGTAGGCTATCTCTTAAGCCGAACCACTATAAAATTGATGTTGTCTACTGTTTTTCTTTACTACTATCTGCTTATAATCTGTTCCCGAGCTGTCGGGTGGTGCTTTCACGATCTAATTTCATACACCGGGGTGTTAGCATTCAAATTTTAGCGTTAACAGTATTTTTCTCCAATACTCAAATATATGATACTATGGTTCCTTTCCAATAAATAATTTATGGAGGGTATTTTTAGTTGAAGGTCTTATAGAAACATGACTAAGAACATAACAAGCAGTATGGACATCTCCAACCAAAATGTTATTTGGTAATTCAATACTATTTAACAAATTTCTTATGGATTCCTGTTGGGTCCAATTTTCACTTTAGATAAAGAAATTTGTGATTGGCTTAAGAAATCCACACAAAAGTTGGATTGGCTTAAGAAAGGGAAACCTGCATCATTATCGTATCATATGTTCGTCACTGATGGGAGAGTTGTGATTGGCTTAAGAAACCAATTTTTGTGATTTTTATAACTTTAATAAACCAATATATGTAGTGGAAACCAATTTTCATATTCTTTATAACTTTAGTAAACATATGCGAGAGTTGCAATTAGCCTAAGAAAGGGAAACCTACATCATTATCATCCCATATGTTTATCACTTATGCTAATAGTATAGCATAAAAATTAGTGATCTTATTTGATTATAGCTATTTTAACATATTTGGGCAAGAAAACATGAGTGGATCACATGGTTTTTTGGCGTCAAAGTGATAACCAAAGCAATTATATCATGAGGAATTTGTTAAATCTATTTAAAAAAATTAGGTGCAATAATAATGATAGATAACATATTCAAATCACAAGCAATAATAACAGTAAAATAAAAGAAGAAATTAAACACATATAGAGTATTTATGGTTGCTTAGCCCTATTTTAGTTCCTATATCCACTTCCTAATTGATTTAATTCACTTTATATTCATTTATAGATGACTATAGAGAGTATATAGTACTTTTTACTTAAGAAAACGAAGAAATTTGGACTACAATAGTAGATTTGATGTCCAAAAATCTACCCCAAATGTTAAGTGGTAGAGCATGTAGGTTATTTCTTGAAGTCCCTTTCTTTGAATCATGTATATGCTATTTATAGCCTTCAATATTTGGTACCCCAAATAACTTGGAAATATAGGTTGAATGAGCCTTTTGAAATATCTAGAGTGATAATAGATTCCTTTCGCTAGTTATTGTTCAATCAAGGGGTCGAACCTGAGTGTCACGGTGTTAGCCACGAGTTTGAGCATGTCCCGCTCTAGCTCAAGCCACTTAATACTATAGCTTGAGTGCTATGGTTGAATAGGAATTAGGTTCAATCAGATTACTTGATTAAGTGCTATAATTTCATGCCGAGCACATAAATCTAAGGAGTAAACTTTAGGTCGAACACATGCACCATGTTCTCCAAATTAAGATGCTAAGTGCACTTGTTTCAAGCACTTGATTTCTTTAAGGCTTCCTTCAACCCGAGCAATAAGTTCCCCACGTTGAGATCCAAGTTTTCAAGAGCCAATTTGGGTACTGTTAAGTGTTAATTCCTAATCAATTTCTTTGTCATTTCTGAGTGTTGTTTTGAACATACTTTCAAGAGTATTTCATCTTTGACATTCGTGTAGTTACTCTATCATTTATAGCGCTAATTGGTATAATATTTCCCCTAATTTTTTTATACCAATGAAACAAATTGTTAACAGGTATGCCATATGCCTAAAATGGTTTTGAGCTCTCCAATCAAAGCCTAGTAATTCTATCTTGGTTGGTATTATAACAAATGCTATGCATAGTACAAAACATATCATAACGAAGGAAGTTATTTGAGTATTTCATAATCGAGTCTTCAAAGACCCCTTCGATTAATGTATAACGTAAGCCCACTATGGATAATGGTATTATGGATCTTAAGCTAATTAATTGTTAAATAGGGTGAATAGTGTTTTTAACTTTTGTAAATCCTTTTAAATTTCTTTCAAGTTTGATATTAAATCTCAAATTAACAATGCAGAATTATACTATTAAATAGTCATAGATGATGTGGCGCCCCACCTCTATACCCACTCTAGCGAAGGACACTACTTCCTATTTTGAAGTTTGGGACAAGAAGATAAATGATGATCTGGGCTTTTGCAATAGCGACAAGCACGAGGCTTTGAACACTTGTTCGCATAATGGTCCTTAGAAACACAACTGTAGCATTGCCCACTATTAGAGGTAGAAGTCTTAGTTGCCGGAGAGGCTTGCTTCTCTTTCTTATTGTTAGGATAAGGACCATTGAACTTATTAGGCCTTTTCTTGTTGTTGAAGTTTGGTTTGGCATCCATAACTTCAACATCACTCTCCCTATCTGCCTCTTCAAGTCGAAGAGCGATATCAATGAGTTGGTCAAAAGAAACTTCTAATTTTAGAAGTAATGGCTTCTTGAGATTTTTACTCAAGCCATAGACAAATCCTTGGTTCTTCTTCAGTGGGGTGTTTATGTATTCGACCCCGTATTTAGAAAGTGACTCGAATGATATGACATAGTCTGTCACGGAAGATTCACCTTGAACTAGGTCTATGAAACGACGAGCCAAAGTCACCTTCTCAACTTCTGGCACAAATTTGAATTCGAAGCGTTCCCGGAATTTCTCCCTAGTAAGATCCGCTTCATTTATTTCAGAAATCAGAAGCTCGTACGAGTATAATGCTCTTTCTTGGAGCATACTAGAGGCCACCTGAACACGGTGCAGATCAATAAGATTCATGCAAGAAAAGATTCGATCGCACGTTCTCTGCCAAGCCTGGACTTCAATAATAGTTTCAGAACCGTTGAATGGCTTCCACCCAAATTGGTATAATCGCTGCACAAGCGTGCAAATCCAGACTTAGGGTGAGTAGACTCCAGATTAGATCCGGGTGCTTGAGCATCCTTACAAGATCAAGGAGCTGCTGGGCAGACATAAATACTCCATCTTAGGGAGTAGCTCTAGATTGACCGGCGTTGGGACGGCCAGGTCTAACCATTTCTCTTCCTTTTTGAAAGGAAGAAAGAAGAAGGATAAGATTATTCACCAAATGAATATCAAGAAATCTTGATAGATAAACAAGGAATCATAAAGTAAATAGGATGAGTCGGTACGAAGACTTGAATTAAATCCTAGAGCACGACTCCTAAGATAGACTTAGGACGATGATCCTTGCTAGATTATTCTACATTGTTCTGAAGATTCGCTTTGATACCAAGCTGTTGCTCCCCACCTCTATACACACTCTAGCCAAGGACACTACGGTGCAATTCCGTCAACTAGCGCGAAGAATAAGGCTGTTGAGGAGCGACAATCCGCGTAATTGCTTTTCACGAGCACCGATATGTCAGATACTACAACATGCATCTGGTTTCAGGAGGAAATCCTACATACTAATACAAACTCAAAGCTACTACTCGGTGGCTGTATATATTCCTCGAAAACAAGTATAGAGATAAACATAACACACATTAGTCACAGACATCCATATCACAAAGGCGAAAATAGATATGAATATATAACACATGAAAGTGTACGTCAGAGTAGTGGTCAAGCAAGATCCACAATGTAACAAAAGAATAGCTACAAGTGCTAGACAAAAGAATATGGGTACATCCATGAGTCAATATCTCAAATGTATACAAAAAAACTACTAATCTAAGTAGTTAACCAAAAATCAGGGTGATGATCTCAGATGTGAAGTCAAGCGGAAGCACCTGCAACATCTCGGTCTGACCCGAGTATTATTTAATAAGAAAATAATAAACGGATCAGTCTAGCTATAAATATCGGATAAAATGATATAGAATAAGAGATATGACATAAACATATGATAAGCATAAAGTCATACTGTGATAAGTACGTAATTGAAAATCAACAAGAGATTAATCAATATTGCAAGAATCTTCTCAAAGATCAAAAAGAATGTCATACTCTATATTTTTATTCACAAAAAGTTAATGACACACAAATTCACCAATGCACAAATATTGATAAAACTTATCAATGTAAATTACGAAAATGGGAAAACACAAATTCCAGAAATCATCAACGGAAATCCAAAAATCACAAAAAGGTGGAGGCCTATCACAAAACGGGAGCATGAAAACTCACCAACACGTGTATCACAAAATGGAACGCCATTCCATAGTTGCTAACCATTAATTTTGAGCCGAAGCTCCACAAAACGGTCCGAAGACCATGGGTCGCTACCCCACCAAATTGAGCCAAAGCTCCACAGAAACGGGGTTTAGTCTCCCTCGTAGACAAAGAGACATCGCACATTTGCTAGTCTAAATCACAAAAATGATCATCAACGATCATCAAGAAGTGCCAATTACAGTAAGCTAGTAAATATATAAGCTTAGCTTCATGTCCCATAACCACTAGCTTAACTTAAATATTTACGAACAAATTGTAGATCTCCACTCGAAAATTGTCACAAAAGATTCAATCGAACAAGTCCAAGAATTAACCGGCGAGTAAATGCAAGCGTTTCATACCATTTGATTTACTAAGCCGTTTAATTAGATTTCTC
Organism: Allium cepa; assembly: GCA_030765085.1. Classification (NCBI taxonomy): domain Eukaryota; kingdom Viridiplantae; phylum Streptophyta; class Magnoliopsida; order Asparagales; family Amaryllidaceae; genus Allium; species Allium cepa. The sequence continues at coordinate 893,182,190 of CM060928.1, read as the reverse complement.
ATACGAGTGATATAAAGTGTCAAATCACAAAAATGATTGTAGAAACAATAAATCACAAAAATTCACATTCGAAGACGTGAATAAAATCCAAAGAATTCGATTCCAAATCCATCAAAGTGGAAATACCCTTGCGACTTAATAGCCACGACATACGAATTAACATAAGTCAACATAAGAAATCGGTGGCTCAACGCATGCGGCTTAACTGCGAGACTTACATGGCGCGTCCTATGACATGGCATGACCTAGCACGGCGTGACCAAATCAATGTCGAGCGACTTAAGGTAAAGCGCGACCTAAGGGGGGTAAGGATAGGCCGAGCGACCTAACGACCTATAGGTTGCGACCTATAGCAGGCCGAGCAACCTAAATTAGAAAGCAGGCCGAGCGACATAGGATGGTATGACCTAACATGACGCAACCCAACATGGCGCGACCTAAAAGCAGATGTTACTTAAAACAGGACGAGCGACCTAAGTGGTTGCGACCTATGACATGGAACGGCCTAACACAAGGCGAACGACTTAAGTGGGGAATGACCTAACATGTCGTGACCTAAGTTGAGAAGAAGGCCGAGCGACTTAACGACCTAAGGGGTAAACAAAGCCGAGCGACCTAATGTCCGAGCGACCTAACGACCTAGGGCGTATGAGGAGGCCGAGGGCCTAAGTTGCGAAGATGGCTGAGCGACCTAACGACCTAAAGGGTACATGGCCGAGCGATGACCTAGCGACCTATAGGGGAGCGACCTAAATGCAGGCCGACCTAATGTGCAGGCTGAACCACCTAAGCAACAAAATGCCAAAATCTCTCTCAATTTGCAACAATCCGAGCACGAACGCTAGGGGATTACACCTATCGGCTACTCGGTCTTATTGGCTCCTCGATGCATCACCAAAAACGTGTTCCAACATCAAAGATTGGATTTTTAAAGTTTTGAACCCAAAAACAATAAATATTGGGATTTTCATCAATTCAATCCAAACCAAAGGCAAATGCACATGAATAAGTGTTAGGAATTCATATCCAACAATCAAAGATAGTTATAGACAAAGATGTGAGATAAAAATCTCACCTTTACAGAAAATTAATGAAGAAGAAGCTTGAAAGCAAAGAAGAATCAATGGCTTCTCTTTGAATTTGGAGTTAGATGTTGGATTTTCAAATGAACTAGAGATTGGAGTTTTAATTTCCCATTCCTTCCTCCATTTTTGATGAAGCTTGAGTGTTAGGAAAAGAAAGTGAAGTTTTGAAGGGAAGGGGGCTGAGCTAGAGTTAATAGTTTAGGCTAATGGGCTAAACCAAATCCAAAGCCCGAAGTGAAAAAGTGGCAAAATTCCACTAACTGCAAACATATCAAAGTTCATACTCAAGAAGATCGCAAACGGTGTTTTGAACTCAATGTAAGTGGTCCTGAGTCCTAATTCGACCGTATGTAAAAAGTAACTTTTGGACTAAAATCCGATTAACGATAAAGTATTTAAATAAAATATTTAAAAGTTCAATCGTAAAATATGCGGGTTGTTACAGACTCCCCTCCTTAAAGAAATTGCATCCTCGCAATATTTAAGAAGAAAATATATAGTAACAACCATGAAAGCATATTAAAAAAAATCTAAAAAAAGAAATTCACCTCAAAGAGCACGGGAAAGTAAGTCCGGATGTGTTCGCTCGAGGAATTCTCTAGATTCCCAAGAGCAATCCTTAGGATTTGAGGACCATTGGACTTTAACAAGCGGAACATCTTTATTTCGAAGGCGCCTGATGTAACGAACCGTAAATTTTCGATAATTAAAATAGCTAATTTAATAAGATTTCGTGATTTAATGTTAGAAAAAAATTTGTAATTCGTTTGGAATAATAATAACTGGAATGAATTGCAACAATAATTATCCAAGTAATTATTTATAGATTGAATGGAGTTCCAATCTAATTGAATTGACTCAAATATTATAACTTGGTTATAAGGGAATATATGGAAAAACAAATATAAATAAGTGAATAAGAATTGTGAATTATTTAGGTAGTAATACAAATTTTAATAGATTGTTTTCGAAGATTTGAATAGTAATAAGTATTGAAAAATAAATGCTACTTAGTGAATGCCTTTGCAATCAATAGTTGGACAGGATAATAAATGTTGAATTCATTGGGTATAATAGAGTAATTGATTAATAAGTAAAACCTATTTAAAATCAAATAATTGAATATTGAACGGGTAAATTGTTTAAAGTAAATATTTAAAACTTATTGAATAATTGAATAACTGTAAATTAGAAATAGTGTTCTAAGATGTGAATTGGTTTTAAAAGTTGAATCTTATAATTTCAGTTTCAAATATTTCAAAGGATAATGAATTATTGGATAAATCAAAATTGTTTAAATTTAATATTTAGAATTTATTGAATAATTGAATAACGGGTTTAGTATGATTAAAAATTATGTGTAAAATTTTATTTTTATCATATTAAAGTTAGAATGATGTTATAGAACTTTTAAAATCGAATTAAAAGTAAATTTGCGAAAATTGAATATTTTAATATTAAATTGACGAGTTAAAATAGCCATTTTTCAAACAGTCTCGGATTTTGACGAAACCAGTTTTGTCGGATCCGTAATGTCATATCATTGTAAGGTTTCAAATTTCGTGTCAATCGGATTTACCGTTTGTCCGGGGCAAGCCAAAACGCATGGAAATTAGTTGAATCGGTTTAATTTAAAAATCGATCGTTTATTTCCATAACTCTCACATATGATCGAATTAGCTTCTGAAACCTGTTCTATTGTGTCTGGAACGCGGGATAAACCCTAGAAACGCCAGTCACCGCGCGTAAATCGGAGTTCGGAAAAGCCGGATGAATAGTGTTCGGCGAATTTCCTATAAAAGCACCTCAATTATTCATTTTTTTGCAAAAATAAAACAAATTATGGTTTTAAAACCCTGGCCGCCATCTCCAAATTCGAAGGCAGAAACACACCCAATTCATCCCCTTCGATCTCCCAATCCGTCGACATTCACGCGAAACCTTCAACATGAAAGTTGTAGAGGGCATCGATATCTCTCTATCCAACGGTTATGATCGAGTTTCGATGCACGAATCAACCACAATTGCTCCTTGTTATCCCGCCTTTGTAGCAAGGCCATGATATCAAAAGATCGACCGAGGAAAGTAAGATAGCTCATCTCAAAGATCGGTCAACTCAGCATCTCAACAAAGCAAGTTCTGTTGAATGACTCTTCCTCTAAGATCCCCTACGGAGGGGGGGTCCGGGGGGGTGACAACCCCCCAAGGTGTGGGTGCGGGGGTAACGCCACCGCTACGGTGTTCGACATGACCGGTCAGGTCGCAAGGGTCCAGGGGCAGCGCCCCGTCCAAAACGGTATGCAACTTAGAGCATGGAGTATCCAACAACCTAGAGAATGCAGCGAGTTAGCGACCTAAAAAGTCCACGACCTAGCGACTTAGCCATGTATCCGACTTAATGAGTTAAGGTTTCCAGCGACCTAACATTCTCCAGGTCTCAGCGACCTACTTCCTACCGACCTAAGCGGCTCAGCGACTTAAGGCGCAAAGTAATCTAGCGGTCCAACGAACTAAAACTAAACGAGTTAACAACTCACAGGAAATCGCAACCTAAGGATGCAGCGACCTAAGAGATAGCACGACCTAAAATTGGGTCGACCTAAAGAGTTCGCGACCTAAAAACTTAGCGGCCTAAGACTTCACGAGTTAGCAATCTATCCCTCCAAGTTAGGTCGCTCGCGGCCTAACTCTAACCCGTAGCTCGCGACCTAACTCTAACCCGTAGCTCGCGACCTAAAGCATACCCCGCCTTTTTAGGTCGCTCCAGCCCATACATTCTAAGGCCATTATCCCTTAGGTCGCCTTCCTTCTACTGTCGCTCCACTAGGTCGCCAACGACCTTCGACCCACCATAGGTCGCTCCAACCGACCTAGACTGTAACGACCCAGAAATTTCGATCAAAGTAACACCCGGGTCAGGCTGGAAACCAGCGTGAGTAAACCCATCCAACATGGAATACAAAGGCATACAACTATATAAACCCGGGGTAACTTATATCAATCTACACTTCATAAGTTATTATACATCAGCCATTTCACACATCTATTTCTAAGTGCTAAAACTTAGATTTAAATGGTCCAATTTACTTAAGTCATTCCACTTCCGCCTATCAGTTTCTCATATCAAATTATAAGAATCGAAGTGGTTTCGGGTATTCACTAATACCCGACTCCATTCTCTTCGAAAACCCTTGCCAACATAACTTAAATTTTCAAGTGAAATACAATTCCACTTTTAATACAGGATGTCACGGTAATTCATCATCAATAGATAACCACACCTTCACGGTTTAAATCAAACAAATCATACCACATAGCATCACGAACCACCTATTAGGGATAAAAATTAATCAAGGCTTCCAATATCATTCCATTAATCCTTTAATTACCTTTAAGTAATTGACCTTTAATTAATTTCACAAATTTATTATCCTTAACCAAATACAGTAATTAAACACTAATTACTCTCATTAATTTCATTAATTAATTATATTGATTCTTAAATTAACTACACAAAGTAATTAATCCTTAATTACTTCTCCTAAGCAATTAATCTTATATTAATTACATCCAGCAAAATAACCATCAATTACTTCACTAAGTAATTACACTTATCAATTACCAGTTGACTATCCTTAATCAATTAACAAATTTATTAATCACATTCACCTATTAATTATAACTGGGTAATTCATCCTTTAATTACCCTATAAACCAATTAATCAAACTTTAATCATAGATTAATTATCCTTTAATTATTAATAATAAATCTTAATTATCAATGAACAACCCTTAATTACAAATTAATTAAATTCTTAATTATTTATTAATAAATCTTTAATTATTGAATTAATTAATTCCTAGTAAATTTTAAGATAAAACATTTAGTTTATTAACTGCTAATATAAGTTAAACAAACCACATAATTTATGTCCCACAATGTCCATAACTTAAAACTTACTTACCTTCTTTAAGAATTTTAAAAATTGTTTTCTTTTACAAATAATTTACTTAAGGTTAAAACAGAAAACCCCTCAGGTCAAACTCGAATCAAACATACTAAAATCTCGAGTTAGCCTCGGGTCAACAATCTAAACGCCCCTACTTCGATTCGCACATCAAAATGCACGAGTACCACACCGATTTGGACTTCTTCTTCTTCCAAAAAAAAAACAACTTCCCCAGATACAAGAGCATGCACGTTTACGTGTACACCATCTTCGATCATCGACGATCAACACTCCGGCCTCCTACAAGTCCAAACCGACCTTGACGATCCAACGCAATCACCTAGATCGTGATATTGCTCATGAATCGAAAATTGAGCATTTGAATGAATTCTACGGCAACCCAAATGGCCAAATCCTCCACTAGTCATCGCCTCTGACCTCGAGATCACCCACCAACTTGTCAGAAGCTACGCCACCACCTCCGGCTCCCTTTCACCCTGTCGCGATCCGCTCCGTTGTCCAATCGTCACCACAGAAACCCCAAATGCCTACACAACTAAAAACAGTACTCGAACCCTATAATTATGTCGACGAGCCTCTACGATCATCAGAAAAATTCTTACACATTTTTCTAGTGGTTGTCAACCCTCAATCCAACTGCAACCACAGTTTCGCCGACAATCATCAATTTGATCGACGAAAATCGATGGTAAACCCCAAATTTACTTAACCCGGATTATCTAGATGAATTTCAAACTAAAAATCAAGTTATGTTTATCTAAATTCAACATTTTCAGGCACGAAACTGATTACACATTCAAATCATGAATTACAGATACCCCATTTTTCTCTTGCTTTTGTTTTCTCTGCAATTTATTATTTTTGAAGTAAATTACTTGATAAAAATACCTGAAACAAATTTTAAAAATGATATTGCATCCTTACAGACATTTTTTTTAGGGATCAAAGCACGAATTGATTTAGGAAGGATGATATGAATTTTCCTATGTTTTCTTGACATTGTAAAGCACAGACCGTACAATACCATATACCAACTAATTAAGGCTATATTCAAACATAACAGCCACGGAAACCACCACCAGGGGTAGTCCATGCATGAAACCTGTCAATAATTGAAAAACACACTGCAACAACTGGAGAGAAACAAAAATAAATACAGGAAAGCGTGACTACTTGCAAACATCAGAGGCTACGATGAATGTAGATGTCAGCAATAAAGATATCTTAGAACTTATTTGATCCACTTAATGAACAAAACATTATAGACAACAATTTCCCTTCTCCATTATTTGATCCATTCAGATCATTTTACAGGGTAAACTGATATTCGGGATGGAAATTCAAACCTTGTGCCTGTAGTTTCAGGTTTATTTATTTTTATGCAATTTGTTGTATTTTCATATATGGACTAGTTACTTGATCATATTGTAGAAATTTATGTCAGTTGCTTGGTAGTTTTTTGTTTTTAATAGATTGATAAATTCATCATGTTTCAAAAATGAACATGCAAATCATATAAAATCCTACAAGGTGATTCCATGTACATGATAAATTTATAAATTTTCAAATTCGTTGCTTGGATTATCAATTCAAATAATGCTGTAGTATTTGCAAGTCTGATGGATTAAAGTTGGGTTCATATATTTCAGCTATGAAACTATTGCATTAGGGGTATAACGTGGCCTGAGCATTTACTTTCTGATTTGGCCGGCCCTTTGTTATTTTTCAAACTTATTGGAGTTGCCATTGTTACGCTTTTCCATACTACACTATTGTTATTTTGAAGTTAACACTACTAACTACCCTTAAAAAATAAGTTCAGGATTGTGTTCTCCCAAATATAATGGGGTTGTAAAACATGAGTGGCTGAAAATTTTGAAAATCTACAGCTTTTCATAAATTAAAGGGTTGCCATGTTTTCTTTGAGCAGATATGGCTGATAACCAGATGTACAACATTTTTTTAATCATGCTACTACTCATTCACCACACAGAACAAACATTTGGTCAGATTCAAAATTATTTTAAGATTTACTCACTGTTTGAAGAACAGTGGACACGACAGCATTAGAAATCTAGAATCTGAATTTTGCTTCAGGCTCTGTTTGATTCCTGCAGCTTGATGTTGCATTGAATATTAATTTATTCATAGATGTTGTTGATTTTGAACAGGCCGAAACCCTCCCCCGTTTTCCCTTTGATTTTTTTTTGATTATCGATTTTAATTAGAAGATGAGGAAAAAAAATTAGCTGAAAGAATACACAAATTATTTTCTCAAAACTTTATTTTTAATTTAATTTCTAATTAACGATTATTTTGCCACTTGTTGATTTATAGATTGCTTGGCTTACAAATGTTGTTTGTATGTGTTCAAAGCCTTAAAAGTGTAATATTTTTGTTTTTTTTGTTTTTTTTCAAATGTTTAAAGGAAATTTTTTTTTTTTATGTTTTAATCTCCTCATTCATGAATTTTATATTAGTTATGTAATATGTTTATAATTGTTTATACTTATAATTAGATACATTGTTTGCTTTTAATTGCAATTATGTAAACTTTTAACTTACAATTTGCAAACCCATGAATTAATGAATCCTTTATTACTCCTATTTTAAACTTGAGCCACTATATTCAAATTTAGTAAATATTTATTTCTAATGTTTATAAATATAGAATTCTATCTTAAAATCTCCTTTAAAATTTTAATGTATTGAATTCAAATTAATGTTCTTACAAAACAAAACATATATATATATATATACTTGTCTATGAACCCACTTAGAATTTTCAACATTATTTCATTTGTACATTATTATTTGTACCTAAATTTACTATAAAGCAATATATCATTTCCACATATTTTATTTGTTCGATCTATAAATCAGTATTTTCAATAGTAAATTCAGTTAATCAATTACAGATATTATGAAATTCCGAGTTATCACATTCCTCCTCCCTTAGAATCTTTTCGTCCTCGAAAAGGAACGAAACCAAAATTTATTTAATATTTTAAAACCAGTTAAAATATTCTTTGATCATTTTAAAACACTTTTAAAATTTCTATAGTATAGCCAAAATAGTTTTTATGACAAAAATACTTTTATAACTTGATGTCTCAACAAGTCCATTATCGTTCTCATAGAAATTCGGTCATACGTTGATCGGGCGTAGGACTGAAAATCTCTAAGTACTTAGCAAACCCATTTTCAACACCCAGTGAAAATACTTGGAAAATAATTTTATTGAAAATATAAAAACAAATTTTGAAAATAGAGGATATATCTTTGGTGAGAATGCTTTGGAAATCATCACCCCCATCCATGGTCACAGTTACATTTCAGGGTTACGTTGTCGTCGCAGCAAAAGTCCATGTAACTGCAGGCTCTCCGCGGCCTCTCGATTACGCCATGGAACCCACACAACAAATCACAGTTACACCCGTGGTTACGTTGCCGTCGTAGCAAAAGTCCATGTAACTTCAGGCTCTCAGCGGCCTCTGATTTTCGCTATCAAAATGAAACTTCTCCACTCCTACAAAGGTCGCAGTCTACCGATATAAAATCAAACGCAGACTGTTGGCTCGTAGTGGCACACACGACTTTCGCTATGTTATACTCTACTCATAATCCTTAGGAACTAGTTTTGTCCGGACTCCTCACAGGATCAACTTTAGAAACCCTCCTTGGGGCTCAAGGCAGCACCACCCAGTGGTACTCCTGAGAAGTCCATTCCAAGGGAGCGCCTTTTTCCCCAGAGCCATCATCAAAACACTTTATACTATACATATATAGTATCTTTAAATCATACACCTAGTATGATCTCATACAAAGCTCCTTTACACAAAATCGATTATTCCAAAATCGATAATTCTCAAACTAGGCTTTCCAAATTTACTATTGATTTTACCCAAAAATCAAAAGCCTTTCCAAATCCAAAGGTTCCCAAAAACCCTTTTCCAAAATCCTCATATGTTCCTTTATATATATATTCAGATATATAAAATCTTTTAAAACTTTTGGATCATTTCAAACTTGTATAAACTCTTTTTATACTTCAAACATTTCCAAAAACCCTTTTCTTCTGGCAAAGGATTCATCAAGGGGAGTTACATTTAATAAAACAAAGGTATTTAACTTTGTTTACTCAAAATCAAATATTCAAATTTGATTACTCCTTTCAATATCATTTTCATTCAAATCCGTACGATGTACACATATCATCTGTACGCTATACCAATCTGATCGCCCACTCGATCACACAATTTCACTTCCGAACTAGTATCGTCCACCCGACTTTCTAGTGCGGACACAGATCTGGTTTCTTGATCAGAAACCGTCATTCTCCTTGTATAGCCATAACTATGATAGAGAATATCCAGCACCAATCAACAATCCATATCCAGGTTCGCCGTTGAAAATCGAGTGAAAAATCCCACTCGGACCGATATAACTATCTCGAAATTCTGTGCATGAATCTGGATCAAATCACTATGCGAATAGAATAACATATGTACACCCTACGTATTTATCTTTATTAGTTATTCGCCAAATCAATTCTCTTTCTATTCATATTCGCTTTAATTTTCATTCACTTACTCACAATTGCCTCAATCCATTTGGATTATCACCTCTATTTTTATCTCGATTGGGTATTTAACCAATAACAGTTTGAACTCCGATTAGTTTATTTAGAAAATAGTTTGAAAATTTTGAAAACAGATAAGTACTTGGAAAATAATTACTAGTTTGTAAAATAGGTGTAAAATAGTTAGGAAATAGTTAAAATAATTATAGAAATTTTAGATAATTGCAAAATAGCTATAAAATAGTAATTAGTAGTTGAAAATAGTAATTAGTTTATAAAATAGTTAGAAAATTGTTAAACAGTGTTGAATATGTGCTTTGCGCTATATGATTTTTGTTTGATGATAATAAACATATATACATTCATTTAAATGTATTTGGTAATGTACTATTTTGTTTTTCATAGTTTAAATAAATATTTGTTGAATAAAATTAAATTTCACAGAATTTGAATTTGAATTCAAACAAAACAAGTTAAACAGATTTTGAATTCAAACAGAAATTTTATTCAAACAAATTTTTTGTATAGTATGTATTTGGTTAGATAAATATCTGTTGAATAAAATAAATTACACAGAATTTGAATTTGAATTCAAACAGAACAAGTTACACAGTTTTTGAATTCAAACGAATATTTTATTCAAACGAATATTTATTACAAACTTGAATAGTACAAATTCATGCTCTCACTATACATATACATTTCTGATTACATCACGATTACATCACAAATATTTTTACATTGATAACCTCACTACATATCACTCACACTCGTATTTTGTCTTCAACTGCATTCCGGTTTGAATCCAGCATCTGAGTAATCTGCAAAATATTCACTAACGCAGTAAAATTGAAAAAGAAATATTTTTGCAATATAAAATGAAATACGATTTTTGAAAATATCGTTTGCCTCAGTTATTTGGGTTGTTCGTCATCATTCACACTTGAATTCATCACAAAGTCGTGCACATAGATATTACAGGGACAGGTAATCATAAGTGGCTGCAATACACACGTGTACATTCATACACGTGTGCATTGCCTCGCCAACTCGTGTGCACAGCTCCAACCAGAAATTCAAGGCAACAGAGACCAAGCAATGAATAACTCAAAGCAACAGTCAACTGGCCAAGACTACAAGTACAAGCAGCAGTGTGCAACTCGAAAATGTACACAAGTGAAAGCAGAAAAATCAAGACAGCATCAAACAGCAACAGTGAAGACTGCATAAGTGCTACAAGCCAAATCATCACAATGAACACCACTGACCAGTGAATACAATGTCAAGTTCAGATCAAACAACTCAAGACCAAGTTGCAACAAAGTTCAAAAGTGCATCAAAGGCAGTTCAATGTGGATAGCAACAGCAAAGAGGGACTGCAACAAACACATATATGGTCTAAGTGAATCAAGCAAATGCACAGAAGCCACTTCAGCTACATTGAGGCTCAATGGTGAAGCAGATTCAAGTGAACAGGTAGCACAAGAACCAGAAACTACTGAAGCTACTTCTAAGAGAGAAGCCAAAGCAAATGAACCAACTGCAAGTGCAAATGACCAGAAAACAATGCAACAGTATCAAGTACAGTATGCACAAGCGAAGAAACAGATGAATAATGCAATTTAACATGAGCAAGTGCAACAATGTGCACAGTTCAGAAAGATAGTAGTGAAGTGCAGATTGGATGCATCAGTGGACATAAGCAATAGTGAAGTTCAACATTATCAGAGAGCATATGGAAGGGTCAGATGTACACATGAACAAGTATGGTGAAGCACTTACGCAAGATTGCCACCAACATAGCAGCAAGTACATGAATGCAAAATACAGGCAGTTAAGAATATCAAGTCAATGGTACAAAGTTAATCACAAAACCATCAAGCTACAACTCAAATTATACAAGCCCCAACAGAAGTATCAAATGAATCAAATACCACCAAATAGACCGTGGAATAGCAGGTAATATGCAAACTACAACTAGACCAAGTGCAGCATCAATGCGAACAGCAAAGTGATCGAACAAACAAAATCAGGGCAGTGGACAGTACAAGCCAGCAAATGCAACAAACTCAAAATGTCCAGTTATAGTCACAAGACCATCAAGCAGTGAGCAAGTGCAAATCGAGTTCCAGAAATAACAAATGCAGACACAAAATTTCAACAGTGCAGTGAAATGCAGTGGTATGCTGCAGAGAAAAATTTAAAAGCAATGGTGATGATCGAAGCTAATACAGAGTAGTGAATTCACATACCCAAAATAAACAGTCGAAAATATACGAAATTGACAAAGTCAAATATCTCAAATCACGAAATCAATTCAAAGCCGTGTGAATCAAGTTACTAGAAATACGAAATTGATAAAGTCAGATTAATCCTCAGCATCAAAGCGAAATCGAACGGCAAAGCAAGAATTTTTGAAGCAATCGGTCGAACGCAAAAATAGGAAATCAAATCCTATTAAAACCCTAATCATCATCGACATTTATCTTGATCGAGTTCAAGTATCAATTTAGAAAAGCAAAAGGAGACAGTACATACCGAATTCACAAAGCAACGAACTCGATCGAGCAACTGCAAAACGAGCAATAGTCAACCATCAGAGAAGCAGCGAGCTAGGGCAACGTATAACAGATCAATTGAAGAATTCGAAGCCCTAATTGGAACAAAGACCCGAAGCCCTAACTGGAACAAAAGGGAACGAAGCAAGCCACCATTATTCTCACGAACGAAACAAAAGGCGATCGGGCTGGAGATAACAAAGAAAGGAACTGGTTTAAGTGGGCCGGTCTAATTAAAATCAAAAGGGGTTTTTGTTTATTTAAGGCTTCTTTATATTGTTAATTAGTTTAGGGTTATTGTCTATTGTTTTTAAATTATTGTTTTTTTATTTTACGAATCAAAGAGTTAGTAAATCACCACCTAGGTTTAGGTAGTGTCAGATTGTCTATTTTGAATTAGTTCAGTGAGCAGGGCGTGCGAGTTTGCAAAGCTCTATAGGCGGAAGCAGTGTTTGCGAGTGAGCGAAACTCTATAGGCGGGAGCAGGGTGTGCGAGTCTAGAAGAGTGTTTGTGAGCGGGAGCAAAAGGGTCTGCGAGTCTAGTAGAGTGTTTGTAAGCATGATACTGTTTAATTCTAATAGAAATCTGTGAATGCAGCAGTAGGCAGGGGTTGCCGAAGCTGGGTAAATTTTGTGTGTGATTTACTTTTCAGCATATTTATTTCTGCTATTATATTTCTGTGTTTAATTCGAGAAAATTTGCTATAACCCTATTCACCCCCCCCCCCTCTAGGGTTAATCAAGATCCTACAAGTGGTATCAGAGCCCGGTATATTTTTTATTTAACTCTAGAGTCATGAGTCTACAAAATAATGCTTTTTCTGAGGGGCAATCTATTGCTAGGCCACCCATGTTTAACGGGAACGATTATGCTTATTGGAAAGTTAGGATGAGTATTTATCTTAGTTTCGTTGATTATGATGTTTGGGATATTATTGAAACTGGCTATAAACCTCCCACTATAATCGTTGGTGGTACAGAGATTCCTAAACCTAAGGATAGGTGGGATGCTAACGATAAGAGATTGAAAACGACAAATGCTAAAGCCATGAATGCTTTGATATGTGCTCTTGATAAAAATGAATTTAATAGAATTTCTCATTGTACAACAGCACAGGAAATATGGCATACTTTGGAGGTGACACACGAAGGAACTTCTCAAGTCAAGGAGTCTCGGCTAGCCCTATTCAGCAATGAATACGAAAATTTTGTGATGGACAAAGGCGAGAGCATAAAGGATATGTTTGGACGCTTTTCAACCTTGGTATACAATGCTAGAGCGCTTAGGAAGGTATTCACTGAGGTAGAGCTTGTGCGGAAGATACTACGAGTTTTACCAATGAACTTTGAGGCAAAAGTCACAGCAATCCAAGAATCGAAAGATTTGAGTAAACTAAGCATGGAGGAGTTGATTGGCAACTTGATGACATATGAGCTTGAGTTAAAAGCAAAGGAAGAACGCAACAACTCCGAACCAAAGAAGAAGACGATTGCCTTAAAAAGTAAAGAAGAAAGCGATGAAGAAGATCCAATTGAAGAGCTTGCAATGGCTGTCAATAGTCTTAGAAGATGGTCTAGATTCAAGCCACGCAAGAAGAAAACAAAGGGCAATAGGTCAAAAGATTCCGAAAATTCCGATAATGAACTGACATGTTATAACTGCAACAAGCCTGGCCACATCAAACCAAAATGCCCACTTCTCAAAAACAACAAAGAAAAGAGAAAGGCGAAGAAGGTATTTGCAGCGACTTGGGATGATGAAGAAGGAGAGGAAGCTTCGGATAGCAGCCCAGAGGAGGCTAACTTGTGTTGCATGGAAAAATCAGAATCAGAAGCAACCTCCGACGAATCTAGTGAGGCAGGTGAGTTTTCTTATAAAGAACTTGTTTTTATGTGTTCTGATCTTACTAAGGTAGTGGATACTCTTGAATCTAAAATTGAAAAACTGAAATCTGATAGGAGAGAATTTGCTCGTGAAAATTTTAGGTTAAAAACTGAACTTGAAAATATTCAAAACCTAGAATGTAAAAAATGTAAGATTTTAGATTCAGAATTATTAAAACTGGGGAATAACTTTGAAAGTCTTGAAAATGAAAACTTGAATCTTAAGGAAACCATCGACACTAGGAGAAAGGATTTTATTAATCGATGCACCTCACTCGTCACTGAAAATTCAACATTAAAAACCAAAGTCCAAAATCTTGAGAAATCTTTGAATAACTTTTCAAGAGGCGAAAAATCTTTCAAAATGTTATTTGGAAATCAAATTTTTGCTAACAATAGAAAAGGACTAGGTTATGGAAAATCACAAGATGATGGTAAAGGTAAAAGTGTTGCTCGATCTGAAATAATTGGAAATCATGTTGAAAATCATAGTCATAGGAACACAAAATTTAATCAAGTCAATTTAATGTGCACGTTTTGTAGAGAATTTGGACATAATCGAAATAATTGTTGGTATAGACCCAAACACGTGAAAATTATATCAATTTGGGTTCCAAAAGGCACAAATATAAAATCTTTGAAAGTCAAACAAATTTGGGTGCCAAAAGGAACATATATAAACAGTTTTGAGTCTCCAAAAACATATTTTTCATATTCTGCCACTAACAACAATGGACCTATAAAAACAAATAGGTCACACAAATCTTTTATCGTGTAGGTGTGGTGGTAGGCTAAGGAACAACAACAGTGTTCTCTGGATTTCGGCTGTTCCAGAAACACAACGGGCGACAAAGCAAAGTTCCTTAGCCTAGTATAAAGGTGACAGAATCACAATGGGCAATCACGAAAAATTATCGTAAAGGTAAAACAGGTAATTGTTTTTAAATGTGATTATCTGCACCACACTCTAAATTAAAATCAGCCAATATTGAGATGAACAAAAGATGATGATTTTGATGCTATGATTTTTTTTAAAATATTGACTAACCATCTTTAAAGAGAATTACTTGGAGTAATTATGATGGTTGACTGATTCGGACTTAATTGATATGATTTTTGACTTGTTCTTATTTATGACATTAATTTGTGCTTAATTGATGACCAATCAGATTTTCAATTTTTGAACTAATTTATATAAATTTGTTCGGTCAAATGCTGGTTACTCATGCTACACGTAGATATATTGGTTCTGACATTTTGATCACTGCTTGTAAATTTGCACGATTTCAAATTCATGAGAAAAAGGATCTTAAGAAATTGTTTTTGAAATAATTATGATGTTGATTGACTGTTGATTACTCATCAAAATAATTGTTTATCCTCTAGTTTTTGAAATTAACATCATGATATTTGTTTGAGTGTTAACACGACTTAAATTCAAATTCAAAAGAATGATGTTTTGAAATTTTTGGTGCACATCTCATGGTTTGATTCAACAAGTGAATATTGAGTGAAATTTAAATTCAGATGCGGATTACACTGGTAATATAGTTGATAGAAAAATTATTAGTGTAACGTGATTAATTTTTGAAACATTCATTTGCTGCATCGTTTTTTTTTCAAAAAAAGTATCTGCATATTTTTCACTTGAAATAATTTTCAAATAGCAGAAAATTTTCTTATAAAACTCCCCCCAAGAAAATCATGTTTGACCATATTTACAGATTAATCATTTTTGAAAAATTGATTTTATAATGTTTAATTTGATTTTAAATGACAAATTTTTGACTAATCTAACTCTCTTTGATTATCGAAAAGATGAATAGTGATTGAAAAAGAGATGAGTGTTGATATTTATCATATATTATAACTCGAGAAAGTATAATTAGAAAATTTCTTTAGAATTTCATAACAAGAGTTATAAAAACTTTTTGTTGGGTAATAATTCCATGACCATTTCTATTTCTATCATCTTTCTATCGAACATCACTCATCAAGATCATATTTAGTATGTAAATTTGTGGTAGTTTACAAAGGAAATCATTTGTTCTTCAATATCTTTAAATCAGTGAAGGAAATTATTTGTGCTTCAATTTATTATATTCAGCAATTAAAAATAAATATCCAAAGTATTCACTCTCATTTAAAAGTCCTCACGGTTATGCATGGGTGAATTACTTGGATTTTTGATTATGTGCTTCCATGCTCATTTAAAAGTCCTCACGGTTATGCATGTATGGAACGCATATTAAAAATAATTGATTTAATAGACAAGTTGATTCTAATCCCATTTAAAAGTCCTCACGGTCATGCGTGTTTAGAAGATACTTGATTTTATTTTTTAAAATTATATTGGAATACTACTAATCTCATTTAAAAGTCCTAACGGTTATGCATGGTTAGTAGATATTCAAATTTCCAGAAAAAAATAAACCACAAATAGACATATCTATATGAATTTTTGATGATTCTATCTCCATCACTTCTGAAAGTGGAATATGCGCTTGACAAGGGTAATTATGATTTTTGTTTGAGTTTTATTGAAATTTGATATTTATATTTAATTGAGTTAAATGTTTGATTCATGTCTATCACTTCATCCCTATTTTATAACACTATTATTCTTTTGCTGATAACAAAAGGGGGAGAGAAAAGTTAAGATTTTGTCAAATAGAATCAAGCAAAGGTCAAATAACTTTCAATTTGCATATAGACTCATTTACATATTTTTATTTGTATGCATATATGTAGGGGGAGCCATATAAGTAGGGGGAGTATCACATAAAAAGGGAGCATTCGAATAGGGGGAGCAAATGAAATTATCAAATACATTTAACATATTCAAAATCTTAAATATATGTTTGTTATCATCAAAAGGGGGAGATTGTTGAATATGCGCTTTGCGCTATATGATTTTTGTTTGATGATAATAAACATATATACATTCATTTAAATGTATTTGGTAATGTACTATTTTGTTTTTCATAGTTTAAATAAATATTTGTTGAATAAAATTAAATTTCACAGAATTTGAATTTGAATTCAAACAAAACAAGTTAAACAGATTTTGAATTCAAACAGAAATTTTATTCAAACAAATTTTTTGTATAGTATGTATTTGGTTAGATAAATATCTGTTGAATAAAATAAATTACACAGAATTTGAATTTGAATTCAAACAGAACAAGTTACACAGTTTTTGAATTCAAACGAATATTTTATTCAAACGAATATTTATTACAAACTTGAATAGTACAAATTCATGCTCTCACTATACATATACATTTCTGATTACATCACGATTACATCACAAATATTTTTACATTGATAACCTCACTACATATCACTCACACTCGTATTTTGTCTTCAACTGCATTCCGGTTTGAATCCAGCATTTGAGTAATCTGCAAAAATATTCACTAACGCAGTAAAATTGAAAAAGAAATATTTTTGCAATATAAAATGAAATACGATTTTTGAAAATATCGTTTGCCTCAGTTATTTGGGTTGTTCGTCATCATTCACACTTGAATTCATCACAAAGTCGTGCACATAGATATTACAGGGACAGGTAATCATAAGTGGCTGCAATACACACGTGTACATTCATACACGTGTGCATTGCCTCGCCAACTCGTGTGCACAGCTCCAACCAAAAATTCAAGGCAACAGAGACCAAGCAATGAATAACTCAAAGCAACAGTCAACTGGCCAAGACTACAAGTACAAGCAGCAGTGTGCAACTCGAAAATGTACACAAGTGAAAGCAGAAAAATCAAGACAGCATCAAACAGAAACAGTGAAGACTGCATAAGTGCTACAAGCCAAATCATCACAATGAACACCACTGACCAGTGAATACAATGTCAAGTTCAGATCAAACAACTCAAGACCAAGTTGCAACAAAGTTCAAAAGTGCATCAAAGGCAGTTCAATGTGGATAGCAACAGCAAAGAGGGACTGCAACAAACACATATATGGTCTAAGTGAATCAAGCAAATGCACAGAAGCCACTTCAGCTACATTGAGGCTCAATGGTGAAGCAGATTCAAGTGAACAGGTAGCACAAGAACCAGAAACTACTGAATCTACTTCTAAGAGAGAAGCCAAAGTAAATGAACCAACTGCAAGTGCAAATGACCAGAAAACAATGCAACAGTATCAAGTACAGTATGCACAAGCGAAGAAACAAATGAACAATGCAATTTAACATGAGCAAGTGCAACAATGTGCACAGTTCAGACAGATAGTAGTGAAGTGCAGATTGGATGCATCAGTGGACATAAGCAACAGTGAAGTTCAACATTATCAGAGAGCATATGGAAGTGTCAGATGTACGCATGAACAAGTATGGTGAAGCACTTACGCAAGATTGCCACCAACATAGCAGCAAGTACATGAATGCAAAATACAGGCAGTTAAGAATATCAAGTCAATGGTACAAAGTTAATCACAAAACCATCAAGCTACAACTCAAATTATACAAGCCCCAACAGAAGTATCAAATGAATCAAATACCACCAAATAGACCGTGGAATAGCAGGTAATATGCAAACTACAACTAGACCAAGTGCAGCATCAATGCGAACAGCAAAGTGATCGAACAAACAAAATCAGGGCAGTGGACAGTACAAGCCAGCAAATGCAACAAACTCAAAATGTCCAGTTATAGTCACAAGACCATCAAGCAGTGAGCAAGTGCAAATCGAGTTCCAGAAATAACAAATGCAGACACAAAATTTCAACAGTGCAGTGAAATGCAGTGGTATGCAGCAGAGAAAAATTTAAAAGCAATGGTGATGATCAAAGCTAATACAGAGTAGTGAATTCACATACCCAAAATAAACAGTCGAAAATATACGAAATTGACAAAGTCAAATATCTCAAATCACGAAATCAATTCAAAGCCGTGTGAATCAAGTTACTAGAAATACGAAATTGACAAAGTCAGATTAATCCTCAGCATCAAAGCGAAATCGAACGGCAAAGCAAGAATTTTTGAAGCAATCAGTCGAACGCAAAAATAGGAAATCAAATCCTATTAAAACCCTAATCATCATCGGCATTTATCTTGATCGAGTTCAAGTATCAATTTAGAAAAGCAAAAGGAGACAGTACATACCGAATTCACAAAGCAACGAACTCGATCGAGCAACTGCAAAACGAGCAATAGTCAACCATCAAAGAAGCAGCGAGCTAGGGCAACGTATAACAGATCAATTGAAGAATTCGAAGCCCTAATTGGAACAAAGACCCGAAGCCCTAACTGGAACAAAAGGGAACGAAGCAAGCCGCCATTATTCTCACGAACGAAACAAAAGGGGATCGGGCTGGAGATAACAAAGAAAGGAACTGGTTTAAGTGGGCCGGTCTAATTAAAATCAAAAGGGGTTTTTGTTTATTTAAGGCTTCTTTATATTGTTAATTAGTTTAGGGTTATTGTCTATTGTTTTTAAATTATTGTTTTTTTATTTTACGAATCAAAGAGTTAGTAAATCACCACCTAGGTTTAGGTAGTGTCAATTGTCTATTTTGAATTAGTTCAGTGAGCAGGGCGTGCGAGTTTGCAAAGCTCTATAGGCGGGAGCAGTGTTTGCGAGTGAGCGAAACTCTATAGGCGGGAGCAGGGTGTGCGAGTCTAGAAGAGTGTTTGTGAGCGGGAGCAAAAGGGTCTGCGAGTCTAGTAGAGTGTTTGTAAGCGTGATACTGTTTAATTCTAATAGAAATCTGTGAATGCAGCAGTAGGCAGGGGTTGCCGAAGCTGGGTAAATTTTGTGTGTGATTTACTTTTCAGCATATTTATTTCTGCTATTATATTTCTGTGTTTAATTCGAGAAAATTTGCTATAACCCTATTCACCCCCCCTCTAGGGTTAATCTAGATCCTACAAACAGTTTCAAATATAATTGTAAAACAAGTATAAGATAATTTGGCTTTTAAAAGAAAGGATGTAAATATAATGAATAGCTTGGAAAATAGGTTTATATTAAATCAATTTATATTGAAAATAGTCCAGAGTCAAAACTGCTCATTTCCCAATCTCCATTCTCATCAATTCAATTTAAATTCCCTTTTCCATTTAAATTGACCCAATTCCAATTTAAATAACTTCAATTTCCATTGAAATTGATTTAACCCTAATTCAAGTTGAATTAACCTCAGTTTCTTTCCAAATTTAATTTTATTCAACCTTAATCTCAAATTCTACTAATTCAAATAAATTTCAATTGAACTAGTTTCAATTTCAATTCATTTCAACTCCAGTTTGAATTAATCCCAATTTTAAACTCTATTTCCAAATCAAGTTGAATTATTCTTGATTTCTTCCGAATTCAATTCAAATTCCATTTGAATTTTATACTATTCAACTTTAATTACAATTCCAAATTATTTAAATTAATCCAATTCAAATTTTCCATTACAATCTTATACTCATACATCTTAAATCACCATTTCAATTAATTCAAATCAAATTCAATTTGAATTAATTTCAATTCAAATTCCAAATTTAAACCATCTCGAATTATGTAAATTCGAGCTAATACTTCAAATATTGATTTAATTCCTTTAAATCAAATCAACTGTTTAACTTTTTCCCCAAGTTAAACTCAATTCACTTAATCCAGTTAATCTTACCCAATTTGAATCTTCCATTCCAAATTTTGAACTTTTCATAAATAATATTCCCACTTATTAATTTCAAAAACCTATCACTTTGGGTATCATATCTCATTCCAAATTAAACTCAACATTTAGAGTTTTCTTCAAACCACCTTTGGTATTATGTATATCGTCATATATACATATTAATTTCTTTTACATACCAAGTTATACTTTAAAATTTTAGACCACCTTTAGTTTTTAATTCAAAACAAATTTCTTTAAATTTTCAAACAAATCTTGTTTGAAATAAGACACCTTTCATTCAATTTCCTTAAATAATATTATTTATGATTTCTTTAAATTAATTACATCATTAATTAATCACATTCGGTAATTGACTTATTTCTTAATTAGCTTCATTAAGTAATTGTCCCTTAAATTACTTGTCTCTAGTTACTTTATTAAGTAACTCCCTCTTTATTTATCATTTCCAATTATTATCCATTAATTTATCTCATTAAATAAAGTTTAATTAATTACATAAATTAAATTATTATCCTTATCCTAAACCCTTTCCCGAATACAAGATTTAATTTCAGTTTGGTTGTATTTCTATTACTTCTTAATTCTTACTATTACTTTTAATTTAACTAATACTACAATCAATTTCCTTAATATAATAGATAATCTATTTCTTATATAAGATTCATTTACTTTTTTTGAAATCATTTAAAAATCTTAATATAAGAAAATAACAAGTACGCTCTCATATATATATATACTCAACCCATTCTAGGGTACCACTTACCCTATCCTTAATGAGTAATCCCACCAGAGCCAAGGTTCTCGCTTAACCTTCAGCTCTGATACCAAATGTAACGACCCGGAAATTTCGATCCCAAAAATTCCAGATAGCTAGTGAAAAGAAGAAAAAGAAAGAAGAAGAAAACAGAAAACAAGACATAGAAACCACACATTCGCAACGGATCAAAATATAATATCACACAAATAATAGTTATACAAAGGAAACTGTACTTGTCAAATTACACCTGAATATATATATCGGAGTTACAACATATACAAAACTGGTCACATATGAATCAACATGTCCTAGATATGCAACAATAATACTCAACGGGTATGCTCCATAAGTTCCTGCCTTCCAGCTTGCCCCCTGAGCTTCAGAATTTCCTTACCTGAAAATCTGTAATACTCGGTCTGACCCGAGCATTACATCAAAGTAACACCCGGGTCAGGGTGGAAACCAGCGTGAGTAAACCCATCCAACATGAATACAAAGGCATACAACTATATAAACCCAGGGTAACTTATATCAATCTACACTTCATAAGTTATTATACATCAGCCATTTCACACATCAATTTCTATGTGCCAAAACTTAGATTTAAATGGTCCAAATTACTTAAGTCATTCCACTTCCGCCTATCAGTTTCACATATCAAATTATAAGAATCGAAGTGGTTTCGGGTATTCACTAATACCCGACTCCGGTCTCTTCGAAAACCCTTGCCAACTGAACTTAAATTTTCAAGTGAAATACAATTCCACTTTTAATACAGGATGTCACGGTAATTCATCATCAATAGATAACCACGCCTTCACGGTTTAAATCAAACAAATCATACAACATAGCATCACGAACCACCTATTAGGGATAACAATTAATCATGGCTTCCAATATCATTCTATTAATCCTTTAATTACCTTTAAGTAATTGACCTTTAATTAATTTCACAAATTTATTATCCTTAACCAAATACAGTAATTAACCACTAATTACTCTCATTAATTTCATTAATTAATTATATTGATTCTTAAATTAACTACACAAAGTAATTAATCCTTAATTACTTCTCCTGAGCAATTAATATTATATTAATTACATCCAGCAAAATAACCATCAATTACTTCACTAAGTAATTACACTTATCAATTACTAGTTGACTATCCTTAATCAATTAACAAATTTATTAAACACATTCACCTATTAATTATAACTGGGTAATTCATCCTTTAATTACCCTATAAACCAATTAATTAAACTTTAATCATATATTAATTATCCTTTAATTATTAATAATAAATCTTAATTATCAATGAACAACCCTTAATTACAAATTAATTAAATTCTTAATTATTTATTAATAAATCTTTAATTACTGAATTAATTAATTCCTAGTAGATTTTAAGATAAAACATTTAGTTTATTAACTGCTAATATAAGTTAAACAAACCACATAATTTATGTCCCACAGTGTCCATAACTTAAAACTTACTTACCTTGTTTAAGAATTTTAAAAATTGTTTTCTTTTACAAATAATTTACTTAAGGTTAAAACAGAAAACCCCTCAGGTCAAACTCGAATCAAACATACTAAAATCTCGAGTTAGCCTCGGGTCAACAATCTAAACGCCCCTACTTCGATTCGCTCGTCAAAATGCACGAGTACCACACCGAGTTGGACTTCTTCTTCTTTCAAAAAAACAACTTCCCCAGATACAAGAGCATGCACATTTACGTGTACACCATCTCTGATCATCGACGATCAACACTCCGGCCTCCTACAAGTCCAAACCGACCTTGATGATCCAACGCAATCACCTAGATCGTGATATTGCTCACGAATCGAAAATTGAGCATTTGAATGAATTCTGCAGCAACCCAAATGGCCAAATCCTCCACTAGTCATCGCCTCTGACCTCGAGATCACCCACCAACTTGTCAGAAGCTACGCCACCACCTCCGGCTCCCCTTCACCCCGTCGCGATCCGCTCCATTGTCCAATCGTCACCACAGAAACCCCAAATGCCTACACAACTAAAAACAGTACTCGAACCCTATAATGATCTCGACGAGCCACTACGATCATCAGAAAAATTCTTACACATTTTTCTAGTGGTTGTCAACCCTCAATCCAACTACAACCACAGTTTCGCCGACAATCATCAATTTGATCGACGAAAATCGATGGTAACCCCCAAATTTACTTAGCCCGGATTATCTTGACGAATTTCAAACTAAAAATCAAGTTATGTTTATCTAAATGCGACATTTTCAGGCACGAAACTGATTACACATTCAAATCATGAATTATAGATACCCCAATTTTCTCTTGCTTTTGTTTTCTCTGCAATTTATTATTTTTGAAGTAAGTTACTTGATAAAAATACCTGAAACAAATTTTAAAAATGATATCGCATCCTTACAGACATTTTTTTTCTTCAGGGATCAAAGCTCGAATTGATTTAGGAAGGATGATATGAATTTTCCTATGTTTTCTTGACACTGTAAAGCACAGACCATACAATACCATATACCAACTAATTAAGGCTATATTCAAACATAACAGCCATGGAAGCCACCACCAGGGGTAGTCCATGCATGAAACCTGTCAATAAGTGAAAAACACACTGCAACAACTGGAGAGAAACAAAAATAAATACAGGAAAGCGTGACTACTTGCAAACATCAGAGGCTACGATGAATGTAGATGTCAGCAATAAAGATATCTTAGAACTTATTTGATCCACTTAATGGACAAAACATTATAGACAACAATTTCCCTTCTCCATTATTTGATCCATTTAGATCATTTTACAGGGTAAACTGATATTCGGGATGGAAATTCAAACCTTGTGCCGGTAGTTTCAGGTTTATTTATTTTTAAGCAATTTGTTGTATTTTCATATATGGACTAGTTACTTGATCATATTGTAGAAATTTATGTCAGTTGCTTGGTAGTTTTTTTTTTAATAGATTGATAAATTCATCATGTTTCAAAAATGAACATGCAAATCATATAAAATCCTACAAGTTGATTCCATGTACATGATAAATTTATAAATTTTCAAATTCGTTGCTAGGATTATCAATTCAAATAATGTTGTAGTATTTGCAAGTCTGATGGATTAAAGTTGGGTTCATATATTTCAGCTATGAAACTATTTCATTAGGGGTATAACGTGGCCTGAGCATTTACTTTCTGATTTGGCCGGCCCTTTGTTATTTTTCAAACTTATTAGAGTTGCCATTGTTACGCTTTTCCATACTACACTATTGTTATTCTGAAGCTAATACTACTAACTACCCTTAAAAAATAAGTTCAGGATTGTGTTCTCCCAAATGTAATGGAGTTGTAAAACATGAGTGGCTGAAAATTTTGAAAATCTACAGCTTTTCATAAATTAAAGAGTTGCCATGTTTTCTTTGAGCAGATATGGCCGATAACCAGATGTACAACATTTTTTTTATCATGCTACTACTCATTCACCACACAGAACAAACATTTGGTCAGATTCAAAATTATTTAAAGATTTACTCACTGTTTGAAGAACAGAGGACACGACAGCATTATAAATCTGGAATCTGAATTTTGCTTCAGGCTCTGTTTGATTTCTGCAGCTTGATGTTGCATTGAATATTAATTTAATCATAGATGTTGTTGATTTTGAACAGGCCGAAACCCTTCCCCCTTTTCCCTTTGAATTTTTTTTTGATTATCGGTTATAATTAGAAGATGAGGAAAAAAAATTATCTGAAAGAATACACATATTATTTTCTCAAAACTTTATTTTTAATTTAATTTCTAATTAAGGATTATTTTGCCACTTGTTGATTTATAGAATGCTTGGCTTACAAATGTTGTTTGTATGTGTTCAAAGCCTTACAAGTGTAATATTTTTGTTTTTTGTTTTTTTCAAATGTTTAAAGGCAATATTTTTTTTATGTTTTAATCTCCTCATTCATGAATTTTATATTAGTTATGTTGTTTATACTTATAATTAGATACATTATTTGCTTTTAATTGCAATTATGTAAACTTTTAACTTACAATTTGCGAACCCATGAATTAATGAATCCTTTATTAATCCTATTTTAAACTTGAGCCACTATTTTCAAATCTAGTAAGTATTTATTTCTAATGTTTATAAATATAGAATTCTATCTTAAAATCTCCTTTAAAATTTTAATGTATTGAATTCAAATTAATGTTCTTACAAAACAAAACATATATATACACACACACACACACACTTGTCTATGAACCCACTTAGAATTTTCAACATTATTTCATTTGTACATTATTATTTGTACCTAAATTTACTATAAAGCAATATATCATTTCCATATATTTTATTTGTTCGATCTATAAATCTGTATTTTCAATAGTTAAATTCAGTTACTTAATCAATTACAGGTATTCTGAAATTCCGAGTTATCACATAGACCTGATTTTCACCTATAAATGCTCCACCAACTCCACATTCGGGGGGACTTTTTTTTGGATTTCAAGGCGCCTATACTCTGTTGATTTCTCGACTCTCCAAACACTTCAAACACTGAAGAATCTTCATCAAGAGATCGACTTCATTAACTATGAATCCAAAGAGCAAATCATCATCAAAGTTCAAACTTCTTTCTCTGTTCGTGTTGTTATTGTAAGATCGTGTTGTAAAAGTGTTGTGATCAAGAGATCGTGTTGTAAAAGTGTTGAAATCTTGTAAAGTGTGCTCGAAAAACATAATGGAGGATGTAAAGTGGATATAGGCTTATTAGAAGCCGAACCACTATAAATATCTCGGTCTCTTTTACTTTTTCTGCTATTTTCTTTTTACTTTGATTCCCATGCAAACGGATGGTGCTTTCATTTCATCACGGCATACACCGGGTGTTAGCGTTAAAGCCATTTTTATCGTTAACATTTTGGTGCTTTCACTGAGAACCGAACACAGGAATCCTGTTAATCAAGAGTTGGATCTGAGAGATTGAGACTGAAATCCAAAGAATCATGGTAAGGCGATCAAGTAGACTACAAAGACCGGAGAATAGTGAGCACGGAGGAAGTCAAGAGGCTTCTTCGAAAGAAAGCCACACTTCAGCCTTCGTTACAAGAGAGGAGATGGAGGCAATGATGAAAAGGCAAGAGGATTTGATCCAGAATTTGTTTCATCAGATTGAGAAATTTGGAGCGCAGAATCAAAGAGGAATAGAAGCCCAACCAGAAGAACAAATTCCACCGTCCCCTCGTGAACTCGGGGGGCAAGACGAAGGCAATGGGCGAGGACTATCGCTCAGTGACAACGACAATTAGTGGAAATCGTCAAAAAGGCTATGAGAGGTGGTTTGGTAAACAAGGACTTGGAGGATGTGAGTAGGAGTCCTTTTACCATAGCAGTCAGGCGAGCTAAGAACCCACCAGACTTTAAGCTACCATCGCTAGACATGTATAATGGAAGGACAGACCCTACAGTTCATCTGACAAAGTATATGAGGCATATGGAAGTGCTGGGGGCATCAAAGGAAGTTATGGCCCGGTGCTTTCCATTGTTCTTGACAAATATCGCGGCACTATGGTTCAGACAGTTGGAGAATGGATCGATTGAAACGTGGAATGATTTAATTGAAAGGTTTATGAGACAATTCAGGGTCCACATCTTGAGGCCCAAGAATGTTATGAGTTTGACAGTACTAAAGCAAAGAACCGGAGAATCTTTGAGGAGCTTTGACGCGATTCAACGCAGCCATGGCATCGGTGGATCGACCAGATCCATCCATGGTTCTAATGGCAGCTGTGTCGGGCATAGCTGATGGCACAGAGTTCAAGAAATAATTGACCAAAGATCCTCCTATGGATTTGGGAGAATTTTTCTATGAGGCCGAAGGGTTCTTACGATTAGAGGATGCAAATGCTGATATAGAAGAAGGGGAAGGAACCGATGTTTTTGTGGTTAAAAGCGGGAATCCTCCTGGGAAATGTGCAGAAACCATCAAAGGCAAATGAAAGGATGAGGATAACAATGATAAATCAGCACGCCAACAGCGGAGGTTGAGATTCACCTCGTACGCAGAGTTGAATGAGACCTTGGAGCAAATCTATCAAGACACCAAGGGACATGTTCCTTATCGAAAGCCAATTAAGAGAGATCCAACTAACAACGTGAAAAAGTCGGACAAATATTGCTTGTTCCATGAGCTAAATGTCCATAGCACGAATGACTGCAGACACTTGAAAGATGAAATTGAGGGGCATATCCGGGATGGTTTGCTATCTCAATATGTGAAAAAGAAGGCTGCAACGGTGGAACAAGAATGACCACCTGCACCAACTGGAGACGCCTCAGGATCAAAGCGTCGACCTATCATCGAATAATTGAGGTTATGACGAATGAGTGGAAAATCTACATCAACACAATTAAGTTGTTCACACATGTATGGGACCACGATCGATCCCCAGGCATGCTCTGATACAATTATAAATCATACTGATGTAGATGTTTGCACTCGGATGTCAATTCTTTGCTTTTGGATTTCACCTCTGATGGTTGACTACTTTACTTTTGTATTTTACTTCTGATGACTGATTACTTTGCCTTCTATGTTTGGACTAGGCTTGACATTGCTTTCATGATTTGTTTCCAACGATTGAGTTTGACTCTACATGGCTTTCATTTTTTCTTCTGATGTTTGAGTTTGACTCTACTTTGCTTTCATGTTTTGCCTCTGATGTTTGGATTTAATTCCACTGTGCTTTCATGATTTGCTTCTGATGTTTGGATTTGATTCCATATTGCTTTCACGATTTGCTTCGAATGTTTGGATTTGACATTTTCAGACATTTCTACTTGACAACTTTTCAGTTGAATATTTGATTTTTCATGATTTTGAAATGTGTAAGCCCTACGAACAGGCATTATCAAGCCCTACAAACAGGCACCCGACTTCGAACAGTCTCAATGATTAAGTCCTATGAACAGGCACCCGACTTTGAACAGTCAAAAAATCATGGATTTAAGTGCTTGACCGCCAACACTCACTTGACTATGGTCGGCCGCGCTTCAATTCATAACTCGATCCTAAGCTATCGTCGCATAGATTTAAGTGCTTGACCGTGCAGGGCCGCACTTCACCTCAAATGACTCGATCACGAATGGTCGTCGTTTAAAGTTAAGCGCTTGACCATGAACGGCCGCGCTTCACACCGCCAACAGTCGCACTTTCGCCTCAAATGACCCGACTCCGAATGGTCGTCGTTTGAAGTAAAGCGCTTGACTGTGGACGGTTGCAGTTCAGCTCACTTGGCTTGATCCTGACCATCATATAAAGTTGAGTGCTTGACCATGGACGGTCGTGCTTCACCTCAAATGGCTCGATCCCGCACGATCGTCATTTGAAGTTAAGCGCCTGACCGCGAGCGACCGCGCTTTACCACTTGATCGCTCAGGGCCGCACTTTACTACAAATGGCTCGACCCCGAATGGTCGTCATTTGATGTAAGGCGCTTGACCATGAACGGTTGAGCTCTGCCGCTAGGCCGCGCAGGGCCGCACTTTACCACAAATGGCTCGACTCCGAATGGTCGTCATTTGAAGTAAAGCGCTTGACCATGAACGGTTGTCATTTTGATCGCGCAGGGCCGCACTTCACCACGAGTGGCTCGACCCCGAATGGTCGCCATTCGAAGTAAAGCGCTTGACCATGAATGATCACATTTCACCTCAAATGACCCGATCCTGAACGATCGTCGCATGGATTCAGACGCTTGACCGCGCAGGGCCGCACTTCGCCTCAAATGACTCGACCACGAATGGTCATCATTTGAAGTAAAGCGCTCGACCATGAACGACCGCGCTTCATCTTAAATAGCTCGATCTCGAACGGTCGTCATTTTGGGGCCATATAAAACTGTCAACTCCTTTATAGGTTATCCGCAGGATATGAACGTACGGATTATGGCATTACAAAACACACCTTCCAACTGCAAGGCATGTTTTGGGGGGCAAGTGTTATCCCGCCTTTGTAGCAAGGCCATGATATCAAAATATCGACCGAGAAAAGCAATATAGCTCATCTCAAAGATTGGTCAACTCGGCATCTCAACAAAGCAAGTTCTGTTGAATGACTCTTCCTCTAAGATCCCCTACGAAGGGGGGTCCAGGGGGGGTGCCAACCCCCCTAGGTGGGGGTGCGAGGGCAATGCCACCGCTACGGTGTTCGACATGACCGGTCAGGTCGCAGGGGTACAGGGGGCAGCACCCCGTCCAAAACGGTATGCAACTTAGAGCATGGAGTATCCAACAACCTAGAGAATGCAGCGAGTTAGCGACCTAAAAAGTCCACGACCTAGCGACTTAGCCATGTATCCGACTTAACGAGTTAAGCTTTCCAGCGACCTAACATTCTCCAGGTCTCAGCGACCTACTTCCTGCCGACCAAAGCGGCTCAGCGACTTAAGGCGCAAAGTAACCCAGCGGTCCAACGAACTAAAACTAAACGAGTTAACAACTCACAGGAAGTCGCAACCTAAGGATGCAGCGACCTAAGAGATATCACGACCTAAAAGTGGGACGACCTAAAGAGTTCGCGACCTAAAAACTTAGCGACCTAAGACTTCACGAGTTAGCAATCTATCCCTCCAAGTTAGGTCGCTCGCGACCTAACTCTAACCTGTAGCTCGCGACCTAACTCTAACCCGTAGCTCGCGACCTAAAGCATACCCTGCCTTTTTAGGTCGCTCCAGGCCATACATTCTAAGGCTGTTATCCCTTAGGTCGCCTTCCTTCTTCTGCCGCTCCACTAGGTCGCTAACGATCTACGACCCACCATAGGTCGCTCCAACCGACATAGACCTGATTTTCACCTATAAATACTCCACCAACTCCACGTTCGGGGGGGACTTTTTTTTGGATTTCAAGGCGCCTATATCTGCTGATTTCTCGACTCTCCAAACACTTCAAACACTGAAGAATCTTAATCAAGAGATCGACTTCATTAACCATGAATCCAAAGAGCAATTCATCATCAAAGTTCAAACTTCTTTCCCTGTTCGTGTTGTAACTGTAAGATCGTGTTGTAAAAATGTTGTGATCAAGAGATCGTGTTGTAAAAGTGTTGAAATCTTGTAAAGTGTGCTCGAAAAACAAAATGGAGGATGTAAAGTAGATGTCGGCTTACTAGAAGCCGAACCACTATAAAAATCACTATCTCTTTTACTTTTTCTGCTATTTTCTTTTTACTTTGATTCCCGTGCAAACGGGTGGTGCTTTCATTTCATCACGGCATACAACGGGTGCTAGCGTTAAAGCCATTTTTATCGTTAACACTCCTCAAAGTTGCGCGTTTGCTCACGTTTTTCACTACTTGGAGATGGCCGAGCTCCACCGCATTTTGGCCAATGGTAGCTCGCGGCACAAGCTTCATGGCGCCGCTCTCCGATCGTCTCCAGGTAGCTCGTAGGTGGTGCGGCCTTGAAGAGTTGAATGTTGTTTTGGGTTTCCTCGTACGCGAGTTTCACTAGGAGAAGAAGAAGATCAAGCACGCGGCTTGGATCTGATGGATGGGATCGAACGGTCGAGAAAAGAAGCAAGGTTTATAATTGAAAGGGAATTGTGAATCTAATTTTATTATAATTCGTTCGAACTTTAAAATATCGTATCTTTGTCATACGAGGTCGAAAACTGATGAGACGAAGTGCGTTGGGTTCGTATTGACGAGCACTATGCCGCGGAGCTGGATTGGAATCGTTTGGAGCTAGTGGAAATTTCGGGTAAAATTAAATGCTCGTTTAATTTTATTCGAAATAAAACGCTGGAACTACATTGAAATCAAAGTGTGTGTTTTATAACGCTTACAACGTACTGAATACCTTTATGCTAGTTAAATTTAATATCATGAAGTGATATGAATTTTACTTGTCGTTGTTTGATAAAATTTAGTTGTCATATAGATGTCATTTGAATTAACCGTTAAAAATTTAATTGACTGTTAAAGTGAAATTAAAATTGAATTGCAATTAAATTACCTGACATTGATAACTATGAAATTGTCATGAATTGTATTGTCTATTGGATGACGTATTTCGATGGAGGCTATTGGTTGATATTTAAATGTTTGGATGTTTATTTGCTTATATATATCCTGTTATGCATACATGTGAAACTATGATTTTATTTAAGTGATATATATTCATCCCTGACATTTAATTGAAATAAATAATTACTTGGCCATAGGATAGAAAATTATATACGGACATCGGATTGGCTAAATTAATAAATTTTAAAATCGTCGATTTGGAATTTATTTAAATGTTTTGATTTAAAAATTATAAATAGAAATCGAATTTATCGAAGATTGAGTTTGGAATGTTGAAATAAATTTTGATTAAAGGAAATTGTTAAATAATTTAAGTTAAGACTTTGAGATTAAAAATCGGGATATGATTGATTTCAAAAATTTATTTGTTTTGAAGATTGAACATTATTTCGAGTTTTGAGTATTACTAAGTAAAAGTGACATAAAAATGATATTTTGAAATTGAGCTTGAAATTGAATCATATTTGAATTTTGGATTTAAATTTGAATATTGAAGGATAATTTTGTTAAGTGTTATAAATTGATATTTTGAAAATCAAGCTCCAAATCGATATAAATTGAAACTGAATTAATTGAAAGTGAATGTAAAATTGAATTAATTTGAAGTCAAAGTTGACATTGATTTGAACTGAAATCGAAATTGAATCGATAGAATGGAAATTGAAATTGATTTGAATTGGGAAGTTATAATTGAAATGGACTGGTTTTGAAGCTGTTTTATTTTGTTTTCCAAATTACTCTGTTATATAAACCATTTTTGAATACTTGAACTATTTTAGTCTATTTTAAATCTACTTAACCTTAAATTATTTTAAACTAATTTATCTATTTTAAATCCATTTTAAGATTTTAAGTATTTTAACTATTTTAATTATTTAAAACTACTTTTAAACTACTTAAAACTATTTTCTAAAAATCCAAGCTGGTCAATAAGGTAAAATGTTTATGTTTAAATCTTGAATGTAAATACGAATTAGGTTAAATGAAGTTGCAACCTAAATTGAAATTCGAACTGATTTTGAACTCGAAATGAGATATTGAGGCGAAAAATGATTTTTGAAACGGAATCTTATATTTCGAATAGATATGATGATATTTGAAATGGATTTGATTTTTGAAGCGAATATGACATTTTGATATCAATTATGAATTGATTGAAATGTAAGAGAGCCACCGGTGTAATAATACGTAGTTATTAAAGAGACCGGGATCGGATATGAACATACTCTCTGTCGATACCGAATACCACTTTAATAACTATTATACGCGGAGTGTTGACCCAGAATGAAGTGGATGGTTTAGTGAACGCGTTGACCGAAGAAGGAGAACGATATTGGATGACCCCTGACATGACTAAAACAGGAGCCGCGTCGGGCCATTGAGGTTCGCCATCTCTAGCAGACACACTTCTTCGATACCATATCTATTACATTTGTGATTCGATTTGGGTGCACCCTTTGATTTGGGAGTGTTGCTTCGCGGTGTTAGGGTAGCTTCTGGCTATGCTCAACATCAGTCCGGATCATGCAACTACTAGTATCCTAGTTGTTATCGCCTCATGTACCTTTTCATACTGATTATCCCATTTGCGACCACTACGTTTTGTTTTGTGTTATACCTATGGGGTACCCTCTAATAACTACCAGTTTACGGTGGGGCTTACGGTGCTGTATAGACTATGGCATTATAAAAATGTGTTAAGGGGAATTATGGTAACGCCTTAACGCTATTTTAATACTTTTACTTTACTGTAGACATATTATAATAGCGTATTGTACTACATAGTAGATAGTTTAACGGATCCTTGAGAGATGGAAAATCCCGTAACATCATTTAAGTTATTGTAAGCACGTTGACAATGGATATGAGATGTCAAACCCCGTAAACATCTCAGACGCCGTTACACTCATATTTATTTACGATTGATTTAATTTTCATAAGGATATTTTAGTCCTGACTCGAGTGTTTTGTCTTTTCATTACACTCGGGTCAGACCTGAGTTTTTCAGCTTATTGAAGATCTGTTCTGGAGGACGAAGACGAATATTTGGTATTCTATTACTATTATTATCTTTGCATCATGCTATCTGCTGCATTATTCTATTTGTCCAGGTGTATATGTATAACTCTGATAAATGTTGTATAAATAATGATCAAAGTATTGTAAACAGCTTCATGAACTGTTTATTTGACTATTATATTTTATCGTTCCGCTGCGAGATTCTGTGTTGTTTCATTTCCTTTATTTCTCTTTCTTTTCTTTTCTTATTTACCCCAATAACCATCTACCCTTTTGAACGGTTTGGAACCGGCATGTCTACTAATCGTCGGTTTAAACTGTCCAAAAAGTTGGGTCGTTACAGTTGGTATCAGAGCTTTGGTTTAGCGATAACCTTAGCTTTGTGGGGTCTGACTCTTTATAAATAGGGTAGTAATACCCTATGATGAGTCGCTGAGTGTATATATATGAGAGAGCGTATTTGTTAGTGATATAAAATGTTTTATATTGTGTCGGTTGATTTGTTGAGTGACTTGTGGATTCCAGTCAATACGAGTAATTAACGTCATTGAAAGGAATCTCTAAATACTCGAACAGAACAATTCGACATAGTATTGTTTTGAAATTGGGTAAATGAAATAATTTTGCTCTAATTATATTTTGAATATAAAGAAAAATTCTCAGAAATTATTGTGACTTATATAGCTTACCTGGTTGTTAGGAATGAAAATATTGGTTATTATCATTAATCTGATATTGTAATATAATAAATAAGGCGAATTAAAAAATGAACAATGATAAAACACTTGTGGAATGTTTTAAGAAAGAAAATCCTATAATAATATTTTATAAAAGGTGACTTATGAATTAAAATAGATTTAAATGGGAAAATATTAAATTTAAGACCCGGGGACTTTTAAAATGGCTTTCAAAGCTTTGAAGAAAATATATTGTGATGTTAGTTGGAAAATATTTATAGGAAATATTTTGAAAGGATTTTTAAGAAGGAATGAGTTAAGTACTCCTCTCTTCTGTCGCTGGAAAATAATTTCGGTAATGACTGCGCAGCATCATCGACATTCTTTTTCGAGCCTCAAAGTGGGGAAGACTTCAGAGAAGCTTTGCTTTTCTTCGGAATTATTTTGGGTAAATGGGTTTTGGTTTAAATTCCAAAGGTATGATTTGATATATTAAAGATATAAGTGTATATATTTATTTCAAACGATTTGAAAAGAACTGGGCATTTAAATTTCTAAGTTCTGTTAATTAATAATTTTCAAATTATTTGAATGAAATGTGAATAACCAGAATTTATACAATAAGAGGATTAATATATCTAAGCTTAGGTTTTGGGAAAACTTTAGAGTTGTAGTGTACCTTTAATGTTGAAAGGTAAGAAGGATTTAAATAAATCAAATTGTGAACATTCTAATTAAGTAAAATAAAATTCTATAAATTTGTATAATAACAAATTGGTATTCGCAGAACATATAATATGACTTGCCAAATATTAAGAAGTTGAAATGATGTTTTGGATATGTAATGAGATATTGTACAAATAAACAGAACCTGAAACTAATTGAAGTATACAAGTAAGGAAAAATCAAAAGGAATTAAAATGTATATAAATGGAAAATTGGTTGTGATAAAAAATGTTATATACTTAAATATAGCATGAAATGATGAATGGATAAATGGAACAAGTAAGTGAACTTAAGAAAAAGGCCATTGAGTCAAACAATGTCTTTGTAAACTGGTTGTAGAATTAAATATAAATTTGCAACAAAAAAGAAAATATGTAAGGATAAATTTGTAACTTTTGAGATAACTATAAACTAAGAAAAGTCATATATGAGAAGTTAGACTTTTATGGAATGACTATAAACTAAAGCGATGATTAATAAAATGTTCCACAAATAAATTTGTATTAACTGAAACTATGAATATGAAGTAAATGTAAACAAAAGAATTTGGTGTAGCTAAGAATCAATTGGGAAAAGAAATTGAGTTTAATTAAATTATATAGAATGTTTAACGTGAACTTGAGCAAGCAAATTCTTTGATATGATGTTTAAGAAAAGATAATTCTAAAGAATATGCTATGTAAAGAAA
Organism: Allium cepa; assembly: GCA_030765085.1. Taxonomy (NCBI): domain Eukaryota; kingdom Viridiplantae; phylum Streptophyta; class Magnoliopsida; order Asparagales; family Amaryllidaceae; genus Allium; species Allium cepa. The sequence goes on along the minus strand of CM060928.1, from coordinate 893,146,506 downwards.
TGAATATACTAACTGAATAATGGATTGTGGGTAATTAAGTGAAAAAAATAAATAAATAAAAGTCGGTAAAATAATTTATTATAGATAAATTGGATAGAAATCCATTGGAAGGTAATACGTGAGATTGTACGTATATTATTTTATTCGCATAATGATTTGATCCAAATTCGAGCATAAAATTTCGAGATGATTTATATCGATCCAAGTTAGGATTTTTCACTCGATTTTCGACGGCGAACCCTGGATATGGATTTTTAATTTGATTCTGGAATTCTCTATCGTAGTATATGACTATGCAAGGAGGGTAACAGTTTCCAATCAAGGAACCAAATCTGAAACCGCACTAGAGAGTCGTGTGAACGATACTAGTTTGGAAGTGAAATTGTGTGATCGTATAAGCGATTAGATTGATATGGCTCACGGATGATATATGTACGGCTTACGGACTTAATTAAAGTTAATATTGGAAATTTATGATGCCAAATATAAAATGATTCTTTTAAAATTATATGATTTGGTCGTTATATGATTGTTAGTTATTGTATATAATTCATTGAGTGTTAATGAAATTGAAAGCTATAAATCATTAAAATCAAATTGCAAGTTAAATGAATTTAAATAGAATTTAATTTGATTCAAATTGGAAGTGAACTAATGTAAATATAAATTAGTGAATGTTAACTAATTGAATTGAGAATGAATGTTAGTAAAAATCCAACGGTAATGAATCAACTGTGATTAAAATTGAAACCCAAGTCAATAAATATTAATGAGAAGTGAATTTATATTGATTGGTCATGGATTTGTTAGATGATAGTTGGATGATAATTGATTTGGTGGATGCATTTGTTGTTTTGTTGCATTTGCTATGTTGGCACATGTAGTTGTTATGTTGCTATATGATGTATATTGATATTATTTTCATATATGCATGTTTCTCATGGTTTGATGAGTGTTTAGTAGGTGCGGATTGCGCTTGCTTCGCATTTGGAGCTCGCTTTCGCGCTATATTAGCCGTATATGCTCGCTAATAATATATAAGGTACATATCTCGGATTACATACCGTACTTTTACACTTTTTCCCTGCGGGATGCCTCATCACTGGATGAGATGTATATTTGTGATATATATACTGTCACTTCTTTTTTCCGATCGAGCCGTGCAAAGGAGACTTTGCCGAATTTTTTCGTAAATCCGGGTGTTAGAAAATTTTTCAAGTTTTAAAATTTTATAACTTGTTTGATAACTAACTTTTAAAGTTAAAAGGCCGTTCGGAGTAACTTAGTGGAAGCGTAGTTATGACTTTATAAATGGAATATCAATGTTTTATAAGTTGGTAACATTGAATAAAATATATCAAATGTTGAATTCTATACTTAGTTCCTTTTCCTTTCTTTTTCCTTTTCGGGGACGAAAAGTTTTGAGTGGGGGAGAGTGTAACGACCCATAAATTTTCGATAATTAAAATAGCTAATTTAATAAGATTTCGTGATTTAATGTTAGAAAAAAATTTGTAATTCGTTTGGAATAATAATAACCGGAATGAATTGCAACAATAATTATCCAAGTAATTATTTATAGATTGAATGGAGTTCCAATCTAATTGAATTGACTCAAATATTATAACTTGGTTATAAGGGAATATATGGAAAAACAAATATAAATAAGTGAATAAGAATTGTGAATTATTTAGGTAGTAATACAAATTTTAATAGATTGGTTTCGAAGATTTGAATAGTAATAAGTATTGAAAAATAAATGCTACTTAGTGAATGCCTTTGCAATCAATAGTTGGATAGGATAATAGATGTTGAATTCATTGGGTCTAATAGAGTATTTGATTGATAAGTAAAACCTATTTAAAATCAAATAATTGAAAATTGAACGGGTAAATTGTTTAAAGTAAATATTTAAAAGTTACTGAATAATTGAATAAATGTAAATTGGAAATAGTGTTCTAAGATGTGAATTGGTTTTAAAAGTTGAATCTTATAATTTCAGTTTCAAATATTTCAAAGGATAATGAATTATTGGATAAATCAAAATTGTTTAAATTTAATATTTGGAATTTATTGAATAACGGGTCTAATATGATTAAAAATTATTTGTAAAATTTTATTTTATCATATTAAAGTTGGAATGATGTTGTAGAACTTTTAAAATCGAATTTAAAGTAAATTTGTGAAAATTGAATATTTTAATATTAAATTGACGAGTTGAAATAGCCATTTTTCAAACAGTCTCGGATTTCGACGAAACCAGTTTCATCGGATCTGTAATGTCATATCATTGAAAGGTTTCAAATTTCGTGTCAGTCGGATTTACCGTTTGTCCGGGGCAAGCCAAAACGCACAGAAATTAGTTGAATCGGTTTAATTTAAAAATCGATCGTTTATTTCCATAACTCTCACATATGATCGAATTAGCTTCCAAAACCTATTCCATTGTGTCCGGAATGCGGGATAAACCCTAGAAACGCCAGTCACCGCGCGTAAATCGGAGTTCGGAAAAGCCGGATGAATAGTGTTTGGCGAATTTCCTATAAAAGCACCTCAATTATTCATTTTTTGGCAAAAATAAAACAAATTACGGTTTTAAAACCCTGGCCGCCATCTCCAAATTCGAAGGCCAGAAATGCACCCAATTCATCCCCTTCGATCTCCCAATCCGTCGACATTCACGCGAAACCTTCAACGTGAAAGTTGTAGAGGGCATCGATATCTCTCTATCCAACGGTTATGATTGGGTTTCGATGCACGAATCAATGGCAATTGCTCCTCAAAGTTGCGTGTTTGCTGACGTTTTTCACTGTCCGGGGCAAGCCAAAACGCATAGAAATTAGTTGAATCAGTTTAATTTAAAAATCTATTGTTTATTTCCATAACTCTCACATATGATCGAATTAGCTTCCGAAACCTATTCCATTGTGTCCGGAATGCGGGATAAACCCTAGAAACGCCAGTCACCACGCGTAAATCGTAGTTCAGAAAAGCCGGATGAATAGTGTTTGGCGAATTTCCTATAAAAGCACCTCAATTATTCATTTTTTGGCAAAAATAAAACAAATTAGGGTTTTAAAACCCAAGCCGCCATCTCCAAATTCGAAGGCCAGAAATGCACCCAATTCATCCCCTCCGTTCTCCCAATCTGTCGACATTCACGCGAAACCTTCAACATGAAAGTTGTAGAGGGCATCGATATCTCTCTATCCAACGGTTATGATTGGGTTTCGATGCACGAATCAATGGAAATTGCTCCTCAAAGTTGCGCGTTTGCTCACTTTTTCACTGCCTGGAGATGACCGAGCTCTACCGCATTCTGGCCAATGGTAGCTCGCGTCACAAGCTTCATGGCGCCGCTCTCCGATCGTCTCCACGTAGCTCGTAGGTGGTGCGGCCTTGAAGAGCTGAACGTTGTTTTTGGTTTCCTCGTACGCGAGTTTCACTGGGAGAAGAAGAAGATCAAGCACGCGGCTTGGATCTGATGGATGGGATCGAACGGTCCAGAAAATAACCAAGGTTTATAATTGAAAGGGAATTGTGAATTTAATTTTATTATAATTCGTTCGAACTTTAAAATATCGTATTTTTGTCATACGAGGTCGAAAACTGATGAGACGAAGTGCGTTGGGTTCGTATCGACGAGCACTACACTACGGAGCTGGATTGGAATCCTTTGGATCTAGTGGAAATTTCGGGTAAAATTAAACGCTCATTTAATTTTATTCGAAATAAAACGCTGGAACTACAATGAAATCAAAGTGAGTGTTTTATAACGCTTACAACGTACTGAATATCTTTATGCTAGTTAAATTTAATATTATGAAGTGATATGAATTTTATTTGTCGTTGTTTGATAAAATTTAATTGTCATATAGATTGTCATTTGAATTATCCGTTAAAAATTTAATATACAGTTAAAGTGAAATTAAAATTGAATTGCGATTAAATTACCTGACATTGATAACTATGAAATTGTCATGAATTGTATTGTCTATTGGATGATGTATTTCGATGGATGTTATTGGTTGATATTTAAATGTTTGGATGTTTATTTGTTTATATATATCCTGTTATGCATACATATGAAACTGTGATTTGATTTAATGATATATATTCATCCCTAACATTTAATTGAAATAAATAATTACTTGGCCATAGGATAGAAAATTATATACGGACACCGGATTGGCTAAATTAATAAATTTAAAAATCGTCGATTTGGAACTTATTTAAATGTTTTGATTTAAAAATTATAAATAGAAATCAATTTATAGAAATCGAATTTATCGAAGATTGAGTTTGGAATGTTGAAATAAATTTTGGTTAAAGGAAATTGTTAAATAATTTAAGTTGAGACTTTGAGATTAAAAATCGGGATATGATTGAATTTGAAAATTTATTTGTTTTAAAATTTGAACATTATTTCGAGCTTTGAGTATTACTAAGTAAAAGTTACATAAAAATGATATTTTGAAAATGAGCTTGAAATTGAATCATATTTGAAATTTGGATTTAAATTTGAATATTGAAGGATAATTTTGTTAAGTGTTATAAATTGATATTTTGAAAATCAAGCTCCAAATCGATATAAATTGAAATTGAATTAATTGAAGGTGAATGTAAAATTGAATTAATTTGAAGTTAAAGTTGACATTGATTTGAACTGAAATCGAAATCGAATCGGTAGAATGGAAATTGAAATTGATTTGAATTGGGAAGTTATAATTGAAATGGACTGGTTTTGAAGCTGTTTTATTTTGTTTTCCAAATTACTCTGTTACATAAACTATTTTTGAATACTTGAACTATTTTAGTCTATTTTAAATCTACTTAACCCAATTTAAATTATTTTAAACTAATTTATCTTTTTTAAATCCATTTTAAGATTTTAAGTATTTTAACTATTTTAATTATTTAAAACTACTTTTAAACTACTTAAAACAATTTTCTGAATATCCAAGCTAGTCAATAAGGTGAAATGTTTATGCTTAAATCTTGAATGTAAATACGAATTGGGTTAAATGAAGTTGCAACCTAAATTGAAATTCGAACTGATTTTGAACTCGAAATGAGATATTGAGGCGAAAAATGATTTTTGAAACGGAATCTTATATTTTGAATAGATATGATGATATTTGAAATGGATTTGATTTTTGAAGCGAATATGATATTTTGTTATCAATTATGAATTGATTGAAATGTAAAAGAGCCACCGGTGTAATAATATGTAGCTATTAAAGAGACCGGGATCGGATATGGACATACTCTCTGTCGATACCGAATACCACTTTAATAACTATTATACGCGAAGTGTTGACCCAGAATGAAGTGGATGGTTTGGTGAACACGTTGACTGAAGAAAGAGAACGATATTGGATGACCCCTGACATGACTAAAACAAGAGTCGCGCTAGGCCATTGAGGTTCTCCATCTCTAGCGGACAAACCTCTTCGATACCATATCTATTACATTTGCGATTCGATTTGGGTGCACCCCTTGATTTAGGAGTGTTGTTTCGCGGTGTTGGGGTAGCTCCTGGCTATGCTCAACATCAGTCTGGATCACGCAACTACTAGTATCCTAGTTGTTATCGCCTCATGTACCTTGTCATACTGATTATCCCATTCGCGACCACTACGTTTTCTTTTGTGTTATACCTATGGGATACCCTCTGATAACCACCAGTTTACGGTGGGGCTTACGGTGCTGTATAGACTATGGCATTATAAAAATGTGTTAAGGGGAATTATGGTAACGCCTTAATGCTATTTTAATACTTTTACTTATTGTAGACATAATATAATAGCGTATTGTAGTACATAGTAGATAGTTTAACGGATCCTTGAGAGATGGAAAATCCCGTAACATCTTTTAAGTTATTGCAAGCACGTTGACACTGGGTATGAGATATCAAACCCCGTAAACATCTCTGACGCCGTTACACACATATTTATTTGCAATTGATTTAACTTTCATAAGGATATTTTAGTCCTGACTCGAGTGTTTTGTCTTTTCATTACGCTCGGGTCAGACCTTAGTTTTTCGGCTTATTGAAGATCTGTTCTGGAGGACGAAGACGAAGATTTGGTATTCTATTACTATTATTATCATTGCATCATGCTATCTGCTGCATTATTCTATTTGTCCAGGTGTATATGTATAACACTGATAAATGTTGTATAAATAATGATCAAAGTATTGTAAACAGCTTCATGAACTGTTTATTTGACTATTATATTTTATCGTTCCGCTGCGAGATTCTGTGTTGTTACATTTCCTTTATTTCTCTTTCTTTTCTTTTCTTATTTACCCCAATAACCATCTGCCCTTTTGAATGGTTTGGAATCGGCATGTATATTTGATCGTCGGTTTAAACTGTCCAAAAAGGTGGGTCGTTACACCTGACCTCCGAAGCAATAACCCGGATAGGATGTTGCTCATAAGTTAAATTAGGTGAAACTTCAATTTCTTCCGCATCGCCGGGCTCAAGAATAGGATTGGAATCTCGAAGGCATTTCCGTAATTGAGAAACGTGAAACACGTCATGAATAGCAGAAAACTGAGACGGCAATAAAAGACGATAAGCCACGGAACCAATGCATTCGGTGATAGGAAGTGGCCCAATATATCGAGGTGCTAATTTTTTAGATTGACTGAAAAGTACAACACCCTTCATAGGTGAAACACGAATAAACATAAGATCTCCCACGGAAAATTCTAATTTCCTTCTCCGGTTATCGGCATAGGATTTTTGTCTACTCTAGGCTTCTTTCATCCTATGACGAATAAGGTCAATCTTCTCTGTGGAATCACGAATAAATTCTGGACCTAAAACCAGCTTCTCACCGGCCTCAAGCCAACAAGAAGGAGATTGGCATGGCCTTCCATAGAGTGCCTCGAAAGGTGCCATGCCAATACTAGATTGGAAACTATTATTATAGGAAAACTCAACAAGAGAAATATGATCTTCCCAACTTCCACCAAAATCAAGAACACAGGCACGAAGAAGATCTTCAAGAGTTTGATTCACTCGCTTAGTTTGTCCATCGGACCGGGGATGATAAGAGGTGCTAAAATTAAGCTTCGTTCCCAAAGCTTTTTGAAGACTCTTCCAAAATCCACTAGTAAACAATGGATCACGATCATTAACAATAGAAGAAGGAACTCCATGCAATTTTATAATTTATTTAATAAAGAGTTTGGCCAAGAGAGGAACGGTTCGATTGGACCGAACGGGAATAAAATGGGCGGATTTAGTAAGTCTATCGACTATCACCCATAAGCTATCATGACCCGAACGAGAACGGGGAAGGCCGTCTATAAAATCCATGGAAATTTGATCCCACTTCCAAATTGGAATTTCTAAAGGTTTCAATAACCCACCGATCCTTTGGTGTTTGGCCTTGACAAGTTGGCAAGTCATGCAACACTTAACAAAGTTAGCAAAATCAGATTTCATTCCCTCCCAATAATAAAGTCGCTTCATATCCGCATACATTTTACTACTACCGGGATGAATGGTAAATTTAGAATGATGAGAATCTTCTAAAATGTCTTTACGAAGATTATTAACATTTGGCACGATAAGTCTACCAAATTTTGGAATACCGCCATGAGAATCGATATCAAAGTCTTCCAAACCCTCAATATCAATTTTATCCCTAAAATTCTGGCCAAGAAGAGCCAATTCGGGATCTAGCTTTTGAGCTTCAAGAATGCGGTCTATAAGAGAAGGATGAGCCTCAAGGCTACACAAAGCAAGAGATGAACATAAATCGAAAACACGATCTCGAATCTCACAAGTGGATAGAATTCCGAGATCATTCCATTCGGATATCATCATAGAAACAATCGCTTGTTGCTTACGACTAAGTTCATCCGCAACACGATTTCCCTTTCCGAGAGTACAAAGAATATCAGGATCATAAGCTGCAAGAAATTCGAACCAGCGTTGTTGACGCAAATTAAGTTCCTTTTGAGAAAATAAATACTTCAAAGATTTATGATCGGTGTAAAGAATAAACTTTTCTCCCAAAAGATAATGACGCCAAATTCGAAGGGCGAAAACAATAGCCGCGAGCTCTAAATCATGACTGGCATATCTAGTCACGGCTGGCTTCAATTGCCTAGAAGTATGAGCAACAACACGTTCTCTTTGCATAAGAATGGCACCCAAACCAACGCGACTAGCATCCGTATAAACAACAAAATCTTGATTTCCCTCGGGAATCACAAGAATAGGAGCATCGGAAAGGAGTTCTTTTAATTTCTGAAAAGAAGCTTCACATTTGTCTGACCAAATGTATTTAACTCCCTTCTTGGTCAAACAAGCAAGAGGCACGGAAATTTTTGAAAAGTCTTTTATAAAACGACGGTAATAGCCCGCCAATCCAAGGAAGCTATGGATCTCCGTCACACTCTCTGGTCGCTTCCAATTTTGAATCGCTTCAATCTTTGAAGGATGCATAAAAATTCTGGATTCGGAAATAATATGACCGAGCAACTTCACACGAGATTGCCAAAAGTGGCATTTAGAAAAAATTTCTTTTAATTGATTGCTTCTAAGAGTTTCCAACACAATCCGAAGATGCTTTTCATTCTCCTCCTCGGTTTTTGTACACAAGAATATCATCAATAAAGATAAGGACAAACCGATCGAGGAAATCTTTGAAAACTCTATTCATAAGGTCAACAAAATAAGCCGGAGCATTCGTTAAACCAAATGGCATAACAAGCCATTCATAAGATCCATAATGAGTACGGAAAGATGTCAAAGGAATGCTATCCTCTGCAATACGAAAATGATGAAAGCCGGTAGCTAAATCTAATTGTGAAAAGACTCTAGCACCACAAAGTTGATCGAATAGATCATCAATCCGAGGAAAAGGATATTTATTCTTGATAGTAAGATCATTAAGTTTGCGGTGGTCAACGCAAAGCCTAAATGTACCATCAGATTTCTTCACAAAAATAGCCGAAGCTCCCCAAGGCGAGGAACTAGAGCGAATAAATTGCTTCATCTCCAGTTCGGATAATTGTTTGCACATCTTCTCATTTTCCTTGTTGGACATGTGATAAGGAGGATGGGTGATAGGTTGAGCTCCAGGGATGAGATTAATTCTGACTCAATTGCTCGCTTAGGTGGTAATCCTAAAACGGGCTCAAATATGTCGGAAAATTCATGATCAACGTGAATAAGAGAAATAATATCTTCCTCATCATCATTATCGTCATCAGAAGGATTTAGAGAATATAAAGATGCAACCAAGCTGGAATCCGAATCTTTAAGATCAATAGAAATCTACTTAACAAATTGAGGGTGTCGAAGATGAATAGTCCGCTCAAGACATAGGATTTGGGCTTCATAGAGGTTAAGCCAATCCATTTCCAAAATCATTCCAAAGCCTAAGTAGCGCATAACATGCAAATCGGCTCAGAAAGAAAAATCACACAAAATAATCTCGACATCTTTACACAATAAACTGATCGTTGCGGATCCACCAACCGGATTCGCAATTCTCAATGAAGTCATTAAACACAAAACATCCAAAGAAAAAGTATCAACGAGTTCTTTTGATACAAAAGAATGGGACACATCCGTATAAAAAAGAACTCGAATAGGATGATCACTTAAATAAAATAAAGCCATCAAGGATAGAATGAGAAATACCTCTACCACGAGATGTGTTGCCAGGGGCTTGAGAAACATTAAGCTTTCCCTCCTTCCTGTTTTGAAGTTTGGGACAAGAAAATAAATAATGATTCGGGCTTTTGCAATAGCGACAAGCACGAGGCTTTGAGCACTTGTTCGCATAATGGTCCTTAGAACCACAATTGTAGCATTTCCCACTACTAGAGGTAGAAGTATTAGTTGCCGGAGAGGCTTGATTCCCTTTCTTATTGTTAGGATAAGGACCTTTGAACTTATTAGGCCTTTTCTTGTTGTTGAAGTTCGGTTTGGCACCCATAACTTCAACATCACTCTCCCTATCTGCCTCTTGAAGTCGAAGAGCGATATCAATGAGTTGGTCAAAAGAAACTTCTAATTTTAGAAGTAATGGCTTCTTGAGATTTTTACTCAAGCCATAAACAAATCTTTGGTTCTTCTTCAATGGGGTGTTTATGTATTCGACCCCGTATTTAGAAAGTGACTCGAATGATGCGACATAGTCTGTCACGGAAGATTCACCTTGAACTAGGTCTATGAAACGACGAGCCAAAGTCGCATTCTCAGCTTTTGGCACAAATTTTAATTCGAAGCATTCTCGGAATTTTTCCCAAGTAAGATCCGCTTCATTTATTTCAGAAATCAGAAGCTCGTACCAGTCTAATGCTCTTTCTTGGAGCATACTAGAGGCCACCTGAACACGGTGAAGATCAATAAGATTCATGTGAGAAAAGATTTGATCTCACATTCTCAGCCAAGCCTGGACTTCAATAATAGTTTCAGAACCTTTGAATGGCTTCCCACCCAAATTGGTATAATCGCTGCACAAGCATGCAAATCCAGACTTAGGGTGAGTAGACTCAGGATTAGATTCGGCTGCTTGAGCATTCCTTACAAGATCAAGGAGCTGTTGGGCAGACATAAATACTCCATCTTGGGGAGTAACTCAAGATTGACCGGCGCTGGGACGACCAAGTCTAACCATTTCTCTTCCTTTTTGAAAGAAAGAAAGAAAGAAGAAGGATAAGGTTATTCACCAAATGAATATCAAGCAATCTTGATAGATAAACAAGGAATCATAAAGAAAATAGGATGAATCGGTACGAAGATTCGAATTAAATCCTAAAGCACGACTCCTAAGATAGACTTAGGACGATGATCCTTGCTAGATATATTCTACATTGTTTCGAAGATTCGCTTTGATGCCAAGATGTGGCGCCCCACCTCTATACCCACTCTAGCCAAGGACACTATGGTGTAATGCCGTCAACTAGCGTGGAGAATAAGGCTGTTGAGGAGCGACCATCCGCATAATTGCTTTGTGCGAGCACCGATATGTCAGATAGTACAACATGCATCTGGTTTCAGGAGGAGATCCGACATATCGATACAAATTCAAAGCTACTACCCGGTGGTTGTATATATTCCTCGGAAACAAGTATAGAGATAAACATAACACAAATCAATCATATACATCCATATCACAAAGGCGGAAATAGATATGAATATATAACACATGAAAGTGTACATCAGAGTAGTGGTCAAGCAAGATCCACAATGTCATAAAAGAATAGCTTCAAGTGCTAGACAAAAGAATATGGATACATCAATGAGTCAATATCTCAAATGTATACAACAAAAACTACTAATCTAAGTAGTTAGCCAAAAATCAGGGTGATGATCCCAGATGTGAAGTCAAGCGGAAGCACCTGTAACATCTCGGTCTGACCCGAGTGTTATTTAATAAGAAAATAATAAACGAATCAGTCTAGCTATAAATATCAGATAAAATGATATAGAATAAGAGATATGACATAAACATATGATAAGCATAAAGCCATACTGTGATAAGTACGTAATTGAAAATCAACAAGACATTAATCAATATCACAAGAATCTTCTCAAAGATCAAAAAGAATGTCATACTCTATATTTTTATTCACAAAAAGTTAATGACACACAAATTCACTAATGCACAAATATTGATAAAACTTATCAATGTAAATCACGAAAATTAGGAAAACACAAATTCCAGAAATCATCAATGAAAATCTAGAAATCACAAAAAGGGGGAGGCCTATCACAAAGCGGGAGCATGAAAACTCACCAACACGTGTATCACAAAATGGAACGCTATTCCATGGTTGCTAACCATTAATTTTGAGCCGAAGCTCCACAAAACGGCCCGAAGACCATGGGTCGCTACCCCACCAAATTGAGCCAAAGCTCCACAGAAACGGATTTTAGTCTCCCTCGTAGACAAAGAGACATCGCACATTTGCTAGTCTAAATCACAAAAATGATCATCAACGATCATCAAGAAGTGTCAATTACAGTAAGCTAGTAAATATATAAGCTTAGCTTCATGTCCCATAACCACTAGCTTAACTTAAATATTTACGAACAAATTGTAGATCTCTACTCGAAAATTGTCACAAAAGATTCAATCGAACAAGTCCAAGAATTAACCGGCGAAGTAAATGCAAGCGTTTCATGCCATTTGATTTACTAAGCCGTTTAATTAGATTTCTCATACGAGTGAGATAAAGTGTCAAATCACAAAAATGACTGTAGAAACAATAAACCACAAAAATTCACATTTGAAGACGTGAATAAAATCCAAAGAATTCGATTCCAAGTCCATCAAAGTGGAAATACCCTTGTGACTTAACAGCCACGACTTATGACTTAACATAAGTCAACACAAGAAATCGGTGGCTCAACGCATGCGGCTTAACTGCGCGACTTACATGGCGCGACCTATGACATGGCGCGACCTAGCACGGCACGACCAAATCAATGTCGAGCGACTTAAGGTAGAGCGCGACCTAAGGGGGGTAAGGATAGACCGAGCGACCTAAAGACCTATGTGTTGCGACCTATAGCAGGCCGAGCAACCTAAATTAGAAAGCAGGCCGAGCGACTTAGGATGGTACGACCCAACATGGCGCGACCTAAAAGCAGATGTTGCTTAAAACAGGCCGAGCGACCTAAGTGGTTGCGACCTATGACATGGAATGGCCTAACACAAGGCGAACGACTTAAGTGGGGAACGACCTAACATGTCGCGACCTAAGTTGAGAAGAAGGCCGAGCGACCTAACGACCTAAAGGGTAAACAAGGCCGAGCGACCTAATGTCCGAGCGACGTAACGACCTAGGGCGTATGAGGAGGCCGAGCAACCTAAGTTGCAAAGATGGCCGACCGACCTAACGACCTAAAGAGTACAAGGCCGAGCGACGACCTAATGACTTATAGGGGAGTGACCTAAATATCGGCCGACCTAATGTGCAGGTTAAACGATCTAAGCAACAAAAATGCCAAAATCTCTCTCAATTTGCAAGCAATCGAGCACGAACGCTAGGGGATTATGCCTATCGGCTATCCGGTCCTATTGGCTCCTCGATGCATCACCAAAAACGTGTTCCAACATCAAAGATTGGATTTTTAAAGTTTTGAACCCAAAAACACTAAAAATTGGGATTTTCATCAATTCAATCGAAACCAAAGGCAAATGCACATGAATAAGTGTTAGGAATTCAAACCCAACAACCAAAGATAGTTATAGACAAAGATGTGAGATAAAAATCTCACCTTTACACAAAATTAATGAAGAAGAAGCTTGAAAGCAAGGAAGAATCAATGACTTCTCTTTGAATTTGGAGTTAGATGTTGGATTTGCAAATGAACTAGAGCTTGGAGTTTTAATTTCCCATTTCTTCCTCCATTTTTGATGAAGCTTGAGTGTTGGGAAAAGAAAGTGAAGTTATGAAGGGAAGAGGGTTGAGCTAGAATTAATAGTTTAGGCTAATGGGCTAAACCAAACCCAAAGCCCAAAGTGAAAAGGTGGAAAAATTCCATTAACTCCAAACATATCAAAGTTCATACTCAAAAAGATCACAAACAGTGTTTTGAACTCAGTGGAAGAGGTCCTTACTCCTAATTCGACCGTATGCAAAAAGTAACTTTTCGGACTAAAATCTGACTAACGATAAAATATTTAAATATTCAATCGTAAAATATGCGGGTTGTTACAGATGAAATCATGGACAAAAATAAAAATAGTAAAGCAAAGTAAAGAGTTAGAGAGATTATACCGATGATTTTATACTTGTTTGGATTTCTCCAAAATCCACCCATACAATTGCTTGTACATATTTCTTTTCAAATGCCGATCTTTAAATGGGCAAAAGGAACACCCAATTACAACTTCAATTTCTAGGCTACGAGATAAACCTTTTTGAATTTTTGGACTTAGGGTACGCCCACTTGATTTGGATGGGGGACTAGCACATCCACTTAGATTTTTGGGCAATCAGGCACGCCTACTTGATTTAATGGGCTACAAGCACGCCTAAGAAAATACAAATAAAGTTTGATGGTTTTTCCAAAGACAATTTCTCGAACTTTGGATACGAGGGATCCTGTAGCCTCTTGGACAACATTTTGATCTTTTATTTAAGAGGGAGATGATTCCAAAACAGCAAGAAAGTAGCAGTGAATAAATACAATGACTTTTGAACTGATTCTATGCGATAGAGAATAGAGTTTTTTTTAATGTAGTTTTCAATAAAGTAAGAGGAGGGAAGGAAATAAGTTAATAATTGTCAAAAAATTTGTCTGAACTCCCTTCTATATAGTGAATAAACAGACATGTCCATTCGTGAAGAGATGCGATGGATAGACACTTCATTTCAAAATTTGGAAAATATTTGGCGGCATGTATGTCGACGTATCATTTGGGCATATGTCAACATATGCATGTTGAATTTGAAAACTTGTTTCTTTTTTAAAATATTTCGAAAATTCCATACTTTGTAAATGATTTGAATATAGTTTATAAACATTTCAAACTTTGAAAACTTTTATAAAATATTTTGAAATATATTTTGAAAATTTATTTTGCTTTAAAAATATAAAAGATATAAAAATGGTTGATAGAGATCAAAGACTGCTACTAGGGACTTTAATAATGTTCTATGACTTTATACATTATATTATAGTCTTGAGATCTTCATATCTTGGTTTTTATACTCATGAGTCTCACGCCCATCTTTTGTGTCTTTTATATTGTACAGTCTTCCATTCAACACTTGTGTAATATCTTGCACTATATACCATATGACTTGGCAAAATATTAGTATCTGTATTTTATACTGTACAGTCTTTTACATGAATGCATATCGTTGTTATCAAGGTTGTTATCCTCAAAATAAAAAATTGAGGTATTAAAAATCTCCTTCGTTTTGATGATGACAACAATTAAAATTCTTGTATATAAAATATGATATAATTCCCTTTGAGTTAGATAACTAGCCTTGAATATATAGATATGTATATTTTATATTTTTATCCTTGTTGTCATCAATAAAAATTGGAGAAAGATAAAACTCCCCCAAAATCAAATACTTAGAAACTATGGAGTTGAAATCAATAACTAAGTACAAAAATAATTGAAGCATACTAAACATGATGTAATATGATATTTAAGCATGATAATTATATGATGAAATAATAAGATAATGCAAACTATTTTTATTAATTTAAATTTAATCTACTAATTTCATATTATCAACCTAAGCATCCAATTAAGTAAAATCAAACAAATCCAAAAACCAATACAATCAAGTCCAATCCTAAGTGTATTGATCCAAACTATATCACACAAATCCAACCAAATAAATTCAAATCTAATAAATATACACACTTATGAAAAATATGTAGAAAACTAGACATTTTAGGTACTTCAACCCAATCGTCAGATCCAAAGATTGGATCCTCTTTGATAGCACCCTAATCTTCATTATCCGTGTTGATAGAGCATTCTGGGTTATTGGTTTGATCGTCTTGGATTAAGGAAGAAATCATCCATCGAAGGTCATCGAAAAGCTTTTCTTGCTCTTTGATCATCGACATTTGACTTGACACTAAATTCTTTTGACTTCTTAAGGTAAATGTAAGAATATCCTTGAAAGATTGAAGTGTTTGTTCAAGGTTTTTACACAATTTTTGGTGGGTAGAAGACATTTTGTTGGAAAAATATTTGAGAATGAAAAGAGAATGGAGAGTAAAATGATAAATGGATTTTCTAGAAGAAATAGACTTATATAGGAGTGAAATTGGAAAGATTTGAATATGTGATAGTTATTTTTAAAAAAAAATTAAAATTTTGCCCAACGGCTCATATATGGCAACATATCTTTTGTATGTATGTCGATATATATACTTAAATTGCAAAGCTATTGGTTTTATTATATTTTGTTTTGTTTTTATCTTATACCATATATATTTATAACTTCCAAAGACTATTAGAATTATATATAACAGCAAGAAAAAAATTTCATTACTAATGATAGAAAAGTACATAGATTTAAATGAAATACATAAAAATAACATGAATTTAAACTAAAAGCACACATTACTAAGGAATACAAAACTAGATATCATAAGAAAATAACTAGATAGGCACAGAAAGATGTAGATGATGACGATGAATTTCTTTCAAGCTTGTGAATGATCTTCCTAAAGTATTTGTCTACTTTGTTAAAAAGGGCAATGAACTTTTTACTAACGAAACATTTAAGCTTCTCTTGGTTTTTAAAAAGCTTCTCTTGGTTAGTTAGAATCTCTTTGTTGGAGGGATAAGATGGCTTATCGAAACTTTCGAAAGAAGCATCCACTTGTTCCTTCTCCTCTTCTACATCCACGTCATCACCTTCTTCCTCTTCTTCACATTGAATTTCATGCTCTTCTTCATATGCTAATCTTTCTTCTTTTTCGGAAAGAGTCTCATATGGTCTAAAATAAGATGGAATGTGCATTAGAGAAAGTTTGCCTTATCGAAAACTTTTCAAGGTAGAGTTTGCTCTTATTTTATATCAACATTAAAATATATGAAAATTCTAATAACATAGATGTTTAGAAATGTTCTTTTGAATAAAGTCATCTATGATGACTTGTGCCCAATTGATGTAATAGTTTCCATAAATGGAAAAAGGAGGTTTAAAAACATTTTGAGTAGGGTTATTGTAATTATCCATCCTCAAAGTGATACTTTGTTGTAAAATGCCATAGTCACAATTTTTTTCAAAGATTCTTGTGTTTAAAATCAAATCTAATCACTATTGAAAATGTCGTAAAAAATTTACAATTTTGTTCATCAATTTGAAAAGAGGAGAAGTCAATTCCACTAGATTTGCAACCAAGTATATGACCTAAAAGTTCATAATTTAAAACAATTTGACTGCCACCTCATAGAATGGAACGTAATATAGTGATAGAATTCAAACATTACTGCAAAGTATGAAACTTGTTATAGTTATGGAAAAGGGAACCCTTGTGTTGTGCAGAATGTGCTACTATGATGTCGTATAGTTTTTGAGTGGCATTATGTGTTGAGGTATAGAATTATGCGTGAATGTTCAATAATCCATGAGTTTCATCTCTGCTAGCTCCCTTATGACATATGACTTAGAGAGGCATATGGAGTGATGATTTTTTAGTATTTACTTGGACTTTGTTCTTAAAACATAAAAGTGATAATTTTGAAATGTTTATATTTTTTGCAAAACAAATTCAAATCTCAAAAACAATTAAA
The DNA here is from genome assembly GCA_030765085.1 of Allium cepa. Classification (NCBI taxonomy): domain Eukaryota; kingdom Viridiplantae; phylum Streptophyta; class Magnoliopsida; order Asparagales; family Amaryllidaceae; genus Allium; species Allium cepa. The sequence goes on along the minus strand of CM060928.1, from coordinate 893,129,239 downwards.
AACAAAGAATATTCAAAATGATCATGGAGCCAAATTCGAAAATGAACTTTTTGACAAATTTTGTAATGGAACCCCATAGGAATGCACCAAAATATTATTAAGTAGTTACGCAATACCAAATTATTTTTTGACTAAATATTTATGTATGTCATATTGTGTTCTTAATCGTGATTTTATACGACATTTGACTATAAATACCCCATGAATTATACGTTGGAAAGAAACCAAAAGCAGCATATTTTCAAGTATTTGGAGCAAAATATTTTATTTCAAACACTAAAGATCAAATAAGAAAATTCGATCCAAAATCCGGTGGAAGTATCTTTGTTGGCTACTGAAAAATGGAAATCCTATCAAATTTTCAACAAACGAACTAATACCGGTGAAGCTTCCCATGTATCTTTTGATGAAAATCTAAAATTCAATGATGATATTGAGAATCCTAGAATAAATCAACTAATAGTCTTGGAGAAAAATGCTTTACAAGTAAATAATACTGCTGAAATAATAATAGTAATCAAGAAGAAGCCTAGTATAATATTTTTAAATAACCACCCTAAATTTTAAGAGATCTTCCATTAGACAATGTTTTAGGTGAGGTAAACAATAAATTAAAAAATAGAATTCAGTTAAATCAATTAGGACTCAAATGCTTTTATATTTATATAGCATTTGAAAATTATAAAGTATCTTCAAAGGATGATTGCTTGATTTAGCAATGCGAGAAGAACTTAACTAATTCGAAAGAAACAATGTTTGGAATTAGTCCCTAGACCTACAGACTAGTCATTTATTAATACAAAATGGGTCAATGAGAACAAATCAAGAAAATGATAACATTATACGAAATAAAGCTTGGTTAGTACCCGGAGATAAAATCAAGAAGAAGGAATACATTACAACAAAATGTTTGCCCCTATAGGAGGACTTGAGGAAATATGTATATTATTTGCTTTTAGCTTCATCACAGTCAAATGAATGTTAAAAGACGTTTTTTTAAATGGTTTTATAAAAGAGAATGTATATATTAAACAACTCCATAATTTAAGTATGAAAAAAATCTCAAACCATCATTGTAATCTTGAAAATAAGCTTTATCTCCTTAAATAAGCACCTTATGTTTGGTATAATAGGCTAAAAAGCTATCTTTTGAGTTTTGATTTCAAAATTGGTAAAGCCGATACAACATTGTTCACTAAAATGATAGAAATGATTAGCTAATAGTACAAATTTTTGTCGAGGATATTATCTTTTAGATTAACTAATGAAAAATTGTGTAAGGAGTACAAGTCTACACCAAAGAAATAAGAAAAATATTGCAAATGTTTAATTAAGAGTTGGCATGGAAAATATGAGTAGCAAGCCAACGCAAATGAGTACAAGTCAACATATGCATAAGGAGGAAAATGGTAAAGAAGTAGATAAAAAAATATCGACGTATGAGTAGGTTTGGTCTTTACTTATGTAACACCCCTAATTTGGATTAACATTATTGACTATATTTAATTATATAAATAAAGTAAAATAATGTGGAATGTTAAGGAGATTGAGGTTGATAATTAAAATAGGCCGGGCCTTAATTAATGAATTAATGAGATTAATCAGAAAATTAATAAGAAGGAATATACGAGGAGGGCAAAAAGGAAATAACATATTTCTTTAATACATATTCTCTCATTCTCATTTCCTCCCAAACTCCATTCACACAAAAAAGAAAATAGAGCAAGCAAAGACCGACCATCACTGGGGTGCTTCAAGCAAAGAAAAGTTAGAAGAGCAAGATTGAATCTTAGAGGAATCAAATCAAATACAGATCTCAACCTTCTTAAACCATTCAAGGTGAATAATAGTTATGCATCTCAAGTTTTAATTTTCATTTTCGATTTTAAGTGAAACTCGAGTCTTTTGATGTTATTATACTATGTTTTAAATGATTAGATGAACATATGCTATTTGATGTATTTATATGATTTATTATGTAATTTATTAGTATGTTAAAGTTCAAAAACTTATCATATGACACCCAAATGACTTAAAACTTTGATATGATGTTATAAATATTATTTTAGAAGTGATTTTTAAATTTCATAATTTTCCAAGCTAGTGAGAATTTATTATGAACTTTCTTAGTGGAGAAAATGGATTATTTTGGGTTTTAATTATTAAAAATAATTACATATTGTTTTTGGTCCTGAAATTTTTATACGTTAAATGATATAATAAATTGGATTTATTAAGATTTTTGGGGATTTTTCCCAAGTGCTTAAGATGCATAATAAATTCATTTTGTTGGAAGGGCTTAAATGTTAAATTAATATATTAACATAAGGTCACGGGTTTGTAAAGGCTTTGGAAATGATAAATCTGCTCTATGATAGTTTTTGTAAAAGATTTTGGTAAAAAAAATTATTATCCAATGGTATTTTTATAAATACAAGAAGTTGGTAAAAAAAGCTAATTTTAATAGCAAAATAGCAGTTTTCATGTTATTTACGATATCATCATGCCTAAGCTAACGACCGCCTCTCATCATCCCATGCCTTTGACCTTCGATGTCAATCTAGTGCGATATGTATGACACTAGATATAGTTGGTGTGGAATGGATTGATCTGGGTCGAAGTGCGAAGTCAAGTATTAAGGTCGATGTCATGAACTTCGTAGTAAGCATTGCCACTTGTTTTTTTTTGAATTGGTACTTTATATACAACATGTCACTAGGATAACATATCACAAATCACATAACAATATAAGTCCAATTTACGCTATACAAGTTTCGAATCTATGACCTCTTGCACCAAAGTCGAATCACTTAACCACTGCGACAATGGTGCTTGTCAGCATTGCCACTTGTTTTCCTTGAACACTTTGTCACGGCTTATTTCTAAAACATCACCAACCCTATTGTTTTCAAAGTAACTTATAGCGGTGATAAAAATATCGCATATTTTGATAATGACTCTGAAAGGACTCCGAAAGGCAAGGAAGCCGCATCTTTTAACTTCGGCTATATGGTGTTGTGCTTTATCAACTTTGACTTTATTCTTTGCTGCATATTTTCAAAGAAGACTATGATGCAGCTTGTTCTCACTTTGGCACTAATGAAGCCACTTATTTTCTTTAAGGAGTTGATGTCGACACTCATCAATGTCGTCGAGTATCTTTTCTATAATATGCTATACGAAGTGGTTAACTTCTACTTTATACCCTTATGTTTTACTAATAAAAGATTTTAATATGTTTTAAGAGGCGAAGATCCTCGCTGGCTATATCCTTGCCGTGTTATATCAATATAGAGGTTTTATATAATTTTGGGCTTTATAGCCTATGGTTTCAAAGTGAGATAACTTTCAAGTGGTTTCAAGATTCATCAACATAATTTTATAAAAGCATATATCATGGCATAAATATTTTGGATAAAGTAGAGGGCTAAAATTTTCCTTGTATTAAATAGGATTTCATGGGTTAAATCAATTAAAAAGAAAGTATGTTTTAATGGAAATAAAAAGGGTATTTAGCCCACGATTTTATTAAGGAAATGATGACTCTTATCACTTTTGGATAAACTGTTATAAGAAAATTTTAACTAATTAAAAAACCAGATAGGACTGGTGTAGGGTAGCGTTCTATACTTCAACTGTTAGCCCATAGCATCCAAAATTCCAATGCGTAGGGCTTTGTCAAGGGAAAGACTAAAAGTTAGTTTATGCCTAGAAAGGAATACATAAAGATAAAATAGGTTATAAGTTGTCCTTTAAAACCATTATATTCATAGTAAGCCTAGCAAAATTATGAGATTGACACATAATCAGGTAAACATTAGGATAAGTGCATTTGGATATACTATCCATTTTTTTAATAGTCGGTTAGGATATTTCTGGTGGGCCTAATGTAACAACCCGCATATTTATCGATTTTATATTTAAATATTTTATTTAAATATTTTATCATTAGTCGGATTTTAGTCCGAAAAGCTACTTTTTGCATACGGTCGAATTAGGACCCGGGACCACTCCCATTGAGTTTAAAATGCCGTTTGCGAACTTTTTAAGTATAAGCTTCGATATGTTTGGAGAAAGTTGATTTTTGCTACTTTTCACTTTGGGTTTGGGTTTGGGCTCAGCCCTATGTTTAACTTATGCTCAAATCTGAGCCACTCTTCCCCATTCACCCTCATTCTCTTCTCTTTTCAGTTTTTAAAGTATTAATGGTGGGAGAGATTGGAAATTAAAACTCCAAAACCCTAGTTCCTTTTGCAACTTCAAATTCCTAGCTCCAAATTCAAGAGAACCCATTGGTAATCATTCTCTTCTTCTTCTCCAACTTATTCTCTTACCAATTTCAGAAATTCCTAAACCTAATTTTGGGAATGATCTTGTTTTGAGCATAGATTCAAGCTCATTTGGGATGTGTTGAAGAGAGGTTGATTCTCCATTTGCTTTCAAGCTTCTTCTTGTTTGATTTTGTGAAAAGGTGAGATTTTTAATATCACATCTAAGTCTATGAATTATCTTCGATTGTTAGGTATGAATTCCTAACACTTATTCTTGTGCAATTGCTTTTGATTTGGATTGCTTTTGAGAATATTCCAATTTTAGTGTTTGAAAGCCAAATCCTTAAAAATCATAGCTTTGAGGTTCAAATGTGTTTTTGGTGATGCATCGAGGAGCCAATAGGGTCGGGTAGCCGTTAGGCATAATTCCCTAGCGTCCGTGCTCGTTCGGTTGCGAATTGGTGGAGGTTGCACATCAATTTATGGGCATCAATTTGCAGAGCATCAGGTTCGGCCGACCGACCCCCCTGGTCCGGTCGACCGACCTACTAGTAAAAGTGTAGTTGCACTTCTCTGTTTCTGGTTCGACCGACCGACCCCCCTGGCTCGGTCGACCGACCCGATGCCCGAGAAGTTTTTCAAAACAAGGTTCGGTCGACCGAGCTCTGTAGCCGGCCGACCGACCTGATGTATTTTGCCTATTCTCGCCTAGTCGCGTGAATTTCCAACTTTGATCGATTCGTGTTGTTTCCTAGTTGTTGTATCATCTATTATGACTTTGATGACTCTTTTTAGGGATTTTTGAATATCCATTTTGATGGATCCATTATCGATTTCTTTGGATTTTATTCACGTCTTCGTATGTGAATTTTAGTGATTGATTGTTCTTACAATCTTCTTTGTGATTTGTCACTTTAAAAATATAAAGGTTTTCTATACTAGTAGTAAATATCAAAACTCTTTCCTCAAACGATTTCAATACTATTTTAATACCAAATTCGTTTATAAAACTGTTTTCCAATCTATTAGTATATACAAACCTTTACCTCACTCGTATGTGAAATCTAATTAAACGACTTAGTAAAACAAGTGGTATGAAACGCTTGCGTTCACTTTGTTGGTTAATTCTTGGACTTGTTCGATTGAAACTCTTGTGACAATTTTCTAGTGGAGATCTACAATTTGTTCGTAAATATTTAAGTTAAGCTAGTGGTTATGGGACATGATGCTAAGCTCATATATTTACTAGCTTACTGTAATCGACACTTTCTCGTTGATCATGACGATCATCTTTGTGATTTAGACTAGCAATGTGCGATGTCTCTTTGTCTGCGTGGGAGACTAAACCCCGTTTTGTGGAGTTTCGACTCAATTTGGTGGGGTAGCAACCCATGGTCTTCGGGCCGTTTGTGGAGCTTCGGCTCAATTTGTGATGGTTAGCAACCATGGAATTAGCGTTCCGTTTGTGATACACGTGTTGGTGGGCTTTATGCTCCCGTTTGTGATAGGCCTCCCCCCTTTGTCATTTCTGGATTTCTTGAGATGATTTCTAGAATTTGTGTTTCACCAATTTTTGTGATTTCCATTGATAAGTTTTATCAATATTTGTGCATTGGTGAATTTTTGCGTCATTGACTTTTGTGTTTTCTGGATTTCGCGTATTGAATTCTGGAATTTGTGTGTCATTGACTTTTGTGATTGACAATGATATTATTGTCAATATTTGTGCATTGGTGAATTTGTGTGTCATTGACTTGTGTGATTGACATTGATATTATTGTCAATATTTGTGCATTGGTGAATTTGTGTGTCATTGACCTTTGTGATTGACATTGATATAATCATCAATATTTGTGGTTTGATGAACAAAATAAGGAGTATGGCATTTCTTTGATTCTTGTGTAGATTTGGTGATATTGATTAATCTCTCGTTGATTTTCAATTACTTATATATATCACCACTTGGAATTGTGATTATTATGTGTTTAGTCATATCTCTTATTCTATATCGTTTCATCTGATATCTATAGTTAGACTGATCCGTTTATTATTTTCTTATTAAATAATACTCGGGTCAGACCGAGATGTTACAGGTGCTTCTGCTTGACTTCTCTCTTGGGATTGATTTCTCTGACTTTTGGCTTACTACTTAGATTAGTAGTTTATTTTGGTGTATACATTCGAGATATAGACTCCATAATGTATACTTATTCTTTTGTGTAGTTCATGTAACTATTCTTTTGTGATATTGTGGATCTTTTTAGACCACTACTCTGATGTATACTTCCTAGTGTAATATTCATATCTATTTCCGCCTTTGTGACATGAATTGTCTGTGACTGATTTATGTTATGTTTATTTCTATATTTGTTTTCGAAGATATTATAGCCACCGTGTGATATCTTTGAGTTTGTGTCGGCATGTCAGATTTCCACCTAAAAAGAATTGCATGTTATACTATCTGACATATCGATGCTCGCACAAAGCAATTACACGGATGGTCGCTCCTCAACAGCCTTATTCTCCGTGCTAGTTGACAGCATTACTTCGTAGTGTTCTTGGCTAGCGTGGGTATAGAGGTGGGGCGTCACAGCTTGGTATCAGAGCCAAACTTCGGAACAATATGGAATATTATAACAAGGATCATCGTCCTAAGCCCATCTTACGAGTCGTGCTTTAGGATTTTATTCGGGTCTTCGTACCGTCCTATCCTATTTTCTTTTATGATTCCTTGTTTTATCTATCAAGTATTGCTTGATATTGAATTTGGTCAATAACCTTTTTCTTCTTCTTCTTTCTTTAAAAGGAAGAGAAATGTCTAGACCAGGCCGCTCCAGAGCCGTACCATCTAGTGTTCCACCCCAAGATGGAGTTTTTATGACTGCTCAACAGCTTCTTGATTTAGTGACAAATGCTCAAGCAGCTGGAGCTAACCCGGAACCTACTCACCCAAAGTCGGGATTTGCACGCTTGTGTAGCGATTACACTAATTTGGGTGGGGAGCCATTTAAAGGTTCCAAAACTGTTATTGAAGTACAGGCTTGGCTAAGGTCATGCGATCGAATCTTTTCTCGCATGAATCTTATTGACCTTCACCGAGTTCAGGTGGCCTCTAGTATGCTCCGAGAAAGAGCATTGGACTGGTACGAGCTTCTTATTTCTGAGATTAATGAAGCGGATCTCACCCGGGAGCAATTCCGGGAACGCTTCGAGTTGAAATTCGTACCATAAGTTGAGAAAGTGACATTGGCTCGACGATTTATAGACCTTGTTCAAGGTGAGTCCTCCGTGACTGATTACGTCGCCTCCTTCGAGTCGCTTTCCAAATACGGGGTTGAATACATCAACACCCCTTTAAAGAAGAACCAGAGATTCGTCTATGGCTTGAACAAAAATCTCAAGAAGCCATTACTTCTAAAATTAGAGGTTTCTTTCGACCAACTCATTGATATCGCTCTTCATCTTGAAGAGGCGGATAAGGAGAATGATGTTGAAGTGGTGGGTTCCAAACCAAACTTCAACAGCAAGAAGAGGCCCAGTAAATTCAAAGGATCTTATCCCAATAAGAAAGGGAAGCAAGCAACCTCCGTGGCAAAGACTTCTTCCTTTGGCCGTGGGGAATGCTATAATTGTGGTTCGAAGGACCATTGTGCGAACAAGTGCCCAAAGTCTCTCTCTTGTCGCTACTGCAAAGTTCTCGGTCATGTTATATCTTCATGCCCCAGGCTTTAGGGCAGGAAGGAGGGAAAGTTAAATGTTGCTCAAGCCCCTAGCAACACATCTCGTGGTCAAGGTATGCCTCATTCTATCCTTGATGGAATTATTTTATTTCGTGATCATCCTATTCGAGTTCTTTTTGATACGGTGCGTCCCATTCTTTTATATCAAAAGAACTTGTTGATGCTTTTTCTTTGGATGTTTTATGTTTAATGACTTCTTTGAGAATTGCGAATCCGGTTGGTGGATCCGCAACAATCAGTTTATTGTGTAAAGATGTCAACAATATTTTGTGTGATTTTCCTTTCCTAGCCGATTTGCATGTCATGCGTTATTTAGGCTTTGGAATGATTTTGGGAATGGATTGGCTTAATCGTTATGAAGCTCACATCCTATGTCCTGAGCGGACTATTTATCTTCGACATCCACTATCTGTTAATCAGGTTTCTGTTATTCTTAAAGATTCGGATTCTGCTTTGGTTGCATCTTTATATTCTTTAAACCCTCGTGATGACAATGATGATGATGAGGGTGATATTATTTCTCTTATTCACGTCGTTCGTGAATTTTCCGACATATTTGAGCCCGTTTTAGGATTACCACCTAAGCGAGCAATTGAGTTCAGAATTAATCTTATTCCTGGAGCTCAACCTTTCACTCGCCCTCCTTATCGTATGTCCAATAAAGAAAACGAGGAGATGCGCAAACAATTATCCGAATTGGAGACGAAGCAATTTATTCGCTCTAGTTCCTCGCCTTGGGGAGCTTCAGCTATTTTTGTGAAGAAATCCGATGGAACACTTAGGCTTTGCGTTGACTACCGCAAGCTTAATGATCTTACTATCAAAAATAAATATCCTTTACCTCGGATTGATGATCTATTCGATCAACTTAGTGGTGCTAGAGTCTTTTCACAATTAGACTTAGCTACAGGATTTCATCAGCTTCGTATTGCAGAGGATAGTATTCCTTTGACATCGTTCCGTACTCGTTATGGATCTTATGAATGGCTTGTTATGCCATTTGGGTTAACAAATGCCCCGGCTTATTTCGTTGACCTTATGAGTAGAGTTTTCAAAGACTTTCTCGACCGGTTTGTTCTTATCTTTATCGATGATATTCTTGTGTATTCTAAAACCGAGGAGGAGCATGAAAAACATCTTCGGATTGTGTTGGAAACTCTTAGGAGTAATCAATTAAGGGAAAAAATTTCTAAATGCCACTTTTGGCAATCTCGTGTGAAGTTTCTCGGTCATATTATTTCCGAATCCGGAATTTCCATTGATCCTTCAAAGATTGAAGCGATTCAAGATTGGAAGAGACCGGAGAGTGTGACAGAGATTCGTAGTTTTCTCGGATTGGCGGGCTATTACCTTCGTTTTATCAAAGACTTTTCTATGATTGTCGTGTCTCTCACTAGCTTGACTAAGAAAGGTGTTAAATACATTTGGTCGGACAAATGTGAAGCTTCTTTTCAGAAATTAAAAGAACTCCTTTCTGATGCTCTTATTCTTGTTATTCCCGAGGGGAATCAAGATTTCGTTGTTTATACCGATGCTAGTCGCGTTGGTTTGGGTGCCGTTCTTATGCAAAAAGAACGTGTTATTGCTTACGCTTCTAGGCAATTGAAGCCAGCTGAGACTAGATATGCCACTCATGATTGAGAACTCGCGGCTATAGTTTTCGCTCTTCGGATTTGGCGTCATTATCTTTTAGGAGAGGTAAGGGTAATCGTGTCGCCGATGCTCTTAGCCGTAAACAACAAGCTGTTGTTTCTATGATGATATCTGAATGGAACGATCTCGAGATCTTATCCACTTGTGAGATCCGAGACCGCGCATCCGATTTATGCTCATCATTTGTTTTATGTAGCCTTGAGGCTCATCCTTCTCTTTTGGACCGCATTCTTGAAGCTCAAAGGCTAGATCCCGAATTGGCTCTTCTTGGCCAAAATATTAAGGATAAAATTGATATTAAAGGTTTGAAAGACTTTCATATCGATTCTCGTGGCGGCATTCGGAAATTTGGTAGACTTATCGTGCCAAATATTAGTGATCTTCGTAAAGATATTTTAGAAGATTCACATCGTTCTAAATTTACCATTCATCCCGGTAGTAGTAAAATGTACGCGGATAGGAAGCGACTTTATTATTGGGAGGGAATGAAACTTGACATCACTAACTTCGTTAAGCGTTGCATGACTTGCCAACTCGTTAAGGCCGAGCATCAAAGGCCCGGTGGGTTATTGCAACCTTTAGAAATTCCAATTTGGAAGTGGGACCAAATTTCCATGGATTTTATAGATGGCCTTCCCCGTTCTCGTTCGGGTCATGATAGCTTGTGGGTGATCGTTGATAGACTTACTAAATCCGCCCATTTTATTTCCGTTAGGTCTAACCGAACCGTACCACTTTTGGCCAAACTTTTTATTAAAGAGATTGTTAAATTGCATGGAGTCCCTACTTCTATAGTTAGTGATCGTGATCCATTGTTTACTAGTGGATTTTGGAAGAGTCTTCAAAAAGCTTTGGGAACGAAGCTTAATTTTAGCACCGCTTATCACCCCCAGTCCGATTGACAAACCGAGCGTGTGAATCAAACTCTTGACGATCTTCTTCGTGCATGTGTTCTTGATTTTCGTGGAAGTTAGGAAGATCATATTTCACTTGTTGAATTTTCCTATAATAATAGCTTCCAATCTAGTATTGGTATGGCACCTTTCGAGGCACTCTATGGAAGGCCATGCCGATCTCTTTCTTGTTGGCTTGAGGCCGATGAGAAGATGGTTTTAGGTCCAGATTTTATTCGTGATTCCACAGAAAAGATTGATTTTATTCGTTATAGGATGAAAGAAGCCCAGAGTAGACAAAAATCCTATGCCGATAACCGGAGAAGGAAATTAGAATTTTCTGTGGGAGATCTCGTGTTTGTTCGTGTTTCGCCTATGAAGGGTGTTGTGCGATTCAGTCGATCGGGAAAACTAGCGCCTCGATATATTAGGCCATTTCCTATCACCGAACATATTGGTTCCATGGCTTATCGCCTTTTATTACCGGCTCAATTTTCTGCTATTCATGACGTGTTTCACGTTTCTCAATTACGGAAGTGCCTTCGAGATTCCGATTCTGTTCTTGAGCCCGGTGTTGTGGAAGAGATTGAAGTTTCGCCTAATTTAACTTATGAGCAACATCCTATTTGTATCATTGATTCGGAAGTCAAAAGACTTCGAAATAAAGATGTTACGCTTGTTAAAGTTCAATGGTCTTCAAATCCTAAGGATTGTTCTTGGGAGTCTAGGGAATTCATCGAGCGATCACATCCGGACTTGCTTTCCCGTGCTCTTTAAGGTGAACCTTTTATTTCAAATTTCTTTTGTGTTGAATATGCTTTTATGGTTGTTACTTTATGTTCTCTTCTTAAATATTGCGAGGACGCAATTTCTTTAAGGAGGGGAGTCTGTAACAACCCGCATATTTATCGATTTTATATTTTAATATTTTATCGTTAGTCGGATATTAGTCCGAAAAGCTACTTTTTGCATACGGTCGAATTAGGACTCGGGACCACTCCCATTGAGTTTAAAATGTCGTTTGCGACCTTTTTGAGTATAAGCTTCGATATGTTTGGAGAAAGTTGATTTTTGCTACTTTTCACTTTCGGTTTGGGTTTGGGCTCAGCCCTATGTTTAACTTATGCTCAAATCTGAGCCACTCTTCCCCATTCACCCTCATTCTCTTCTCTTTTCAGTTTTTAAAGTATTAATGGTGGGAGACATTGGAAATTAAAACTCCAAAACCCTAGTTCCTTTTGCAACTTCAAATTCCTAGCTCCAAATTCAAGAGAACCCATTGGTAAGCATTCTCTTCTTCTTCTCCAACTTATTCTCTTACCAATTTCAGAAATTCCTAAACCTAATTTTGGGAATGATCTTGTTTTGAGCATAGATTCAAGCTCATTTGGGTTGTGTTGAAGAGAGGTTGATTCTCCATTTGCTTTCAAGCTTCTTCTTGTTTGATTTTGTGAAAAGGTGAGATTTTTAATCTCACATCTAAGTCTATGAATTATCTTCGATTGTTAGGTATGAATTCCTAACACTTATTCTTGTGCAATTGCTTTTGATTTGGATTGCTTTTGAGAATATTCCAATTTTAGTGTTTGAAAGCCAAATCCTTAAAAATCATATCTTTGAGGTTCAAATGTGTTTTTGGTGATGCATCGAGGAGCCAATAGGGCCGGGTAGCCGTTAGGCATAATTCCCTAGCGTCCGTGCTCGTTCGGTTGCGAATTGGTGGAGGTTGCATATTAATTTATGGGCATCAATTTGCAGAGCATCAGGTTCGGCCGACCGACCCCCCTGGCTTGGTCGACCGACCGGATGCCCGAGAAGTTTTTCAAAACAAGCTTCGGTCGACCGAGCTCTGTAGCCGGCCGACCGACCTGATGCATTTTGCCTATTCTCGCCTAGTCGCGTGAATTTCCAACTTTGATCGATTCGTGTTGTTTCCTAGTTGTTGTTATCATCTATTATGACTTTGATGACTCTTTTTAGGGATTTTTGAATATCCATTTCGATGGATCCTTTATCGATTTCTTTGGATTTTATTCACGCCTTCGTATGTGAATTTTAGTGATTGATTGTTCGTACAATCTTCTTTGTGATTTGTCACTTTAAAAATATAAAGGTTTTCTATACTAGTAGTAAATATCAAAACTCTTTCCTCAAACGATTTCAATACTATTTTAATACCAAATTCGTTTATAAAACCGTTTTCCAATCTATTAGTATATACAAATCTTTACCTCACTCGTATGAGAAATCTAATTAAACGACTTAGTAAAACAAGTGGTATGAAAAGCTTGCGTTCACTTTGTTGGTTAATTCTTGGACTTGTTCGATTGAAACTCTTGTGACAATTTTCTAGTGGAGATCTACAATTTGTTCATAAATATTTAAGTTAAGCTAGTGGTTATGGGACATGATGCTAAGCTCATATATTTACTAGCTTACTGTAAGCGACACTTCTCGTTGATCATGACGATCATCTTTGTGATTTAGACTAGCAATGTGCGATGTCTCTTTGTCTGCGAGGGAGACTAAACCCTGTTTTGTGGAGTTTCGACTCAATTTGGTGGGGTAGCAACCCATGGTCTTCGGGCCGTTTGTGGAGCTTCGGCTCAATTTGTGATGGTTAGCAACCATGGAATTAGCGTTCCGTTTGTGATACACGTGTTGGTGGGCTTTATGCTCCCGTTTGTGATAGGCCTCCCCCCCTTTGTGATTTCTGGATTTCTTGAGATGATTTCTGGAATTTGTGTTTCACCAATTTTCGTGATTTCCATTGATAAGTTTTATCAATATTTGTGCATTGGTGAATTTGTGCGTCATTGACTTTTGTGATTTCTGGATTTCGCGTATTGAATTCTGGAATTTGTGTGTCATTGACTTTTGTGATTGACATTGATATTATTGTCAATATTTGTGCATTGGTGAATTTGTGTGTCATTGACTTGTGCGATTGACATTGATATTATTGTCAATATTTGTGCATTGGTGAATTTGTGTGCCATTGACCTTTGTGATTGACATTGATATAATCGTCAATATTTGTGGTTTGATGAACGAAATAAGGAGTATGGCATTTCTTTGATTCTTGTGTAGATTTGGTGATATTGATTAATCTCTCGTTGATTTTCAATTACTTATATATATCACAACTTGGAATTGTGATTATTATGTGTTTAGTCATATCTCTTATTCTATATCGTTTCATCTGATATCTATCGTTAGACTGATCCGTTTATTATTTTCTTATTAAATAATACTCGGGTCAGACCGAGATGTTACAGGTGCTTCTGCTTGACTTCTCTCTTGGGATTGATTTCTCTGACTTTTGGCTTACTACTTAGATCAGTAGTTTATTTTGGTGTATACATTCGAGATATAGACTCCATAATGTATACTTACTCTTTTGTGTAGTTCATGTAACTATTCTTTTGTGATATTGTGGATCTTTTTAGACCACTACTCTGATGTACACTTCCTAGTGTAATATTCATATCTATTTCCGCCTTTGTAATATGAATTGTCTGTGACTGATTTATGTTATGTTTATTTCTATATTTGTTTTCGAAGATATTATAGCCACCGTGTGATATCTTTGAGTTTGTGTCGGCATGTCGGATTTCCACCTAAAAAGAATTGCATGTTATACTATCTGACATATCGATGCTCGCACAAAGCAATTACACGGATGGTCGCTCCTCAACAGCCTTATTCTCCGTGCTAGTTGACAGCATTACTTCGTAGTGTTCTTGGCTAGCGTGGGTATAGAGGTGGGGCGTCACACCTAAGTTTGCTATTTAGGTTGGTGGTTACCCAGTGAAAATGAAACATTGGGATAAATAGTCCATTAATTTGACGAACAATCATGATTACAGATGTAACAAGCATGTACATGACCATTTATGTTGTCTATTTTAACCATTATGGTTATAGGATTTTGTTTTGCAAAAGATATATTTTTAAAAAAAATTAGTGAGGGGAAAACCGTTCCACTCAACGGCGTAATTTCACAGAATATCTATAAACCGAGATGGCCTATAATTATTCACATTAGGCTTTTTGCCTGATTCGAAGTTTATGTTTTTCCTTAAACTCTCGGGTGCTCAAAATTTGATTTCGCTGGTGAATATCGCTTGGGTGATGGAAAGAAGGTGATTGGGAAGAAGAATGTTAGATATTTCAACTGTGCTCAAATTGAAAATTATAAGAACTAGTGCAAGGAGCCAACCAAGGATGGGAAAGGTAAAGTGTTTGCATTGGAGCGAGCTACCTTGAGACTAACAGCAGAGGAGAAAAGGAAGCTATGTTGGGAGATATGATTTCGATTCATGGTATGTCAGTTAGTGTTTTATTTGATATCAGTGTATTACATTCTCTTATATCTCATTTTTTGGTAGATAAGCTTAATCAAGACTCTCATACCTAGTTACTTCCTTAATGGTTGCAAGTCCGATATAATATACTGTTCTATCCTTGAGAACCATATGTGTTTATTGCTTTGTATCGAGACTGTTTAAGTCGAGGTGATTGGTTTTTATATTTTGAGATGCATTTATTGTTGGTTCAAGAGAATATTCACATGTGTTCTACATACATCTCCTCATTCTTTATGTTACTCGATAGTATTTCTCAGCAATACTCTTGGATATTATGGGTGTAGGGGTAGGGTGTTACATAACGGAAAACCCCAAAGTCTGCTTGGAGACCGTCATGGTATTACAAGCAATTCTTATTTATGGATGAAATGCATATTCAATTAGTAGGCATGCATGTTTAGATGGTTTGGAGGTTGGTTAAGTTTTTTGGACGGAGACATTTGCTTCCATTGTAATATTGGAGATTATTTGAAATTCGAGATTCTAAGTGGAGCTTGGATTACATTTATAGAATATCATATCTAAATGGAGACTATTAGATTTTGGTGATACAATATTCCATACTTAAGTCGATTTTGAAGATATTTGAGTTAAGGTAGAATTGTGACTCAAATATATTGATTCTTTTATTCATTTTGAACATAATTAATTATTTCTTTTATTGCATTAAAAAGGACAAATAATTATCCACATGGGAAGGATTTATTTTTGGGGATGAAAATAATCAATGGTTGATTAAAGAAGGCATTTAACAAGACTATTATAAATAGGCATGTATATGGTACATTATATGTGTAGGAAAAAGTTTATTTTTCTAAGGTTTTTGGATTGAAATATCTTCACAATTTTTAGTTTTCTTTTTTAATCCTTGGATGAATTAATAAAGGTTTTTTATGGAGGAATATGTATGTTTTTCTTCACCTTTATCTCCTCTAAAATCTCATTATGTAGGGACCATTGGGAAAACCCTAACATTAGACAATGCATCTGGCCAACTTCTTCGATGGATATTCTTAAATACTAGAACAAGACATTTGGAAAACATTATGAAAGGAGTAAACATTTTGAACAATGTTAAAAATGATGTTTTGAGTGGTAATATACATTTTTCGAAAGTGTTATAAATAATATATTGAAAAGAAATAATGTGTTAAGAAAAGTAATGTTATTTAGAAAGAAGTGGATGATTTGAGGAATTTTGGAAAAGATGTTTCGTAGATAAAGCAAAATTTTAAAGAATTACTATGAGAATAATTTGAAAGGAGGGATTATACAGTATTCTGACAAATCGTATAAAGAAGTTTGATACAAAAATGTATATTAATTTGAAATATATTTTGATATCAAAATATATATATTACTGATGTAGAAATGAATTATTTTGAAAGCAATACGTTGTAGCCAATTGACAAAGTAAGTCACTAAAAAACAATGGCATTGAAATGTCGTTACATTATATAATATTTGTAAGTTTAGAAATTCATATTTATAATACACGTTGAAATGAATTATGTGCGATGCTTTTAAATGATTGTGTGTGACATATTGTGGCTTGTATGGATAATTAGACCTATACTGTGAGATATAAATATGTTTGTAATAATGCGTAACACACATACACTTTTCACACTATAGAGATCACTCTGAAATTTCTTACAAATTTCAACATATGGAAATATTTTCATTAATTGTCAAGTATTGGAATCTTCAAAATGAATTTATTCGAGCTCATAGTCAAAGATCATAGATGATGGGCAAGGAATATAGATTTGAGCCTTGGGGTAAGCCACCGATAAAAGGTCTACTCGTTGATTTTGTGTTGCTCTGTACTTGGCGATTCTATGCAGCTCCCGAAACATGTTATCCCTCAATGTAATAACCCGTATTTTTTATAATTAAAACTATTAAATTAAATAGGATTTTAAAATTTAATATTGTAAGAAATTAAAATTTATGATTTATTAATGAGAAAAATAATTAGAATATGATTTAATAATGCTGTTTGAATGTTATTGACAACTATTTTAATGTAATTTCAATCAATTGAAATAGTTATAAACTTAATTTGGTTATAATTGTAAATATAGAATAAATTAAATGTTGGATTCAATGTTGAAATTATCGGTTATTAGTTGAAATAGGTTTATCATGAAATATGAAATAAATTAATTAGTACATAAATTTATTAGCCTTTGTTTGTAAATAATAGACTTAGAGATGTGTTTGAATTACTAATGTATTGTTTTAATTATTATTTTATTATTTAATCCGTTTGAAATTAATTTGAAAAAAAATAAAATTAGTATAGTTGAACTATTGAAGTTAATATGAGTTAAGATGATAATTGTAGAATATGAATGTAATAAAATGTAAACTAGTGTTAAACGAATTCATATGGTATTGCATGATTGAATAATAAGAGTGTAAATTGTAATAAAAGAATTTGATTGAAATTAAAATATAATTAACCAGGATTTATTACACTTGTAATTTAATGCTGAAATTAATGTAATATTTAAATCTTGAGATATACATGGAATATAAATTTTAGAAGATTATTAATTTATATGTAATCAAGAATGATAAAATTGTTAACTTTTAAATTCGAATTTAGAAGTGACTAACCCAATTTAATAATAATTTATTTAATTGACGTGCAAAAAAAGCCAATTTTGGCCACTATCTTGGATTTTGATGAAACCAGTTTCATCGGATCCATAACAGTGAATTATTGTAAGATTTCAAGTTTCGTAATGATCGGACTTATCGTTTGATCGTGCGAGCTCGATATGCGTAGAAATCGATTAATGGAATTTAATTGAATATAATTTTATTTCGAAAGTTAATTTCTATATACGATGCAATTAGGGATTGAAACTAGTTCCATTAAGTTTAAAAACATAGAAAACCTATATTTTGGTATATGGGATGACCTACGTTCGTTTCTGGAACGAAACGGACTTTTAAGGTCATTGTTTTTGTTTCGACCCAATTCGATATGTCTATTCGTTCTTATCCGTTGACTATCTATATAAATAGATATTTTCTAAAACCCTAGTAGATTTCTCATTTCATTTTTGTACGTACTGGTATTTCTCGTTTTATCTCTTCTTTCTTCCCAATGGTAGAAAACCCTAATTTCCCAATTTCAAGTCAAACTTCAAAATTCCAACTCCTCAAATCATAGCAAATTATATATCGTTGGATAGCTCTTGACGAGTGCAATCCACATCTGTTATTCGTTTTTGCAATTGAGTCTAGGTGTGGCTATAAATTGGCGATTTAGTCTTGGCTGTTCGTTGTGGGGTTTTCTTTTCGACGTTGGATCTTCATCAAATAGGATGATCGAATGTTGTTGCGACGTAGAGGAGGTTGAGGCGAGTCAAGCCATGTGGTTCGTGCATGTCAAAGGTTTCAGGATTCGCAGCGTTTGGGCCATAGTTTTCAGAAGCGGCGAGCGTCTCAGGCGATGCCTGGAAGGGCCACGCGGCCATGGTAGGGTTGGCCTGAGGTGGTGGAGGTTGCGTCGTCTGATCGGTGGTTAAGCGTGTGGAGTTCATGTGGCGTCTAGTTGATTACGGAGGCTGAAGGACGTGTGGATTTATGTACGCGATGTTAGGGTTTCAGATGGTATGCATTTTACTCTTTTGCTCTTGATATTATTTTAGTTTAAATTTAAATTTTAAATGTTCTAGCTATCATAACTTTTACATACGAGCTTGGATTTGGACGGGTTTCTTCTGTTGCAATCGTATTGAAATTTCAGACAATATGGAACTGGTATAGCTGTATTTTGAGACTATTCAAATTTTGGGCTTTAATGGATTTTTAAATCGACGATGAATCAAAGGTGAGTGATTTAACCCACTCACAAATACTAAACCTTATTATGTTAATTAAATTAAATTTATGATGTGATAATAATATTATTGGTTGCTGTTGGTAGTTGAATTTGACATTTTATTGAATTAAATTGGCTTTTAAATTAATATTGAATTTTAAACTGTTAGTTAAATACCTGATAGTGATACCAGTTAATTGTTGTGATTTATTGGCTGATTTGGATATTGATTGTGATGGATGTTTATTTGTTAACAATTTGGATGATTGGATGTTTATATCACTATTATCACCATAGGTTGAAATGACACATACCCGACTGATCTTATAGATTAGGGAAAATCATTATGTGTTGAAATGATAAACCCGAGCGATTTTATTAATTTGGAAATTTTTGATTCGGGATGCGGGTTAAAATGATATATACCTATAAATTTAACTATTTTAGGTTGAAATGATGCATACCCTATCATTTGACCGTAGGGTAGAAAATTTGATACGGACACCGTCGGTCGGTTTTAAATTATTTTTCTAAATAGTAAAGTATGTTTGATTACTAAATTTTATTTTTAAATTTTATTTAATGATTTTATTAAAAATTTATATATGGGAAAATAGTTTATTTTATATGTACTAAAGTTTCAAATTAAAAGTTAATATATGATTATAAATGCAATTTTAAGTTTTTAACTTATAATTTTATTTAGTTTTAAACATATATCTTAAATAGTTTATAATTTAATTTAATAAAATAATTAATATAGTCTGATATGTATATTTTAAATTTAATTTAGTATAATAAATATAGTTTTATTTACGATAATAAATATAGACTTTTATAATAACTTTAATAGATAAAAGCTTTTTGTAGAAGATTTTATAATTTTATAAAAGGTTATGTATGGAATTTATATAAGTTTTGAAGAGATTTTATAATGGATTTTATAAAAGTATTTTATAAAATATTTTTATAAAGGATTTATAATGGTTTTATAAAGAAGTTTATAAAGGTTTGTAGGATTTTATAATGGGTATATACTTGTATAAAGGGATTTGGAAGCGGTTTAAAGGTACTTGTGTAGAAGTTTATGAAAAAGGAAAGAGTTGTAAATTGTTTTGGAATTTATAAATAGCTTTATAAATGGTTCTAAAGCATAAAAATAGTTTATAAATGGTTTAAGAGAGATTTACAAATTATTTTCGAAATTGATTGAAAATAATCTTCCTCGGTATTTATGAATATATTTATACTTTTGGAATAAGTATATGGATATCTTGATATGAAGGCATGAACTATTTTCTAGATTTATTATTTAAAATGTTTTGTAAAATGACCACGGTATGAAATAAGCGTTCGGCTGTTAAAGAGACCAGGGTCAGATATTGTCATACTCTCTTCCAATTCCGAAAGCATTTTAACAACTGTGCACATATTAGAGAATCCATAACAAAGTAGGATTTGGAAAACGCTACTGGTATGAGGTAAGAACGCAGCCCTGACCTAGGTCAGCTTGATATGACTAAAATTAGGAGCCATAGCCAGGCCAAATGAGGTCACTCCTCCTATCGGAAAGGCTTCTTCGATACCATATCTATTACTTTGTGATTGATTAGTGGTCACACTCGATTTGATTGTAGGAGTGTTGTTTGAGGTTGGCGGTAGTTGCGGCTATGCGTTAACACCATCTTAGTTCTGCAATCCGGTAGAATACTACCGTGGGTATAGCCTCGTGTGCCCGGTTATATGCCTTATCGGCCACACTAGGATTTTGGTTTGTGTACCTATGGAGTGCTCCCTGGTAGCTCACCGTTTGATGGAGTTTATAGTACTATATAGACTATGGCACTTACATAGAATGTGTTAAGGGGATACGGGTAACGCCTTAACGCTCTTTTAATGCTTTACTGATAGACACTACATATATATAGCGTATTCTACTATATATAGATAGTTAACGGAACCTTAGGAGATGGAAAATACCGAAACATCTCTTAAGTTATTGCATGCACGTTATATACTAGATAAGAGATGTAAAACCGGTAAACATCTCTGAAGCCATTACACTCATATTTACTTATTGTTGATTTAACTTACATAAGATCTTTTAGTTCTGACTCGAGTATTTTGTCTTTTCATTATGCTTGGGTCAGCCTGAGCTTTTCGGTGTTGAAGACTCTATTTCTGGAGGACGAAGATTAGTATATTATATTATTAGTAATTTCTACTGCAACATTTTTGATATGTCATCGTTTGTACTCTGATTGTTGTAAAAATTTGTGTAATCAAATGTATATTATAAAATAGCTACATGAACTATTTATTTAATTATTATATTTTGTCATTCTGTTGTGAGATTCTATGTTTTTGCCCTTCTGTTCGCTTATTTTCTTATTTACCCCATTGACAATCCTCCCTTTTGAATGGTTTGAGTTGACATGTGTGGTTTATTATTGATTTAAACTACCTAAAAAGGTGGGTCGTTACACCGAGATGGTACATTTAGAGCTCTATATAAATGGTTGTGATTACTTTGGTTTATTGTATGTCTTAATGTTGATGGTTGGGTATATTTTGTAAACTGTAAGCGATGTAGTTAAGCTAGAAGTTATTAGCTTAGCCGTAGATTTTCCCAAAGGAGAAACTATAAGGACAAAATCTTCTTAAAGAGCAAGTATGTAACAACTTAGTGCTGAGAAGTAATTAATCAAAATTAATATAGAAATTTGAAATAATTAATTGAGCTTTAAATAATAAATAGCGAATAGTTTGGGATTCAATGAAGAAGCACTTTGAGGTAATGGTTATTAAAACATATGAAAGTGGTTAAACAATTTAATAAAGTGTAGTGCTGATAATAAATATGATTAGAAATTTATTTTGAAATAAAATAAATTTCACTTCATTTAGATTAGGATTTTGAAGTTTATTAAATAAACGGGCTTAAAATATAATTAAGGAATAATTATATTAAAATGGATTAAAATATAGGAAGTATTTTGTTAAAATTTATATCGTGAATGAGTAATGACGAGTTGAATAATAAATAATTTGTAATGATCCAAAATCACTACTTTGATTTACGAATATTTATTTAATTTTAAATATTCAATGTATAGATTTTATAATGAAAATAAAACTCTTTTAAATAGTAAATAATGATGATGAAATAGTTTTCAAAATTTATTTACAAAAATATTTAGTTCGAAGGAAAACAGAAAATGTGACCGGAATTCGTTTCCTTTTGAACACACATATACATATATTTGCAAAGTATTTTATACATTGTTGAATGTATTTAAATATATATAAACAATTAAATGTATAAAATAAGATATGGCTTATATATATATATATATGTATTATAAGATTCCTTTTCTAACATAAAGGGCTAAAGTGATCAATGCATGTTGGCTTGGATTTGATGGGAAGGTGGCTAGGTGTGGGCTGAAATGGCATGTGAGGTGGAAGGAGGTGGTGAGATGGCATAAGGAGAGAGGAGGGCATAGTACAAGAGTAGTTTGGTAATTTAACATGTTAACATAATATATATACTCATTTCCTAGTTTTTATTCTCATTTTCTTTTCTCTCTGAAGTTTCATATTCTCCCATCTTTCCTAATGCTTCATGAAACCATTTTAATGGCTTCCTATTTTAAAATTATTAAATTTAAATTCAAAAATTCATTTTGTTTTAAATATTTTCAAACCTTATTTTAAAACTCTTTCTTATCCATTTTCCTCACACTTCATTCGGCCATAACTTCCTACAAACTATACTAGATAAAGATTTTCTTCTTTTCAAACCATATATCCAGTGGTTGCAACTTTTATTTAAATTACTTTTTCAATTTTCGAATATTCTTGGGTCAAAATTGCATTTCTTTCAGACTCATTTTTGGATATATATTTTCAAACCCGAAAATAGCACTCCTTCTTTTGACCACATCTCCTTCAAAAATAATTCAAATTGAGAGATTCTTTTATTAAAATTATAGAGATAAGAATTTCCTAAAACTTATCTTTTGACGTAATTTTCAAAATCTGAGAGTAATATGTCCGAAAATCAAGGAGAAGACGGCCTATTTTTGAGTGATTTTTGTGGTTTTCCAAGCTTTCCAAGTTCTAAAGCATTTCAAATTTTCGAAGATTTTTGGTGAGTAAACTTCTAACTTTTTTAAATTATTTTACCTTTAAATATATGTTGGCTATTTGGTTATATATATGTGTTTGTTGGTTGGACTATGGTAAGGTTTTTATGGTTATGTGTGTGCTAACTTGTGGTTTAGCATTAGACCTTGATTTGGTTGTTAAAGTGATGTATTTGGATACTAAGTTATGATCTTTATTTTGTTATTAGGATAATGTGATTTGGTATGCATGTATATGCTTGCATTGTGATTAAATGGTTTGGAAGTTAGAGCTTAAAATGTTGGAAAGGACTTGGGATCCACTTTTGAAAAAAAAAATCGTTTACTTGTTAGATTTGGTAAACATTTTGTTATTTATTTTAGTTTCTAACTTTAGTAAAAAAATTAAAACTTTCTTAATCATGTTTTGAACGTAAGCATAAGTGAAACGTTAAAGTTTTGGAATAACTTATAAGAAAAGAAAAAACTTCTAAGTTGCTGCAGCCATAGTGATAGCCGCTATGGATAAAATATGGAAAATTTAACCATTTTCAAGTTTTAAGGTGTTCTTTTAAATTTTGAAAAATTATTTTCAAACTTAATTAGTAAACATTAATGTTAATTATTACTTAAATTGAGTATGTTTTGGATAATTAACTAATTAACTAATAATAATTATTTATTATTTAACAAAGTAATTAAGTTAAGTAATTAGTAGCTAGTTTGTATTAGTTAAGTAAGTTAGTTATTAATTAATTAAGAAATATTACTTAAGGATTAATTAAGATAAAAGATAATTATTTTTATTTAAGCAAGTTTAGTTATTTTAGTTGGTATTTAATTAGAGTTTAATTATTTAATTAATTTTAAATTAATTAAGGATAATTACTAATATTAATTTAGGACTTAACTAAAATTAATTAACTTTTAATTTATCATTTAAGTTTTATTTAAAGTTAATTAATTAAATGATATTAATTAATATTAATTATTAATGAAGGTTTAAATTGTTATTTAATAATAAATAAAGGACTAATTAGGGTATAATTACCTATTAATTATTGTTTAATTATTTATTAAAGGTTTAATTATTTCTTGATTTATAATTAAGTTAAGTTAAGATTTAATTAAGATTAATTATGATTTAAATAAGGGTTTAACTTGTAAATAATTATTTTAAAAAGAAGTTTTAAGTTTTAAATCCTTTGTTTTCCAAGAATTAAATTGTTTTTAAGATACTTTTTCTTCAAAGATGGTTGAACACAAGGAATTCAAATGTCGATACCATTAAGTAGGAAAAAACAACCGTGAATGAATTACAATGTCAGTGATTGTGTTCTTATAGACATCTAATAGCAGAATAAATCTGCATTCTGCTATATTGTAATTGACTTGATTATGGTAGACATATATTAGCAGAATAAATCCCCATTCTGCTGTAGATTGGTTGTTTGATTATATGGACATATAGGTTAGCATAATGAACACCCATTCTACTATAAGTTAATTATTTGATTGTTTAAACAACTATTTAGAAGGACAAATCACCATCCTACTGTTATGTTATTTAGACATGTATATGCCAGTTAGTTTGTATTGACATGTTATTTCTTGATTTGGATATAAAGTTTATTTACATATACATTAACTTATGGTAATAAATTGTTGAATGGCTTGAAAGTGAAATAGAAATTAAATGGTAACTTAATTAGTACCATTAGGTTTACTAAGCCTGCTTTTGAACTTATAAAGTATGATTTTTAATTAACTCCAATTCTTAATCAATTTAGGGTTTTAAGGTTTATAAATGTTTTTAAAGTTATATAATTATTTTACAGAAGTATTTATTATAAATAATAAATTGTTAATCAAAAGGGTTTTACTAAATAAAAGGATTTATTTAAAGTGATTTAAAAATGAGATTTAGCAAATGATATTATGTAATGTCAAAGATAATTTTAAAGGAAATTTTATAAAGAGTTTTATACATGGAAAGAGATTTTATAAAGCATTTTAGAGATTTTAAAATGAAGTTTAAATCTAGTTTGAAGATTTATAAGGAGGTTTGAAAACTGAAAACTGACGTGAACTTATAAATAGAATTTTTATAAGGCTAGGTGAATGGGTTTTATAGTAAGTGATGTTTTGAAAAGG
This sequence comes from Allium cepa, assembly GCA_030765085.1. Lineage (NCBI taxonomy): Eukaryota > Viridiplantae > Streptophyta > Magnoliopsida > Asparagales > Amaryllidaceae > Allium > Allium cepa. The sequence continues at coordinate 893,104,190 of CM060928.1, read as the reverse complement.
GAATTTCTTGGCCATTTAATATGGAATTTGAGAAGAAGAAAATTTTCAAATATTTTTGGTAAATAATTATATTTTTGAGATAAGTAAAAATGTATTCCAAGTATAAAAGGAATGTATAGGGTTTTGGAAATAGTCTTTTAAAAAGATCTTTTAATCAAGTTTTGCAAAGTTTTTAAATTAATGAAAGATTAATTAATAAAGGCTTGGTACATCCCATGCGGAATTAAACTCATGTTTGAATGTTTGTTTATTTGATAGTTAAATAACCAACTATCAAAACCGGACCAAAAATAACTTTTGAAAATATCTAGGAGAAACATGGAAATTATATGGTACATTTTCCATCAGTGGTGTTGTACTGTACGTATATATTCGTTTCGGTCTTCTAGGGTAAATGATAAGGAAATCCATCCACTAACGGTTAGGTGGTGATCTTCGCTCTTATCTTTGTCTACTTATTTCCTAAAGAATCGGGATTGAGTTTACCGATATCTGAAGTTGTTTCGAAGACACTGGGATCAGTTATGTAATCCGAAAACCACTTCGATCCAACTCAAGCGTTTTGACTTGAAGACATCTTGAAGAACATGGAATCGAAGATAGGGCTTTGATGTGCAAGGGCTATTTGTTATTATTCGTGGAAGGGATTCCTCGAAAAGGATGTAATAGAAGTAGTGCCTTCGATTTGTTTTAGTCTCAAAACGAACTTGTATGGGCAAACTCTAGTATTGCATTAATGTTTGGAGGGCAGCGTTACCATTCCAAGTGGATTTGGTAAACAAAAGGTAAAATCATGACCTGACAAGCCTCACAAACTAGAAAATGGTAAAACCAAGACATGAAGCAGAGCCATGTGGTTAACTACCATTGGGAGTCGTCATCCCCTTCCAGTCTTTCCTTCTTAGAGTTGGTTTGCGCACAAACTCCATGGTAGTATAAGGCCTTGGTGTCAAAAAGGGGTGGGGTAATCTAGTTTGTCATGTTAAAGGGGATGGCAGTTCTGTGTTGACAGTGGTCAAGAGGTTCTTGGCTCTAGGTACATTATCTAGAGGTGTATCATCGGAAGGTAGTCTCTTACCTTGCTATTGATTGAAATCCATTCTCCAATACATGCCTTATGGTTTTGAATATAGATCCGAGTATGTTGGAATTTAATAATGGTAACAATTTTGCCTATTTTCATATATTTACTTTAAACGCTTAGACATTTTTATAATATCACGGGATTTTCATATAGAAAGTGTTCTGGTTATCGTAAGGTAAAAAACCCATCCATTTTTATGTGCTATATGGTTTTATAAGACACTTTTGATTTCAAAAGTGTTTTAAACATAATAATTTAGTTGTATGACTTTACTCACGCCAGACCCATGTCTGACCCGGAGTTTTGCTTTCTTTTCCTAAAACTCTTGGGTGCTTAAATTTTTATGGGCAGCCAAGTAGTTCAGGTTTTCCCACGGATGCATTTTAGAGGAGCTTAGAGCAGGAGGCTTCATCGATAGCCAGTTATTATCTGGTTTTCGCTATATTATATGTATCTTATATCAGTCAAGTAGGGACGGGCTATTATAACTGTCCAAAGGTAGAATTGTATTAGAATGACTCTGATGTATCATTTTTAAAATGACTTTGTAAAGTATTATATTGATTAATATTTGTTTTCTATTGCATTATGAGATTCTATGAATATTTAGTTTCTTCTAATCTTCTATCTCCTTTACTTCCTCCAACTATCTGTCTTTCCGACACTTAGTTGTTCGACATGTGAATTCTGTGGATGTAATAGTGTCCACTTTTGAGGTTTGGAAAGGCGGGTCGTTACATAATTTTTAAGTGGAAATTAAATTTAGTTTGGGTTAATACGTAAATATTACTAAAGTGTGCCAAGTATGCTAATTTGGGATAATTAACCGAAATACGAGAATTTATGGAAACTAAATTCTATAAAATTTTATCATGTTGAGTAATTACTTGAAAAATCCAAATATGATTTTTTTTTATATTTGGGATTTGATAGTGACTTAATTTAAGTAAAAATTGCTTTATAAAAGTAAAGAAGAAGAGGTATATTTGTTTTAGTAATCTACATGAAGCCCAAACCCAAAATCCATAGCACAAGTATATAGATTTATCTTGGTCTAGAAATTCCTCCTCATTCTTGAAATATTCTCATGTATACCATCCCTTAGCTTTCTTTGTCATAAAATATAAATTATGAAAATCCATCTTTAACCTCAAAAATAAAAGTAAAATAGAAACAAAATTCCAAAAATCCCAAAATCAAAATTTATCACACTCAACGCTCCACTACACCCCTAGGCCTGGCGAAGTTAGGATTTTGATTAACTTTTGGTTTATGGAAAATTTGGAATGAAGAGCAAAAAAGGAAGAGGATGGAGTTTTAGGCAAGCTATGACTAAAGTGAGTTTTCTTACTCACATCTTTGTTGATATATCTTATGATTGAATGTATGTCATGTTTTGGTTGCATGCATTGATGGATTTTTCTCTCAAACCCATTTGTACATTTCTATGTCTTCTTGAAATTTAGGTTGATATTCAATGATTAATTATGTTTGGGAATGCTAGGATCAAAGTAAATGATTGTATATTTATATGGTTTGATAAAAAGAGAGAATAGCATAGAAATGGATGAATAGAAGAAGAAATCAAACTTTTCAAGGGAGTTTCGGGCTACACAGATCGCGACCGGTGCACTGGCGGAGCAAAAATATGTAGCCTGCAACAAAAGTTACAAAATAGATATAGAAATATGTGATTGTAATATGGGGCTTTGCGAGTTATGTATATGTAGTTACTTTGATACTAGTTTCGCTACAATTTTAGTATTTAATATATTATTAAAGGAATTAACTTATATAGGGAAAATTAATTTTTGGTTTTAAAATAATAATTTAAAAATCTTATATAATTTTAGAAAATATGAAATCGCCTTAAATTAATATTTTATTATTTATGAGAACACATAAGGGTCTGAAAAAGTTATATTCTATCGATTCAAAATAAAAGGAACTTGGTTTAGAGTCCATAAATTCAATTAAAAATCGTAATTATTAATTACAAAAAAATATGAAATGATATTTATATATAAGTAATATTTAGTTATATAAGAGGCTATTAGGATTTTAAAATATAAGAAAGAGCTTTGAAAGTTATTTGTAAGCATTAGAGTCCCTATTTCTCGTTTTGCACAAATTGGAAAATAATGTTTTAACTTTTCAAAGTATACAATGGTTTTTGGAACACTTGATATCTTTTCCATAAATAAAACTCCTTTTCTAAACGAATTGTCTGATGCAGTTGATTATATTTTCTATGTGTTGAAAATATTGAATAAATGGAGTTATAATTTTGTCTGATATAAGACTTTCGGTAATATCTCTCTGGTAATTTTTTTGGACTCGTTGCATTGAATATTTTCGAATATAGTTTATGAGCATTGAGCAAATGAGCGAGTAACGCCAAGTGATATGGAATGCCTAGGTTGATATTTGTTTTGTAAGTAATTGACACTTTTTTGTATCGTGGTAGGAATTTATGATATCGTTTAAAGGTGTCTCTTTTTGTGATGAATCAGATTTTCGACCTTCGAAAATCAACATCAATATGTCCACTGTATTACATGTTGAGCAATCGAATGCCAAAAATACTAGATCGTTACGAAAAAAGATGAAAAAGGTAGAAGAAGAAAATATAATAACAACATAGAATCTCACAATCGCAGCGGAAAAATATATAATAGATAATAACTGGTATTTATAAAAAAGAACTACAACTGTTATTTATGCATTACATCATTAGAGTACAGCATATCAATAACAAAATACCGGACAGTTATACTAACTTGTCCTCATAAATGCTAAATATACAGCATAAAATACACAGCGGAATAAAATCCAATACGTGTAATAGTCTTCGTCATCCCTATCGTAAATTTATAATACAGAGTCTGACCCGAGCATTATAATAAAATAACACCTGAGTCGGTCTGGAAAACCAACCAAGAAAACACACTCAATTTGAATTATTAAAGTTATCAAAATCTTTTGAAAAACAAAGGTATCTCGTAAGATCACGCCATAAATAACACGACATGTTTTTACCTTTCGACAACCAAAATATTTTATATCAAATTGTCTGATATTATAATAATGTCTATGTACAAATATTTTTTCAAATAGCTGAAATTGTTACATTAATTAAATTCTAGCATACTAGGCTCTACAACCAAAATAGTAAAGGAAGTATTGGAGAATGGATTCCATATGAATGACTAGGCACTGAGGTATCACCTATCACAGTACACGTCTAGAAAAACGTACCGAGGACCACGATGTGATCCCTTGGAACACAAGACCGGACTATCCTTAACCAGGATAGACCGAATATGCTATCACCCCGGGTGTTCCCACCCTTTCTGAGCTCCTTCCATGTATCGTAGTAATAATATCTGAGGGTATCTATAAAGGTAGTAAGCACACCCTAATTGGGTGCGACTCACTTAGCCTTGCTGCATCTCCCCTGCTTTTCAGTCATTCCCGGTTAATGAGACTAGAGGCTACGATTACCTTTTTAAGGAATTTTCACTTAGAATGCTCATTGTCCTCCAATGACATTGTACTGATAGCATTCATCCATACAAGTCCGTTTTGGGTCCGGACAGAAACGAAGGCACTATTCCTACTACATCTATTTTGGAATCATCCTCAGGATTAGTAACAATTAGCCTATGTACTTCACTGCTTCATCTTCGACTCCATGCTCTTATCTTCATTTCGAAAATGTACTCGTTGGATTGAAGTGGTTTTCGAATAACTTATCCGATCCCGGTCACTTCGAAATAACATTAAATATTTTCTGGTAAACTCAACCCGGTTCTCTAGAAAATAATCAGATGAAAATAAGATCGGAGATCACCTCCTAACGATCTATGGACGGATTTCCTTATCGTCGTCCTAAAAGAATGAAATGAGTTTATACGTATAGTATAACACCTCGAACGGTAATTATACCATATAATTCCCGTGTTTCTTCTAGATATTTCTAAAGTTTTATTGTGGATCTAGGTTTGATAATCGGTTCTTTGACTATCAAATAAACAATCATTTAAACAAATGTTTTCTTTCCGCTGAAAATTCTAAATCCGTTTTTAATTTATTAATAAATTTAATTTCTTTATCCAAATATATACTTATCTTGTCGAATTCAGTATGTTCACAAACTATCGTTTTCATAAACATTTGCAAACCCCTTTTAAAATAATATGGAAAGTACCACTACGGTATCAACCATGGATTCACAGCTTAATGGTTATGTCTCTATCCTAGAGAAATCCAAAACTCAACTGCAGACACTCACTACCTCCGATTTCGCCATGAAAGTATACCATTACTTTCCGGAAACTTTATTAAATAATTTATTTTCAGCATAACACTTATAAAAATTCCCATATAGATTTCCAAGTTAATTTTAGGAAAAGACTTTTTAAAATAAAGTTATCATATAATATTAATATTAAATAATTTATCATTTAAAATAATATACTGATTAATTCTAAAAAAATAATTAAATACATATCAACCCATTATAAATTACATAATTAATACTTAAATTTACTTTAAACGATTTAAAACAACTACATAATTAATTTTCTGAAATATTTTTAAATTTTTTTTAAATTACCTAGTTGATAATTGAAAATCCTCCTTTTTAAAAACAAAATTAACTTCTCAGAAAAATATTTTTCCAATTCCAATATAACCAGTCTAACATTTATAAATCTCTCTTGATTTATCCCCAATTGATTTACGTCCCAATTTTGCAAATTCCTTTTCACATTCCAAAAAATAAATCTACCATTTACTTTTAGACCAATTTATCCATCTCCTTACAAATTCTCGATGTGAATTTATAACTTCAATTTATCGACTGGTAATCACTTTACTTTATTTAAAAACCATGTTTATAAACCACATAGTCTCATTTCCCGTTTATAATGGTTTCACAATAATTAATTGATTTTAAATCGATTTCTAAACCGAGCCCCATATGTTTAAAAATTAATTTCCCAAATAACCTAACTGTATTCCAAAACTCAACTATATTCAGATTTCACTTCCTTTTCATAATTTAAAATATAGTATAATAATTTCATATTTTAGTTTCAAACTCCCTTTTTATTTTTTTCAAACTATTTTAAATCTCGATTTTAAAATCTTATTACACTTAAACAAATATCGCTTAGGTTTTTATTATTTAAAATCCTTTTATTACGTTATTCCAAAATCTCTATTTTCCATATTCCAAATTTATCGAGTACGAATTTATAATCAAACTATTTATTTTACCCAAATACTTTTCTTTAGATTAATCCAAATTTCACTATAAATATTTTTCTTTCAATTGTTTTGATTTTCTTTTTAAGTTGAATATAAATATTTATGGTACTTTAAAATACTGAAATCTAAACCAATAATACCATAGCATCCACTAAAATTTAAATTCCATTATAATCTATCACAGATTATTCAAATAAAACATATCTTACTATATATGAAAATTAAATTCAACGTTTTTAAGGAATCCAGTTGGATCCCTCCAGCATGTTTTCCCTACATCCATAGATGTTAACGCAATATAAAAATACCAATGCCACTTCGAGGGGGATATCGCGGTATGGTCATCTTCCATTATGCGTGGCGTACAGGGTCTCATCCGCTATATTATATATGTAGGAATATCAATCCCTCTAATACACACACACACACACACACACACACACACACACACTACTTTATGTAATATCACATTTAATTGATAAAAATTTTATCAATTCAATCAATCAATCAATAATTAATTTCAACTATTTTAAATTAATTTCAATAATCCGAATTGTGCGAGATTAACTCACTTTGATTTTTAATTGTCCCCGAGATGTTTCGGTTTGGAACTAAAACCAGACGGCGCTCGATTTTAGCCCAAAATTTGACTCTCTCCAAATCCATTCGAACCGGCATCATATTAAAGCTCTCATCACCACGATCGCAATGTAAATAGTCTCGTTCCAATTCGATCTCGCATGCAGAAGTTATGCATTTTCTAACTTTTATAGGATATTAAAATATAAAATTTACCATTTATTTTTATTGAAAACTCATACCCAAATTTCAAATTCCGGCCCGCCGAAAACCTTCATCCCCAAACATCTTGTACGCCATTTCCATTGCACAACCTAACCCAGTTGTGCACGTCCTCTAGTGATATGCGTAATTCCTCCACGAAATCGAGTTTCAATTTCGCCCACGGCCTCCTAGCATCAATCTCCACCTGCCTAACGTCTTCACTCCAACTCCAAGGCCTCCGATGAAATCGTGATCTGCTCGATCTCATGCACGACCACAAGAATGTCGCAATCTCCAAACACGACCGGTCGACATCAAATCTTGCACCTAGATGCAAATCTCCACCATGGATTCAAATACGAACTCAAAAGTTCGAATCGAGCACGACATATTCCAATTTTCCAAACCCTAGTTTTCGAAACTGCCATGTGAACTCATTGTCGAGCAACAACAAACCCATCCAAAATACATTCGAATGCCAACAAAAATAGACCATCGCCTAGCTCTCGTCAAAACATGATTTTTAAAAATCGTTTGCGAATTTTTCATTGAATATTCCATTCGGTATGAATTTTTATATGTGAATATCAAACGTTCGGCTGTTATTAAAAAATTAGTATGAGGGAAACGTATTAGAAGAGGGAAGCATGTTTGAGAAAGGAAAAGTACAGTGATTTGAGGTAATAAAAAAACAAGCTGATGTAAATAAAAGTCAAGTCGATATATATATATATATATATATATATATATATATATATATATATATATATATTATTTAAATTCAAATCGTCTTGATTACATAGCTCACAATCTCGAACTCCTTTCGAGGCATGCGCTAGACATTAATAATTTTATACCCCTATTCCGAATGCAATGGTAAATGTTTCTAGTCCTAATTCGATTGTATGAAGAAGATAGTTTTTTGGACCCAATTATTATACTAAATTTACGATATAAATTTCAGCATTTTTCTATCCCGTACGGTCAAACGATAACTCCAAACGTTACAAATTTGAAATTCGATAATAATAAACTATTACGGATCCAATGGAACTGGTTTCGTCGAATTCCGAGATTGTGTGCCGGAAGGCTATTTTTAAATGTTAATTTAAACGATATATTTTTAAAACTGAACCAATCATTTTTAAATTCAATTTAATTTTTTTATTATCGTTAGTATTATTAATATAAATTTTATAATCCTTTAAATTATTTGCATCGAGTTTAATCCTCAATATTCAATAATTTAACCAAATTTCAATTATTGAATACAATAATTAACCGATAAATAGTTATTTTTGAAATCCAAGCTAAAAATTAACTTTTAAATACTTAAAATCAATTAAATATTGCAATTCCAGATAATCAAATTTTTGGATTGTTATATTCCTAGGTAAGAAGAATGGTCCAAAACCTGTTTACTATTTCAAAACCAATTAGTTGAAATAACTTTTCCAAAATCAATTTACTAAAACTACGTTATCACCCCTACTAACTTTCCAAATTAATCCATAGATTACACTAATAATATTGTTTACTCAACCATTTCAAGTTATAATCCAAAAATCAAATTTTAGTTATTAAAAAAATTCTAACTCTTTAAATTTTCAAAAATTTTCGCCAACGTCTCCTTTGCCCAACAAGATTCAAAAAACTAAAAAATGCCACTACGGGCCCAAATCATCAAAAGAGAACAAAAGTAAAGTGGCTCAATTAGAAAACCATCAATTTTAAACATAATTTAAACATGTACCTTTTTGTCGGGCAATCAAATTTTACTTCTGAAATCGAAGACATCAATTTAGCTTTTGCTTTTAAGTGCCTACACATTACTTACCAATGATATCCAATCATTTGATTTTGAAACATTTATTTATTCGTTTTCAAAATTTTCAAAATTTACTTTACTTAAGCTCGTACGATGTACATATATCATCCGTATGCAATATCAACTCTGATGCTCACTCGATCACACAATTTCACTTATGAACAAGTATCGTTCACCCGACCCTCTAATGCGGACTCCAATATGGTTTATTCATTAGAAACCATCATTCTCCTTGCATAGCCATACACTATGATAGAGAATTCCAAAATCAGTAAAAAATACCATATCCAGTGTTTGCCGTTGAAAATCGAGTGAAAAAAAATCCTAACTCGGGTCGATATAAACTATTTCGAAATTTTATGCCCGAATCTGGATCAAATCATCATGCAAATAATGTTATATACGTACAACCTACGTACTTATTTCAATTGATTATTAGCTATATCAATTTTTTATATTTACATTTACTTCCTTTCCACTCAATTATTTACAATTATCATACCCATTTAAACTTCACATTCACTAATTAACTTAGTATATTTCCTAAAATCAATTTTACTTAAGAATTTTACCATCCATTTCTTAAGTATATTATAAACATTTTATACAAAGTTCTTCTATTTATTTCCACTTCATCACTTTGGTTTATATCCGTTTGTATTCAAATTAAATTTTCAATTCCATTTAAACTCAATCTACCTTCCAATTTTTAAATATTGAATTTTATCAACCATCTCTCAAACCACTATTCACATCCCTTATTTAATCTGAATTCAAATGTTTACTTAGTATATATCTTAAGTACCAATTCCACTTAAGAACTTCCTCTTCAAATTTCTTAATTCAATCATTCCAATATACAATTTCACTTACTTACTAATTAAATTAATTAGTTCATCCTCACATTATTTTCAATCTTATTAAATTCTATTTCAATAATTATTTCATTTAGCCTACTTAGGCTAGATTTTCAAAATTCTCTTCATTTAACTTAATTCAAGTTAATTTCTATTCCAAATCAAATTTCAAATTCCTATAAGTTATCAAACTTATTCGCATTCCATAAAACATTTTAAATAAGATTCTAAAGTTTTAAATAATTACTTAATATTTCAAAATCATTTTTTTTGAAATCATATATACTCAAAATCATTGGTATATCAAATCATCCCTTTGAATTTCAAAACCAAAACCAGTTTTGCAAAAAAACTCTAATTCAAATCATTGAGGTAGCAATCCCTCCTTTGAAGACTCGAAAATGAACATCGATGATGATGCAGTCATCACCGAAATTATTTTCCAATAACCAAAGTGAGTTCAATGCTTTTATTCCTTTTAAACCATTTTAAATTATTTCCCAAATAACATCTCCATTATTTTCCAAGACTTTAAAAATCATTTTCAAATCCAATGGGATATAAATTTTCAAATTTCCAACTTTTTTTTAAATCCTTTATAAATAGTTTTTATAAACCATATCAATTTTTAAATATTCCTCTAGAATTTCGTTTCATTTCAAATTATAAACCACATTTATAATCATCTAGTTATATAACCCCATCTTGTTATATGAATTACTTCTTAATGGATGACTATAATATCAACTTTTATTTCAATTACCACAACAAAGAATGATAGTAGTTTAATATTATCATTTCCTAACAACCAAGCACACCATATAAAATAATTTCTAAAAACTATTCCTTTTATATATAATCGGGTAAAATTATTTCATTTACCTCATTTCAAAACAATAGCATGTCGAATTGCTCTATTCAAGTGTTTTGAGATCCCTATCAATAACGTTAATTACTCGTATTGACTAGAATCCATAAGCAACTCGATAGATCAATCAACAAAGTATAAAAAATATATTGTATTCACTAACAAATACACGCTCATAACTATTAACACACTCAAAATCATTCTATGATACTACTGACCCTATCTCTAATGAGTTACCCTATCAAAACCAAGGTTCTCGCTTAACCTTTAGCTCTGATACCAAGTGTGATGAACCGGATTTTTGACCTTCAAAAAACGACTTCAATACGTCCACTGTATTACATGCCGAGCAATCAAATGTCGAAAAAAACTAGATCGTTAAGGAAAAATAAGAAAGAGGTAGAAGAAGAAAATAGAATGGCTACACAGAATCTCACAATCGCAGCGGAACAATATATAATAGATAACAATTGGTCATTATACAAAAAGAACTATAATTATTATTTATACATTACATCATCAGAGTACAACACATCAATATCAAAATACCGAACAGTTATAATAACCTGTCCTCACAAAGCTGAATATACAACATACAATACACAACGGAATAAAATCATATACGTGTAATACGTCTTCGTCATCCAGCCCGTCTCCTGAGCTCCATAGCATCCTATCCTACATCTGTAATACTCGGTTTGACCCGAGCATTATAATAAAATATAACACCTGAGTCGATCGAAAAACCAACTTGAGAAAACACATTTAATTTGAATTATTAAAGTTATCAAAATCCTTTTGAAAAACAAAGGTATCTCGCAAGACCACGTGACAAATAAACACGATGGGTATTTACCTTATGATAACCAAAACATTTTATATCAAATCGTCTGATATTATAATAGTGTGTAAGTACAAATAGTTATTCAAATAGTTGAAATTGTTACATTAAATAAATTTCAGCATACTAGGCTCTACAACCAAAATAGTAAAGGTACGTATTGGAGAATGGATTTCATACGAATGACTAGGCACTGGGGTATCACCTGTCATGGTACACATCTAAAAAAATGCACCGAAGACCACGCCGGGATGCCCTGCAACACAAGACCGGACTATCCCTAACTTGGATAGACCGAATAAGCTATCACCTCGAGTGTTCCCACCTTTTCTAAGCTCCTTCCATGTATCGTAGTAATAATATCTGAGGATACCTAGAAAGGTGATAAACACACCATAATTGGGTGCGACCCACTTAGCCTTGCTGCATCTCCCCTGCTTTTCAGTCATCCCCGGTTGATGAGGCTAGAGGCTACGATTACCTTTTTAAAGAATTTTCACTTATAATTCTAATTGTCCTCCAATGACAATCTACTGATAGCATTCATCCATACAAGTCCACTCTGAATCCGAACGGAACCGAAGGCACATTCCTACTACATCCATTTTGGAATCATCCTTGGGATTATTAGCGATTAGCCTTGTACTTCACTACACCATCTTCGACCCCATGCTCTTGTCTTCATTTCGAAAATATATGTCGAGTGGTTTTCGGATAACTTATCTGATCCCCGTCTCTCCGAAACAACATTCGATATTTTTCGGTAAACTCAATCTTGGTTCTCTAGGAAATAGTCAGAGGAAAATAAGATCTGAGATCACCTCCTAAGCCTTTGTGGATGGATTTCCTTATCATCGTCCTAGAAGAACGAAACGAGTTTATATTTACAGTATAATTCCTCGAACGGTAACTGAACCATATAATTCTTGTGTTTCTCCTAGATATTTCCAAAGTTATATTTTGGGTCCAGATTTGATAGTCGGTTCTTTAACTATCAAATAAACAATCATTCAGCCAAATATTTTCTTTCCACCGAAAACACTAAATCTCCTTTTAATTTAATTTTAATAAATTTAATCTCTTTATCCAAATATATACTTATCTTGCCGAATTTGGTATGTTCACAAACTATCCTTTTCATAAATATTTGAAAACCCTTTTTAAAATAATATGGAAAGTACCACTGCGGTATCAACCATGGATTCACAGCTCAATGGTTACGTCTCTATCTCAAAGAAATCCTAAACTCAACTGCAGGCACTCACTGCCTCCGATTTCGCCATGAAAGTATACCATTATTTACCGAAAACTTTATTAAATATTTTTTTTTCAAAATAGTACTTATAAAATTTCCTATATAAATTTCTAAGTTAATTTTAGGAAAATACCTTTTAAAATAAAAGTTATCATATAATATATTAATATTGAACAATTTATCTTTTAAAATAATATACTGATCAATTCTAATTCAATTAACTAAATATCAACCCATTATAAACTACTTAATTAATATTTAAATATACTTTAAACAGTTTAAAACAACTAAATAATTAATTTTTTGAAATATTCTTAAAACATTTTTTAAATTACCTAGTTAATAATTGAAAATCATCCTTTTTAAAAAAAACTTAATTTCTTAGAAAAATATAATTTTCAATTCCAATATAACCAGTCTAACATTTATAAATCTCTCTCGATTTATCCCCAATTGATTTATGTCCCAATTTCGTAAATTCCCTTTGCACATTTATAAAAATAAATCTACCATTTACTTTTAAATCGATTTACCCATCTTCTTATAAATTCTCACCATGAATTTATAACTTCAATTGATCCAACGGTAATCACTTTACCTTATTTATAAACCTTGTTTATAAACCCCGTAGTCTCATTTATCATTTATAACGATTTCATCATACTTAATTAATTTAAATTCGATTTCTAAATTGAATTCCAATTTTTTAAATTAACTTCCCAAATAACCCAACTATATTCTAAAACTCAACTACATCCAGATTTTAAAGTCTTGTTTAAAATCTAGTATAACTATTTCACATTTTTTTTCGAATTCCCTTTTTATTTTTTTCAAACCATTTTAAATCTCAATTTTAAAATCTTTTTACACTTAAACATATATCGCTTAGGTTTTTATTATTTAAAATCCTTTTATTACATTATTCTAAAATCTCTATTTTCCATATTCCAAAATACCAAGTATGATTTTAAAATCAAACTATTTATTTTACCCAAATTCTTTTTTTAAATTAATCCAAATTTCACTTAAATATTTTACTTCCAATTTATTTTGATTTTCTTTTTAAGTTCAATATACATATGTATGGTATTTTAAAATACCAAAATCTAAACCAATAATACCATAGCATCCAATAAAATTCAAATTACACTATAATCTATCATAGATTATTCAAATAAAACATATATCACTATATATGAAAATCAAATTCAACATTTCTGAGGAATCCAGTTCGATCCCTGCAACCTGTTTTCCCGCATCCATAGATGTTAACACAATATAAAAATATCAATTCCACTTCGAGGCGGATATCATGGTATATAGGATCATTTGCTATTATGCAAGGAGCATAGAGTCTCATTCGCTATATATGCGGGAATATCAATCACTCCAATATATATATATATATATATATATATATATATATATATATAATATCACATTCAACTGACAAAAATATATCAATTCAACCAATCAATAATTTATTTTAACAATTTAAAATTAATTTCAATAATCCAAATTGAATGAGATTAACTCACTTTGATTTTCAGTTATCGCGGAGACGATCCGGTTTAGAACTAAAACCGGACGACTCCCGATTTTAGCCCAAATTTTCACTATCTCTAAATTTATCAAAACTAGTTTCATTTCAAAACTCTCGTCACCATGATCGCAATGCAAAAAGTCTTGTTCCAATTCGACCTCGCATGTAGAAGTTATGCATTTTATAAGTTTTCAAGATATTAAATTACAAAATTTACAATTCATTTTTTTTTAAACTCATACCCAAATTTCAAATTTGGCCTGCCTAACACCTTCTTCCCCAAACACCCTATACGCCATTTCCGTTGCACGACCCAACCCAGTTATGCACGTCCTCTAGTGATACGTGCAATTCCTTCAGGAGATTGAGTTTTGATTTCACCTACGGCCTCCTAGCATCAATCTACACCTGCCTAGCATCTTCCCTCCAACTCCAACGCCTCAGATGAAATTGTGATCCACTCGATCTTGTGCATGACCACGAGAACGTCGCAATCTCCAAACACGACTCTCGTCAAAACAAAAATAGACCATCACCCAGCTCTCGTCAAAACATGATTTTTAAAAATCATATGGGAATTTTTCATTGTGCATTCCATTCAATACGAATTTTTAAATGTAAACATTTTTTTACTGTTTCTTTTCAAACGTTCGGCTGTTATTAAAATAAAGAGGAGAAGGGAAACGTATTAGAAGAGGGAAGCGCATTTGAGAAGGGAAAGGTACAGTGATTTGAGGTGATAAAAAAATCTTGTCGACATAAATATATATAATTTAAATTCAAATCGTCTCGATTATGCAGCTTAAAATCTCAAACTCCTATCGAGGCATGTCGAGAGGCATGTCGATAGGCATTCGTAGCGTTATACTTCTATTTCAAACGCAATGGAAATGGTTTCGAGTCCTAATTCGATGGTATGGAGAAGATAGCTTTTTGGACCTAATTATTATATTGAATTTACGATATAAATTTCAACGCGTTTCTATCTCATACCACCAAACAATAACTCCATATGTTAGAAAATTTGAAATTTGATAATAATACACTATTATAGATCCAATGGAACTGGTACCGTCAAATTTGGGACTGTGTCCTAGAAGGTTATTTTTAAATGTCAATTTAAACGACATATTTTTAAAACTGAACAAATCACTTTTAAATTCAATTTAAAAAAATTTGTCATCTTAATTATTATTAGTATAAATTTTATAAACCTTTAATTATTTTCATCAAGCTTAAAACTCAAGATTCAATAATTTAATCAAATTTCAATTATTAAATATTATAATTAAATTATTTGATAAATAGTTATTTTTAAAATTCAAGCTAAAAATTAACTATTAAGTATTTAAAATCAGGTAAATATTCCAATTTCAAATAACCAAAATTCTGGGTCGTTACACTTTTATAGAGATTAGTAGTCGAGAGCCTCTCTCCAAGGGATAAAGTTAGAGTATGTTAAGATTTACAAATTTATCCTCCAAGCACTAACTGGTCGAGTATTATTATTTAATCTTAGGGTTGGTAGTTGAGAATTTATCATGTTGTGATATACTCATTTGGACGCATGGAGTCGAGAGTATTTATTATTACTCTCATGTACTCATTGGGAATCTAGGTCATAAGGTTCACGCCATTATGGAAAGCGCGTGACTAGGACCCGCCAGATAGGCTAGTGTCCATCCTAGCGGTCTTGATTGTGGGATCGCGCCACGGATCTGTGATGTCAATTTGATTATTTGAGGACGATGAGGTTGAGAGATACTACTTTCATTAGAGCCATTTCCCAAACGTCACTTAAGGACCAACAATCTATTATCAAGGGCAAGTTGGAGTCCCGTCCAATGCATAGCATAGTCTTGCAGAATATTTATGACATGCGATTTGATATAAGTGTCATGATTTTAAGAGTAACTAAGGGACTGTAGAAAATAGGCCACAGTCATTTGCGTTTAATAGAGAAGCGCTGTGGTATGTTAGTCTTCCTTCTAAATGACTTAGGTAGATCTATTATTTATGAGACATTGGATGTTATCACCTCCGTAGAGACGATGACTAGTTGACGTTAGAGACTGGCTACGTGCTCGTCGGACATTTGAGATAGCATAACACTACACCAGTTGCCTTCTGCCTTTCTATATGAAATTAGGGACTAACTGTGTGCTCGTCTTTCATTCTATCCTAGAGACTTTTGCTAAGAAATCTATTGATGTTATGCATATCTATATATCTCTTAGGGACATTCAGCTGAGAGTACTTTCTCTCGTCAGAACCCTTGATCGAGATAGTTTGTAATAACCGAAATTTTCATCCCTCGAAAATCAACACTAATACATCCTCATGCCATAAATCCAAGTGCCAAAAAGCCCTATTTTTAGGGAAAAGGAAAATAAAGATGGAACATAATCTGACATGAATGGAATAACATATATTATTTCAACAATAATCATTAGAGCGGAAAAAATTGAATAAAAAACTGAGTCTAACCTAGATTTAGCTTGGACAATTATAAAGCCTAGTCCTTACAAATGCTGAAAATTAAAAACAAATGCAATAGGAGCAGTGGATAATAGATTACGTCCATACATAGATGAAGATCTCCAAGTCGCCTTTGAAAACTCTAAGGGTCTTCAACTAAACCTTAAACTGTCCAGATCTGACCCGAGTATTAAAAATACTCGGATCATGCTTGATAAACCAGCATGAGATACTCAAACTTTTTAATATATAGAACATGTTTATGTCTATCAAAACCTTTGAAAAGAAGGGTATTTTATAAGATCATGCCGATACATAAAAATGGATGAGTTTTTAGCTTAATGTAACTAAAATACTTTATACCAAAAATCACTTTGATATTATTGTTACTGACATCAGTTTGAAAACACTTTCAAATAAATATATGTACAAAGAAAGTATCAATACATTAAATATGGTAATATATCCGGACTAGATCAACGGAATATATGATACCTAAAAGGGTAGCTAAAATGTTTGCAAAGCATTACAACTATCTTGGGACTACAATCAAAACCATAAATCTCGTATTTGGAGTTGGATTTCCAAAATGATAGGGAACTAGTGGCTATTTCCTTCGATCCATGTATAATAACTATAGTCCTCAAAAGCCTTATCGCTTTTTTCAAGCTAGCTACTTGGAACTGTACTTGCTACACTACCAATTTTCGAAGCCTCATCAATTTCACAAGCTAGATACTGTATTAAAATAAACGGGGCAACATATATATATATATATATATATATATATATATATATATATATATATCATTAAACTTGAAATTATTTAGAGATTAATTAGTAAATTTAAACGCAAGTACCTACCATTGTCTATAACTAATTCTTCCTACCAATATTCTTATCCAACAACACTAAACTTTTGTCAACTTCAACTAATCATGACCTACTTCATTCTTCCTTCCTAAGCTCCATAAAATCTGGCAGAGCTTCCGTAGTACTTCAAACTCCCTCTTATCTTCTTGGAATTAAACGGCGGCAGTTCTCTCCAATATTTTTACTCCAGAGCTCTACGATGTTGCTCCTTTATTCGTACATGGCTCAGCCTAGGCTAGGGTAGGCACGGGCATGCTTTTGGTTGGGTGGTTTTCTTGGCTTTGAGGGTGAGGAGATGTGGTTGTGAGAAATGGAGAGGTGGAGGAGGTGTTTGGTGATGATACGAGCTAGTATCTTTACATTGAAGTGGTATTTCTCCTTATAATTTTCGTATAGCTTCACTACTATAATATTTTATTTTCTAGAAGGCATGGAAGTCATTGAAGAAGCTTAAGAAAAGAGAAAAGAAGATGTAGAAATGTGTGAATGAAAGTGGAGATGGAGGTGGGTATTTATAGGAAAATTTTAAGAATAAATATCATAACTTGAACAAAAAAAATGCCCTTTCTTATCCATAAAGTAGACAATATTTTTCAAACCTTACCATCACCTTATTACATCATTTCTTTATGTCATAATCATGTAACGCTTAAGAAATGTAAAATGAAGATTTTGTTAGATTTTGATGTGGTTAGATTTGACTTTTATGAAAATATCTTCTTAAGTATCTTTTCCTAAATTAATTAAATATTTAGCTTAATTAATTCTTAGTTAATATAAGTGAGGTGTTTATTTCTTTGTTAATGTGTTTATATAATAATTATTCAAGTTACAAAACGTTTACACAAATTATAGCATCTTGAGATGTATTATAGGAATTTTAAGATGTAGGAATCAATATTTTTATGGTTTGAAGAAATATTAATTACATATAGAGGTTAAAATGAAAATTTGATCATGGAGCTAAGGAATTGAGTATATTGACTAAGAATGAATGAGAGAGCAAATACTAATGGTCAAATATTGAATTTATTATATAATAGAATAGATATGCTCAACTTTTTTTGTCTGATTAGCAACTTAAAAATCTGTGTTTGACGATTACCAACGCATATTTAATCTTTATTTTGTTGTCCCATATTTATTTGTGTTTATTTTTATGCATGTTCTGTGGACTATTAGCAACGCATGTTTAATCACATTTTTGAATGATTAGCAATGTAAAAATTCATGTTTTGTCATCCTAGATTAGTACAGATTTTTTATAACTTTTTTTACGTTCCTAATCAAGATCCATTTACGATTTGAATTCGTTTTTTGTCATCCCATGTAACCATAGATGAACCTCCATTTATATAGATATGCTCAGCGGTTTTTGACTGGGTCTGTAACTCTGTATAACCAACTTTAACTCAATTATAACCATACTAGGACAACTAGAATGTTGCAACCAAGATTATTTCATTGCAAAAGTTTATAAACGTGTTATAAAAGTCAAAAGAATTATATACGTATAATACTTTATCATATAATGTTTAAAGCAATGTTTTCATAACCGGACCGTGAATCAAACCATGAGGACTCAAGCTTCGAGGTTTCGAGGGTTCGACCGGTCGAACCGTCAAGAACCGCACATACATTTTTTTGAAAATTAATACATTTAGATGCAACGTATCAACCATAAGTATACAATAATTCAACATCTTCAATAAATATATACGATATTAATTCATAATCCATATATTAATTCAAATATGAAAAATTAAACAAAATTTATTACATTAGCTGCACTAATTACGAACATAAAACGGACGGAGATTTGAAAATACATTTTGAAACGAAGAAATTGCGCATATGAGAGGGTTCAACCGCGTTCAAATGAAGGATTCAACCGCCAATTCAAAGGTCGAACCAAGGTTCTTACATGAAGGAGGTTTGATTGAGTTCCCGGCGTTTGACCCCCACGGCTCGAGGTTATTCGTGGTTCAACCGCGATAGTGTCGGGTTATGAAAACTATAGTTTAAAGGGATTTTCCTTAATATTCAATGTATAAAACTCAGAATTTATAATATTAATGTTTGTATAAACTTCATATTAAAATAGATGTACTTCAATTTTTGAAATGAGCGTATGAAGAGTTTGAAGCACAAAAACCGATGTATATCACCTAAAATTCATTTCCTATTTTTTTTGTTAATTGTTCTTGGATGGTTGAGTATGATGTTGTTATAGGAAAGTTAAATTTTTGACATTTTAGGTTCGTAAGGTATTAACAAGAATTTTATAATGATGAATATGTAAAATATTTTTCTTTGTGAACTAAAAATAAAAGACGATATAAATCATCAAAATTTTAGTGAAAGGTTAAAAAATGATAAAATATCACATGAAACAAGTAGGATTTGTCCTCTCTTCAAGTGACTTTAATGATTAATGCTTAAGTGTGCTTATTTTGTAATGACACAATATATAAAATATTTACTTTATGAAAGCTTTTACTAAAATATTTACACCCCCTTTGATATTTTGAAACCGATAATGTGTTCATGATTTTTAATACACATTTTACAAGAATTTTGTACTTCATCCATCTTCTATGCATGCCAAAAAATATCAAATTTAATACAGCAATGTATCGGTGAAATTTTGGCGGCTTCATGGAAGAATGTGGTTGCTGATGTGCAAAAAGCCTTATTTGTTGATTTTATGGTCTATTGAGTAATGAGTTTTACCACTATTATTGATCTACAAAGTAGAATTTGATGATTAGTATTTTATAATCATTATGCACTATATACACCATTTGCTTCATTATGATTGAAAATCATTTCTACTTTTAAGGCAAAGATTTATTGTTTAGATCCAAAGGATGTCACCTTTTCTATGATGAGGGAGGCTTGGTGCCAAAAAGCTACAGCATGTTGTTCATGTATTGTTCATAAGATGAACGAACTGGAAATTAATAAGAAGGAAATACCACCATTTGTATTAGAGCATCAATGGAAAGGTTGGTTGGAGCATTGGAATCATCCAGACATAACAATAAAGTCTCGGAAGACATCATTTAGTCATAAGAACAATCCACTTTTGCATAATGTGGTTCAATTTCTATGGAGGAGACTGGGGAGAAGATGGTAATTTAGAAAATATTTAAACATATTGTATAGCAAATAATGAATAACATAATTATATTATATTACAGGCTAATGACAAAAATAAAGCGGTGACACCATTCAAGATATTTAGGGAGATTCATATCAAAAATAGTAATGAGATAACAACGGCGGATTATCCAATTACTCCCATTATTTTGAAGTGGGTCAACTCAACCGGCGAAGATTTTCAGATAAATTTACAGTAAATGATGTTCAGCCATATCATAATATTGGTGAAACGTTTAGTAATAATTTAATTCTATGTGATAGCTGATAGAGATCTGGTATCAGGATGATACTCGAATTTTTTGAATTAGCAGGCATATGCCTCCTTTGTTAATCCTTAACATGTTTCTGCTTCATTTACAGTAATAAATACTAATCAATATGAAATGCAACATATTTTCAAACACATTTTACGGTATATCTATTATTTAAAGACATCTCCCTCTAGATTTGAGATAGCAAGGAATAATAGGCAATGCGAAGTGTAGGAAGAAAACCAGTTTTAGGACATGAATTTTGAAAAACATTGATTTTTCGAAATACGTATCAAGTTGATTTTGAAAAAAGTAGTGCTAGGCAGAAAAGTAGATATAGACTCGTATTAAAAAGCAGTATACAGAGTGACATGAATTTTGAATAACATTGATTTTTTGAAAACTGAGTGATTTTTAAAAAACATCGATTTTGAAGAGAGTAGGAGCATGTAGCATGCCATGCATTGATTTTGAAAAACATTGATTTATTGAAAACTAAGTTGTAGAACATGTCTCAAGTGTGAAACTTGTTTGAAAACTGAGTAGCAACATGTTTTTTTGAAAACTCAGGCCATGCATGCAACAAATGCCTTCGTCTTGCCTGCTACATGCCTTTACAAGTTGCATAACATCAACATTTCTCAGTATGGATTTAACATTTCTACATTGGAAGTGGGTTGTCTCAAGTGTGAATTGGAACCTTTGTGAAGAAACACATATCAAGTTGCACAACTCCGCTAGCAATTCAGATTTAAAACTGAGTTGGCAGCTTAATTTTCAACTGAGTTGTGTGCAACTCAGTTTAAGAACTGAGTTGGCAACTCAGTGTTCAAACTGAGTTGGCAACTCAGTTGAAGTCAGATGCACAAAACTTAGTTGTGCATCTCAATTTTGAAAGTGAGTTGTGAATTGCAACTCGAATAAATTTTTTGGTTGATTGAATTTAAAATTTGATGACATTGTATATTTACAGGCTAGGTATCATATTGCATGTAACGAGCGATTGACCGCTGTTAGAGAAGAGAATGCCGAGGATGTGATGGAACTTCAACAAGAGCAACAAACGTTGATTTTTCATGCTTTGAGCCCATTAAATTGAAAGGGATGTGCATATCTTGGTGGTAACCTACCTAATGATGTAAGTAATTCCATGAATAATTGATTTCTTACTTAGTGCATAACTGATAATGTTGCATATCACTATATATGCGAAATTTCATGTTCTTGAAGTGTAATTTTTAAAGAAAAACATGTATTGTTAATTGTTGATTGGATCACATGCTTCCCAGTGATGAAGGATGCTAATGAGTGAAAGTATAACAACATAGGAATTAAAATCTAGGTTATGCCTTAATGGAGGAAATGTAACGTTTCGAGGCTCGAACAATGAAATTAAGTCTACAATCTGGGAGGAGCGTGAGACACATCATCGACAGATTACAGAAGAGCATGAGGTTAATTTGCAGTGTATTGAGGATGGACGTGATACTAAAACACATAAAAAGTTTGAGCTTAGTTGTGTAAGTTGTCGAAGAAAGATTGTCACATTCGGTCCTAATTGATTCATGGGATCATCTTATTATTTTGGGCTTGGTATGATTGATAAATTTTTGGTACGCATGTTGAAATTTAATGTATTGGAATGTATTTTGGTATGCACGTTGAAATTTATATATCGTGACTTGTATTTTTTTGGTTACTATTTGTATGATTTCCTTTTAGTTTATGTTAATCTTTTATCTATGCATTTATTAATACGCTCTTTTGGTATAGTTTTCGATGAAATTGTTCATGTAATATTCTAAAGTAATAAATATATTATATGATTGTTAGGACGAAACAAGAGAATAAATGAAACGATCTATAACCGCTATTTGTCATGGGCTTGTGACGGAGTATACAATGTATTATGCAAGTATTTTTATTTTCAAAAAATTTCACATGACAAATGCGTAGTTACTTTATGATTTTTGTATACTAAATTGCAGCGGATTTATGACAGAACAAATTATAACTAATTAAGTATTAAAAAAAAATCAAAGTTTTATCATTAGTTTGTAACGGATGAGCAATAAATTTTTATTACAGTTATTTTACCTTAGAGTTATAAAAAAATTAAATTTGTTACGCACTGTGCGAGGTCCATCACAAATTATGTTGATTTTGTGTTGTTATTTTATTTATGACGAATCTTCCACATGTGTTTTAGTAAGGGGACTATCTGTTATAAATCCATCACAGATTTAGGATTAGTGACAAATTTTTGATGGACTTTGCTGTTAGATTTTTCTTATAGTGTTTTCTATTTAAATAATAATTTTTTCCTTAGTGTAGTGTAAATAGAAAGAAAATATTATAAATTAAATCAGAACTCTAGGTCGAAATCAGGGGATTAGAGGTGTAACCAAATTGAGGTGTAGCTATATATATATATATATCTATGTGTGTTTGTGTTTGTATTTGTATGTATGTGTGTGTGTATCTGTGTGTGTGTTCATCTCTCTCTATACACACACATATATATACATACACACAACCGTGTGTATCTATATGTATATCAATACTGAAATTTTTTTTTTGAATTAGCTAGAGAACCAAGCATCGCTTGTAAACTCTAGGGAAGTATGTGCCTGCCAAACACATACTTCGGGTACTTGTTACAGGGTTGTCAGTTTCGGGGCTCGAACTCATGACGTTTGATCACGCAGTCCGGACCATCAACCAACTGCGCCAACCCTGTTGGCAATACTGAAAATATCATAACTAGAATATTAATTGTTTTATTAGAAGTCCTTCTAAAGCATAGCACAACCTTGTATTGAAATAAGAAACTAGGAAATTTTTGTTGTATGTTTAGTACAATCTTATAATGAATTAAGAAAATAAAAAGAAAAGTTATATAATTTTTAATTCGAGGACAATTAAAACAAGATTTGGTCATTTTTCACATGATAAAGTAATAATATATTAGTCACTTTTCGGTGATAATATTTTAAAAAGTTTACCATGATGAAACTTCATAGTTAATGGTGTTGATTTGATTTGATTTAATTGGATTGCTGAGTTTTGAGGCGGTTTGCAAAAGCGTGTCGGTGTGGCTTATTTATTTAATTAATTATGGCTTAAAATATTGAATTCATATCCATTGGTGAAAATTTATAATTATTGATATGTGTTGTGTTATATTAAAATTGTTTGGATATTTAAATATTTTAGATATGTTGTGCCTTGGTTTAACTGTTTATTATTGTATTATTTGATGTTTAATTATAATTAATTGTGGATTTGAATTGTGAACGTAATTAATTAAAATAAAATGGATGAAATTGTGCAATAATGATAAAATTAGATAAATGAATGAAAACTAAAATTATTTACAAATTTTGAGTGAAATTTGTAAAATAAATAGTGATTTAACAAATTAAACTGGAATTAAGGTAAGAAATGTAATAATGTTATTATTTATGAATTTCTACGGCAATTCATAAGTAATAAAGGTAAAGCTATTTTAAACTGAAATTCATAGGATATGTTTCCAAAGTTTTAGGTTAAATTATTATTATTTCGATGCAACTAACAATTAAAGGTGTTTTGAAGTTTATTATGGAATATTATTATTTTTGAAGTAAACGGTAATAAATTAGTTTTAGAAAATATTAAAGAGGTTTCGATATATATTATTACCTTGATGTAAAATAATAATTTTTTTTGAAAAGTAATTTGATGTAAATTACTATTTTTGATAGAAAATACAATGTTTAAGGATTTGAAGTAATAGAAGTATAATAAAGGATTTTGAAGTATATTACTACTTTAGAAGAAGTATTGTCCTTTAAAGATAAATAAAGCTAATTTTGTAATAAATAATAATAAATAATTTTATACTTAAAGAGAAAACAATGGTCATAAATATGATGTTTTGGATGGATGTAACATTAATTAATTATTTCACATAAATGGTTATATGACGATGAAATCGCATTTGGACGTATGCATAATATTTTGCTACTATTACTACGTTATGTGCAATTAATTATGGTTTTATTGTGTTGGTTCTTATATTATATAGTGATTTGATGTTTCTGTTATCAATATAGTGGGTTAGTGCACATTACAACAATTTGGCATTATGTTACTAATATGTTAGGTTAGTACACATTTGATAATTTAGGGTCGTGTTAATAATATATTAGGTTAATATACATTTGGTGATTTATTGTTTGTGTTACTAATATAGTGGGTTAGTACGCATTTGTTTAAATTATACTTTTACTGATGATATATTACTAATAGTCGATGATTAACACATATGTGAGTATATTTGTTGTTAGTTTAATTGACGTTTGGGGTTGACTTTGGGTGTTGTCAAACGTATGTGATTTTTAATGGATGAGTGTGTTATTACTGTTGTTATCCTCTATTTATTATGATTGATGATTATGACTTGTATGAATAGTGTTTCCTACTTGCATTGGTTGCAATGATGTATTGGTCCCCAAATGGGTACGTAGGTGTTGTTCTTTTATGTAATAACTCTCGAGCCTATCACCAGAGTGTATATGGTTATGCGTAGTTCAATATGGTTGATACTCTTTACCTATGTGTGTGTGCGTGTGCATGCGTGAGTGTGCATGCGCGCATGTGTATGTCTGTATGTGTGTACAGTTGTGAAGTTGCAGGTAGGAGTAAAGAAGAGAATAGAAATGTGGATGTAGGCTTTACTAGCTGATTTGGTATATTTCTTTATACCATTGTTATATCGTTTATGAGTTAGTGATAATCAATGTATTGAAATGTGAACTGAAGTGATTATCATGTAAAATAATTGTATTATTGAGTTAATGTACATTTATATTGATATTTTATTTTGCTGTGAGGTTTCCCTTTTTCCTTCTTAGTTTTGAAATTTTAAATTATAAAATAAAGATCCACTATTTTTAATATCGAAAATTAGTTGCAAGTGTATTTTATGGCGTTTATAATTGATTCCAGATGTTTAAAATAGCAGGATGTCACAAAAAAATTTGCTATGTACATCTATATTTACTTTCCAACCTACGTTCCCATGTATAACAAATAGAACATGCTAAAATCCATTTAGCTAAAAAATATTCTTCTTACATATTATCATCCGTATAAAATTTACATCCTTCATTTTAAGTTGTGTCACTGGCCTGCAATCTTGGGAAAAAAGTAACGAATATCTGATAATGACATACTCGGCCTAAAAGGCTTGTGAACTCCATCGCACTCTCTAGCCTCGCCTAATCCTAAAGCTTATCTAACTTTGTATGGCTAACTGAGGTGCCTACTTGAAACCAATGCATCAAAGAAATCCAACTTCAAACCACCAAAAATATCACACCAAAAAAATCATATTCAACCGGTGTTTCCTCAAGCACTGTAGCAATAATTTAAATGAATATGCGTGTTCATCCTTGATTCTTGAATTAACTGAGACATCGTAGAAAAACACAAGGACAAACTTATTTAGTTTCTCCTTGACACTTCATCAATTCATCCAAAATAATATTACCAACTAGTCAAAGAATCTTGTTGGGTCTAATATGTATTCAGTGATATACTCCCTCAGCCACTCACAATTAATGGAACCTAGAAGTATAATTCAACTATAAGAATATCTAATATCCACTAAGTTGGTCAAGCAACGCATCAATGCACTATAAGAGATACTTATTATTGCTTTGTTTAACTCACAGTAATTAACACAAGAGTAATGAGACCCATCCCTTTAGAGGTGAAGTTAACAAGCGTTACCTATAATAAATTTCTAGTTCGTATTAACTCCTTCCATTCAAGCTCTTCGGATTTGTTTATCATTTTGGCCTTCTCCTTAGCTATGTAGTTAAAATGCTCAATGGTTCCTTAGCGGTAGAGGTATAAAATATCATGGAAGGGATATACTGAGGGCGTAGTAAAAAAATAGAAATGTGTGAAAGACTATATCAGAGGCAAAGTCAAATGGATAATAATTTTTTATCAATCTTCTATCATTGGTGTAGAAAAGTGAAACAATTTTTACCCATATATAATGAAATCCAAGAATGTCTTAATCCAAGTAGTTCAAACTTCGGGACTAGAAATGGTATTCCAACTTATGGTGAGCATCTAGGCATTGAACTTAAACATGCTTAAGCTTTTTTACTAGGGATTACAAGAAAATAATGTAAATCATATATATATATATATATATATATATATATATATAGAGAGAGAGAGAGAGAGAGACACACACACACACCCCTAAAGTGGATACTAAAGTAACCTTATTTAGCGAATTTAGCGGTATATAACTGTGCTTTAATGGGCGCGTTAGTTTAGAGCATTAATTCGTAAAAGAGTAGCCTGCGTAGGGCACTAAGCGCTTTAGCTTAGCTTTATCTATCTAGGCTTCATCAGGGCTTTAGCTACATAGCTCCTTAACAGACATCATTCCAAATTGTTTTAGTGCAGACATTGTTTTTGGAACCAATTCGATACTAAATTTAACTTCCCCCTTTAGACGTTAATCGAACACCTCTTTGAAGACATTTAGGTACTCACATGCAATTAGAACATTCAAACCTCATCATAAGAAACTTCAAATGATTATTAAATTACTAATATCCAAGTTTGTCGTCCCACATAACACATCTTTAATAGTTGTTCGCACTCATCTCTCAATACAACCAATAAACTCACATAATCAAGTACGATCCTATTTTTAAAATACCTATAGATACCCAAAAAAATCCCAAAACTAATAAAATCAACCACAAGATAACCAAAAAATATATGACCATGAAATCAAACATACATCCAAACACAACTACTCAGAGTTTTCGAACCTCCAATCAAGTTCGTGGCTTTAAGAGAGCATATACTATTTTTAGTTCCAACTTTGCTACTATATCAAATGAACTAGATGCATCAACATCAAACAGACTCCTAATTATTAATCGTAAATAAGTATATCACCTTCAAAAATAGAATACCTAGAATCACTTCCACTTGCACCAACTCTCACCCTCGTTTGCTAGGATGACCACAACGACTGACCTTGGCTCACACTACCTTGATCTAGATAGTTTTTCTATATATTCCCTACTTCCCATGGCGTATCAACAGTTAGTTATAAATGTGGATAGAGCTACATATGCATCTGCATCCTTATCTTATGTCATTCTTCGATATCTTCATCCATGGATATAGATTGATATTGGATATTTATCATATCCACCAATTAATAAATATAAAAATAAAAATAAAATCTTTTGGTTTAACATAATTTTATTTCCAGTTCTATTTATTTATAAGAGTATGAAAATAAATAACTATGACAATAATAGATAGTTTTAAGTAGTTAATATGCACATATAATATAAACTATTTACTTTATAAAACAATAAATACATATCATTCATTATACAAAAATATGCATAACATAGACAATAATCTTAACAAAAAATGAATAATATAATTTTCGGATGCGAATGCCTTCGTATTTGCGTCCGTATCAATTATTCTGAATATCAGATATTTTTTAAATACAAATGCAGATGAATTTTGGATTATTCGAGTATCTATGGACAAGCTTACTCCCATGTCTAAAGAAATGTATTGCGAACTTCTCTACCTAAATACAAGTAGATGCACAATTGCATATTTAACAACCTTAAGTACTTAACATGTTTCTTATTCAATTTATTCCTCAGCACTAGCTTACTGTCCTTCTTCATCTCACCCTTTAGAAACTTATCCATACACCTCTTCCATTAAGGCTTGAAGCGAAACCCTTCCAATATGGCTCTGGTATGTTCCTCTTGCTATGAATAATAACTTTATCTCTAGTGCTCTTCCTAATAGGGGTGAGAAAATAATTGGTTTGGTTTGAAATCAATCACAAATCTTGAAAACAAAATAATCATTCAGGAAACATAAATCAAATCGAACCAAAACAATATTTTTAAAAACAAAATCAACCAAACCGATAATATTTTGTTTGGTTGGTCTATTTGATTTTTCTTAAAATGAATTAGATTTCTAGTTGTTGATATAATATAAGATTAAAATAATTAACTGAGTCCATATGATGCAAACATTTTGAAAAATATACTTCCCTTCTCAAAGTATTAAATATTGTTATGAAATATTGTAAATAACAGCGGTGCCAAAAATAATTTTATCATTTTAAAATAATTTGATTTTTAAATTTGGTTTAAGTAGTTGGTTTAGTTTTCAAATATTGAAAATCAAATCGGACAAATAAACCAAAGAAATATAAAAATAAAACCAAAACCAACCAATTGACTAAGAAAACCGAACAAAACCGATCAAACGTAATTGGTTTTATTCGGTTTTAACTAATGAATGTTCACCCCTACTTCCCTCCCAACGAAGGAAAAGAACAAGCACTTTATCAATATATTTTCTTCGATATGTGATAATATTATCATGCTCAACTCCTCTTAAAGACCAAACGCAAACTTCTCATCCTTCTTCATGGAAGTAATAGTCAAAGTCAAAACATAACTAACAAAGCATGAAATCTGTTTACATATGCTAATACTTACATTTTTCCCCGCTTTCGCTTGAAATATGTCTGGAAAATTGTAGACTTCTCTATTTAAGGCATAAAATGGTTCTCAAACTTCACTTTGAAATCATCCAAAGTAATATCTACTTCGAGCATAATGGGTACAATATGTTCCCAACAACCAAATGCAGCTCCTTCAAACTCTTAAAAGCTAACCACCTGCAACATTCCACTGTTATTCTCATACCATTAACTACCATTTCATAGATTTTAACCCATGATAAAACATTCATAATGGACTCAATATGAGAGAAATGCTCACCATCATAACTCGAACATAATGGTCAATTGAGCTAACTCCTTGTCCTCTTAATTCAATTGCTTCACTAGCATCTACCAAATAGCAATAATAAGATTTTGAAGTATCGCTCCAAGTCCCACACTAGAAACTTTAGCTATCCTACTTTCTTATCATCTTTCACTATTCATGCTTATTCCAATTTTCCCTTGCATATTCTCTATCCTACTCAACTTACACTTATCTAGAAGACTATAAGAACATTAGTCAGGATAACATGAAAAAAAGAAGAATGAATGAGGAGATGCAATACTAAATAAAAATAGTAATATGTATAATCGTAGTTTAGGAGTTAAGATCCTATGTTAACGATAATGTATAATCGAGTGTATATGGTGATATGTATTATGACTTGTTTTATATACGCTTTGCATGATTGTATATGGCATATGTATGATGCATATGATGTATGTATTTTCACTATGATTCAAAGTTCTCTTATATCAATGATGTTTTAATAGGATATTTATGGTGTGTTCCTATATTTCTGTAGTGAAGTGTTATCAACGTTGAGAATAAGAAAAATCATGAATTGGAAAAACGTGTAAATAGGAAGATGAGATTATAATAGTGGATAGTGTGAGACATCAATGTGTTTTATGGGTTATTTATGCTACATCGCGTACTATAGTGATAGATTGTATGTAGTCTCGGATGAGGATGTTGTTGAGAGTGAATAGTGAAATCCCACGAGATGCTCGAGCCATTAACATAATTACCAAGTAATATATGCATGATGCGAAGGAATAGAAGGCCAATCACATGAATTTGAGCATTGGGCGTGTTAGATATTGTAATTGCTTTGGATGAGTTATATTGTGACAATATATATGTGCACATAATTGGTGTTGTTAATGTATGCCATGTATTTATATGTACATGTGTATGTGCACGCCTCTATGTGTGTGTATAGTCACACACTGTATGATTGATTTACACTTTGTTTTTGCACATGATTTATGTATTGATTTCATACTTATATATTATATAATCATATTTGGTGTGATGAATACGATTGATTTGGAAGTGTGTTATGTTTGATATTTCATTGAGGCGATTGTGATGCTCCACCTCTATACTTACATTAGCCAATGACACTACGGTGTAATACCATTGACTAGCACAAAAAATAAGACTGTTGAGGAGTGACCATCCATGTAGTTGCTTTGTGCGAGTACTGATATGCCAGATAAAATATCATACATAAATTTGACATATTGAATACAAACTCAAAGCTACTACACAGTGGTTACGTGGTCTTTGAAAACAAATATAAAATATGCATAACACAAATCAGTCACAGATATTCATATTACTGAGGCAGAAACAGATATGAATATAACATATAAAAGTGTAAATCAAAGTAGTGGTCATGTAAGATCCACTACATCACAAAAGAATAGGTACAAGTGCTAGACAAAAGTATATGTATATGTCAAGGATTCTCTATCTCGAATGTATAAAAGCATAAACTACTAAGCTAAGTAGTTAGCCAAAAGTCAGATGACGGACCTTGATATGGACTCAAGTAGAAGCACCTGAAATACCTCGGTCTAACCCAAGTATTATTTAAGAAGAAAATAATAAACGGATCAGTCTAGCTATAAATATCATATAAAATGAGATAGGATAAGAGATATGATAAAAAAGTATGATAGCAATAATGCCATACCGTGACAAGTATACACTAGATAACAACAAAAATCATACAATATCTCGAATATTCTCAAATAACCAAAAGAATACCATATTCTTTAACATATTCACCAAACCACAAATATCGATAAAACTTATCAATGTAAATCAAAAAAATTGGTGAAACACAAATTCCAGAAATCATCAATTAGAAATCCATAAAATAAAAAGGGGGAGGCCTATCGCAAACGGGAGCATGAAAACACACCAACACGTACATCACGAACGGAGTGTTATTCTATGGTCCCTAACCATCAATTTTGAGCCGAGGCTCCACAAACGGCTCGGAGACCATGGGTCTCTACCCCACCAATTCTAAGTCGAAACTCCACAAACAGGGTTTAATCCCCACACAAACAAAGAGACATCGCACATCGGTAATCTAAATCACAAAATGATCATCATTGATCGACAAGTGTAAATTACACTAAACTAGTGAATAACTGAGTTTAGCTTCTTATCCCATAACTATTGGCTTCACTTAAATGTTTACGAACAAATTGTAGATTGTCACTCGAAAATTGTCACGGAATTTCAGTCAAACAAGTCCAAGAATTAACCGACAAATTAAACACAAACGTTCATACCACTTGTTTTGCAAAGTCGTTTAATTAGATTTCTCATATGAATGAGGTAAAGGTTTGTATATACTAATAGATTGGAAAATGGTTTTAAAAATGAGATTTGTATTAAAAATTATGTTGAAATCGTTTTTGTGAAAGAGTTTGAGTATTTACTACTTGTATAAAACCTTTATAATTTAAAGTGATAAGCCACAGAAATGATTGTAAAAATAATCTAGCACAAAAATCCACATTCGACGACATGAATTAAAACCATAAAAATCGATATCAAATCCATCAAATGGATATTCCCAAAAACCCAGAAAAGAAGTCATCAGAGTCCATAATAAATGAAAAAACTAACCGAATAAAAAAATCGATTAAAATTGAAAATCCACTCAAAAACAACCAAAATAGGCAAAATTGAATAGTTTCAGGCATCTGAAATTACCAACCATACGTCTGAACCACTGACCAGACATCTGAATCCCCTAATCAGACGTCTAGATTTTGTCTCTGCCTTTTTTCTTTTTCTAGAGACCTCTTCCAGACGTTTGGATTTTCAACCAGACATCTGGATTTTCGTCTAGTAGCCTAGCCCAAAAAGGGCAAAAATCCAAACTGAAAGCGATCGAACGAGCGATGGATGCTAAGGATTTATGGCAGTCGATAACCCATCCCTATAGGCTCTTCAATACGCCACAAATAACATGTTTAAACATCCAAGATAGAACCTTTAAAAAAATTTACTTCAAAACACCAAAATTGGAAAATTCACCAAATCAACTCAAATCAAAAGCAAATGGACCTGAATAGATATTAGGAATTCATACCTAACAACAACGAAAGTTATAGATAGATGTGAGTTCAAAAACTCACCTTTAAAACTTAAAGACAACAAATGAAAGGCTTTAAAACAAAGCAAGACCAATTCCTGTTCAACGCACCTCTAGAATCTTCAATCTATTATCAAAAGTGAAGTTTTCCTAATTTAGGGTTTAGGAATTTTTGAAAATTGAAGAGAGATTGAGATGGAGAAGATGAAGAGGATGCTTACCTAAGCTTCTCTTTGATTTTAAAGCAAGAACTTGAATTTCCTAAGAGGACTAAGCTTAGAATTTTAATTTTTCTTCCTTTCCCTCATTTTTACTTTAGCTTGAGAGTGTTAGGAAATGAAAATAAATGAAGAGGAGAGGAGGTGGAGTTAGAGTATTATGTTGGGTTAATGGGCTGAAACCCAAAGCCCAATAGAACAATAGAAAAAATCTAGTCAACTCTAAACATATCGATGTTTATACTTAAAAAAGTCACAAATGCCATTTTGGACTCAGTGGAAGCAGTCTTTAGTCCTAATTCGACTGGTTGCAAAAAGTAGCATTTCGGACTAATTCGACTAACGATATTATATTTAAATAAAATATTTAAATATACACTCATAAAATATGCGGGTTGTTACAGACTCCCTTCCTTAAGGCAATTGCATCCTTGCAATATTTAAGATGAAAATAAAGAGTAACAACCATAAAAGCTTATCAACACAAAAGAAATTTGAAATAAGAAGTTCACCTCGAAGAGCACGAGAGAGTAAGTCCGAATGTGTTCGCTCGATGAATTCTCTGGATACCTAAGAATAATCCTTGGGATTTGAGGATCATTGAACTTTCACAAGCGGGACAACTTTATTTCGAAGGCGTTTAACCTCTGTGGCAATGATATGAATAGAATGTTGCTCATAAGTCAAATTAGGAGAAACTTCAATTTCTTCAACAACACTCGGGTTAAGAATAGAATTGGAATCCCTAAGGCATTTCCGTAGTTGAGAGACGTGGAAACGTCATGAATAGTAGAAAATTGAGCCATAATAAAGGCGATATGCCATGGAACCAATATGTTCGGTGATGGGAAATGGACCAACATATCGAGATGCTAGTTTTCCCGATCGACTGAAACGCACAATGCCCTTCATAGGTGAAACACGAATAAACGCCAAATCTCCCATGGAAAATTTCAAAGTCCTTCTTCGGTTGTCGGCATAGGATTTTTGTCTACTTTGGGCTTCTTTCGTTCTATGACGAATAAGGTCAATCTTTTCCGTGGAATCACAAATAAAATCTGGACCTAAAACCAGCTTCTCACCGGCCTCAAGCCAGCAAGAAGGAGATCGGCATGGCCTTCCGTAGAGTGCCTCGAAATGTGACATAATTGGAAGCTATTATTGCAGGAAAACTCAACATGAGTAATGTGATCATCCCAACTTCCACCAAAATCAAGATCATATGCACGAAGAAGATCTTCAAGAGTTTGATTTACATGCTCAGTTTGTCCGTCGGACTGAGGTTGAAAAGCGATGCAAAAATTAAGCTTCGTTCCCAAAGCTTTTTGAAGTCTCTTTCAAAATTCACTAGTAAAAAATGGATCACGATCGCTAACAATAGAAGTAGGAACTCCATGCAATTTAACAATTTCTCTAACATAGAATTTAGCTAAAAGGGGTACGGTGCGATTAGACTGAATGAGAATAAAATGGGCAGATTTTGTAAGTCTATCAACAATCACCCATAAACTGTCATGACCAGAACGAGAATGGGAAAGACCATCTATAAAGTCCATGGAGACTTGATGCCACTTCCAAACTGGAATGTTCAAAGGTTGTAATAATCCACCGGGCCTTTGATGCTCAGCTTTTACAAGTTGGCAAGTCATACAATGCTTAATAAAGCTAGTAATATAAGATTTCATTCCATCCCAATAATAATGTCGCTTCATATCCGCGTACATTTTACTACTACCAAGATGAATGGTACATTTAGAACGATGAGAATCTTCCAAAATGTCTTTACGAAGATCACTAATTTTTGGCATGATAAGTCTACCAAATTTTCGAATGTCGCCACGAGCATCAATTTCAAAGTCTTTCTAACCATCAATATTTCAATCCCTACCACTTTGGCTAAGACAAGCCAATTCGGGATCATGCTTTTGAGCATCAAGAATGCGATCTAAAAGAGATGGATGAGCCTTAAGGCTACATAGGACGAGAGATGAACATGAATCGGATTCATAATCTCGAATTTCACAAGTAGACAAAGTCTCGAGATTATTCCATTTGGATATCATCATAGAAACAACCACTTATTGTTCACGACTAAGGGCATCGGCAACACGATTTCCCTTCCCGGGAGTATAAAGAATATCAAGATCATAAGATGCAAGAAACTCGAGCTAACATTGTTGATGCAAATTAAGTTCCTTTGAGAAAATAAATATTTTAAAGATTTATGATCGGTGTAGAGAACAATTTCTCTTCTAAAAGATAATGACGCCAAATTCTAAGGGTGAAGACAATGGTCGCGAGCTCTAAATCATGAGTGGCATATCTAGTCTCGGCACGCTTTAATTGTCTAGAAGTATACGCGATTACACATTCCCTTTGCATGAGAACGGCACCCAAACCAGCACGACTAGCATCGGTATAAACAATAAAGTCTTGGTTCCCTTTGGGAATCACAAGAATAAGAGCATCGGAAAGGACTTCTTTTAATTTCTGAAAAGAAGCTTCACATTTGTTTGAACAAATGTAATTAACTCCCTTCTTTGTCAAACTAGCAAGAGGCACGAAAATTTTAGAAAGGTCTTTTATGAACCGACGGTAATAGCCCGCCAATCCAAGGAAACTACGAATTTTCGTCACATTCTCTGGTTTCTTTCAATTTTGAATCCCTTCAATCTTTGAAGGATCTACGGAAATTCTGGATTCAGAAATGATATGTCCGATAAATTTCACACAAGATTGTGAAAAGTGGCATTTAGAAAATGTTGCTTTCAATTGATTGCTCCTAAGAGTTTCCAACACAATCCGAAGTTGTTTTTCATGCTCTTCCTCGGTTTTAGAATAAATAAGAATATCATCTATAAAGATGAGAAAAAATCGATCAAGGAATTCTTTGAAAGCTTGATTCATAAGGTCAACTAAATAAGTTGGAGCACTCGTAAACCAAATGGCATAAAAAGAAATTCATAAGATCCATAACGAGTACGGAACGATGTCAAAGGAATGCTATCCTCTGTAATATGAAGCTGATGAAAACCGGTTTGTAACATTCCCGGATTTTAACTAAGAATAAATTGACAATTAATTAAAATTTTGAAATAAATTGTGCAATTTATTTGAATTTTCCTGAATAAAATAAGATGTGTAGTTGTTTGTTCAAATATATGTGTATAATTGATTTTAAAAAAAATTGGATTTATAACACTAAGATAAATATTTTTAAATAATTTGGAATTAAGTATGGATTAATTGAGAATTTCTTTGAATATTTGGAAATGAATATGTATATGATTTAATTGGATTTTCCAAATTTAATAAAATGTATGTTTATCTATTTATATAAATGGATTTTTATAAGATAATTTGAATTTGATTTGAATATAGGAAGTTGAATATATGATTTATATGAAAGATATATTTTGAAATTAATGTATATAGATAAATATTTATTTAATTGTATAATAGTTTCAATTTAAATAAGATTTGACAAAAATGGTTGTAAAGCTAAAGTGAAAATATAAAGAGTTTTAAAATGAATATAGTTAGTATATATGTAAAAGCTTTATTATGTATATATTCTTTTGGAAGTAATAAGTACAAAGCATAAACATGTACAAAACATAACTAAGTATAGTTGTTAAATATATAAGAGTTTAAACATAATACATTTCCTTTTATGTTTGTTGGTATATATAAATATAAATACAAAGTATATATGTATTTAAACTAAATAAAATAAGTAAGGGTCTTAAACACAATTTGAATCATAAAAGACATTTGTAAAATTATTTATGCAAGCAAATAACAAGTGTCAATACCAATTACAAGTGGCATTTAATTCTCTTAAATTTTTATTAACATGCATTAAAAGAAGAAAACCAGCCTGTTTTCAAAAAACCAGGAAAATCAAAGTACCTCAGACCTGAAACAAATCAGGTTACAAATCCAAACCTACCTCATGTTTTCAACTTGAAAACAAAATCTTCAAACTTAAACCTGAAATTAAAAAATTCGGTCAAAACAAAAATCAAGGAAAATTCAAGGGCTTCAAACCTAAAGTTGTTAATCATATCAGATCTGGAAACAAGAAAAAAAATCATCAGATCAAAAGAAAGCTGTTTTCAAAATCTTCAAAACTGGAAGAAAAAAAAAATCAAAGCAAAGATGGCAACAATCAAGCTTCAGGTCGAATACAACTTCCAGATCAAGCATGCAAGAATTCAGCAAAGCAAATCCGGCTTGGATTCAAATCAAAATGTTAAATTCTAGATTTTCAAACTTGAAAGCACCCCCGGTTCTTTGTTCTTTCCAAACATTAAGGTGAGCAAACTAATTTCTAAAAAAAACTCAAATTTGTTTCAATTTTGGTTTGTTTGTGATGAGTGTTTGTTGAAAGTTATGGAATATGTTTGAATATGAAAGTGCCTGAGGTAGTTTGATAGACATACTTATCTCTGTTTTAGATATACAGGTTTCATACCTGTTTAAAAAATAAAAGTATAAAAATATCCAATATCTCTTCATATAATAAATGTTAGATCATGATATTTGAAGGAAATTCGTTCATATTGATCTAGTGATATTTCTAAAAATATTTATTAGTAAAA
This sequence comes from Allium cepa, assembly GCA_030765085.1. Taxonomy (NCBI): domain Eukaryota; kingdom Viridiplantae; phylum Streptophyta; class Magnoliopsida; order Asparagales; family Amaryllidaceae; genus Allium; species Allium cepa. The sequence continues at coordinate 893,066,280 of CM060928.1, read as the reverse complement.
TAAGTAAGCAATTTCACTAGAAAAATAAAATAAAGTGGAAATTGTTCAAGTCAGTGAAAATCAATCGTCTGAAATTTGAGTTTTGAGTATATTAACCAATTTGAATTCAAATATGATGTTTTTTGATAACGTTATCTGGATTTTTGAGTATGTGGGTTGCGAGAATTTATGGGGTGTTCAAAATTAGATTTTTTGTCAAAATCTGATGATTGCGAGGTTCTGAAACATTGGGGTAGTGGTTGGAGGAAGGTCATCGGAGGGTGGTTGAGGGAAAAATGGTCGTTGAGTTGTTCGAAGGCTGTGTTGGTTGAACGGGAACGAAATAGGGTTTAAAGTGCCTGAGGAGTCGCCGTTGTAATCGGGTCGATCTCATCACCGCGGGTTGATCGAAATAGTCTGCTCCAGTAGGAATTCGTGTGTATGGAGGTGACGAAATTTTGGTTTAAATGCAGTAGATGATCGCGGATGGGTCATCGTGGGCGAAGCGATTTCGTCGGAGGCGTTGGGTTACAAGGAGAGGTTGATTGGCTTGATTTCGTTTGGCGATGAAATCATCGAAGCTGAGATGTCAAGGTGGCTACTGATGTCATTAGCGATATGAGGGAGGTGTTATCGATGACCAGATCATCGCCAGTCGATTGTGCACGTGCACGCATGGTTGCACGTACCTGTGGTTGTTCGAACAATTGAAGGAGATGATGTTCATCGGGTTTGGTTTGAAGGATCTTGCTAAAATACTCGAAGCTATGGGATGTGAGGGAGACTCAGGTTGATCTCGTGTTTTTTTAGTCTGGCTCGAGTTATTTGAAAATACAATAGTTTATTTTTTTTGTTAAAGAAAATGATTAACAAAGTGTTAAACAATGTAATGTTAAAAAGTAGGTTTTAACGAACAAAAGAAGGTAAACAAAGTTTGAAGTGATTTAATCCATATAACCTTTGTTTTAAAATTTATTTTAAATAAACTTAATTTTTATAATTAAGTGAACAATTGTGAAAATGAAATGTTTTCAAATTATTTATTCAACTTAAGAGTTTTAAGTTAAATTTTAGATTTTATGATGTTTTATTCCCAAAAGTTATTAAATGAAGATTTTATTATAATTAAAATAATAAGGATAAATGGTCTATATTTTAATTGATTTAAAATCTTAAGTAATTAAAGATTAATTATTTAATAACGGAAGGTTAATGGGCTAATAATAATTAATTAAGGTAATTAATTAATCAAGGTAATTCATTTGAGGATAATTAATTAATATAGGGTGAATTAGTTGAGGATAATCACTTATTGTGATTAATTTAGAACGATTAGGTAAATGATAATTAATTAAGGAATGTAATTAACTAAATAAAGAATAATTAGGGGTTAATTATTTAATGATTAAAAGTTAATCGATTTAATGATTAATTAAGGATAGTTAATTAATAATTTTAAGGTTAATTAATCCATGATTAGAGGATAATTGATCAAAAATGGTTTGTAATTAATTAATTATTAATTAACCATGATTAGAAATTCATTCATAGACAAATGATTTGATTTAAATAAATCAGATAACTAATTTATCTTATGTATGGATGTTTGGATTCTATTGGATGCTTTGAATTGTGCGATATACCTGATATGTGATGCTCTGTTTTGATTTAAGCCGTGTTTAATGTAATTTATTTATCTGGGATGAATGTAATTATTATCTATCATAAATCCGTGATCTGTGAATGAAAGATAAGCGTTATAGTTTATACCGCTTATTAACTACATTTCTATGTGTGAATCTGTAATGATGGATGATGTAGTTGCACTATTGTGTGTAAAACCACTAGACCACACTATACACACACAAATATGGATTGCACAGGGAAATCGGTTAAGTCATAGATTTTTGAAATGGTTTTTAAAGCTGAACTTTGAATCCAAATGATTTTGGAAATGAAATTGGGTTGAATTTGAGAAGGCATTTGAAAAGGAGTTTGGAAGATAAAAGTTATTTTTGAATAACTTGATTAAGCTTTGAAATTTAGATAATTTAATTTGAATTTAAAATCAAGATTTGAAATTGAATTCTATGTTTGAAAATTATGGTTTAAAAGATTATACAAGTTATAAATGTGTTTGTATGAGTTTTAAACCATTTTAAAAGCATTATTTTGGAAATTTAAGTTTAACCCGAGTTTGAAAGACTTTAACTTGTGCAAATATAATCGGATTTTTCGAAAATGAAAACTATTTGTTTTCAAATAATAATAGCTTTCATAAAAAGAAAGGATTTCCAAATTGTGTTGAAAGGATTCAAATTTGAATTGAAATAGTATTGAAAGCTATGAATTAATCTTTGTGGAAAATTGTTGAACCTTGTTTTGAAATTGAAAAGGATCTTAAAGGTACATCTTTTATACAAAAGATTTGAAATGAAATTGTTTTGAAAGCTATAAAGGAATCTTTGTGAGACATTTGTGAACTTTGTTTCCAAACAAAAGAGGATCTCAAAGATAGATCTTTTGTTTAAATATTGTAAATGAATCTTTGCGAAAGATTGGTGAACTTTGTGAAATGAATCTTTTTGTTTAAAAGATTTGAAATTGTAATTTGTTTGAACCATTTGAAAGAAAAGTTTGGGTTTTAAGTTGTGACTTAACTAAAATCCCAATATCCATATGTTTTTTTTAAATATTGCGCTCATTATTCGGTTCAGCCGGGAGAGGACCCTGTGTCATATAACCCATTCCGAATAATGATACAACGATATTGATAGCAATTGAAGACTTGTGATGTCCCAGAAATTTAGGCAATAATCATTTAATAATTTCATTAATAATTATTTTAAAATGTGAAATATTGATTTAATGATTTAATTCGAACAGAAATTTTCTTTTGAAAATTAATAATTATTTAGTTTATTTAATGATATTCTTTTCAAAGTTAAAAATATTTAAGTAATAAATTTATCTTTCTATGCTGATTTCAAAATATTTTATTTATAATGTATAAATGTTTATACATTGTAAATACAGGATTTGGTTTTAATTTTAATTTATATTAAATAAAGGAAATTTTCTAATTACTATATAAATGTATAATTTGTAAATTGACTTAAATTAATTTAAATTAGTATTGTAAACCTTTTAAAAGTTTGTTTTAAAGATCTATCTTATAATTTTCATTGAAATGAAAGTAAGTATTTATTTGATTATAAGAATAAATATAGTTTAATTTTGTTTTATAATAAAAGTTTGTTTTGTTTTATTTTAAAATTATGTTTTTCTTTTGAAATAAGATTTAATTCATTCTTGTTAAAGTATAACATTTGATTTAAAAACTCTTGAATAAAATCTAATTCAACATTTCTTTCTCTTCTTAAAATCTTTTCTTTTGAAATTTAGTTTCATAAAGAATATTATTTTGAAAAATAATTAAACAAACACTTAAAATGTATAATTTTATAAAGAAGTTTATATGTTATTATTTAAGATTAATGTTAATAAAACATTTAAAACTTGCTAAAATAAGTTTGAAATGGTTTAAGATAAATTCAAATACATTTATAAATTTAGAATTTTCTTTTAAATATTGAAATGCACATGTGTTAGCTTTTAAACTATGAAGAAGACACTTGTAAAAAATTGAGATAATAAGATAACAAGTGGCAAACTAATTCATTCTTGGATTTTATTCTTTTAAATAAGAAATAAAACAAATGTTTTTATTGTTTGTTCAAACCTTTTTCTCAATTGAAAATCTGAGAATCAAATTTCAGTAAATCAAAAACCTCAAACAAATGCAAATCAAAATCTGCAAACCAAATTTCAATCAAAATCTGCAAATTTATCTTCAAATCTGCAAAATCCAAATTCAAAAATCTTTAAATCTGGAAGAAATCCTCAACTTCAACATCAATTTGCAAGTTCAACTATACCTGATTCAACTAACAAATCTGCATACAAATTCAAATCAAAACACCAAAAAAGGGAGATCAAATCTATTCCTGGAATGTAAAAATGCATCTGGGTTTGTCTCTGCTTCTTCAATTATAAAGTGAGTAAGCTTCTTATTTAAAAACAGTTTATAAACCTGAGATGAAATCTGTTGCATATGTAGAAATATAGTGTTAATGCATGCTTAATTTTAATGTGTGAATATAAGTATGGCATGACTGTAAAATTCTATATGCTTTGAAACTGGTAAGTAAACAATTTATATAAAAGCTTTAGCTTGATTATTCTTGCTGCATATGATTGATATATGAATTATAGTTATGATAGTTGCTTACCTAAATGTAAATAATGCCCTTCTGTTTATAAATATAAATCAGTTAAGAAGCATGTTTGTATATATTAATAAGTATCCTCTGTTTGTTTTACAGTTAAGAATTTATCTTCTCTTCCTTAAACCTTTTACAGTTTATATTATTTAGACAAAGTATGCTTGGATTATTAAGATTTAAGTTTTAAATCAAGTATATTATGTTTAAATTTTATCTGGAAATTTAGAAAATAGTGAAAGACTCAAGAACATATAAAATTCAAAAGTGATGATTCTCGTATTCACCTATATAATCTGGATTGCTATCGAAAGCTAGGAATTTTAATGGTTAAATCATAATTTTAAAATTCATATTGAATGGGATCTTTGGGTTTGATCAGAAAAGGGGTTTTGAACCTTTTCTGATGGTCGAAGAAATCAGAGGGGATGCGTTTTCTACCGAAGGTGGTTTATGAGTAGGAGAGCAGGGGAAAAATGCTTGAAGGATTTTTCGGCTAACGAGGTGATGGCGAATTGTTGTAGTAGGGTTTTAGGACCTGTGTTCGTTACCTTTGTTCTTGAGGGTAGTGATGCATCACCAAAACGACGGAGTGCATCAGACTGGTAGTAAAGGCTTCAGGGATGGTCGGAGTACGTTGGGCCGTGGTTACACTTTTTTCGCTGGTCAGCAGCGTCTAATCGAGATGGATTTTGGGGGATCGGTGAGTTCTAGGTGAGGGTATTATAGCTTGTTTTCGAGTTTAGGTTTCGTGGTGATTTTGGGTGGTCGAAACCGTCTCAGGGGAGGCTCAGTGACGTATTGTTGATGGCGTCGATGGTCAGAGATTGGTGGCGGCAGTGTACATGTGCACGCGTGTACCAGTGATTCTGGTCTGGGTTTTACGGTTTTGGGAAGAACGTTATGGCCAGGGGATTTGCATGTTTTATCTCGTGTTTGACACGAGGAAGATGAAGTGGAGAGTTTGGGTTTTTGATGCTTGGAGTTTCGTGAGGATTGACTCGAGCCTGCCTCGGAAATTTGTTGATTGAGCAGTTGTTTTGTTTCGAGCTTTTAATTTGTTCAGGTTTTTAACTTTTATGATTTCAAATTTTAAGGGCAAAGCAAGTTTGAATAAAGATTTAACCTATTTTAAAATGTATAAAATATTTGGGTTTAGAAAATAATGTTTAAACAAATATAAGTTTCAAGTATGAATTTTAAAAAATTCAAAACTTTGTTTTAAAATAGTTTGGTTATATTAAAACTTAAACAATAATTAGTCCATAATGTTTTCAAACAAATAATTATTGAAATTTCAATATGATTAAGGTAAAATAGTATTTAACTTTAATAAGTTAAGGATGATTTTGTATGAACCAAATCCAAGTTTTAAAATTTAATTTAATGTAAAATGAAAGTTATGGGTTAATTGTAATAAATGATTTATCTTAATCATGTTTTATTAACTAAAGAAATTAAAGTATAATTACTTAATTAGCTAGAATGGTTAATTTGGGTAATTAAATTAAGACAAATTAATTTGAAAAATTAATTGACTGTAATTAGTTTCTTAATTAAAAATTGATTTATCAAAATTAATTAATTAAGAAATGATTAGGTAGTAAGGAATAAAGAGGTTAATTACTTAATGTCAAGAAGATTATAAAGGTAATTGCTTAATAAAGTAATTTAAGTAATTAATTTCTCAGTGGAATTAATTAAGTTAATATGGTTAGTTTTAGTTAATTAATTAAGTTTAATTAATTAAGAGGATTACTTAATGATGGGATTAAGTATAATTAATTGTTAAAGTAATTAAGGAATTAATTACTTATTGTAATTTATTTTGATATGTGATTTATTTGAGTTAATTAATTTAGTTTAATTAATTTAAATAAATCATCTAATGATTTTTATGAGAATAATTACTTAATGTAATTAGTGGAGCAGGATTACTTAGAGAAGTAATAATGATAATTACTGGAATGTAATTAGTAATTTGGTTAATTACTTGTGTAATTAATTAAGAAATTAATTAATGATTAATTATTGGTTAATTAATTTATAAATAAGTAATTAAAGATAGTTAATCACTAAATTGAATATTAATCAATGTGATTAATAATTAGATTAATTACTAAATGTAATTTAATTTTAATTAAGTAATTTATTTAAATATTAGAGATCATTAATTATTATAATTAATGATGTAATTAAGGATTGTTTAATTAAGTAATAATTAAATAAGTGATTAATTAATTGTAATTAATTAAGGACAAATATAATTAATTAATTAATGAATAAATGAGTAATTAAATGTTAATTACTTATGAATAAGGTTAATTAATTTGTGAAATTAATTAAAGACTAATTACTTATTGTAATTGGTGAATGATTAATCAAAAATATTTAATCAAGTTAAATACTTATTGAATGATTAATTAACTGGGTTAATTAGTTATTGAATATTAAGCAGGATTTATAGAAGTGTTAATTAATTTAATTTATTTTAAATTAATTAGAGATAACGGTAATTAATTTAATTCATTTTAAATTAATTATAATTGATGATTAAATCATTGCTTATGGATGTTATTGATTGAATGGTTGTGATCTCAGTAATGAGATGAGTCGTATCTGTATGATATGAATGCTTGGTTTAAGTATGATGGTTTGTGATGGATTATTTGGTTGTGATGATTATCTGTTTATGGATGATACAGATTATCTATTTATGATATGAATGTGATTATCTATTGTTAGATGTAGTTTATCTATCTCTGTGAAATAGATAATAATGAAATGAGTTAATTTTTTGAAACCCTTAAGTACAACTTGGACATTAAGATGGCGTTTGGTTTCGGTGAGACCAGGATCGTGTTTCCAAATTCGGATATCCGAAAACCACATCGATTCCAATTAAACGTTAGGTCGTTAATCCAAGCGGAGCAAGTGAAGACTCGAGGTGTAAGGGCTATACGTCAGTATAACTCTGTGGGTGATTCCGTAATGAGTTTGACGGAATAGTACTTATAGATTCGAGATGGTGATTTAGAGTGCAAGGGTTATCGTCGTTAACTCTGAGGGTGAATCCAATACGTGTAATGAGATAATGCTTTCGGTTTCGTTCGAACCCGGAACGAACTTGTATGGATTGAATGCTTTCAGAACATCGTCAGGTGGACGGTGAGCATTCTAAGATTTGATATGTCCTATAAAGGTAATCGCAACCTCAAGCCTCATCAACCGGGAATGGCTAAAACAGGGGAGGTGTAGCAAAGCTTCGTGGGTAGCCCCCACTGGAGAGCAAGATTTACTCCTGTCTAGAGATCCCTTTATATTCGGCTGTGTGGCAGTTGGTGACGACCAATCTGCGGGGTGGTCTTGTTCGGGACTGTTCAGTAAGGAATGGTCCCGGCTTTGTGTTGCAGGGGAGTTAGGGTGGCTCCTCGGTACGGTGATCTAGGCCACGTACTGTGACGGGCGGTACCCCAGTAGCCCTTCCATTGATGGAATCCATAATCCTATAAGTGCCTGTACGGTTTTGATTGTGCCCAACTATGTTGGAACGTGAGATGTAAGCATTCCAGCTATTTCTGTATTTTATTTTGAAATCCCTAGACACTATTATAATATCACTGGATTTCCTATCAAATGTTTTGGTTAGCGTAAGGTAAAAACTTTTCCATGTTTATGTGTGGGAAGTCTTACGTGATACCTTTTGTTTTCAAAGGATTTTCTAAAGTTAAGCAACTTTTGTCCCCGTTTACTCACACCAGACCCCTGTCTGACCTGAGTATTTATTTTCTGTTTTATTAAACTCTTGGGTACTCATATTATGTATGAGTAGTCAAGTGATTCAGGATTGCTTTGACAAGTTCTGGAGGAGATAATGGAGCAGGAGGCTTCAGCGTGTAGATATATATAGTGGTTCCGCTGTGTTTGTGTTGTGTCTGTTCTCTCTGATATATTTCAATTGTAAATGCTAGACTGATGTTTATTACTGTCTAGTTTGTATTGTATTAGCTGTATAACTCCGATGTATATGATACTATGTAAAGTTTTATGTGATATATTATAATTTATTCGATTCCGCTGTGAGATTATGATGTTGCCTGTTCTTTCTTCCCTTTCTCTTCTCTTTTCTATCCCTTTCTTTCTTCTTAGCGATGCGACTTCCTAGAGTTTGGAAGTTGGGTCGCTACAAGACCGTTGGTGAAGACCGGGTATTTTCGAGAACGATTGGATAACCTGTCGAATGTCTCTACACTAAGTCGCGCCGGTATAGAGATCTCCATATGTGATGGGGAGTACGATCGGGATAGTGAATGCACGAGTTTTCAAGGGCTTCTTTGGAAGTGCCTTCGGTTCTGTTCAAACCTGGAATAGACTTGTATGGATATGTGTTTGACATTACACCTTGAGAGGTAAAGCTAGTTTCTATCAAATACATTTCTGTTTGGTGGCGGAGAATTTATTCTCTTAGCTTAACACCCTTCTCTGAGACGTACGAGCTTCGAGGTTATGTAGTTGATGGTTACTAGTGATACATTCCCAATTTGGTAATGTGGCATTTGAAGTGCTGCTGATCATTTGTTGATCAAAGCATGACTTTGTGAAAAAGTGTAGCTTTGTGGACGTGACTTTGTCGAGCCTCACAGCCCGGTAATGGTCGAAACAGGAATCGTGTCAGCATGGTTATTTTGGGGTAGCTAGTATAACCATTTCCTTCTGGATAAAAAGTAGTATCATGGTATGGAGCCTAGATATTTACTTATGTTGATTTTGAAAGTGGTATCATGGTATGGAGCCCGGATACTTTACTGTGTGGCTGTTGGTGTCGAGGCCTCGGATAAAGGTCGGTAACGACCGGGAGATGGCATACTCGTGTCAGTTGTTACCTAGTTACAGAGGTAACCCGGCCTTGTGTAGCAGAGATCCGATTAGGTTCTCGGGGGAGTCCCTCCAGAGGCGTTCCATTTTGTGTGGGAAGTTCCTTTGCCTGACCATTTGTTGGAAATCCAATCATCCAATACGCGCCCTTTACGATTGCAGTTGTATAACCTGCCACATCAGGTGGTAGCTATAGTAGGCATAGTATAACGGTACTTATGCTGGCGAAGATTAATATTATACTTTCAAAATGTTTTCCACTATGCACTAGTAATAATATCAAAATGATTTTCGCGTATCAAGCATTTCTGACTATCATAAGGAGAAATCTCCTCCAAGTGTGCACTTGCATTGTGTATGTGGTGGGAGGCCTTATGGCAATTTCATTTCCAAAAAACATTACGGATTTCAAATTTTAAAAAAATCTTTTGTTGTTCGTTTTAAAGATAAAAACCGTTTTTGTTTGCTCATACCAGTCTCATGACTGACCTGGAGTTTATTGTTCCCTTCCTAAACTCTGGGTGCCCACAATTTTCTACACGGGCAGTCTAGAGTTGGGTTTTTCAGATAGTCAAATAGTAGGAGTAGATTCGATATCTTTAAAGCCTTTGGATCTTGGCGATCACATTTGCTTCATTCTGGAGTCGTCTAGTTTGTTTATTGCATCGTGATGATGGTTCGAGCTATCTTTAGTTTGGAGATGGAGTTGCAGTTGCATTATGGAGTTGGATTCTTTTGGAGATGTATTCTATTGAAGATATTCTTTCCGCCGTGTCTTGTATCTCTGATAGTATTGATATCTATTGTATCATTCTATTGTATTCATTGTTGTATCAGATATTGTATATCAATGATATTATTCATTTCTTCCGCTGTGTTGTTGTACTTAATGTGTTATAAGCTCCGGCGAGCCAGATTCAACGTTTGAATCTGCGGCATTCGAGTACAAGTGAAGTATGGGTGTCGATTTTCAAAGGTCGAGCCAGGATCGTTTCACGATTGCAAAGTCTAACTGTGAAAAGACTTTAGCACCGCTAAATTGATCAAATAAATCATTATTCCGAGGTAAGGGACGTTTATTCTTGATGGTTAGATCATTAAGCTTGTAGTAGTCAATGCAAAGCCTAAGTGTACCATCGGATTTCTTCACAAAAATAGCTGAAGCTCCCTAAGGAGAGGAACTAGAACGAATAAATTGCTACACTTCCAATTCAGATAATTGTTTACGCATCTCCTCATTTTCCTTATTATACATACAATAAGGAGGATGAGTGATAGGTAGAGCTCCAGGGATTAAATTAATTTTGAACTCAATTGCTCGCTTAGGGGGTAATCCTAAAACGGGCTCCAATATGTAGGAAAATTCACGAACAACGTGAATGAGGAAAATGACATCTTTCTCATCATCATCATCATCATCATGATGGTTTAGAGAATATAACAATGCGACCGGATTAGAATCTAAATTTTTAAGAACAATAGAAATCTGCTTAACAGATTGAGGGTATCGAAGATATATAGTCCGCTCAGGACATTGGACGTGGGCTTCATAACGGTTAAGCCAATCCATTTTCAAAATCATTCCGAAGTCTAAGTAGCATACAACATGAAAATCGGCTCGGAAAGAATAATCACATAAAACAATCTCGACATCTTTGAAAAATAAACTGAGTGTTGCGGATCTATCAACCGGATTCGCAATTCTCAGTGAAATCATCAAGCACATAACACATAAAGACAAAGTATCAACAAATTCCTTTGATCTAAAAGAGTCGGATGCACCGTGTTAAAAAGAACTCGAATGGGATGATCACGAAACAAAATAATGCCATCAAGGATAGAATGAGAAATACCTTGATCAAGAGAAGTGTTATTAGGGGCTTGCACAACATTTAGCTTTCCCTCATTCTTTCTTTGAAGTTTGGGACATGAAGATATATAATGACCCGAACTTATGCAATATTGGCAAGTAAGGGGCTTCGGACACTTATTTGTATAATGGTCCTTAGAACCACAATTGTAGCACTCTCCACGACTAGAAGTAGGATTCTTTGCTACCAAAGTTGCTTGCTTCCCTTTCTTGTTGGGATGAGGACCTTTTAACTTAATATGCCTCTTCTTATTATTGTTGAAGTTCTGTTTGGCACCCACAACTTCAACATTACTTTCTTTATCGGCCTCTTCAAGTCAAAGAGAGATATCAACAAGCTGATCGAAAGAAACTTCTAATTTTAGAAATAATGCCTTTTCGAGTTTCTTATTCAACCCATAAATAAATCTCTGATTTTTCTTCAATGGGATATTAATATACTTGACCCCATGATTAGAGAGAGATTCAAAAGATGCGGCATAGTCTGTCACAGAAGATTCACCTTGAACAAGGTCAATAAAGCATCTGGCTAAAGTTACCTTTTCAACTTCCGGCACAAATTTCAACTCGAATCTTTCCCGAAATTTCTCCCATGTAAGATCCGCTTCGATAATCTCAGAAATCAAAAGCTCATACCAATCTAATGCTCTTTCTTGGAGCATGCTAGAAGCCACTTGGACTCGATGTAGATCTACAAGATTCATGCGTGAAAAGATGCGATCGCATGTTCTAAGCCAAGCTAGGACTTCTATAACGCTTTTGAAACCCTTAAATGGCCTTGCACCCAAATTGGTATAATCACTACACAAGCATGCAAACCTGGATTTAGGGTGAGTAGGCTCAAAAATAGGTCCAGCAGCTTGAGCATTCTTTACAAGATCCAAAAGCTGTTGGGCAGACATTAATACTCCGTCCTAAGGAGTAGCACTGGATTACCGATGCTGGGACGGCCAGGTCTAACTATTTCTCTTCTTTAAGAAAGAAAGAAAGAAGAGAAAAAAGTTTATTCTCAGAATGAATATCAAACAAACTTGATTGATAAAACAAGGCATCATAAAGAATATAGGATAGAATGGGTCCAATGCCACGAATTAAATCCTAAGGCATGATTCCTAAGAAAGATGTAGGACGATGATCCTTGCTATAATATTCTATGTTGTTCCGATGTTTGGCTCTGATACCAAGCTCTGACGCCACACCTCTATACTCACATTAGCCAAGGACACTACAGGGTAATGCCATCGACTAGCACAAAGAATAAGGCTGTTGAGGAGCGATCATCCGTTTAATTACTTTATGCGAATATCGATATGCCAGATAAAATATCATAATAAATTTGACATATGAAATACAAACTCAAAGCTACTACACAGTGGCTATGTGGTCTTCAAAAACAAATATAAAATATGCATAACAAAAATCAGTAACAAATATTCATACCAATAAGGCGGAAACAGATATGAATATAACATATAAAAGTGTACATCAAAGCAGTGGTCATGTAAGATCCATTACATCACAAAAGAATAGATACAAGTGCTAGACCAAAGAATATGTATACATCAAGGAGTCTCTATCTCGAATGTATAAAAGAAAAAACTACTAAGCTAAGTAGTTAGCCAAAAGTCAGATGACGGACCCTGATAAAAAGTCAAGTAGAAGCACCTGAAATACCTCGGTCTGACCCGAGTATTATTTAAGAAGAAAATAATAAACGGATCAGTCTAGCTATAAACATCATATAAAATGAGATAGGATAAGAGATATGACAAAAACGTATGATAAAAATAATGCCATAATATGACAAGTATACATTAGATAACCACAAAAATCATAAAATATCTCGAATATTCTCAAACACCAAAAAGAATGTCATATTTTTTAACATGTTCACCAAACCACAAATATTGATAAAATCTATCAATGTAAATCACAACAATTGTTGAAACACAAATTCTAGAAATCATCAATTAGAAATCCAAAAAGCACAAAGGAGGAGGCCTATCACAAACGAGAGCATGAAAACTCACCAACACGTGCATCACGAACGGAACGCTATTCCATGGTCGCTAACCATCAATTTTGAGCCGAGGCTCCAAAAATGGCCCGAAGACAATGGGTCGTTACCCCAATTTTAGCCGAAACTCCACAAACGAGGATTAATCCCCACACAAACAAAGAGACATCGCACATCGCTCGTCTAAATCACAAAATGATCATCATTGATCGACAAGTGTAAATTACACTAAGCTAATGAATAAATGAGTTTACCTTCATGTCCCATAACCACTAGCTTAACTTAAATATTTACGAACAAATTGTAGATTTTCATTCAAAAATTGTCACGGAATTTCAATCGAACAAGTCCTAGAATTAAACGACGAAGTAAACGCAAGCGTTTCATACCACTTGTTTTGCTAAGTCATTTAATTAGATTTCTCACACGAATGAGGTAAAGGTTTGTATATACTAATAGATTGGAAAACGGTTTCAAAAATGAGATTTGTATTAAAAATAGTGTTGAAATCGTTTTTGTGAAAGAGTTTGAGTAATTATTACTAGTATAAAAACCTTTATATTTTAAAGTGACAGGCCACAGAAATGATTGTAAAAACAATCTATCACAAAAATCCACATTCGACGACGTGAATTAAAACAATAAAAATCGATATCAAATCCATCAAATGGATATTCCTAAAAATCCAGAAAAGAAGTCGTCAATGTCGATAATAAATGATAACAACTAACTAATTAACAAAAATCGATTAAAATTGAAAATCCACTAAAAACAGCCAAATAGGCAAAATTAAACAGTTCCAGACGTTTGAAATTACCAACCGGACGTCTGAACTACTAACCAGGCGTTTGAATCCCCTAACCAGACGTCTGGATTTTGTCTCTGCCTTTTTTTTCGTTTTCCAGGAACCTCTTCCAAATGTCTAGATTTTTCAACTAGATGTCTAGATTTTCAACCAGACGTCTGGATTTTTATCGATGCGTCTAAATTTTCCTGCTAGGCAAAAATCACCCTAGCCCAAAAAGGGAAAAAATCCAAACCGAAAGCGATCAAAAGAGTGATAGATGCTAAGGATTTTTGTCAATCGACAACCCAGCCCTATGGACTCTTCGACACGCCACAAATAAGATGTTCAAACATCCAATATAGGATCTCTAAAGATTTTGACTTCAAAACACCAAAATTAGAAGATTCACCAAATCAATTCTGTTCAAAACCAAATGAACATGAATAGATGTTAGGAATTCATACCTAACAACAATGAAAGTTATAGAGGGTTCAAAAACTCACCTTTAAAACTCAAAGCCAACGAATGAGAGGCTTTAAAACAAAGCAAGACCAATTTCTCTTCAATACACCTCTACAATCATCAATTTATTATCAAAGGTGAAGCTTTTCCTAAGTTAGGGTTTAGGAATTTCTGAAAATTTGAAGAGAGGTTGAGATGGAGAAGATAAAGAGGATTCTTACCTAAGCTTCTCTTTGATTTTAGAGCAAGAACTTGAAATTCCTAAGAGAACTAGGGCTTAGGAATTTTAATTTCCCTTTCTTTCCACCATTTTTACTTTAGCTTGAGAGTTTTAGGAAATAAAATAATGAAGAGGAGAGGGGTGAAGTTAGGGTATTATGTTGGGTTAATGGGCTGAAACCCAAACCCAAAGCCCAATAGAAAAATAGCAAAATTTTAGTCAACTCCAAACATATCGATGTTTATACTCAAAAAGGTCGCAGATGCCATTTTGGACTCAATGAAAGTAGTCTCGAGTCCTAATTCGACTGTTTGCAAAAGGTAGCATTTCGGACTTAAATCCGACTAATGATGCTATATTTAAATATTTATATTTAAATAAAATATTTAAATATACAATCGTAAAAGATGTGGGTTGTTACAGCAATGTAGTTTATATATGCCCATTTAATGATGAGGCATATTTTACATGTCATAACCACATGCTTAATAGGTTGTACTCGCGAATTCACCACAAGAAATTTGTGGATTTACCTATACCAAATGATGTAGGCAAGGCATATGTAACTACAAGACCTACACAAAACAAAATGATGTAGGCAAGTCATATGTAACTTCAAGACCTACACAGCGCTTGCACCATTAGCAGCATGGGTAAAACTCGTGTGCGAAATGATTCCTATGTTCAAATTTCTAGTTTAAATGCAATACATAACTATAGACAATTTCCACTTAAAATAATATCCAGTCATTCAAGTCTACCTTAACCAAAAATAATCCCAAATTTCAAAGCTTGTAAAATACAAGTATATAAAATTCAGCATACGTAAGTGAAATCAACCCTTGAAAGAATGATTTCGTCACTAGGATTCATGTTAGGCTTGGAGTAATTGTAAAATGTTGATGCTGTAATACGACTTAGCCAAAAAAAACCTTCATAAACATTCAATGGACCACTCATCCAGCCCCATCCCTCAAAATGCCTTGTTCATCTTCTTCTCCATCATGGGATCGTCCAGATCTCAATAAAGGGCTAGAAGAAATTTGGATATGAAGGTGCCGTCCATGATGAGATCAAACCCCACTTCATGAGTATGTTGCGGTGTTGTCGTATGGGCGAATAAGGGTAAAGCGGTGGTGGCCGGTGAAGATGACGATGCGGTAGGCCCGAGCGAGGGAGATGGGGGAGTTGAGGCAGGGGAGGATAGTTTATGTGATGGAGGAGAAGTAGTTATGGTGGAGTTGTTATGAATTTTGATTATGATTTCGGGTGATCTATGGAGTGAGGATTGTTTTGGATTTTAATTTTGACTTTATATGCCTCTAATCTTTATAACATAAAAAATTAGCAACTATTTGAATGTTAATATCAACTATACTAGTAGCGGTAATTTATGGAGCTGCCACGGTGAGCTGCAATGTTGAGATTGGATTGTGTTATTTCAATTGAATTTAATTCGAAAATTAAAAGTAGAGAGGGATCTAAATGGTCACAAGGACGTAGAAAGAGTGAAAAAAAATTCTACGTCTTTCCCATGCCTTTTCAAGTCTATCCCACGCCTTAGTATGTACTTTCGAACATGGATAGTGTCGTATCTATATCCATATCCGAAGTCATTTTCGAATATCGGATATCCATATCCGCGGATGCAGACGGATATAGGATCTTCTTCGATCATTTCACAACCAATAAATAGAAAATTTTCATTTATTATAAATCTATTTTTGTACTAAATAAAAAAATAGTAGGTACGCTAAGAAAAAATAATTTTAATCGGTAAAATTTAATTTTTATATATAAATATTTTTTATACCTAGATAAAATAGGAAACAGCGATCATTTTATGTACTAAAATACATGAAAAATTACTATAATCTTGATAAAAACCGAACGGAAAATTATCAGATACGATAATATCCATATCCATATCCGTTCTTTGGATATTGAATAATTTTCATATTTTGGATACGAATACGGATGGATTTTGGATTTTTGGGTACTCTTGACAGCTCTACCTATGCCCCTTCAAATAACTTAGGAAAGTAGGAAATCCTATGCCTTTCTACGACTTGAAAAATATAAAGGTCGTAGAGAATGCATCGGAGATTTCTATGAATTTCCTACGCCCAACCTTTTGTCATAGGAATTGCGTAGGAAATTCCCTTATTTTAGACTATCGCTATTAGAGTTTATTCAAAAGGGACGATAGACAAGTGTGACGACCCACCTTTTTGGATGGCTTAAATCGACAATAAACCACACATTCCTAACTCAAACCATTCAAAAGGGAGGATTGTTAGTGGGGTTTAATAAGAAAATAAGAGGAAAGGAAGGAAACAAAAAAAGAATCTCGCAGCAGAATGATAAAATATAATAATCAAATAAACAGTTTATTAAGCTGCTTTATAATATACATTCGATTACTAAATTTACAATATAATCGGAGTACAATCAAAAACATACCAAAATGATGCTGTGGAATAATACTTTTAATATAATGTACCAAACTCCATCTTCATCCTCTAGAAATAATGTCTCCAAACACTAAAAACCTCAGGATGGCCTCAACGTAATGAAAAGACAAAACACTCGAGTCAGAGCTAAAAGTTCTTATGTAAGTTAAATCAACATCAAATAAATATGATTGTGATAGCTTCAGAGATGTTTACAAATTTTACATCTCCTACCGGTGTATACGTGCGTGCAATAACTTAAGAGATGTTACAGGATTTTACATCCCCTTAGGATCCGTTAAACAATCTCTATGTAGTAAGATACACTATATATGTAATGTCTAATCAGTAAGTAAATATTTTTCTTAGCATTAAGGCTTTACATTGATCCCCTTAACACATTTTGAAGCAGGTAGTCTATGCAGGTCCTGGAACAAAACCAGTAATGTCGGTAGCCAGTGAGTCCCCGATAGGTACCATACTTAAAAAAAATCGTAGTTGCCATGAATAAAGATAAAGAGTATGACAAGGCACGTGAGGCAATGCCAAGGTATGATACTATCAGTTCGGGTCACAGGGCTGGTGGTAACGCATTGTAGCTACGACCGCACACCGTGTCCAACACCCTCAAAATCAAATTAAATCAAGGTGCACTGATCGAGCCAACATCAATATAGTAATACGAAGATATGTGTCCGCTAGGGGTAGTTATCCCACTTGGCCCTAACAAGCCATCCTGTTTTAGTCATTTCAAATTGGCACAAGAGCTGGGGTCATCCATCATCGTTCTCTTTCTTCAAATCCAGCAATCGTTCACCAATTTCGATGACTTCATTCTAGATCATCCACCACGTACACAGTAGTTAAAATGGTTCCAATATTAACAGTGAGTATGCTAATGAGAGGACCCGGTCTCTTTAACAACCAAACGTCATTTTTCACACCGATTGGCTTTTACGTTTCAAAATCGGTTTATATTTGATATCAAAATATCAAATTCAATTCAAAATATCCTTCATTTCTAAATCATCATATTTACCCAAAATATGTCATTTTCTCTTGAAAATGCCATTTCAAGTTACAATTTATGTTATAACCTCATTTAACCACATTCGCATTTAAATCAACGATTTAAATATAAACATCTCAACCTTGCATGGTTTGAAAATTTAGAAAATAGTTTAAATAGTTTAATATAAAAAAGTTTGAGTATTGAAAATAGTTTATATAGTAAAATACTTTGAAAAATCAAAATAATTCGAATATTAAAAAAATAGATTTTAAACAGTTTATATTAAAATAATTTATTTTTGAAAATAATACCAAATCAAATAGTTTCTTTTCATTTCCACCAATCTAGAACCCATGTTCAAATTATAAATCAACAAAACTCAATTTCCAATCTTTCAATGTAAATGACTCAATTTCAATTTAGTTTCAAATCCACTCGATTTCAATTTTGATTCGAAATAACTTCACTTTTTGAAAACATTAATTTTTAGCTTTAAATTCAATTCCAATTTTAATTTACTTATTTAAATCACTTAAATCAAATTAACCTCATAGTTCAACTTTTAAGATACAAATCCTAAAAATAATTAAAATTTCAGAACTAAAGTCATATGTTTATAATTTCACATTTCCAATTCGATTCTTTAAAACAATTTATTTTAACCCATTTCAATTTCACATTTCAAAGCTCGAAGTAGAAATAATTCAATTTATATAAATCCACAATTTATTTACTTTGGAACAATGTCATTTAATCAAAATCCAAATTCAAGATTTTTAAAACCATTGAGTTTAACAAATCCAACGTCCATATATAATTTTCTACCCTATGGTCATGTGATTAGTTAATTTAATTCTAATTACATTGACGGATATATATCATTTCAACCCAAAATTAAATGATATAGGTATATATCATTTCAACCTACAAGTGCCACCTACAAGTGCTACCTACAAGTGTCATCACCGTGATCTGACCACGTCATGCCAGTCCTAGGCCCATGCCGCAGCCCCACATGGCTACGTGGCCAACTCCGAACACCACCACCATCAGTTCGTCGCCGCCTTTTATTGCTAATTCTAGCGATTTTGGTAACTTGTAACCCAAAATAATACCATAGATCTACTCTGTTGATCGCCCTCTACATGCCTATACCACCCCATCGACGATCCGCCATTAAATCCAAAATCCTAGCAATGGACGGTTGAGAATGATCGTTGATTTATGGACAAACAGAGCCTCAAAAAATGAATTGCAGAGAGATATTGCATTCGTCGAGAGCTTTCCAACGATATATAATTTGATATGGTTTGAAGAGTCTGAATTTTCAATTTGATTTTGAATTTGCAATTAGGGTTTGAGATGTCTGCCATTGAGAAGGGGAATGTAATGGAACATATAGATATAACTGAATGTATAGGCAATGAAAATAAGAAGCTGCTAGGGTTTACAACATATCGAATTTGGTTGAAAGAATAACAACTACCCAAAAAGCCCGTTTCATTCCCAAAACGAAAATAGATCATCCAATATATCTAAATATATGTTTTCGACATTTTTAAACTCAATGGAACTAGTTTCAAACCCTAATTCCATTAAATACAGAATTTATCTTTTAAAATCAGATTCTATTCATTTAAATTTATTAACCGATTTCCACGCGTTTCGAGCTCGCACGATCAAACGATATGTCTGATTGCTATGAAACTTGAAATCCTACAATAATTCACTATTACGGTTCCGATGAGACTAGATTCATCGAAATCCATGACATTGCCCAAAAGGTTAATTTTACACATTAATTAATAAGTTATTATTAAATTTATTTAATCACTTTTAAATCCTAAATTAAAAGTTAACGATTTTATCATTTCTGATTACACAAAAATTAGTAATCTCTTAATATGAAATATTCCATGCTAAATCTAGGATTTAAAATTTAAATTACTTCAGCATTAAACTACAACTTAAATAAAACCATTCGTTATAATTTAAATTTCAAAAATTTTATTTAATTTAATATTTCAAAAATACGGGTCGTTACAATCTCCCCCTCTCAAAAAATTTTGTCCTCGAAAAGAAACAAGAAAGAATCAAGGGGTTTGGTATGTGTTATTCAAAAGAGTTAATTTACAAACATATAAACTTACATATTTACGTTTAACAAAATTTTGAAAATGACTCGACTTCTACAAAAAAATTCTATGTCCTAAATTTACGAAAAATTTCTGCAGAGTCTCCTTTACGCGGTTAGGTCTGAAAAATAATAATATCAACAATTCCAATATATGTATAATATTTCAATAATAAAATATCCCAAACCATGGAAAAAAAAAAAATACCATTTCAAAAACCATAATCCAAAAACATACCTATTTGTCGGACAAATAAACTTTATCTATGAAACCAAAATCAGTAGTTATTGTTTCCATAAACCTGTATTTTACTTACATAGTGCAAAAGAGTTAAAACCATGCAAAAAGATAAATATATTAGTTGTTTCAATTAATAACACAAACAACACAACATAACAAAAGTCTTATGCAAACAAAACAGTACAACCATCCTATACAACAAAAGAATTCATCGTATATCCGTCGCAACCAAGACAAATGTTTTATCTAGGTTTAGACACTTTTCTTCATACAAGGATGATAAATAAACTGCCAAGTGTAACTTGCGCTCAACAGCCTTCCATAATTACTAAATAGATTATTCATACAACCTTAAACAAATTGAAGTATCATTTCCCAAACATCCCATAAGCCAAACAACAATGAATTTTAAATATTATGTAAGTTTATTTGATTGGTTTCTCTTTTCTTCATCCTTTACTTTCATTTATTTTCGTTCATTCATACAATGTTATTATTTTTCATTCATTTACTTAATAAAAAATTTCCATTCAGTATTTGAAATCATCAATAAATCCATTCTTAAAGTATTACATTTGTTTCTTTGCGGTTTAATTCACATTTATTATTTACTTATATACTCGATTTCTTAATATTCATATTCATTCATGAATCATTTCATCTTAAGTTTCTTACTTTATTTTATTCTCATTTACTTCTTCATATATAGTATCATTTAATATTAAACTAGTTACGAATCATTTCAACATTTTCTTTCAGTTTATAATCATTTACTTAAATAGTATTCACTTTGTACTATTCAATTTAACTATTAAGAATTTCAAAACATTCATTTAGGTCTATAATATTTCTTGTTACATCTTATTTTTTCATTTATAAACATATTTTCATTTTGAATCATTTTTGTTTTACTTAAGCTTTTACTTGTATAATATTCTATTACATATTCATTTTTTATAACATTTCAACTTTTTATACATTACTGGTAATTTTTATATAAGTTTCAAAATATAATTGAATGGTATACAAATTTGTCTTATTCATATTAGTTAACAAAAATGTTCAACGGTTTACATCTTCTTAATTTTCATTGCCCTTTAATTTACAAGTGACAAATCTCCAATTCCTTTATGGTTCAGTAAATACTCAGCTCTTTATTTCTATTTTCTCATTTTGAAAGTTTCCAACTATTTAAATTTTCACTTTATTTCTATAACTTAAAATCACTAATTAACATGAACTTAAGAATTCAAATATAGAGTTCATTTCTAATCACTTAGAAATAATATATACTTATATCCTTTATATATATCAAATTATATATAAAAATTTTAAAATTAAAATTTGTTTCACCAAACAACTATGTAGCAAGCTACTATAGTGGTCTTCCCACTTTGAAACTCGAAAATTAAAGTCGATGATGCCGCGGTCATCACCGAAATTATTTTTCAGCGACAAAAGATGGAAGTACAAAATTTGTTTCCTTTCAAAAAATTCTTTAAAAACATGTCTTTCAAGTACCTTTTTGAAAACATTTTGAAGACATTTCTTTTGGCAAATGCTTCCAAATAATACTAATATTATATACCAAAATCTTTGAAAACCAATTTCAAAATTCAAGAATTTAATTTCTTAAATTTTCAATTAAATTCATTTTATTGGTAAATCACTAACCATATTTATAAAATTACATTTTCTTATAACATACAGTAGTTAATAGTACTAAAAAAACATGACTAACCAAACAATATATGACAATAATTAAACACTACCATTTACTAACACTCAATACAACAAAATAACTAAATTAATTTATGGAAAATTATATATATATATATATATATATTTGTATATATAAAAAATATAATATTAGTTAAATTATTTCGTTTACCTATTTGTAACAACCCTGGTTTTAAGATTACATGTATATATTAAATTCTAATGGAGGTTATAATTTAATATTGTAAATTAAAGTATAATTGGAGATTTTAAACTTTTTATTTGGAATAAACAATAATTTTTTTAATTAAAATGGGAAAAAATAAATTTTGGAAATTTACTTTGTTTAATTGGTAATAAAATATGGTTTAGATAAGTATTTGTTTCAATAAATTGAAATATTGGGTTTTTATTAATTGGAGCTAATAATTTAATTAGGTGATGTATTTCAATGTTAAATTGTTGAAATAAATCTAAAGTAATGGAAATAAAGTTCTAAAAACTTTATTTTGAAAATTTGAGTAAAAAAAATCAAATTGCAATTTTATTTGGGTAAATACAACAATGTTGGAAAATATTATTAATATTAATCTTTTATTGAATTTAAAATGAGAAATATAAAGATATAATGTGTTACTGAAATAAAAGATGAAATACTATTTGAATATAATATTTTGATGATTAAAAGTGTTAAAATGAATTATGGTAATTTAATTGATAAGAAAATACTTTTTGTACAAATTGTTGGAGTGAAAATAGTGTTTTATAATAAAATTGTGTAAATTATATTATATAGATAAATATAAGGTTTTATTTATAAAAATAACATTTATTGCTGAAATAAATTTTGTTTAATTAGAATAACAATTTTATTTTCATGCAAATAGGTTGTATATATTCTACTTGGCTTAAAATGAGAAAATTGGTATATATATATTGATAATATAGGTTATAAATGTACATTTATTTGTAATTTCACTAAGTAAAAATTGGGTTTGGGCTTATTGGGTTAATATTTGCACC
Source organism: Allium cepa (assembly GCA_030765085.1). NCBI lineage: Eukaryota > Viridiplantae > Streptophyta > Magnoliopsida > Asparagales > Amaryllidaceae > Allium > Allium cepa. The sequence goes on along the minus strand of CM060928.1, from coordinate 893,043,205 downwards.
CATTTGACTAATCTGGAGACATTGGTGAGAAGGAAATAGCATGTACGTAACTTTCATTCCACCTTCTTCTTCAAAAAACTTTTGCAGTAAAAGAAAATAGAAATCCATGGCTACTTCAAGATAAATTCAATTTCCACTCAAAATTTTCTACAAATTCAAAGAGAAATAACACCAAACCAAGATTAGAAAAGGTAATCTCCACCAATACGAAATTTATCTCATCAAAAATCTTGAATTAGATATGAATTGTCTGTAACAAATTATATTTGTTCTGCATGTTTCTTTTCTAGCTTCAACATGTTGTGAAGGTCGTTTGTCCACCAAAAGCTTCCAACTTCATTTTGAAATCACCCAAACACTTGTTGAATCATTGAGGTGAGTTTAAAGCTCACAACTGCTATAAATCAAGCTTTGCCTGTAAAGAAAATTTCACAAAAAAAGTTATTATATACATTCGATTTTCCGTTTCTTGTTTTCTTGCTTTCTGCTTTCTGGTTGCTACTTTGAGCATCCATAACTCTTTGATTTTCACTTGAATTGCCACCGGATCTTTTCCTAAGTGTTGTTTGGTTGTTAAACTTGTTTCACATCAAATTTCAGTCCTTGATTCATTTGTTTACTATGTGAAATTTTATCTGAAAGTTCAATACGAAGCAAGAATCACCTAGAGAAATAAACATTGTAGCCTGGGTCGATAGGTAGGTCGACCCAACAGTCCCCAGGTCGACCTAGCTATCGGCCTGGGTCGGCTTCCGTTGGCCTAGGTATGAGAAGTTGTGGCCATTGTTATTATACTTTTCGAAGCACTTTGTCATCTTTTGCTATGATTTTGGGCCCTATTCCTATGCAATTTTGCGACGTTTTTTATGATGGTTATGAGCTATGATATCCATCAATGGGTTAGCCAAGATTTGGAGGAATTTGGAGTTTAAAATTTTGAATTTAAATTCGATTTAAATTTGAATATCGATTGGGTGTATTTCTAATGTTTTCTTGATTTTCAAGCACTATTTCTTCCAAATAAGTTTTAAGATAGTTTGGTCTTTGAAATCTTTATTATAAAACATTTTTAAATTAGTATTAAATTATTTCAAGGTATTTAGATATATTCAAGCAGAATTTTCAATAAAATGTCTTCAAAATGATTTCATAAATTAAATTTTAAAATCATGTTTTCTCAAGTAAATTATTTTATAAATAATGTACATTATTTGTACGCTATTCGGACGTATAAGAAAGAGAATTAAACGGTTTAGTAAAACCCATTGTATGGGACATGTGAGTTTACTTTATCGGTTAATTCCGGACTTATACGATCGAAACTATCTAGGTTATTAATTTCTGAGTTATTTAGCCAATTTATGGCGAGTTTTTGATATTATAATTCCTATCTTTAGGAACCATCTGGGAAGGCCCATATTTGGCGGGTTGTGGTTCGAGATCTACTATTCTAGGAGTGTGATCAATGAGAACACGCTGTAGTGTTTTACTTGCCAATGAGATGAGGCGAATATGAGTTTTCGAGTTTCGAGATTTTATGATGATTTCTATTTTCTAATTTGGTAATGACTAGCAATTAGTAAACCATTAAGTGCGAATGTGTGTTATGGGATTCACGTTAACATTTTTCGAGTTCCTATCTAGGAGTTATGACACATTCTGGGATTGCAAATACTATAGACCTTCGGGCCATCTGGGATTACGACTTCGGTCGCCTAAGATTTACGACTTCGGTCGTCTAGGAGAGGTACCTAATATATATAGTATTGAGGGGATGGCGCGTGCAGCATCGCTTCGGCGTGCAAATGGGATTTGGCCAATTCAGGGAATTTTTATGAGTTTTTGATTTCGATTCACCAATTTAAGATGGTGAATTTACTTATAGCCTTAAGTAAGAGAAAGGCTTATATGTATAGGTGTTTTATGGTGATTTCAATATTGGGGTTTTAAACTCTTATTTAGTTTCATGAGTTTTGATTCGGAGATTTTGATGATTTCATATATGGCTTATATATTGCTTATGTTTGTTTACATTGTACAGCCCTTGAATGTGAAATCTCTATGCTATGTTAAACCTTATCAAGTGATTAACTTTGAGCCTCTATGGAATACCTATTCTTAGTTGTATAAATAGACTTTCTTATGTCATTCCTTTATTGTAACAACCCGCATATTTATCGAGTTTGTATTTAAATAATTTATTTAAATATTAACTCGTTAATCGGATTTTGGTCCGAAAAGCTACTTTTTGCAAACGGTCAAATTAGGACTCGAGACCACTTCCATTGAGTTCGAAATGTCGTTTACAACTTTTTAAGTATAAACATCGATAGGTTTGGAGTTAGTGAAATTTCACTAACTTTTCCCGCTTTGGACTTTGGGTTAGTTTAGCCTATTAAGCCCAAGTTCCAACCCTCTTCTCCTCACTCTTCATAAATTTCCTAACTAATCAAGCTTTGGCATTAATGGTGGAGGGAATGGGAAATTAAAACTCCAAGCACAAATTCAATTGCAAATCCAACATTCAACTCCAAATTCAAGTAGAAGATATTGGATTCAAGCTTTGGATTGCTTCTCCTTGCTTTCAAGCTTTATCTTCATAAACTTTAGTGCAAAGGTGAGATTTTTATCTCACAATTCTAGCCTATAATTATATTGGACTGTTGGGAATGATTCCCTATCATTTTTGCATGCATGTTAGCATTTGGTTTGGATTGGATTGGCAAAAAACTCCAATTTTTAGCGTTTTGTTGAATTTTCTGCACTTGAGTCGTTCTGGCCATTTTTAGGTCGTTCGGAGTTAAGTCGTTCGTCCATGAGTCGCTAAGTCGCTGAGTCGTTGGCCCCTTGAGTCGCTGAGTCGTTGGAGCCTTGAGTCGCCGAGTCGTTGGAGCCTTGAGTCGCCGAGTCGTTGGAGCCTTGAGTCGCCGAGTCGTTGGAGCCTTGAGTCGCCGAGTCGTTGGAGCCTTGAGTCGCCGAGTCGTTGGAGCCTTGAGTCGCCGAGTCGTTGGAGCCTTGAGTCGCTGAGTCGTTGGAGCCTTGAGTCGCTAGGTCGTTGGACCCTTGAGTCGTTAGGTCGTATGACCCTTGAGTCGTTAGGTCGTTAGACCCTTGAGTCCTTAGGTCGTTAGACCTCATTTTATCTTCACTAGGTCGTACCGTTTTGGTCGGGGCGCTGCCCCGCACCCCGCCGGGGGCGCTGCCCCCTGGACCCCCGCGACCTGACCGGACAGGTCGAACCCCGTAAGCGGTGGCGTTGCCCCTGCACCCCCCACCTTGGGGGGTTGCCACCCCCCCTGGACCCCCCCTCCGTAGGGGATCTTATCTGAAAAACATTGAGCTGATTTCCTTGGATTTTATTCGCATCTCCGTATGCGATCTTTGTGACTGATTGTTTCTACACTTGCTTATGTGTTTTGTCACTTTATAATACAAAGGTTTCAATACTAGTAGTAAATATCAAAACTCTTTTAACAAACAATTTCAACTCTATTTTTAATAACAAAGCTCTTTTCTTAAACCGTTTTCCAATCTATTAGTATATACAAGCCTTTACCTCACTCGGATGAGAAATCTAATTAAACGACTTAGTAAAACAAGTGGTATGAAACGCTTGCGTTCACTTCGTCGGTTAATTCTTGGACTTGTTCGATTGAACCTCTTGTGACAATTTTATTAGTGAAGATTTACAGTTTGTTCGTAAATATTTAAGTTAAGCAAGTGGTTATGGGACATGAAGCTAAACTTCTATATTTACTAGCTTAGTGTAATTGACACTTCTCGTTGATCTTGATGATCGCTTTATGAATTAGACTAGCAATTGCGCGATGTCTCTTTCATTGCAAGGTTAGACTAGACACCACTTGTGTGATTCCATTCACACATACCTTTCTGCTTTTTGGTTAGTCTTGACCTCAATCTGTGTGATTCCACTCACACATGTGGGGTAGCTCCCCATGGTCTTCGGACCGTCATGTGATAGGCCTCTTTCCCTCTTTATGATTTCTGGATTTCTTGTGTTGATTTCTGGAATTTATCTCTTTGACTTGTCATGAGTACAAGTTTAGGGTATGATGCCCTCTTTAGATCTTTGAGAAGATTCTTGTGATATTGATATATCTCTTATCGGTTGATCTCCTGTTGATCATTATTTGCATACTTATAGTAGTATGTCAGTATGGATATTTTATGTTTATGCCATATCTTTTATGTTATATCATGTCATCTGATATTTATAGCTAGACTGATCCGTTTATTATTTTCTTATAAATAATACTCGGGTCAGACCGAGATGTTACAGGTGCTACTGCTTGACTCCTCCCCCAGTGATTCACTACTCAGACTTTTGGCTACTTGTTTAGATTAGCAGCTTTTGTTGTTTACACTTGAGTTATAGACTCATAGTTGTATTCTTTTGTATAGCACGCGTTGCTATTCTTTTGTATTATCGTGGATCTTTTTAGACCACTTCTCTGATGTACACTTTTATGTGATATATATTCATATCTCTTTCCGCCTTTGTGATATGGACATCTGTGATTGATTCGCATGTTATGCTTACTTCTATATTTGTTTCCGAAGATTATTTTATAGCCACCGTGTGATAAGAAATTACATGGATGGTCGCTCCTCAACAGCCTTATTCTCCGCGCTAGTTGACAGCACTACACCGTAGTGTTCTTGGCTAGCGTGGGTATAGAGGTGGGGGCGTCACAGCTTGGTATCAGAGCCAAACTTCGGAACATTGTAGAATAATCTAACAAGGATCATGTCCTAAGTCTTTCTTAGGAGTTGTGCCTTAGGATTTAATTCGAGTCTTCGTACCGATTCATCCTATTTTCTTTATGATTCCTTGTTTTATCTATCAAGATTGCTTGATATTCATTTTGTGAATAACCTTCTTCTTCTTCCTTCTTTCTTTCTTAAGGAAGAGAAATGGTTAGTTCTAGCAGTCCTAGCACTGGTCAATCCAGTTGCCCCTCTCTGGATGGCGCATTCATGTCTGCCCAACAACTTTTGGATCTTGCTCAGAATCAAAGGTTTATCTGTGCTTTGGATAAGGATCCCGAAATGGTTTTACCTCTGAAACTAGAAGTTCCTTTCGACCAACTTGTAGATATCATGCTACAAGAAAAAGAGGCTGATAGAGGGATTGATAGTGATATTGGGATTTCCAAGAAGAGGCGTATTAAATTCAAAAGCCCTCATCCCGATAAGAAGGTGAAGCAACCTATTTTTGGAGCAAAGACTCCTATCCTTAATTGTGGAAAATGCTACAACTGTGGTTCTAGGGACGACTATGCGAAGGAGTGTCCGGATCCACTCTTTTGTCGTTACTGCAAAGATTCCAGTCATCATATTTCTGTCTGCCCCATACTTCTAAGTAAGAAGAAGGTGGGACCAGAAACTTCGGTAGCCAAGCCATCTACCTCTAGTCGTAAACGATGCTACAATTGTGGTTCCTCAGACCATTATGTAACTAAGTGCCCGGAACCCCTCTATTGCCGCTATTGCAAGGGCTCGGGCCATTACTTGTCTACATGTCCCACACGACGTAGTAAGAGAGAAGGAAAGCTAAAAGCTTCTAACGAAACTTCCCTGGGTCAAGGTATTCCTTATTTAATCCTTGATTTCATTTGTTTGCGATTATCCGATTCGAGTTCTTTTTGATATGGGTTTCCCTCATCATTTTTATTTATCAGAAGAACTTAATGATTTTCTTTCTTTTTATGTTTTGGGCTTGATGACTTCTTTGAGGATTGCGAATCCAGATTAGTGGATCTGCAACACTCTACTTGATTTTTATTGATATCGAAAATTATTTCATGTATTTTTCTTTCCGAACCAATTTGCATGTTATGCATTGCTTTGGTTTCGGAATTGATTTGCGTGAAAGGATTGGCTTATTGCAAAGCCCATATCCAATTTTTCCGAATGGACAATTCCTTTTTCGATATTTTCGATCTGTTAAGCAGATTCATATTTTTCCTTTGTGATTTAGATTTCAAATCGATGGCATCATTTTGCTCTTAGCTCACATGTTGAGTAAAGAGATATCTCTCTCATTCTTATCGGTTGAGAATTTTTCGGTATTTTTGAGTTTGTCTTAGGATTATCACCTAAGCAGCCTTTTTGAGTGGTGTTAAGGTCTTTCCAGTTTGACCTTCTACCGAATTTCAATCACTACGAGTTGCGGAAGTTAGCCTTCCACATACCGCATTCCGCACTCATTATGATTTATATGAATGACATATTGTGTCATTCGGTTTATCCAGTTTATTTCATCCATTTTATAAATCAAGTATTCTATGGATATCTCAATAATTCCAATCTTGTATTTATTAATTTTGGATGAAAATAGAAATTTAAAATTTTACAAATCTTTTAAGAAGATATTTTAAATTCCTATAAAAAGGTAATTTTGTGTTGTATTGCCCATTTAGTGTTTTAAGATTTCTGGTCGATGCACTTGATCAACGCTATCGATAGGGATTTCCTAAACGCTTTGATGAGACAATCAGACACAATAAATTGACTTGTAAAATATAAATTTTTCTATAAAGGTAATTGTGATTTTTAAAGTTTTAGCTTTTTGGGAAAGAGGACAAAATTCCTTCTTTTCAATATTCTTATTCTTGTGATTCCCGAAGAGAACGTGCAATCACTTTTGCTTCTAAATCTTTAAGGCCGATCGAGACTAGGAATGCCACTTATGATCTGGTACTCGCGGCTATTGATTTTGCTTTCAATATTTGGCATCATCGTCTTGGGTGGAGAAATTTGTTCTCTACCTCAATTATAAATCATTGGGATATCTATTTCTCATAATTAAGTTGCGTCAACCATATTGGCTCGAATTTCTTGCATCTTATGATCTTGATATTCTATATACTCCCTGAAAGGGGAAATCTTGTTGCCAATGCACTAGTGGTAAGCAACAAGTAGTTGTTTTCTATGGTGATATCCGAATGGAGCGATCTCGAGACTCTATTCACTTGAGAGATTCGAGATCGCGAAATCCGATTTATATGCATCCCTTGTTTTATGTAGTCTAGAGGTTCCTTATTCTTTTTAGACTGCATTCTTGTAGCTCAAAGGGCTAGATTCTGAATTGGCTCTTCTTAGCCAATGTTGTGGGGATAAAATTATTATTGAAAGTTAGAAAGACTTCGATATTGATTTTCGTAGCGACATTTAAAAGTTTGGTAGACTTATCGTACCAAATATTTGTGATCTTCGTCAATATATTTTAGAAGATTCACATCGTTCCAAAATTACCATTCATCCTAGAAGTAGTAAAGTGTACGTAGATATGAAGCGACTTTATTATTTGGAGTGAATGAAATCTGATATCGCTAACTTTGTTAAGTGTTGTATGACTCGCCATCTTGTCAAGGCCCTACACTAAAGGCCTGGTGGGTTAATGCAACCTTTAGAAATTCCAATTTGGAAGTAAGACCAAATCTCCATGGATTTTATAGATGTCTTTCCCCGTTCCCGTTCGGGTCATGATAACTTATGGGTTATAGTAGATAGACTTACTAAATCCGTCCATTTTATTCCCCGTTCGGATTAACCGAACCGTTCCTCTTTTGGCCCAAACTCTTTGTTAAAGGAGATGTTAAATTACATGGAGTTCCTACTTCTATCGATAGCGATAGTGATCCATTAATCACTAGTGGACTTTGGAAAAGTCTTCGAGATTTTATCACCGCTTATCACCCCAGTCCGATGGACAAACCGAGCGTGTGAATCAAACTCTTGAAGATCTTCTTCGTGTTTGTGTGCTTGATTTTGGTGGAAGTTGGGAAGATCATATTTCACTTGTTGAATTTTCCTATAATAATAGCTTCCAATCTAGTATTGGTATGGCACCTTTCGAGGCACTCTACGGAAGGCCATGCCGATCTCCTTCTTGTTGGCTTGAGGCCGGTGAGAAGCTGGTTTTAGGTCCAGACTTTATTCGTGATTCCACGGAAAAGATTGAACTTATTCGACATAGGATGAAAGAAGCCCAGAGTAGACAAAAATCCTATGCCGATAATCGAAGAAGGAAATTAGAATTTTCTGTTGGGGATCCTGTTTTTATTCGTGTTTCACCTATGAAGGGTGTTGTACGTTTCAGTCGATCGGGGAAGTTAGCGCCTCGATATATTGGGCCATTTCCTATCACTGAACGTATTGGTTCCATCGCTTATCGCCTTGCATTGCCGGCTCAGTTTTCTGCTATGCATGATGTATTTCACGTTTCTCAATTACGGAAATGCCTTCAGGATTCCGATTCTATTCTTGAGCCTGCTGTTGTGGAAGAAATTGAAGTTTCGCCGAATTTAACTTATGAGCAGCATCCTATTCGAGTTATAGCTTCTGAGGTTAAACGACTTCGAAATAAAGATGTTCCGCTTGTGAAGGTTCAATGGTCCTCAAATCCTAAGGATTGTTCTTGGGAATCCAGAGAATTCATCGAGCGTACACATCCGGACTTGCTTACTCCTTCTCCTTGAGGTGAACTTCTTCTTTCAAAATTCCTCTTGTGTTAATATGCTTTTATGGTTGTTACTTTTTATTTCCATCTTATATATATTGCGAGGACGCAATTTCTTTAAGGAGGGGAGTCTGTAACAACCCGCATATTTATCGAGTTTGTATTTAAATATTTTATTTAAATATTAACTCGTTAATCGGATTTTGGTCCGAAAAGCTACTTTTTGCAAACGGTCAAATTAGGACTCGAGACCACTTCCATTGAGTTCGAAATGTCGTTTACAACTTTTTAAGTATAAACATCGATAGGTTTGGAGTTAGTGAAATTTCACTAACTTTTCCCGCTTTGGACTTTGGGTTAGTTTAGCCTATTAAGCCCAAGTTCCAACCCTCTTCTCCTCACTCTTCATAAATTTCCTAACTAATCAAGCTTTGGCATTAATGGTGGAGGGAATGGGAAATTAAAACTCCAAGCACAAATTCAATTGCAAATCCAACATTCAACTCCAAATTCAAGTAGAAGATATTGGATTCAAGCTTTGGATTGCTTCTCCTTGCTTTCAAGCTTCATCTTCATAAACTTTAGTGCAAAGGTGAGATTTTTATCGCACAATTCTAGCCTATAATTATATTGGACTGTTGGGAATGATTCCCTATCATTTTTGCATGCATGTTAGCATTTGGTTTGGATTGGATTGGCAAAAAACTCCAATTTTTAGCGTTTTGTTGAATTTTCTGCACTTGAGTCGTTCTGGCCATTTTTAGGTCGTTCGGAGTTAAGTCGTTCGTCCATGAGTCGCTGAGTCGCTGAGTCGTTGGCCCCTTGAGTCGCTGAGTCGTTGGAGCCTTGAGTCGCTGAGTCGTTGGAGCCTTGAGTCGCGGAGTCGTTGGACCCTTGAGTCGCCGAGTCGTTGGAGCCTTGAGTCGCTGAGTCGTTGGAGCCTTGAGTCGCTGAGTCGTTGGAGCCTTGAGTCGCTGAGTCGTTGGCCCCTTGAGTCGCTGAGTCGTTGGAGCCTTGAGTCGCTGAGTCGTTGGAGCCTTGAGTCGCTGAGTCGTTGGACCCTTGAGTCGCTGAGTCGTTGGCCCCTTGAGTCGCTAGGTCGTTGGACCCTTGAGTCGTTAGGTCGTATGACCCTTGAGTCGTTAGGTCGTTAGACCCTTGAGTCCTTAGGTCGTTAGACCTCATTTTATCTTCACTAGGTCGTACCGTTTTGGTCGGGGCGCTGCCCCGCACCCCGCCGGGGGCGCTGCCCCCTGGACCCCCGCGATCTGACCGGACAGGTCGAACCCCGTAAGCGGTGGCGTTGCCCCCGCACCCCCACCTTGGGGGGTTGCCACCCCCCCGGACCCCCCCTCCGTAGGGGATCTTATCTGAAAAACATTGAGCTGATTTCCTTGGATTTTATTCGCATCTCCGTATGCGATCTTTGTGACAGATTGTTTCTACACTTGCTTATGTGTTTTGTCACTTTATAATACAAAGGTTTCAATACTAGTAGTAAATATCAAAACTCTTTTAACAAACAATTTCAACTCTATTTTTAATAACAAAGCTCTTTTCTTAAACCGTTTTCCAATCTATAAGTATATACAAGCCTTTACCTCACTCGGATGAGAAATCTAATTAAACGACTTAGTAAAACAAGTGGTATGAAACGCTTGCGTTCACTTCGTCGGTTAATTCTTGGACTTGTTCGTTTGAACCTCTTGTGACAATTTTATTAGTGAAGATTTACAGTTTGTTCGTAAATATTTAAGTTAAGCAAGTGGTTATGGGACATGAAGCTAAACTTCTATATTTACTAGCTTAGTGTAATTGACACTTCTCGTTGATCTTGATGATCGCTTTATGAATTAGACTAGCAATTGCGCGATGTCTCTTTCATTGCAAGGTTAGACTAGACACCACTTGTGTGATTCCATTCACACATACCTTTCTGCTTTTTGGTTAGTCTTGACCTCAATCTGTGTGATTCCACTCACACATGTGGGGTAGCTCCCCATGGTCTTCGGACCGTCATGTGATAGGCCTCTTTCCCTCTTTATGATTTCTGGATTTCTTGTGTTGATTTCTGGAATTTATCTCTTTGACTTGTCATGAGTACAAGTTTAGGGTATGATGCCCTCTTTGGATCTTTGAGAAGATTCTTGTGATACTGATATATCTCTTATCGGTTGATCTCCTGTTGATCATTATTTGCATACTTATAGTAGTATGTCAGTATGGATATTTTATGTTTATGCCATATCTTTTATGTTATATCATGTCATCTGATATTTATAGCTAGACTAATCCGTTTATTATTTTCTTATAAATAATACTCGGGTCAGACCGAGATGTTACAGGTGCTACTGCTTGACTCCTCCCCCAGTGATTCACTACTCAGACTTTTGGCTACTTGTTTAGATTAGCATCTTTTGTTGTTTACACTTGAGTTATAGACTCATAGTTGTATTCTTTTGTATAGCACGCGTTGCTATTCTTTTGTATTATCGTGGATCTTTTTAGACCACTTCTCTGATGTACACTTTTATGTGATATATATTCATATCTCTTTCCGCCTTTGTGATATGGACATCTGTGATTGATTCGCATGTTATGCTTACTTCTATATTTGTTTCCGAAGATTATTTTATAGCCACCGTGTGATAAGAAATTACATGGATGGTCGCTCCTCAACAGCCTTATTCTCCGCGCTAGTTGACAGCACTACACCGTAGTGTTCTTGGCTAGTGTGGGTATAGAGGTGGGGGCGTCACATTTATCTTTAAAAGAATGTTTCCCTTATGCACTTTTATTCCTTTATCTTTTACTAATATCAAGTTCTAGTTAGCCTGACCCGTGTGTTTATTACTCGAGTCAGAGCAAGTTGCAGGTTAGCTTTTGGACCTGTGTATATGTGTTACTGTTCTATGTCTTGAGATTGTATTGTTATCATATTTTGTTTCTGAATCGATCCTATAGCCACCATCGTAGTTTATTAGAAAGGAATTAAGTATGTCGAATACTAATAGTAAAATAAAAATAATAATTGCAAAATCCGACATACTTAGCTCTTATCTAATACAAGAGTATGATGGTCCCCCTTAACCAGCCCTATTCTCCGCATTAGCAGACATAATTACTATGTAATTCTCTTTATTAATATGGGTCTCGAGGTGGGGCGTTACACTATTTTTAAAACAATATTATGTTGGCCTGCCATATTAAGTGTTTAGAAATCTCTATCGATGCAATAGCGTCCCATGAACCGACCAGAATTTATAAATACTCAACAAAACAACTTAACATAATACAAACATTTCTATAACACTAAAAAATACGCTCTCTCGTATATATACACTCACACTCATTCTAGGGTTTTAGTTATCCTATCTTTAATGAGTTTACCCTAAATAGCTAAGGTATCTCTAAACTAAAGTTTTGATACCAACTGTGTCGACCCATCTTTTTAGATGGTTTAAATCAACAATAAACCACACATGTCTAAATCAAACCATTCAAAAGAGAAGATTGTCAATGAGGTTTAATAAGAAAATGAAAGGAAAGAAAGGAAACAAAATACAGAATCTCGCAGCAGAATGATAAAATATAATAATCAAACAAACAGTTCATAAAGCTATTTTACAACATACATTTGATTACACAAATTTACAACATAATCAGAGTACAATCAATAACATACCAAAATGATGTAGTGGAATAATACTAATAATATAAGATACCAAACTCTTTCTCCGTCCTCCAGAAATAATGTCTTTAAACACTAAAAAACTCAGGTGACCCGACCATAATGAAAAGACAAAACACTCGAGTCAGAATTAAAAGTTCTTATGTAAGTTAAATCAAGAGAAAATAAATATGAGTGTGACAACTTCAGAGATGTTTACGGGATTTTACATCTCTTATCTAGTGTATACGTGCATGCAATAACTTAAGAGATGTTACAGGGTTTTCCATCCTCTAAGGATCTGTTAAACTATCTATATATAGTAAGATGCATAATATATATGTAATTCCTAATCAGTAAAGTAAATATTTTTCATAGCGTTAAGGCTTTACCTTGATCCCCCTTAACACATTTTTAAGCAAGTAGTCTATGCAGGCCTTGTAACACAACCAGTAACTTCGGTCGCTAGTGAGTCCCATATAGGTACCATAACAAAATCGTAGTGGCCATAAATAAAGACTATGATAAGGCACGTGAGGTAACTCCCCATGTAGGATACTACCATTTTGGGTCGTAGGGCTGGTGGTAACGCGTCGTAGCTACGACCGCCCACAGCGTCCAACACCCCCAAAATCAAATCAAATTAAGGTGCACCGATAGAGCCGACATCAATATAGTAATACAAAGAGGTGTGTCTGCTAGGGGTAATATAATGCCCCTGAATTTTAATTAACATTATTCAAGATATTTAATTAGATAAATTAAATAGAATAACGTAAATAATTAGGGAGATGTGATTAATAGATCCAATGCTCGTGTCTTAATGTATGAACAAAATTAAGACATAACTAAATTAAGAAGGAGGAATATTCTAAGGGGTAAACTTGAAAATAGGGCTATATTTCATAGTATAAATCTCTTCCTCGACCTTAATAAATTTTCACTCTCTCAATCAAAACTCCTCACCAACATTCCGTTGGTCATTAAAAGCTCTAGAAAGAGAAATAGATTAAAGAAAAAGCTAAGGAATTAAAGCTAGAAAATTATATCATTCTCCAATTAACTAAACAAGATGAATAATCATGTTTATCACCTCATTTTCTGTATTTGTATAGTTTATGGTTTATACCCAATTCATGTTTGTGATTTTGGTTAGAATATAACCATTTGAACCTTTGTTTGGATAACACTTGGGTGTTTTAAAATGTTAATGGGTAAATTAACACGTTTTATTCGGTTTTGGTTAAATTTCAAGTTGTTTTGATCTTCATATTCTTTGAAATCTTATGATGTTGAAGTATATGATTTATAAGATTTTGATGAATTTTGAATATTTTTCCTTAGTGGTTAACTAAGGCAATTAAATTAACTAATCCTAAGGGATAAACTGCAATATTACTTCCGCCTTGGTCAAAGTCGGAGGGAAATTGCTTTCAAAAATTGATTTAGGGAAGAAGTATAGTGTTTTAAGAAAAAGTTTGACTTTGGTATATTTCTTACTATTCGAAATCATAGGTGGAAGCCCCTTGAACAATCGCAATTAGACAAGCAAGATAAAACATCATTTCAGTAGGCCCAAATTTTCCCTCGAATTCAAAAAGCGGATTTTATCCCTTCGTCTAAGTCGAAAGGTAAACATGGTGATGAAGGAAAGAGGGGTAAGCATCAGGGAGCTACTTCCTTCTTTCAAATGGAAATAAAACTTGCTTTCAACTGAGATGAAGGGGGATCTTTCGATTCTATAAATTTTTGTAAAAAGACTAAGTTTTATATACTCAAGGAGGGCCACGAAGGGGACCTTCAATAGCCAAAACCTTCAAGAGTTAATGTTTTAAATTCTTTCCAAAAAGATTTTAATACTTTTCGACAAAGTCGAAGGGTAAACCTTCCGACAAGGTCGAAAGTATACTTTCGAAGGGTTGGTTCCAACACCAACACTTCATTGTTTTTGAATGATTTCGAAAGGCTTTGATTTCGAAAGGTTTTGATTTCGAAAGGTTTTGATTTCAAAAGATTTTATTTCAAAAGATTTGATTTCGAAAGGTTTTGATTTCGAAATGTTTGATTTTGAAATGTTTTGAAGGGGTAACCTTCAATGATTGCGAAAGTTTTTGAGTTTCATTTCTTTTGAATGGTTTATAAATGGTTTTATAAGTAAGGATTCCCTAGGCTTTCGACTAGGTCAAAAAGAAACCTTTCGACAAGGTCGAAAGGAAGGACCTTTCGACAAGGCCAAAAGGTACGATTTTGTGATGCTTTCAAAAGAAAGGTTTCTGGAGGGGCTAACTTTGGATGTTTATTTGCTTTTAAATGTGACTTCATTCGAAGGGGTTTAAAGGGCTGTTTTTACCCATTTTTCTTCAGTAAAACTTTGCTAGGTCGAAGGGGTACTTCAAACGGTTATAACATAAAATACTTATCTTTGTTTGAATAGTAAGGGGGATCGTTATATAAAATGAATGTTAATAAACCTTGGGGACACCGGATGGGTTTAATTTTTTCTATACATAGTTTGGGGTTACAAACAGAAATATGGTTTTGAAAATATACATTGGGACTATCAATGTGTTTTTATTTAATTTAACCGAATTGGGGCTACCTATGGGAATAGGTTAAACAGGTGGCATATCTAGGAAAAATAAGTAATCATGAGGATCATGAATTTAATTTATATAAATAATCATGGGGATCATGATGTTATAATTGGCCAAGTGATGGGTTCTTGGTTAATGTAGGAAAACCATGGAATGTGCGGTGGATAGCCCACCTCAAATTTCTAAAGTAAAGAATGTTTTGCCACAGGTGGTTAGCCTCCGAATTTGGCACCCAAGGGTACATAGTCATCCAACGAAAACTATGGAGTGTGCTGTGGATAGCCCATACCAACTTTTATAAAACAATGTATGATAGATAATCTGCATTTATTTTAATGAATTTGGGACGGATAGTCCTACTAAATTTTTGATGGATAGTCAATTTAAAGCTTTTAGAGCGGAACTCTAATGAATTGATTTTAGTTAGGAAATCTAATAAATTGCTTTTATATGGGATATTTATTGAATGGGTGGATGGGATATCCAATATATATGATTTAAGGCTTTATTTCATATTACGTTAAGACCAATCATTTTGGGTGCAAGAGCATAATAAATGATTTGCTTGTTTTATTTAGATACTAGTGAGGGGAAACCCCGTTCCGCTAAGCTGTGTGTTCTCACTAGCTATCTATTTATGATAAGACATGATAGGGGATTATTCATACCAGACTTATTTTCTTACTGGAAGTTTGTGTTTCTCAACAAACTCTCAAATACTCGAAAATTAATTTGAGTCGTCTGAGAGTGGGAGACCTTTAGGTTTTTGGACGAATGGCCTTCCGGAGACGTGTAGAAGGCAGTATTAGCTACATAGGAGCTATTTTTTGTATTCCGATGTGATGTACTAAGAACTGTAAGTTCACATCTATTAGTTCTTTGATCATCATAAGGGGACATCTTCATATGTCACTCTTATCTTATTTCGTACATGTATATGTGATTTAAATGTGGTTAACGTTTGGAATTATGTAATTAAATCTTAAATTGTGATTTTCTTAAAATGACAATTTTGTTTATTGGAAGTTTAAATTTTTTCATATTCTCGTGTTCCAATGTATCTATATTAAATTTTCTACACTCAGTCATGAAGAAATAACAACTATGGATGACGCAGCATCAGTAGCAGTTAGTTTTGGGCCTCAAAAGGTAGGATGTTACAAGTTGGTATCGGAGCATGGTTATGTACTTAAAAGAAATTTAGACCTTAAAATATTTTTAAAGCATAATCTAATGAATCTAAAGTATGGTTGGGCTTGGGTAAGCATTATAGAAACGTATGTGTACTTTGCTATAATTACCTAAGTATGTATTCCTCACTCTATTAGACCGTTCATCGGTATCTTACCAAGATTTGATTTCAGGTAGTAGGGAAGTACAATATGGAGGAAGAAAATGGAAGAGCGAATCAAGGTGGGAGATGCACCACAACACATAAAAATGTTCGACCCAATACTAGGAGCAATCAGGGTGGACAGGTAAATGCAAACCCTGATGCAAATGCTAATGTTGGTGCTGAGATCTCGCCAGTTGATATGGGGATAACGTATCAGTTCTTTGTGAATATGATACAAGCTGGAGCAGCTGCAGGAGTGGCTGTAGGTAATTCTAGAGGAGCTAATCTGATGGCCCCAATTGGCATTAATTATCCAAGCTGAGCAGGGATTACGCTAGCCTTGGAGAGAAGCCTTTTTTGGGAACCGAGGATACAGTAGGAGTGCAGAACTGGCTATTGCATTATGAAAGGATATTTGTAGATCTCGGATTGAAGGATATGCAAAAGAGGAGACTTGCTTCTAGGCAATTGTAGGAAGTAGCATGTTTTGGTGGAACGGAGTTACTGTAGGAGAGCCAGAGGAAGACCTAACTTAGGCTGAATTTCGAAGGAGGTTTTAAGAATGATTTCTATCAGAGGTTACCAAATTAGCATTACTTAGGAAATTTTCAGATTTAATCTAGCGGGATAGATCGGTGATTGAGTATGCTACAGAGTTTGATAAGCTGCCCCATTACGAATATGCTACTGTGGATACTTTCATTCGGAGGAATGATAATTTTATCAGGGGTTTGAATCCTGAGATCTCCAAAGCAACCATGCCAAACCTCTGGGATTCGTGTCGTATTGTTGTTGAGATGGCTATTTGGAATGAAGATATGCTTTCTACTTTTGGAAAAGGGAAACCGGTTGAGATTCAGAATTTTCAGGGTAAGAAGAGGAACTTCTTCAAGAAGAGAGGTTCCAAACCGAGGGTAATAGCTAAGAAGAGCAAGGCTAAAATTGTTTGTTGAAAGTGTGACCAAAAGGGGCACTATGCTAATGGGTGTCGCTCGGGTGATGGAAGAGCAGTTGTAGTGAGGCCGAATGTGAAGTGCTACAACTGTGGCCAGATGGGGCATTACAAGAACAAGTGTCCTGAGGCTGCTAAGGCTAGAAAGAGAAAAGTATTTGAGTTGGACCCATCATTCTCTAGACCAATGGCTGCTAAGGAAGGAAAAGCTGTGATGGAAGGTATGCTTATGATTCATAGTACTCCGGTTAAGATGCAATTTGATACTGGTGCATCACACTCATTTATATCTCAGCATTTGGTAGACTGCTTATGTTTGGAACCTTTATACCTTATTACTCTTATAAGGGTTGTGAATCCTATAGCAGGGTATGCAACTAAGGGAATGAGATGTGGCCAGTTAGAACTTGATTTGTTAGGTCATATGTTTGCACGTATTTTATATGTTTTTGATTTCGTGGGTTTCAGGATCATATTGGGTATGGATTGGTTTGATAGATATGATTCTAGGATATCATTGAAGCACCCCAATAGCCGTAACCGAGTTATTTACCCGGTAAGGAGTTAAAACAGAAATGCTTATGCGTTATTGGGTGCTATGGGAATGGAAGCAGAGTTGAAGCAGGTTTATGTTTCCAGAGAGTTTGCGAATGTGTTAGAACCACTTTCGAGCTTGCTGCTAAAAAGGGTAATCGAGTTTCTGATAGATCCCATACCAGGAGCTGAGCCCGTAAGTAGACCACCTGGCAGGATGTCACCAACCGAGATGAAGGAATTGAAGTTGCAACTAGTGGAATTAGAAGGAAAGGATTTCATCAGGCCAAGCAGTCCGCCTTGGGGAACGGCCATGATATTCGTAAAGAAGGCAGATGGGTCGTTAAGGATGTGTATCGACTATCATATGTTGAACGAGAGGATGGTCAAGAATAGGTATCCTTTGCTAAGGATCGATGACTAATTCGATCAGCTGGGTGGAGCCAGAGTGTTTTCGCAGCTAAATTTGGCGACAGGTTTCCATCAGCTAAGAGTGGCAGTGGACAGTATTACTTTGAAAGCGTTTAGGACCAGATATGGGTCTTACGAGTCGTTGGTTATGCCATTCGGGCTTACTAATGTGCCAGCTTTCTCCGTGGATTTGACGAACCAGGTTTTCCCAGAGCACTTAGATAGGTTCTCGTTGATTTTTATTGATGACATTTTTGTATATTCTAAGAATGATAAGGATCATGCAGATCACCTTAGAATAGCATTGGAGATGCTAAGGCAAAATCAACTAAAGGCGAAGTTCTCCAAGTGTCATTTCTAGAAGAAGGAAGTGAAGTTCCTTGGTTATGTAGTTTCCGAGGAACGTTTAGCAGTAGATCTGAAAAAGACTGAGGCTGTTAATAATTGAAAGAGACCAGAGACGGTAAGTGAGATTAGGAGTTTTCTAAGTCTTGCAGGTTACTATCGAAGGTTCATTAAGGATTTCTCGTGGATAGCGGCATCCTTGACTATGCTAACCAAGAAGGACGTGAAGTTTGTTTGGTCCGACATATGTGAGGATGCATTGCTTAAGTTGAAACATTTGTTAACCAATGCGCCCGTGTTAGTAGTTCCAGATGGGAATCAGAGATTGGTAATTTACATCGATGCATGTGGTACTGAGTTAGATGCTGTGCTAATGCAGAATGGAAAGGTTATTACCTATGCTTCTAGATAGCTTAGACTACACGAAGTGAGATACCCTACTCATGATTTAGAGTTGGCAGTGGTAATCTTCGCATTGAAGGTGTAGAGATATTATCTTTTGAGAGAAAGGTTTGAGCTATTACAGATCATAAGTCTCTATGGTATTTATTCTCTCAGAAGGAGCTGAACATGAGACAGTGGAGATGGCTGGGGTTTGTTGCAGCTTATGACTTTAGCATCGAGTACACACCGGGAAAAGGAAATAAGGTTGCAGATACGCTTAGCAGGAAACATTAGAATGTGGTGTTAGATACGTTGACTGAATGGAAAGACTTGGAAGCATTGGCTGCTTGCAGTGTGCAGTTGAGGTCAAATGCTGGATCTAGTTGGAATATCACAATGATGTCTTGTTTGGAAGTTCGATCAATGTTGATTGAACGAATTGCTTTTAGGCAGAAAGAGGATCCAGCGTTCGTCGAGAGGATTAGAAGGTTAGAAACTGAAGTCGAAATTAATGACTTAAAGGATTTTATTCTTGATCGTAGGGGTTGGTTGAGAAAGAAGAACGGTTATGTTTTCCAGATGTTGGAAACATTAGGAAGAAAATTATTAAGGAATATCATCGATCGAAGTTTACGATCATCTTGGGGGAACTAAGATGTATCAGGGTATGAAGAGAAGTTTCTTTTGGTAAGGAATAAAGAGGGATGTTGGCTTGTGGGTAAAACAATGTTTGAACTGTCAACAAGTAAAAGACAAACATCAGAAGCCAAGTGGTTTGCTTCAGCCTTTAGATATTCCAGTTTGGAAAAAGGACTCGATATCCATGGATTTTATTGACAGGTTGCCAAGGTCAAACCGGGGTAATGAAAGCATATGGGTCATAGTGGGCAGATTGACCAAAAGTGTCCATTTCACTCCGGTAAGGTCAACAAGGGCGCCACCAGTTTTGGCTAAGTTGTTCATGAAGAACATCATTAGACTGCATGGAATTTGTGACGCCCCACCTCTATACCCACGCTAGCCAAGAACATTACGGTGAATGCTGTCAACTAGCACGGAGAATAAGGCTGTTGAGGAGCGACCCTCCGTGTAATTGCTTTGCGCGAGCATCGATATGTCAGATAGTATAACATGCATTTCTTTATCAAGAGGGAAATCTGACATACCGACACAAACTCAAAGCTACTGCACAGTGGCTATAATATCTTCAGAAACAAATATAGAAATAAACATAACATAAATCAGTCACAGACAATTCATATCACAAAGGCGGAAATAGATATGAATATATATAACTAACACATGAAAGTGTATATCAGAGTAGTGGTCAAAAAGATCCACAATAATACAAAAGAATAGCAACATGTGCTATACAAAAGAATACAACTATGAGTCTATATCTCAAGTGTATACAACAAAATAACTACTAATCTAAGTAGTTAGCCAAAATTCAGAGAAATCAATCCCAAGTGAGAAGTCAAGCTGAAGCACCTGTAATATCTCGGTCTGACCCGAGTATTATTTAATAAGAAAATAATAAACGGATCAGTCTAACTATAAATATCAAATGAAACGATATAAAGTAAGAGATATGACTAAACACATAATAATCACAATGCCAAGCTGTGATATATATAAGTAATTGAAAATCAACAAGAGATTAATCAATATCACAAAATCTACACAAGAATCAAAGAAATGTCATACTCCTTATTTCGTTCACCAAACCATAAATATTGACGATTATATCAATGTCAATCACAAAAGTCAATGACACACAAATTCACCAATGCACAAATATTGATAAAACTTATCAATGGAAATCACGAAAATTGGTGAAACACAAATTCTAGAAATCATCACAAGAAATCTAGAAATCACAAAAGGGGGGAGGCCTATCACAAACGGGAGCATAAAGCTCACCAACACGTGTATCATAAACAGAACGCTAATTCCATGGTTGCTAACCATCACAAATTGAGCCGAAGCTCCACAAATGGCCCAAAGACCATGGGTTGCTACCCCACCAATTTGAGTCGAAACTCCACAAAACGGGGTTTAGTCTCCCTTGCAGACAAAGAGACATCGCATATTGCTAGTCTAAATCACAAAGATGATCGTCATGATCAACGAGAAGTGTCAAATACACTAAGCTAGTAAATATATGAGTTTAGCTTCATGTCCCATAACCACTTTCTTAACTTAAATATTTACGAACAACTGTAGATCTCCACTATAAAATTGTCACAAGAGATTCAATCGAACAAGTCCAAGAATTAACCGACGAAGTAAACGCAAGCGTTTCATACCACTCGTTTTACTAAGTCGTTTAATTAGATTTCTCATACGAGTGAGGTAAAGGTTTGTATATATACTAAAAGATTGGAAAACGGTTTAAGAAACGAGCTTTGTACTAAAATAGTGTTGAAATCATTTGAAGAAAGAGTTTTGATATTTACTACTAGTATAGTAAACCTTTATATTTTTAAAGTGATAAATCAAAAAGGTGATCGTAGGAATAATCAATTCATAAAGATTCACATTCAAAGACGTGAATAAAATCCAAAGAAATCGATACCGAATCCATCAAAATGGATATTCCCATAAATCACGAAGAAAATGTCATCAAAGTCGATAATAAGTGATAATAACAAAAGGGAATCAACACGAATCGATTGGAGTTGGAATTCTCAAGCAAATAGGCAAATAGGAAAAACTGCAACAGGTCGGTCGGCCGGCTACAGAGCTCGGTCGACCAGACCAAAAAACATAAATGCTCGGGGTAGCAGGTCGGTCGACCGAGCCCTGTAGTCGGCCGACCGAACTTGAGACAGAGGAGTGCTTATGCACTCTGGAAGCAGGTCGGTCGGTCGGTCGGCCACAGGGCTCGGTCGGCCGAACCTGTTCCCAGTCCCTTCCTAACCCATCGAATACAATGGCCAATCACGACCAATTCGCAACCACTCGACAATGGCACTAAGGATTTATGCCAATCGACTACCCGGCCCTATGAGCTCCTCGTTGCATCACCAAAAACACATTTGAACATCAAAGCCATGATTTTTAAAGAGTTTAACCCAAAACACCAAAAATTAGAATATTCACCAAATCAATCCAAACCAAAAGCTAATGCACACGAATAAGTGTTAGGAATTCATACCTAACATTCGAAGATAATTATAAGCATAGATGTGAGACAAAAATCTCACCTTTGAACCCAAGCAATTGAAAAAGAAGCTTGAAAGCAAAAGGGGAATCAACCACTCTTCAAATCCAACTCAAGAAGCTTGATTCTAAGCTAAAAAGAGAAACATTTCCCAAATTAGGTTTAGGAATTTTCTGAAATCAATAAGAGAATGAGTTGGAGAAGAAGAAGAGAAGCTTACCAATGGGTTCTTCAATTAGTTTGGAGCTAGAGTTTGATTTGCAAAAGAAAACTATGGTTTGGAGTTTTAATTTCCTCTTCCACTCTCCATTAATATAAAAGCTTGAGTATTAGGAAATGAGGTGAAGGAATGAAGAGGAGAAGGAATTGCGACTGAATACATAAGTGGCTCAGCCCAAACCAAAGCCCTAAGTAAAAAGTAGCAAAATTCAACTTTCTCCAAACATATCAAAGCATATACTCAAAAAGGCCGTAAAAACGGCATTTTAAACTCAATAGGAGTGGTCCCGAGTCTTAATTCGACTGCATGCAAAAAGTAGCTTTTCGGACAAAATTTCGAGTATCGACAAAATATTTAAATAAAATATTTAAATATAAAATCGACAAATATGCGGGTTGTTACAGACTCCCCTCCTTAAAGAAATTGCGTCCTCGCAATGTTTAAGAAGAAGATATATAGTAACAACCATAAAAGCATATTCAACACAAAAGAAGTTTGAAATAAGAAGTTCACCTCAAAGAGCACGAGAAAGTAAGTCCGGATGTGTTCGCTCGATGAACTCTTTAGATTCCCAAGAACAATCATTAGGATTTGAATACCATTGAACTTTCACAAGCGGAACATCTTTATTTCGAAGACGTTTGACCTCCGAAGCAATAATTCGAATAAGATGCTGCTCATAAGTTAAATTAGGCGAAACTTCAATTTCTTCCATAACACCGGGCTCAAGAATATAATTGGAATCTCGAAGACACTTTCGAAGTTGAGAAACGTGAAACACGTCATTGATAGCAGAAAACTGAGCCGGTAATGATAGGTGATAAGCCATGGAACCAATACGTTCAACGATAGGAAATGGTCCAATGTATCGAGGCGCTAACTTTCCCGATCGACTGAAACGTACAACACCCTTCATAGGTGAAACACGAATGAACACAAGATCTCCCACAGAAAATTCTAACTTCCTTCTCCGGTTATCGGCATAGGATTTTTCTCTACTCTGGGCTTCTTTCATCCTATTACGAATAAGTTCAATCTTTTCTGTGGAATCACGAATAAAATCTGGACCTAAAACCAGCTTCTCACCGGCTTCAAGCCAACAAGAAGGAGATCGGCATGGCCTTCCATAGAGTGCCTCAAAAGGTGCCATACCAATACTAGATTGGAAGCTATTATTATAGGAAAATTCAACAAGTGAAATATGATCTTCCCAACTTCCACCAAAATCAAGAACACATGCACGAAGAAGATCTTCAAGAGTTTGATTCACACGCTCGGTTTGTCCATCGGACTGGGGATGATAAGCGGTGCTAAAATTAATCTTCGTTCCTAAAGCTTTTTGAAGACTCTTCCAAAATCCACTAGTAAACAATGGATCACGGTCGCTAACAATAGAAGTAGGAACTCCATGCAATTTAACAATTTCTTTCATAAAGAGTTTGGCTAAATGAGGAACGGTTCGATTAGATCGAACGGGAATAAAATGGGTGGATTTTGTAAGTCTATCAACAATCACCCATAAGCTATCATGACCCGAACGAGAACGGGGAAGGCCGTCAATAAAATCCATGGAAATCTGATCCCACTTCCAAATTGGAATCTCTAAAGGTTGCAATAATCCACCGGGCCTTTGATGCTCGGCCTTAACGAGTTTGCAAGTCATGAAACACTTAACGAAGTTAGAGATGTCAAGTTTCATTCCCGCCCAATAATAAAGTCGCTTCATATCCGCACACATTTTACTACTACCGGGATGAATGGTAAATTTAGAACGATGGGAATCTTCTAAAATATCTTTACGAAGATCACCAATATTTGGTACGATAAGTCTACCAAATTTTCGAATGCCGCCACGAGAACCAATATCAAAGTCTTTCAAACTTTCAATATCAATCTTACCCTTAATATTTTGGCCAAGAAGAGCCAATTTAGCATCTAGCCTTTGAGCTTCAAGAATGCAGTCTAAAAGAGAAGGACGAGCCTCAAGGCTACATAAAACAAATGATGAGCATAAATTGGATACGCGGTCTCGAATCTCACAAGTGGATAAGATCTCGAGATCGTTCCATTCGAATATCATCATAGAAACAACAGCTTGTTGTTTATGGCTAAGAGCATCGGCGACACGATTACCCTTACCGGGGGTATAAAGAATATCAAGATCATAAGGAGCAAGGAACTCGAGCCAATGTTGTTGACGCAAATTAAGTTCCTTTTGAGAGATTAAATACTTTAAAGACTTATGATCGGTATAAAGAATAAATTTCTCTCCCAAAAAATAATGACGCCAAATCCGAAGGGCGAAAACAATAGCCGCGAGCACTAAATCATGAGTGGCATATCTAGTCTCAGCAGGCTTTAATTGCCTAGAAGCATAAGCAATAACACGTTCTTTTTGCATAAGAACGGCACCCAAACCAACACGACTAGCATTGGTATAACAATGAAATCTTGATTCCTCTCGGGAATAACAAGAATAGGAGCATCAGAAAGAAGTTCTTTTAATTTCTGGAAAGAAGTTTCACATTTGTCCGACCAAATGTATTTAACACCTTTCTTCGTTAAGCTAGTGAGAGGCACGGCAATCTTAGAAAAGTCCTTGATAAAACGACGGTAATAACACGCCAATCCAAGAAAACTAAGAATCTCCGTCACATTCTCCGGTCTCTTCCAATCTTGAATCGCTTCAATCTTTGAAGGATCCACGGAAATTCCGGATTCGGAAATAATATGGCCGAGAAACTTCACACGAGATTGCCAAAAATGGCATTTAGAAAATTTTGCTTTTAATTGATTACTCCTAAGAGTTTCCAACACAATCCGAAGATGTTTTTCATGCTCCTCCTCGGTTTTAGAATACACAAGAATATCATCAATAAAGATGAGAACAAATCGATCGAGAAAATCTTTGAAAACTCGATTCATAAGGTCAACGAAATAAGCCGGAGCATTCGTTAGACCAAATGGCATAACAAGCCATTCATAAGATCCATAACGAGTACGAAACGATGTCAAAGGAATTCTATCCTCTGCAATACGAAGCTGATGAAATCCAATAGCTAAGTCTAATTGTGAAAAGACTCTAGCACCACTAAGTTGATCGAATAGATCATCAATCTGAGGTAAAGGATATTTATTTTTGATAGTAAGATCATTAAGCTTGCGGTAGTCAACACAAAGCCTAAGTGTTCCATCGGATTTCTTCACAAAAATAGCTGAAGCTCCCCAAGGCGAGGAACTAGAGCGAATAAATTGCTTCGTCTCTAATTCGGATAATTGTTTACGCATCTCCTCATTTTCTTTATTGGACATACGATAAGGAGGGCGAGTGATAGGTTGAGCTCCAGGAATGAGATTAATTCTGAACTCAATTGCTCGCTTAGGTGGTAATCCTAAAACGGGCTCGAATATGTCAGAAAATTCACGAACGACGTGAATAAGAGAAATAATATCACCCTCATCATCGTCATCACGAGGGTTTAAAGAATATAAAGATGAAAACAAAGCAGAATTTGAATCTTTAAGAATAACAGAAACCTGATTAACAGATTGAGGATGTCGAAGATGAATAGTCCGCTCAGGACATAGGATATGAGCTTCATAACGGTTAAGCCAATCATTCCCAAAATCATTCCAAAGCCTAAATAGCGCATGACATGCAAATCGGCTAGGAAAGGAAAATCACACAAAATAATCTCGACATCTTTACACAATAAACTGATTGTTGCGGATCCACCAACCGGATTCGCAATCCTCAAAGAAGTCATTAAACACAAAACATCCAAAGAAAAAGCATCAACAAGTTCTTTTGATATAAAAGAATGGGACGCACCCGTATCAAAAAGAACTCGAATAGGATGATCACGAAATAAGATAATACCATCAAGAATAGAATGAGAAATACCTCGGCAACAAGATGTGTTGCCAGGGGCTTGAGCAACATTTAACTTTCCTTCCTTCTTGCCCTGAAGCTTGGGGCATGAAGATATAACATGACCGGGACCTTTGCAGTAGCGACAAGAAAGAGATTTTGGACACTTGTTCGTGTAATGGTCCTTCGAACCACAATTATAGCATTCTCCATGACCAAAGGAAGAAGTCTTTGCCACTGGGGTTGCTTGCTTCCCTTTCTTATTGGGATAAGGACTCTTGAATTTGTTTGGCCTCTTTTGTTGTTGAAGTTTGGTTTGGAACCCACCACTTCAACATCATTCTCCCTATCCGCCTCTTCAAGACGAAGAGCGATATCAATGAGTTGGTCGAAAGAAACTTCTAATTTTAGAAGTAATGGCTTCTTGAGATTTTTGTTTAAGCCATAGACGAATATCTGATTTTTCTTCAATGGGGTGTTGATGTATTCAACCCCATATTTGGAAAGTGACTCGAAAGATGCAACATAATCAGTCACGGAGGCTTCACCTTGAACAAGATCAATAAAACGGCGAGCCAAAGCCACCTTCTCAGCTTCTGGTACGAATTTTAACTCGAAGCGCTCTCGGAATTTCTCCCAAGTGAGATCCACTTCATTTATCTCAGAAATCAGAAGTTCGTACCAGTCCAATGCTCTTTCTTGGAGCATACTAGAAGCCACCTGAACTCGGTGAAGATCAATGAGGTTCATGCGAGAAAAGATTCGATCGCATGTCCTTAACCAAGCCTGGACTTCAATAATAGTTTCAGAACCTTTAAATGGCTTCCCACCCAAATTAGTGTAGTCGTTGCACAGGCGTGCAAATCCAGATTTAGGGTGAGTAGGTTCCGTATTAGAACCAGCTGCTTGAGCATTCATAACAAGGTCAAGAAATTGCTGGGTAGTCATAAAAACTCCATCTTGGGGAGTAGCACTAGATTGACCGGCGCTGGGACGGCCAGGTCTAACCATTTCTCTTCCCTTAGAAAGAAATAAAGAAGAAGAAAAAGGTTATTCACAAAATGAATATCAAGCAATATTGATAGACAAACAAGGAATCATAAAGAAAATAAGATGAATCGGTACGAAGACTCGAATTAAATCCTAAGGCACGACTCCTAAGAAGGACTTAGGACTATGATCCTTGTAAAATTATTCTACATTGTTCCGAAGTTTCGCTCTGATACTAAGCTGTGACGCCCCACCTCTATACCCACGCTAGCCAAGAACATTACGGTGAATGCTGTCAACTAGCACGGAGAATAAGGCTGTTGAGGAGCGAACCTTCATGTAATTGCTTTGCGCGAGCATCGATATGTCAGATAGTATAACATGCATTTCTTTATCAAGAGGGAAATCCGACATACCGACACAAACTCAAAGCTACTACACAGTGGCTATAATATCTTCATAAACAAATATAGAAATAAACATAACATAAATCAGTCACAGACAATTCATATCACAAAGGCGGAAATAGATATGAATATATATAACTAACACATGAAAGTGTATATCAGAGTAGTGGTCAAAAAGATCCACAATAATACAAAAGAATAGCAACACGTGCTACACAAAAGAATACAACTATGAGTCTATATCTCAAGTGTATACAATAAAATAACTACTAATCTAAGTAGTTAGCCAAAAGTCAGAGAAATCAATCCCAAGTGAGAAGTCAAGCTGAAGCACCTGTAATATCTCGGTCTGACCCGAGTATTATTTAATAAGAAAATAATAAACGGATCGGTCTAACTATAAATATCAGATGAAACGATATAGAGTAAGAGATATGACTAAACACATAATAATCACAATGCCAAGCTGTGATATATATAAGTAATTGAAAATCAACAAGAGATTAATCAATATCACAAAATCTACACAAGAATCAAAGAAATGTCATACTCCTTATTTCGTTCACCAAACCATAAATATTGACGATTATATCAATGTCAATCACAAAAGTCAATGACACACAAATTCACCAATGCACAAATATTGATAAAACTTATCAATGGAAATCACGAAAATTGGTGAAACACAAATTCTAGAAATCATCACAAGAAATCCAAAAATCACAAAAGGGGGAGGCCTATCACAAACGGGAGCATAAAGCTCATCAACACGTGTATCACAAACGGAACGCTAATTCCATGGTTGCTAACCATCACAAATTGAGCCGAAGCTCCACAAATGGCCCAAAGACCATGGGTTGCTACCCCACCAAATTGAGTCGAAACTCCACAAAACGGGGTTTAGTCTCCCTCGCAGACAAAGAGACATCGCACATTGCTAGTCTAAATCACAAAGATGATCGTCATGATCAACGAGAAGTGTCAATTACACCAAGCTAGTAATTATATGAGTTTAGCTTCATGTCCCATAACCACTTGCTTAACTTAAATATTTACGAACAAACTGTAGATCTCCACTATAAAATTGTCACAAGAGATTCAATCGAACAAGTCCAAGAATTAACCGACGAAGGAAACGCAAGCGTTTCATGCCATTCGTTATATGTAACGACCCAGAATTTTGAACAATTTAAATTGAAAATTTTTAATTAATTTTTAATATTTAAAAGATGGTTTGACTTGAATTTCAAATTATCAGAATGAATTAGGCGATTAAATTATAAATTTACTCTATTGAAGTTGAATAAAAATTTGATTCTTCAATTTTAAGCTGATTAAAAATATTTCAAAGGATTGTAAAATTCATACTGATAGTACTGAAGGTTATAGAAGCTTTAGAATTTAAATTTCAAAGTGAATTGTTCAGTTTTGAAATTATATCGTTTAAATCGATATTTAAAAATAGCCACTTTTCGCACAGTCTCGGAATTCGACAAAACCAGTTTCATTGGGTCCGTAATATTGAATTATTACTGGATTTCAAATTTCGTATTTTTCAGAGTTCATATGTGAGCATACGATATATAAACGTGTTGAACATTTACATCGAAAATTCAAATTTAAAATTATATTTATATATTCACGTGCTTATCACATCAGCACGTTATGTTCCTAAAATCACGCCTGAAATCTTGAAGAGATCATGGAAGAGATCGTGCAAAGCATCCCTCTCTCAATTTTTAAATAATCACGTCCTCTCCCTCACTTTCAAAAATCGATTCAACAGCCGAAGAAAAAGACATGGCGACCAAAATTTTCGTTCGAGTTTAAAATCGTTGGAGGCCCGATCCTTTTCCGTTCAAAATCCACAAACTCATGAAAATAAAACAAATGGCCGCCCTCTTTTTAATCGATTCAGCAAACGAAAAAGAAAAACTAAAAATAAAATGGCCGCAATTTAGTTCAAAAATGGAAATTCGTTCAAAATTCATTCCTCCTTAAAACCTTAGGCCGATCGAACGAATTCAAATCAAAGGTGCGAGGATGGAGGAGTCGCGAGCTCGAGTTGAGGGCGGCGGCGTCGTCACTGATTTGGGGTTGTTCGAACGACGAAAGAGATTTGGAAGGCAAGGGTTGCGGCATCGGGTAGGGTTCACGGTGGCGATTCGAAGTCGCGTTCGCGCGTGCTCGCGCATGGGAGAAGGCGGTGATGTCACGATTTTAGGGGAGCTCGATTTCGAGCATCTCGAAGTGGAGGGTTTCGGCGACGACTAAGTGATACGCGCAAGATGATGGAGGTGGCTAGGGCTTTGGGGTGGTTCGCGGCAGAGAATGGCGGCAGCGGGGCGTCGCGTTGGTGATGCGATGGTGGCGCCAGTTGGGGGCGGGCCTGTGTCGCGATGGTCGTAGGCTCGAGTTCGAGCTGGTGATTTCACAGTGAAGGTATTATTTTTATTAATTTTAATTTATAAAATTATGTGAGTATAGACATATAGAAAAATTTATACAGTAAAAGAAAATTTGTTTACAATTCAAATTATTAGTTCAAAAAAAATGAAAACCTTGGTTAATTTAAATTAATTTTAAAAGGAAAATTTGTTAGGTAAAATGATTTATTAAAAGAAATTGATTTAAAGATATTAATATAAAATAAATAATTAGTAAAAATAAATAAAAAAATAAATGAATGAATACATGATAAATTTACTAGTTTATTTTGAAAATAATTTCCTAAAGTAAATTTTGTTTCAAATTTAAATTTTTAGTTAAAATAATTATTAAACAAAGGAATTTTAAAATATTGAAGAAATTTATATAAGCAAAATGTTTGAAATATTTATGAAAATGAGAATTTGGTTTAAAGTAAAAGGGAAGTTAGTTTGAAATTAAAAGGTTTAGTTAAATAAATTTATTTAAGTAAATTTAGTTGAAATTTAAATTTTATTAGATAAATTTGTTAAGAGTAATCTGTTTAAAATTAAAAGGGAATTTGTTTGGAATGAGTGATTAAGCCCAAATTAAATTATAAACTAGTTAAATCAAATGAAAATTTATTATTCGATCTGTTCAAATATTAATAAATTGTGTAAATATTTATACAAGGTATAAATCAATAAAATCGAGACAAGATGGAAATGGATCGCAAAGTAAAAAAGCAAAGGTGAGAACTTCTCACTCAAAAATGTATAAGTTGGATTTGTAGTTATTGATTGATTGCTATTTGCTTGTGATATTAGATATAGTAGGATATCTCTATATATATATAGGAATATATATATTGGCATATGTATATATTGCAGTTGATTGATTTCCTACATTGTATAGCGGATGAGACCCTATTGCGCCGCCTATTAAGCGGATAATATTTGATAAATCTCATATACCGCGATATTCCGTCTTGAAACGGGATTGGTATTGTGCTAACTTCTGTGGATGCAGGGAAACAGGTTGGAGGGATCCAACTGGATTCCTCACAAATATTTATTTGATTCAGATATTGTGATATTTGATCGTTTATCATATCGATATATGATGTTTGAAAGTCGTGATTGACTATTTGGTGTGTTGCATCGTCGGATCCTTTTTTTTTAAGTTTAAAAATGACGATTTTGATTTTTAAGAAATTTTTAAAGTGATTTTTGAAATTATACGTTTTATTAAATTTTCGAATTGATTTATTTTAAAACGTTATAATTTTAATGTTATAAAAATTATGATTTTTGAGAAATACAGTTAAAAGTTGATTTTTGAAAATATGGGGATTAATGATTTTATAAAATAGTTAAAATTGAAATTTCTAAATTTGTTATAAAAAGTTTAAAAATAGGATTTATGGAATTTGATTATTTTATAAATCAAAATGATGAAATTATAAAGGAGTTTAAAGACGTTTTTAAAAGAATAATATAAATTGATCCATATAAAAGATTTATAAAATGGATATTTGTAAATTAGAATATTTTGAATTATAAAACGAGTTTTTACAAGTATTAGAATGAATTGTGAATGAATTTCATAAATGAATGAAATTTATAGAATTATAAACGGTGAAGTTATAAATGGAATTTTATAAGCAGTAGGTTTATAAAATTTGTAAAGTTACTAAAAGAATAGATTTTCGATAAATAAATGAATCTTATAAGTTATAAGATTTATAAATTTGGAAAGTTTAAAAGAACGTTTTTGTAAACAAATAAATTATAAGTATTTAACTTATAATATGAACTTTTAGTATATCATTGAGATATGTAATTGAATAGATTGATAAAGGAAATTTATAAAAGGAAGTTGTTGTAAAATAAATAGAAATGGAATTTATAAACATTGTTTTATAAATCCGCAAACGACTTATTTTGATAAGTAAATTGTTATAACTTATAAATGGAATTATATTCACGTTTTAGACAGTGAATAATCCTTTAAAATAAAATGAATAGAAATGATGAAATTGGTTAACAAAGTATATTCACGTTTTTGAATAGTGAATAACATGTTAAAGAAAATGTTTTGGATGTGATGTTTTAAATAGAATTAAATTGATCTAAAGATGTTTTAAAATGTATTAACTATCGAAACCATAGATTTCAACATTCATTGTTGAAATAGACGTTTTCGAGAAATAGAAGGAAATGGTAGACTATAACACTGTTGTTATAGTAAATGATTTCCGAAAGGAAATGTTTTGTATAGTATTGGGATTTATATATCTATTTTAATTTCGAATCCCTATACTAGTGATTTTGGGTTGTCGTAACGATGTTTTACGCAACATTCGTTTTGGCCCAAATAAATATGTTTAAGAGAATGATTTCCTTAAAGAATGAATTATATACTTAATTTCGATTTAAGTATATTGAATATTTTCCAAGTATAGAAAATAAAAAGACTTGTGAATTACTTATAAATAAATAAGTATGGAAATGTTTTTCCAATGTGAAATGAAAAGTTTAGAGAATTTATCTTTTTGAAGGTAAATTGAAAATGAATATTAGAAATCGAATGGAAATCGTATATTCATAAATATTTTGGAATGTAAATTCACTATGGAATTTATAAATGAAAAAGGGGAATTTGTTTAAAAATAAATATCGATTTATTTTTGAAGTATTGAAAATATATATCTTGTAAAGATATTTTTAGAAAATAAATAATTTGGAAAATTATTTGGAATCTGGTGATGTTGTGCATATCTATTAATAGTTAAATAACCGACTATCAATATTTACCTTTAAATAGGTATTTGTTGTGATTTGCTTGAATTTGAATGCCACACTTATTTTTTTTTAAATAAGCGCTCACTATTCGGGTTAACGGGGAAAGGACCTTGGGGTCGTATAACCCATTCCGAATATGTGATACGTCGTTATGAATTGCATTTGAAGACCGGTGTTGAAGACCAGATATTTTCAAAAACGAAAGGGTTTCTTGTTGATTGTCTCTGCACTAGCTGATCCCCGGTATAGAGATCTCCATATGTGATGGGAAATCCGGACGTGATTAGAGATTATCCGGATTGCAAGGACTTCTTTGTAAGTGCCTTCGGTTCTGTCCGATCCCGGAACAGACTTGTATGGATAGTATGCCTGACATTACAAATTGAGATATACAGCTGATTTCTTTCAAATATATTTCTGTTGGTGGCGGAGAATTTATTCTCTTAGCTTAACACCCTTCTCTGAGACATACGAGCTCAGAGGTTATATAGTTGAAGGTTATCAGCAATATATTCCCAATTTGGTAATGTGACATGCTGAGTGTTGCTGTGAAATGATCATTGTTTGATCATTTGTGATATGATCATTTGTTTGATCGTTTATCTTTATGATCATTTCTATGATCATTTGTTGACCCAAAGCACAGCTTTTGTATAAAACGTGGCTTTGTGGACGAGACTTCGTCGAGCCTCACACCCCGGAATGATCAAAACAGGAAAGATGTGGCAAGGTTATGAGGGGTAGCTCCCTTTAGGGTATGTGCATTTCCTTCTGGAAAAGGGTGGTATCATGGTATGGAGCCCAGATACTTACTCATGTTGAAACACTTTATTTATTATGGTGTGATGTTGATTACGAGCGCTCGGATAAAGGTCCGAAAGGACCGGGGGATGGCATACTCGTGTCAGTAGTTACTCAGTTAGGGGTAACCCGGCCTTGTGTTGGCAGAGATCCGGTTAGGTTCTCGGGGACGTCCTTCCAGAGGCGTTCTCATGTGGCAATGGGAAGTTCCTTGGCCTGACCATTTGTTGGAAATCCAAAGAAACAATACGATCTTGTACGGTTTTAGTTGTATAACCTGCCATGGAATGTGGCGGTAACCTGCTATTGAACATGGTAGCTATAGAAGGCATAAGTGCGAAATGTCTATGCTGGCTAAGGTTTATGTTCTACTTTCGAAATGTTTTCTACACTATGCACTAGTAATAATATAAAATGTTTCTTTTAATACGTATCAAGCATCTTTGACTATCATAAGGAGAAATCTCCTCCGATTCTGCGTTTGCGTTGTGTGTGTGTGCGGGAGGCCTTATGGTAGTCTCATTTTTAAAAGTATTGCGAATTGACTTTAAAAAAAATATTCCTCTATTTTGATTTTAAAGATAAATAAACTGTTTTGAGTTCTCACACCAGTCACATGACTGACTCGGAGTTTATTGTTTTCCTTCCTAAACTCTGGGTGCCCACCAATTTCCACACGGGCAGTCAAGAGTTAGGTTTATCAGGATATTCTGGAATTCAGGAGTTGCTGGAGGCAAGCTGGATGGCATGGCGTATTACTAGTATATAGTATTTCTTTTTCCGCTGTTTGTTGTTGTTTGTTGTACACTCTGATGATGATGTAATGTATAAAATGTAATAAGTGATATAGTTCTTTGTTTAAAGATTATTCATTTATTTATTATACGTTGTTCCGCTACGATTGTGAGATTCTGATATTGTTCTGTTGTTTTTCTTTCTTTCTTCTTCTACTTCTTCTTTCTTAAACCCTCATGGTTCGGTTTTTCGGCATCCGACTGATCGGCATTCGATACAGTGGACGTACCGATGTCGATATTCGGGAGTCGAAGAATCGGGTCCAGACATTTTACTAGGTCGTTTAATTAGATTTCTCATACGAGTGAGGTAAAGGTTTGTATATCTACTAATAGATTGGAAAACGGTTTAAGAAACGAGCTTTGTACTAAAATAGTGTTGAAATCATTTGAAGAAAGAGTTTTGATATTTACTACTAGTATAGTAAACCTTTATATTTTTAAAGTGACAAATCACAAAGGTGATTGTAGGAACAATCAATTCATAAAGATTCACATTCAAAGACGTGAATAAAATCCAAAGAAATCGATACCGAATCCATCAAAATGGATATTCCCATAAATCACAAAGAAAATGTCATCAAAGTCGATAATAAGTGATAATAACAAAAGGGAATCAACACGAATCGATTGGAGTTGGAATTCTCAAGCAAATAGGCAAATAGGCAAAACTGCAACAGGTCAGTCGGCCGGCTATAGAGCTCGGTCGACCGGACCAAAAAACTGAAATGTTCGGGGTAGCAAGTCGGTCAACCAAGCCCTGTAGTCGGTCGACCGAACCTGAGACAGAGGAGTGCTTATGCACTCTGGAAGCAGGTCGGTCGGCCGGCCATAGGGCTCGGTCGGCCGAACCTGTTCCCGTCCCTTCCTAGCCCATCGAATACAATGGCCAATCACGACCAATTCGCAACCACTCGAGCATCGGCACTAAGGATTTATGCCAATCGACTACCCGGCCCTATGAGCTCCTCGTTGCATCACCAAAAACACATTTGAACATCATAGCCATGATTTTTAAACAGTTGAACCCAAAACACCAAAAATTAGAATATTCACCAAATCAATCCAAACCAAAAGCTAATGCACACGAATAAGTGTTAGGAATTCATAGCTAACATTCGAAGATAATTATAAGCATAGATGTGAGATAAAAATCTCACCTTTGAACCCAAGCAATTGAAAAAGAAGCTTGAAAGCAAAAGGAGAATCAACCACTATTCAAATCCAACTACAGAAGCTTTATTCTAAGCTAAAAAGAGAAACATTTTCCAAATTTGGTTTAGGAATTTTCTGAAATCAATAAGAGAAAGAGTTGGAGAAGAAGAAGAGAAGCTTACCAATGGGTTCTTCAATTAGTTTGGAGCTAGAGTTTGATTTGCAGAAGAAAACTAGGGTTTGGAGTTATAATTTCCTCTTCCACTCTCCATTAATATAAAAGCTTGAGTATTAGGAAATGAGGTGAAGGAATGAAGAGGAGAAGGGGTTGGGACTGAATACATAAGTGGCTCAGCCCAAACCAAAGCCCAAAGTAAAAAGTAGCAAAATTCAACTTTCTCCAAACATATCAAAGCTTATCTCAAAAAGGTCGCAAACGGCATTTTAAACTCAATAGGAGTGGTCCCGAGTCTTAATTCGACCGTATGCAAAAGGTAGCTTTTCGGACTAAATTCCGAGTATCGACAAAATATTTAAATAAAATATTTAAATATAAAATCGACAAATATACAGGTTGTT
Organism: Allium cepa; assembly: GCA_030765085.1. Lineage (NCBI taxonomy): Eukaryota > Viridiplantae > Streptophyta > Magnoliopsida > Asparagales > Amaryllidaceae > Allium > Allium cepa. The sequence continues at coordinate 893,007,298 of CM060928.1, read as the reverse complement.
ACAGAATTCCTAGTAGTATTGTTAGCGATAGAGAAGCTTTGTTTATTAGCGAGTTCTGGAAGAGCATATAGAGTGTGTTAGGCACTAAGCTCAAGATGAGTATCGCTAAACATACTCAAACAGTTGGGAAGACAGAGAGAGTCAATAAGATACTGGACGATCTGTTGAGAACTAGTGTGCTAGATTTTAGTGATTCTTAGGAAGATTACTTGCACTTAGTAGAGTTTTCTTATAATAATAGTTATCAGACTATTATAGGACTGGAGCTTTTTGAAGATTTGTATGGAAGGCCGTGCAAATCACCAACATGTTGGTGAGAAACCAGAGACAGATTGGTCCTTGGTCCAGATTTGGTGAGAGAGGCGATAGATAAGATCGAGTTGATACACGAAAGAATGAAGGAAGCTTAGTCTAGGTAGAGGAGTTACGCAGACAAAAGACCAAAGGACCTAGGGTTCTCAGTTGGAGATAGATTTTTCATCAAGGTATCGCCGATGAAAGATGTGGTTCAGTTTGGGAAGACCGAGAAGCTACCACCGAGATATGTTCGACCATTTCCTATATCAAAGAGGATTGGAAGACTCGCATACCGAGTAGAATTGCCAAGCAGTTTGATCGGGGTCCATAATGTGTTTCATGTTTCTCATCTTAGGAAGTATGTTCATGATCCAGAAACTACTATCGCTCCGACGGCACTGGAAGACTTAGTGGTGGAACCAGATATGACTTTCGTGAGGCAACCAGTTCGTGTCGTGGCAAAAGATGAGAAGAGGTTAAGAAACAAGACAGTCAAGTTGGTGAAAGTTCAATGGAGCGACAACATGAAGGACTATACTTGGAAGACAGAAGATAGGATTAGGGCTACTTTTGGGCTTTTTTAGATCGCATGTTCTATATAGGGTTCATATAGAATTTGGCTGGTAGGTTATACTAGCTTTGCTTGCATGGGCTATATGCTTGTTGTTTTGTACTTACTGAAATTTCGGGAATGAAATTCTTTAAGATGGGAGACTGTAATGCCCCTGAATTTTAATTAACATTATTTGAAATATTTAATTAGATAAATTAAGTAGAATAACGTGAATAGTTAGGAGATGAGATTAATAGATCCAATAGTCGTGTTTTAATGAATGAATTGAAATAAGACTTAGTTAAATTAAGAAGGAGGAATTTCTTAAGGGGTAAACATGAAAATGGGGCTACATTTCTTAGTATAAATATCTCCCTCTACTTTAATAAATTTTCACTCTCTCATTCATAACTCCTCACTAACTTTCTGCCGGCCAATAAAATCTCTAGGAAGAGCAATAAATTGAGGGAAAAGATGAGGAATTAAAGATAGGAAATTATCACATTCTTCAATTAACTAATCAAGATGAATAATCATGTTTATCATCTCATTTTATATGTATGGATCGGTTATCAGTTATGCCCGATTCAAGTTTGTGATTTGGTTAGGATATAACCATTTAAACCTTTGTTTGGATAAGACTTGGGTGTTTTAAAATGTAAATGGGCTAGTTAACACACTTTATTCAGTTTTAGTTATATTTCAAGTTGTTTTGATCTTCATATGCTTTGAAATTTTAATATGTTAAGTACATGATTTATAAGATTTTTGATGATTTTTGGGAATTTTTCCTTAGTGGTTAATTAAGGTAATTAAATTAATTAAGCCTAAGGGCTAAACTGCAATATTGCTTCGAGCTTGGTCAAAGCCTGAGGGAAATTGCTTCAAAAATTTATTTGGGGAAGAAGTATATTTTTTTAAGAAAAATGTTCACTTTGGTATATTTTTTTATTATTTGAAAGCATAGGTGGAAGCCCCTTGACCAATCACAATTAGACAAGCAAGATAAAACATCACTTCAGTAGGCCCAGATACTCCCTCCGACTCCAAGAGCTGCTTTTATCCCCTCGTCTAAGTCGAAGGGTAGGAATGGTAACAAAGGAAAGAGGGGTGAAGGGTCGAGGAGCTGCTTCCCTTGCTTTCAACTGAGACGTAGGGGGATCCTTCGATTCTATAAATTTTTATAAAAAGACTAAGTTTTATATACTCAAGGAGGGGCCATGAAGGTGATCTTCAAAAGAAAAAACCTCCGAGAGTTAATGTTTTAATTGCTTTCTAGAAAGATTTTAATACCTTTTAACAAAGTCAAAGGGCAAACCTTTCGATAAGGTCGAAAATATACTTTCGAAGGGTTGGTTCCAACACCAACACTTCATTGTTTTTGAATGATTTCGAAAGGTTTGATTTTGAAAGGTTTTGAAGGGGTTACCTTCAATGATTGCGAAAGGTTTTGAGTTTCATTCCTTTTGGAAGGTTTATAAATTGTTTTATAAGGGGGGGATACCCCAGGCTTTCGACTAGGTCGAAAAGAAACCTTTCGACAAGGTCGAAAGGTATGATTTTGTGTTGCATTCAAAAGAAAGGTTTCCGAAGGGGCTAACTTTGGCTATTTATTTTCTTTCGAATGGAACTTCATTTAAAGGATTTTAAAGGGCTGTTTTTATCCATTTTTCTTAAGTAAAACTTTGCTACGTCGAAGGGGTTACTTTGAAGGTTATAGCATAAAATACTTACCTTTATTTGAATATGTAAGAAGGATCTTATATAAAATGAATGTTATTAAACCATGGGGACACCGGGGTAGGTTTAATGTTTTCGATACATAGTTTGGGGTTACAAATAGAAATATGCTTTCGAAAATATACATTGGGGGATATCAATGTGTTTTTATTTAATTTAACCTAGTTGAGGCTACCAATTGAAATAGGTTAAACATGTGGTATACCTGGAAAATATAAGTAATCATGGGGATCATAAATTACTATAAATAATCATAGGAATCATGATGTTTTAATTGGCCAAGTGATGGGTTCTTGGTTAACCTAGGAAAACCATGGACTGTGAAGTGGATAGCCCACATCAAATTTCTTAAGTAAAGTATGTTTTTCCAGAGGTGGTTATCCTCGGAATTTGGCACCCAAGAGTTCATAGTCATCCTAGGAAAACTATGGGGTGTGTAGTGGATAGCCCACACCAACTTTTATAAAACAATGTATGATGGAGAATTTGCATTTATTTTGATGAATTTGGGACAGAAAGTCCTATTAATGTTTTGATGGATAGTCATTTTAAAGGTTTAAAAGGGGAACTCTAATAAATTGATTTTAGATGGGAAATCTAATAAGTTGCTTTTAGATAAGATATCTAATGAATGGGTGGATGGGATATCCAGTATATATGATTTGTAACAGCCCGCTATTTTGGACCATTCAAATCCACAATAAAACCGTACATGTCCGACTTGAATAATTCAAAATACCGAATTGTTAATAAAAATTTGGCAAAACTTAGCATATACAGTAAATAAATCAAACACAGATCACAGACACAGAGTAATATAATGCAGCGGAATAGAAAAATAGTAGTTCATGAAGCTACTATATACATCAGAGTTTAAAATAAAATACATTAGAATCTCTGGAATACAGAAAGGTCTTCAGTACGAGCCGATGACTTCTCTGAACCAGTCAACTAGAAAACTGAAAGCTGAAACGATAGTCGGATCTCCAAATGAAGCTCCAATCTCATAAGGTGAGTCTCGAATGCTGGATTACTCGGTCTGACCCGAGCGTAAAGCAAAACACAAAACACTCGAGTCAGGATTAACATTCTTATATCAATAAATTCAACTCAAATGAAATATCAACTGAAATACAATATACTTAAAGGATGTTTGGGATGTCCATCCTCTAAGGGTCCATAGAACTATCTATAGGGTAGAAATATACACTATTACACCGTAGTCATTCACTTAATTTATACTTCAACCCAACAGTAAATTTTTACTTCGAATAATCATATTTCCCAAACTAGTATCTATATATTGAGTAAGGTATGCAGTACAGTATTTCAATTTCCTGAACTTAACAAATTGTTCACATCAACCTGGCCTTCCTATTTAAATTAAATCCAATCTCATTTTATCAGTTAAATCTTCCTAAAATTCCCACTTAAATTTATAATTCTCAAATTTGGATTTGATATCCCAATTTTCCCTTTTATTTCAATATGTTTCCATATTTTAAGTATTCAACATTTTAACCAAATTTTTCCCAATCTAGTTTCTAAATAAAATTCCCAATCTAGTTCAAACTCAAATTTCATTTAATTCGATTAGTTATCTACATAACCGATTCGACTATCTTGGTTCCAAATCCATATCCGAATTTCTAAACCATTTAATTACACTATAGTTCATAGCTTATAGATAACAATTTAAATTTGACAGTTTCATCTAGATTCTCGATTTTTTTTTTTCATCGTTATTATCCAGTCTTGAACCCTCCCTTATTCGATTCAATATCATTTTAGTGATCATGAATTACACTTTACCCAAATTTCTTAAATTTTATTAAACGTGAAATATTTCATTCGATAAATTTCAATTTGATTTAGATAAATAAATCCTTATCTAAATACCATTTCAAAATAACCCAACTTTATTTCCCAATCCTAATTGTTCAATATTATTGCAAAATTTTCCGAAATAAAATTACATAAATATTTATCATAATTTATGTATTTAATCACATCTTGATTAAACTAGATATAATTAACTCTATGTTTATCATTTTCCCTTTTATACATGTATTTAAGAATTTACACATAAATAAAACCATATATTTCTTATCATATGGTCAAATGTTACGAATATTATCATTTCAATCCATACACTAAATATATACGGGTGGATAGCATTCCACCCGTAATCCCAAATTTAAATTAAATAAAACCCGCTTGGGTCTATCATTTAAACCCATTTCAATTCAAAACAACCATAACAAAAGGGAATTGCAGTGTGATGACAGGGATGGTGTCAAAGTAAATAAACAAGTAATAACAACGGTCAATAACAATTCAATAAGTAAATCAATAACTCCGAAATAATCGTATTTATTCGCATTGTTATTTGTATAATTATTTCTAGAATCTACACTATCATGTCATGTAGATAAAGATTATTACATTTTAGTTTTTCACTTGTCGTTCCATTTCAATTTCATTTTAATACTACAATAATTAATCCAAACTACGTTCAAGGATTTAAAGTATAATTTATCAATTTCTACGACAATTAATGGGTCAAATTTAACTAATCAAATTTACATATGGCGGGGTCAGGTTTCAAATAAATCAAGGTCCGTCATATGTAATCCGTCTTAATTTGTAAACTATACTACCCCAAATTTAACTAGCAAACTAGTTATCACTTAACAGTAGTAACTAACATCCAATTTAAACGATAATCAATCAATCAATCAATTATCAACCAATCTGTATTATTATCCCATAATTAATTAACCGATAATGGTGTCAGGTGTCACAGGTGGGCAGATACAGATAATAGCAGTCATAACAGTAAAACAACCAACAGCAGCATATTTCAATTGTCGTTTCAATTGAAGTCAAATTTAATAAATAAAAGAACGTTAATCGTGAGTGATTGCTTACCTTTCGAGGCTAGAGATGAACGAGACCAAGAGCGAATGGATACGAGCAAACCCAAAGGTCGAACAAGCGAGACAGTGACAAGGCTATAATGGCTGCGACGAATATGATATTTTTCAGTGATAAGTCAAGATGGGCACGAGATAGAGGAAGTAAGATACGTTAAATATAAATTTTATAACAATCAACATTAAATTTAAACACCAATCATAAAAATAAAAATCTATACTTATACCCATATTTTAAACCAATATACAATGAAATCTTTATATTTAATATTCAAAAATAAATGTTCATACTAATATCGATACAAACTTATCTTGTGATACTAAATATTGTACGTATATAAACTAGCGTAAACTCAACCCACCAATCAAAGAAAACTTTTTTTTTTTTTTATAAACATATTGTATATATATACTACTACATACGTTTCAAAATACCATCTTCAAAACAATATATATTATATACATATATATATAAATTTATTTACAACCCATAAATAATAAAATATATAAAATATACTAACTACTCCGTTACATATAAAACTGATATAATATTCACCCAGACAAGTGTCTTAAAATTAGTTATATTTACATATAATCATACTTAAAGTATACAGATATATAAGTAAATTGGAAGATCAAAAAATCCAGATTTTATAAACTTATATATATAAAAAATCTTTACACAGTAATTAGCAAAAAAAAAAAACAAAACCCAAAACAATCGCATGAGCCCTATAACCTGGGGAACGATCACGATCTCCACTCAAATCCTCATGCAACCGAAAGAAATTATTATTTCATATATATATATATATATTTTTATATATTAATCAAAACTGATATATTATAAACATAAACAAAATGATCTAAACATGCATACACAACAGTAAGATGGAGAACCAATGACAAAAACTTCAGGCAAATAAGTCTTTGAAGAAATAAAATAAACCTACCTATAGTGTTCACCACTTCCAAAGCAGACTCGGGTTTCGAAGGATGTGGCAACGGTGGATTAATTGATGGGTTTGCTGTTGAAGGCGGATCCGGGTTGAAGCATCGGGTGTAGGAGGTTTCGTATGGGAGAGGCGCTATTGTTATAGGGTGGAGGCCAAGCTAGTTCAAAGCTACATGGGAGGTGGAAAGAAACGAAGGTGACTGCTGCTCGTTATCTGTATGCGTTTCGTGTGTGCTTTTTTTTTTATATATGGCAGCGGATGAAGGTGGAAAGGAGGGTGCAAATTGTGTTCTGAGAGCAAAAATGAAAAAAATATGAAGAGAGGGGAAGAAGAATAAATAGAATGGATGTTATGCGTGATTTCAGGGGATTGATAAAAGTAACGTCTACGTAAAAAATCAAAAGTGCAAGTGAATGTTTAAAAGAAAGGGAAACAGCGCTGAAGGTGCGAATAAAATTTTCAAATCAAAAGAAACGTAAAGTTGCCCATTTATTTATCAAACGTGATTTAAGCCAAATAAAAGGAAACGAAGAGTAACAGTCAGAAATTAGTACGCAATTAATTGAATAGAAACCTTCCCTGAGATTCAGTTGACTTAATTAAAACAAATTTTATAAATTTAGCTTGGAGTACACGGTAAACGTTAGAAAACAAATGAAAAAAAAAAAGTCACGGATTTGGTTCAAAAGGAAAGGCAATGAACCGTTGAAATTTAGAAAGGCAAGAATATAATCAAAAGGGGAAACGTACACTTTTTTTTTTCCAGGAATGAATACAAGTTCAAGAATAATAACGTTAATATAAATTTATTTTATAACGCTAGGATATCGTGGAACGAAGGAAACAAATTTAAATGTACCGAGATAACGTATGGCATTTTATACGTTTTCAAACTTTTGAAATGGCATAGGATGGTAATAGCTGTACACCGATTGAGAAGCCTTTAAAGCAATTTATTTTATTGCCTGGGATTCACGTTCCAATTTTTTTTTTTTTTTTTGAAACGGAAGGAAGCAATAAAGTCACAGATAAATGAAATTGTAACAGTCTCCCAAATTCAGCTGACAAATAATAAAGCAATTGATAATAGGTGCGCGTTTAAATTTTGAAACGCCAAAAGAAATCAAATGGTAAGGAATTTATATAACAGTACATTATACGTTTTTTTTTTCACCCCATAAGAAGGCTGAACGCACATCACTTGAAATGGAAAGGCAAAAGTAAAGCGCGATGATTCAGGAAGTAACATAAGGAATAAAATATCAACGGTCAAAAGTTATGATTTAGCTGAAAATTTCAAGTAATAAATTTATTGAGTAGCACGTTTCAATTTGAGCAAGAATAAGTATGAAATGGAAGTAGCAATAGAAAAATGGAAGTGAAACGTATTCACTTTTTGCCTTATATAAAATATTATATAAAGTAGATAAAAGGAAATTTCCACGTTCGAATCATTAAAGCGATAAATATTTGTATCGGCCAACACGTGAATCCAGGAAAAAATAAAGGTAAGCTATTTATTGTTTTGCAACCGATAAAATTTTGAACAGTAAGAAAATAAAGCAATAGTCACAGTGGAGTCCCTTGATTTTGTGCAAATGAAATTTATTAAAGCAATTGAAATTTAACGATAGAAAAGTCACTGCTATGCACTGATTCAGAAATCAATTCATAGCTTGAATTTAATAGAATTACCAAATAAATAAACTTCCATAAAATAAATTGAAAATTTACCATTTGCTATATTTAATTATACGTAATCCAAATATTAACTCTTTATTTGCAAATAAATTTATTTAAAATTTCACCAAAATCCAAATTAAATACGTTATAAAACCAATTAAAATTATTAAAATTTTATGGGTCGTTACACTCTCCCCCACTCAAAACTTTTCGTCCCCGAAAAGGAAGGAGGTAGGAGAATAAAACAACCGGAAATAGATTGAAATACAAGATAAATAATTAATTTAAAACTATATAGATTTTATTTGAAATATTTATTTGATAACTTCATTTGAAATTTAGTTTTCTTTAATACTTTAATACTTTTCAAATTCCTTTGAAAACCATTACTCACATTATTACTTATATTTACAAAGAAGCTATTAAAATATTAAATCCAAAATTCACAAATTTTTATTTTGTTTCAAGATACCTTCCAAATATTATTATTAGATCACAAATCATTTTTTAAAGTATCTTTTATTTTAGATAAATAACTGTTTAAATATTTATAACACTAAAATTTCTATTAAACCATGTAGTATATAATTAAACAATATTTTAAAGGATATATCCAACAAGGAAGGAAGGTAGATTTGGAAAAAGGAATCAAGGTGAATAACTAAACTGAGCAGATAAGGTAGATTCAAGAATAGAATCGGGCACGAGTAATAAATATAGAACCATAAGAATTTAAAATTTCAAATATTAATTCAAAATTTCTTTGTTGAAAATACTTTTATAATAAAATACCTTTATAAATAAATACTTTTATATTGAAACCAATTTTTCTTTCGAAATACTTTTATAACTCAATGTTTTAACAAGTTTATCCTCGTTCTTGCAGACTCTGGCCATGCGTTGATCAGGCGCAAAGCTAGAATTCTTCAAGTACTTAGTAGACTTGTTTCAACACCCAGTGAAAATACTTGAAAAACCTTTTTTAAAAAAAACAGATATGGAAAGTACAATCCAAACAAAACAACCAAACCAAAACCTTTGTCCGATCATGGTTCGCAGATACACAATGGTTACGCCTGGTTCCCCCAGGAAACAATCCATATCCGTAAGCTTTCACAGCCCTGCGAGTTACGCCATGATGACTAGTAGGGTGCAGGATACACAATGGTTACGCCTGGTTCCCCCAGGAAACAATCCGTACCCCCAGGCAAGACTCAGCCAGGCACTTGCGCTACTATTCGCGACCTACACAGATTGCAGGATACACAATGGTTACGCCTGGTTCCCCCAGGAAACAATCCGTACCCCTAGGCAAGACTCAGCCAGGCAATTTCGCTGTGCATTCACGAGAGAAAAAGAAACCGTGGGTTACGTCACGGTGGGAACACTCGAGTATTACATCCGGAAAACCAAAAATCAGAGAGAATAATATCGATAGAATGAATCCACGCTGTGGCCACAAAGCGGATATCAAGCAGAAGGCACTTTCCATATCTTTACTTGGAAAATATATATATATATAGTACCTTTTCAAATACTTCCAAATCTCGTACTTATATAAAGTCCATATGTATAGGATTCCTTTCTAAATCGAATACTTTCCAAATCAATAGTATATCAAAACATACTTACATAGACTTTGATTATATAAATTTTCTTTCCAAATTGAGTACCTTTCAAATCAATTGATTTCAAATCACTTTCATACTTATACAAATCCATTTTATATAAGTCCGACCACTTCCCAAATCAAGTGCTTAATTATACAAGTTCTCAATTTCAAATCATTCAATATCAAATTTAGTTCCAAAGTCATATATGAATTCACCAAATTTCTTCCAAATTAGATATCCTAATTTCACAGTTCCCCAAAATAATAGGTTTAGAAAATTATCCCAGTTTCCAAATTAAAATAATTCAAGTCAAACAAATTCATTTCCAAAATCACCATATAAGTACTGGGTTTTTTTTTCAATTTAATTTTCAAAACCAAATATTTTTCTCAAAATCAATTATATTCAAAATGGTTTCCAAATTTATAATTATCCCTTTAAAACCTTTAAACTATTTACTTCGATTTGAAATATCCAATTTACCTTTTTGAAAACCATTATTTAAAACTAAAATTCTTTCAAAACATTTAAAAACTAAATTCCATATTAGTATAATTAAAATAGCCATATTCTCTTACTTAATAAAAGGTTTAACCTCATACAACAAAACTTGCATACTTTATCAAATATTTTATACCTTTCGAAATATCTTGGTTTTTAAACCTTTAAACCTTGATTTGGAAGTGCTCGAACCTTCAAAATAGTCGGTGAAAATCAATTTCAAATCCAAGAGATGGAAATCAATTTTTATAAATAGAGTTATTCTAAGTCAAATCAAAAACTCGAGGACTGAACACCGGTCTTACTTCAAATTGTTTCAAATATATACATATATCTTTCGAAAATATCAAATTATACTTCGGAATTTGAAATCAAAAACGGTTTTACAAAATCACTCGCATAGCGAAGCTATTAAAGTGGCCTCTCCCCCACTCTGAAACTCGAAAATCAATGTCGATGATGCGTGCACTCATCACCGAAATTATTCTCCAGCGACATAAGTGAGTTCTGGACTTCTATTTTCTTGAAAACTTCTTTGAAATTTCTTCAAAATTATTGGAATTCATTTGAATTCATTTGAAATATTTCTTATTCGGAAAAATATTTTTAAATCGTATTATTTATATATAATTTCCAAAATCTTAAAAGCAATTTCAAAATACCGGAATTCAATTCTCGAATTTCAAATTTGACACTTCAATTATAAATCATTTTTATATAAATCAATTTCTTATAATTTTTTTCAAAATTTCAAATCCTTTCAAAACCCTTTTTATATAGAATAACATTTCTTATTTGCTTTATATATAGGTATATAATCTCTACCGAAAACATTTTCTTTATATATATAGAATAAAATCATAGTTATCAAAATAATAATTTCGGTATAAACAATTTCTAAAATACAAACAAAACCCGATTTTCAAAGGATGATTTAAGGATGGATTTCAAAACAAAGATAGAGATTTAATTTAAAGGAACTCTAATCAATAGAATCCTGATTCGAAGATAGACTCGATCGAAGATGAGATAATTAAGTTACAAAATAGAAGATGGATATACTTCTATAAATCGTGGGCGACCTTTACCTGTCAACCGTGATTCCAAAATTAGATCGGTGTAGAATTCTGAGGCAATTCGACATTCGATCGTCGGAGATATAGAATTCGGCATAACAAGATATATCAGCATCGTAAACCGAGGATACAGGAATCTTCGGTGAGTCAATGCCAATTGAAAAGGAGTTTTCACCCCCTTTACAAATCATTCAATGGAGTTATGGGATACTCCAGAATCAAACGAATATAAATAGGGAGAGACAGAATGAATTTCGAAACCGAGGGACATTCCAAAACTCAAAGGAAATTGAGTCAAAAAGGAAGAGATTCAACTCGAACGAAAGTGATTCTGTAAATAAATTTACCATATATGCTAAGTTTTGCCTAGAGCCAAAGCTCTGATACCAACTGTAACAGCCCGCTATTTTGGACCATTCAAATCCACAATAAAACCGTACATGTCCGACTTGAATAATTCAAAATACCGAATTGTTAATAAAAATTTGGCAAAACTTAGCATATACAGTAAATAAATCAAACACAGATCACAGACACAGAGTAATATAATGCAGCGGAATAGAAAAATAGTAGTTCATGAAGCTACTATATACATCAGAGTTTAAAATAAAATACATTAGAATCTCTGGAATACAGAAAGGTCTTCAGTACGAGCCGATGACTTCTCTGAACCAGTCAACTAGAAAACTGAAAGCTGAAACGATAGTTGGATCTCCAAATAAAGCTCCAATCTCATAAGGTGAGTCTCGAATGCTGGATTACTCGGTCTGACCCGAGCGTAAAGCAAAACACAAAACACTCGAGTCAGGATTAACATTCTTATATCAATAAATTCAACTCAAATGAAATATCAACTGAAATACAATATACTTAAAGGATGTTTGGGATGTCCATCCTCTAAGGGTCCATAGAACTATCTATAGGGTAGAAATATACACTATTACACCGTAGTCATTCACTTAATTTATACTTCAACCCAACAGTAAATTTTTACTTCGAATAATCATATTTCCCAAACTAGTATCTATATATTGAGTAAGGTATGCAGTACAGTATTTCAATTTCCTGAACTTAACAAATTGTTCACATCAACCTGGCCTTCCTATTTAAATTAAATCCAATCTCATTTTATCAGTTAAATCTTCCTAAAATTCCCACTTAAATTTATAATTCTCAAATTTGGATTTGATATCCCAATTTTCCCTTTTATTTCAATATGTTTCCATATTTTAAGTATTCAACATTTTAACCAAATTTTTCCCAATCTAGTTTCTAAATAAAATTCCCAATCTAGTTCAAACTCAAATTTCATTTAATTCGATTAGTTATCTACATAACCGATTCGACTATCTTGGTTCCAAATACATATCCGAATTTCTAAACCATTTAATTACACTATAGTTCATAGCTTATAGATAACAATTTAAATTTGACAGTTTCATCTAGATTCTCGATTTTTTTTTTTTTCATCGTTATTATCCAGTCTTGAACCCTCCCTTATTCGATTCAATATCATTTTAGTGATCATGAATTACACTTTACCCAAATTTCTTAAATTTTATTAAACGTGAAATATTTCATTCGATAAATTTCAATTTGATTTAGATAAATAAATCCTTATCTAAATACCATTTCAAAATAACCCAACTTTATTTCCCAATCCTAATTGTTCAATATTATTGCAAAATTTTTCGAAATAAAATTACATAAATATTTATCATAATTTATGTATTTAATCACATCTTGATTAAACTAGATATAATTAACTCTATGTTTATCATTTTCCCTTTTATACATGTATTTAAGAATTTACACATAAATAAAACCATATATTTCTTATCATATGGTCAAATGTTACGAATATTATCATTTCAATCCATACACTAAATATATACGGGTGGATAGCATTCCACCCGTAATCCCAAATTTAAATTAAATAAAACCCGCTTGGGTCTATCATTTAAACCCATTTCAATTCAAAACAACCATAACAAAAGGGAATTGCAGTGTGATGACAGGGATGGTGTCAAAGTAAATAAACAAGTAATAACAACGGTCAATAACAATTCAATAAGTAAATCAATAACTCCGAAATAATCGTATTTATTCGCATTGTTATTTGTATAATTATTTCTAGAATCTACACTATCATGTCATGTAGATAAAGATTATTACATTTTAGTTTTTCACTTGTCGTTCCATTTCAATTTCATTTTAATACTACAATAATTAATCCAAACTACGTTCAAGGATTTAAAGTATAATTTATCAATTTCTACGACAATTAATGGGTCAAATTTAACTAATCAAATTTACATATGGCGGGGTCAGGTTTCAAATAAATCAAGGTCCGTCATATGTAATCCGTCTTAATTTGTAAACTATACTACCCCAAATTTAACTAGCAAACTAGTTATCACTTAACAGTAGTAATTAACATCCAATTTAAACGATAATCAATCAATCAATCAATTATCAACCAATCTGTATTATTATCCCATAATTAATTAACCGATAATGGTGTCAGGTGTCACAGGTGGGCAGATACAGATAATAGCAGTCATAACAGTAAAACAACCAACAGCAGCATATTTCAATTGTCGTTTCAATTGAAGTCAAATTTAATAAATAAAAGAACGTTAATCGTGAGTGATTGCTCACCTTTCGAGGCTAGAGATGAACGGGACCAAGAGCGAATGGATACGAGCAAACCCAAAGGTCGAACAAGCGAGACAGTGACAAGGCTATAATGGCTGCGACGAATATGATATTTTTCAGTGATAAGTCAAGATGGGCATGAGATAGAGGAAGTAAGATACGTTAAATATAAATTTTATAACAATCAACATTAAATTTAAACACCAATCATAAAAATAAAAATCTATACTTATACCCATATTTTAAACCAATATACAATGAAATCTTTATATTTAATATTCAAAAATAAATGTTCATACTAATATCGATACAAACTTATCTTGTGATACTAAATATTGTACGTATATAAACTAGCGTAAACTCAACCCACCAATCAAAGAAAACTTTTTTTTTTTTTTTATAAACATATTGTATATATATACTACTACATACGTTTCAAAATACCATCTTCAAAACAATATATATTATATACATATATATATAAATTTATTTACAACCCATAAATAATAAAATATATAAAATATACTAACTACTCCGTTACATATAAAACTGATATAATATTCACCCAGACAAGTGTCTTAAAATTAGTTATATTTACATATAATCATACTTAAAGTATACAGATATATAAGTAAATTGGAAGATCAAAAAATCCAGATTTTATAAACTTATATATATAAAAAATCTTTACACAGTAATTAGCAAAAAAAAAAAAAAAAAAAACCCAAAACAATCGCATGAGCCCTATAACCTGGGGAACGATCACGATCTCCACTCAAATCCTCATGCAACCGAAAGAAATTATTATTTCATATATATATATATATATATATATATATATATATATATATATTTATATATTAATCAAAACTGATATATTATAAACATAAACAAAATGATCTAAACATGCATACACAACAGTAAGATGGAGAACCAATGACAAAAACTTCAGGCAAATAAGTCTTTGAAGAAATAAAATAAACCTACCTATAGTGTTCACCACTTCCAAAGCAGACTCGGGTTTCGAAGGATGTGGCAACGGTGGATTAATTGATGGGTTTGCTGTTGAAGGCGGATCCGGGTTGAAGCATCGGGTGTAGGAGGTTTCGTATGGGAGAGGCGCTATTGTTATAGGGTGGAGGCCAAGCTAGTTCAAAGCTACATGGGAGGTGGAAAGAAACGAAGGTGACTGCTGCTCGTTATCTGTATGCGTTTCGTGTGTGCTTTTTTTTTTTATATATGGCAGCGGATGAAGGTGGAAAGGAGGGTGCAAATTGTGTTCTGAGAGCAAAAATGAAAAAAATATGAAGAGAGGGGAAGAAGAATAAATAGAATGGATGTTATGCGTGATTTCAGGGGATTGATAAAAGTAACGTCTACGTAAAAAATCAAAAGTGCAAGTGAATGTTTAAAAGAAAGGGAAACAGCGCTGAAGGTGCGAATAAAATTTTCAAATCAAAAGAAACGTAAAGTTGCCCATTTATTTATCAAACGTGATTTAAGCCAAATAAAAGGAAACGAAGAGTAACAGTCAGAAATTAGTACGCAATTAATTGAATAGAAACCTTCCCTGAGATTCAGTTGACTTAATTAAAACAAGATTTATAAATTTAGCTTGGAGTACACGGTAAACGTTAGAAAACAAATGAAAAAAAAAAGTCACGGATTTGGTTCAAAAGGAAAGGCAATGAACCGTTGAAATTTAGAAAGGCAAGAATATAATCAAAAGGGGAAACGTACACTTTTTTTTTTCCAGGAATGAATACAAGTTCAAGAATAATAACGTTAATATAAATTTATTTTATAACGCTAGGATATCGTGGAACGAAGGAAACAAATTTAAATGTACCGAGATAACGTATGGCATTTTATACGTTTTCAAACTTTTGAAATGGCATAGGATGGTAATAGCTGTACACCGATTGAGAAGCCTTTAAAGCAATTTATTTTATTGCCTGGGATTCACGTTCCAATTTTTTTTTTTTTTTTTTTTGAAACGGAAGGAAGCAATAAAGTCACAGATAAATGAAATTGTAACAGTCTCCCAAATTCAGCTGACAAATAATAAAGCAATTGATAATAGGTGCGCGTTTAAATTTTGAAACGCCAAAAGAAATCAAATGGTAAGGAATTTATATAACAGTACATTATACGTTTTTTTTTTTCACCCCATAAGAAGGCTGAACGCACATCACTTGAAATGGAAAGGCAAAAGTAAAGCGCGATGATTCAGGAAGTAACATAAGGAATAAAATATCAACGGTCAAAAGTTATGATTTAGCTGAAAATTTCAAGTAATAAATTTATTGAGTAGCACGTTTCAATTTGAGCAAGAATAAGTATGAAATGGAAGTAGCAATAGAAAAATGGAAGTGAAACGTATTCACTTTTTGCCTTATATAAAATATTATATAAAGTAGATAAAAGGAAATTTCCACGTTCGAATCATTAAAGCGATAAATATTTGTATCGGCCAACACGTGAATCCAGGAAAAAATAAAGGTAAGCTATTTATTGTTTTGCAACCGATAAAATTTTGAACAGTAAGAAAATAAAGCAATAGTCACAGTGGAGTCCCTTGATTTTGTGCAAATGAAATTTATTAAAGCAATTGAAATTTAACGATAGAAAAGTCACTGCTATGCACTGATTCAGAAATCAATTCATAGCTTGAATTTAATAGAATTACCAAATAAATAAACTTCCATAAAATAAATTGAAAATTTACCATTTGCTATATTTAATTATACGTAATCCAAATATTAACTCTTTATTTGCAAATAAATTTATTTAAAATTTCACCAAAATCCAAATTAAATACGTTATAAAACCAATTAAAATTATTAAAATTTTATGGGTCGTTACATGATTTATTGCTTTATTTCATATTATGTTAAGACTAATCATTTTGGGTGCAGGGGCATAGTAAATGATTTGCATGTTTTGTTTGGATACTAGTGAGGGGAAATCCCTTTCCTTTAAGCGGCATGGTTTCACTAGTTATCTATTTATGATAAGAGATGATAGGGGATTATTTATACCAGACTTATTGTCTGACTCGAAGTTTGTGTTTCTATACAATCTCTTGGGGACTCAAAAACTAATTTGAGTAGTCTAAGAGTGGGAGACTTTAGGTTTTTGGACGAATAAGCTTCCAGAGACATTCAGGAGGCAGTATTAGCCATATATGAGCTATTTTGTGTATTTCAATGTGATGTACTAAGAACTATAAAGTTTATATTTATTAATTCTCTGATCATCATAAGGGGACATCTTCATATGCCGCCCTTATCGTATTTTGTACATGTATATATGATCTGAACGTGGTTAACGTCTGAGATTATATAATTAAATCTTAAATTGTGACTTGCTTGAAATGAAATTTTTTGTTTATTGGAAGTTTAAAAATTTTCATATTCTTGTGTTCCAATGTATCAATAATAACTTTGCCGCATTCGGTCGCTAAAAAATAACAACTACGGATGACTGCAGTTCCAGTAGCGGTTAGTTTTGGGCCTCAGAAGACAGGATATTACACGTAGCTTGCTCACTTGGCCCGGACGAGCCATCCTGTTTTAGTCATTTCAAATTGGCACAAATGTCGGGGTCATCTATCATCGTTCTCCTTCTTCAAATCCAGTAATCGATCGCCAAATCCAACCACTTCATTCTGGATCATCCACCACTTACACAGTTGTTAAGGTGGATCCAACATTGACAGAGAGTATGTCAATGAGAGGACTCGGTCACTTTAACAACCATATATCATTTTTTGCACTTGTTCATTCTTTTATATTTCAAAACGGGTTCATATTTGATATCAAAATATTATATTGAATTCAAAATATCCTTCATTTAAAAATCATCATATTTACCCAAAATATGTCATTTTCACTTGAAAATACCATTTCAAATTCCAATTTAGGTTGTAATCTCATTTAACCACATTTGCATTTAAATCAACGATTTAAATCTAAACATCCCAACCTTGCACAGTTTGAAAATTTAGAAAATAGTTTAAATAGTTTGATATAAAAGGGTTTATGTATTGAAAATAGTTTATATAATAAAATAGTTTGGAAAATATAAATAATTTGAATATTAAAAATAGATTTCAAATAGTTTATATTAAAATAATTTATTTTTGAAAATAATACCAAACCAAACTGTTTCTTTTCATTTCCACCAATCTAGAACCTATGTCCAAATTTTGAATCAACAAAACACAATTTCGAATCTTTCAATTTAGTTGACTCAATTTCAATTTAGTTTCAAATCCACTTGATTTCAATATTCGCTTCAAAATAACTTCAATTTTCGAAAACCTACATTTTTAACTTCAAATTCAATTCAAAAAATAATTCGATTTAAATCACTTAAATCAAATTAACCACATTGTTCATTGTTTAAAATACAAATGTTCAAATAATAAAATTTCAAAATTAAAGTCATATATCGATTATAACTTCACATTTCCAATTCAATTCCTTTTAATCCGTTTCAATTTCGCTTTTCAAAGCTCAAATTAGAAATAATTCAATTTATATAAATCCATAATTTATTTATTTTAAAACAATGTCATTTAATCAAAATCTAAATTCAAGATTTTTTAAAACCATTTAATTTAACAAATCCGGTGTCCGTATATAATTTTCTACCATATGGCCAAGTGATTGTTTAATTCAATTCTAATTACATGGATGGATATATATCATTTCAACCCAAAATTAACTGACATAGGTATATATCATTTCAACATATTTCTTAGTTTATTCAAAATAATTCAGCTGACAATTTACATGATGTCAAATAAATACTAGGATAATAACAGAGATTTATCCAAAAATAAATAAACAACCATGCATCCAACATCAATTAATTGGCATATAATGGCAATCAACATTGAATTCAATCAACATATCGAACCAGTCTCAAATCATCGATTGTCGGTGTTTAACATGCAATTAAATCTGAATATTAAATTAAATGTCAACTTAACTCAATATAAAATTCAATTTTAATTCAAATGTCAATTTAAACTACAAAACAACAACTAGTAAACATTTTATCACTTCATAAATTTAATTTAACTAATATAAGAAAATTCAGCATTGCATGAGTGTGTTAAATGACCCACCTTCGATTTCTAGTCAACATAAAATCCAAATAAAACCAAAAATTTGAACATTCTCGGAATCCAAACAAACTAATTACGTGTCGTCTGAAATTTTGAAATGACCGCAATGGAGAAAACCGCGCCTGAATCTGAGCTCGTATGCAAAAGTTATTAATGTTTAAAGTTTTGAATATTAAAATTAAACTAAAATTAAAACAAAGGGCAAATCTATAAAATCGTGCCCTTCTCAACCCTAGCTCGTGCCCTAACCCGCTTCAGCCTCGATCAAGAACCCACGGCCGCCACTAACGAACCTACTACCACGCCACATTCAAGTGCCATCACCGTGATCTGACCACGTCACGCCACTCCTTGGCCCACGCCGCAGCGACCATGGCCACGCGGCCAACTCCGAACGCCACCATCATCAGTCCACCGCTGCCGCCTTTTAGTGCTATTTCTGGACATTCTGGCGACCTGCGACCCAAACTATTACCATAGATCTACTTGCTGATCACCCTCTACAAGCCTATAACTCCCAATCGTCGATTGGTCGACGATCCGCAATTAAATCCGAAACCCTGGCAACGGACGGCCAAGAATGATCAACAATTTCTGGAAAAATGGAGCCTCCAATCCAAAAACAAATTGCAGAGAGAGAGAGATTGCATTCGTCAAGAGCTTTCCAATGGTATATAATTTGATATGGTATAAAGAGTTCGAATTTTCAATTTTAACTTGTAATTAGGGTTTGAGATGTCTGCCATTGAGAAGGAACTTGTAATGGAACAGATAGATTGAAATTGTACGTACAGACAATGAAAATAAGAAGCTACTTGGTTTATAATAGCCTATATATAGACATAGATTAATAAGAATGGATTCAACACATTGAATTAGGTCGAAACGATAACAGCGCCCCGAAAAGACTGTTTCGCTTCCGAAACGAAAATAGGTCATCAAATATATCAAAATATATGTTTCGATATTTTTAAATTCAATAGAATTAGTTTCAAACCCTATTTCAATTGTATATAGAAATTAGCTTTTAAAATAAGATTATATTAATTTAATTCTAGTAATTGATCTTCAATCGTTTCGAGCTCGCACGATCAAATGATAAGTCTGATCGCTATGAAACTTGAAATCCAATAATAATTCACTATTACGGATCCGATGAGACTAGATTCATCGAAATCCGAGAAAGTGCCCAAAAGGATAATTTTACACGTCAATTAAATAAATTATGATTAAATTGATTTAACCACTTATAAATTCTAAATTAAAATTTAACAATTTTCATCATTTCTGATTACACAGAAATTAATAA
This sequence comes from Allium cepa, assembly GCA_030765085.1. Lineage (NCBI taxonomy): Eukaryota > Viridiplantae > Streptophyta > Magnoliopsida > Asparagales > Amaryllidaceae > Allium > Allium cepa. The sequence continues at coordinate 892,986,839 of CM060928.1, read as the reverse complement.
TCTTTTAATATTAAACATTCCATGCTAAATCTAAGATTTAAATTATAAATTAGCTTCAGCGTTAAATTACAACTGAAACAAAACCATTCATGCAAATTTAAATTCCAAAAATCTTATATAATTTAATATTTCTAATTATCCAAACTATGGGTCGTTACAATCTCCCGCACTACAAACTTTTTGTCCCAGGAAAGAAACAAGAAAGAATCAAGAGGTTTGGTAAGTTTTATTCAAAGTTGTCAATTTACAAACAATCAAACTTACATGTTTAGGTTTAATAAAATTTTGAAAATAACTCAACTTCTAAAAAAAATTCCAAGTACTAAATTTACGAAATATTTCGGTAGAGTCTCCTTTGCACGGTTAGGTCCGAAAAATAATAATATCGGTAATTACAATGTATATACCATATTCAATAATAAAATATCCCAAATCATGGGAAAAACAATAAAATACCGTTCTAAACTGTAATCCAAAAACAAACCTATTTGTCGGGCAAACAAACTTTATTTATGAAACCTGAAGCAGTAGTTAGTGCTTCCATAAACACGTATTTTATCTACATAATCCGAAAGAGTTAGAACTATGTAAAAAGAGAAATATATTAGTTGTTTCAATTAATAATACAAACAACACAACATGAAAATAGTCATATGAAAACAAAACAGTACAACCATCATATACAACATAAAAATTCATCATACATCCGTCACAATCAAAACAAATTTTTTGTGCAGGTTTAGACACTTTTCATCGTACAAGGATGATAAATAAAGTACCAAGTACAACTTACGCTCAATAGCCTTTGACAAGTACTTAATAGATTATTCATACAACCTTAAACAAATTTAAATATCATTTTTTAAATATCCCATAAGCCAAACATCAATGAATTTTAAATATTATTTAAGTTTATTCTACTGGTTTCTCTTTTTTTTCATCGTTTACTTTCATTTATTTTCATTAATTCATACAATGTCATTATTTTTCATTCATTTACTTACATAAAATTATTCCATTCAATATTTGAAATCATCAATAAATCCATTCTTAAAGTATTACATTTGTTTCTTTGCAGTTTAATTCACATTTATTATTTACTTATATACTCGATGTCCATTTAGTATTCATATTCATTCATGAATCATTTCATCTTAAGTTTCTTAACTTTTTTTTTATTCTCATTTACTTCTTCATATATAGCATCATTTAATATTAAAACTAGTCATGAGTCATTTCAACATTATCTTTAAGTTTATAATCATTTACTTAAATAGTATTCACTTTTTCTATTCATTTTAATTATTAAGCATTTAAAATCATTCACTTATGTCTATAACATTTCTTGTAACATTTTATTTTTTTCATTTATAAATATATGTTCATTTTGAATTATTTTTTTATTTAAGCTTTTACTTGCATAATATTCTGTTACATATTCATTTTTTTAACATTTCAACTTTTTAAACTTTACCGGTATGTTTTATATAAGTTTTAGAATGTAACTGAATCTTATACAAATTTATTTTATTCATTTTAGTTAACAAAAATGCTCAACAGTTTATATCTTCTCAATTTTCATAATCCTTTAATTTCCAAGTGATAAATCTCCAATTTCTTTATGTTTCCATTAAATACTTAGCTCTTAATTTCTTTTTTCAAATTTTGAAAGTTTCCAACTATTTAAAAATTCACTTTATTTCTATAACTCAAAATCATTAATTAACAGGAGCTTAAGAATTCAATACCGGTTCATTTCTAATCACTTAGAGATAATATATACTTGTATCCTTTATATATATCCAATCATATTTAAAAAAATTAAAATTAAAATTAGTTTCATCAAATAACTATGTAGCAAATCTACTATAGTGGTCTTTCCACTTTGAAACTCGAAAATGAAAGTCGATGACACCGCGATCATCACCGAAATTACTTTCCAATGATAGAAGAGGGGAGTATATAATTTGTTTCCTTTCAAAAATTATTTGAAAATATTTCTTTGAGGTGCCTTTTTGAAAACATTTTGAAGACATTTCTATTTCCAAATGCTTCCAAATAATACTAATATTATACTCTAAAATCTTTGAAAACCAATTTCAAAACTCCAGAACTTAAGTTCTAAAGTTTCCAATTAAATTCATGGTATTGGTAAATTATATTTTACCAACCATATTTATAAAACTACGTTTTATTATATCATACCGTAGTTAATAGTTCTAAAAAACATGACTAACCAAACAACAAATGACAATAATTAAATATTACCATTTACTAACAACCAACACATCAAAATAACAAAATCAATTTATGATCAAAAATTATATATATATATATATATAATACAATACTAGGTAAAATTATTTCATTTACCTATTTTTAAAACAATATTGTGTCGGCCTGCCCTATTAAGTGTTTAGAAATCTCTGTCGATGCCATAGCGTCCCATATACCGACCAGAATTTATAAATACTCATTAGAACAACTAAACACAATACAAAACATTTTTATTACAATAACAAATACACTCTCTCGTATATATACACTCAAACTCATTCTAGAGTTTTAGTTACCCTATCTCTAATGAGTTTACCCCAAATAGGCTAAGGTATCTCTAAACCAAAGCTCGGATACCAATTGTGATGACCCACCTTTTTGGATGGTTTAAATCGACAATAAACCATACATGTCTAACTCAAACCATTCAAAAGGAGGATTGTTAATGTGGTTAAAAAGAAAATAAGAGGGAAGAAAAGAAAAAAAACACAGAATCTCGTAGCGGAATAACAAAATATAATAATCAAATAAACAGTTCATGAAGTTGTTTTACAATATTCATTTGATTACACAAATTTATAACATAATTAGGGTACAATCAATAACATACCAAAATGATGCAACAGAATAATACTAATAATATAATGTACCAAACTCTTCGTTGTCCAAAAATAATGTCTTTAAACACTGAAAAACTCAGACTGACCCGAGCATAATGAAAAAACAAAACACTCGAGTTAGAAATAAAAATTCTTATGTAAGTTAAATCAACAGCAAATAAATATGAGTGTGATAGCTTCAGAGATGTCTACGAGATCTTACATCTCCTATCCAATGCATACGTGCGTGCAATAAATAAAGAGATGTTATGATATTTTACATCCCCTAAGGATCCACAAAACTATATGTAGCAAGATACGCTATATATGTAATGTCTAATCAGTAAAGTAAATATTTTTCTTGGCGTTAAGGCGTTACATTGAACCCTCTTAACACATTTTTAAGCAGGTAGTCTATGCAGGTCCTGTAACACAACTAGTAAAATTGGTAGCCAGTGAGTACCCTATATGTACCATACTAAAACAAAATCGTAGTGGCCGCAAATAAGGATAAAGAGTATGACAAGGCACGTGAGGCAACGCCCATGGTAGGATACTACTAGTTCGGGTCGTAGGGCTGGCGGTAACACATCGTAGCTACGACCGCCCACCGCGTCCAACACCCCAGAAATCAAAAAATCAAAGGTGCACCGATCGAGCCAACATCAATATAGTAATACGAAGAAGTGTGTCTGCTAGGGGTAGCTAGTCCACTTGGCCTTGATAAGTCATCCCGTTTTAGCCATTTCAAATTGGTACAAGTGTCGGGGTCATCCATCATCGTTCTCTTTCTTCAAATCCAGCCATCATTCACCAAATCCAACCACTTCATTCTGGATCATCCACTACGTACACAGTTGTTAAAGTGGTTCCAATATTGACAAAGAGTATGCCAATGAGAGGATTCGGTCTCTTTAACAAAACGTCATTTTCCACACCGGTTGGTTCTTTTACGTTTCAAAACCGGTTCATGTTTGATATCAAAATATCATTCATATTAAAATCATCATATTTACCCAAAATATGACATTTTCAATTGAAAATATTAATTCAAATTCCAATTTAGGTTTAAACCTCATTTCACCACATTCACATTTAAATCAACAATTTAAATATCGAAATCTCAACCTTACACAGCTTGAAAATTTAGAAAATAGTTTGAATAGCTTAAATAGTTTAATATAAAAAGGGTTTGAGTATTTAAAATAGTTTATATAGCAAAATAGTTTGGAAAATCTAAATAATATGAATATTAAAAAAAAATTTAAGAGTTTATATTAAAATAATTTATTTTTGAAAATAATACCAAATCAAACTGTTCTTTTCATTTCCACCAATCTGGAACCCATGTCCAATTTTCGAATCAACAAAACTCAATTTCCAATCATTCAATTTAATTGACTCAATTTCAATTTAGTTTCAAATCCTCTTGATTTCAGTTTCAATTCGAAATAACTTAAATTTTTGAAAACATTCATTTTTAAATTCAATTCCAATTTTAATTTACTGATTTAAATCACTTAAATCAAATTAACCTCATTGTTCAATTTTTAAGAGACAAATCTTTAAAATAATTAAATTTTCATAATTAAAGTCATATATTGATTATAACTTCACATTTCCAATTCGATTCTTTAAAGTAATTTATTTTAACCCATTTCAATGTCACTTTTCAAATCTTGAATTAGAAATAATTCAATTCATATAAATCCATAATTTATTTACTTTAAAATAATGTCATTTAATCAGAATCCAAATTCAAGATTTTTAAAACCATTTAATTGGACAAATCCAATATCCGTATATAATTTTCTACCCTAGGCCAAGTAATCGATTAATTGAATTCTAATTACATAGGTGGATATAAATCATTTCAATCCAAAATTAAATGACATAGATATATATCTCATTTCAACCTATTTCTTAATTTATTCGAAATAATTCAACTGAAAATTTATATGATGTCAAATAAATAATAGGATAATAATAGAGATTTATCCAAAAATTAATAAACAACCATGCATCCAACATCAATTAATAGGCATACAATAACAATCGATATTGAATTCAATCAACATATCACAACAGTTTCAAATCATCGATTGTCTGTGTTTAACAAGCAATTAAACTGAAATATTAACTTAAATGTCAGTTTAACTCAATATAAAATTCAATTTCAATTCAAATGTCGATTTAACCTACAAAAAAACAACCAATAAATTTCTTATCACCTCACAAATTTAATGTAATTAATATAAGAAAATTCAGTATTGCGTGAGCGGTTAAATCATTCACCTTCGATTTCTACTCAGTTTAAAATCCAAATTAAGCCCAAAATTTGAACAGTCTCTGAATCTAACCAAACTAGTTCCATGTCGTCCAAAATTTTGATACGACCGCCGTGGAAAAAATCGTGCATGAATCCGAGCTCGTATGCAAAAGTTATTAAAGTTTGAAATTTTGAATATCAAAATTAAAACAAAGGGCAAATATGTAAAATCGTACCCTCCTCAACCCTAGCCCGTGCCCTAACCCGCTTCAGTCTCGATTAAGAAACCACGGCTGCCACTAACAAACCTCCTGCCATGCCACGACAAGTGCCACCACCGCGATCTGACAACGTCACGCCACTCCTCAGCCCACGTCGCATCCTCCATGGCCACGCGGCCAACTCCGAATGCCATCATCACCAGTCTGCCGCCACCACCTTTTAGTGCTATTTCTTGCTATTCTGGCAAACTATGACCAAACTAATACTATATATCTACTCTACCGATCGCCCTCTACAAGCCTATACCTTCCGATCGTCGATTGGTCGACGATCTACCTTTAAATCCAATACTAGAAACAGATGACTGAGAAAGATCATCGATTTCTAGACAAATGGAGCCTCCAATCAAAAAACGAATTGCAAAGAGAGATTGCGTTTTTCGAGAGCTTTCCATCGATGTATAATTTGATATGTTTTGAAGAATTTGAATTTTCAATTTGATTTTTAATTTGCAATTAGGGTTTTAGATGTCGGTCATTGAGAAGGAACACGTATGGAAGAGATAGATAGAAATTGTACATACAAACAATGAAAATAAGAAGCTTCTAGGTTTTATAAAAGCCTGTATACAGAAATAGATGGATAAGAACGGATGGAAAAGATCGAATTGGGTTGAAACGATAACAACGACCCGAAAAGCACGTTTCGATTCCGAAACAAAAATAGGTCATCCAATATATCGAAATATATGTTTTTGACATTTTTAAACTCAATAGAACTAGTTTCAAACCCTAATTCCATTGTATATAGAAGTTAGCTTTTCAAATCAGATTATATTCATTAAAATTCTATTAATTGATTTCCACGCGTTTCGAGCTTGCACGATCAAATGTTAAGTCTGATTGCTACAAAACTTGAAATCCTATAATAATTTACTATTACAGATCCGATGAGACTAATTTCGTCGAAATCCGAGACAGCGCCCAAAAGAAAATTTTTACACGTTAATTAAGCAAATTATTATTAAATAGATTTAATCACTTTTAAATTCTAAACTAGAAGTTAACAATTTTCATCATTTCTGATTACACAGAAATTAATTAGCTTTTGATATTATGCTAATCTAAGATTTAAATTATAAATTAACTTTAGCGTTAAATTACCAACTGAAATAAAACCATTCATTATAATTAAAATTCCATAAATCTTATTTATTTTAATATTTTAATTATCAAAATACGGATCGTTATAATCTCCCTCACTCAAAACTTTTCATCCCTGAAAAGAAACAAGAAAGAATCAAGAGGTTTGGTGTGTTTTATTCAAAATAGTCAATTTACAAACAACTAAACTTACAAATTTAGGTTTAATAAATTTTAAAAATAACTCAACTTCTATAAAAGAATTCTAAGTTAAATTTACCGAAAATTTCAACAAAGTCTCATTTGCATAGTTAGGTCCGAAAAATAATAATATCAATAATTACAATATATATACCATATTTCAATAATTAAATATCATGGGAAAAACAATAACCGTAATCCAAAAATGTATCTATTTGTCGGGCAAACAAATTTTATATATGAAACCAAAAGCAGTAATTATCGCTTTCATAAACCTGTATTTTACTTACATAATCCAAAAGAGTTACAACTATGTAAAAAGAGAAATACATTAGTTATTTCAATTAATACTACAAACAACACAACATAACCTATGCAAACAAAACAGTACAACCATCATATACAATAAAAGAATCCATCATACATCCATCGCAATCAAAAAAAATGTTTTGTCCGGGTTTAGACATTTTCATCGTACACGGATGATAAATAAACTACCAAGTGTAACTTACGCTCAACAGCCTTCGACAATTACTTAATAGATTATTCACACAACCTTAAACAAACTGAAGTATCATTTCCCAAGCATCCAATAAGCCAAACAACAATGAATTTTAAATATTGTTTAAGTTTATTCTATTGGTTTCCCTCTTTTATTTCATCTTTATTCATTCGTATGATGTCATTATTTTTCATTCATTTACTTACCTAAAAAATTTCCATTCAATATTTGAAATCATCAATAAATCCATTCTTAAAGCATTACATTTGTTTCTTTGCAGTTTAATTCACATTATTATTTACTTATACTCGATTTCCATTTAATATTCATATTCGTTCGATGAATCATTTCATCTTAAGTTTCTTAACTTTTTTTATTCCCATTTACTTCTTCATATATAGTATCATTTAATATTAAAACCAGTTATGAATCATTTCAACATTTTCTTTAAGTTTATAATCATTTACTTAAATAGTATTCACTTTTTACTATTCAATTAAATTATTAAGCATTTCAAAACATTAACTGAAGTCTATAACATTTCTTATAACATCTTATTTTTTTCATTTATAAACATATGTTCATTTTGAATCGTTTTAGTTACTTAAGCTTTTACTTGTATAATTGATTAAATTATGCGACGTCAAGTACTACATTAATGATAATGTACTTCCCCTTATTTTATGATTAAACCTATGATGAGGCTTTATTGATTAGTATATAAACTTCCCCTTATTTTATGATTAAACCCATGATGAGGCTTTATTGATTAGTATATATACTTCCCCTTATTTTATCTTGTATTTAGGAAATTGCAAGGGCACAATTCTTTTAATGGGTTATGTAATGACCCGCAAATTTTACACTATTAGTATAAATTAAAAATAAATTTTAAATTAAAAAACCGAATTTGGTGTCGTGCTTGTAGTTGTAGTGAAAGTCTTTCAGAGATAATCAGTTTGGTATATAATTTTATAGGAGTTGGATTTACGTTTTGCAGAGTAAAGGCGTCATATTGTTGAAATGGAGTATGTGGCTACTTTTGGGCCAAATGGTTACAAATAACCACACCCATCTCGTTGCCTAACCCCTAGAGTGCAGCTGTTAAATCAATCTCTCTTCCGTAATCCTAAAAATTCTCTTAATATCATTTTAATGGAAAATAATTTCGTTACTTACAAATTGTTTCAGAATTCAAACTATCTAATACCCATCGAATTATACATCAGGTGGTCATTTGTCATAAAAGTGCTCGAGTCAACTAGAAATCACAATCAAAGTTGCTAGTGGTGAAACTCAAGGGGGTGAATTGGGCGTTTCCAATTTTGATGACGATTGGAGAAATTGGAAGCATGGTGTTAAAGAGCTCGAAGAGAGGGGTTGAATGCTAGTGGTGGCACTTCATATCATGGCTGGAGTTGACTTCAATTTTTGGAACAAGGTTTTGACTATCGGGATTTGCAGCGACGGCTGGTGAAGACGAAAGTGATGACAGCGCGTTCAAACGGTGGTGTAGAATTGTTAAGTTGCAGGTAAGAGCAAATGTGGGAATAGAAATGTGGATGTAGGCTTTACCACAGATAGCTGATTTGGTATCTTCTTTTATACCATTGTTATACTATTTATGAGTTAGTGATAATTAATGTATTGAACCCCTTAGTTTTGAAATTTTAAATTATAAAATAAACAATCAACTATTTTTAATATCGAAAATTAGTTGCAAGTGTATTTCGTGGCGTTTGTAATTGATTCCAAATGTTTAAAATAGTAGGACGTCACAAAAACTTTTGCTTTGTACGTCCATATTTACTTTCCAACCTATGTGTTCCCATGTATAACAAATAGAACATACTAAAATTCATTTAGCTAAAAATATTCTTCTTGCATATTATTATCCATACAAAATTTACATCCTTCATTTTAAGTTTTGTCAATGGCATTCAGTCTTGAAAAAAAAGTAATGAATTTTTTATAATAACATACTTGGCCCAAAAGGCTTATGAACTTCATCGCACTCTCTAGCCTCTCCCAATCCTAGTGTTTTCTACTTTTGTATGAGATGCCTATTTGAAACTGATGCAACAAAGAAACCCAACTTCAAACCACCAAAAAGGACACACCAAAAACATCATGTCCAACTGGTGTTTCCTCAAGCATTGTAGCAATACTTTAAATGAATATGTATGTTCATCCTTGATTCTTTAATAAACTGAGATATCATATGAAAACACAGGTACAAACTTATTTAGTTTCTCCTTGAACACTTCATCAATTCAGCCAAAATGATATTACCAACTAGTCAAATAATCTTGTTGGGTCTAATATGTAGGCAGTGGTATACTCCCTCATCCACTCTCAATTAATGAAACCTAGAAGTTGAATTCAACTATAAGAATATCTAATATCCATTAAGTTGGTCAAGCAATTCATCAATGCACTACACGAGATAATTGCTCTTTATTATTGCTTTGTTTAACTCACTTTAACTAACATAAAGCCAATGAGACTCATCCCTTTAGAAGTGAACTTAATAAGCATTACCTATAATAAATTTCTAGTTCTTATTAACGCCTTCCATTCAAGCTCTTCGGTTTTGTTTATAATTTTGGCCTTCTCCTTAGCTATGTATTTAAAATTCTCAATGGTTCCATAGCGGTGGAGGTATAAAATATCATGGAAGGGGTATACTAAGGGCGTAGTAAAAAAATAGAAATGTGTAAAAGGCTATATCAGAGGCAAAGTCAAATGGATAAATAATTTTTTATTAGTCTTCTATCATTAGTGTAGAAAAGCGAAACAATTTTTACTCACTTATAATGAAATCCAAGAATGTCTTAATCCAAGTAGTTCAAACTTTGGGACTAGAAATGGTATTCCAAATTATGGTGAGGATCTAGACATTGAACTTAGATATGCTTAAGCTTTTTTACTAGGTATTACAAGAAAATGATGTAAATTATATATATATATATATATATATATTAAAATTTCTAAAGTGGATACTACAGTAGCCTTATTTAGCGAATTTAGCAGTAAATAACAGTGCTTTAATGGGCTCATTGGTTAGGATTGTTAAATTGTAAAAGAGTAGCCTACGTAGGGCAGTAAGCGCTTTATCTTAGCTATATCTATCTAGGCTTCATCAGGGCTTTAGCTACATAGCTCCTTAAGAGACATCATTCTAAATTGATTCAGTGCCGACATCGTTTTTGGAACCAATTCAATACTAAACTTGACTTCCCTCTTTCGACGTTAATCGAACACCTCCTTGAAGATATTTGGGTATCACATGTAATTAGAACATTCAAACCTCATCATAAGAAACTTTGAATGATTATAAAGATTACCAATGTCTAAGTTTATCCTCACACACAACATCTCTAATAGTTGTTCGCCCTCATCTCTCAATACAACCAATAAACTCACATAATCAAATACGACCATATACGTAAAAAACCTATAGATACCCAAAAAAATTCCAAAACTAATGAATTCAACCACAAAATAACCGAAAAATATATAACCGTGAAACCAAACATACATCAAAACACATCAACTCAGAGTTTTTGAGCCTCGAATCGAGTTCGTGGCTTTAAGAGAGAAGATACTGTTTTTAGTTCCAACTTTGCAACTATATCACAAGATATAAATGAACTAGATGCATCAACATTGCAAAGATTCCTAACTATTAATTGTAAATAAGTATATCACCTTCAAAAACAGAATACCTAGAATCACTTCCACTTGCACCAACTATCACTCTTGATTGCTGGGATGACCACAACGAATGACCTTGGCTCACACTACCTTGATCTAGATATTTTTTCTATATATTCCCTACTTCCCGTAGTGTATCAACAGTTACTTATAAAGGTCGATAGTGTTATATATGCATCTGCATCTGTATCCTAAATCATTCTCCGATATCATCATCCATGGATATAGACTGATATTGGATATTTATCCTATCCACCGATTAATAAATATAAAACATAAATAGAAAATTTTGGCTTAACATAATTTTATTTCCAGTCCCATTTATTTATAAGAGTATGTAAATAAAAAATATATGATAATAGATAGTTTTAAGCAGTAAATATGTTCTAAATGCATAAAATATAAATTATTTACTTTATTAAACAATAAATACATATCATTCATTATACTAAAATATACATAGTATAAACAATAATCTTAACAAAAAATGAATAATATAATTTTCGATACAAATGTCTTCATATTTGCATCTGTATTAATTATTCTAAATATCAGATATTTATCCTCTTTTAAAATATACAAATACGGACGAATTTTGGATTATTCAAGTATCTATGGACAAGCTTATTCCCACATCTAAAGAAATGTACCGCAACCTTCTCTACCTAAATACAAGTAGGTACATAATTGCATATTCAATGACCTTAAGCACTTTACATGTTTCTTATTCAATTTATTCATGTGCTCTAGCTTACCATCCTTCTTCATCTCACCCTTTAGAAACCTATTCAAACCCTTCTTCCATTAAGGCTTGAAGTGAAACCCTTCCAATATGGCTCTGGTATGTTCCCATTGCTTTGCATAATAGCTTTATCTCTAGCACGCTCTTCCTAATAGGAGTGAGCAAATGGTTGGTTCGGTTTAAAACCAATAAAAAAAGTTGAAACCAAAATAACCATTCAAGAAACATAAACCGAACCAAAACGAAATTTTTTTTAAACCAAAACCAACCAAACCGATAATATTTTGTTTGGTTGGTCTATTTAGTTTATCTTAAAATGAATTAAATCTTCTGGTTGTTGATAAAATATAAGATTAAAGTAATTAATTAAGTTCATATGATGTACATTTTGAAAAATATACTCCTCTTCAAAAAATATTAATATGAATTGAAAGGAAAAAAATATTATTATGAAATATTGTAAATAATAGCGGTGCCAGTAGTAATTTTGTCATTTTAGAATAATTTGATTATTAAATTTGGTTTAATTAGTTGGTTTAGTTTTCAAATATTGAAAACCAAACCCTACAAATAAACCAAAAATATATAAAAATAGATGTGACATCCCGGATTTTTGGCAGTGTTATTTTAATAAATATTTAATTGAATTAATTAAAATACAGCTTATTATTTTAAAACAAATATACGTATACATACGTAATTGGGAGAAGCTGGTTTGGAATTAAAATAAAGAGTACTAAATATTTTAAACATGAAATCTATCTTATTTAACTTTATTAATATATGACTTAAACGTGTATATATTTATATATATGAAATAATCTGGATAATAATGGTTAGACTAAAATATATCTTATCAATTTAAAACTGAAGTGTAAAACAGAATATGTTTATAAACTAAATATAAATATATATCAACACTAGAAACTATGAATTCATATGAGCATAAAAATAAATAATAAAGAAGCAATTAAATGTTTGATAGTTAAAAATAAAATAATATATGATAATAAGCATATAAAATAAACACTTGGGATAATTCTAAAATTTAAACATGAATGCTAATGGGAAAACCTTGCACATGAAGGTACTAAATAAAATGAATACAAGTTGACATAATGTAAATATCTGTAAGCATGAAACAAGAAAAGCCTGCACATCCATACTTCAGTTTGGCTTCTTCAACCCATCATTTCTATGATATATATACTGCCTAGTTGCCTCCTCATACACTTAAGCTCACAATAAATGAGATAAGAATAAAGCTTCAAAACCAGACAAGGCTAATTAATGACCATCATCTCTAAGCTCACCCAAACATCATTTCAGCCACCATTTGGGAAAAAGAAAGAAAAATCTTTGGTCAAAATTTTAAACAAATCAAACACCGTACAACTAAAATAAAAATAAAAGATCTTGTACCAATATACGCATCAACCTGTTCACTATCTTTTATCTATACTATCTCTTGTCCCATTTCGTTCATAATCAAAATCTGAGCATTATAACACACAAACAATAAAATATATGTGTATATTGCATGAGTATAAGATTGTAAAACAAGTCAAGCCTAATTAATGATAGCACAGTAAATGTCATATCGGCCACCTTAGCTAAAAAAAATATCTCTGATCAAATATACAAATAATCCATCAGTACAATATACAAATTTGTACCAGTAAACAATACTTGCACACATTCTTTTCTATATATGAGCATCATCTTCATTTCGTTTGTAAATATAAAAAAATCCCGAGGTAAAATTTTCAAAGCTTCAGTCTTCTCTATAACGAGCACTTCAGTTTTAAGGATAGTATATTCAAATTTCAAAAGATCTAGCAATTCAAGTTTTCAAGTTTCAAAACTGTTTCAACAGCTCTACACTTCATTAGGTGAGTAAGCTACTGTTTTAAGAAAATTTAATCTGGTTTAAGAGCTTGATATACGAGATAATTTATGAAGTTATGGATGTAAATCTTGATGTAGGTCTGTATATAGGAAGGTCCAGTTATGCAGGTTAGCATAAATGTTTGTACTTCACTGTTTAAAGTTTGTAGGCCTTAACAATTTAAGAAAATCAAATACTTATCTCCTAATTCTTTTCAGGGTTTGATGCTTAAACAAAAGTTGTTTGAATCAACCAGATTTTATCCCTAAAAATATTTCCAAGTGTTATAGATTTAAATTTTTATGGGAAGTTTGAAAATACAGTAGATTTTCTTTAAGTATGAAAAACCCAAACATTTTAAATTGTTGATTTGAATTCACCACTTAAATCGTCATTCAAAAACTTGATTTTTAAGAGGAAGATCATGAATTTTAGGTTTGTAAATTGGGAGATAATCTATGTTGATTGAAATTGGGTATAGTGGCGAATTCAGGCGATCGGGATACTTTCTAGGGTAGGCAATGTGCTCGAAGGTTGGGGAGGATCTGAAGACCTGGGCAAAAATAGTCAAGTGGTGTCTGGATCGTTGTGATGAGTGGGCAATGCCGATCTAGGGTTTAGATGGTGGTCGAGTTATGGTCGATTCTTGAATCGAATGCGATATTGATGTTGAATCGAGTTGGATCGGAGGAGATTGTAGTGGATCGTAAGGCTCTGGTGATGGTGAGATTTCAACGGCGAGGCTTGATATAGTCAGAGATGATGGCCAGCATAGATTTTGCAATCGGTTATGGGTTCTCGTTTCGATCGAGTTACTCGATTTGGCCTTGGCATCGATTCCGTGGTTCTGAATGGTGGGTTTGTTTATCGTGGCCATAGGTGGCTGGGTGGAGCCCTGAGGGATGGTCGGCGTGGAGTCTTTCCGTTGTGCACATGCACGGTGGAATCATGCACTTGTTGTAGTAGGTGGAATTAACTGAGGGAAGAAGGAACAGGGAGTTTGGGCCGAAGATGAAGCGTGGTCTGGAATCTCGTGGGCCGTGTTTTTTTTCAAAAGAAAATAAATTAAAATTAAATTTATTTTAAATAAAGGGAACGTGAAGAAAGGCAAACCAGGTTTTAAACTAAGTATTAACAAGATTTAACAAGTTTCTAAAGTTATAAAGGCTTCCAATTTGTTGTACTTAGATAATTATATAATGGAATAAGCCCTATATGTTTTAAAAGAAAAATTAAATGATGAATTTAATTAAATATAAATTATTTAATGTATTAGGAATGTTTAAATTAATTAATGGAATTAATTAGTAAATTTTGAAGATAATTAATAAAGGTCAATTGATTTGTAATCAATTAAAAGGATTAAAGTAATAATTTAAAGGATGATTAATTTATCAAAGGTTAATTACTTGATGAAATTAATTAGGAGGGAATTATGAAAGTAATTATTTAATGTCATTAATTAAGGTAATTAATGGGTAACCCTTGATTGTGGTTTATAAATGTTCCTGATGATGTTAAATGAGATAATTAAGTTAAAGTTAATTGAAGAATTCATTATTATTAATTTAAAATTATGTATGATTTAAGTTTAATAATTTGGAACATTAATTTGAAGGTTAATTAGTGTAAATGGTTAAGGATAGTTAATTTGGGTAATTAATTAAGAGTTAATTACTTAATGTGATTAATAATTTATTAATCTAAGTAATTAAGGAGTAGTTAAGTACTGAATGAGATTTAGTAAGGTTAATCAATGACTGAGATTTATTGAAAGACTACTTGATAAATGTAATTTAATCACTGAAAATGATTAGAGGATCATTAATGAATGTAAATAATTAATTAAGGAAATTAATTATAAGTTAACTAATGTAGATAGATAAGGCTAATTAATTTGTGTGGTAATCAAAGGTTAATTACTTAATATAATTAAAGAATAATTAATTCAAGAATGGTTAAATAGGATGGATGATTAAAGAATAATTAATTGGGAAGTAATTAATTAATGATTTAGTGAGCAGGGTTTAAAGGTGGTTGAGGTAACTATTTAATCTAATTAGTAATGGTGAGTCTAATTAAATCTTGCTTATGGATGATTGGATTTTTGGAAAATGCCTTAAATTGGTTAATATTTCTGATTTGAAATGTTTGTGAAAGGATATGTTTGTCTCGAACAGAGATGATGTGGTTATCTATTGATGATGCATTGCTGGGTAGAAGTGACATCTTGTATTTTAAGGATAAAGTATATTCACTTGAATAAAAAGTTAAGACGGTATGGATTTCGAAGAGACCGGAGTCGGGTATTAGTAAATACCCGAAACCACTACGATTCTATATAAATTTGATACGTGGAGTCAATTATCAGAAATGAAATGATTTAAGTAGATTGGACCATATAATCTAAGTTCTGGCACTTGGAAATTGATGTATGAAATAAGTGATGTCTATAACAACTTGTGAAGTGAAAATTGATATAAGTTACCCTGGGTTTATATGAGTTGTGTACCTTTGTATCCTATGTTAGATGGGTTTACTCACGCTGGTTTCCAGCCTGACCCGGGTGTTACTTTGATGTAATGCTCGGGTCAGACCGAGTATTACAGATTTTCAGGTAGGTACGTTCTGGAGCTCAGGAGGCGAGCTGGATGGCAATAGCGTATAGAGTAATTCCGCTGTATTTATATGAGATTTGATATTTGTATATTCAGTGACTATATGTAAGTGAAACTCTAATGTATATTAAATGTAATCGACAGATATAGTATTCTTTGTAGTCTGTTGTTATTTATTATTATTATATTTTATCCGCTGCGATTGTGAGATGTTTGGTGTTTCTGTTCTCCTTCTTCTTCTATTTCTTTTATTTTTTTATAACTATCTGAAATTTTCAGGTTCGAAAATTTCGGGTCGTTACATTTGGTATCAGAGCTGAAGGTTAAGCGAGAACCTTGGCTCTGTTGGGGTTACTCATTAAGGATAGGGTCAATAGTACCCTAGGATGAGTTGAACGTAAATATATGAGAGAACGTACTTGTTATTTTCTTATATAAAGATTTAAATGATTTTAAAGATAAGTGATTTTATATATAAAAATATATTTTGATATGTAAAGTAATATTTCTTTCAAATAAATATTAAGGTAATTACTGTTAAATTATTGTAATTAAATAATGATAAATTTTAAATGAATTCAAACCGAAATTAAAATCTTGGATTTCAGAAGAATTTCAGGATAAGATAATAATGAATTAGTTTTCAGATGCAATAATCTTGGTTATTATCGGAAATGATTAATAAGTTGAGTACTAATGAGTAGGCAAAATAAAATGTTGGGAAAGTAAAACGTAGGTAAATATGACTTATAAAGTTGAACTAAAGATGAACTAGATTGTGAAGTTTTTAATCTAGGACCAGACATTTGAAATTTGTTTCAAAGTGCTAAAAGAAATGATAAACGGTATTATTTAATGTATTTAAATTAAAAGGTCATATTTCAAACAAAGGTGGTTTAAAATTTAAGGGTAACTTAGTGTGTACAAAGGAGATGATATGTATATATGCGGAGTATACATGATATTAAAAATGTTTGAAATAAACTCTAAATGTTGAATTTGAAATTTGGGATGAGATGGGATGCCAAGGGGATAGGTTTTGAACTTATCAGATTATTAATGTTAAGTTAAAATTTAAAATGGAAATTCAAATTGGTAAGGTTGGCTGGAATGGGTAAATGGAATTTAACTTTGGGAAAGTTAGATAAGTTAACAAGCAACCTGAATTGGAAATTTCAAAATAAAATTGGAATTTAACTTGGAAATTTAAATGGTTAATGTGAATTGGGAGTTTGTGCGATCTAAAAATGGGTTTGAGATCCGAAATTTGAAAATGGATGGATGGTTTAAATAAATTGGATAATATCATCCTATTGATATTAAAAATCGTTAAATTGTGAATTGAATTTGTTAAATGAATGAGAAATGAAGTGTGGAATAGAACCAGTAGTTAAATAAAAGGGAAATTAAACTTTTAATTTAAAATTTTGAGATATGAAATTACTTTGAACAGAAATGTCAATAATTGAATTTGTAAATTAAAATTGTTTAAGAACTGGTTTCAAAACTATAGGATAAATTGTTGTTTTGAACTCTTATTTGAACTTTGAAGTAAGCTAAGTAAAGACATTTTAAAAGAAAATTTTGAGAATTGGACTCGGAATTAAGTTGTTAAAAATATATTAGATTATTGATTTTAAAATAAAGGTTAATTAGATTTAAGAGGTTAAATCCACATTTGAAAATTTAACTCGAATTTATATAATTCGAGATGGTTTAAAATGAGATTTAGATTTCATTAGTTCAAATTGAATTTAGTTTGAATTAATTAGAATTGAAAATGGATAGGTATAAAATTCAAATGGAAATTTTGAATTAAATTAATTTGAAATAAAATTTAAGAATGAATGAGTTCAAAATCAAATGGGCATTGGGATTAATTCATATAGAAATTGAAATGATTTGAAATTGAAGTGGATTTAATGTGAAATTAGTCAAAATTAATTTGAATAATTTGGAATTGTAATTAAAGTGAATATGTTTAAAATCAAATGAAATTGATTTGAATTTGGAAAGAAGTTGAGGTTAATTCAACTAGAATTAGGATTAAATCAATTTCAATGGAAATTGAAGTAATTTAAAATTGGAATTGGGTCAATATAAATGGAAGTGGAAATTTAAATTGTTGTTGGGGAAGTGAACAGTTTTGACTCTGGATTATTTTCAATATAGATTGTTTTGATATGAACTTATTTTTCCAAGCTATTAAATATATACAACCTTTCTTTCTTAAAGCCAAATTGTTTTATACTTATTTTATAATTATTTTGGAGCTATTTAACCATTTTTCAACTGTTTTCTAAACTAACTACTATTTTTCAGCTATGTTACAAATTAATTACTAATTTACAACTATTTTGCAATTATTTAAAATTTCTGAAACTATTTAACTATTTTCTCACTATTTTACAATTAGTTAACTATTTTACAGCTATATTTCAAACTCATAATTATTTTTCAACTACTTTCGATTTAAAAAATTTCAAGCTATTTTCTAAATATAAACTGGTCAGAGTTTAAACTGTTTATGATTAAATACCCAACTGAGATAAGAATTGAAGTGATAATCCAAATAGGGATTAAGGCAATTGTAAATAAGTGAATGAGAAATTAAATGAAAGGTGAACAGAATGGGATTGATTTGGCTAATAATCAATGAAAATAAATACGTAGGATGTACGTATCTTATTCTATTCGCATAGTGGTTTGATCCAGATTCGAGCACAGAATTTTGATATAGTTTATCGATCCGAGTCGGGATTTTTCACTCAATTTTCGACGGCGAACCTGGATATGGATTGTTGATTGGTTTTGGATGTTCTCTATCATAGTGATAGCTATGCAAGGAGAATGACGTTTTCTGATCAAGAAACCAGATCCGTGTCCGCACTAGGAAGTCGGGTGGACGATACTAGATCGGAAGTGGAATTGTGTGATCGAGTGAGCGATCAGGTTGGTATAGCGTACGGATGACATGTGTACATCGTACGAATTTGAATGAATTTGATATTGAAAAGAGTAATCAAATTGGGATATTTGGTTTTGAATAAACAAAGTTGTATATCTTTGTTATATAAGATAAATCTTCCTTTGTTGAATCTATTGACGGAAGAAAAGGATTTTTGAAAGTGTTTGAAGTATAAAAGGAGTTTTATACAAGTTTGAAATGATCCAAAGTTTTTGAAAATTATATATATCTGAATATATATATATATAAAGGATCTTATGAGGATTTCAGAAAAGGTTTTAGGAATCTTTGGATTTGGAAAGGCTTTTAGTTTTAATTTGGAAAGCCTAGTTTGAGAATTATCGATTTTGGGATAATCGATTTTGTGTAAAGGAGCCTTGTATGAGATTCATACTAGGTGTATGATTTCAATGATACTATATGTGTATAGTATAAAGTGTTTTGATGATGGCTCTGGGGAAAAGGCGCTTTCTTGAAATGAACTTCTCAGGAGTACCACCGGGTGGTGCTGCCTTGAGCCCCAAGGGGGGTTCTAAAGTTGATCCTGTGAGGAGTCCGGACAAAACTAGTTCCTAAGGATTATGAGTTGAGAATACCATAGCGTAAGTCGTGTGTGCCGCTGAGAGCCAACAGTCTGCGTTTGATTTTATATCGGTGGACTGCGACCTATGGTATAACATAGCGGAAGTCGTGCGTGCCGTTGAGAGCCAACAGTCTGCGTTTGATTTTATATCGGTAGACTGCGGCCTATGTAGAAGTGGAGAAGTTTCATTTCGATGGCGAAAATCAGAGGCCGCTGAGAGCCTGCAGTTACATGGACTTTTGCTGTGACGGCAACGTAACCCTAGATGTAACTGTGATCTTTTGTGGGTTCCATGGCATAATCGAGAGGCCGCGGAGAGCCTGCAGTTACATGGACTTTTGCTGCGACGGCAACGTAACCCTGGGATGTAACTGTGACCATGGATAGGAGCGATGATTTTCAGAGCATTCTCACCAAAGTTATTTCCTCTATTTTCAAAAAAAAAAAAAAAAAAACTTTTTTCTATATTTTCAATAAAATTATTTTTCAAGTATTTTCACTAGGTGTTGAAAATGGGTTTACCAAGTACTTATAGATTTTCAGTCCTACGCCTGATCAACGTATGACTGAATTTCTATGAGAATGAGGATGGACTTGTTGAAACATCAATTTATAAAAGTATTTTTGTAAAACTACTTTAGAATAACATTATAGAGATATTTAAAAGCATTTCAAATATGATCAAAAAATATTTATTTGATTTTAGGCATTTTTATAAATTCAGGCTTCATTCCTTTTCGAGGACGAAAAGTTTTAAGTGGGGAGGGATGTGACATCCCGGATTTTTGGCAGTGTTATTTTAATAAATATTTAATTGAATTAATTAAAATACAGCTTATTATTTTAAAACAAATATACATATACATACGTAATTGGGAGAAGCTGGTTTGGAATTAAAATAAAGAGTACTAAATATTTTAAACATGAAATCTATCTTATTTAACTTTATTAATATATGACTTAAACGTGTGTGTGTGTGTGTGTGTGTGTGTGTGTATGAAATAATCTGGATAATAATGGTTAGACTAAAATATATCTTATCAATTTAAAACTGAAGTATAAAACAAAATATGTTTATAAACTAAATATAAATATATATCAACACTAGAAACTATGAATTCATATGAGCATAAAAATAAATAATAAAGAAGCAATTAAATGTTTCATAGTTAAAAATAAAATAATACATGATAATAAGCATATAAAATAAACACTTGGGATAATTCTAAAATTTAAACACAAATGCTAATGGGACAACCTTGCACATGAAGGTACTAAATAAAATGAATACAAGTTGACATAATGTAAATATCTGTAAGCAAGAAACAAGAAAAGCCTGCACATCCATACTTCAGTTTGGCTTCTTCAACCCATCATTTCTATGATATATATACTGCCTAGTTTCCTCCTCATACACTTAAGCTCACAATAAATGAGATAAGAATAAAACTTCAAAATCAGACAAAGCTAATTAATGACCACCATCTCTAAGCTCACCCAAACATCATTTCAGCCACCATTTGGGAAAAAGAAAGAAAAATCTCTGGTCAAAATTTTAAACAAATCAAACACAGTACAACTAAAATAAAAATAAAAGATCTTGTACCAATATATGCATCAAACTGTTCACTATCTTTTATCTATACTATCTCTTGTCCCATTTCGTTCATAATCAAAATCTGAGCATTATAACACACAAACAATAAAATATATGTGTATATTGCATAAGTATAAGATTTTAAAACAAGTCAAGCCTAATTAATGATAGCACAGTAAATATCATATCAGCCACCTTAGCTAAAAAAAATATCTCTGATCAAATATACAAATAATCCATCAGTGCAATATACAAATTTGTACCAGTAAACAAAACCTGCACACATTCTTTTCTATATATGAGCATCATCTTCATTTCGTTTGTAAATATAAAAAAAACCGAGGTAAAAGTTTCAAAGCTTCAGTCTTCTCTATAACGAGCACTTCAGTTTTAAGGATAGTATATTCAAATTTCAAAATATCTAGCAATTCAAGTTTTCAAGTTTCAAAACTGTTTCAACAGCTCTACACTTCATCAGGTGAGTAAGCTACTGTTTTAAGAAAATTTAATCTGGTTTAAGAGCTTGATATACGAGATAATCTGTGAAGTTATGGATGTAAATCTTGATGTAGGTCTGTATATAGGAAGGTCCAGTTATGCAGGTTAGCATAAATGTTTGTACTTCACTGTTTAAAGTTTACAGGCCTTAACAATTTAAGAAAATCAAATACTCATCTCCTAATTCTTTTCAGGGTTTGATGCTTAAACAAAAGTTGTTTGAATCAACCAGATTTTTTATCCCTAAAAATATTTCCAAGTGTTATAGATTTAAATTTTTATGGGAAGTTTGAAAATACAGTAGATTTTCTTTAAGTATGAAAAACCCAAACATTTTAAATTGTTGATTTGAATTCACCACTTAAATCGTCATTCAAAAACTTGATTTTTAAGAGGAAGGTCACGAATTTTAGGTTTGTAAATTGGGAGATAATCTATGTTGATTGAAATTGGGTATAGTGGTGAATTCAGGCGATCGGGATACTTTCTAGGGTAGGGACTGTGCTCGAAGGTGGGGGAGGATCTAAAGACCTCGGAAAAAATAGTCAAGTGGTGTCTGGATCGTTGTGATGAGTGGGCAATGCCGATCTAGGGTTTAGATGGTGGTCGAGTTGTGGTCGATTCTCGAATCGAATGCGATATTGATGTTGAATCGAGTTGGATCGGATGAGATTGTAGTGGATCGTAAGGCCCTAGTGATGGTGAGATTTCAACGGCGAGGCTTGATATAGTCAGAGATGATGGCCAACATAGATTTTGCAATCGGTTATGGGTTCTCGTTTCGATCGAGTTACTCGATTTGGCCTTAGCATCGATTCCGTGGTTCTGAAGGGTGGGTTTGTTTATCGTGGCCATGGGTGGCTGGATGGAGCCCTGAGGGATGGCCGGCGTGGAGTCTTCCCGTTGTGCACATGCACGGTGGAATCGTGCACTTGTTGTAGTAGGGTGGAATTAACTGAGGGAAGAAGGAACAGGACGTTTGGGCTGAAGATGAAGTGTGGCCTGGAATCTCGTGGACCGTGTTCTTCTTCAAAAAAAAATTAAAATTAAAATTATTTTAAATAAAGGGAACGTGAAGAAAGGCAAACCAGGTTTTAAACTAAGTATTAACAAGATTTAACAAGTTTCTAAAGTTATAAAGGCTTCCAATTTGTTGTACTTAGATAATTATATAATGGAATAAGCCCTATATGTTTTAAAGGAAAGATTAAATGATGAATTTAATTAAATATAAATTATTTAATGTATTAGGAATGTTTAAATTAATTAATGGAATTAGTTAGTAAATTCTTAAGATAATTAATAAAGGTCAATTGATTTGTAATCAATTAAAAGGATTAAAGTAATAATTTAAAGGATGATTAATTTATTAAAGGTTAATTACTTGATGAAATTAATTAGGAGGGAATTATGAAAGTAATTATTTAATGTCATTAATTAAGATAATTAATGGGTAACCCTTGATTGTGGTTTATAAATGTTCCTGATGATGTTAAATGAGATAATTAAGTTAAAGTTAATTGAAGAATTCATTATTATTAATTTAAAATTATGAATGATTTAAGTTTAATAATTTGGAACATTAATTTGAAGGTTAATTACTGTAAATGGTTAAGGATAGTTAATTTGGGTAATTAATTAAGAGTTAATTACTTAATGTTATTAATAATTTATTAATTTAAGTAATTAAGGAGTAGTTAAGTACTGAATGAGATTTAGTAAGGTTAATCAATGATTGAGATTTATTGAAAGACTACTTAATAAATGTAATTTAATCACTGAAAATGATTAGAGGATCATTAATGAATGTAAATAATTAATTAAGGAAATTAATTATAAGTTAACTAATGTAGATAGATAAGGCTAATTAATTTGTGTGGTAATCAAAGGTTAATTACTTAATATAATTAAAGAATGATTAATTCAAGAATGATTAAATAGGATGGATGATTAAAGAATAATTAATTGGGAAGTACTTAATTAATGATTTAGTGAGCAGGGTTTAAAGGTGGTTGAGGTAACTATTTAATCTAATTAGTAATGGTGAGTCTAATTAAATCTTGCTTATGGATGATGGGATTTTTGGAAAATGCCTTAAATTGGTTAATATTTCTGATTTGAAATGTTTGTGAAAGGATATGTTTGTCTCGAACAGAGATGATGTGGTTCTATTGATGATGCATTGCTGGGTAGAAGTGACATATTGTATTTTAAGGATAAAGTGTATTCACTTGAATAAAAAGTTAAGATGGTATGGATTTCGAAGAGATCGGAGTCGGGTATTAGTAAATACCCGAAACCACTACGATTCTATATAAATTTGATACGTGGAGTCAATAGGTAGAAATGAAATGATTTAAGTAGATTGGACCATATAATCTAAGTTCTGGCACTTGGAAATTGATGTATGAAATAAGTGATGTCTATAACAACTTGTGAAGTGAAAATTGATAT
Source organism: Allium cepa (assembly GCA_030765085.1). Taxonomy (NCBI): domain Eukaryota; kingdom Viridiplantae; phylum Streptophyta; class Magnoliopsida; order Asparagales; family Amaryllidaceae; genus Allium; species Allium cepa. The sequence continues at coordinate 892,962,562 of CM060928.1, read as the reverse complement.
AAGTTACCCCGGGTTTATATGAGTTGTGTGCCTTTGTATCCTATGTTAGATGGGTTTACTCACGCTGGTTTCCAGCCTGACCCGGGTGTTACTTTGATGTAATGCTCGGGTCAGACCGAGTATTACAGATTTTCAGGTAGGTACGTTCTGGAACTCAGGAGGCGAGCTGGATGGCAATAGCGTATAGAGTATTTCCGCTGTATTTATATGAGATTTGATATTTGTATATTCAGTGACTATATGTAAGTGAAACTCTAATGTATATTAAATGTAATCGACAGATATATTATTCTTTGTAGACTGTTATTATTTATTATTATTATATTTTATCCGTTGCGATTGTGAGATGTTTGATGTTTCTGTTCTCCTTCTTCTTCTATTTCTTTTTTTTTCATAACTATTTGGAATTTTCGGGTTCGAAAATTTCGGGTCGTTACAATAGAAATAAAAACCAACCAATTAACTAACAAAACCGAACCAAACCTACCAAACATAATAGGTTTGTTTGGTTTATTCGGTTTTAACCAATAAATGCTCACCCTTACTTCCTTCCTAATGAAGGAAAAGAACAAGCACTTTATCAATATGGTCGTCAATAGTGACAACACTATCATGCTCAACTCCTCTCAAAGACCAAACACAAACTTCTCATCCTTCTTCATGGAAGTATTAGTCAAAGTCAAAACATATCTAACAAAGCATGAAATCTGTTCGCATACTCTAATACTTACATTTTGCCCTGCTTTAGCTTGTAATATGTGTAGACCATTGTAGACTCCTCTTGTTAAGGCATGAACTTGTTCTCAAAGTTCACTTTGAAATCATACCAAGTAATATCTACTTCAAGCACAATAGGTACAGTATGTTCCCAACAACCGAGTGTAGCTCCCTCAAACTCTTAAAAGCTAACCACCTGCAACATTCCACTGTTATTCTCATACCGTTGACTACCATTTCACAGATTTTGACCCATGATAGAACATTCATAATGGATTCAATATGAGAGAAACTCTCACCACCTTAACTCAAAAATAATGGTCAATGGTCAATTGAGCTAACTCCTTGTCCTCTCAATTCAATTGCTTCATTAGCATCTACCAAATAGCAATAATAAGATTTTGAAGTATCGCTCTAAGTCCTGTACTAGAAACTTTAGCTGTCCTACTTCCTTATCATCTTTCACTATTCACGCTTGTTCCAATTTTCCCTTGCTTAGTCTCTATCCTACTCAACTTACACTTATCTAGAAGACTATAAGAACGTTAGTAAGGATAACATGAAAAAAAAGAATGAATGAGGAGATACAATACTAAATAAAAATAGCAATATGTATAATTGTAGTTTAGGAGTTAAGCTGCTATGTTAATGGTAATGTATAATCGAGTGTATATGATTATATGTACTATGTCTTGTTTTATATATGCTTAGTATGACTGTATACGACATATGTATAATGCATATGATGTATGTATTTTCAACATGAGTTAAAGTTCTCCTATATCAATGATGTTTTTGATAGGAGATTTGTGGTGTGTTCCTATGTTTCTATAGTGAAGTATTATCAATGTTGAGACTAAGAAAAATCGTGAATTGGGAAAATGTGTAAATATGAAGATGATGTTATAATAGTGGATAGTATGAGACATCAATGTGTTTTAAGGGTTATTTATGCTACACCACGTACTATAGTGTAGATTGTATGTAGTCTCGGATGAGGATGTTGTTGAGAGTGAGTAGTGAAACCCACTAGATGCTCGAGCCATTAACATGGTTACCAAGTATTATATGCATGATGCGAAGCAATAGATGACCAATCACATCAATCTGAGCACTGGGCGTGTTAGATATTGTAATTGCTTTGGATGAGTTATATTGTGACATTACATATGTGCACATAATTGGTGTTGTTAATGCATGCCATGTATGTATGTGTACATATGTGTGCGCACGCGCCTCTGTGTGTATGTATGGTCACATACAGTGTGATTGATATACACTTTGTTTTTGCACATGATCTATTTAGTGGTTTCATACTCATATATTATATAATCATATTTGGTGTGATGAATACAATTGATTTGAATGTATGTTATGTTTGATATTTCATTGAGGCGATGTAGTTTATATATGCCCATTTTATGATGAGACATATTTTATATGTTATAACCACATGCTTAATAGATTGTACTCTCGTATTCACCACAAGAAAGTTGTGGATTTACCTATGCCAAATGATGTAGGTGAGGCATATATAACTGCAATACCAACGCAGCGCTTGCACCATTAGTAGTATGGGTAAAACTCATGTGGGAAATGATTCCTATGTTCAAATTTCTAGTTAAAAGCAATACATAACTATAGATAATTCTCGTTCAAAATAATATCTGGTCATTCAAATCTGTTTTAACCAAATACAACCTCAAATTTTAACGTTTTATAAAATAAAAGTGTATAAAATTGAGCATACATGAATGAAATCAAACCTCGAAAGTATGATGTTGTCACTAGGATTCATGTTAGGCTTGGACCAATTGTAAACTTCTGATGCTATAATACCACTTAGCCAAAAATAACCTTCATAAACATTCAATGGACCACTCCTCCGGCTTCATCCCTCTAAATGCCTTATTCATCTTCTTCTCCACCACGGTATCGCCTAGATCTCGATAAAGGGTTGAGAGAAGTTTGGATTTGAAGGTGTCGTCCATGATAGGTCAGAACGCCACATCGCGAGTATGTTGCGGTGTTGGGGCTTGGATGAATGAAGGGTAAGGCGGTGGTGGCCGGTGAAGATGACGAGACGCGATGGGCCCGAGCGAGAGAGATGGTGGAGTTGAGGTAGGGGAGGAAAGTTTTTGGATTGAGGAGAAGTGGTTCTACGGTGGAGTTGTTCTGGATTTTGATTTTGATTCTGGATGATCTATGGAGTGAGGATTGTTTTGGATTTTACGACTTTATATGCCTCTAAGCTTTGTAATATAAAAAATTAGCAACTATTTGAATGTTAATACCAAATATACTAGTAGTGGTAATTGTGGAGATGCCATGGTGAGCCGCGATGTTGAGACTGGATTACAATGTTTTATTTGAATTTAGTTAGGAAATGAAAAGTAGTGAGAGATCCAAATGGTCACAAGGACAAAGAAAGAGTGTAGAAAATTTTCTACGCCTTTACCATACCTTTTCAAGTCCATCCTACGCCTAGGCTTGTACTTTCAAATACGGATAGTGTCATATATATATCCGTATTAAAAATTATTTTCGGATGTCGAATATCCATATCCACGGACGCGGACTGATATCGAATATTTATCGGATATTCTTCGAACAGTTCACAACCAATAAATAGAAAATTTTGATTTATTATAAATCTATTCTTGCACTATATATAAAAGAAATAGTAAATACACTAAGAAATATAATTTTAAGCGGTAAAATTTGATCTTTATATACATATTAAATTTTTTTACCTCGATAAAATAGCATACAACGGTTATTTTATGTACTAAAATACATAAAAAATAACTATAAGTTTGATAAAAACCGAATATGGCAATATTTCGGATACGGATACGGACGGATTTTGAATTTTTCGAATGCAGGTTGACAGCTCTACCCATGCCCCTCCAAATAGCTTAGGGAAAGTATGAAATATCCTATGCATTTTCCAACAACTTGAAAAATATAAAGGGCATAGAGAATGCGTCGGAGATTTCTACGTCTTTCCCACGCCAAGCTTTTTGTCGTAGAAATTACGTAGGAAATTTCCTTATTTTAGACTATCACTATTAGAGTTTATTCGAAAGGGACGATAGACATCTTCTTCTAGATGTATGTTAACAGATCGGGAATATGAGTCATTTGAAAACCTTATTTTGATTGTCTAAAACTTGGACTGCACCGCATGGATCAACCACTTTAGTGGCGGTGTACCATAGTGATGTACAATCCCCATGGGTATGGGTATCATGACTCCAACATACACAAATTATCAAGTAGCGAATTGACTAGTTCGATGGTGGTGTACTATAGAAATACGCAATCCCAAAGATGATGCAACGATTGTGCGGCCTCGCTAAAATTACAATCATCGTTAAGACGTCGTTAATTAGCTACGTCTTAGTAACGCCTTGGTTGTTATCGATGATTTGCATTGGCGTCGCAAAGGGGTTGAAAATTGCCGATGCATTTGCGACACCACAACAATTTACATCATGTCAATCCGCGTCTTTTTACAATCAGACATTTCCAACTATCAAATTCAAACCAATAGAATTGTACAGTTCTGTAACTCATCAATCTTCTCCATTATCTCTAATCTAATAAAAGTGCAAATCCCTCGCAATTATAAACACCATCCACTCCGTTCTTTTCAGGTTAATACCAAGCAAAACTTCTCCCAAATCTCAAAAATCTAATATTAGCAATATTTCCCAAAAATAAAAATCTGCCTCCGCCTGCTGAATTGAGGAGAGAAGGTCGCGATTATACATTTGCAGATTTGGTTGGATTGCTAGGTGGGGTTGCAATGTTCAGATAGTTACGGTGTTCAGCTGAAGGGTTTGATCTGGAAGTTGTATGTTGAAAAGAGAAGACGTTTAGATGATGAAACAAGGAAAGAAAAACAAAGGAGCCATGGCACAACCTTTTGTAGCTCTTGGACTGAAAAGCAGAAGCAAGAAACAAAGAAGGATGACATGGAAGAAGAACTTAAAAGCAAAGGAAACAGAAATGAAAGCTCTGCTAGTCCTATTAGTACTGTATGCAATAAAGAACAGATTCTGAGAGATGCAAATGATATATGTGATAGCACTGAAGGACAAGCAGAATAATCATCATAATGACTACGATTTTAAGATCTTCGCGTCCTCTCTACTCATATTTTGTTATATATATTGAAAACGCAAAACGCGCCTTGAATTTCTAGTTATTATTTTGGTTCACGTTTCCCATTGATTTCCATTTAAAGTTCTTAATGACATCAAACAAACATTAAACAATAAAGATTTCTTACTCTTTACAGGCATGCTTCTCCAAAAGGCAGCAAGCCCACTTCCATAAATCAAATTTTGAATGGTCGTCGCGTTCTGAGCAATGGCGCCGCCTCCTAATATGGAGACGCTAGTGATGGCTATTAATGGCATTATTGGCAATATGATTTTGACCATAGAGTTGCAATACTGGTTCATGGCGGCACCTATTAGTACAGGTGCTAGCACGACTTGTACTGTTGATGTGAATAGTGCAGATGGATCTACGGACACAAATTGCCCTGCAAGTTTTGATGTCAGGAAGGCTGTCATTACCTGCAAATTAATCCATATGTTACCCAGTTTATCTCAATATACTCAAAAATAAGCCAGTTTGGATAATTACCGCAGCAGTTAAGGTGCTTGTAGCTGTCATAAGCACAGAAAGCGCGACATTACCTCTGATATTAATACATAACACAAGTGAATTCAGGTTTTTAAGTGAAGCTTGTACTCAACATGTTAAAGAGTAAATTACCTTGCAAGATAAGTCACTAAATTACTGGCCGTGCCACCAGGGCAGCAAGCAATCAGTATCAAACCAGCAGCGTAATGTGGAGGCAATTTTAACACTTTGCTTACTATGTACCCTGTCATAGGCATAACCTGCAAGCAAGCAGTTTGGAATATGCATTTATATAACATTATGACATTTTGAGTATTTGATTGGTTTATTCAGAGAGCTGGTATTGTACTGTGTACTGAAGAACGAAACCAGCAGCCAACTCCTTTGGCATCATAAGCGCAGACTTCAGATCATCCAGTGTAAGAGTCATCCCCATTCCTGTTTCCATATTCATTCAAATGACCAATTCAAGAAAAAACTTTGACCAGTATGTAAGGGCTTTATAACACATTTTATCAAACAATTTACTAACAATACATACTTTACATGATGTTCAGAGTGAAAATGAGGGTTTACCTAGCATTGTGATCGAGAGACCAATTATCTGAAAGTCGGTTCTGACCCAGAGGAAAGTGGATGGTTTAAGCAATGCAGTGACAGCTGCAGACACCACGAATATTGGAAATCACAGTGATAGATTCTCACAGAACCTTTCAAAAGGCCCCTTTCTTCCATTGTTAGCATCATAGCCATTAAAAGAAGAAGATGATGAATTTGAAGCAAAAACTAATGCTGGTTTTGTTCTGCAACGTGAAGAGTTGCCTTTTGCAGGAAGATAGTGCCTGGTTGGGTCTTTAAGATCATATAGTGATTGATGTCGATGAGTAATAGATTGGTATTTGAAGGAGTTGATCGTATTCATGAGGGGATCAAGAGTGGTGAATTTGATTGACCTAAACTAGTGCAGAAACGTGTATTTTTGAAGGATGAATGCAAAGAGGACTTGCTCAGTTGTGCTGATTGATAGGGACATGGTGTTTGTCAGTATGTAGGAAAAAATCGCATATTTTTATTTTTGTTATATAAGGGTTGATGGCAGCCGTGTTTTGATGATGTTCCGAGCTCATGGACCACTTTGATCCGTAATTCAATCAGTCGCAGTTTAGACTCTGGAATCAGTAGTCCAAACGCTCCATTTCACTTGATTGAACTCTGATTCTTTTATTATTTTTTTCTTAAATTCTCATCATGTCATTTTCGTCCATTCTCCTTTTCTGTATTGTTTTGAAAAAAAAAATCTACATTGCAAAAATTATTATTGCATAAACATTTAAACAGCAAGCTTTACACTTCGTTCCTTACAACTGCAAGATCCTTCAATATTACTGCACGCTTGTCGAGTTTATTGTCGTTAAACTTCTATCTTTATGCACTACTACCATAAACGCAACTACAGTTGTGTTTGTGCAGTTATGCACTGCAGTGGCAAACAACTTCGGTTGTTGACGTTAAAACTATTTTGCTACGTGCATACCTAGTATTTCAATATCAAAAATTTTGCGCATACCTTGTATATGATTGTGTAGATTTTTGAAAAATGGTTCACGGATCCAATGATTAGACTTATTGGGCAATCAAAACCTTAAAGCCTGAGTTATTACGGTTCGACTCACGGTCCGATCACGAAAACTATTGACGGAATTACAAAAATTTTACAAAATTTTGCAACTAAATTTTTTCAAATTTACTACTTATAAGCAATCCAAACCAGCTTTATTACTTTTCAAAAAAAATGTCCCCAAACTAGCTCATTACATAACTAATGAGTTGAATTTACTATTTGTACTGGAAAAGAAGGTGGATTGCCTTCATATAACATTCACGCAGTTTAGCCTTGGAATAGTTGGTTTTAATCTTGAATAATTAAGACTAACTAAATAGAAAACGTATTCCTAAAAGCTGCCAAATATCTGCTCTTTGCTTAGAAACTGCCCTGTTGATATATTTATGTATACGAGGAGCGCTCCATGGCACCTCTGTTTGAAAGCGTCCTAATTTCAATCACAAGTTTTTATTTAAATAATTGAGTGAGTGGAGAGAGAGTTAGTGGAAAGAGAAAGAAAAGGAAACACGTCGTGGATATCAGGAAGCTGTAGGGGTGCTACGGCGTTTGACTTGCATTTGAACGATCATATACATACATACATACATACATATGTATGTATGTGTGTATGTATGCACACGAGCGCGCATGCATGCACACGAGCGCGCGTGCGCACGCGCGTGCGCACACACACACATATGTATATATGTATATATATATGGATATATGTATGTATGTTATATATATATATGTATGTATGTATGTATGTATGTTATATTCGAATACATCACTTGTATTCGAATGCCGCAGATTCAAACATTCAAATCTGATTCGTCAAAGCTTATAACACATTAAGTACAATAACATAGCGGAAGAAAATGAATAAGATCATTGATATACAACATCTGATACAACACATTGATACAAATGATATCAATATATATTAGAGATACACAATAGCAGAAATAAAATAGCACCAGAAGTAGAGATAGCACCTTCAATGCTAATCTTCAAGAGAGAAGGAAAGGAAGAATCCAACACTGCGACACCATTGCTCTAAAGCTCTAAAGACTTTCATCTCCAAAACCAAAAGCTCGAACCACCATCATCATTTTGTATTAAGCAAGGTCAGCCATCTAAAGACTCTAAAACTTTTGATCCACATCAATACTTGACTAGCTTCTGATTCTACTAAAACCTAACTCTAGGCTGCCCGTGTGGAAAAATTGTTGGCGCTCAGAGTTTAGGAAGGGAATAATAAACTCCAGGTCAGTCATGGGACTGTTGTGAGCAAACGAAAACATTTTGTCTTTATTAAAAGCAAAATAAAAGAATTTAAAAGAAATTCGCAATGTTTTTTGGAAAATGAAACTACTATAAGGCATCCCCGCGCACACACAATGCAAGCGCATAATTGGAGGAGATTTCCCCTTATGATAGTCAAACATGCTTGATACGCAAAAATCTTTTGATATTATTATTAGTGCATAGTGGAAAACATTTGCAAATATAATATTAATCTTAGGCAACATACGTACCATTATAGTATGCCTACTATAGCTACCATGTTAGATGGCAGGTTCTATAACTAAAACCGTACAAGACACTATTGGTGATTGGTTTTCCAACAAATAGTCAGGCAAAAGAACTTCCTATTGCCATATGGGTACGCCCCTGGAGGGACGCCCCGAGAACTTAACCAGCTCTCTGCGAACACAAGGCCGGGTTACCCCTGCCCAGAAGTAACACCAACAAGTATGCCATCCCCGGTCGTTACCGACCTTTATCAGAGGTTACTCAACCACAAAGAAACAACCACAAAGTAATAAATTTTCAGCAACTACATAGGTTAAATATCTGTGCTCCATACCATGATACCACCTTTTTCTAGAAGAAATGGACATACCCTAGGGCGTGACCCCTAATAACCTTGTCGCATCTTTCCTGTTTCGACCTTTTCCGGGTAGTGAGGTCCGGCGCGGTCATGTCCACAATGTTATGCTTTTCACAAAAGCCATGCTTCGATCAACACATGATCAGAAGCACTTCGTATGCCACATTACCAAATTGGGAATGTATCACTCGTAACCATTAACCGCATAACCTCTGAGTTGAAACGTCTCAGAGAAGGGTGTTAAACTAAGAGAATAAATTCTCCGTTACCAAAAAGAAACGTATTTGATAGAAATCAGCTTTACATCTCAAAAGGTAACGTCAGACATACATCCATACATGTCTGTTTCGGGTTCGAACAGAACCGAAGGCACTTCAAAAGAATTCCTTGCAATCCGGATAATCCCTAATCATGTCTAGACTTTCCATCACAAAAGGTGATCAAATCTCTATACCGAGGACCAGTAGGTGTAGAGACATTCGATGGATTATCCTTTCGCTTTAGAAAATATCTGGTCTTCACCATCGGTCTTCAAATGCTATCTATATCGTTGTATCACTATTCGGAATGGGTTATATGACACAAAGTCCTCTCTCGGCTAAACCGAATAATGAGCGCTTAATTTAAAAAGCATATGGATATTGAGACCTTAGTTAAGTCACAACTTATTACCCAAAACATTTCTTTCAAATGGTTTAAACAAATTACCATTTTCAAATCTTTAAACAAAAAGATTCACTTCACAAAGTTCACCAATCTTTAACAAAGATTCATTCATAGCTTTCAAAACCATTTTCAGTTCAAACTTGAAATCTTTTCAAAACAAATTGGAAATCTTTTCTTTATATGAAAGCTATTATTATTTGAAAACAAATAGTTCTTGTTTTGGAAAAATCTGATTACAATTTGCACAAGTTAAATCCCTTCAAGTATAAAACTTGGGTTAAATTCAAATTCCCAAAACAATACTTTTAAAATGGTTTAAAACCCATATAAACACATTAATAACTTGTATAACCTTTTTAAACCATAATTTCCAAATATATAATTCAATTTCAAATCTTGAATTCAAATTCAAATTAAATTATTTTAATTTCAAAACTTTATCAAGTTATTCAAAATAACTTTTATCTTCAATACTCCTTTTCAAAAGCTTTTCATATTTAACCCAATTCCATTTCCAAAACTAGTTCGGATTCAAAATTCAATTTTTACAACCATTTCATAATATTAGATTCTAATATCTGTGACTTAACCAATTCCTCGTGCAATCAATATTTGTGCGTGTATAGTGTAGTCCACGGGTTTTACACAATAGTGCCACATCATCAATCATCGCAGATTCGAGCACAACAATATCGATAAGCGGTATAGTCTATAACGTCTATCTTCATTCACAGATTCATTGATAAATAATATTAATTCACCACAGATAAAATAAATTACATTCACCACAGATAAATAAATTACATTCATCAAAGCTCAAATCAAAACAGAGCATCACACATCAGGGATATCAAACAATTCAACATTCAATAGAAATCAAACATCCATAAGTAAGATTAATTAATCATCTCATTAATTTAAACTAGATTAATTACTTATGAATAAATCACTAATCCTGGTTAATTAATAATAATTAATTAAAAACCATTTTGATTCATTATTCTTTAATCATTTGTTAATTAACCATTAATAATAAATTAATTAACCTTTAATTATTAATTAATCAACCTTTAATCATTAAATGATTATCCTTTAATTAATTTATTATCCTTTAATTAATTATCCTTAATTAATTACATCAATTAATTAGCCCTTAATTAATTATCATTCCTTAATTACCTTCATTAATTAATTAACCTTAAGTTAATTACATAATTAATTGTCCCTTAATTAAGTAATTAATTTTTAATCCCTAATTAATTAACTTTTAATCATCAATTAATTCTCCTTTAATCATAAATTAATTAATCTTTAATCATTAAGTAATTATTCTTAATTAATTATCCCTTAATTGCTTATATTAACAAATCACTGATTACTTAATTAAATTAAAAGATAACCCATTTTATCTTTATTAATCACTTTAATTATCCTTTAAACTTATTAAATAAATCTTGTAATAGTTTAACTTAGACTTTAAAGTTAGTTAACAATTAAGACATCTTTTCTTAATTAACTTCATAATATTATTAAGTTTATTTAAAATAACTTTTGAAATAAAGGTCATATATATATTTAAACATTTTAAACTTAACTAATTTTAAGTTTTATTTTAAAACCTTTATCTAATTCCAAACTTTAGATATAATGATTATTATACACAAGAGCTAATTAAGAAATTTATTTAAATTCGATTGAGTTTTTTCAATTTCTTTTAAAAATGGGGACCGCTACTTTTCTTCTTCCTCTTCCCACTGACTCGTCCCATCCTTCTACATCTCTTCAGCCTTGTCCTTCTTCTCCCATTCTTGTACCTCCCTCTGAGCCACCCTTACTTCCTCTGCCAAACCATACTTCATCAAAAATCGCCTCTGTCAGTAATTCTACAGTCTCTTCTCATCATGCAGAAGCTCCTCCTAAGCCTCCAGCACCTCTTCTCTCATCCTCTTCCTTGCCAAAACAATCCCATCCTACTCTAGCTTGGACCTCTCTTTTCAAAACAAAACCTAATAATGCCGGCTCTTATGTGCCACGTGACATACAACTAGAGTTTAATGGAGATGCTATTATGCCTCCTTCTGAAGTAGTCAAGGCAGGAAGCACTATGTGGCATGATTACATCGTTGGCTTTTTCCTTGATAATCCACTTTCATACTCTACTGTATTGTATTATCTCAAGAGAGCATGGAAGCTAAGTGGTTCCATTACTGTCAAATCTGATGGGTTTCTGTTCTTGTTCAAGTTCAGTAATGATGATGACAGGAAAAGAATTTCTGAATCTGATCCAGTAGTGATGAGGAATAAGCTATTTATAGTGAAGCCATGGGATGAAAATATAGGAAATAGTGTTAGTAGCATCAAAGCGGTACCAGTTTGGATAAAACCATCAAATATACCACTGTATGCTTGGTCTCCTTTGGGTATAAATTGGTTAGCAGCTAGGGTTGGAAAACTTCTCTGTATGGATGCTTCAACTGAAAATTTTGAGAGTATCTCCTTTGCCAAATGTTTAGTTTAAGTTTATCGAAACAATGAACTACCGGAAAACTTTTCAGTAATGTTGCTTGATGGAACTGAACAGATTATGAAAGTTGAATACTCGTGGAAACCATAAATTTGCACTATATGTAAGGAGTTTGGGCATTTGGTAAAGAACTGTAAGAAATTTGAGTGTGAAGGAAAAGTAGAACAATGTGAAATAAATGAACAACAGAAATCTAGTGAAGAGAAAAGGAATAAGATGAAGAAGGGGAAAATCAATGATAAACAAGATAAAGTGAAGCAAGTATGGCAAAAGGTAAATAAGAATAAGGGAAAAAACAAGAACTATGTCTGAAGATTTGGAAAACAATGTTTTGAAGATGCAAGGTGAAAAGGTTAAAATTGTAAATGATAGAAATTAGGAAAATATTATTGGGTAGAATGATGTTCATATAACACCCAGTGGTGAACAAGGTTGTTCTGTTACCTCTTTAAATGGGTATCACTTGTTGCATTCTGTTGTGGATGAACAAGATTTAGTGGAAATACTTGATGAAGAGGAAGGTGAAATAACAAATGAAGAGTTGTGTTAAGAACAAAGCAATGTTGCTTCCAAATTTAACACTTTTTCTGCTGATGGAAAAGAAAATGTTAAAAAGACCTGACTACAAATGCTGAAGACCAAAATATGCCTACATTTGATTCTACCAATAGAAGCAATAGTTATGAAACTGGTAATGAAATATCTGAAGTGCATGCACCTTCTGATACTCTTGTAACAGAATTTGACAAAGGCTGGTGCAAAACATTTGAGCATCAACTTACTCAATTAATTACCTCATTACAAAATTCTTCTGTTGATGAACAAGCACCTGTCCCATCTCACTGCATCTTCTCTATTGAGTTGCCTGGATGGCCAGCTTGTATCCCCTTCTCCCAATCTTCAACAGTTCCTCCACTTGTCTCTACCTCTATCCAAACTATCTCACAATCTCTCTCCCCTCAGTCTCAGTCATGTAGGAAAATTGAAACTAGATCTCTTTCTGCAAAGAGAAGAAATAACATATCCTTTCCTCAATAATTTTTTATGTTTAATAAAATTGCATCATGGAATCTTAGAGGAGCTCACAGTAATTTGAAACTTGATCAGGTTAAAAGTATTATCTCTGAGTACAAAATTTGTCTCTTCGGTCTGCTTAAAACAAAGCTTAATCTAACTTTATCCATTAAAGCTGCTTCATATATCAACCCAAATTGATCCTATCATCATAACCTTGACAGTGCTTCTTATGGTAGGATTCTAGTCATTTATGATCCTGCTGTTTTAACACTTACTCCCCTTCTATCTTCCAGACAGTACATCCACTTTCATGTTCTTGAAGCTCTAACACTCTCCACCTTCTATATTACCTTTTTATATGCTGATAACTCGGTTAATTCCTGAAATGCATTCTTCAAATCATTGCCACCTTTAAGACAATCTTCTCGTCCCTGGATTGTGTTGGGTGATTTTAACTCCTGCTATGATTACAATGACAAATTTGGTGGTATTCCACTAACTTCAGAAGAACTTGATCCACTCAACCTAGCATCTTTTGAATCAGATTTGATTATGGTTAATAAGTCAAGAGCAAAGTTTCATGGAATAACAAAAGTCGAAGTGGTATTCGTACCTACATAACAATTGATCATACTTTTTGTAATTTTCAAGCAATCAACCATTGGCCTTCCCTTTCTGTTTTCCTTCCTCAGCCTATTCTGTCTGATCACTCCCCATTAATCTTAACTCATGGTCACCATTTTAGAAAGTAAAAGAGAATTTTTAAATTTTTTAATGCTTGGGTTAAACATGATTTCTTTCTTGTTTTAGTAACTAAAGTTAACTCTGAATTTTCATGTTTTGGTAATCCAATGTATAAGTTTTGCAGGAAGTTAAAAAGAATTAAACAGGAGATTAAATTATGGGCTTCTTCTACCTTTGGTAGTGGATGCCTTCTGTCTACAACATTAAAGGAAAGGCTGAAGATTCAACAGGACTATATGATGGAGCATCCTCTTGATGTTCAAGCTGCTGCAGAAGAAGGTAAACTATTCAAGGAGGTCAATAATGCACTGTACATGGAGGCTAGCATGAAGAGACAACAACTGCATTAAAAATGGATAGATGAAGGAGATAAAAAAACAAAGTTCTATCATGAACCATTAAAGGTTAAGCATGCTAGAGAAAATATTTATAGTATTTTTGATGAACAAGGTTCTCAATTTTCCACTGCAGATTCTGTTGATAAAGCTTTCATTGACTATTTTTCTAATCTGCTTGGAAACTCTGATGGTTTCATCCCTAATCTTGACCAAATTTCAACACTTGCTCTTCCTAGAATATCAAATCAGGAAGCTGTATCCCTTATTAGACCAGTTTCTGATGAGGAAATAAAGACAATTCTCTTCTCCATGAATCAGCATTCTTCTGGTGGGCCTGATGGGCTTAATGTATCTCCACTTGGAGTGTGCTTGGTAGTGATTTCTGTAAAGCTATACACAATTTCTTCAACAAATGCAAGTTACTAGGTGAAGTCAATTGCACTAATATTGCTCTTATCCCCAAAGTAAAACCACCAACCAGTGTCTCCTCTTTCAGACCTATTTCATGTTGTAATGTAGTTTACAAATGTATCTCTAAAATCCTTTCTTCTCGTCTAGTAAATGTTCTGCCCACTGTAATCTCTAGTAATCAGGCTACCTTTATACCATCTAGGAGTATTCTTGATAATATCCTCCTTGCTTAGGAATTATTGAAAGGTTATGGTAGAATTAAGGTGCCCCCTACTGCTGCAATTAAAATTGGTATAACCAAGGCATATGATTCTATCCATTGGGATTCAATTGTTAGAGTTATGGCTGGCATGGGATTTCCTAAAAATTTTGTATCCTGGATATATGTGTGCATATCCACACCCTCATTCTCTATTTTTTTAAATGGTAGACCTGTTGGCACTTTCTGAAGTAGGAAAGGTATTAGACAACGTGATCCAATATCTTCTTATTTATTCTTGTTGGTTATGGAAGTATTTACAGTTATTCTTCGAGATAGATACACACAGAAGATAATTAAGTTCCACCCAAAGTGTTCTCAGCATCACATAACTTCTTTTATGTTTTCTGATGATGTAATGTTGTTTACAAAACCTGAGATACCTTCCATGAATGGAATAACTGAGGCATTACAAGTTTTCTACAGAATGACTGGTCTAACAATTAATCAAGGAAAATTTTCTATGTTAGTTGCTGGTGTTAGTCAAGTCCATGCTGCTGCATTACATCAACACATTGGTTTCTCCTGTATGGACACAGATATGAGGTATCTTGGTCTACCTTTAATATCTAAAAGAATTTCAAAAGCTGACTGTATTCCTCTATACAACAAGATTACATCTGTTATGTCTGCATGGGAAAACAGGCACTTGACCCAGAGTGGAAGATTAGTGCTGATCAAATCAGTTGTATTTTCCTCTCTTGTCTACTAGGCTCCTACTATGATACTACCTATCAAATTAGTGCAACTGGTTAGGTCTGCTATGAATAGATATTTTTGGATTGGTAGTATTCACAATAGGAAGCCGATGCCTTGTTCATTTACAAAATTTGAAACTTCAAGGAAATTGGGTGGTCTTGAAGTTATTGATGTTAGGAAGTGGAATATTGCAGCAATAAGTAAACATTTTGATGATCTCATCAACAAGAGAGACAGCTTATGGGTTAAATGGACATGGTATTACAACATAAAGAATAATTTCTTTTGGAGTATGAACATTCCTCTGAATAGTAGTTGGATCTGGAGGAACTTGTTGAAGCTGAGAGAAATTTACCTTCCCATGATCCAATATCCTGTAAATGCAAATACATCTGTTAGCTTCTGGCATGAACCATGGGTAAGTAAGGGGTTTATTTTGTCCAAGGTTTGTGAATATAATCAGATAATGCAGTCTGGAATTCACATTGATGCAAAGGAAAATGAATACATTTATGAAGGCAAATTAGTGCTGCCATACAATAACAATCAACTACTAAGGCAGCTGTGGAGTGAGATGCAAGTAAAATACTTACCTGCTAACCAACATGAAACTGTTGTTTGGGATATGAAGCCACATTCTATTAGAGGAGTCTACAATCATGTCTCTGTTGCTGCTCCATTGGCTGCTGCAAAATGGTACTCAGTGATTTGGACTAGTGATTCATTTCCTAAAGATAACTTGATGTTGTGGAAAGTAATAAATCAAGCTTTGCTCACTAGAAGTGTTTTAAACAGGTATGGTTTGGGATGTTCTTCAAACTGCCTGTTTTGTGATTTGTATGAAGAAACTCCTCAGCATATATTCTTTGACTGTCCTGCTCCATAATTCCTTTTGGTTAGAATTAGTTCAATAACTGGGATTAACCTTCTCACTGCAAACTTTGGGGCTGTCTGGAATACTTTGTTCAAAGCCACTAGGATGAAAAATGATAGAGTCAGGATTCTAATTGTGTGTTTGAAAATATATATGACTGTGATTTGGAGAGAAAGGAATGCAATAGTTTTTGAAAATCAAAGGAAGAATAGGGATGCGTTGTGGAATGAAGTTAGGTATGCAACTTATAGTCAATTGAAGTACAGTCATTCTGTTTACCCACTTGATAGGCTGTTTGTATGGGCATGACTATAGTTGTTTTTCTATTGTTTTTTTTCTTTTTTTCTTTGTTTCTTTTTTCTTATCTATGTACCCTCTATTGTTATGCAATAAAACTGGTAGGGGCCCAGTTAACCCCGACGACTTTGCCAAAAAAAAAGAAATTTATTTAAACTTGATTTGTTTTAAAGTTTTGAAAACTGTTTTTATACAAAAATCTACAGACCCGAGCCAATTCTTATTTCACCCAAGCCTTACCCCGAGTTAGCCCACATCCATTTTGCTTCGAGTATTTTCATGAATTCCTCGACTTTCCCCCGGGTTACTCCTCGTCTTCCCCAATTTCAATCATATATATAATCGCGTGCACGTGCACGAATACGTCGATCACCTCCTATCACTGCTATGACCGTCGACAAGTCAACAACGACCACCTCTATCCACCAGACCACTCAGCACCATAAAATCATAAGAGGATTCGAAATCGAGAAAAATTGAGCAAACCTGGAACCAACTCCCTCATCAAAAAACACCTCGCCTGATTGCCACCGATCACCTGAAACCGTGCCGCCGCGTCTAGACGTTCGCCAGAGACCTATATTTGTTTTCCCCTGGGTGCGAAAGCCTATAATCAACTATCGCCGACAAGAATGCTACTTCTTTATCGTTCACCAAAATAGTTTGTTAAACCCTAAACTCACGCCGCATCACCACGACAATCATCTAAAAATCTTCCATCATTTTTCCTTCGATCTACGTCATGTCATCCTCCTCTGACATCAAGACTGAGGTCCAATCGTTCGTTGATTATCGAAAATTTACAATATTTCCAATTTTGTTCGTCTCGTAAATTCACAACCGATACCGAACTAAAAATCATCATTTTATTTTTAAAATTCATGATTTTGGAACACGAATTCATTCCTATGATTTGAAATTGAAATCCAGACATTTGGTTTTGAATCTATTTTGATTTTCTACTTTTCTTCCCATTCTTGAAATAAATTCACAACATAAAAGCTTGGATTTATTTTTATTATCCTGTTTAAATTATCTTTTCTTTAGTGACCCTAATCCGAATTTGTATAGATTGTAAGATGTGAATTTTTAAAATAAAATTTCAAGCTTCTAAATAGAAGAACATGCATATATGCCTATATACACATAATTTAATACATACATATATATATATATATATATATATATATATATATATATATGCCTGCATGTATGTATACAACATGAAAGCATATTCAATAGCTAGGCAACATTTCATAACATATTCAAACTCCAATCACAAACATCAAAACATAAAAGCAGAGATAAGAGAGTTTGCTCACCTGAGAAATCAAAACGGAGACCAGGTCTTATGAAATGATCTAGAATTGATTGTTTGATTACTTTATCTTTGTTTCCAGGTTTGCTTTGAAAACTTTACTTGATCATTTGATATGCTTTGCCCTGTATCAAGTCAGGTTGCACTTGATTGCTTCAGATCTTGTTTGATTAATTTCAGGTCCGAGTTGCTTTACTGGTTTGTTTGGTTAAAAACTTTACATTCCTTGATTTGATTTTTGTTTCAATTGCTACAGGTTGAATCATTGTTGAGTGGATTCACTCTTGAATCAGATTCCAGAACTTGAGTTTGATTTACATGATCTGGAAGTATTTTTCTATGAAGCTTTGTGTTTGAGTTGATTTCTGGATTTGAACTTCCATGTTGAAGTTGTTTGAGTTGAATATTGAACTTTGCTTTTATTTCCAGGTTGAAACCTGAATTGAATTTTACTTTATTCTCCATTTTAACTTCCAGGTTTAGTTTTTTTCCTGGTTTACAACTTTCTTTTGTTTTGAATATTAACAAAGAAAAAATGAGGAAGAAGAAGATATGATAAATACATAGCCTTGTTTCACATTTTTATTGATTATATTGATCCCGAAATATATACTAGCTTGTCCATCTTCGGACTTGGATCCACACAAGTAACAAAATTTTCCAAATTTTGGTTTGAACCGATATCGTTCTTTCGATAAAACTAAATTTTAACTTCATATTTCGTTAACCAATTTATTTCAATTGAAATTTCAAATTGATTAAATTTAAAACGAGAAGGTGATAGAAAACTAACAAAGATAATACGAAATATGAGTTCTCTACACGATTTGTAGGGCCACCATCACACCGAAGCTTCTCCCTCAAGATGCCACGAAGCTATCTAAAAGAATTGAAGTCGAATGATGATCAAAGAGATTGATAGAAAAGTTTCCCCATTGTTGTAGGGTATTGACCATTTGTAGTGGTACTCTCCTTTCCCCTAACTCGTCCTCTTCATGCACTCATACTCGCTATCAGGGGATAGTAAGAGAATTTACTAAGGCATTCGGACGGATATCTTAGGGATATACTCATTCTAGGGTATTCGAAACCCTATCTCTAATGAATTAACTAATGTATTATACTCCTGGGCTAAAGTTCAACCTTCTACTCCGATACCAAATTGTGATGGCTCGGATTTCAACGCTCGAAAAATGACATCCGTACTTCATTGTATTCGAATGCCGTAGATTTAAACGTTCAAATCCAATTTGCCGGAGATTATAACGTATTAAGTACAACAACATGGTGGAAGAAAATGAATAACATCATTGATATACAACATCTGCTATAACACACAGATACAAATGATATCAACATATATCAGAGATACACAATAGCGGAAATAAAATAGCATCAGAAGAAGAGATAACATCTTCAATGCTAATCTTCAAGAGTGAAGGAAAGAGAGAATCCAACACTGCGGCACCATTTCTCCAAAGCTCTAAAGAATTTCATCTCCAAAACCAAAAGC
The DNA here is from genome assembly GCA_030765085.1 of Allium cepa. Classification (NCBI taxonomy): domain Eukaryota; kingdom Viridiplantae; phylum Streptophyta; class Magnoliopsida; order Asparagales; family Amaryllidaceae; genus Allium; species Allium cepa. The sequence goes on along the minus strand of CM060928.1, from coordinate 892,943,029 downwards.
TCGAACCACCATCATCATGTTGTATTAAGCAAGGTCAGCCGTCCAAAGTCGCCAAAACTTTTGATCCATATCAATACTTGACTAGATTTTGATTCTACTAAAACCTGACTCTAGGCTGCCCGTATGGAAAAATTGTTGGTACCTAGAGTTTAGGAAGGGAACAATAAACTCCAGGTCAGTCATGGGACTGGTATGAGCAAACGAAAACAATTTATCTTTATCAAAAGCAAAACAAAAGAATTTAAAAGAAATTCACAATGCTTTTTGGAAAATGAAACCACCATAAGCCTCCCCGCACACACATAATGCAAACGCACAATTGGAGGAGATTTCTCCTTATGATAGTCAAACATGCTTGATACGCGAAAATCTTTTGATATTATTATTAGTGCATAGTGGAAAACATTTGCAAATATAATATTAGTCTTAGCCAGCATACATACCACTATACTATGCCTACTATAGCTACTATGTTAGATGGCAGGTTCTACAACTAAAACCGTACAAGGCGTGTATTGGTGATTAGATTTCCAACAAATGGTCAAGCAAAAGAACTTCCTATTGTCACATGGGTACACCTCTAATGGGACGCCCCGAGAACTTAACCAGCTTTCTGCCAACACAAGGCTGGGTTACCCCTGTCCGGAAGTAACACCTACAAGTATGCCATCCTCGGTCATTACCGGCCTTTATCCAAGGATCCTTAACCACAAAGCAACAACCACAAAGTAATAAATTTGCAGCAACCACATCGGTTAAATATCTGGGCTCCATACCACAATACCACCTTTTTCCAAAAGAATGGACATGTCCAAGGGGCAGACCCCTAATAACCTTGCCGCATCTTTGCTGTTTCGATCGTTTTCAGGTTGTGAGGTCCGACGAGGTCATGTCCACAAAGATACGCTTTTCACAAATGTCATGCTTCGATCAAGACATGATCAACAGCACTTCGTATGCCACGTTACCAAATTGGGAATGTATCACTAGTAACCATCAACTACATAACCTTTGAGATCATACGTCTCAGAGAAGGGTGTTAAGCTAAGAGAATAAATTCTCCGCCACCAAACAGAAATGTATTTGATAGAAACCGGCTTTACATCTCAAAGTGTAACGTCAGACATACATCCGTACAAGTCTGTTCCGGGTTCGAATAGAACCGAAGGCACTTCGAAAGATGCCCTTGCAATCCGGATAATCCCTAATCACGTCCAGACTCTCCATCACAAAGGGTGATCAAATCACTATATCAGGGACCAGTCAGTGTAGAGATATTCAACAGGTTATCCTTTCGCTTTCGAAAATATCAGGTCTTCACCACCAGTCTTCAAGTGCTATCAAAATCATCGTATCACTATTCGAAATGGGTTATATGGCACAATGTCCTCTCCCGGCTAAACCGAATAACGAGCGCTTAATTTAAAAAGCATACGGATATTGGGATCTTAGTTAAGTCACAACTTATTACCTAAAACCTTTCTTTCAAATGGTTTAAACAAATTACCATTTTCAAATCTTTAAACAAAAAGATTCACTTCACAAAGTTCACCAATCTTTACCAAAGTTTCATTCATAGCTTTCAAAACAATTTTCATTTCAAACTTGAAATCTTTTCAACACAAATTGGAAATCCTTTCTTTATATGAAAACTATTACTATTTGAAAAAAAATAGTTTTAATTTCGAAAAAATCCGATTATAATTTGCATAAGTTAAAGCCCTTCAAGTATAAAACTTCTGTTAAATTCAAATTCCTAAAATAATACTTTTAAAATGGTTTAAAACCCATATAGACACATTTATAACTTGTATAACCTTTTTAAACCATAATTTCCAAACATATAATTCAATTTCAAATCTTGAATTCAAATTCAAATCAAATTATTTAAATTTCAAAACTTTATCAAGTTATTCAAAATAACTCTTATCTTCAAAACTCCTTTTCAAAAGATTTTCATATTTAACCCAATTCCATTTCCAAAACTATTTTGGATTCAAAATTCAATCTTCAAAACCATTTCATAATATTAGATTCTAATATCTATGACTTAACCAATTTCCTCGTGTAATCCATGTTTGTGTGTGTATAGTGTAGCCCAAGGGTTTTGCACAATAGTGCTGCATCATCAATCATCACAGATTCAAGCACAACAATATCGATAAGCGGTATAATCTATAACACTTATCTTCATTCACAGATTCACAGATAAATAATATTAATTCATCACTGACAAAATAAATTACATTTATCAAAGATAAATAAATTACATTCATCACAGCTCAAATCAAAACAGAGCATCACACATCAGGGATATCAAACAATTCAACATTCAATAGAATCCAAACATCCATAAGTAAGATTATTTAATCATCTGATTAATTTAAACCAGATTAATTACTTATGAATAAATTACTAATCCTGGTTAATTAATATTAATTAATTAAAAACCATTTTTATTAATTATTTTTTGATCATTTATTAATTAACCATTAATAATAAATTAATTAACCTTTAATTATTAATTAATCAACCTTTAATCATTAAATGATTATCCTTTAATTAATTTATTATCCTTTAATTAATTATCCTCAATTAATTACATTAATTAATTAGCTCTTAGTTGATTATCATTCCTTAATTACCTTCATTAATTAATTTACCTTAAGTTAATTACATAATTAATTATCCTTTAATTAAGTAATTATCTTTTAATCCCTAATTAATTAACTTTTAATCATCAATTAATTCTCCTTTAATCATAAATTAATTAATCTTTAATCATTAATTAATTATTCTTAATTAATTATCCCTTAATTGCTTATATTAACAAATCATTAATTACTTAATTAAATTAAAAGATAAACCATTTTATCTTTATTTATCACTTTAATTATCCTTTAAACTCATTAGATAAATCTTATAATAATTTAACTTAGACTTTAAAGTTACTTAACAATTAAAACATCTTTTCTTAATTAACTTCATAATATTGTCAAGTTTATTTGAAATAACTTTTGAAATAAAGGTCATACATATATTTAAACATTTTAAACATAATTAATTTTAAGTTTTTTTTTTAAAACCTTTATCTAATTCCAAACTTTAGATAAAATGATTATTATAGACAAGACCTAATTAAGAAATTTATTTAAACTTGATTTGTTTTAAAGTTTTAAAAACTATTATTATATAAAAATCTACATACTCGAGCCAATTCTTATTTTACCCAAGCCTGAACCCGAGTTAGCCCACATCCATTTTGCTTCGAGTATTTTCATGAATTCCCCGACTTTCCCCCAAGTTACTCCTCGTCTTCCCCAATTTCAATCACAACAGGCATATATATAATTGCGTGCACGTGCACGAATACATCGATCACCTCCTGTCACTGCTACGACCGTCGACAAGTCAACAACGACCACCTCTATCTACCAGACAATCCAGCACCATGAAATGATCAGATGATTCGAAATCAAGAAATATCGAGCAAACCTAAAACCAACTCCATCATCGAAAAATACCTCGCCTAATCATCACCGATTACTTGAAACCGTGCCTTCGGGTCTAGATGTTCGCTAGAGACCTATGTTTGTTTTCCCTTGGGTGCGATCGCCTATAATCAACTCTCGCCGACAAGAATGCACCTTCTTCATCGTCTTCGAAAACAGTTTGTTAAACCCTAAACTCACGCTGCATCACCACGATTGGAATTTGTATGGATTGTAAGATGTGAATTTTTAAAATAAAATTTCAAGCCTGTAAATATAAGAACAGGCACATATGCCTGTATACACATAATTTAATACATATATATATACAACATGCAAGCATATTCAATAGTTAGGAAATATTTCATAACATATTCAAACATCAATCGCAAACATCAAAACATAAAAGCAGAGATAAGTGAGTTTTCTCACCTGAGAAATGAAAACAGAGACCAGGTCATATGAAATGATCTGGAATTGATTGTTTGATTACTTTATCTCTATATCCAGGTTTGCCTTGAAAACTTTACTTGATTATTTGATCTGCTTTGCGCTGGATCAACTCAGGTTGCACTTGATTGCTTCAGATCTTGTTTGATTGGTTTCAGGTCTGAGTTGCTTTACTAGTTTGTTTGGTTAAAAACTTTAATTTGCTTGATTTTATTTTTGTTCCAATTGCTTCAGGTTGAATCATTGTTGAGTTGATTCACTCTTGAATCGGATTCCAGAACTTGAGTTTGATTTGCATGATCTGGAAGTATTTTTTTTCTGAAGCTTTGTGTTTGAGTTGATTTCTGGATTTGAACATCCAGGTTGAAGCTGTTTGAGTTGAATATTGAACTTTGCTTTTATTTCCAGGTTGAAACCTGAATTGAATTTTGTTTTGTTCTTCAGTTTATTTTCCAGGTTTTGTTTTTTCTGGTTTACAACTTTCTTTTGTTTTGAATATTAACAAAGAAAAAATGTGACGCACCACCTCTATGCTCACAATAACAAAGGGTATTAAAAGAAATACTATCTGTTATTACGAAAAATAAGGCTGGATAGGAGCGGCCATCCGTAGTTAGGCCTTACATTAGTGTTGGTTATTTCGATAGGAGTGGTATATTTTTTTTCATCTCTTATTTATTTACTCCCATCGACATACCCAATTCCAATATAAAACGAACTACGATGGTTCATAATAGTTTATGACAATAAATATAATAATAATACAGATAATATAAATGCGGAACACAGATAAAACAAAAAGTCTCATATATATAATAACTGATGTCAGTTACAATGCATGTGATACAATACATATGATACAACTACAACTGTCGACTCAGGAAGTTATATGCACAAGTACATTATTGTGAATAATATACATGAATATACAACATCTTATACTAAGACAACGACTACTCCAAAAAGTATGAAAAGACTTCATAGCTCTAGCAGCAACCCAAAGTAAGATATCAACAACCTGTAAATACTCGGTCTGACCCGAGTATTACATTCAAAAGAAAATAATACACGGGTCAATCTAATTCAAACTCAGTTATTAATGCGCAGAAGTAATAATAATTAAATAATCAAATAGACGAAAGTCCCAATAAATTTACCTATCTGATTCTTAATTAAAGAAATCGGACAACGATAAATATAACACATAATAGTGTTAAACAACAAATCATCATAATCAAATCATCAACAAAGATAAGTGAAAAGAATTTCCATGAAGATAATTTAGAAAAACATCAGAATTGCGTAATCGGCAATTAACAACAAAATCTAATTATTAAGTAAATAATTAGAAACTCATAATCTAATTATCAAATTGATAATTAGACAACAACAAAATCATCAAACTAACCAATCAATATACAAATCCAAAACGCATTGAATTGAATAAACGAAACAGTTCAAACAATTGAAATATCAATTAAAATGCCAATTCGGGCAGGGCTGCAGTACACACACGCGTGCACTACCTCGCCACTACAGTATCTGAAATACGCAAAAGATCAATAAATCAAAACAAAATAGAATATGATAAAAGCCATACCGTGTGGCTGCAGTACACGCTTGCGTGCACTGCCTTGCCACTACAGTGATGATGTACACAAAAGATCAACGAACCAAAATCAATGAAGGTTCAAATATCAATGCCACGGCCTCAATGGTGAAAGTAGACAGACATGGACAATGTGCACATATGTACACAATAAAAATTCACAAACGAACACAAGGTCAAACCCGAATACCGGATTCAACTCAAGTGAAATTAGAAAAAAACAAATCCAATTGCATATCAGAACAGTAATGCTCCAACCCAAAACCAAACCACAATGAACTAATGGACAGAACAAGTGCATCCCCTACATGAATAATGGAAAGCATAAGTGATACAACAGTTCAGTGAACTGAAGTGAAGTCACAATTGTAAAACTACACCAGACCAAGTGCCATCAAGTAAACAAGACTCGACAGAATGATCAGGTAATAGGCATATAACCATCAAGTTTGAACATACAAGTGAATCATAAACCAAGACAAACTCAGGTATCAAAGTGCACAAGGGCAGTCATACCCAAACAAGTGAAACAGTAAGAAGAATCAAACTCAACAATGCTCAAAGACCAAGGAACAACATGCAATAGTGGCACAGCACTAAAAATTGCAAGTACTAACCACTACAGTGATACAAGGTCAAACCCGAGTCATCAGCTGGGTTCAACACAGGAAAGTCGTACATGTTACGATTTCAAACATGCGAACAGGGAAACCAAAACAATGCCTAACTCAAATGAACGTAGCGAAATGCACAAAGGTATAGCAACTGCACCAAGACCAAACAGTGAACAAAGTTTAGAACTGGTAAGCCCAAATAAGTGCATTGATTCAAGTGCATCAAGACAAGAAATCCAAACCAATGCTCAACATCAAGCAAATGCCAGTGCGAGCAAGACCAGAAAATAGTGGCGTGATCTGAGATGCAGACTCGAGCACAATAGGCAAAGGAGAATGAACTCGATAGTGAATCAGGCCATACAACAACATGTACATCAACTCGACTAACAGGCTTGAGTAAACAGGACAAAGTGCAAATAATTCAATACACTGCAAGTGCAACAGGTAAGGGATGCATAAATGAAAATGCAGTGAAACCAATATGGCAAACAATGAATGTACAGTGAACTGAGTCACATATGGAAGGGTCAAGCATACATGCACCCAAATACAATGCAGACTCTAAATGACAAGGATGCAAGCATGTACATAAGTGATCAGTGAAACCAAAGACTACATGAAATAGGTAGGCAAACTGTCTCAAATGTTCAAGACAGCTGTAATACTTCAACTACAAGTGTGTTGTATGAAGAAGAGGTTTAATAAATGCATGCAATAGCAGTGGACAAGTCAGAGATGCATAAATGAATTAGCCACTACATATAGTGCAGCCGTAAATGGTCAAAGTCGAGCACACAAACAACTTTAACCATATGATAAGTCAAGCATGCAAATAAACAATGCAATGATGAAGATACAAGTGATATGCACTGTGCACAGTGAAACTCAAGTGTTCAATAACACCACTCGAAGCAATGCACCAAATTCATATGTACATCAAACAAATACAAAGCAATAGTCACAATGAAACTACAGTTGCAAACAGGTAAAAGACAAGAACAATGCACATGTCAACAGCTCATAAATTTGTGAATAAGTGATACAACAGTTCAGTGAACTATAAGTATCGACCCGGTAGCTTCAAGTGTAAAGCAAGTCGAAGACTGCAACACTACAGCAACTACAAAGGATCAAACATCAAGTCAAAAGCATGGTGCAAAAATCTGAATTCAAAACCGAAGTCGTCACGAAATCAAAATAATGCCGAAGTCACATAAACAGAAATCAATACCATGGGAATTTATAAGTTCAAACTAGTACAAATCAAAGCCAGATAAATCTCAAGAATCCAATCACATCAATCGGCCAGAGAAATCGATTGACAAATTCAAGCATATACACACGAACGAGAAAATAGGGGTTCAAACCCTATATAACAAATCATCATCGGCTAAACCAATTCAAAACCAAAGACAACAGGAAGAAATCAATTTCCAGAGGAACGAAGATCGACTTCAAAATCCAAAAGAACCAAGAAATCACGAAATCCCAAGTTCAAAAGCGATAAAGTTTGAATTAAATGTGAGTGACAATTAATCACTCACCTGGTTTCTCGAATTTGACTAAATAGAAGCGGCCGTGTGTGCAACTCGAAGCGATGAACGATTGACGGAGCAGCAACCTCATTCGATCGATCTCCTTGCGGTCGGCGACTTCGAATCTGAAAAGCCCTAGCTTTTGGAAAGGGGAATGAACGAGACGAGATGAAGCCGCCATTAATTTTCGTTCGTTCGATTTATTTTTAGGGTTGCGAAATGAAAATGAGTAAGGAGGAGGGAACGGGCATAGGCCTTTGTTAATAGTCACGGCAACCAAAAATATGTGGGCCGAGATTAACTTTAAAGCCCGCTTAACCCATAACGAATTTCAAAAGAATTTCAAACTGGTTTAAAAATTCCAAACAGCAATTAGCTATCGCCATTAATCATTTAACGATGATTATAAATTAGTGAAAAATCTCGGGTTGTTACAGACTCCGCTCCTTGAAAAAATTGCGTCCCCGCAATTTTCATAGTTAAAGACGTTCATAACAATTATTTTTCTAACATAAACTGGTTAAGCTAGAAAAATAAAGGTCAAGAACACAAATGCCAAAGAATTCTTTTAATTTCATAAAAGAAATTCACAAATTCTCAACAAAATCTAATCATCAAATAGATAATCAGAATACAGAAATCACAAAACAACAATATTTAATTATTGATACGATAATTAGAAGATAGTAAAATCTAATTATCAACAAAGATAATTATAAAACCCAAATCGCAAATCGCAAAACCGCAATTATTTAGTTACCAAAACGGTAATCAGAAAACAACAATGGTCTAATTATCAAAAACGATAATCAGAATTCTCAAATCACAAATATTCAATTATCAAAAACGATAATCAAATCTCAAATCAACAAATATTTAATTATCTCAAGCGATAATCAAATTTCAAATCAACAAATATTCAATTATCTCAAGCGATAATCAAATCTCGAATCAACAAATATTTAATTATCAAAACGATAATTAAATCTCAAATCAACAATTATTTAATTATCACAAACGATAATTAAATCAACAAATATCCGATTATCAAAAACGACAATCAGAAGCAACAAATATTCGATTCTCAAAAACGATAATCAAAATCAACAAATATCCGAGTATCAAAAATGATAATCAGAAGCAACAAATATTCGATTATCAAAAACGATAATCAAAATCAACAAATATCCGATTATCAAAAACGATAATCAGAACTCATATCAACAAATATTCAATTATCTCAAGCGATAATCAAATCTCGAATCAACAAATATTCAATTATCTCAAGCGATAATCAAATCTCGAATCAACAAATATTTAATTATCAAAACGATAATTAAATCTCAAATCAACAATTATTTAATTATCTCAAACGATAATCAAACCTCAAAATCAACAAATATTTAATTATCAAAACGATAATTAAATCTCAAATCAACAATTATTTAATTATCACAAACGATAATTAAATCAACAATTATCCGATTATCAAAAACGACAATCAGAAGCAACAAATATTCGATTATCAAAAACGATAATCAAAATCAACAAATATCCGATTATCAAAAATGATAATCAAAAGCAATAAATATTCGATTATCAAAAACGATAATCAAAATCAACAAATATCCGATTATTAAAAATGATAATCAGAAGCAACAAATATTCGATTATCAAAAACGATAATCAAAATCAACAAATATCCGATTATCAAAAACGATAATCAGAACTCATATCAACAAATATCTAATTACCTGCAGATAATTGGAAATAACAAATATCTAGAATCAATTAAGATAACTAGAAAATCAACATAAAAGGTGGATCGATCCCAACAAATGGCGAGTTTTTAAGCTACGCCGCACGTGCATCAACAAATGGCAGAAGCCTACCAAGTACTATATTTTTGACGCCCAACAAATGACCCGGAGGTTCAACAAATGACCCGAATTTCCAACAAATGACCCGAAGATCTAGTACTGGTATTGACCCGAAGGTCCAACAAGTGACCCGGAGGTCCAACAAAGTGGCTCGAAAGCACACGAAAATCATCAAAACAGCAAATATTTCAATTAACGAGTCCGGAATTGACCAAAATAGCAAACGCACATGTCCCATAACCACGAGTTTTACTGAATCGTTTAATTCTCTTCATTGTCCTTGAAAGTGCAAAATTGTGTATTTCAAAAATAACATTTCACATTCTCAAATGGACAAGTCCGGAATTAAGCGAATCAGTAAAAGAAAGGGGTCATAGTCCTCGATTGTGCTGAAACGTTTAAATCGCTTTCTCATTCTTTTGAAAACGCAAACTTCAAAACTTCTAAAAACAATTTCATTTATTTTATAAAAGTAATAATTTACATTCTCAAACGGACAAGTCCGGAATTAAGGGAATCAGTAAAAGAAAGGGGTCATAGTCCTCGATTTTGCCGAAACGTTTAAATCGCTTTCTCATTCTTTTGAAAATGTAAACAATAAAAATTTTGAAAAACAATTTTATTTTTAAAATGATTTGCAAATCCATGATAAAAACAGCAACATTAGTGACAATTTCGACAAGGAAGTTGCACTTCTCAAACACCGTAGAAACGAATCTCAAATTTAGCATTGCAGGATAACCGCTTAAAAATCCATTTTAAAATTGATGGATACTAAAGTCAAAGCGACAGTAATCTTTTAAACGTCAAAATCTCATCAAAATAATTTGCGTCAAATATAATATCAGTGAATTTTTATTCATTAAAATGTCAACAAAACAACGGGCTTCAAAAATTTAGCATTAGTATAAAAATCCCGTCATAAAAAGAACGGCAACAAAATACGTTTAAAATCAAACATCGGTTCAACGTAAAATTTAATGTAGTAACATGCAACCTAAATTTGCACATATACCACAAAATGAACAAAGAAATCATTCAAATATATCTTCAATGAAGATAATTTAAAACAGCAAAAATCTCAACAAATTCACATAACTGCAATCGCTTCGAATCCTCAAATCGGATTCGAAATTTTCAAAGAAAACAAAATAAACACAGCTACGTAAACAACAATTGAAATTTATTTCAATTTCATGTTTTGATTTTTTAAATCAAAAAGGTTATCAGCCGTACTCAACGAAGACAGTCTCACTATTTTCGCTGCGCACTCTGATAAACAAAACACGAATCAACCAATCATCAAAACACAGTTTCACTTTTTATTTTTAAATAAATATATTTAAAAATTTCAACATATTTTCAAAACTTTAGTTTTGACTCAAAGCACAATAAAACATCGACTAATAGTTGTAACACATGTTCCATCTAAGTTATGTTTTATATTATGTCCATAAACCCCAAGCTTTGATACCAACTGTGACGCCCCACCTCTATGCTCACAATAACAAAGGGTATTAAAAGAAATACTGTCTGTTATTACGAAGAATAAGGCTGGATAGGAGCGGCCATCCGTAGTTAGGTCTTACATTAATATTGGTTATTTCGATAGGAGTGGTATATTTTTTTTCATCTCTTATTTATTTACTCCCATCGACATATCCAATTCCAATATAAAACGAACTACGATGATTCATAATAGTTTAGGACAATAAATATAATAATAACACAGATAATATAAATGCGGAACACAGATAAAACAAAAAGTCTCATATATATAATAACTGATGTCAGTTAAAATACATGTGATACAATACATATGATACAACTACAACTGTCGACTCAGGAAGTTATATACACAAGTACATTATCGTGAATAATATACATGAATATACAACATCTTATACTAAGACAACGACTACTCCAAAAAGTATGAAAAGACTTCATAGCTCTAGCAGCAACCCAAAGTAAGATATCAACAACCTGTAATACTCGGTCTGACCCGAGTATTACATTCAAAAGAAAATAATACACGGGTCAGTCTAATTCCAACTCAGTTATTAATGCACAGAAACAATAATAATTAAATAATCAAATAGACGACAGTCCCAATAAATTTACCTATCCGATTCTTAAATAAAGAAATCGGATAACGATAAATATAACACATAACAGTGTTAAACAACAAATCAGCATAATCAAATCATCAACAAAGATAAGTGAAAAGAATTTCCATGAAGATAATTTAGAAAAACATCAGAATTTCCTAATCGGCAATTAACAACAAAATCTAATTATTAAGTAAATAATTAGAAACTCATAATCTAATTATCAAATTGATAATTAGACAACAACAAAATCATCAAACTAACCAATCAAAATACAAATCCAAAACACATTGAATTGAATAAATGAAACAATTCAAACAATTGAAATATCAATTAAAATGCCAATTCGGGTAGGGCCGCAGTACACGTACGCGTGCACTGCCTCGCCACTATAGTATCTGAAATACGCAAAAGATCAATAAATCAAAACAAAATAGAATATGATAAAAGCCATACCGTGTGGCTGCAGTACACGCTTGCATGCACTGCCTTGCCACTACAGTGATGATGTACACAAAAAATCAACGAACCAAAATCAATGAAGGTTCAAATATCAATGCCACGGCCTCAATGGTGAAAGTAGATAGACATGGACAATGTGCACATATGTGCACAATAAAAATTCACAAACAAACACAAGGTCAAACTCGAATAACGGATTCAACTCAAGTGAAATTAGAAAAAAAAAATCCAATTGCATATCAGAACAGTAATGATCCAACCCAAAACCAAACCACAATGAACCAATGGACAGAACAAGTGCAGCCCCTACATGAATAATGGAAAGCATAAGTGATGCAACAGTTCAATGAACTGAAGTGAAGTCACAAGTGTAAAACTACACCAGACCAAGTCCCATCAAGTAAACAAGACTCGACATGAATGATCAGGTAATAGGCATATAACCATCAAGTTAGAACATACAAGTGAATCATAAACCAAGAAAAACTCAGGTATCAAAGTGCACAAGGGTAGTCATACCCAAACAAGTGCAACAGTAAGAAGAATCAAACTCAACAATGCTCAAAGACCAAGGCACAATATGAAATAGTGGCACAACACTAAAAATTGCAAATACTAACCACTACAGTGATACAAGGTCAAACCTGAGTCATCAGCTTGGTTCAACACAGGGAAGTCGTACAGGTTACGATTTCAAACATGCGAACAGGGAAACCAAAACAATGCCTGACTCAAATGAACACAGCGAAATGCACAATGGTATAGTAACTGCACCAAGACCAAACAGTGAACAAAGTCGAAAACTGGTAAGCCCAAATAAATGCACAGACTCAAGTGCATCAAAACCAAAAATCCAAACCAATGCTCAACATCAAGAAAATGCCAGTGCGAGCCAGACCAGAAAACAGTGACGTGATCTGAGATGCAGACTCGAGCATAATAGGCAAAGGAGAATGAACTCGATAGTGAATCAGGCCATACAACAACATGTACATCAAATCGACTAACAGGCTTGAGTAAACAGGACAAAGTGCAGACAATTCAATACACTGCAAGTGCAACAGGTAAGGGATGCATAAATGAAAATGAAGTGAAACCAATATGGCAAACAATGAATGTACAGTGAACTGATTCACATACGGAAGGGTCAAGCATACGTGCACCCAAATACAACGCAGACTCTAAATGACAAGGATGCAAGCATGTACATAAGTGATCAGTGAAACCAAAGACTACATGAAATAGGAAGGCATACTGTCTCAAATGGTCAAGGCAGTTGTAATACTTCAACTACAAGTGTGTTGTATGAAGAAGAGGTGTAATAAATGCATGTAATAGCAGTGGACAAGTCAGAGATGCATAAATGAATTAGCCACTACATATAGTGCAGCCGTAAATGGTCAAAGTCGAGCACACAAACAACTTCAACCATATGATCAGTGGCAAGCATGTAAATAAAAAGTGCAGTGATGAAGATACAAGTGATATGCACTGTGCACAGTGAAACTCAAGTGTTCAATAACACCACTCGAAGCAATGCACCAAATTCATATGTACAGCAAACAAATACAAAGCAGTAGTCACAATCAAACTACAGTTGCAAACAAGTACAAAGACAAGAACAATGCACATGTCAACAGCTCATAAATATGTGAATAAGTGATACAACAGTTCAGTGAACTATAAGTATCGACCCGGTAGCTTCAAGTGTAAAGCAAGTCGAAGACTGCAACACTACAGCAACTACAAAGGATCAAACATCAAGTCAAAAGCATGGTGCAAAAATCTGAATTCAAAACCGAAGTCGTCACGAAATCAAAATGATGCCGAAGTCACATAAACAAAAATCAATGCCATGGGAATTTATAAGTTCGAACTAGTACAAATCGAGGTCAGATAAATCTCAAGCATCCAATCACATCAATCGGCCAGAGAAATCGATTGAAAAATTCAAGCATATATACACGAACGAGAAAATAGGGGTTCAAACCCTATATAACAAATCATCATCGGCTAAACCAATTCAAAACCATAGACAACAGGAACAAATCAATTTCCAGACGAATGAAGAACGACTTCAAAATCCAAACGAACCAAGAAATCACGAAATCCCAAGTTCAAAAGCGATAAAGTTTGAATTAAATGTGAGTGACAATTAATCACTCACCTGGTTTCTCGAATTTGATCAAATAGAAGCGGCCGTGGGTGCAACTCGAAGAGATGAACGATTGACGGAGCAGCAACCTCATTCGATCGATCTCCTTGCGGTCGACGCCTTCGAATCTGAAAAGCCCTAGCTTTTGGAAAGGGGAACGAACGAGACGAGATGAAGCCTCCATTAATTTTCGTTCGTTTGATTTATTTTTAGGGTTGCGAAATGAAGACGAGTAAGGAGGAGGGAACGGGCATAGGCCTTTGTTAATAGTCACGACAACTAAAAATATATGGGCCGAGATTAACTTTAAAGACCGCTTAACCCATAACGAATTTCAAAAGAATTTCAAACTGGTTTAAAAATTCCAAACATCAATTAGCTATCGCCATTAATCATTTAACGATGATTATAAATTGGTGAAAAATCTCGGGTTGTTACAAAAAATGAGGAAGAAGAAGATATGATATATACATAGCATTGTTTCACATTTTTATTGATTAATTTGAAAATTAAAGACAATTGACATTTTTAATTACAGAACAAAATTGAATCAACACGTGTCTTTGTTAAGGTATCAACACTTGTCTTTGTTAAGCTAACACTTGTCAGTTACTTGTATTATCATTTTACAAATGTTAAAATATAAACACTTTGTGTTTATATCCTTTATCTTTAATTAGTTTATAGAATTTGTTTTAAACCCTTAACTTAGATTTATTTATAAATTATGTTTTATGTTTTTCTTATTTATACTTTTATGTATTTATAAAACATTCCTTTTTTATATTAACATATGTTTTATATTTAAGCATTTTCTATTATTTATATTTTATACTTTTATAACTTGCAAATAGCAATTGAAAACTAGTGTATTAATTTCAAAATATAACTTCCAAATTAAAATGTCTATTTCCAGATCCAATATATTTATAAGATTTTTAATTTTGGATTTCAATTCCAAGATTCAATTTAAAATAAATTTATAAATATAAATAAATAACAAAATATATCTTTATAAATTTTTAAAAAATTTGATTTAATTCACCATTAAATTCACAATTTAACATTAACTACCAAATTAAATTTAACTAAAAATCGAGATCGTTACATCGCCTCTTAAGTTCCATAGCATATTACCCTAGGTCTGTTCAACTCAGTCTGACCCGAGATCATAATAAAACAACACCCAAATCAGTCTGGAAAACCAGCGTGAGAAAATCACACTCAATTTGTTTATTATATTTTGAAAATCCTTTGAAAATAACGGTATTTCGTAAGACCATCTCACAAATAAACATGTCGGGTTTTTACCTGACGATAACCAATTTTTTTTATCAAATCCATCTAATATTATAATAATGTATATAGAGAGTAAATAGAATATAGCTGAAATGCTTGCATCTCACATTCCAACGTAGTTGGACACAATCAAAACCGTATGGGGGCTTGTTGGAAATTGGATTTCATACAATGGTAGGACTCCTGGGGTACCGCCCGTCACTTTACCTGGTCTAGATCAGTGTACCGAGGACCACTCCTGATCCCCTGCAACACAAGACTGACCTACCCCTAACCTGGATAGAGCGAATAAGATCACCCCACGGTTGGGATCAACAACCGCCACACAGCCGAAATAAAAGGACTCTATACAGGGTTGACCTTACCCTACTTGGTAGCTACCCACTTAGTGTTGATGCACCTCCCCTGTATTAACCATTACCGGTTGATGAGGAATGAGGCTACAATTAACTTTTTAGACACATTCATTTAGAATGCTCATAGTCCTCCAATGACAATGTTCTGATAGCATTCGTCCATACAAGTTATCCTGGGACTGGACAAACCGAATCATCGTCTTCAACATCTTCACGATATTCATTCGTTACGTTCAAACCGGATCGAAGTCATTTTCGAATAATTAAATCCGATCCCGGTCTCTTCGAAATGATTAGCGCATTGGCCAATATTGATAGTCGGTTATTTAACTATCATATAGCATCCACAAAAAAACATTAGCTTTAAATAATTTTCCAAATTAATAATTTCAAAATATCTACACAAGATATTATTTCCATATTTCAACACTTTAAAAATTGTTTTCAAATCCCTTTTTATTCTCACGGAGCAAATTTTTACCCTTTCCCGGTCCTTAGAATATTTTTCCCACTTCATTTGATATTCAACACTTGGAAAATATTCATTTATCTCCTATTTATTTTCTTAAAAATCATTCATAATTTTATATTTAAATTTCCAACTTGTTTCACACGAATTCTATAAATCCTAGAATTTCTTAGTCGCTTTCCTATAATATTTCCAAAGTCGTTTATGCTTATTTAAAATTCCAGTTTCACCACTACTTCCCTTGTAAATTTTATTTCACCTTCTGAAGTTCACTTATCCTATACGTTAGAATTTATTTAAGTTCCCATAATACCACTATAAGACCTTTCTTCTAAAATCTAATTCAATTAAATAAACTTAGCTTCCCATCTCGAGAGGATTTACAATGAAATTTAAAACATTAAATTTTTTTATATGAAATAAGAAAAATGGTTTGTTTCAAATATGGTTTTAGGTAAAACTAAAATATCAACATCATAAAAGCATTAAAAATTTAATTACTAATTACTTTACAAAGCTGATTATAAAATTAGAATATGTTTCAATAAATATTAGGTATTAAAATAACTAATAATTACCATTTTAAGATTTTAATTGACTAATAATTTAATTTTGAACTAATTTTCCTGCAATAAATAATTTTTTAGTAACTAAAATAATTAGATAATTTAATTAAACAAATTAATCACCGTAAATACATACTTTTTAAATAAACCAGTAAATTTGAAATGTGTATATGTATATTTATTTTCTTTTGAAACTACATATATACTTACAAAAATAAATTATAGATTTCAAAAACCTAATAAACTTCGAATATTTTAAAATTCCTATTTTTTTCTTTTCAAAACCTTTTATATGTATTTCTTTTTATCTATATACTTTTAAATTAAAATAGGTATGTTTATACATGCATACACACAAACACACACACACATATATATATTTATACTTGTATTATACTTTTTCTTTACTGTATATATATAAAAATATACATAAATCTTTAAATTGAAAAATAATTGGCATATATACCTTACTGTAAATTATATACATACATACATACATACATACATACATTAGTAAAAAAGTATACCATACCTCACTGCAACTGTACGAGGCTGCCACACCACTTCCCCCATCACGACTGTACCTCCTTCCAACCATGAAGAGCCTCCAAAGTTCGCTCTCCAGCAACGCCTGAAGCCCAAGCTACCACCTCCACCTTCCTGCACCATAACCTCACGAGCGCGCACGCGACATCGGCCAACATCATGGCTCTAACTACTGCCTTGTCGCCCCTCCACGTTCTCACCACTTGAGCTTCTCCCAGTCTTGCTCCTTCCTTCGGTCATGCAATTTCGTTCTCTCTTTTTTAATAATTGAATGAGTTCGATTTCAATACATTGCAGAGGAAAAAAGGGGAAATGGGATTATTGGCTTCGAACTGTAGAGATTCTCATTCGATTTGCGTCGAAATGGAGGAGAAGAAGTAGACTTGGGATTTTTTTTAACGAAATGAAAATGGAAGGGAAGGCATGATTTTGAATTTGGGAACGAAGCTGTCTTCTTTGAATGTATTGAATAGAAGGATAAGGGCTTGGGATTTTTAAAAGGAAGAGGGGGAGACCGTGATTAAATTGAAAGGAAATGGACGAGATTTCTTGCGTGTATGAACAGGTGCAAATGTTTTGAAAAAGTGCTGATGCGAAGGAATTACAGTTGAAGGTTGACTAGTGTGTGTGTCTATATATATATATATATATAATTAAATTCAAATCGTATTGGTTTACACAACATAAAATTTCAAACCCCTATCTACTGTTTGGCTTTTCTAATGTTATACCCCAATTTGCGAAAGTAGTGGAAAAGGTTTCGAGTCCTAATTCGATCGTATGGAGAAGATAGCTATTTAGACCCAGATATTAGATTGAATTTTCGATATAAATTTCGTCGCATTTATATCTCGTACGGCTAAACCATAAATCCAAAAGCTACGAAATTTGAAATCCGATAATAATATAATATTACGGATCTAGTGGAACTAGTTTCGTCAAATTTCGAGACTGTGTCTCGGAAGGCTATTTTTAAATGTCAATTTAAACGATATATTTTTAAAATTGAACAGATCACTTTCAAATTCAATTTTAAAAGTTGCATTGTCTTCAGTACTATTAATATTAATTTTACGAGCCTTTGCATTATTTTTTTGAGCTTAAAACTCCAATTTCAAATATTTTAACTAATTAAAAATTCAGAAATTAAATTATCCACTAAATCGCTATATTTAAAACCGGAACTTATCTTATTAAATAAAATTCAAACTATTCATATTCAGAAATCAATTTATAATTCCTATTTGAAACCATTTATATATTCCAAATCAAACGTCGAAAAATCCGAGTCATTACATACCTCCCTCCTTAAAGGAATTCCGTCCCCCAAAATTTCTAAGGCAAGAAAATGCCCCAAACCCATTAACTTACTAAAAGTCACTTAGTCAAGCTCACATTCCACATTCCAATTCTTCTGTTTCTCCCAAACAATTAGCTTTCAATTTTAATCCAAAGATCCTTTATTTCAATTCCAATTTTAAATCTCTTCCTCATTTACCAAAAATTTTCTACTCCCAAAATTCTCAATTTTTTTGGGCAGAATCTCCCTTGTATGGAGGAGCATTTACAATATGAAAAGAGAGATAAATATATATACATTGACCCACATGGTCGAAAAACAAAAATAAACAACAATATTTATATTTTCTTTCTTTTATTGCATAGGCGTACCCCTATTTAGGATTTTTAAGCAAGCGACTTATTTATTTTGTAATTAGCGCTACCAAAATCCAGCCAAACGGCCTCCAAGTATCTGTACTTACTCAATTTGAACTCGTAAGTACTAAATATATGAAATTCACAAACATTTCACTTATTTTAAATAGCTAAACACATTCATTTCACAAGAAATACATACTAAACAATATCCATTGGCAATTTATAGGGTTTCGAATACTAATTAAATTGCTTTCAATTAATCCATACACTATTTCATTCAATAGAATGATTCATAACTCAATTTCTTATATTCAATTCACTTTTAAACCAAATGGATTATAATCATTCCAATTGATTCCAAAATAAATTTCATTCGCTTCTATCAATTCATAGGATTTTATTTTCTTTCGTTCACGTCAAACGACAACTCTTTCTATGCGAATTTGACGATATCCACTTAATAGAATATCGATTTTAGTTTGTAACTATTTCAAATTAATTCCAACTCATTTTATATTTAATTCCATTCCATTTCAATTTTATTCACAATCCATTCGTTGTTTTTTATTCCATATTCGCATTTGTTTTATTCAAGACCATTTTATCAAGCTCGAAAACATTCCATGCTATGGCCATTTAACATATTCACTTATACTGAGCTTCCATTCAAATATTTACTTAAGTTATTTATTTTCTTCAAGTTGTTTCAAGCTTATAACTTAAGTTTATTTTTATTTCTAACCAAATTCCAATTTAAATCCTTGATTTGAGTTTTATTTAATCAAATCCATTTCGTTTACATTAATTACATCAATTCATTCACTTAATCCATTTTAACTCCAAATTTCGTATTCAATTCGTTAAATAATATCCAAGGCCATTAATCACTCATACTTGCTTGGATTTCATTTTCAATTCAAACCATCACTACTTTAATCCAATTTCATTTCACTTGACAACATTTCCAATTATATTTACTTCACTAACAATCCAAGTTGAATTTTATTTATGACTCGAATTCATTTCCAAACTCCATTATTAACTCACAATACACTTCTATTTTTACCAAATTAGGTTCTATTCCCATATTTCATTAAATAATTTATTATCTAATTAGTTTATTTCAATTTTATAACCCAGTATCTGATTTTTTTTCTCAAAATCCATTCATTCAATTTTCTTGAGCTTAAACTCACTTTTATAATTCAAGTTTGTATTTTCTTTCATTTCCCAAAATATAAAACTATTTTATTTTGGGTTTCTTATTTCAATTTTTAACTTTTCCATCAATCCTATTCTCGAATATATTCACATTTTATTAACTCAAGATTTACACTCATTTATAGCCCAAGCATATTTTATTCATTAAACTAGCCTACCTCACTGATTTATTTTATTCTGATCATAATCAGTTAAATTTTAACAATTAAATTTCTCCAACTTAATCTAAGTTAAATTTTATTTTAACCTCCTCATTTTTAACTTTAATTTCAAAATTCAAATCTCATACTTTCCTCTCTTATTAAAAATCATTTCAATTTATAAGTTTATAACGTATTCCTTGATGATTTTCAAATTATTTAAAGAAGGATTCCAGAATGTTCTTTTAAGCACCTCGGACTTTAAACTTCCAGCTTCCGGTTTAAGTCTAATTTCAATTATAATCCATTTGTACACTTTATATTTATACAAATTCTCATATTAGTTGTGTAAACTATTTCAAATTCTATAATCTCGTTTTGGTTATAACATTATCATCCAACATTTATACTATATATAATAATTTTCAAAAAATTATTTTCTCTTATATCAAAATATACTTTGGGTAAAATTATTTCATTTACCCCTTTCGGAAACAATACCGTGTCGAATTGTTTTATTCAAATGTTTAGAAATCCTCTTGATATAGTTGTATGGACTGTTTCGACTAAGGTTCACAAGCCACTTAATAAATCAACTGACACAATATAAAACCATTTTATATTCACTAACAAATATGCGCTCATATCTATTAACATGCTCGAACTCAATCTAGAGTACTACTGACTCTATCTTTAATGATTAATCACCACCAGAGCCGAGGTGCTCGCTTAACCTGGCTCTGATATCAAATGTAACGGTCGGGGATTTTCGACTCTCGAAAATCGACATCAATACATCCACTATACAAAATACCGAGCGATCAAATGCCGAAAATACCAGGTCATTAGGGTTAAAAAAGAAAGAGGTAGAAGAAGAAGATAAAAACAACATCAAAGTCTCGCAATCGCAGCAGAATAAAGTATAATATAAAATAATAGCTTTTAAATACAGAGAAACTTGTACTGTTTATATACATGCCATTATCAGAGTACAACAATCATCCATTTATTTAGACAGCTTAATACTTGTCCTTACCCAGTGGAAATAATAACCAAGTATGGAGATACGACTTTGTCATCCAGCTCGCCTCTTGAGCTCTAAAGCATATTATCCTGGATCTGTTCAACTCG
Source organism: Allium cepa (assembly GCA_030765085.1). Lineage (NCBI taxonomy): Eukaryota > Viridiplantae > Streptophyta > Magnoliopsida > Asparagales > Amaryllidaceae > Allium > Allium cepa. Next base: position 892,921,335 of record CM060928.1, on the reverse strand, counting down.
GTCTGACCCAAGCATTATAATAAACAACACCCAAGTCAGTCCGGAAAACTAGCGTGAGAAAATCACACTCAATGGATAATCATATTTTGAAAATCCTTTGAAAACAAAGGTATCTCATAAGACCATGCCAGAAATAAACATACCAATTTTTACGTTACGATAACCAAAACATTTTTATCAAATCCGTTTGATATTATAATGATGTTTATAGAAAGTAAATAGAACATAGCTGAAATGCTTGCATCTCATGTTCCAGCATAGTTGGGCACAATCAAAACCGTACCTGTAACGACAACAAATTTTGGAATTTGTTTTTCTTCCAATAGTTAATGTAAATTTCGAATAAATTTTAGAATAAATAATTTTTTTGAATATTTAGCTTGTGTTTGAATTGGGATTTACAAAAATAATAATCAAATAGATATTAAACTTTAAAAGGAATTAAAATGAGTATTGATGTTAAGCAAATACTTTAGATGAACTTATAGTTATATAAAATATGAGAAGTAAAATATAAAACAAACAAATGTACTACAATAATAATAAATTTGTATTGACATATAAAATAAGTATGTAAAAGCAAGATAAATATAACTAAGCTTGTTGAACAAACAAATGCAAAGATAAAGCCAAAAACAAAATATGCATATATAACAAGTATGAATAGAAATGATAATAGTATGTGTAGATTTGTACAATAGTCATTAATACCAAATGTCCTTAGCATTAAATGCCATATTCTCTAGCATACAAAAGAAGATTTTCAAGCCACCAAATTTTTTTTTCCAGCCGAAATAGCATTAGTCGAACAGCAAATAAAAATCTCTGATATATATATCATTCAACAGTAAAAGCAAAGCTAAGAAATAAATAAATATGAATATATTCACAAATATGAAACCAGGCAAGTAAATATACAAACTGTAAGTAAAGAAAGCAATGCAAGAACAAAACCAAATATGGAACCAAAACAAAGTACAAGCAAAGTGTTTATGTACAAAATAAAATAAAAGAAGGAGAAGACAAAGCAATAAATGGTAGTACCTTAAGTACACAAACAAAAATATTATTGTAGCCACCAAAATATCATCCATCAGCCGAAATAGCAAGTATCTCACAGCCTTCTTATGCAAAGAAACTTTCTTTTATCTATGTTGTATAAAATATATCACCTGTATAAATTACATCAGCCTGTAATTCATTCTTTACATATCAATTTTCTTCATTTCGTTCATTCAAAACAAAGCCTGGAAAGAAAGTATAAATCAGAGCAAATTTAACATTGAAAAACGAGTTTCAAATCAAAGACTAAACAAAGAAATCAAGCAACAAATTGAAGATCACTGTCCAGTTTCAAACTCAAGTTTTTCCATCTGTTCATTGGTTCCCTGTTGACATATCTCAAGTGAGTAACATCACATCCCAAAATGTTTTGAGTATATTCATTCTGATGAATGTTCTCTCTAAAGTTAGTTCATTTGTGGGTATATTTTTAAAGATATTTCTGTGTTTTGAGTATGAATATATGGTAAACAATTCTGTGCATCTCTCTGTTTTGATTCCAGGCTTTAATACTCATCAAAATTCTTCTGCTTTTAATTCAAGCCTTAACTAGACTTAAGATATGAATATAAAATGATTGTTACAATATAGTCTTATGTTAAAAAAAAATCTGTTTAAAAAGAAATCAACTTGTATGGGTTCTGGAAATATAAAGCCAATGTGAAAAACTTAAATAAGTTAAAATTTAATTTTCACAATTCATGAGTTCAGACATGTGAATCAACTACTAAGAATAAAACTTGATTTTTGAAACAAGAATTACTATTTTTAGTTAATAATTTAAGTAGCAGTTTGGGTAGAACTGTTTTGGGCATTTTCATCGATTGCCGGCGGTAGGAGGGTTTTCGGTGGTCGGGGTTTAGTTTGGAGGGGGTCTGATGATCATGGATGATGGGAAAAATGGTGGTGGATCGTAATGACCACCGTGGTAGCGGCGGTAGGCTGAACCAGGTTTTTAACCTAGTTTTTTGTTGAGTGTAGAATGGTGGTCATGGTGGCGTCCCCAGTTAATCGAGTGGCATCGGATTTTGAGGAACGCTGGCAAGGGAAGTCGGCAAGGTGTGGTAGGAGGCTCGGACGTCCAGGTGGTCGGAGGCATGGAGTCGAGGAGGATCTTGGTGATGGGGTTTTGGGTTTGGGTCAACTGAGTTTCTCGAATTGACTCAGTGGCTTGTGTTAGTATTTTGGTGATTGGAGTTGGTTGCATTAGTGAAGGTCGATGTGCCGGAGGGTTCACCGGAGGCCGAAGGTGGTTCTGACACCGGTGCATATGCACGGCATTGCTTTGTGTCAGTGGAAAAAAAAACGCAGAAGAAAAGAAAGCAGGGAAGAAGAATGGGACGCGGGTAGAAGTGGGGGAAAACTCGTGCCTTGCTCGAGTGATTCGAGTAGTATACTCGAAGTAAGGGATGGGAAGTCTCTGGTCAAAGTCTTGTTCCAGGCTTTGAAACCTGAACTTTCTTGTTTTGGGAAATTTGAAACTAAGTTAAATTTTAAATCAAGTTTTTTTTTTAAAACTGAGTGATAAATCAAAGTATAAATATAATTCAAGTTTGAATGAAAGGGATTATACGTTTAAATGTGTGAAGTTAGAAGAAAATTTGATTTTTTTCACTCTTTTAAATTTCTTTATAACAAAAGTACTTCTTTAACATGAGATTTAAAAGGTGTTGAAATTGTTTAAACTTTATTAAAAATAAATTTGTATTTATTCTAAAAGCTTGAAATTTAATTTGAAATTTGAAATTTGAAATCAATATTTCTAAACATAGTGTAAGTAATAATTTAATCATAAATGTAAATAAGTTTTACTTTAAATAATGAAGATTTAGTGACTTATAATTCATTAAAAATTATCAAGGCAATTAAGGTGGATAATTGATTAATTCAATTGGATTACGATTTCGAATTAATTTATCACATAATTAAGAATGAAACTGGGATTAATCAATGAGATATAAATGGTAAATTAATTTATAATTAATGTTAATTGATCTAAGTTAATTACTTTAGAAAGTAATTTAAAGAATAGTTAGTAAAAATTATTAACTAAGCATTATTAGACAATTAATTTATTAAGAAAATCAATTGTAAACTGTTAATTACTTAGTTAAAGTAATTAAAGAATTAATTACTTATTGTAATTTATTTTGGATACTTTAATTTATTAAAGTTCATTAATTTAGTTTAAGAAACTTATGAGATTAAATTGGAAAATTAATGATTTTTGGTTATGAGATAATTACTTTAGGATAAGTAATTAAAAGTTTAATTTCTTAACATAATTAATCAAGGGGTTAATTAATTATGTAATTGGTTCAGAGGTTAATTTATTTAATATGATTAATTAAGAATAATTTAATTAATTAAAGTGTTTGATAAATTCTTTTATATCAAATGATTTGTAATTAATTAGGATTTGATCATTAATTCATACATAATTAAATTAATTTAAAAAAAATTTATTGAATTAATTAGGATTAAATAATTAATTAATCCTGCTTATAAATGATTATTAAATGCTTGACTTTACTTATGAATGATCGTATTATTTGTGATGCCTCGAATTGATTGTCCTGTCTGATCTATGATATTTTATTCTGTGAATTGTGCCGTGTATGATTTATTCATTTATATCTGCATATTATCTGTGAATTGTGAATGGATGATAAGCGTTATAGTTTATATCGCTTATCAACTATATTTCTGTGTTTTAATCTATGATGATTGAATGATGTTACACTATTGTGTTAAACCCCTGGACCATACTTACACACACAAATATGGATTTCACGAGGAAATCGATTAAGTCACAGATTTTAAAATGATTTTTAGTTGAATATTTGAATTCAAATATTTTGAAATGTATTGGGTTTTAAGTGAAAAGCTTTTGAAATGAAATTTCAAAGATGAAATTTATTTTGAATAACTTGATTGAATTTTGTAATTTAAACATTTTGATTTAAATTTAAATTCAATATTCGAAATTGAATTCTGTGATTTGGAAATTAGGGATTAAAGATGTTATACCAGTTTATAGGGGTTAAACTATTTAAAGGTACTGATTTGGAAATTTGAATTTAAATTCAAAGGCCTTAACTCGTGTAAATAAAATTGGATCTTTCTGAAACGAAAACTATTTTTTTTCAAATAATAAAAGCTTTCATATAAGTAGTGAACGTCCAATTTGTGTTAAAAAGGATTTCAAGTTAAAAATGAAAATGATTTTCCAAGTCATGGAAACGGCTTGAAAGCTATAAGTTAAATCTTTAATTTAAAGATTTTAAACGAGTTAATTCAATTGAAACGGAAATTGTTTTGAAATCCGTAAATGGATCTTTGTGAAACTGAATGAACTTTGTAAAATAAATCTTTTGTTTAAAAGATTTGAAAATGGTAATTGGGTTAAACCATTTGAAAGAAAAGTTTTGAATCATTAAGTTGTGACTTAATTGAAATCCCATATCCATATGTTTTAAATGTTGCGCTCACTATTCGGTTTAGCCGGGAGAGGACCTTTGTGTCGTATAACCCATTCCGAATATGTGATATGTCGTTATGGATAGCATTTGAAGACCGGTGGTGAAGACCGGATATTTTCGAAAACGAAAGAGTTTCTTGTCGATTGTCTCTGCACTGGCTGATCCCCGGTATAGAGATCTCCATATGTGATGGGAAATCCGGACGTGATTAGGGATTATCCGGATTGCAAGGGCTTCTTTGGAAGTGCCTTTGGTTCTGTTCGATCCCGGAACAGACTTGTATGGATTGTATGTCTGACGTTACAATTTGAGATGTAAAGCTGGTTTCTATCAAATATATTTCTGTTGGTGGCGGAGAATTTATTCTCTTAGCTTAACACCCTTCTCTGAGACGTACGAGCTCAGAGGTTATATAGTTGATGGTCACTAGTGATACATTCCCAAATTGGTAACGTGGCATGCTGAGTGTTGCTGTGAAATGATCGTTGAATGATCATTTGTGATAGGATCATTTGTTTGATCGTTTATCTTGATGATCATTGCTTTGATCATTTGTTGACCCGAAGCATAGCTTTGTACCAAAGAGTGGCTTTGTGGACGTGACTTCGTCGAACCTCACACCCCGGAATGGTCAAAACAGGAAAGATGCGGCAAGGTTATTAGGGGGTAGCGCCCCTTTAGGGTATGTACATATCCTTCTGGATAGAAGTGGTATCATGGTATGGAGCCCAGATACTTACTTATGTGGACATCACAAACCTATATATATCTTGTTTTGTGATTTGATATTGGGGCCCCGGTTAAAGGTTGTTACAACCGGGAGGTGGCATACTCGTGTCAGTAGTTACCCAGTTAGGGGTAACCCGGCCTTGTGTTGGCAGAGATCCGGTTAGGTTCTCGGGACGTCCTTCCAGAGGCGTTTCCATGTGGCAATATGAAGTTCCTTGGCCTGACCATTTGTTGGAAATCCAAAGAAACAATACGAACCTTGTACGGTATTAGTTGTAGAACCTGCCATTTAATATGGTAGCTATAGCGGGCATAATATAATGGTACCTATGCTGGCTAAGATTTATATTCTACTTTTGAAATTGTTTTCTACACTATGCACTAATAATAATATCAAATGATTTGATTTTGCGTAGTAAGCATGTTTGACTATCATAAGAAGAAATCTCCTCCAAGTCTGCGTTTGCATTGTGTGTGTGGCGGGAGGTCTTATGGTAGTTTCATTTTCAAAAAGCATTGCGAATTTACTTTAAAATTCTCTTGTTGATTGTTTTTAAAGATAAACTGTTTTGTTGCTCACACCAGTCCCATGACTGATCCGGAGTTTATTGTTCCTTTCCTAAACTCTGGGTGCTCATTATTTTCCACACGAGCAGTCTTGAGTTGGGTTTTCAGATAGTTAGATATAGTGGATTATCTAGAGTTAGTTCAGTCTTTGGTTCGCACCTGTCTTGCTTATCTTTGTGCATCGTTATTGGGAGTTCGAGCTATTGCTGGATTGGTTCTTGGAGATGGAGTTCAGATTTGGAGTTCTTCGTTGAAGACTATCTTAGAGTTATTTGTTCCGCTGCTAGTGTCATCTATTTTCTTTTCCGCTGCTATTTTCTTGTATCTCTGATGTATATTGATATCTATAGTATCATCTGTTATACCAGATATTGTATCAATACTGTATATCAATGTATTATTCTTTTTATTCCGCTGTGTTGTTTACTTAACTGTGTTATAAGCTCCGGCGAATCGGATTTGAACGGTCGAATCTACGGCATTCGAATACGATTTGAGGTATGGATGTCGATTTTCGAGTGCGAAAAATTCGTTATCGTTACATTTGGTATCAGAGCTAAGGTTGAACTTTAGCTCAGGAGTATAACACGTTAATTAGCTCATTAGAGATAGGGTGAAGTATCCCTAGAATGAGTATATCCCTAAGATATCCGTTCGAATGCCTCAGTAAATTCCCTTGCTATCCACCGATTGTGAGTATGAGTGCAAGAAGAGATCGAGATAGGGGACAGGGAAATACGACTATAAATGGTCAATACCCTGTAACAACAGTGGAAACAATTTTTTCTCTGTCAATCTCTTTTGTTCAGAGTCTCTTTTCAATTCTTTGATAGTTCCTGGTAGATCCAGGAAGGAAATTCGATATACTAATATGGGACATAAACTCCAATTTGGCCAGAATTGTTTGTTTGGGTGAATTGGTTGCTTTGGTTTTTATGGTTGGTAGGTATACTTTAGTTTTAAACTAAAAAAAAGAGAATTGAAATTGTTCCTCTATCTTTTATTTATCTTCGTTATCTCTCTTTGGCGAATTTCGAGGACGAAATTCTTTTTAAGGGGGGAAGTCTGTAACAACCCCAAATTTTGGAATTTGTTTTTCTTCCAATAGTTAATGTAAATTTCGAATAAATTTTAGAATAAATAATTTTTTTGAATATTTAGCTTGTGTTTGAATTGGGATTTACAAAAATAATAATCAAATAGATATTAAACTTTAAAAAGAATTAAAATGAGTATTGATGTGAAGCAAATACTTCAGATGAACTTATAGTTATATAAAATATGAGAAGTAAAATATAATACAAACAAATGTACTACAATAATAATAAATTTGTATTGACATATAAAACAAGTATGTAAAAGAAAGATAAATATAACTAAGCTTGTTGAACAAACAAATGCAAAGATAAAGCCAAAAACAAAATATGCATATATAACAAGTATGAATAGAAATGAGAATAGTATGTGTAAATTTGTACAATAGTCATTAATACCAAATGTCCTTAGCATTAAATGCCATATTCTCTAGCATACAAAAGAAGATTTTCAAGCCACCAAATATTTTTTTCCAGCCGAAATAACATTAGTCAAACAGCAAATAAAAATCTATGATATATATATCATTCAACAGTAAAAGCAAAGCTAAGAAATAAATAGAATATAAATATATTCACAAATATGAAACCAGGCAAGTAAATATACAAACTGTAAGTAAAGAAAGCAATGCAAGAACAAAACCAAATATGGAACCAAAACAAAGTACAAGCAAAGTGTTTATGTACAAAATAAAATAAACGAAGGAGAAGACAAAGCAATAAATGCTAGTATCTTAAGTACACAAACAAAAATATTATTGTAGCCACCCAAATATCATCCATCAGCCGAAATAGCAAGTATCTCACAGCCTTCTTATGCAAAGAAACTTTCTTTTATCTATGTTGTATAAAATATATCACCTGTATAAATTACATCAGCCTGTAATTCATTCCTTTACATATCAATTTTCTTCATTTTGTTCATTCAAAACAAAGCCTGGAAAGAAAGTATAAATCAGAGCAAATTTAACATTGAAAATCGAGTTTCAAATCAAAGACTAAACATAGAAATCAAGCAACAAATTGAAGATCACTGTCCAGTTTCAAACTCAAATTTTTCCATCTGTTCATTGGTTCCCTGTTGACATATCTCAAGTGAGTAACATCACATCCCAAAATGTTTTAAGTATATTCATTCTGATGAATGTTCTCTCTAAAGTTAGTTCATTTGTGGGTATACTTTTAAAGATATTTCTGTGTTTTGAGTATGAATATATGGTAAACAATTCTGTGCATCTCTCTGTTTTGATTCCAGGCTTTAATACTCATCAAAATTCTTCTGCTTTTAATTCCAGCCTTAACTAGACTTAAGATATGAATATAAAATGATTGTTACAATATAGTCTTATGTTAAAAAAAATCTGTTTAAAAAGAAATCAACTTGTATGGGTTCTGGAAATATAAAGCCAATGTGAAAAACTTAAATAAGTTAAAATTAAATTTTCACAATTCATGAGTTCAAATATGTGAATCAACTACTAAGAATAAAACTTGATTTTTGAAACAAGAATTACTATTTTTAGTTAAGCATTTAAGTAGCAGTTTGGGTAGAACTGTTTTGGGCATTTTCATCGATTGCCGGCGGTAGGAGGGTTTTCGATGGTCGGGGTTTCGTTTGGAGGGGGTCTGATGATCATGGATGATGGGAAAAATGGTGGTGGGTCGTAATGACCACCGTGGTAGCGGCAGTAGGCTGAACCAGGTTTTTAACCTAGTTTTTTGTTGAGTGTAGAATGGTGGTCGTGGCGGCGTCCCCAGTTGATCGAGTGGCACCGGATTTTGAGGAACGCTGGCAAGGGAAGTCGGCAAGGTGTGGCAGAAGGCTCGGACGTCCAGGTGGTCGGAGGCGTGGAGTCGAGGAGGATCTTGGTGATGGGGTTTTGGGTTTGGGTCAACTGAGTTGCTCGAATTGACTCAGTGGCTTGTGTTAGTATTTTGGTGATTGGAGTTGTTTGCATTGGTGAAGGTCGATGTGCCGGAGGGTTCACCGGAGGCCGAAGGTGGTTCTGACACCGGTGCATATGCACGGCGTTGCTTTGTGTCAGTGGAAAAAAAAACGCAGAAGAAAAGAAAGCAGGGAAGAAGAAAGGGACGCGGGTAGAAGTGGGGGAAAACTCGTGCCTTGCTCGAGTGATTCGAGTAGTATACTCGAAGTAAGGGATGGGAAGTCTCTGGTCAAAGTCTTGTTCCAGGCTTTGAAACCTGAACTTTCTTGTTTTGGGAAATTTGAAACTAAATTAAATTTTAAATCAAGTTTTTTTTTAAAACTGAGTGATAAATCAAAGTACAAATATAATTCAAGTTTGAATGAAAGGGATTATACGTTTAAATGTGTGAATTTAGAAGAAAATTTGATTTTTTTCACTCTTCTAAATTTCTTTATAACAAAAGTACTTCTTTAACATGAGATTTAAAAGGTGTTGAAATTGTTTAAACTTTATTAAAAATAAATTTGTATTTATTCTAAAAGCTTGAAATTTAATTTGAAATTTGAAATTTGAAATCAATATTTCTAAACATAGTGTAAGTAATAATTTAATCATAAATGTAAATAAGTTTTACTTTAAATAATGAAGATTTAATGACTTATAATTCATTAAAAATTATCAAGGCAATTAAGGTGGATAATTGATTAATTCAATTAGATTACGATTTGGAATTAATTTATCACATAATTAAGAATGAAATTGGGATTAATCAATGAGATATAAATGGTAAATTAATTTATAATTAATGTTAATTGATCTAAGTTAATTACTTTAGAAAGTAATTTAAAGAATAGTTAGTAAAAATTATTAACTAAGCATTATTAGACAATTAATTTATTAAGAAAATCAATTGTAAACTGTTAATTACTTAGTTAAAGTAATTAAAGAATTAATTACTTATTGTAATTTATTTTGGATACTTTAATTTATTAAAGTTCATTAATTTAGTTTAAGAAACTTATGAGATTAAATTGGAAAATTAATGATTTTTGGTTATGAGATAATTACTTTAGGATAAGTAATTAAAAGTTTAATTTCTTAACATAATTAATCAAGGGGTTAATTAATTATGCAATTGGTTCAGAGGTTAATTTAATTAATATGATTAATTAAGAATAATTTAATTAATTAAAGTGTTTGATAAATTCGTTTATATCAAATGATTTGTAATTAATTAGGATTTGATCATTAATTCATATGTAATTAAATTAATTTAAAAAAAAATTATTGAATTAATTAGGATTAAATAATTAATTAATCCTGCTTATAAATGATTATTAAATGCTTGACTTTACTTATGAATGATCGTATTATTTGTGATGCCTTGAATTGATTGTCCTGTCTGATGTGTGATATTTTATTCTGTGATTTGTGCCGTGTATGATTTATTCATTTATATCTGCATATTATCTGTGAATTGTGAATGGATGATAAGCGTTATAGTTTATATCGCTTATCAACTATATTTCCGTGTTTTAATCTGTGATGATTGAATGATGTTACACTATTGTGTTAAACCCCTGGACCACACTTACACAAATATGGATTTAACGAGGAAATCGATTAAGTCACAGATTTTAAAATGATTTTTAATTGAATATTTGAATTCAAATATTTTGAAATGGATTGGGTTTTAAGTGAATAGCTTTTGAAATGAAATTTCAAAGATGAAATTTATTTTGAATAACTTGATTGAATTTTGTAATTTAAACATTTTGATTTAAATTTAAATTCAATATTCGAAATTGAATTATGTGATTTGGAAATTAGGGACTAAAGATGTTATACCAGTTTATAGGGGTTAAACTATTTAAAGGTACTGATTTGGAAATTTGAATTTAAATTCAAAGGCCTAACTCGTGCAAATAAAATTGGATCTTTCTGAAACGAAAACTATTTGTTTTCAAATAATAAAAGCTTTCATATAAGTAGTGAACGTCCAATTTGTGTTAAAAAGGATTTCAAGTTAAAAATGAAAATGATTTTCCAAGTCATGGAAACGGTTTGAAAGCTATAAGTTAAATCTTTAATTTAAAGATTTTAAACGAGTTAATTCAATTGAAACGGAAATTGTTTTGAAATCCGTAAATGGATCTTTGTGAAACTGAATGAACTTTGTGAAATAAATCTTTTGTTTAAAAGATTTGAAAATGGTAATTGGGTTAAACCATTCGAAAGAAAATTTTTGAATCATTAAGTTGTGACTTAATTGAAATCCCATATCCATATGTTTTAAATGTTGCGCTCACTATTCGGTTTAGCCGGGAGAGGACCTTTGTGTCATATAACCCATTCCGAATATGTGATACGTCGTTATGGATAGCATTTGAAGACCGGTGGTGAAGACCGGATATTTTCGAAAACGAAAGGGTTTCTTGTCGATTGTCTCTGCACTGGCTGATCCCCGGTATAGAGATCTCCATATGTGATGGGAAATCCGGACGTGATTAGGGATTATCCGGATTGCAAGGGCTTCTTTGGAAGTGCCTTCGGTTCTGTTCGATCCCGGAACAGACTTGTATGGATTGTATGTCTGACGTTACAATTTGAGATGTAAAGCTGGTTTCTATCAAATATATTTCTGTTGGTGGCGGAGAATTTATTCTCTTAGCTTAACACCCTTCTCTGAGACGTACGAGCTCAGAGGTTATATAGTTGATGGTCACTAGTGATACATTCCCAAATTGGTAACGTGGCATGCTGAGTGTTGCTGTGAAATGATCGTTGAATGATCATTTGTGATAGGATCATTTGTTTGATCGTTTATCTTGATGATCATTGCTTTGATCATTTGTTGACCCGAAGCATGGCTTTGTACCAAAGCGTGGCTTTGTGGACGTGACTTCGTCGAACCTCACACCCCAGAATGGTCAAAACAGGAAAGATGCGGCAATGTTATTAGGGGGTAGCGCCCCTTTAGGGTATGTACATCTCCTTCTGGATAGAAGTGGTATCATGGTATGGAGCCCAGATACTTACTTATGTGGACATCACAAACCTATATATATCTTGTTTTCTGATTTGATGTTGGGGCCCCGGTTAAAGATTGTTACAACCGGGAGGTGGTATACACGTGTCAGTAGTGAGCCAGTTAGGGGTAACCCGGCCTTGTGTTGGCAGAGATCCGGTTAGGTTCTCGGGACGTCCTTCCAGAGGCGTTTCCATGTGGCAATGGGAAGTTCCTTGGCCTGACCATTTGTTGGAAATCCAAAGAAACAATACGAACCTTGTACGGTATTAGTTGTAGAACCTGCCATTTAATATGGTAGCTATAGCGGGAATAATATAATGGTACCTATGCTGGCTAAGATTTATATTCTACTTTTGAAATTGTTTTCTACACTATGCACTAATAATAATATCAAATGATTTGATTTTGCGTAGTAAGCATGTTTGACTATCATAAGAAGAAATCTCCTCCAAGTCTGCGTTTGCATTGTGTGTGTGGCGGGAGGTCTTATGGTAGTTTCATTTTCAAAAAGCATTGCGAATTTACTTTAAAATTCTCTTGTTGATTGTTTTTAAAGATAAATTGTTTTGTTGCTCACACCAGTCCCATGACTGATCCGGAGTTTATTGTTCCTTTCCTAAACTCTGGGTGCTCATTATTTTCCACACGAGCAGTCTAGAGTTGGGTTTTTCAGATAGTTAGATATAGTGGATTATCTGGAGTTAGTTCAGTCTTTGGTTCGCACCTGGCTTGCTTATCATTGTGCATCGTTATTGGGAGTTCGAGCTATTGCTGGATTGGTTCTTGGAGATGGAGTTCAGATTTGGAGTTCTTCGTTGAAGACTATCTTAGAGTTATTTGTTCCGTTGCTAGTGTCATCTATTTTCTTTTCCGCTACTATTTTCTTGTATCTCTGATGTATATTGATATTTATAGTATCATCTGTTATACCAGATATTGTATCAATACTGTATATCAATGTGTTATTCTTTTTATTCCGCTGTGTTGTTTACTTAACTGTGTTATAAGCTTCGGCGAATCGGATTTGAACGGTCGAATCTACGGCATTCGAATACGATTTGAGGTATGGATGTCGATTTTCGAGCGTGAAAAATTCGTTATCGTTACAGTACCGGTGCTTATTGGAGATTGGGTTCCATACAATGGCAGGGCTACTGAGTACCGCAAGTCATAGTACCTGGTCTAGTTCAGCATATAGAGGACCATTCCCGATCCCCTACAACATAAGACCGGCCTACCCCTCACTTGGATAGACCGAATAAAATCACCCCGCGGTTGGGATCAGCAACCGCCACACAGCCGAAATAAAGGGACTCCAGACAGGATGACCTTACCCTACTTGGAAGCTACCCTCTTAGCCTTGCTACACCTCCCTTGTTTTAGCCATTCCCGGTTGATGAGTCTTGAGGCTACGATTACTTTTTTAGACACATTCACTTAAAATGCTCATTGTCCTCCAATAACGATGTTCAGATAGCATTCATCCATACAAGTTGTCCTGGGACTGGACAAACGGAATCACCGCCTTCATCATCTTCACGGTATTCATTCGTTAAGTTCAAACTGGATCGAAGTGGTTTTTGGATAATTAAATTCGATCTTGGTCCCTTCGAAACGATCAACGAATTGGCCAACATTAATAATCATTTATTTAACTATCATATAACATCCACAAGCAAACATCAGGCTTTAAATAATTTTCCAAATTATTTATTTCAAAATATCTATGCAAGATATTATTTCCTTACTTCAACCGTTTGAAAATAGTTTTCAAATCCCTTTTTATTCTCACGGAACAAATTTCTACCCTTGGCCGATCCTTAGAATATTTTCCCCACATCATTTGATATTAAACACTTGGAAAATATTCATTTATCTCCTATTTATTTTCTCAAAAATCATTTACAATTTTATTTGTAAATTTCCAACTCGTTTCACATGAATTGTATAAATCCCAGAATTTCTTAGTCGATTTCCTATAAGATTTCTAAAGCCGTTTATGCTCATTTAAAATTCCAGTTTCACTACTACTTTCCATTTGAATTTTATTTCACCTTCCGAAGTTCACTTATCCTATACTTTAGAATTTATTTAAGTTCCCATAATACCACTATAAGATCTTTCCTCTAAAATCTTTTTCATTTAAATAAACTTAGCTTCCCATCCGGAGAGGACTTATAATGAAATTTCAAACATTTAAAAAATTTATATGAAATAGGAAAAATGGTTTGTTTCAATTATGGTTTTAGGAAAAATTAAAATTTAAACAACTTAAAAGAATTAAAAATTCATATCCAATTACTAACTACTTTACAAAGATGTATAAAATTAGAATTTATTTCAATAAATATTAAGTATTAAAATAACTAACTTTGGAAATATTCTTAATCCAAGTGGTAGTTTTGAATTATTTAGAATAGTAATTTAAAATCCCATTTAAAAAAAATTCAATTTACTCAACAAAAGTCTATTTTTAGAAAGTCTAATATTCACCAATTCAATTCATAGATCCCTCTTGATTCGTATCACATCGACCATATCACTATTTCCCACATTTGAAATATATTCCACTATTTCTTTCAAAACGATTCCCATTGCTCGATATAAGTTCACACCATTAACTTATATTTTCCATATCCACTGATATCCTTTTATCTTATTTATAAGCCCCATTTATAAATTTATAAACTCCCTTAAGTTTCCCATCTATTTACAAAAACAAATTCTATTTATAATTCCATTTTATAATTTTAACCCTTAATAAAATTCCATTTTATTTCAAATCTATTTATCGATTCCAATATCTCTTCAAGCCCTTAATATATAATTTAATTTTAAATCTCCACTTAAAACAATTTACAAATAATTAAGTATAACCCAAGTTAGTTAATATATTTTTATTCTACTTAATTCCTTTTAGAAATAAATCCAATTTCCAGTATAAATAATTTCTTTTCAAATTTCCTTTTTAATTTCTTCAATTTTATTTGTTTATGGTATTTAAAAAATACCCATTTTAACTCCCACACTATTAATAATCCAATTCGCACACAATCCATATCAATCTATCCATCATATCATATATCGGAATATATATATGAAAACATTAAATATTTTTAAGAAATCCAGTTGGATCCCTTCAACCAGTTTTTCCCTACATCCATAAATGTCAGTCAACAAATAAAATACCAAACACACTTCAAGAGGGATATTGCGGTATATAGGGTCATCCTCTATTATGCGGGAATATAGGATCTCATTCGCTATAATATGCGGCAATGTCACTCCAATACTAATATATATACTACTATATATTTAACGTCCAACAAATAAATTATAAATTTATTAATCAAGTTAGACATCCAATAATTTAAATTTAACATTTAAATTTAAATAGCGTTATCTAAGTGAGTGATATTTATGTTTTGCAATCCACTTCAGTCTTGACTTGGTTTCATGGTTTTTGACCTTTTATAAACATTATACGGTTTATTAACATTGGAAATAATCAAACAATCAATTACCATCTAATAATTAATTAAATAATAATTTAATTTTAAACTAATTTTCCTTCAATAAATATTTTTTTTGGTAATTAAAATAATTAAATAAGTTAAGTAAACAAATTAATCACCCTAAATACATATTTTCAAAATAAACTAGTAAATTTAAAATGTGTATATGTATATTTATTTTCTTTTGAAACTACATATATACTTATAAACATAAACTACATATTTCAAAAAATCTAATAATCTTTCAACATTTTAAAATTCCAATTTATTTTCTTTTCAAAACCTTATATATATATATATTTCTGTTTATCTATATACTTTTAAATTTAAACAGGTGTGTGTGCGCCTATACATATACATATATATACATACATATATATGTTTATATATATATATATACACATTTATACTTATACTATACTTTTTCTTTACTGTATATATATACACAAATATACATATAAATCTTTAAATTGAAAAATAATTGGCATATACCTTTATTTTAAAATTATATATATTACTAAAAAAGTATACCATACGTCACCGCAACTGCTTGAGCCCGCCACACCACATCACGACCGTGCCTCCTTCCAACCATTAAGAGCCTCCAAAACTCGCCCTCTAGCAACCCCCGAAGCCCTAAGCTACCGCCTCCATCTTCCTGTTCCCTGACCTCACGCGCACGCGCGACATCGACTAACATCTCGGCTCTAACTACTGCCGTGTCGCCTCCCACGTACTCGCCACTCAAGCTTCCCCCAGCCTTGCTCCTTCTCTTCGGCTACACGATTTCGTTCTCTCTCTTTTTTATTTATAATCAAATGAATTCGATTCCAATACATTACAGAGGAAAAGGGGGAAATGGGATTATTGGCTTCAAACTGTAGAGATTCTTGTTCGATTTGAATCGAAAGGGAGGAGAAGAAGTAGGCTTGCGATTTTTTTAAACGAAATGAAAATGGAAGGGAAGACATAATTTTGAATTTGAGAACGAAGCTAGCTTCGTTGAAAGTTTTGAATGGAAAGATATGGGCTCGGGATTTTAGAAGGGAGAGGGAGAGACTGTAATTAAATTGAAAGGAAATGGATATGATTTCTTGCATGTTTGAACAGGTGACAATGTTTTGAAAAAGTGCTAATGTTAAGGAATTACAGCCGAAGGTGGACTAGTTTATATATAAATATGTATATTTAATTAAATTCAAATTGCCTTGATTTATACAACATAAAATATCGAACCCCTGTAGAAGCATGCCGCTAGGCGTTTATAATGTTATACCCCTATTTCGAATGCAATGGAAAAGGTTTCGAGTCCTAATCTATCGTATGGAGAAGATAGCTTTTTGGACCCAGTTATTATATTAAATTTTCGATATAAATTTCAGCGTGCTTATATCATGTACGGCAAAACGATAACTCAAAAAGTTACGAAATTTGAAATTCGATAATAGACAATATTACGGATCCAATGAAACTGGTTTCACCGAATTCCGAGACTGTGTCTCGGAAGGTTATTTTTAAATGTCAATTTAAACGATATATTTTTAAAATTGAACAAATCACTTCCAAATTCAATTTTAAAAGTTGCATTGTCATCAGTACTATTAATATAAATTTTACTAGCCTTTAAAGTATTTTTATTGAGCTTCAAACTCTAGATTCATATATTTTAACTAATTAAAAATTCAAAAATTAAATTATCTAGTAAATCTCTACATTTCAATCCTGAATTATTTTTATTGAATAAAAATCAAACTTTTCATATTCAAAAATCAATTTATAATTAAATTTAAATATCTGAAACCATTTATCTGTTCCAAATCAAGCATCGAAAAACTCGGGTCATCACACTAATCCACCTAGAAAGTGGTTGGGTAGAAATTAAAGATGTTGGAAGGTAATTGAAGTTTCTTCCTCTTCGAACTCGTAACTCCCTTGACTTCAAATACTTGGAAGTGTGAATATCTAGTTCTTCAACAGCTACTTCATATCATTTAGCTTCAATGTCCAGTTCATAATATAACCCCTAAATTGAAATTAGATGTGATTTTAAAGAAATTTAATAACACCCGTGTCTCTGATCAACAAATATGTTCTAGAAGTATTAGATTCTAACAACATTGTTGCTTATTGTCTGTATTCAATACATTATAGATAAATGTTTTTACTAAAGTTAAAAACTAGCCACCTACAATTCTATCTATGTAACTTATCCTAGCTTTACTCAGAATCAGAATGCATCACGCTCTAATTCTATCATATCATTTTTCTAAACATTTCGAAACAACATTTTGAATCCACTCTTTAAGTTTGATCTATTCACCAAAGTGTAGAATATTTGGCTAAACCAAACATTTAGAATATTCTAATCAAATAAAAATTTATGAAAAGTTATGAATTATTATAGTGATATTGATATTAATATAACAATTACACTAATAAATTTATTCTGGATATGTAATTATTAATAAGTACATAATAATTATATATGTGTTTATTTTTAATAAAAGGACCAAATGAATATTTTATCAATTTAAATATATTTAAAAATTACGTTTATATATTCATGTACATGAAGGATGGCCTACAAGATCTATAGATAGATGAAAAATTAGTTAATTCAAATGTTGAATATCAACTAAAACATATGTAGTTTTTGAGCTTTTTGAAGGATATTTTCCATTAAGTACCACTACAAATTGAAACTCCACTGTAAATTGAAGCCTAACAGCTTCGTTTTCGTTTATATATTTTGTACCTAATCTGCATTCTCGATTATACCTCAATGGAAGACTTTTTGCAACTGTCATAGAGATCAAGAAAGTTTAAAGAAGAGCAGACGCTAGCACTTTGAGTTGACCACCATCAACATGGTCACCTTGGAAGGCATATTTTGTGAATCGTTTACTATCATATGTTTTATGTTATACATATTCTCCCTTCAGTTATAAAATAATAGTTTTTATATACTAAATTTAATTAATTTAAACATTGTACATTTACAATTATGGTATAAATAGTTATGTATAATGTAATAAATTTAGTTTTATAAACCATATAACATAGACAAATGTATAAAATCTTTTCAAAAAATTAAAAATTCTAAATCTAAACAAGTTTTTTATTATTAATATTATTTAAATATTTATTTATGTATTCGCCTAATACATATTAAACACCAATTTGATATAAAAAAATTGTCATAACAAGTATTATACTTAGATCTAAAATAATATATGTAAAATTATTTTTGGTAATAGTTATTTATTAATATATATAATTAATTTATGTGATCATTTTAAATTAATAATCAATAAAATTAAATATTATACTATTTTTGGAAAAAGATTTATTTCTGACTTGACAAAATATATATTATAATAGATAATGTTCAACTTATCTTAAGTTTTAAATACTGTATCCTAATGCAAAGTTAGCTTTAAAATTTCTGTTAGATCCTAAATTTAAGGTAACTTTAGACTTAAATATTAATTCTGGGTTTTAAATAAAAATTATAAATATGTTTCCACACAAAAGCACACACATTATAGTTGAATTATCTATGTTAATATTATATGTATATTCATATGAATAAATACATAAATATTATTTGCTAAGATTATATATACATATAAACACCTATATATTTACATAATTTCATCTATGCAAGCAAACAATCCCCTATGTTAGAATCTAATCTAATATCCATTTATGTACACATTCCCTATATTATCATGGAACATTTGATGCTCATTTCTATGGTCTTCCAATATATGTTTATTGAACATGCACATTATCAAACATCACACTTCTTCATGCAAATTTTCAGTACACCTGCAATATAAGTTTCTTGAAAATATGGTCCCATGGTCTAGTGGTTAGGACATTGGACTCTGAATCCAGTAACCCGAGTTCAAATCTCGGTGGGACCTTTCCTATATCTTTTTATTTACGTTTTCATGTTTGTATGTGGCTTACATTTTTTGAATTTGCTGTAAAATCAAATGGTGTTCTTTTCATCAACGAAGTAACATTAAATTTGATGTTATATAAATAAGTGAATCTTAGTTAGTTACATCTATTTATTCAATTTACTTATCGAAATATATTATTTTTGTTAAGATAAATATCACATTTATGATTTATAATAAATGTAACAGTAATATAAAATGTAAAGCATTGAAAATTACTAAGGTATCCATCCTAAGGTTCCAAGTAACATAAGTATATGAGTTTCAATTTTCTTTCCCCACGTTAGTCTTTTGTCCTCCACAAAGGCAAACCGCTTTATTACCACTATCTGTAGATTTCATTTTCTCCTTATTTCACTCATTGATGGTCTCAGGTAGATCTCTAGCTCCTCTATATTTTTTATGAAAAACTTTAAGTAGCATGATCAGTATATCGATCCTAAGCTCCAAATTAGCAACCGAAGTTTTAGATTTAGATACATAGTTTAAAATCTGGAGAATGCAAGATCGGTAATGGTTATCTATGAATATCCTAACATTCTTTTTTCATATTTTTTACTCAACCGCTAAGTGTTCAAGTGTATGGTTCAAAATAGTATTTCACTTTATCCGATTGAAGATTAGAGAAAAATCAAATTTAAATAAATTAGAGTTCATATGAAATTAGGTATTCTCTAAAGTATTGAGGAAGTAACACGGTTGAAATCTTTGTTTAGTGCTTTAAAATAGAAGGTTAGGGTTTGATTTAGATAGACAGTTTAAAATTTGGAAAAGGTAATATCAATAAAGCTCATATTTCCATTTTTTGACTTTTTTCTCACATCCAATAAGTGTTCAAGTAACGTTGTTCAAAATATTATTTAGATTTCTTTAATTGGAGATAAAAGAAAACTTATGATTAACTGAACCGGGTTTTGTATGATTTCGTTTTATAATAACCAATGAAGAGGAACATAACATTTGAATCCATTATCGATTCGCTTCATATTGCCTAGATTGTGGCTGCCGACATAACTACTTGATACAAGTGCTTTAATTGACATGTTACCATCATAATATTGTTTCGATTCATGCTTGTATCCAAAGTTTTTTTTTCTTTTCATCTTCTTATCATTCAAACAAGTCCTTTTTATTTTTTGTTCTATGTCCCTCTTTTGCTATATGTTTTTTTTTAATTTTTTTGCTTTATCAATTCTAGTGTATGCATTGTTATTTTCTTCTCAAATAGGAAAATGATTATAACATAGGGGTTTAGGATTTGTTCTCAATTATTAATATGACTTTAGCAGAGAAAAAGCCAGAAGGGCTTATTTTTCAAAATCCTAATACAATTGGACCATGAAACTCTAGCTCCTAATATCTTTAAAAAGTCCATGTTTTAAATTAAAAATGTACAAAATAGCAAATAGTCAAAATCATCACAAATGAAAAGTTTCAAAGATTTTATGTTGTTTTAGCAAATTGAAAGTGTAAACACCTACATTATAGAAAAAATGGAAACATGTCCAAATAAATATGTAAGAAAACATTCAAAAAAATGCAAAACTTGGAGTTAAGAAGAAATCATACTGTTTATGTTAAAAAATTATAAAAAATTATAAATGTACAATAAATAACGTATAGTATGAAAGTGGATAATATTACCAAGATAATGCATAATCAACAACAAAAGTAGACAAGAGTTTATTGCTTTAGTTTAATTTAGTTAGATTGAAGATAAATGCAAATAAGTGTTTATGCTTCCTTTATTATATTATTTAAGTATTTATTTATATATTCGGCTTATACATATTAAATATTAATTTGATATTCAAAAAATTCTCGTAAAAATTTATCGTACTTAGATCTAAAATAATATATGTACAACTATTTTTGGCAATAATTATTTATTAATATATATATATATATATATAATTAATCTATTAGATTGATTTCAAATGAATAATAAATAAAGTTAAATATTATAGTATTTTCAAAAAAAGAATTATTTTTGACATGACCAAATTTTTTATAATAGATAAAGTTCTTCTTATCTTAAATTTTAAATACTAGATCCTAATGCAAAGTTAAGTCTAAATTTTCTATTAGATCCTAGATTTAAGGTAACTTTTTATTTAGGTTCAAATTCTTGTTTTTAAATAAAAATATAGATATAAAGGCACACATACATTATAGCCAAATTATATATGTTATTATTATTTGTATGTACGTATGAATAAATACATTAGTATTATTTACTAAAATTTAAATACATAAAATCACTTATATATTTACATAATTTCATCTATGTAAGCAAACATCCCTTATGTTAGAATTTAATATGATATATATTTATATACATTCCCTACATAATCATTGAACATTTGATGCTCATTTTTGGTCTTCCAATATATGTTTACTAAACACGCCCACTTTCAAACATCACACTTCTTCATGCAATTTTTGATACTCTTGTAATGTACATTCTCTAAACATGCGGTCCCATAGTCTAGTGGTTAGGACATTAGACTCTGAATATAGTAACTCGATTTCTAATCTTGATAAGACCTTTTTAGTGTCTATTAATCTACAGTTTCATGTTTGAATGTGGTTTATATTTTTTGAATTTGATATAAAATCAAATGGTGGTGTTTTCATCAATGAAATATATATTAAACTTAATGTTATATAACGAAGGGAATCTTAGTTATTTACATTGATTTAACCAATTTATAGATCCAAAAATATTATTTTTACTAAGATAAATATCACATTTATGATTTATAATAAATGTATTAAAAAGGAAAGCTTTGAAAATGACTAAAATGTCAATCCTTCTATTCCAATTAACATAAATTATATGAGTACAATTTTTCAGTTTTCTTTCCCCGTATTATAGTCTTTTATCCTCCACAAATGCAGACCACTTTATTACTACTATCAACAGATTTCATTTTTCCTTATTTTCACTCATTGATGGTCTTGGGCAAATCTCTAGCTCCTTTACATTTTCTATGATGAATTATTATGTAGCACAATCAATATCTCGATCCTAAGCTCCAAATCAACAATCAAAGATTTAGATTCATATGCATAGTTTAAAATTTGGAGAATGTAATATCAATAAAGATAATCTATGAAAACCCTAACATTCTTTTTTTTCTAATTCAGCCAATAAGGGTTAAGTATAACGGTTCAAAATAGTAATTAAGTTTATCCGATTAAAGATAAGAGAACATCGAAATTATATAAATTGGGGTTCATATGACATTAGTTTTTCTCTAAATTATAGAGGAATTAACACTATTGAAATCCTTTTTTAGGGCTTTAAAGCAATAGGCTATGGTTGATTTAGATACATAGTTTAGAATTTGAAAATGATAATATTGATAAAGTTCATATATAAAAATCCATTTTCCCCTTTTTTACACATCTAATAACTGTCCAACTAAAGTTATTCAAAATATTATTTAGATTCACTAAATTGAGGTAAAAGAAAACTTATGATTAAATGAACTAGGGTTCATATGAATTCATTTTTTAGTTACTAATTAAGAGGAACATAACATTTGAATCCACTATCAATTTGCTTCTAATTGTCTTTAACATGGCTACTGCTATTGACTTAATACACAAATGCTTCATTGGCACATTACAATCACAATATTGTTCAGCGCATGCTTATCTCCAATTTTTTTTTCATTTTTTTGCTTTATCACACGAATAAGTTCATTATATTTGGGGTATTATTGATGATACCCCACTTTTGGTTAAGCGGAGGCCATTTTTTAATATATTTTTCTTGTGAGGGGTACCGACAAAAGTAGCCCCCTCATATAATTATATTGTAAATTGAAAAATTTATCCCTTTATTTTTTATCCTAATTTTTTTTAATCTTCACTATTCTTCTTCTTTAGTCTATATCCAAATCAATAGTCAATGGATAAATTAGACCTATCTACATATGAAATTCCAAAAGGGAAAGAAATAAGATTAATTATTATCCGAGAAAGCATCTGTAATACAGACTTTGTTCAACTAAACAAACTGATAATTTTATTTAAAATTCTGCTGTTTTACACATTAAGTTAAAAATTCTAAATTGAGTTAAATGATCGTTAAAATAGGTAAGTGTTTTTTGTTTGGAAATAAAACATTAGTTCTACCATTACTGAAAGCTAAATTGAACTTGGTGAAAAAGTAAGTGAAGAAGAAGAAGATTGGTTAAAAATAAATGAGGGGAAAAATAGGAATGATATATATTATTTGTACAACATGCGTATCCCTCATAAAAAAATTAATTTTAGTGGAGTGTCAGGAATTATACCCTTTGTTTTTTGTGCTATGTCTTTCTTTCATTGTATGTTTTATTTTCAGGTTTTCTACAGCATTAACGCTAGTGTATGTAATACTATTTACTGTTATTTTCTTATCAAATAGGAAATGGTTATAGCATTGGAGTTTAGCATTTGGTCTCCATAATTAACTTGACTTTAATAGATCGAAAGGCCTATTTTTCAAAATCTTAATATAACAGGACCACGAAACTCTAGCTCTTCATATCTTCGAAAAATCCATGTTATTAAAAATGTACAAAATAGAATACAATCAAAATCACCAAAATTATGGAATGTTTTAAAGATTTTATGTTGTTTTGGAAAATTAAAACGTTATTAAAAACAGGGAATATTTTCAAATAAATATTAAAAAATCATTAAAAAAATGCAAAACTTGGAGTAAATAAAGGCATTATCTTATTTATGTTAATAAATTAGAAATGTACAATAAATAGTATATACCATGAAAGTGGATGGCATTACCAAGGTAATGCATAATCAACAACAAAAGTAGATTAGAGTTTATTGCTTTAGTTTATTTTAGTTAAATCAAAGATAAATGAAAACATATCAAAACATGTGTACTTCTTAAAGATCATATATGTAAGCATAAAAATTAGCACATACTAAATGTGGTTAAGAAGCTCACTGCAACACACTATTTTGCATCAAAATTTTTACAAAACATAAACCCACTAAACATTTTTTTGTAAGAAATACAACCTTTACAGATTTTCAAAAATAAAAAACATGCAAAGAAGCTAATTATTATAGTAAGCAAAACTAGAACAATAAATTTAAAACTTATACCTACGTAAATATAAATACGAAAAAAGCATATTTTTTAAATGCAGGTATTATGCAATTTACTAAAAAATGCATAGATAATCTAAGGAATGAAAAAGTCCTTCAAAAAGAATAAAATCAAAGTGTAGAATATATATTGGGTTGCATAAATAAAAAATTTAACACAAAATACACGAAAGTAAAATTTAAGAAGGAAAAAGTTGGAATCGTCCCTATTTCAAAAAAATGGATTCGTCCATTTTTCGATGTGTAAAAATGCATAAAACTCAACGATATCCCCAAATTTGTACAGCCCTAAATTTAGAAACATCGATTTTTGATGATTTAACTGTTTAAATCTTTATTGGTTAAGGTTTAGAGTTTGTCGACTACATTATTGGGAAAAGAGGTCCTTCGGTTGAATTATTAAATTATAAAGGGTCTTTCACTTCATCCTCATTAGTATCAGGGACCCAACGTTGTTTCTTTGTATAATAATATATCATCATGCTTTAGTTAATGATGTTTTCTAGAATGTAATTCAAATATTTGACTGGTCCATAAATTATCCAATGAATTTATCTATCTTTTAACTTGAGATACTGTTTATTTGCAATTTTTATTATCATAATATATACAATGATTTAATAATATTAACTTTAATATCTTGTAAGGTTAATTGCATTTAAATGTCCCATGCACAAGCTAATGCGGTACAAAATGTATTTTGCTTCACAAGTCAATAACGACATGTAATATTGTGTTTCACTAAATCATAAACAAAAGATTGACCTACAAAGTGAAAAGTATCACTTGTACTTTTCCCTCAAATTTTGCATCGAATGACCTTTTAGATAGAAAAGACGTAATCTTTAGTTCCAGTTAAGTTTTGCAATTTTTTTTATTAACTCATATGTGTGATTCTCTAGAAATGAGAGCACAAACACACACTCATCGTAATATTGGGATCATTTGCTATTAAGTAAAGAAGAGACCAATGATACATCAGTAGTGTAACGACCCAGAATTTCTATTAATTAACATTTGTATATTTAATTGATTTTAAATATTAATAAGTGAAATTTATAAGTCGAATAAATTTTATTTCGAATAATTGGATTTAATTGGATAATTAAATCGATAATTTAATATGTGAAAATACAGAAATAATTGAAAATTGGGTTAAATATGATTAAAATTGATTTGTAAAATTTTATTTAATCATGTTGGAGTTAGAAAGATGTTTGTGAACTTTTAAAATTGAATTTAAAGTTAATTTATGAAAATTGAATATTTTAATATTTAATTGACGAGTTAAAATAGCTATTTTTCAAACAGTCTCGGATTTCGACGAAATTAGTTTCATCAGATCCGTAATGTCATATTATTGTAAGGTTTCAAATTTTGTGTCAATCGGATTTACCGTTTGTCCGGTGCAAGCTAAAACGCACAGAAATTTGATTAACCGATTTAATTTTAAATCGATCGTTTATTACCGTAACTTGCACGGATGATCCAATTAGCCTCCGAAACACGTTCCATTATGTTTGTAACGCGGGGTAAACCTTAGTAACGCCAGCCGGCACGCTTCGTTTGGAGTTCGGAAAATTCGGGATGAATAGTGTTTTGGGCAATTTTCTATATAAGGACTTCATTATCTTCGTTTGCAAACTAAAATCAAAACCCTAGCCGCCACTTTGCAATACACAGCCAAAAATTGATCCCCTTTCTCCTCAATTATCTTCAAATCCACAAAAAATTGGAGGAAGTTGTCAACTACAAAAGTGAAGAGGGTGGCGAGATCTTGAAGATGAACGGTCATGATCGAAATTGGAGCAACGGGGAGGCTACTAGGGGGTCGCGTTTGGGCTGCCCTTGGGCGCGCGGTTCGAGGGCGTATAGAGGCCGAGCTTCAAGTGTTGGTGGCTGAAGGTCAAGCATGTGGGGGGCTTCGAAATGGAGGGTGCTGATCGACTTCACGATGCTCGAGTTGGTCGCGATTCCTAACCCTAGATACGACTAATATGGGTTTGGGTACGTATGTTTTACTAGGGAGAACGTGAGGGGGAGAAGAGATAGGTCACGACCTCGTTTCCTGAAGAGAAATGGACGACCATGATGAGATCTGGGTATAAAATTTAAAGAAATTATGAATTAGTTTATATTATAATATGTGCAATCTTTAAAATGTGATAACTTATTCATATGAGGCCGAAAAATTACGAAACAACTTGCATTGGCTTCGTTTCATCCAGCACTACGCAATGGAGCTTGTTTGGAGTCATTTGGAGATAGTGAAAATTTCGGGTAAAATTAAACGCGTGTTTAATTTTATTCGAAATAAAACACGAAAACTGAATTGAAATCAAGGTGAGAACTTCTCACTCAATCGAATTAGTTTCGATTTAAATTTTAAATAGTTAGATTTAAAATTGATGATTGTATGCCTGAATGATAAATTATTATCTGTTATTGATTGAAATAGACATTACGCGCTGTTAGTAATCGGATGTTATTTATTAAAAACATATACCGCGATAATTCCATCTTGATTGGAATTGGTATTATTTATGTACTTGGAGTTGATTTCCCGCATTATATAGTGGTTGAGACCCTATTGCGCCGTCTATTAAGCATATAATATTTTATAAATCCTATATACCGTGATATTCCGTATTGGAACGGAATTGTTATTGTGCTAACATCTTTGGATGCATGGAAATAGGTTGGAGGGATCCAACTAGATTCCTCAATTATATTGATTTATTTACATATATTGTGATATTTGTTGATTATCATATCGATATATGATATTTGGATATCGTGATTGACTATTTGGTGCTGTTGCATCATCAGATCCATTTTTGAAGTTTTAAAATAATGATTTTGATTTTAAAAAGAATTTTAAAGTGATTTTTGAAAGTTTACGGTTTATTAAATTTTGAATTGTTCAAATAAATAAACATTATAATTTTATTGTTATAAAAGTTATATTTTTGGAAAATAGTACTTAAGTAAGATTTTGGAGTTATATAAGTTTTAAATAACGTTTTGTAAATTATTAAAATAATTGGTTTATTTAAATTGAGATTTTTGAATTATTATAATATATAAAAGATTTCTAAGATTAATATTTATAAATTAAAAATATAGGAATTGTGAAACAAGTCGTATTAAGTGTTAAAATGAAGTATAAATGGATTTCACAAGTGAATAAAATTTATAGATTTATAAATTGTGAAGTTATGAAATGAATAAATTTTGTAAAATAAAAGATTTATAAATAATTAACTTATAAATCAGATTTTGGGTATAAAGTTGAGTTATAAATTGAATTGATATAAAAAAGGGATTTTATAATTAAAGTTTTTATAAATAGAAATGGAATTTATAAACATTGTTTATAAATCCGAAAACAATTGAGTTTGATAAATTTAATATAGAAGGTTATATTCGCAATTTTGGATAGCGAATAATCCTTGAAGTAAAATGTGTAAAAAATATTGAATTTGGTTAGCGAAGTATATTCACGATTTTGAACAGTGAATAATATATTAAAGGAATGTTTTAGGGCGTGATCTTTTAAATGGAATTAAAACGATTTGAAATTGTTTTAAAATGCATTAAGTGTCGAAACCATAGATTTCAACATTTAGTGTTGAAATAGACGTTTTCGAGAAATAAAAGGAAATGGTGGACTATAACACTGTTGTTATAGTAAATGATTTCTGAAAGGAAATGTTTTTTTGTATAGTATTGTGATTTATATATCTATCTTAATTTTCGAATCCCTATACTAGTGATTTTGGGTTGTCATAACGATGTTTTACGCAACATTCGTTTGACCCAAATAAATGTGTTAAGAGAATGATTTCTTTAAAGAATGAAATATATACTTAATTTCTTTTTAAGTATATTGAATATTTTCCAAGTGTTGAAAATAAATAGATTTGTGAATTACTTATTATTAAATAAGTATGGAAATGTTTTCCAATATGAAGTAAATATTTTAAGATTTTATCTTTTAAAGATAAATTGAAAATGAATATTAGAAATCGATTTGGAAATCGTATATTCATAGATATTTTGGAATTGTAAATTCACTATGGAATTTATAAAAGAAAGGGAAATTTGTTTAAAAATACACGTTGATTATTTTTGAAGTATGGAAATGAAATTTATGGATTTGGAACGTAAATATAAAGTAAATCGGTAAGGATTTATTTAATTGGTTTAAAAGAACCATTTTGAAATGAAAGTATTTCCGCGTAAGGAAAATGATTTGAAATTTGTTTTCAAAAGTGATAAAGGTGAAAAGTGATTTAAGAATTGTTTTCAAATGGTTGAAGTGTGGAAATTGTATATCTAGTAAAGATATTTTGGAAAATAAATAATTTAGAAAATTATTTGGAATCTGGTGATGTTGAGCATACCTATTGATAGTTAAATAAACCGACTATCAATATTTACCTTTAAATATGTATTTGTTGTGATTGCTTGAATTTGAATGCTACACTTATTTTTGAATAAGCGCTCACAATTCGGGTTAGCCGGGAAAGGACCTTGGGGTCATATAACCCATTCCGAATATGTGATAGTCGTTATAGATTGCATTTGATGACCGGTGTTGAAGACCGGATATTTATGGAAACGGAAGGATTACCGTCAATTGTTTCTGCATCGGCTGATCTCCGATATAGAAATTTATTACCCTTTGTGATGGGAAGTCCGGTCGTGATTAGTGAATATCCGGATTGCAAGGACTTCTTTGTAAGTGCCTTCGGTTCCGTTCGATCCTGGAACGAACTTGTATGGATGTGTGTCTGACATTACAATTTGAGATGTAAAGCTGGTTTCTATCAAATATGTTTCCCTTGGTGGCGGAGAATTTATTCTCTTAGCTTAACATCCTTAGAGGTTATGTAGTTGATGGTTACTAGTGATACACTCCCAAATTGGTAATATGGCATACGAAGTGCTGTTGAGCATTTGATGATCAAAGCACAACTTTTGTATAAAGCGTGTCTTTGTGGACGAGACTTTGTCGGACCTCACACCCCGGAAATGGTCAAAACAGGAAGGATGCGGCAAGGTTATTAGGGGGTAGCGCCACTTTAGTGTATGTCATTCCTTCTGGATAGAGGTGGTATCATGGTATGGAGCCCAGATACTTAACCTATGTTGTTGCTGCAAATTTATTGCTTTGTGGTTGTTGGAAATCGAGGATCCTCGGATATAGATCGGTTACGATCGGGGAATGACATATTCGTGTCAGTAGTTACCCAGTTAGGGGTAACCCGGCCTTGTATTGGCAGAGATCCGGTTAGGTTCTCGGGTCGTCTTTCTAGAGGCGTACCCATGTGGCAATGGGAAGTTCCTTGGCCTGACCATTTGTTGGAAATCCAAAGAAACAATACGAACCTTGTACGGTTTTAGTTGTATAACCTGCCATGGAATGTGGCGGCAACCTGCTATTGAACATGGTAGCTATAGTAGGCATACGATAATGGTCGTATGTTGGCTAAGATTTATATCTTTACTTTCGAAATGATTTTTCTTACACTATGCACCAGTAATAATATCAAATGTTTCTTTTTAATGCGTATCAAGAATCTTTGACTATCATAAGGGGAAATCTCCTCCGATTCTGCATTTGCATTGTGTGTGTGTGTGCGGGGGGCCTTATGGTAGTCTCAATTTCTAAAAAGCATTGCGAATCTATTTTAAAATTATCCTGTTCATTGTTTTAAAGATAAACTGTTTTAGTTCTCACACCAGCCACATGACTGACTCGAAGTTTATTGTTTTCCCTTTTTAAACTCTGGGTGCCCACCAATTTCCACACGGGCAGTCTAGAGTCAGGTTATCAGGATATTCTGGAATTCAAGATTTGCAGGAGGCAAGATGGATGGCATGGCGTATTCACTAGTATATAGTATTTCTTTTCCGCTGTTTGTTGTTGTACACTCTGATGATGTAATGTGATGTGATGTAATGTAATTACTGATATAGTTCTTTGTTTAAAGATTATTCATTTATCTATTATATGATTGTTCCGCTGCGATTGTGAGGTTCTGATATTGTTCTGTAGTTTCTTTCTGTTTTGTTCTATCGTTTTCTCTCTTCTTCTACCTTTTCTTCTTCTTTAACCATAACGGTACGGTTTTCCGGCCATCGATTGCTCGGCAGTCGATACAGTGGACGTATTGATGTCGGTTTTCGAGCGTAGAAAAATCGCGACGTTACAAATAGAAATATATAGCTACTTCTTTACTGACCGATTCGTACGTTTAGGGACTATTACCAAATATTGTTTATTTAAATTTTCTTCTTGCATTGTTGAAATTTAGTAATCATCTTCTCAAGCTTCTTTAAAATTATAGGTTCTATATTAGTTATAAAAGCGACGCATCCCGATTGATTTAATTAACTTCTTATTTTTACTTTATGTTTACATCACCTAGAACATTTTCTAATGGATGATCTCTAAAATTTCAAAGTTGTGATTTTGAAATATCATCCAAAACTCGTTGTTTATTATTATTATTTCAGTAATATTATTTTCTTGTAAAGCAGTTTTCTCCAGAACCGTTAGTTGATTAGTTCCAGGATTCTCAATATCACCGTCATTGAATTTAAAATTTTCATCAAATGATATGTGGAGAGTTCCTTCAATAGTATTAGCTAGTTTGCTGAAAATTTGATAGGTTTTGCTTTCCTCTAAGAAGCTAAGAAAGATTTCTTCATCATCCTTTTAATCGAATTTGCCCAACTGATTTATAGTGGTTAATATGAAATATTTTTCTCCAATACTCAAATATATGATACTCTGGTTCCTTTCCAATAAATAATTTATGGAGGGTATTTTTAGTTGAAGGTCTTATAGAAACCCGACTAAGAACATAACAAGCAGTATAGACATCTCTAACCAAAACGTTATTTGGTAATTCAATACTATTTAATAACTTTCTTGTGGATTTCCATTGGGTGCAATTTTCACTTTAGATAAAGAAATTTGTGATTGTCTTAAGCAATCCACACAAAAGTTGTGATTGGCTTAAGAAAGGGAAACCTACGTCATTATCGTATCATATGTTCATCACTCATGGGAGAGTTATGATTGGCTTAAGAAACCAATTTTTGTGATTTTTATAATTTTAATAAACCAATATATGTAGTGGAAACCAATTTTCATAGTCTTTGTAACTTTAATAAACATATGCGAGAGTTGCAATTAGCCTAAGAAAGGGAAACCTACGTCATTATCATCCTATATGTTTATCACTTATGCTAATAGAATAGCATAAAAATTAGTGATCTTATTTGATTATTACTATTTTAACATATTTGGGCAAAAAACATGAGTGGATCACATATTTATTTGGCCTCAAAGTGATAGCCAAAGCAATTATTTCAGGAGGAATTTATTAAATCTATTTAAAAAAATTAGATGCAATAATAATGATGGATAACATATTCAAATCACAAGCAATAATAACAATAAAATAAAAGAAGAAGTTAAACACATATAGAGTATTTATGGTTGTTTAGCCCTATTTTAGTTCCTATATCCACTTCCTAATTGATTTAGTTCACTTTATATTCATTTATAGATGACTATAGAGAGTTTACAGTACTTTTTACTTAAGAAAATGAAGAAATTTGGACTACGATAGTAGAGTTGATGTCCAAAATCTACCCCAAATGTTAAGTGGTAGAGTGTGTAGGTTCTTTCTTGAAGTTCCCTTCTTTGAATCATGTATATGCTATTTATAGCCTTCAATATTTGGTAACATCCCTAAATAACTTGGACATATAGGTTGAATGAGCCTTTTGAAATATCTAGAGTGATAATAGATTCCTTTCGCTAGTTATTGCTCAACCAAGGGGTTGAACCTGAGTGACATGGGGTTAGCCACGAGTTTGAGCATGTCCCGCTCTAGGTCAAGCCACTTAATACTATAGCTCGAGTGCTATGGCTGAATAGGAATTGGGTTCGATCTGATTACCTGATTAAGTGCTATAATTTCATGCCAAGCACATAAATCTAAGGAGTAAACTTTAGGTCGAACACACGCACCATGTTCTCCAAATTAAGATGCTAAGTGCACTTGGATCAAGCACTTGATTTCTTTAAGGCTTGCTTAGACCCGAGCAATAAGTTCCCCACGTTGAGATCCAAGTTTTCAAGAGCCAATTTGGGTAGTGTTAAGTGTTAATTTCTAACTAATTTCTTTGTCATTTCTGAGTGTTGTTTCGAACATACTTTCAAGAGTATTTCATCTTTGACATTCGTGTAGTTACTCTATCGTTTATAGCGCTAAATTGGTATAATATTTCCCCTAATTTTTTTATACCAATGAAACAAATAATAGGTATGCCATATGCCTACAATGGTTTTGACCTCTCCAATCAAAGCCTAGTAATTCTATCTTGGTTGGTATTATAATAAATGCCATTGCATAGTACAAAACATAATTGTAACGAAGGAAGTTGTTTGAGTATTTCATCATCGAGTCTTCAAAGACCCCTTCGATTAATGTGTAACGTAAGCCAACTATGGATAATGGTATTATAGGTCTTAAGCTAATTAAATGCTAGATAGGGTGAATAGTGTTTGTAACGACCCAGAATTTCTGATAATTTGAATTTGAGTATTTAATTAATTTTAAATATTAATAAGTGGAATTTTTAAGTCGAATAATTTATTTTTCGAATATTGGATTTAATGGGATAATTAAATCGATAATTTAATAGTGAAATTCCAAAAATAATTAAATATTGGGTTAAATGTGATTGAAAATGATTTGGAAAATTTTGTTTTATCATATTAAAGTTATAGAAATGTTTTAGGACTTTTAAAATTGAATTTGGAATTTATTTGTAAAAATCGAATATTTTAATATTTAATTATCGATTGAAAAATAGCCAATTTTTGAACAGTCTCAGAATTGAACGAAACGAGTTCCATTGGATCCGTAATAGTTAGTTATTATCGGATCTCAATTTTCGTAGCAATCAGAGTTGTCGTTTGACCGTGGCAGCTCGAAACGCATCGATATCGTTTTAATATTAATTTAGCGAGTTAAAATAGCCATTTTTCAAACGGTCTCGGATTTCGACGAAACCAGTTTCATCGGATCCGTAATATGATATTATTGTAGGATTTTAAATTTTAAGTCAATCGGATTTATCGTTTGTCCGGTACAAGCTAAAACGCCTAGAAATCGTTTAAATCGGTTTTAATTTAAATTGAGCGTTTATTGTCGTATCTCACACATACGATGGAATTAGCTGCCAAAACCTGTCCCATTGCGTCCGGAACGTGGAAAAACTTTAGAATCTCCTGTCAGAACGTAAGGATTGGAGTTCGTTTGCATAAGTTATTGAAAAGGAGAATTTTATTATTAAAAAAATATTTATAACATATACATTCATTTATATCTTCACTAAACCCTATATGCTCAAGCTAGCCACCAGTTTATGGTTAATGGCCGAAAAGCAACGATCTTCTTCCTCATTTATCTTCTAATCCGTGCAACGATTCGCGAAACCTTCAACTAGTAAATTGTAGAGCACTCTGAGATCTCGGAATCCAACGGTTATGATCGTTTAACTCGAAGCGGATTGGCGGCAAATCGAGCTGGAAGCACGAAAGTTGCGCACGCAATTCCATGCGCTGGGGTTGACCGAGTTGACTGCTCTTCTGGCCGTGTGTAGCATATGTGATGAGCTTCGATATGGTGCCGATATGATGGGGTTTCGTCGATGTTTGTGGTGTGCGTGATTTAGGGTTTCTTGATGATATGGGTTACGTGCGTTCGAAAATTGCTACCTGGAGGTGGAATCGCGTTTCAAACGGGAGGAACAAAGGTGGGGGGGGCCCGCGCGTGTGGGGGGAGGTGAGATGAATATCTTTTTCTTTTTTTTTTAGTTTAAGTTTAAATTTCAAATCGTGTAACTTCTAAAAGCCATAACTTGTTCATGCGAGGTCCGATTTGGACGAATCAAATTGCGTTGGAATCATATGGACGAGCACTTCGAAATGCAACTGGTTTAGAGTCAATTGGAGCCCATTTGAATTTCGGGTAAAATTAAACGTTCGTTTAATTTTATTCGAAACGAACGCGAAAACGGAAAATAAAATCAAGGTGAGAACTCCTCACTCAATCGAACAGTTTGGTTTAAAATTTTAAATAGTTAATGTTGATTGATGATTGCTGTTTGATTTTGGTAGTAGATATAGTAGGATATATACTATATATAGCAATATATATATATTGGCATATGTATGTATTGGATTTGATTTCCCGCCTCGTATAGCGGATGAGACCCTATTGCGCCGTTAGTAAGCGGATAATATTTTATAAATCCCATATACCGCGATATTCCACCTTGAAGTGGAATTGGTATTGTGCTAATGTCTGTGGATGCAGGGAAACAGGTTGGAGGGATCCAACAGGATTCCTCGCAAATATTTATTTGTTTATAAATATTGTGTTGATTGTTAACTATCATATCGATATATGATGTTTATTCCCGTGATTGACCATTTGATGCGGTTGCATCATCGGATTCATTTTTAAAAGTTAAAAATAACGATTTTGAATTTAAAAGGATTTTTAAATGATTTTTCAAGTATATGTTTTTATTAAAATTTTTGAACTTGATTCATTTTAAATAAATTAAGATTTTAAATATTAAAGTTATAAAATTATGATTTTTATGAAATATAACCAAAAGGAAAATTTTAAAATAAATAGATTTATAAAATAGTTAAATTGGGATTTTTGAATAATTTTTATAAACAGTTATATAAAAGATTTTATAAATTGATATCTATAAAATTGAAAATTTTGGAATTATGAAACGGGTTCATTAAGTGTTAAAATGAAGTATAAAAAAAAAATGGATTTCATTTAAACTATAGTTTTATAAACAGGGAAAGTCATGAAATGAATTGATGTTGAAAATAAAAGTTTATAAGTAATCAACTTATAAAATGGCTTTGGGCATTTAAAAAGGGGATATTTATAGAAATTGTTAATAAAGGAGGTTTTTTATAAGTTAAAAACTATTATAAAATATAAAGGAATCTTATCAGTGATAAGATTTAAAATTTGTGAAGTTTAAAGGAACGGTTTAGTAAATAAATAGATTATAAGCTCTTGACTTATAATATGAACTTTTGGTATAGAAATTGGGTTTATAAATTGAATTGGCTTAATAAAAGAGATTTCTAAACCGAAGTTATTAATAGAAATAGAATTTATAAACGTTGTTTATAAATTTGAAATCAATGTAATTTGATAAATTGAATTTAGAATTTGTTAAAGGAGTTATATTCACTCTTTTAAACGATGAATATATTATTAAGTCAAATGGGCATGTTTTGGGAGAAGAATGTTTTAAAGGGAATTTTAAAACGATTTAAAGATGCTTTAAAATGCATTAAGTATCGAAAACTTGGATTTCAACATTCATTGTTGAAATAGACGTTTTCGAGAAATAAAAGGAAATGAATACGTAGATTTCCACATTCATTGTTGAAATAGGCGTTTTCGAGAAAATGAGGAAATGATGGACTATAACACTGTTGTTATAGTGAATGGTTTCCAAATGGAAATATTTTGTGTAGTATTGGAATTTATGTTGCTATTTTTATTTTGAATCCCTATTCTAGTGATTTTGGGTTGTCGTAACGATGTTTTACGGAACATTCGTTTTAACCCAAATAAAAGTGAATAAAAGAATGTTTGAAGAATGAAATATATACTTAACTAGGGTTTAAGTATGGTGAATATTTTCAAATTGTTGAAAATAAATAAATTTGTGAATTACTTATTTTTAAATAAGTATGGGAATGCTTTTCAAATATAAATGGAACGTTTTTGAGGATTCATCTTTTAAAGGTAAATTGAAAGCAAATATTTGAAATCGATTTGTAAATCGTATATCAGTAGATATTTGGAATTTAAATTCACTATGGAATTTATAAAGGGAAGGGGAATTTGTTAAAAATAAATATTGATTTATTTTGAAGTATGAAAATGAATTTACGGATTTGGGACGTAAATTTAAAATAAATCGGTAAAGATTTATTTGATGATTTGAAATTTGTTTTCAAAGGGTATAAAGGATGAAAAGTAATTTGAAATTGGTTTTCAAATGGTTGAAGTGTGGAAATTATATCGTGTAAAGATATTTTGGTAAAACAAATAATTTGGGCAATTATTTGGAAGGTGTATGTATATATATCTTGTGAAGATATTTTTTGGGATTAAATAATTTTGGAAAATTATTTGGAATCTGATGATGTGGCGCATCTTTATTGATAGTTAAATAACCGACTATCAATATTTACCCTTGGATGGTATTGGTTGTGTTTGTTTGGAATTGAATGCTACACTTATTTTTAAAATAAGCGCTCGCTATTCGGTTTAGCCGGGAGAGGACCTTTGTGTCGTATATCCCATTCCGAATATGTGATACGTCGTTATGGATAGCATTTGAAGACCGGTGTTGAAGACCGGGTATTTGTGAAAACGATAGGATGACCTATCGATTGTCTCTGCATCGTTAGCTACGGTATGGAGATTTCCTTTGTGATGGGAAATTTTATCGGGATTGTGAATACCCGGATTGCAAGGGCTTCTTTGGAAGTGCCTTCGGTTCTGTTCGAACCCGGAACAGACTTGTATGGTTACGTGTCTGACATTACATTTTGAGATATAGAGCAGATTTCTTTCAAATACATTTCTGTTGGTGGCGGAGAATTTATTCTCTTAGCTCAACACCCTTCTCTGAGACGTACGAGCTCAGAGGTTATGTAGTTGAAGGTTATCAGCGATATATTCCCAATCTGGTAATGTGACATGCTGAGTGCTGCTGTGTGATGATCATTGGTTGGTCATGTGTGATATGATCATTTGTTTGATCATTTATCTTTGTGATCATTGCTTTGGTCATCTGTTGACCCAAAGCATGGCTTTGTTGCACAAAGCGTAGCTTTGTGGACGAGACTTCGTCGGACCTCACTCCCCGGAAAATGGTCGAAACAGGAATATGCGGCAAGGTTATGAGGGTCGCTCCCTTTAGGGTATGTCATTTCCTTCTGGAAAAGGGTGGTATCATGGTATGGAGCCCAGATATTTACTCATGTGGAAACACTATACCTATTTCTGTGTGGTGTTGTTGGTATCGAGCGCTCGGATAAAGGTCCCAAAGGACCGGGGGATGACATATTCGTGTAGTAGTTACCTAGTTACAG
This sequence comes from Allium cepa, assembly GCA_030765085.1. NCBI lineage: Eukaryota > Viridiplantae > Streptophyta > Magnoliopsida > Asparagales > Amaryllidaceae > Allium > Allium cepa. The sequence goes on along the minus strand of CM060928.1, from coordinate 892,883,586 downwards.
AGGTAACCCAGCCTTGTGTTGGCAGAGATCTAACCGTAACGTTAGTTTCTCGGGACGTCCCGCCAGAGGCGATCCCATGTGGCAGTAGGAAGTTCCTTAGCCTGACCATTTGTTGGAAATCCAATCAAAACAATACGCGCCCTGTACGGTTTTAGTTGTATAACCTGCCATGGAATGTGGCGGTAACCTGCTATTGAACATGGTAGCTATAGTAGGCATACGACGAAATGTCGTATGTTGGCTAGGATTTATATTCTACTTTCGAAATTGTTTTCTACACTATGCACTAATAATAATATCAAAAATGATTTAATTTTTGCGTAGTAAGCATCTTTGACTATCATAAGGAGAAATCTCCTCCGATTCTGCGATTGCATTGTGTGTGTGTGCGGGAGGCCTTATGGTAGTTTCATTTTCCAAAAAGCATTGCGGATTTCAAAATTTAAATTTTCTTGTTGCTTGTTTAAAGATAAACTGTTTTGAGTTCTCACACCAGTCCCATGACTGACCTGGAGTTTATTGTTCCTTTCCTAAACTCTGGGTGCCCACTATTTTCCACACGGGCAGTCTAGAGTTAGGTTATCAGGTTATTCTGGATTCGAGAGTTGCCGTGCAGATTTGGAGGCGAGCTTGGATAGCGTAGTCTATTATCTATTGTATATAGTATTCTTTCCGCTGTTGTATTGTTGTACACTCTGATGATATGATGTATTGTGATGTATGTATAAAATGTATAGTTCTTTTGTTTAAATGATTATTCATTTATCTATTATATGTTGTTCCGCTGCGATTGTGAGATTCTGATTTATTTCATGTCCTGTTACTTGTTTCTGTTTCTTCTCTCTTTCTCTCTTCTTCTACCTCTTTCTTCTTCTTAAACCCTAAAGATTCGGAAGTTCGTTCCTCTTTGGCTGGATTGTGGTGGAATGTTGCCAGCTCAAGGAAGTACGGATTTTCGGTTCTTTACATTTGGTATCAGAGCATGTGGTTAAGCGACAACCATGGTTCTGTTGGGTATTACTCATTAGAGATAGAGTCAGCAGTACTCTAGAATGAGTGTGAGTGTAATAATAGATATGAGCGCGTATTTGTTAGTGAATATAAAATTGTTTTATATTGTGATGATTGGTTTATTGAGTGGCATATGAACCTTCGTCGGCACAGTCTGTACAACTGGATCGAAGGGGTTTCTAAACACTTGAATAGAACAATTCGACACGATATTGTTTTAAATTGGGTAAATGAAATAATTTTACCTTGATTATATTTTCTATATAAGAAAATAATTTTTTTTTTCAAGAATTATTGAATTGTGTGTATAATTGATTGCTTGGTTGTTGTAAATGATATTATATATATATATAAGACAATCAAAGTTGTTTGAATAAGTTATATAAAAATGATTATTGTAAAAAGAATAATTGTATAAGCTAATGAATTTTAAGTATGAAGTTATAATTAGAATGATTTACAATTGTGAAATAATCTTATGTATATAAGAAGTGAAATTTTATAAGTAAGATTTATAAACGTAATTTATAAATAAAAGGAAATTTTGAAAGAATATTTAGCACTGATTCACTGTTGTTACTGGGAAATGATAAGGATGATGACTGCAGCATCATCAATATCATTTTCGAGTTTCTATGTGATGGATTTGCTACAATAATGAATTTAAAATTGAAGCTTTGTTGTAATAAACAAATTTGACATTAAGATTCAACTTGAAGTTGATAAATATAAGTGTAATATGAGTTGGAAGTTGTATAATAAGTTGTATAACTTATAGAATGAGCAAATGTAAGTAAAACCAATTATTGAAGTGGTTAAACAATTAAGTTAAGTAAAATGAAATACGAATTTGATTGTTGATATGAGTTTGACTTAAGTAAAAGTTAAATAGAATTTACTTCAGAATTGGAAACCGAATTGGATTGATAAGTGGAAACTTAAGTTTATTTGAACAAATGATGTTAAATGGAATAGAATTTGAAATGAATTAGGAGAATACTTAAGTTGAATAGTGGAAGTAAATGTAAATGAAGTTGAATGGAATATGACTTGAATAATGTTGAAAGAATTGATGTTGATATCAAAATAAAATGAATAAAGTGAATTAATGAAATCGTTAAATGATGTGAACTTGAGTTATATAAATAAAGTTCAATTTTATTTGTAAAAGAATTAGCAATTGAATTGAAGTATGGATTGAAAGTTAATCAATCGAATGTGAATAAGTTGATATGAAATGAAGTATATAATTGTAAATTCATTTGAAAATAGTTGAGTAATTGAATGGAAATCAATTGAGTGTTAAAACCAATTCGAATTGAAAAGGTTGAACCAAATTGCATGTAAGTAAAATAAATAAATTTGGTTGTATTGGATGTACATTGGTTGTTATTTGCTTGTTGGTTGATTGTATGTAAATTCATTAAGTGTTAATGAAATTGAATTAGCGCAATTGAAAGCTATGTAATTGAATTCAAATTGAAAGTGAAGTAAATGAATTTGAATAGAATTGAATTTGATTTGACTTGAAAGTGAACCAATGTGAAATTAATTAGTGAATGTAAACTAATGGGAAATGAATGAGAAAGAATATGTAACTTCAATGGTAAAGCTAAAATTGAGATAAAAAGTAAGTATCGAAATTTTGTAAATGGATTTGGCAAAATAGTTTGAATGTTGGAATTGGATACTACTATTAGCAGGATATACAGGTGTATAATGGAATTGGGATTTTGATTTTGAAGTTAAAAAAAAAAAAATGAATTGCTCGACAAAAAGGTACGTATTTCAATTTTAATATGAGATTTGATGATTTCCTTCTCCAGCTACTTGGCTTTCTCTTTTCTTTTTGATTCTGAGGGGCCGTAGTGCCGTTTTGTAGTCGTGCCGATCTAGCCGCGCAAAGGAGATGCTGGCGAAATTTTTCGAAAATTTCGGGTGTTAGAAAATTTTTGAGAAAATTTTGAAAGTTTGAAATTTGAATTTAAATTTAAATTTGAATTGTTAAGTAAACAATGTTGTTTGAAACCTATAATTGAAGTTGGAAAGCTAATTGAAATGATAGTAAATCTTTAATAAAAAGAATTGGTGTTAGAAGGTGAATAAAACTATTAGTTTTGGAAAAATAATAGACGGTTTAGGAATCATTCTCCTTAACTTGCAATTTCGAGGACGAAATTCTTTTAAGGGGGGAAGATTGTAACGACCCAGAATTTCTGATAATTTGAATTTGAGTATTTAATTAATTTTAAATATTAATAAGTGGAATTTTTAAGTCGAATAATTTATTTTTCGAATATTGGATTTAATGGGATAATTAAATCGATAATTTAATAGTGAAATTCCAAAAATAATTAAATATTGGGTTAAATGTGATTGAAAATGATTTGGAAAATTTTGTTTTATCATATTAAAGTTATAGAAATGTTTTAGGACTTTTAAAATTGAATTTGGAATTTATTTGTAAAAATCGAATATTTTAATATTTAATTATCGATTGAAAAATAGCCAATTTTTGAACAGTCTCAGAATTGAACGAAACGAGTTCCATTGGATCCGTAATAGTTAGTTATTATCGGATCTCAATTTTCGTAGCAATCAGAGTTGTCGTTTGACCGTGGCAGCTCGAAACGCATCGATATCGTTTTAATATTAATTTAGCGAGTTAAAATAGCCATTTTTCAAACGGTCTCGGATTTCGACGAAACCAGTTTCATCGGATCCGTAATATGATATTATTGTAGGATTTTAAATTTTAAGTCAATCGGATTTATCGTTTGTCCGGTACAAGCTAAAACGCCTAGAAATCGTTTAAATCGGTTTTAATTTAAATTGAGCGTTTATTGTCGTATCTCACACATACGATGGAATTAGCTGCCAAAACCTGTCCCATTGCGTCCGGAACGTGGAAAAACTTTAGAATCGCCTGTCGGAACGTAAGGATTGGAGTTCGTTTGCATAAGTTATTGAAAAGGAGAATTTTATTATTAAAATAATATTTATAACATATACATTCATTTATATCTTCACTAAACCCTATATGCTCAAGTTAGCCGCCAGTTTATGGTTAATGGCCGAAAAGCAACGATCTTCTTCCTCATTTATCTTCTAATCCGTGCAACGATTCGCGAAACCTTCAACTAGTAAATTGTAGAGCACTCTGAGATCTCGGAATCCAACGGTTATGATCGTTTAACTCGAAGCGGATTGGCGGCAAATCGAGCTGGAAGCACGAAAGTTGCGCACGCAATTCCATGCGCTGGGGTTGACCGAGTTGACTGCTCTTCTGGCCGTGTGTAGCATATGTGATGAGCTTCGATATGGTGCCGATATGATGGGGTTTCGTCGATGTTTGTGGTGTGCGTGATTTAGGGTTTCTTGATGATATGGGTTACGTGCGTTCGAAAATTGCTACCTGGAGGTGGAATCGCGTTTCAAACGGGAGGAACAAAGGTGGGGGGGGGGCCCGCGCGTGTGGGGGGAGGTGAGATGAATATCTTTTTCTTTTTTTTTAGTTTAAGTTTAAATTTCAAATCGTGTAACTTCTAAAAGCCATAACTTGTTCATGCGAGGTCCGATTTGGACGAATCAAATTGCGTTGGAATCATATGGACGAGCACTTCGAAATGCAACTGGTTTAGAGTCAATTGGAGCCCATTTGAATTTCGGGTAAAATTAAACGTTCGTTTAATTTTATTCGAAACGAACGCGAAAACGGAAAATAAAATCAAGGTGAGAACTCCTCACTCAATCGAACAGTTTGGTTTAAAATTTTAAATAGTTAATGTTGATTGATGATTGCTGTTTGATTTTGGTAGTAGATATAGTAGGATATATACTATATATAGCAATATATATATATTGGCATATGTATATATTGGATTTGATTTCCCGCCTCGTATAGCGGATGAGACCCTATTGCGCCGTTAGTAAGCGGATAATATTTTATAAATCCCATATACCGCGATATTCCACCTTGAAGTGGAATTAGTATTGTGCTAATGTCTGTGGATGCAGGGAAACAGGTTGGAGGGATCCAACAGGATTCCTCGCAAATATTTATTTGTTTATAAATATTGTGTTGATTGTTAACTATCATATCGATATATGATGTTTATTCCCGTGATTGACCATTTGATGCGGTTGCATCATCGGATTCATTTTTAAAAGTTAAAAATAACGATTTTGAATTTAAAAGGATTTTTAAATGATTTTTCAAGTATATGTTTTTATTAAAATTTTTGAACTTGATTCATTTTAAATAAATTAAGATTTTAAATATTAAAGTTATAAAACTATGATTTTTATGAAATATAACCAAAAGGAAAATTTTAAAATAAATAGATTTATAAAATAGTTAAATTGGGATTTTTGAATAATTTTTATAAACAGTTATATAAAAGATTTTATAAATTGATATCTATAAAATTGAAAATTTTGGAATTATGAAACGAGTTCATTAAGTGTTAAAATGAAGTATAAAAAAAAATGGATTTCATTTAAACTATAGTTTTATAAACAGGGAAAGTCATGAAATGAATTGATGTTGAAAATAAAAGTTTATAAGTAATCAACTTATAAAATGGCTTTGGGCATTTAAAAAGGGGATATTTATAGAAATTGTTAATAAAGGAGGTTTTTTATAAGTTAAAAACTATTATAAAATATAAAGGAATCTTATCAGTGATAAGATTTAAAATTTGTGAAGTTTAAAGGAACGGTTTAGTAAATAAATAGATTATAAGCTCTTGACTTATAATATGAACTTTTGGTATAGAAATTGGGTTTATAAATTGAATTGGCTTAATAAAAGAGATTTCTAAACCGAAGTTATTAATAGAAATAGAATTTATAAACGTTGTTTATAAATTTGAAATCAATGTAATTTGATAAATTGAATTTAGAATTTGTTAAAGGAGTTATATTCACTCTTTTAAACGATGAATATATTATTAAGTCAAATGGGCATGTTTTGGGAGAAGAATGTTTTAAAGGGAATTTTAAAACGATTTAAAGATGCTTTAAAATGCATTAAGTATCGAAAACTTGGATTTCAACATTCATTGTTGAAATAGACGTTTTCGAGAAATAAAAGGAAATGAATACGTAGATTTCCACATTCATTGTTGAAATAGGCGTTTTCGAGAAAATGAGGAAATGATGGACTATAACACTGTTGTTATAGTGAATGGTTTCCAAATGGAAATATTTTGTGTAGTATTGGAATTTATGTTGCTATTTTTATTTTGAATCCCTATTCTAGTGATTTTGGGTTGTCGTAACGATGTTTTACGGAACATTCGTTTTAACCCAAATAAAAGTGAATAAAAGAATGTTTGAAGAATGAAATATATACTTAACTAGGGTTTAAGTATGGTGAATATTTTCAAATTGTTGAAAATAAATAAATTTGTGAATTACTTATTTTTAAATAAGTATGGGAATGCTTTTCAAATATAAATGGAACGTTTTTGAGGATTCATCTTTTAAAGGTAAATTGAAAGCAAATATTTGAAATCTATTTGTAAATCGTATATCAGTAGATATTTGGAATTTAAATTCACTATGGAATTTATAAAGGGAAGGGGAATTTGTTAAAAATAAATATTGATTTATTTTGAAGTATGAAAATGAATTTACGGATTTGGGACGTAAATTTAAAATAAATCGGTAAAGATTTATTTGATGATTTGAAATTTGTTTTCAAAGGGTATAAAGGATGAAAAGTAATTTGAAATTGGTTTTCAAATGGTTGAAGTGTGGAAATTATATCGTGTAAAGATATTTTGGTAAAACAAATAATTTGGGCAATTATTTGGAAGGTGTATGTATATATATCTTGTGAAGATATTTTTGGGATTAAATAATTTTGGAAAATTATTTGGAATCTGATGATGTGGCGCATCTTTATTGATAGTTAAATAACCGACTATCAATATTTACCCTTGGATGGTATTGGTTGTGTTTGTTTGGAATTGAATGCTACACTTATTTTTAAAATAAGCGCTCGCTATTCGGTTTAGCCGGGAGAGGACCTTTGTGTCGTATATCCCATTCCGAATATGTGATACGTCGTTATGGATAGCATTTGAAGACCGGTGTTGAAGACCGGGTATTTGTGAAAACGATAGGATGACCTATCGATTGTCTCTGCATCGTTAGCTACGGTATGGAGATTTCCTTTGTGATGGGAAATTTTATCGGGATTGTGAATACCCGGATTGCAAGGGCTTCTTTGGAAGTGCCTTCGGTTCTGTTCGAACCCGGAACAAACTTGTATGGTTACGTGTCTGACATTACATTTTGAGATATAGAGCAGATTTCTTTCAAATACATTTCTGTTGGTGGCGGAGAATTTATTCTCTTAGCTCAACACCCTTCTCTGAGACGTACGAGCTCAGAGGTTATGTAGTTGAAGGTTATCAGCGATATATTCCCAATCTGGTAATGTGACATGCTGAGTGCTGCTGTGTGATGATCATTGGTTGGTCATGTGTGATATGATCATTTGTTTGATCATTTATCTTTGTGATCATTGCTTTGGTCATCTGTTGACCCAAAGCATGGCTTTGTTGCACAAAGCGTAGCTTTGTGGACGAGACTTCGTCGGACCTCACTCCCCGGAAAATGGTCGAAACAGGAATATGCGGCAAGGTTATGAGGGTCGCTCCCTTTAGGGTATGTCATTTCCTTCTGGAAAAGGGTGGTATCATGGTATGGAGCCCAGATATTTACTCATGTGGAAACACTATATCTATTTCTGTGTGGTGTTGTTGGTATCGAGCGCTCGGATAAAGGTCCCAAAGGACCGGGGGATGACATATTCGTGTAGTAGTTACCTAGTTACAGAGGTAACCCGGCCTTGTGTTGGCAGAGATCTAACCGTAACGTTAGTTTCTCGGGACGTCCCGCCAGAGGCGATCCCATGTGGCAGTAGGAAGTTCCTTAGCCTGACCATTTGTTGGAAATCCAATCAAAACAATACGCGCCCTGTACGGTTTTAGTTGTATAACCTGCCATGGAATGTGGCGGTAACCTGCTATTGAACATGGTAGCTATAGTAGGCATACGACGAAATGTCGTATGTTGGCTAGGATTTATATTCTACTTTCGAAATTGTTTTCTACACTATGCACTAATAATAATATCAAAAATGATTTAATTTTTGCGTAGTAAGCATCTTTGACTATCATAAGGAGAAATCTCCTCCGATTCTGCGATTGCATTGTGTGTGTGTGCGGGAGGCCTTATGGTAGTTTCATTTTCCAAAAAGCATTGCGGATTTCAAAATTTAAATTTTCTTGTTGCTTGTTTAAAGATAAACTGTTTTGAGTTCTCACACCAGTCCCATGACTGACCTGGAGTTTATTGTTCCTTTCCTAAACTCTGGGTGCCCACTATTTTCCACACGGGCAGTCTAGAGTTAGGTTATCAGGTTATTCTGGATTCGAGAGTTGCCGTGCAGATTTGGAGGCGAGCTTGGATAGCGTAGTCTATTATCTATTGTATATAGTATTCTTTCCGCTGTTGTATTGTTGTACACTCTGATGATATGATGTATTGTGATGTATGTATAAAATGTATAGTTCTTTTGTTTAAATGATTATTCATTTATCTATTATATGTTGTTCCGCTGCGATTGTGAGATTCTGATTTGTTTCATGTCCTGTTACTTGTTTCTGTTTCTTCTCTCTTTCTCTCTTCTTCTACCTCTTTCTTCTTCTTAAACCCTAAAGATTCGGAAGTTCGTTCCTCTTTGGCTGGATTGTGGTGGAATGTTGCCAGCTCAAGGAAGTACGGATTTTCGGTTCTTTACAGTGTTTTTAACTTTTGTAAATATTTTGAAATTTCTTTCAAGTTCGATATTAAATCTCAAATTAACAATGCAGAATTATACTATTAAATAGTCACAGATGAAATCATAGATAAATAAAAATAGTAAAGCAAAGTAAAGAGTTAGAGAGATTATACCAGTGATTTTATACTTTTTTGGATTTCTCCAAAATCCACCCATACAATTGCTTGTACGTATTTCTTTTCAAATGCTGATCTTTAAATGGGCAGAAGGAAAACCCAATTACAACTTCAATTCCTAGGCTATGAGATAAACCTTTTTGAATTTTTGGACTTAGGGTACACCCACTTGATTTGGATGGGCTACTAGCACATCCACTAAGATTTTTGGGCAATAAGGCACGCCTACTTGATTTAATGAGCTACAAGCACACTAAGATAATACAAATAAAGTTTGATGGTTTTTCCAAAGGCAATTTCTTGAACTTTGGATACAATGGATCCTGTAGTGTGACGACCCGACTTTCTACGCCCAGAAAACCGCTTCGTCTTGAAGAAAGAAAGGGGTGAAAAAATAGAAAAGATAGAGAAGAAAGAACAACAACATCAGAATCTCACAGCGGAACGAATAAATTATAATAATCACATAAGTATTTACATAATATACAGCATCAATCAGAGTTATATAGATAATACATCATATACTAGACAGTTATAAACACCAGTCTAGTTATACAACTCAATACACAAGTCAACACAGAAATATCAACACAGAAATATCAACACAGCGGAACTATATGTATATCTACAACGCTGAAGCCTCCTGCTCCATTGCTCCTCCAGTATTCGTCAAAGCTAACCTGAATCCCTTGGCTACCCGTAAAAATTTGGGTACCCGAGTTTATGAAAAAAAAAAAAAATTCCGGGTCAGACATGGGTCTGGTATGAGTAACATGTTAAAGTTGCTTAACTTTGAAAATCTTTTGAAAACGAAAGGTATCACGTAAGACTCCCCACACATAAATATGGAAAAGTTTTTACCTTACGCTAACCAAAACATTTGATAGGAAATTCTGTGATATTATAATAGGTCTAGGGTTTTCAAGTAAATAGAAAATAGCCGAAATTGTTACATGATTAAATTCCAGCTACTAGCCACAAAAGTGGGTAATACAATCAAAACCGTTGGCGCTTATTGGATTGTGGATTCCATACAATGGCAGTGCTACTGGGGTACCACCCGTCATAGTACGTGGCCTAGATCAACGTACCGAGGATCACTCCCGACCCTCTTCAACACAAGGCCAGAACCATTCCTTACCGAACAGTCCCGAACAAGATAACCCCGTAGATAGCCGTCGCTACTGCCCACTAAGCCGAAATAAAGGGACATCTAGACAGGGGAATATCCTTGTCCTGCTTGGGCATGACCCACCTAACCTTGCTGCACCTTCCCTGTTTTAGCCATTCCCGGTTGATGAGGCTTGAGGCTACGATTACCTTTATAGAATACGTTTCTTAGAATGCTCATCGCCCGCCTGACGATGTGTTGAAAGCATTCAATCCATACAAGTTCGTTTCGGGTTCGAACGAAACCGAAGGCATTATCTCGTTACACTCATTTTGGAATCACCCTCAGAGTTAACGACGATAATCCTTGCATTCTGAATCTTCATCTTCACTTCAGATTCACGACCTATCGTTAATTTGGAAACGATGTGGTTTTCGGATGTTCCTAATGTGGAAATCCGATCCTGGTCTCATTGAAATCCAAAACGTGTCTTTTAAGGCCAAGTTGTCTATTTAGTCTTAACAGTTTAATTCAATATTATCAATATACACACAGATGGATAATTCATAATATCACAATAGATAATCACATCATCATCATATACAGACAATCAATATTATCATCTAAACAGATAATTAAATATTATTATACTTAAACCAAACATCCCTATCACATAGATATTACTTGTATCATATCTGAGATCAGAATCAATCAATGAAATGTTAATATCATCCATCCATAAGCAATGATTTATAAATCACAATCTATAATTAATTTAAAATGAATTAGATTAACTACGTCTATCTCTGATTAATTTAAAGTAAATTAAATTAATTACTTCATCTATAAATCCTGCTATACAATCATACATTAATTTTAAATCAAATTAATTAATTAATCTCTAGATATTTATCTTGCTTAACTTCTTCAATTAATCACCTTCTGGTTACAGTAAGTAATTAGTCTTTAATTAATTCCCCAAATTAAATCATTTATAGTAATTAACATTTTATTACTTTATTTATAATTAAATACAATTAATTACATTATGCTTAATTAATCACCACATTATTTATTATTTCTTAATTAAACTGTTCTTAATTTCATCATTAGTTACACTAATTAATGATCTCTAATTCATATTTAAATTAAATTACTTTGTTTAATTTAATTACATTAAGTGATTAATCCTTAATTAAACACAATTAATAACCACCTCGATTAATATCAACCAGTAATTAACTTCCCTTAATTACTCATATTAATTATTCCATAATTAATTATCTCCATTAATTAATCCTCTGATTAATTACAAAAGTAATTATCCAAATTACTTCTTTAACACATTATCTTTCACTAATTACATTCAGTAATTATATTAATTACTTCCTCAAGTAATTATGCTCCATTGAATACACTAAGTGATTATACAAATCAAATCACCAAATGATTTCTTAAATTAATTAAACTAAATTAATTAACTTAAATAAATCATTTTATCAAATTAATTACAATAAGTAATTAATTTCTTAATTACTTTTATCAAGTAATTACATTTAACAATTTATAATGGATTATCTAATTAATTTTGATTAAGTATCAAAATTAATCACATTTATGAATTTAATTAATAATCCTTTAGTTATTTATCATGATTACTTTTCTACATTTATTTCTTAATTAATTCCTAATTATAAATTAATCTAAATTATTAATTTATAAATTAAATACATAAGTCATTCATTTATTAACTTATTCATTAAATATTTTTAATACCTTAGTTATTCCTAAGTTAATTTATTTCTTTACTAATGACTTCATTAATATTTAAGTGTGTTAGAACTTTACCTTCCAAAATTTTAAATTTGAATTCCATTTGGAATTTAAGATTCAAAAAATATTATTTATTTAAACATTAATCAAATTTAAATTCAATTTATAATCTTGTGAATAACATTAATTACGTACACATGAAACTTAAATAACAAAGCCTTTCAATTCAACTGTTTGAATCTTAATTTAAATTTAAATTTCCAAAGACATTCATATTTAAAAACTGATTTAAACCTGTAGATTTATATTCGATGTAAACTTGAATCCATAAATTTTATCTTCGATTTAAAAACTTTGATTTAAACTCCCCTCCGATAACTTGATTTTTCAAATCCAAATTTATTTTAAAACCTTAAAATAGTTATTCAAAACTGAGTTTAACCATAAAATTTAAATCATTGTTTAAATCAAATATTTCAGGATTTAGTTTTGTCAGGTTTTAAACCTGAAACTTTCAAAAATGAATTCAGAAAATACAAAATTTGAATACAAACTTCAATCTGGATTTAGCTTTCACTTGCATCTAACATCACACTGATTTAACTTCTGGTTATAGTTAGCTTGCAATTTAATTTGCTTTTAAATTTAGTTAAATGTAAAACTGCAGGCAGTTTTATGTTACCTTTAGCAAATATCCTACCCGAGACCAAAGCAAGAATGCTTCGGGTCAACTGTCCCGTTGCTTCGAGTCGCACACACGAATCACCCGAGTACGCACCGAGGCCTAAACTCCTGCACCACCCCAAATACTTCAGTACCTCACTGGGCACGGTGCACATGCACCGTGGCCCCAGTCACCTCCGGCCACCCATACGTGCTCCACCACGACACTGACTACCACCAGACTCCACCACGACCCCCAGAATCCAACGCCACGACCTCAAATCAAAAAATGAGCAATAACACAGAACCTGGAATAAAACACAACATCCCCTACCAAACCTGTCATCACCTCCTTCTGCCCACCCCGACCACCAGATGGTCAATAACTCCGGCCATGGACTCGCCTTCGACCAACTTACCACCTCTCGAGGTCTCGTGCAACTCGATGCACAGTAGAAGGCACGTCGTTCAAAAATTCAAACACCATACAAACTAGGGTTGCAAACAACAACTCACTGCCACCACCGCCATCGTGCTCAGTTCAACCACCAAGCATTTTTCCCCACACCCTGGCAAGCTCCTCCACCTCCTCACCCAACCCGACCTCCTCCAGTCGCATAGAACACCATAAATCACCCAAAAACCCACCCTTGAACAAAGGCAAACTGCATCTAAAACACTTGACTAGAAAAAATGATATTAAATTTAAAAATCATATTATGGTATGTGTATCTGATTCATAACCTTGAATTCATGAATTAAATTCATCGAGGTTTAACTTAATTTAGTTTCTACTGCAGTTTGATATTTTCCTGTAACTAACACTATTGTTTTTCCTTAAGAAATATTTAAGTTCAAGTTTCTATTTTACCAGCATCTTATGTCAAGCTCATGTCTTGTCTAAGTTTGAATTAAGAATAAGAAGATGAAATTTTGTTGAGGATTTTTAAACCTGGAACTAAAGCAGACAGAACCCAGAGATACTTAATATAGTACTCATACATACACAAAGCAATTGCAACTGAATTTCAGAGAAAAGTTGCAACAAAACAAAAATCTATTTAAAACCAATAAAATTTGATGTTGCTACGCTTTAAAACAGAGGTGGTTACAGGATGTCAAACACACATACATGCAGTAACATGCAAACAAAGGAATTCATTAAGATATATGCTCATATCAGATCAAAATTAAGCAACTTATATATGCTTAAGTATTTTAAAATTTAAGTTACTCACCTGTATTTCAGAAATAAGCAGAGCCCCTTTTTATTTTGAAAAGCTTTGAAATTTTAAAACTGAGAATGGCCTTGCTTATGATCCTCAAATCTTCTTGTTTATTCATCTTGCTTGATTATTACTGAATAATGGATTCAGTTTATTTTTGAGTTTGCATAGAAATGAGTAGGCTTGCAATAAAATCTTCCTCTGGTTTGATATGCTTGCTTATATTTTTGATGAATGAAAGTGAACTAGAGGATACAAATATATATATATATATATATATATATATATATATATATATATATATAAGAAAATATTACAGGGGAAGGTGCTATCTAGACTTGCAACTGCTGGTGCACTGTTTAATCTTGTTTTATCAGGCAGAATTTTTCAAAATGGAGGCTGAAAGGATTTGAACAAATTTCGAATGGACATAAGGTTGTGCTAAGTAAATGTAAGCATTAATTATTAATGTACTCTTGTTTCCTACTTAGCCAATTTAATCATTTCTTATGTAGATATTTTATTTACTTTGATTCCCCTTACTTTGCATTTTTATCTACAGGCTACATGCCTATTTTACTTACCTGGCAGCTTCATTTGATTTTATTTTGTTATTTCTGCCTACAACACTTTACATACAAATCCTACTTGCTTTACATAACCAAGCTTCCCATACAAGATTCTCTTTTTTTTATTCAAGCCTGATTTTTAATTTATACATTATGTGAGAATATATACTTTTGTCTTGCATTTCTTTACAGGTTGACTACATTTCCTTATTTGTTTATAGATTTGTTTCCTTGCTTACAGCTTAAGTACACATCTTTGTTTCATCTCAATCTCCTTTTTTCTTTGTCTGGTTGTATAAGGATTTTTGTTTTATTATTTTACTTTGTTTATTTCTTACCTTGTATATTTTCTTCACAGCTACAATCATATGTGTACAAGCCTGATTATGTTACTCTTATACTATATAGGCATTTGTACTTTATACATATATATACTTGCCTGCCTAGCTTGCTTTTATTACCTATGTACATATATACTTCTTTCTTTTACACTTGTTCTTACTTTTATATTTATTTTACTTATAGGTTACTTTATTTTAAAACTTAAATAATTAAATACTTATGTTAAGATTTATAAAGTATTATTTCATTTTATCATTTTTGAAAGACTTAATGTTACTTTTACAAATCATGGCTTCTTTCAAAAAAATATACATATATTAAAATAACAACTTCTATATATACAGTAAAACCCATTTTCAAAGATATTACAATATTGATATAGTTTAAATATAACTTATTATCAAATTATAATAATTTATAAAATAACTATTCTCTATAATATAAGTCACTTATTTTATCAAGCTATAAAACAAAACAAAACTTTTTATTTAAATTTAAACTCTAGGCTAAATTTATTTCTAAACTAATTAAATTTATCTTGAGTATTTTTAAGATCATATTATTATTTATTCAATATTAAATAAAAATCAAATTCCTAGTTTTCCAAAAATATTAGAGTTAGAAATCATGTCTTTATTTTATTAAACTTAAAACAAAGATTACCTATTTACAATATATACATATATATATATATTATAAATAGAAAACAATTTAATCGGCTTTTAAAAGATAAATTATCAGTTAATTGTTTATTTAAAAGAAGATTATTAAATCAATTTAATTTTTAATGTCGATTATTGAATTGATATTGCCCCAAGTTTCCGCGATGTCACATTCCTGCCCCCTTAAAAGAATTTCGTCCCTGAAATTTAAAACAAAGGTAATTTAATAATCTAATTTAAGATTTAATTTTAAAACCCAAGCATATTTCAATCATGAGCTAACAACCATAGCAACCAATTCATCCAATCAAACAAATCTAACTATCTAGACAGAATTCTAGATCGAATTGTCTCGAGTTTCCCCAAGTATAAATACCGGGTTACTCGCTCTATAGAATCCAAACAAACAATACTACTAAGCTACAGAACTTTCACTCATCTAAATCCACAAAACAAGACAGGATATCAAACTACAGACAAGCCCGAATCAACAATCAAAACTCCCTGAACTGCTGGTTCTAAAATCAAGATAGATCTTATACGTACTCCCTCAGAGATACGTGAAACACTCCGAATTCCAGTTATCCAAACTGACAATCCAATCTTGAAAACTAAACACTTATCCAAAAATCAAATCTCCGACTTCGGAATCCAAATTCTCCGTCTCTTATCCATAAAACCTTTCGGACGATCCTGGGCTTCCCTCATCCTTACCGATCAGCTCAACTCTTGCTGATGTCCTAGAAATAGACTGGTCCAAAAATAATCCAACAAATAATTTTTTTTTAAGATCAACCCAAAACTCCAAACACAAACTCTATTCCAAATCAGAAGATAGAACTCACTTCTCTCATCCAGAAAAGATTAAACAGGTGCACTCCAATCTGGCCTCAGATCCTGAAAAATTTCCTGTAGAACTCTCCCATCCAAACACTGCAACATCCAATTTCTTCTAAACTAAAACAGCTACCACCATGCTTCCTCTGTGCAACTCTGACTGAGCAGATGAAAATGCTGTAGTCGAACACCTATTGGACAACACATTCCAAAAATAAAGTTCACAGATCAAAAGGAAAATTCTGAAGTTCCTCTAAAATCCGGGTTACTTTACCAAGCTCAAAAATCATCCTATTACTGAGTTGAACCATCGGTACCACTTCTGAAATCCCGTCGATACCAAATTAAATCTTCAGATGCTGACCAAACTCTAACTTCCTGAAAACATCCAGAAAAATTCACAAGAGAATACTCAAACCATCGCAAGTCACTTTTGCGATTGATCCAGCCTAATTCCAAAGATATCGCTCTCTCTTTACCAATCGGAACAGCTTACTCTTATGTGGCCAACCCATCGAAGAAATGGAACTACTCTGCTGCTTCTGAAGTCTCCTCAAGAAAAACCCCTAAACCAAAAGACTTCCTAATCCCACGCTCTTCGAGAAATTCGGACCTCAAAGCAAACAGAAACATCCAGCTGAACACAGCCGCAACGCCGAGCAGACACACTTCCTTGACTTGTTCCAAAGAAAACATCTTCGGAGACATCCATAGTCAATGTGTCTCATCACACAGCTACTACACCTTGATATATCAAGATATCATGACTTGCTTCTGTCCAACCGACAGATCCAAACTCTAGCTCATCCAAACTTATACTTCAAAAATGAACTCCGAATCTTAACAGATTTCCTTCAGAGATCGATGAAATCCTTATACCACTCAAAGCTTACTCGAGACGGTATTAAGTCTACAGTCTCGACAATTATACTTCCAACCTCAAACATTCAAACTCCAACCAATGGTAGTCGTGTTACACACACTACCACCCTATCTACCTTTATAGCTCATTGGAAAACCTGAACAGGTAACCCAACAAATAGGTAGGAATAAATAAATAAATAAATAAATATATATTGAAATTACAAATACGCTCTCTTAGGAAAGAAATCACTCAAGAGCCTAGGTATTAACTCAACCTAGCGCTCTGATACCAACCGTGACGACCCGGCTTTCTACGCCCAGAAAACCGCTTCGTCTTGAAGAAAGAAAGGGGTGAGAAAATAGAAAAGATAGAGAAGAAAGAACAACAATATCAGAATCTCACAGCGGAACGAATAAATTATAATAATCACATAAGTATTTACATAATATACAGCATCAATCAGAGTTATATAGATAATACATCATATACTAGACAGTTATAAACACCAGTCTAGTTATACAACTCAATACACAAGTCAACACAGGAATATCAACACAGAAATATCAACACAGCGGAACTATATGTATATCTACAACGCTGAAGCCTCCTGCTCCATTGCTCCTCCAGTATTCGTCAAAGCTAACCTGAATCCCTTGGATACCCGTAAAAATTTGGGTACCCGAGAGTTTATGAAAAACAAAAATAAACTCCGGGTCAGACATGGGTCTGGTATGAGTAACAGGTTAAAGTTGCTTAACTTTGAAAATCTTTTGAAAACAAAAGGTATCACGTAAGACTCCCCACACATAAATATGGAGAAGTTTTTATCTTACGCTAACCAAAACATTTGATAGGAAATTCTATGATATTATAATAGGTCTAGGGTTTTCAAGTAAATAGAAAATAGCCGAAATTGTTACATGATTAAATTCCAGCTACTAGCCACAAAAGTGGGTAATACAATCAAAACCGTTGGCGCTTATTGGATTGTGGATTCCATACAATGGCAGGGCTACTGGGGTACCGCCCGTCATAGTACGCGGCCTAGATCAACGTACCGAGGATCACTTCCGACCCCCTACAACACAAGGCCGGAACCATTCCTTACTGAACAGTCCCGAACAAGATAACCCCGCAGATAGCCGTCGCTACTGCCCACTAAGCCGAAATAAAGGGACATCTAGACAGGGGAATATCCTTGTCCTGCTTGGGCATGACCCACCTAACCTTGCTGCACCTCCCCTGTTTTAGCCATTCCCGGGTGATAAGGCTTGAGGCTACGATTACCTTTATATACTACATTTCTTAGAATTCTCATCGCCCGCCTGACGATGTGTTGAAAGCATTCAATCCATACAAGTTCGTTCCGGGTTCGAACGAAACCGAAGGCATTATCTCATTACACTCATTTTTGAATCACCCTCAGAGTTAACGACGATAATCCTTGCATTCTGAATCTTCATCTTCACTTCAGATTCACGACCTATCGTTAATTTGGAAACGATGTGGTTTTCGGATGTTCCTAACGTGGAAATCCGATCCCGGTCTCATTGAAATCCAAAACGTGTCTTTTAAGGCCAAGTTGTCTATTTAGTCTTAACAATTTAATTCAATATTATCAATATACACACAGATGGATAATTCATAATATCACAATAGATAATCACATCATCATCACATAGAGACAATCAATATTATCATCTAAACAGATAATTAAATATTATTATACTTAAACCAAACATCCCTATCACATAGATATTACTTATATCATATCTGAAATCAGAATCAATCAATGAAATGTTAATATCATCCATCCATAAGCAATGATTTATAAATCACAATCTATAATTAATTTAAAATGAATTAAATTAACTATGTCTATCTCTGATTAATTTAAAGTAAATTAAATTAATTACTTCATCTATAAATCGTGCTGTACAATCATACATTAATTTTTAATCAAATTAATTAATTAATTTCTAGATATTTATCTCGCTTAACTTCTTCGATTAATCACCTTCTGGTTACAGTAAGTAATTAATCTTTAATTAATTCCCCAAATTAAATCATTTATAGTAATTAACATTTTATTACTTTATTTATAATTAAATACAATTAATTACATTATGCTTAATTAATCACCACATTATTTATTATTTCTTAATTAAACTGTTCTTAATTTCATCATTAATTACACTAATTAATGATCTCTAATTCATATTTAAATTAAATTACTTTGTTTAATTTAATTACATTAAGTGATTAATCCTTAATTAAACACAATTAATAACCACCTCGATTAATATCAACCAGTAATTAACTTCCCTTAATTACTCATATTAATTATTCCATAATTAATTATCTCCATTAATTAATCCTCTGATTAATTACAAAAGTAATTATCCAAATTACTTCTTTAACACATCATCTTTCACTAATTACATTCAGTAATTATATTAATTACTTCCTCAAGTAATTATGCTCCATTGAATACACTAAGTGATTATACAAATCAAATCATCAAATGATTTCTTAAATTAATTAAACTAAATTAATTAACTTAAATAAATCATTTTATCAAATTTATTACAATAAGTAATTAATTTCTTAATTACTTTTATCAAGTAATTACATTTAACAATTTATAATGGATTATCTAATTAATTTTGATTAATTATCAAAATTAATCACATTTATAATTTAATTAATAATCCTTTAGTTAATTATCATGATTACATTTCTACATTTATTTCTTAATTAATTCCTAATTATAAATTAAGCTAAATTATTAATTTATAAATTAAATACATAAGTCATTCATTAATTAACTTATTCATTAAATATTTTTAATACCTTAGTTATTCCTAAGTTAACTTATTCTTTACTTAATGACTTCATTAATATTTAAGTGTGTTAGAACTTTAGCTTCCAAAATTTTAAATTTGAATTCCATTTGGAATTTAAGATTTAAAAAATATTATTTATTTAAACATTAATCAAATTTAAATTAAATTTATAATCTTGGAAATAACATTAATTACGTACACATGAAACTTATATAAGAAAGCCTTTCAATTCAACTGTTTGAATCTTAATTTAAATTTAAATTTCCAAAGACATTCATATTTAAAAACTGATTTAAACCTGCAGATTTATATTCGAAGTAAACTTGAATCCATAAATTTTATCTTCGATTTAAAAACTTTGATTTAAACTCCCCTCCAACAACTTGATTTTTCAAATCCAAATCTATTTTAAAACCTTAAAATAGTTATTCAAAACTGAGTTTAACCATAGAATTTAAATCATTGTTTAAATCAAATATTTCAGGTTTTAGTTTTGTCAGGTTTTAAACCTAAAACTTTCAAAAATGAATTTAGAAAATACAAAATTTGAATACAAACTTCAATCTGGATTTAGCTTTCACTTGCATCTAACATCACACTGATTTAACTTCTGGTTATAGTTAGCTTGCAATTTAATTTGCTTTTAAATTTGGTTAAATGTAAAACTGCAGGCAGTTTTATGTTACCTGTAGCAAATATCCTACCCGAGACCAAAGCAAGAATGCTTCGGGTCAACTATCCCATTGCTTCGAGTCGCACACACGAATCACCCGAGTACGCACCGAGGCCTAAACTCCTGCACCACCCCAAATACTTCAGTACCTCACTGGGCACGGTGCACGTGCACCGTGGCCCCAGTCACCTCCGGCCACCCATACGTGCTCCACCACGACACTGACTACCACCAGACTCCACCACGACCCCCAGAATCCAACGCCACGACCTCAAATCAAAAAATGAGCAATAACACAGAACCTGGAATAAAACACAACATCCCCTACCAAACCTGTCATCGCCTCCTTCTGCCCACCCCGACCACCAGATGGTCAATAACTCCGGCCATGGACTCGCCTTCGACCAACTTACCACCTCTCGAGGTCTCGTGCAACTCGATGCACAGTAGAAGGCACGGCGTTCAAAAATTCAAACACCATACAAACTAGGGTTGCAAACAACAACTCACTGCCACCATCGCCATCGTGCTCAGTTCAACCACCAAGCATTTTTCCCCACACCCTGGTAAGCTCCTCCAGCTCCTCACCCAACCCGACCTCCTCCAGTCGCATAGAACACCATAAATCACCCAAAAACCCACCCTTGAACAAAGGCAAACTGCATCTAAAACACTTGATTAGAAAACATGATATTAAATTTAAAAATCATATTATGGTATGTGTATCTGATTCATAACCTTGAATTCATGAATTAATTTCATTGAGGTTTAACTTAATTAAGTTTCTACTGCAGTTTGATATTTTCCTGTAACTAACACTACTGTTTTTCCTTAAGAAATATTTAAGTTCAAGTTTCTATTTTACCAGCATCTTATGTCAAGCTCATGTCTTGTCTAAGTTTGAATTAAGAACAAGAAGATGAAATTTTGTTGAGGATTTTTAAACCTGGAACTAAAGCAGACAGAACCCAGAGATACTTAATACAGTACTCATATATACACAGAGCAATTGCAACTGAATTTCAGAGAAAAGTTGCAACAGAACAAAAATCTATTTAAAACCATTAAAATTTGATGTTTCTACCCTTTAAAACAGAGGTGGTTACAGGATGTCAAACACACATACATGCAGTAACATGTAAACACAGGAATTCATTAAGATATATGCTCATATCAGATCAAAATTAAGCAACTTATATATGCTTAAGTATTTTAAAATTTAAGTTACTCACCTGTATTTCAGAAATAAGCAGAGCCTCTTTTTATTTTGAAAAGCTTTGAAATTTTAAAACTGAGAATGGCCTTGCTTATGATCCTCAAATCTTCTTGTTTATTCATCTTGCTTGATTATTATTGAATAATGGATTCAGTTTATTTTTGAGTTTGCATAGAAATGAGTAGGCTTGCAATAAAATCTTCCTCTGGTTTGATATGCTTGCTTATATTTTTGATGAATGAAAGTGAACTAGAGGATACAAATATATATATATATATATATATATATATAAGAAAAGATTACAGGGGAAGGTGCTATCTAGACTTGCAACTGCTGGTGCACTGTTTAATCTTGTTTTATCAGGCAGAATTTTTCAAAATGGAGGCTGAAAGGATTTGAACAAATTTCGAATGGACATAAGGTTGTGCTAAGTAAATGTAAGCATTAATTGTTAATGTACTCTTGTTTCCTACTTAGACAATTTAATCATTTCTTATGTAGATATTTTATTTACTTTGATTCCCCTTACTTTGCATTTTTATCTATATGCTATATGCCTATTTTACTTACCTGGCAGCTTCATTTGATTTTATTTTGTTATTTCTGCCTACAACACTTTACATACAAATCCTACTTGCTTTACATAACCAAGCTTCCCATACAAGATTCTTTTTTTATTTTATTCAAGCCTGATTTTTAATTTATACATTATGTGAGCATATATACTTTTGTCTTGCATTTCTTTAAAGGTTGACTACATTTCCTTATTTGTTTATAGATTTGTTTCCTTGCTTACAGCTTAAGTACACATCTTTGTTGCATCTCAATCTCCTTTTTTTTGTCTGGTTGTACAAGGTTTTTTGTTTTATTATTTTACTTTGTTTATTTCTTACCTTGTGTATTTTCTTCATAGCTACAATCATATGTGTACAAGCCTGATTATGTTACTCTTATACTAAATAGGCATTTGTGCTTTATACATATATATACTTGCCTGCCTAGCTTGCTTTTATTACCTATGTACATATACACTTCTTTCTTTTACACTTGTTCTTACTTTTATATTTATTTTACTTATAGGTTACTTTATTTTAAAACTTAAATAATTAAATACTTATGTTAAGATTTATAAAGTATTATTTCATTTTATCATTTTTGAAAGACTTAATGTTACTTTTACAAATCATAGCTTCTTTCAAAAAAATATACATATATTAGAATAACAACTTCTATATATACAGTAAAACCCATTTTCAAAGATATTACAATATTTATATAGTTTAAATATAACTTATTATTAAATTATAATATTTTATAAAAGAACTATTCTCTATAATATAAGTCACTTATTTTATCAAGCTATAAAACAAAACAAAACTTTTTATTTAAATTTAAACTCTAGGCTAAATTTATTTCTAAACAAATTAAATTTGTCTTGAGTATTTTTAAGATCATATTATTATTTATTCAATATTAAATAAAAATCAAATTCCTAATTTTCCAAAAATATTAGAGTTAGAAATCATGTCTGTAACATCCCGGAGATTTTCGACTTTCGAAAATTCAACATCGATACTCACTTTATTGACTGCGGAGAAATCGAAGGCCGGAAACCCGAAATGTTATGGTTTAAGAAAAGAAAAGAGGTAGAAGAAGAGAGAGAAAGATAGAAAATAGAGAGAAAAGAAAATAGAACTGAAAGAAATAACAGAACAACATCAGAATCTCACAATTCGTAGCGGAACAACATATAATAAATAAATGAATAATCTTTAAACAAAGAACTATATCAATTATTACATTACATCACATCATATCATCAGAGTGTACAACATCATAACAATCAACAACATCAAACAGCGGAAAGGAAATACTATACATAATAATACGCCATGCCATCCATCTTGCCTCCAGCAACTCCAGAATATCCAGAATATCCTGATAAACCTTAACTCTTGACTGCCCGTGTGGAAATTGGTGGGCACCCAGAGTTTAGGAAGGAAAACAATAAACTCCGAGTCAGTCATGTGACTGGTGTGATAACTCAAAACAGTTTATTTATCTTTAAAAATAAATATAGAGGAATATTTTTAAAATCAATTCGCAATGCTTTTAAGAATGAGACTACCATAAGGCCTCCCGCACACACACACAATGCAAACGCAGAATCGGAGGAGATTTCTCCTTATGATAGTCAAAGATGCTTGATACGCATTTAAAAGAACATTTGATATTATTGCTAGTGCGTAGTGTAGAGAAAAATTCATTTCGAAAGTAGAATATAAATCTTAGCCGACATAGACATTTCGAACTATGCCTACTATAGCTACCATGTTCAATAGCGGGTTACCGCCATATTCCATGACAGGTTATACAACTAAAACCGTACAAGGCTCGTATTTGAAGAATGGATTTTGCAACAAATGGTCAGGCCAAGGAACTTCCTATTGCCACATGGAAACGCCTCTGGAAGGACGCCCCGAGAACCAAACTGTTCTCTGCTAAACAAAGCCGGGAATCCCTTTTCCCAAGAGATATTACAAACCCTCAGATATACCACCCCCGGTCCTTTGGAACCTTTAATCGAGAGCTCTCTAACCAACATCACACCATAATAATAAGTGTTTCAACATGAGTAAGTATCTGGTCTCCATACCATGATACTACCCTTTTCCAGAAGGAATGGTCATACCCGAGGGAAGCGATCCCTGAAAACCTTGCCGCACAATTCCTGTTTCGACCATTACCGGTTTGTGAGGCTCGACGAAGTCACGTCCACAAAAACATACTTTATACAAAAGCCATGCTTTGGGTCAAAAAATGATCATAGAAATGATCACCAAGATAGACGATCAAACAAATGATCCTATCACAAATAATCAACACAATGATCATTTCACAGCAACACTCAGCATGTCACATTACCAAATTGGGAATATATCGCTGATAACCTTCAACTACATAACCTCTAGGGTGTTAAGCTAAAAGAATAAATTCTCCGCCACCAACAGAAATATATTTGAAAGAAACCGGCTTTACATCTCAATTTGTAATGTCAGACATACAATCCATACAAGTTTGTTCCGGGCTCGAACAGAACCGAAGGCACTTACAAAGAAGTCCTTGCAATCCGGATATCCACAATCCTGATCGGATTCCCCATCACATATGGAGAACTCTATACCGGAGCAACTCGGTGCAGAGTCAATCGATAGGTCATCCTATCGCTCTCGCAAGTACCCGGTCTTCAACACCGGTCTTCAAATGCAATTCATAACGACGTATCACATATTCGGAATGGGTTATACGACCCCATGGTCATTTCCCGGTTAACCCGAATAGTGAGCGCTTATTCAAAAATAAGTGTGGCATTCAAATTCAAACAAATCACATCAATTACCCATTCAAAGGGAAATATTGATAGTCGGTTATTGAACTATCAATGGATATGCACACATCACCAGTTTCCAAATAATTTTCCAAAATATCTTTACAAGATATATTATTTTCAATACTTCAAAAATAAATCAATATTTATTTTTAAACAAGTTCCCCTTTCTTTTATAAATTCCATAGTGAATTTATATTTCACAATATCTACTGATATATGATTTTCAATAGGTTTCAATATTCCTTTTCAATTTATCTTCAAAAAGATAAATTCTCAAAATATTCACTTTATATTGGAAAACATTTCCATACTTATTTAATAAGTAATTCACGAACCTATTTATTTTCAACACTTGGAAAATATTCAATATACTTAAATCGAGATTAAGTATATATTTCATTCTTTAAGGAAATCATTCTCTTAAACATATTTATTTGGGCCAAAACGAATGTTACGTAAAACATCGTTACGACAACCCAAAATCACTAGTATAGGGATTCGAAATTAAAATAGATATATAAATCCCAATACTATACAAAACATTTCCTTTCGGAAATCATTTACTATAACAACAGTGTTATAGTCCACCATTTCCTTTTATTTCTCGAAAACGTCTATTTCAACAATAAATGTTGAAATCTATGGTTTCGAATCTCAACACATTTTAAAACATCGTTAGATTGTTTTAATTCTATTTAAAACATCAAATCTAAACATTTTCTTTAACATATTATTCACTATTCAAAAATGTGAATATACTACGTTAACCAATTTCATCATTTCTATACATTTCATTTTAAAGGATTATTCACAGTCAAAAATGTGAATATAACTCCATTAATAGGTTTCAACAATTTACTTATCAAAATAAGTCGTTTACGAATTTATAAAACAATGTTTATAAATTCCTTTATTAACCTATATTCAATTTATAACTCAATTATAAAACAAAAATTCACATTATAAGTTAAATGCTTATAAAACGATTATTTTACAAAATCGTTCTTTTAAACTTCATAATTATAAATCTTATAACTTATAAGATTCAATTATTTATTCAAAACCATTCTTTTAATAACTTTATAAATTTTATAAACCTACTGCTTATAAAATTCCATTTATAACTTCACCGTTTATAATTCTATGAATTTCATTCATTTATGAAATTCATTCACAATTCATTCTAACACTTATAAAAACTCGTTTTATAAGTTAAATATTTTCATTTATAAATTATCAATTTATAAATCTTTTTATATAAATCAATTTATATTGTTCTTTTAAAACATCTTTAATCTCCTTTATAATTTCACCATTTTCTTTCATAAAATAATTAAATTTTATAAATCCTATATTTTCAACTTTACATAATAAATTCAAAAATCTCGATTAAACTATTTTATAAAATCATTAACCCCATATTTTCAAAAATCAACTTTTAACTATTTTTCTCAAAAATCATAATCTTTATAACATAAAAAAAAAATTATAACGTTTATTTATTTAAAATAAATCAATTCCAAAAATATTTTATAAACGTATACTTTCAAAAATCACATTGAAATCCTTTTAAAATTCCAAAATTTGGTCCAATGATGCTACATACCAAATAGCCAATCACGACAACAATGATATCATATATCGATATGATAATCCATCAAATATCTGAAATCAAATAAATACTGTTGAGGAATCCAGTTGGATCCCTCCAACCTGTTTTTCTGCATCCACAAACATTAGCACAATACCAATTCCGTTCTAGTACGAAATTATCGCGGTATATGTGATTTAAAATATTATCCGCTTAATAGATGGCGCAATAGGGTCTCATCCGCTAAAAAAATGCGGGAAATCAACAACTGCAATATATACATATGCCAATATATATATATTGCTATTATATATAATACCAATTTCACTGTTTATGAAATATTCGCGGTATATGTTTTTAATAAATAACATCCGCTTACTAACGGCGCATAATGTCTATTTTAACAATCAATAGATAATAATCATCATTCAAACATGCATTCAAAATTTTAAATCTAACTATTTAAAATAAAATTGAAACTGATTCGATTGAGTGAGAAGTTCTCACTTTGATTTTAATTTCGTTTTAGCGATTTATTTCGAATAAAATTAAACGGACGTTTAATTTTACACGAAATTTTCACTAACTCCAAACGACTCCAATCCAATTCCATCGCGTAGTGCTCGTCCATACGATTCCAACGCTTCTTGTTTCTCGCGTTTTCGACATCGTATGAAAAAGATATGCATTTATGAAGTTTACTTGAATTTTATATAAAATTTACAACTAAAATTTTAATTTCTTAAACCTATTCAATCCTAGCCCTTAGATCCAACCCCTGTATATCTCGGCCGTGCGCACCCCTGTCCCCCCCTCTTCCTCTCTTCGTTCAACTACAGGCAAAAACATACGCACACAACCCATTTTGCTCAAATTTAGGTTTGATTTTTGCAACCACCTCGATGCATGAAAACACGATCAGGAAGCATCAACACGTGCGCCTCTCCCAGAGCCACCCACGGCCAAGCTGCGGCCCCACTCGGTCGCGCCTATGCATCGAAAAACGTGCGCGACCGTGCTCCCTTCCAACTCGATTTCCCATCAATCCGCTTCGTTAAATACGATCTCCATCGTTGATATGATAGATCTCAGTGCCCTCTACCTTTTGCTAGTTGGAAGATTGTTGAATTAATGCTTGGATTTGAAGAAATTTGGAGGAGAACGAATTGAATTTTCGGCCGTTCATAGATGTGGGTGGCGGCTCTGAACAAATTAGGGTTTTATTTTTATTTTTTTGTGAAGGGTTGGGCTATTTATAGAGAATTTTTCAATCACTATTCATCCGGGAATTCCGAACTCCGATTTACGCGCCGAAACTGACGTTCCTAGGGTTTATCCCGTGTTCCGGACACAATGGAATAGGTTTTGGAAGCTAATTCGGACATCTGTGCGAGTTATGGCAATAAACGTTCAATTTAAATTAAACAGATTTAAACGATTTTCTAGGCGTTTTAATTTGTACCGGACAAACGGTAAATCCAATTGACACGAAATTTGAAACCTTACAATAATATCACATTACGGATCCGATGAAACTGGTTTCGTCGAAATCCAAGACTTTTTGAAAAATGGCTTTTTTTTAACTCGCCAACTTAATATTAAAAATAATTCAATGCGTTTCGAGCTGCCACGATCAAACGATAACTCCGATTGACACGAAAATTGAAATCCGGTAATAACTAACTATTATGGATCCAACGGAACTGGTCTCGTTCAATTCTGAGACTGTTCAAAAATTGACTATTTTCGCTAGTCGATTAAATATTAAAATATTCAATTTTCACAAATTAACTTTTAATTCGATTTTAAAAGTTCTAAAATATCTTTCTAACTCCAACATGATAAAATAAAATTTTACAAATCATTTTCAATCATATTTAACTCAATTTTCAATTATTTCCATAATTTAACATATTAAATTATTGATTTAATTATTCAATTAAATCCAATTATTCGAAATAAAATTTATTCGACTTATAAATTCACTTATTAATATTTAAAATTAATTAAATATTCAAATTTTAATTACTAAAAATCCTGGGTCGTTACAATGTCATTATTTTATTAAACTTAAAACAAAGATTACCTATTTACAATATATATAGATATATATATTATAAATAGAAAACAATTTAATCGGCTTTTAAAAGATAAATTATTAGTTAATTGTTTATTTAAAAGAAGATTATCAAATCAATTTAATTTTTAATGTCGATTATTGAATTGATATCGCCCCAAGTTTCCGGATGTCACATGTAGCCTCTTGGACAACATTTTGATCTTTGAATTAAGAAGGAGATGATTCCAAAACAGCAAGAAAGTAGCAGTGAATAAATACAATGAATTTTGAATTGATTCTATACAATAGAGAATAGAGTTTTTCTAATGTAGTTTTCAAGAAAGTAAGAGGAGGGAAGAAATTAAGTTAATAACTGTCAAAAAATTTGTCTGAAATCCCTTTTATATAGTGAATAAATAGACATGTCCATTCGTGAAGAGTTGCGATGGATAGACACTTCATTTCAAAATTTGGAAAACAATTTGGTGGCATGTATGTCGACGCATCATTTGGGCATATGTCAACATATGCATGTTGAATTTGAAAACTTGTTTCTTTTTTAAAATATTTTGAAAATTCCATACTTTGTAAAATGATTTGAATATAATTTATAAACATTTCAAACTTTGAAAAACATTTATAAAATATTTTGAAATATATTTTGAAAATTTATTTTGCTTTAAAAATATAAAAGATATAAAAATAATTGATAGAGATCAAAGACTGCTACTAGGGACTTTAATAATATTCTATGGCTTTATACATTATATTATAGTCTTGAGATCTTCATATCTTGGTCTTTATACTCATGAGTCTTCATGCCCATCTTTTGAGTCTTTTCTATTGTATAGTCTTCGATTCAAAACTTGTGTAATATCTTGCACTATATACTATATAACTTGGCAAAATATTAGTATCCGTATTTTGTACCGTACAGTCTTTTACATGAATGCATAACGTTGTTATCAAGGTTGTTATCATCAAAACAAAAAACTGAGGTATTAACAATCTCCCTCATTTTGATGATGACAACAATTAAAATTCTTGTATATAAAATATGATATAATTCCCTTTGAGTTAGATAACTTACCTTGAATATATAGATTTGTATATTTTATATTTTTATCCTTGTTGTCATCAATAAAAATGGGAGAAAGATAAAACTCCCCCAAAATCAAATACTTAGAAACTATGGAGTTGAAATCAATAACTAAGTACAAAAATAATTGAAGCATACTGAACATGATGTAATATGATATTTAAGCATGATAATTATATGATGATATAATAAGATAATGTAAACTATTTTTATTAATTTAAATTTAATCTACTCATTTCATATTATCAATTTAAGCATCCAATTAAATAAAATCAAACAAATCCAAAAACCAATACAACCAAATAAATTCAAATCTCAAAAGCAAGAAAAAAATTTCATTACTAATGATAGAAAAGTACATAGATTTAAATGAAATACATAAAAATAACATGAATTTAAACTAAAAGCACCCATTACTAAGGAATACAAAACTAGATATCATAAGAAAATATTAGATAGGCTTAGAAAGATGTAGATGATGACGATGAATTTCTTTCAAGCTTGCGAATGGACTTCCTAAAGTATTTGTCTACTTTGTTAAAAAGGGAAGTGAACTTTTTACCAACGAAACATTTAAGCTTCTCTTGGTTTTTAAAAAGCTTCTCTTGGTTTGTTAGAATCTCTTTGTTAGAGGGATGAGATGGCTTATCGAAACTTTCTAAAGAAGCATCCACTTGTTCCTTCTCCTCTTATACATCCACATCATCACCTTCTTCCTCTTCTTCAATTGAATTTCATGCTCTTCTTCATATGCTAATATTTCTTCTTTTTCGGCAAGAGTCTCATATGGTCTAAAATAAGATGGAATGTGCATGAGAGAAAGTTTTCCTTATCGAAAACTTTTCAAGGTAGAGTTTGCTCTTCTTTTATATCAACATTAAAATATATGAAAATTCTAATAAGATATACACTATAGTAGAATATTTTCTTATGTCTAGAAATGTTCTTTTGAATAAAGTCATCTAAGATGACTTGTGCCCAATTGATGCAATAGTTTCCATAAATGGAAAAAGGAGGTTTAAAAACATTTTGAGTAGGGTTATTGTAATTATCCATCCTCAAAGTGATACTTTGTTGTAAAATGCCATAGTCTCAATTTTGGTCAAAGATTCCTGTGCTTAAAATCAAATAAAATCACTTTTGAAAATGTCATAAAAACTTTACGATTTTTTTCATTAATTTGAAAAGAGGAGAAGTCAATTCCACTAGATTTGCAACCAAGTATATGGCCCAAAAGTTCATAATTTAAAACAATTTGACTACCACCACATAGAATGGAACGTAATATAGTGACAGAATTCGAACATCACCGCAATGTATGAAACGTGTTATAGTTATGGAAAAAGGGAACCCTTGTGTTGTGTGGAATGCGCTACTATGATGTCGTATAGTTTTTGAGTGGCACTATGTGTTGAGCTATAGAATTATGCGTGAATATTCAATAATCCATTAGTTTCATCTCTACTAGCTCCCTTATGACATATTACTTAGAGAGGCATATGGATTGATGATTTTTTATTATTTACTTGGACTTTGTTCTTAAAACACAAAAGTGATAATTTTGAAATGTTTATATTTTTTGCAAAATGAATTCAAATCTCAAAAACAATTAAAAACAAAGAATATTCAAAATGATCATGGGGCCAAAAATAAAAAAAATGAACTTTTTGACAAATTTTGTAATGGAACCCTATAGGAATGCACCAAAATATTATTACGTAGAAGTGGCTAAATATTTCTGTATGTCATATTATGTTCCTTGTCGTGATTTTATAAGACATTTGACTATAAATACCCCATGAATTATTCGCTGGAAAGAAACCAAAAGCATCATATTTTCGAGTATTTGGAGCAAAATATCTTATTTCAAACACTAAAGATCAAATAATAAAATTCGATCCAAAAGCCGGTGAAAGTATCTTTGTTGGCTACTAAAGCTTCCCATGTATCTTTTGATGAAAATCTAAAATTCAATGATGATGATATTGAGAATCCTAGAATAAATCAACTAATAGTCTTGGAGAAAAATGCTTCGTAAGTAAATAATATTGCCGAAATAATAATAGTAATCAAGAATGAGCCTAGTATAATATTTTTAAATAACCACCCTAAATATTAAGAGATCGTCCATTAGACAATGTTTTAGGTGATGCAAACAATAAATTAAAAACTAGAAATCAGTTAAATCAATTAGGACTCAAATGCTTTTATATCTATATAGAATTTGAAAATTATAAAGTAACTTCAAAGGATGATTGCTTGATTCAGCAATGTGAGAAGAACATAACTAATTCGAAAGAAACAATGTTTGGAATTAGTCCCTAGACCTATAGACTAGTCATTTATTAATACAAAATCGAGTTTCGATTTCTCCTATGTCCTCTAGTGATTCGTGCAATTCCTTCTCAAAATCAAGTTTCGATTTCTCCTATGGCCTCCTAGCATCAATCTCCACCTGCCTAGCATCTTCACTCCAACTCCAACGCCTCTGACGAAATCATGATCCGCTCGATCTCGTGCACGATCATGAGAATGTCGTAATCACCAAACATGACCGATCAACATCAAATCTTGCGCCTAGATGCGAATCTCCACCAAGGATTCAAATACGAACTCAAAAATTCGAATCGAGCATGGCATACTCTAATTTTCCAAACCTTAGTTTTCAAAACTGCCGTGAGAACTCACTGTCGAGCAACAACAAACCCATCTAAAACATGTTCGAATGCCAACCAAAATAGACCATCACCTAGCTCTCGTCAAAACATGATTTTTAAAAATCGTATAGGAATTTTTCGTTGTGCATTCCATCGATATGAATTTTTAAGTGTAAATATTTTTTTACCTTATCTTTTCAAACGTTAACTGGTTATTAAAAAAAATAGTGTAACAACCCGCATATTTATCGATTTTTATATTTAAATATTTTATTTAAATATTTTGTCGATACTCGAAATTTAGTCCGAAAAGCTACTTTTTGCATACGGTCGAATTAGGACTCGGGACCACTCCCATTGAGTTTAAAATGCCGTTAGCGACCTTTTTGAGTATAAGCTTTGATATGTTTGGAGAAAGTTGATTTTTGCTACCTTTTCACTTTGGGTTTGGGTTTGGGCTCAGCCCTATGTTTAACTTATACTCAAATCTGAGCCACTCCTCCCCATTCACCCTCACTTTCTCCTCTTTTCAGTTTTAAAGCATCAATGGTGGAAGAGAATGGGAAATAGAAATCAAAACCCTAGTTTCCATTTGCAAATCAATTTCTAGCTCCAAACTCTAGAAGAACCCATTGGTAAGCTTCTCTTCTTCTTCTCCAACTCTTTCTCTCTTTGATTTCAGAAAATTCCTAAACCTAATTTGGGAAATGTTTCTCTTTTTAGCTTAGAATCAAGCTTCTTGAGTTGGATTTGAAGAGTGGTTGATTCTCCTTTGCTTTCAAGCTTCTTTTTCAATTGCTTGGGTTCAAAGGTGAGATTTTTATCTCACATCTATGCTTATATTTATCTTCGATTGTTAGGTATGAATTCCTAACACTTATTCATGTGCAATTGCTTTTGGTTTGGATTGAATTGGTGAATATTCCAATTTTTAGTGTTTTGGGTTCAAATCTTTAAAAATCCTAAACTTTGATGTTTAAATGTGTTTTGGTTATGCATCGAAGAGCTTATAGGGCCGGGTAGTCGATTGGCACAAACCCTTAGCACCGTTGCTCGAGAGAATGCAAATTGGTCGAGGTTGGACCTCATTTGGATGGGCTGGGAAGGGACAGGAAACAGGTCCGGCCGACCGAGCCCTGCTGCCGGCCGACCGACTTGCTTCCAAGTGCATAAGCACTTTCTGTTTTAGGGTCCGGTCGACCGATTACAGGGTTCAGCTGACCGACCTGCTACTCCGAGAGCTTCTGTTTTTTTGGTCCGGTCGACCGAGCCCTGTAGCCGGCCGACCGACCTGGTGCAATTTTGCCTATTTCGCCTAGTTGCCTGAATTTCCAACTTTAATCGATTCGTGTTGTTTCCTATTTGTTGTTATCATTTATTATGACTTTGATGACTCCTTTTTAGGGATTTTTGAATATCCATTTCGGTGGATTCTTTATCGGTTTCGTTGGATTTTTTTTATTCACATCTTCGTATGTGAATTTTAATGATTGATTGTTCCAACAATCTTCTTTGTGATTTGTCACTTTAAAAATATAAAGGTTTCTATACTAGTAGTAAATATCAAAACTCTTTCTTCAAATGATTTCAACACTATTTTAGTACAAAGCTCGTTTTCTCAAACCGATTTCCAATCTATTAGTATATACAAACCTTTACCTCACTCGTATGAGAAATCTAATTAAACGACTTAGTAAAACGAGTGGTATGAAACGCTTGCGTTTACTTCATCGGTTAATTCTTGGACTTGCTCGATTCAATCCCTTGTGACAATTTTATAGTGGAGATCTACAAATTGTTCGTAAATATTTAAGTTAAGCAAGTGGTTATGGGACATGAAGCTAAACTCATATATTTACTAGCTTAGTGTAATTGACACTTCTCGTTGATCATGACGATCATCTTTGTGATTTAGACTAGCAATGTGCGATGTCTCTTTGTCTGCGAGGGAGACTAAACCCCGTTTTGTGGAGTTTCGACTCAAATTGGTGGGGTAGCAACCCATGGTCTTCGGGCCGTTTGTCGAGCTTCGGCTCAATTTGTGATGGTTAGCAACCATGGAATTAGCATTCCGTTTGTGATACACGTGTTGGTGAGCTTTATGCTCCCGTTTGTGATAGGCCTTTTTCCCCCCTTTTTGTGATTTCTGGATTTCTTGAGATGATTTCTAGAATTTGTGTTTCACCAATTTTCGTGATTTCCATTGATAAGTTTTATCAATATTTGTGCATTGGTGAATTTGTGTGTCCTTGACTTTTGTGATTGACATTGATATAATCGTCAATATTTATGGTTCGTGAAGAAATAAAGAGTATGACATTTCCTTTGATTCTTGTGTAGATTTGGTGATATTGATTAATCTCTTGTTGATTTTCAAATTACTTATATATATATCACAGCTTGGCATTGGGATTATTATGTGTTTAGTCATATCTCTTATTCTATATCGTTTCATCTGATATTTATAGTTAGACTGATCCGTTTATTATTTTCTTCTTAAATAATACTCGGGTCAGACCAAGATGTTATAGGTGCTTCTGCTTAACTTTGCATCCGGGATTACCTCCTTGACTTTTGGTTAACTACTTAATAGTTTTTGTTGTATACATTTGAGATATAGACTCCATAATGTATACTTATTCTTTTGTGTAGTTCGTGTAACTATTCTTTTGTGATATTGTGGATCTTTTTAGACCACTACTCTGATGTACACTTCCTAGTGTAATATTCATATCTATTTCCGCCTTTGTGATATGAATTGTCTGTGAATGATTTATGTTATGTTTATTTCTATATTTGTTTCTGAAGATATTATAGCCACTGTGTAGTAGCTTTGAGTTTGTGTCGGTATGTCGGATTTCTCTCTTGATAAAGAAATGCATGTTATACTATCTGACATATCGATGCTCGCGCAAAGCAATTACATGGATGGTCGCTTCTCAACAGCCTTATTCTCCGTGCTAGTTGACAGCATTCACCGTAATGTTCTTGGCTAGCGTGGGTATAGAGGTGGGGCATCACAGCTTGGTATCAGAGCCAAACTTCGGAACAATATGGAATATTATAACAAGGATCATCGTCCTAAGTCCATCTTAGGAGTCGTGCTTTAGGATTTAATTCGAGTCTTCGTACCGATTCATCCTATTTTCCCTATGATTCCTTGTTTATCTATCAAGATTACTTGATATTCAATTTGGTGAATAACCTTTTTCTTCTTCTTTATTTCTTTCTAAAAGAAGAGAAATGGTTAGACCTGGCCATCCCAGTGCCGGTCAATCTAGTGCTACTCCCCAGGATGGAGTTTTTATGACTGCTCAACAGCTTCTTGATTTAGTGACAAATGCTCAAGCAGCTGGAGCTAACCCGGAACCTACTCACCCAAAGTCAGGATTTGCACGCTTGTGCAGCGATTACACTAATTTGGGTGTGGAGCCATTCAAAGGTTCCGAAACTATTATTGAAGTACAGGCTTGGCTAAGGTCATGCGATCGAATCTTTTCTCACATGAATCTTATTGACCTTCACCGAGTTCAGGTGGCCTCTAGTATGCTCCGAGAAAGAGCATTGGACTGGTACGAGCTTCTTATTTCTGAGATTAATGAAGCGGATCTATCCTGGGAGCAATTCCGGGAACGCTTCGAGTTGAAATTTGTGCCAGAAGCTGAGAAAGTGACATTGGCTCGACGATTTATAGACCTTGTTCAAGGTGAGTCATCTGTGACTGATTATGTCGCCTCCTTCGAGTCGCTTTCCAAATATGGGGTTGAATACATCAACACACCTTTAAAGAAGAACCAGAGGTTCGTCTATGGCTTGAACAAAAATCTCAACAAGCCATTACTTCTAAAATTAGAAGTTTCTTTCGACCAACTCATTGATATCGCTCTACGTCTTGAAGAGGCGGATAGGGAGAATGATGTTGAAGTGGTGGGTTCCAAACCAAACTTCAACAACAAGAAAAGGCCAAACAAATTCAAAGGCCCTTATCCTAATAATAAAGGGAAGCAAGCAACCTCTGTGGCAAAGACTTCTTCCTTTGGTCATGGAGAATGCTATAATTGTGGTTCGAAGGATCATTATGCGAACAAGTGCCCAAAGTCTCTCTCTTGTCGCTACTGCAAGGTTCCTGTCATGTTATATCTTCATGCCCCAAGCTTCAGGGCAAGAAGGAGGGAAAGTTAAATGTTGCTCAAGCCCCTGGCAACACATCTCGTGGTCAAGGTATGCCTCATTCTATCCTTGATGGCATTATTATGTTTCCTGATCAACCCATTCAAGTTCTTTTTGATACGGGTGCATCACACTCTTTTATATCAAAGGAACTTGTTGATGCTTTTTCTTTGGATGTTTTGTGTTTAATGACTTCTTTGAGAATTGCGAATCCGGTTGGTGGATCCGCAACAATCAGTTTATTGTGTAAAGATGTCGAGATTATTTTGTGTGATTTTCCTTTCCTAGCCGATTTGCATGTCATGCGTTATTTAGGCTTTGGAATGATTTTGGGAATGGATTGGCTTAACCGTTATGAAGCTCATATCCTATATCCTGAGCGGACTATTCATCTTCGACATCCTTAATCTGTTAATCAGGTTTCTGTTATTCTTAAAGATTCGGATTCTACTTTGGTTGCATGTTTATATTCTTTAAACCCTCGTGATGACGATGATGATGATGAGGGTGATATTATTTCTCTTATTCACGTCGTTCGTGAATTTTCCGACATATTAGAGCCCGTTTTAGGATTACCACCCAAGCGAGCAATTGAGTTCAGAATTAATCTCATTCCTGGAGCTCAACCTATCACTCGCCCTCCTTATCGTATGTCCAATAAAGAAAACGAGGAGATGCGTAAACAATTATCCGAATTGGAGACGAAGCAATTTATTCGCTCTAGTTCCTCGCCTTGGGGAGCTTCAACTATTTTTGTGAAGAAATCCGATGGAACTCTTAGGCTTTGCGTTGACTACCGCAAGCTTAATGATCTTACTATCAAAAATAAATATCCTTTACCTCGGATTGATGATCTATTCGATCAACTTAGTGGTGCTAGAGTCTTTTCACAATTAGACTTAGCTACTGGGTTTCATCAGCTTCGTATTGCAGAGGATAACATTCCTTTGACATCGTTCCCTACTCGTTACGGATCTTATGAATGGCTTGTTATGCCATTTGGTCTAACGAATGCTCCGGCTTATTTCGTTGACCTTATGAATCGAGTTTTCAAAGATTTTCTCGACCGGTTTGTTCTCATCTTTATTGATGATATTCTTGTGTATTCTAAACCGAGGAGAAGCATGAAAAGCATCTTCGGATTGTATTGGAAACTCTTAGGAGTAATCAATTAAAGGCAAAGTTTTCTAAATGCCACTTTTGGCAATCTCGTGTGAAGTTTCTCGGTCATATTATTTCCGAATCCGGAATTTCCATGGATCCTTCAAAGATTGAAGCGATTCAAGAGTGGAAGAGACCGGAGAATGTGATAGAGATTCGTAGTTTTCTCGGATTGGCGGGTTATTACCGTCAGTTCATTAAAGACTTTTCTAAAATTGTCGTCCCTCTTACTGGCTTAACAAAGAAAGGTGTTAAATACATTTGGTCGGACAAATGTGAAGCTTCTTTTCATAAATTAAAAGAACTTCTTTCTAATGCTGCTATTCTTGTTATTCCCAAGGGGAATCAAGATTTCGTTGTTTATACCGATGCTAGTCGCGTTGGTTTGGGTGCCGTTCTTATGCAAAGAGAACATGTTATTGCTTATGCTTCTAGGCAATTGAAGCCTACTGAGACAAGATATGCCACTCATGATTTAGAGCTCGCGGCTATTGTTTTTGCTCTTCGGATTTGGCGTCATTATCTTTTAGGAGAGAAATTTGTTCTTTATACCGATCATAAATCCTTGAAATATTTATTCTCTCAAAAGGAACTTAATTTGCGTCAAAAGCATTGGCTTGAATTTCTTGCACTATATGATCTTGATATTCTTTATACTCCCGGTAAGGGTAATCGTGTCGCCGATGCTCTTAGCCGTAAACAACAAGCGGTTGTTTCTATGATGATATCCGAATGGAACGATCTCGAGATTTTATCCACTTGCGAAATTCGACACCGTGTTTTCGATTTATGTTCATCTCTTATTTTATGTAGCCTTGAGGCTCATCCTTCTCTTTTAGACCGCATTCTTGAAGCTCAAAGGCTAGATCCCGAATTGGCTCTTCTTGGCCAAAATATTAAGGATAAAATTGATATTGAAGGTTTAAAAGACTTTGATATCGATTCTCGTGGCGGCATTCGGAAATTTGGTAGACTTATCATACCAAATATTAGTGATCTTCCTTAAGATATTTTAGAAGATTCTCATCGTTCTAAATTTACCATTCATCCCGGTAGTAGTAAAATGTACGTGGATATGAAGCGACTTTATTATTGGAAGGGAATGAAACTTGACATTGCTAACTTCGTTAAGCGTTGCATGACTTGCCAACTCGTTAAGGCCGAGCATCAAAGGCCCGGTGGATTATTGCAACCTTTAGAAATTCCAATTTGGAAGTGGGATCAAATTTCCATGGATTTTATTGACGGCCTTCCCCGTTCTCGTTCGGGTCATGATAGTTTATGGGTGATCGTTGATAGGCTTACTAAATTCGCCCATTTTATTCCCGTTCGATCTAACCGAACCGTTCCTCTTTTGGCCAAACTCTTTATCAAAGAGATTGTCAAATTACATGGAGTTCCTACTTCTATTATTAGCGACCGTGATCCATTGTTTACTAGTGGATTTTGGAAGAGTGTTCAAAAAGCTTTAGGAACGAAGCTTAATTTTAGCACCGCTTATCATCCCCAGTCTGATGGACAAACTGAGCGTGTGAATCAAACTCTTGAAGATCTTCTTCGTTCTTGTGTGCTTGATTTTGGTGGAAGTTGGGAAGATCATATTTCACTTGTTCAATTTTCCTATAATAATAGCTCCCAATATAGTATTGGTATGGCACCTTTCGAGGCGCTCTATGAAAGGCCATGCCGATCTCCTTCTTGTTGGCTTGAGGCTGGTGAGAAGCTGGTTTTAGGTCTAGATTTTATTCGTGATTCCACAGAAAAGATTGAACTTATTCGACATAGGATGAAAGAAGCCCAAAGTAGACAAAAATCCTATGCCGATAACCGAAGAAGGAAGTTAGAATTTTCTGTGGAAGATCTTGCGTTCATTCGTGTTTCACCTATGAAGGGTGTTGTACATTTCAGTCGATCGGGAAAGTTAGCGCCTCGATATATTGGGCCATTTCCTTTCACCGAACGTATTGG
Source organism: Allium cepa (assembly GCA_030765085.1). Lineage (NCBI taxonomy): Eukaryota > Viridiplantae > Streptophyta > Magnoliopsida > Asparagales > Amaryllidaceae > Allium > Allium cepa. Next base: position 892,843,722 of record CM060928.1, on the reverse strand, counting down.
TTCCGTGGCTTATCGCCTTTTATTACCGGCTCAATTTTCTGCTATCCATGACATGTTTCACGTTTCTCAACTTCGGAAGTGTCTTCGAAATTCCAATTCTATTCTTGAGCCCGGTGTTGTGGAAGAAATTGAAGTTTCGCCTAATTTAACTTATGAGCAGCATCCTATTCGAATTATTGCTTCGGAGGTCAAACGCCTTCGAAATAAAGATGTCCGTCTTGTGAAAGTTCAATGGTCTTCAAATCCTAAGGATTGTTCTTGGGAGTCTAGAGAGTTCATTGAGCGAACACATCCGGACTTACTTTCTCGCGCTCTTTGAGGTGAACTTCTTATTTCAAACTTCTTTTGTGTTAAATATGCTTTTATGGTTGTTACTATATATCTTCTGCTTAAATATTGCGAGGATGCAATTTCTTTAAGGAGGGGAGTCTGTAACAACCCGCATATTTATCGAGTTTTATATTTAAATATTTTGTCGATACTCGAAATTTAGTCCGAAAAGCTACCTTTTGCATACGGTCGAATTAGGACTCGGGACTACTCCCATTGAGTTTAAAATGCCGTTTGCGACCTTTTTGAGTATAAGCTTTGATATGTTTGGAGAAAGTTGATTTTTGCTACCTTTTCACTTTGGTTTTGGGTTTGGGCTCAGCCCTATGTTTAACTTATACTCAAATCTGAGCCACTCCTCCCCATTCACCCTCACTTTCTCCTCTTTTCAGTTTTAAAGCATCAATGGTGGAAGAGAATGGGAAATAGAAATCCAAAACCCTAGTTTCCATTTGCAAATCAATTTCTAGCTCCAAACTCTAGAAGAACCCATTGGTAAGCTTCTCTTCTTCTTCTCCAACTCTTTCTCTTTTTGATTTCAGAAAATTCCTAAACCTAATTTGGGAAATGTTTCTCTTTTTAGCTTAGAATCAAGCTTCTTGAGTTGGATTTGAAGAGTGGTTGATTCTCCTTTGCATTCAAGCTTCCTTTTCAATTTCTTGGGTTCAAAGGTGAGATTTTTATCTCACATCTATGCTTATATTTATCTTCGATTGTTAGATATGAATTCCTAACACCGTGTGCAATTGCTTTTGGTTTGGATTGAATTGGTGAATATTCCAATTTTTAGTGTTTTGGGTTCAAATCTTTAAAAATCCTAAACTTTGATGTTCAAATGTGTTTTGGTTATGCATCGAAGAGCTTATAGGGCTGGGTAGTCGATTGGCACAAACCCTTAGCGCCATTGCTCGAGAGAATGCAAATTGGTCGAGGTTGGACCTCATTTGGATGGGCTGGGAAGTTACAGGAAACAGGTTCGACCGACCGAGCCCTGCTGCCGGCCGACCGACCTGCTTCCAAGTGCATAAGCACTTTCTATTTTAGGGGCCGGTCGACCGACTACACGGTCCGGCCGACCGACCTGCTACTTCGAGAACTTCTGTTTTTTTGGTCCGGCCGACCGAGCCCTGTAGCCGGCCGACCGACCTGGTGCAATTTTGCCTATTTCGCCTAGTTGCTTGAATTTCCAACTTTAATCGATTCGTGTTGTTTCCTATTTGTTGTTATCATTTATTATGACTTTGATGACTCCTTTTTAGGGATTTTTGAATATCCATTTCGGCGGATTCTTTATCCGTTTCGTTGGATTTTTTTTTATTCACATCTTCGTATGTGAATTTTAGTAGTTGATTGTTCCTACAATCTTCTTTGTGATTTGTCACTTTAAAAATATAAAGTTTTCTATACTAGTAGTAAATATCAAAACTTTTCCTCAAATGATTTCAACACTATTTTAGTACAAAGCTCGTTTTCTCAAACCGATTTCCAATCTATTAGTATATACAAACCTTTACCTCACTCGTATGAGAAATCTAATTAAACGACTTAGTAAAACGAGTGGTATGAAATGCTTGCGTTTACTTCGTCGGTTAATTCTTGGACTTGCTCGATTGAATCCCTTGTGACAATTTTATAGTGGAGATCTACAGTTTGTTCGTAAATATTTAAGTTAAGCAAGTGGTTATGGGACATGAAGCTAAACTCATATATTTACTAGCTTAGTGTAATTGACACTTCTCGTTGATCATGACGATCATCTTTGTGATTTAGACTAGCAATGTGCGATGTCTCTTTGTCTGCGAGGGAGACTAAACCCCGTTTTGTGGAGTTTCGACTCAAATTGGTGGGGTAGCAACCCATGGTCTTCGGGCCGTTTGTGGAGCTTCGGCTCAATTTGTGATGGTTAGCAACCATGGAATTAGCGTTCCATTTGTGATACACGTGTTGGTGAGCTTTATGCTCCCGTTTGTGATAGGCCTTTTCCCCCCCTTTTGTGATTTCTGGATTTCTTGAGATGATTTCTAGAATTTGTATTTTACCAATTTTCGTGATTTCCATTGATAAGTTTTATCAATATTTGTGCATTGGTGAATTTGTGTGTCATTGACTTTTGTGATTGACATTGATATAATCGTCAATATTTATGGTTAGGTGAAGAAATAAGGAGTATGACATTTCCTTTGATTCTTGTGTAGATTTGGTGATATTGATTAATCTCTTGTTGATTTTCAAATTACTTATATATATCACAGCTTGGCATTGTGATTATTATGTGTTTAGTCATATCTCTTATTCTATATCGTTTCATCTGATATTTATAGTTAGACTGATCCGTTTATTATTTTCTTCTTAAATAATACTCGGGTCAGACCGAGATGTTACATGTGCTTCTGCTTAACTTTGCATCCGGGATTACCTCCTTGACTTTTTGGTTAACTACTTAGATTCGTAGTTTTTGTTGTATACATTTGAGATATAGACTCCATAATGTATACTTATTCTTTTGTGTAGTTCGTGTAACTATTCTTTTGTGATATTGTGGATCTTTTTAGACCACTACTCTGATGTACACTTCCTAGTGTAATACTCATATCTATTTCCGCCTTTGTGATATGAATTGTCTGTGAATGATTTATGTTATGTTTATTTCTATATTTGTTTCTGAAGATATTACAGCCACTGTGTAGTAGCTTTGAGTTTGTGTCGGTATGTCGGATTTCCCTCTTGATAAAGAAATGCATGTTATACTATCTGACATATCGATGCTCGCGCAAAGCAATTACACAGATGGTCGCTCCTCAACAGCCTTATTCTTCGTGCTAGTTGACAGCATTCACCGTAATGTTCTTGGCTAGCGTCGGTATAGAGGTGGGGCGTCACAAATAGGAGGAGGGAAACATATTAGAGGAGGGAAGCGTGTTGGAAAGGTACAGTGATTTGAGGTGATAAAAAAACAAACTGATGTAAATAGAAAGTTAAGTCGATATAAATATATATTATTTAAATTCAAATCATCTTATGCAGCTCAAAATCTCAAACTCCTACCCACGCATGCCGCTAGGCGTTCATAATGTTATACCCCTATTTCAAATGCAATAGAAATAGTTTCGGATCCAAATTCGATCGTATGGAGAGGATAGTTTCTGGACCCAATTACCATATTAAATTTACGATATAAATTTCAGAGCGTTTATATCCCATACCACCAAACAATAACTCCAAAGGTTAGAAAATTTGAAATCCGATAATAATACACTATTGCAGATCCAATGGAATTCGTTTCGTCAAATTCTGAGATTGTGCCCCGTAAGGCTATTTTTAAATGTCAATTTAAAAAATATATTTTTAAAACTGAACAAATCACTTTTAAATTCAATTTAAATTTTTTTTATTATCTTAATTATTATTAATATAAATTTTATAAACCTTTAAATTATTTTTATCAAGCTTAAAACACAAGATTCAATTATTTAACTAAATTTCAATTATTAAATACAATAATTAAATTATCTGATAAATAGTTATTTTCGAAATTCAAGCTAAAAATTAGCTTTTACATATTTGAAATAAGCTAAATATTCTAATTTCAAATAACCGGAATTCAGGATCGTTACACTTTTATAGAGATTAGTAGTCGAGAGTCTCTTCCTCTCTCCATTGGATAAAGTAGGAGTATATTGGGATTTACAAATTTATCCTCCTAGCACTAACTGGTCGATTATTATTATTTAATCGTAGGGTAGGTAGTTGAGAATTTATTATGTTGAGATATACTCATTTGGATGCATGAAGTCGAGAGTATTTATTATTGCTCTCGTGTATTCGTTGGGAATCAAGGTCATAAGGTTCACGCCACTATGGAAAGCGCATGACTAGGAGCCGCCAGATAGGCTAGTGTCCATCCTAGCGGTCTTGATTGGGAGGCCACGCCGTGCCGTGGATATGTGATTTCAATTTGATTATTTGAGGTGGATGAGGCTGAGGGATATTACATTCATTAGATCCATTGCCTAAACGTCTCTTAAGGACCAACAGTCTGTTATCAAGGGCAAGTGGAGTCGCGTCCAATGCATAACATAGTCTTGTAGAATGTTTATGACAAGCGATGGATACGAGTGTCATGATTTTGAGAGTAACTAAGGGACGGAAGAAAACATGCCACAACCATTTTCTTTTCCTAGAGAAGCACTGTGGTACGTCAGTCTTCCTTCTAAATATAGGTCTATTATTTATGAGACATTTGATGTTATCACCTCTGTAGAGATGATGACTAGTTGACGTTAGATACTGGCAACGTGCTTGTCGATTATTTGAGATAGCATAACAGGACAAGTGCTTTCTTCCCTTCTATATGAAATTAGGTACTAACTATGTGCTCGTCTTTCATTCTCTCCTATAGCCTTCTGCTAAGAAATCTACTAATGTTTTGCATATCTATATATCTCCTAGGGACTTTCAGTCGAGAGTACTTTCTCTCGTTAGAACTGTTGATCGAGATAGTTTGTAACAACCAAAATTTTCGACCCTGATAATCAACACTAATACATCCTCATGCCACAAATCCAAGTGCCAAAATGCCTGATTATTGGCGAAAAGAAAATAAAGATAACATAATCTGACACGAATGAAATAACATATATTATTTCAACAATAATCTTCAGAGTGGAAAAAATTGAATAAAAACTGAGTCTAACCTAGATTTAGCTTGGACAGTTATAAAGCCTCTGTCCTTACAAATGCTGAAAATTAAAAATAAATGCAGTAGAAGCAACAGATAATAGAATACATCTATACATAGATGAAGATTGTAACGACCCAGAATTTCTGTCATTTGAAATTCAGATGTTTAATTAATTTTAAATATCAACAAGTAAAATTTATAAGTCGAATAATTTATTTTTCGAATATTTAGATTTCATTGGATAATTAAATCGATAATTTAATATTTGAAATTACAAAAATAATTGGAAATTGGGTTTAATGTGATTAAAAATGATTTATAAAGTTATATTAAATCATATTGGAGTTAGAACAATATTTGTGAACTTTTGAAATTGAATTAAAAGTTAAATTGCAGAAATTGAATATTTTAATATTTAACCGACTAGTGAAATTAGTCATTTTTCAAACAGTCTCTGATTTCGACGAAACCAATTTCATCGGATCCGTAATGTTATATTATTGTAAGATTTCAAATTTCGTGTCAATCGGATTTACGGTTTGTCCGGAGCAAGCTAAAACGCATAGAAATTTGGTTAATCGATTTAATTTAAAATTGATCGTTTATTGCGGTAGCTCACACAGATGATCGAATTAGCCTCCGAAACCTATTCCATTATGTCCGAAACGCGGATTAAACCCTAGAAACGCCACTCACCGTGCGAGATTTGGTGTAACAGTACGGATTTTCGTTCTTCGGAAATCCGACATCGACACTCACTTTATCGACTGCCGAGAAATCGAAGGCCGAAAACACGGAATGTTATGGGTTTTAAAAAGAAAAGAAAAGAAAGAAGAGAGAAAAAGAAGAAAGAAAAAGAAAAATAGAGGGAAAAGAAGATAGACAATTTTTAGAAAACAGAGAAAGAAAACAGAGAATTTGACAAATAGAACATAGAGAAGAAGGAATAGAAAATTTTAAAATAGAACGGGACAGAAAGGAAACAACAGAACAACAACATCAGAATCTCACAATTCGCAGCGGAACAACATATAATAATAAATGAATAATCTTTAAACAAAGAACTATATCAGTTATTACATCACATTATATTACATCATATCATCAGAGTGTACAACAACATACAACAACAACAGTGCAGCGGAAAAGAAATACTATATAAACTAGTAATACGCCATGCCATCCAGCTTGCCTCCAGCAACTCCAGAATATCCAGAATATCCTGATAAACCTAACTCTTAACTGCCCGTGTGGAAATTGGTGGGCACCCAGAGTTTAGGAAGGAAAACAATAAACTCCAAGTCAGTCATGTGACTGGTGTGAGAACTCAAAACAGTTTATTTATCTTTAAAATCAAAATAGAGGAATATTTTTAAATTAATTCGCAATGCTTTTAAAAATGAGACTACCATAAGGCCTCCCGCACACACACACAATGCAAACGCAGAATCGGAGGAGATTTCTCCTTATGATAGTCAAAGATGCTTGATACGCATTTAAAATAACATTTGATATTATTACTAGTGCATAATGTATAACAAATCCTTTCGAAAGTAGAATATAAATCTTAGCCAACATACGACCATTATCGTATGCCTACTATAGCTAACTATGTTCAATAGCAGGTTACCGCCACATTCCATAGCAGGTTATACAACTAAAACCGTACAAGTTTCGTATTGTTTCTTTGGATTTCCAACAATGGTCAGGCCAAGGAACTTCCTATTGCCACATGAGAATGCCTCTGGAAAGACATCCCCGAGAACCAAACCGGATCTCTGCCAACACAAGGCCGGGTTACCCCTAACTGGGTAACTACTGACACGAGCACGCCATTCCCCGGTCCTTTAGGACCTTTTCAACCGAGCGCTCGATATCCAACATCACACCATAATAAATAGAGTGTTTTCAACATGAGTAAGTATCTGGGCTCCATACCATGATACCACCCCTTTCCAGAAGGAAATGCACATACCCTAAGGGGAGCTACAGCAACCCCTAATAACCTTGCCGCATCTTTCCTGTTTTGACCATTTCCGGGATGTGAGGCTCGACGAAGTCACGTCCACAAAAACACACTTTATATAAAAGCCATGCTTTGGGTCAACAAATGATCAACACAATGATCACTAAGATAGACGATCAAATAAATGATCCTATCACAATAATCAACACAATGATCATTTCAGCATCACTCAGCATGTCACATTACCAAAATGGGATATATCGCTGATAACTTCAACTATATAACCTTTGAGCTCGTACGTCTCAAAGAAGGGTGTTAAGCAAAGAATAAATTCTCCGCCACCAACAGAAATATATTTGAAAGAAATCGGCTTTATATCTCAAATTGTAATGTCAGACATACAATCCATACAAGTCTGTTCCGGGATCGAACAGAACCGAAGGCACTTACAAAGAAGTCCTTGCAATCCGGATATTCACAATCCTGATCGGATTTCCCATCACTTATGGAATCTCTATACCAGGAGCTACCCAGTGCAGAGACAATCGATAGGTCATCCTATCGCTCTCGCAAATACCGGTCTTCAACACCGATCTTCAAATGCAATTCACAACGACGTATCACATATTCGGAATGGGTTATACGACCCCATGGTCCTTTCCCGGTTAATCCGAATAGTGAGCGCTTATTCAAAAATAAGTGTGCATTCAAATTCAATCAATTCACATCAAATACCCATTCAAAGGGAAATATTGATAGTCGGCTATTGAACTATCACTGGATATGCACACATCACCAGATTCCAAATAATTTTCCAAATTATTTAATTTCCAAAATATCTTTACAAGATATATTATTTCACACTTCAAAAATAAATCAACATTTATTTTCATACAAATTCCACTTTCACATATAAATTCCATAATGAATTTATATTTTCAAAAATATCCATGAATAACCGATTTCAATTATTCATTCCCGATTTATCTTCAAAAAGATAAATTCTAAATATTCACTTCATATTGGAAAACAATTCCATACTTATTAAAAATAAGTAATTCACAAATCTTTTTATTTTCAACACTTAGAAAATATTCAATATACTTAAATCGGATTAAGTATATATTTCATTCTATTAAGGAAATCATTCACTTAAACATATTTATTTGGGCCAAAACGAATGTTACGTAAAACACCGTTACGACAACCCAAAATCACTAGTATAGGGATTCGAAATTAAAAATAGATATATAAATCCCAATACTATACAAAAACATTTCCTTTCGGAAATCATTTACTATAACAACAGTGTTATAGTCCATCATCTCCTTTCATTTCTCGAAACATCTATTTCAACAATAAATGTTGAAATCTATGGTTTCGAATCTCAACATGTTTAAAAACATCGTTAGATTGTTTTAATTCTATTTAAAACATCACATTCAAAACAATTCCTTTAACGTGTTATTCACTATTCAAAAATGTGAATAAACTTTGTTAACAAATCTCATCCTTTTATTCATTTTAATTCAAAGGATTATTCACTATTCAAAAATGTGAATATAACTCCATTAATAGGTTACAACAATTTTCTTGTCAAAATAAGTCATTTGCGAATTTATAAAACAACGTTTATAAATTCCATTTCTATTTATTTATAAAAACTTCTCTTTTTATAAATTCCTTTATTAACCTATTCCAGTTTATAACTCAATTATAAACTACAAGTTCATATTATAAGTTAATTACTTATAAAACGATTATTTTACAAAATCGTTCATTTAACTTCCCAAATTATTAATCTTAACTTATAAGATTGTTTATTTATCCAAAATTCATTCTTTCGATAACTTTATAAATTTTATAAACCTATTGCTTATAAAATTTCATTTATAACTTCACAGTTTATAATTTCATAAATTTCATTCATTTAGGAAATTCATTTTCACTACATTCAAACACTTATAAAAACTCGTTTTATAATATCCATAATTCAATTTATAAATATCCATTTATAAATCTCTTAATATAAATCAGTTTATATTATTATTCTAAAACGTCTTTAAATTCCTTTAAAATTTCACCGTTCTCTTGATTTATAAAAAAATCAAATTTTATAAATCTTATATTCAAACTTTTAATAATAAACCCAAAAATCCAGTTTAAACTATTTTATAAAAATCATTGGTTCATATTTCTCAAAAACCAGCTTTTAACTATATTTCACAAAAACCATAATTTTATAACTTTAAAAATTATAACGTTTATTTATTTATAATGGATCAATTCCAAAAATATAGTATATTTTCAAAATCACTTTTAAAATCATTTTAAAATCCCAAAATCTGGGTCCAATGATGCTACACACCAAATAGTCAATCACGACAACAACGATATCATATATCGATATGATAATCCATCAAATATCAAAATATCTGAAATTAAATAAATACTGTTGAGGAATCCAGTTGGATCCCTCCAACCTGTTTCCTGCATCCAAAAACATTAGCACAATACCAATTTCGCTCCAGTACGAAATTATCGCGGTATATGTTCTTAATAAATATTATCCGCTTACTAACGGCGTAATAGGGTCTCATCCGCTAAACAAAAAATGCGGGAAATCAACAACTGCAATATATACATATGCCAATATATATATATTGATATTATATATAATACCAATTTCACTGTTTATGAAATATTCGCGGTATATGTTTTTAATAAATAACATCCGCTTACTAACGGCGTATAATGTCTATTTTAACAATCAATAATTTACAGTCATCATTCAAACATGCATTCAAATATTTTAAATCTAACTATTTAAAATAAAATCGAAATCTATTCGATTGAGTGAGAAATTCTCACCTTGGTTTTAATTTCCGTTTTAGCTTTTATTTCGAATAAAATTAAACGCGCGTTTAATTTTACCCGAAATTCTCACTAACTCCAAACGACTCCAAACCAACTCCATCGCGTAGTGCTCGTCCATACGATTCCAACGCAACTGAGTTTGCATTTTTTCGACCTCGTATGAAAAAGATACGAATTTTACAAGATCGTACACGATTTAAATAACTTTTACAACATTAACTAATATATTTTATACCCACTTCAAATCCAAGCCTTAGGATCCTTCACCATGCAATCACAGCCCTCCATCCCATCTTCCCAAACCCACGTTCATCTTCAGGAAACTTGCCGCACAACATAACCCATCAACCAAGAACTAGGGTTCCAAATTCAACCTCCATCACTCGATGATTCTTCGATCAAGACGCGCCAATTCGTAGCCCTACACCTCCACTGCACTCGGCCCCCATCCCCCTGAGCTCGGCCCCCTATTCCACCCTGTAGGGCGTGCGCACCTGACCACGAACGGCCCCCCTTAGACGCCACCACATCGCTCCGTTTTACATCACAGCCGTTGGATCTTGAGATCTCGACGTGCTCTTCATCTTTCATGTTGGGAGTTTCGTCTAATAGTCGACGGATTTGGAGATTTGGAGGGAGGAAGGTGGGTGTTTTCTGGCCATTGGTTAATAAGTGGCGGCTAGGGTTTGTTAGATTAGGGTTTTGTGTTATTTTCTAATTTATGAAGGGGGTGTCTCTATTTATAGAAAAAGCAAACGTAAACACTATTCATCCCGGGAATTCCGAACTCTGATTTAGACGCCGTAACCAGCGTACCTAGGGTTTATCCCGCGTTCCGGACACAATGGAACAGGTTTCGGAAGCTAATTCGGAAGTATGTGCGAGTTATGGCAGAAAACGCTCGATTTAAATTAAACCGATTTAAGTCGATTTCTAGGCGTTTTAATTTGTACCGGACAAACGGTAAATCCAATTGACTTGAAATTTGAAACCTTACAATAATATCACATTACGGATCCGATGAAACTGGTTTCGTCGAAATCCGGGACTTTTTGAAAAATGGCTATTTTGACTCGCCAAATTTAAATTAAAAACGATTCAATGCGTTTCGAGCTGCCACGATCAAACGATAACTCCGATTGACACGAAAATTGAAATCCAGTAATAACTAACCATTACGGATCCAATGAAACTGGTTTCGTTCAATTCTGAGACTGTCCAAAAATTGACTATTTTACAGTTGATTATTAAATATTAAAATATTCAATTTTCACAAATTAACTTTTAATTCGATTTTAAAAGTTCTAAAATATTTCTATAACTCCAGTATGATTAAATAAAATTTTACAAATTATTTTCAATCATATTTAACTCAATTTTTTAATTATTTCCATAATTTAACGTATTAAATTATCGATTTAATTATTCAATTAAATCCAAAAATTCAAATAAAAATTTATTTGACTTAAAAATTCACTTATAAATATTTAAAATTAATTAAATATTCAAATTTTAATTAAATAAAATTCTGGGTCGTTACAATCTTTCCCCCTTAAAAGAATTTCGTCCCCGAAATTACAAGTAAGAAAGGTTACAGAATTTATTAACTTTCCAAAATCCATAGTTAAACTTCTTATGATAACTTTTACTAAGTTTTCGAATCATACGTAGTTATCTTTTCAAAAACAACTATTATCATTTAACTTTCAACTCCAAAACAAAGTTAAAGTTTTCAAAACTTTCTAAATTTTTTCAAAATTTTTCTAACGCCTTAAATTTCCGGAAAAATTCGCCATGTCTCCTTTGCGCGGCTCGATCCGAAAAAAAAATGACAGTATATATATCACAAATATACATCTCATCAAGTAATGAGGCATCCCGAAGGGAAAAAAGTGTAAAAGTACGATATTTAATCCGAGATATGTACCTTATATTTTTATTAGCAAGCATATACGGCTAATATAGCGCTAAAGCGAACTCCAAATGCGAAGCAAACGCGATCCGCACCTACTAAACTCAACAAACAACGTGAGAATCATGCATATATGTAAAAAATCTCAATATACAACATATAGCAACATAATAACTATATATGTCACATAGCAAATGCAACAATAGCAATATATATTCAACCATCAACCAACTATAATCCATAACCAATAATATTCATTCATATTCTCATTAATATTCAATGAATTGGTTTTCAATTTAAATCACATTTGATTTATTCACATTGGATTTACTAACATTCATTCTCAATTCTAATTAGTTTCAATTTGTTAACATTCACTAATTAAATCCAATTCACCTTCAATTCTATTCAAATTTATTTACTTTCCATTTGAATTCAATTACATTAGCTTTCAATTTCATTAATACTTAATGAATTTTATACAACCAATCAACAATCAAGTAACAACCAATAGATATTAATTATAACCAAATTCCTTTGCTTATATTCATTCAATTTGGTTTAATTAAATTGATTTTTATTCAACCATTCAACTTCTAATAACATTAGATTTTAATGAATTAACACTTTCATTAATTATTCCATTCCAATTTATTCACATTCAATTGATTAACATTCAATTTATTCATTCAATTACAAAAGTTGAATTTCTATTACATAACTTAAGTTCATATTCTTTTAATCCACTTGATTATTTACTTCGATACCAATATCAACTGAATTCAATATCTCTTAAGTTATATTCCATTTAACTTTAAATTCACTTTTATTTACAACTCATATTCATAAAGTTTCACTCCTTATATATATAAGTTTATTTCACAATTGTAAATTACTTTAATTATAATTCAATTCTTATAATTCATTTGCTTATACAATTCTTCTTTTATTTAGATTATTCAAACAACCTAACACTCAACTTATACACTTTGATAATTTTGAAAAATTATTTCTTTCATATATAAAATATAATCGAGTAAAATTATTTCATTTACCCAATTTTTAAATCAATATTGTGCCGAATTGTTCTATTCAAGTGTTTAGAAACCCCTTCGGCATAGTCTTGCGGACCACGCTGACGAAAGTTCATATGCCACTCAATAAACCAATCATCACAATATAAAACAATTTTATATTCACTAACAAATACGCTCTCATAGCTATTATTACACTCAAACTCATTCTAGAGTACTGCTGACTCTATCTCTAATGAATTATACCCTACAGAACCATGGTTGTCGCTTAACCATAAGCTCTGATACCAAATGTAACGATTGCGGATTTTCGTTGCCGAAAAACCGAATAGTTATGGGTTTTAAAAAGAATTAAGAAAAAGAAAGAAGAGAGAAGAGAAGATAGAAATTTTGATAGGGAAAAGAAAATAGGAAATTTGAAAATAGAAGATAGAAGCATTTTAAAATAGAACGGGACAGAAAGGAAACAACAGAACAACAACATCAGAATCTCACAATTCGCAGCGGAACAACATATAATAATAAATGAATAATCTTTAAACAAAGAACTATATCAGTTATTACATCACATTATATTACATCATATCATCAGAGTGTACAACAACATACAACAACAACAGTGCAGCGGAAAAGAAATACTATATAAACTAGTAATACGCCATGCCATCCAGCTTGCCTCCAGCAACTCCAGAATATCCAGAATATCCTGATAAACCTAACTCTTAACTGCCCGTGTGGAAATTGGTGGGCACCCAGAGTTTAGGAAGGAAAACAATAAACTCCAAGTCAGTCATGTGACTGGTGTGAGAACTCAAAACAGTTTATTTATCTTTAAAATCAAAATAGAGGAATATTTTTAAATTAATTCGCAATGCTTTTAAAAATGAGACTACCATAAGGCCTCCCGCACACACACACAATGCAAACGCAGAATCGGAGGAGATTTCTCCTTATGATAGTCAAAGATGCTTGATACGCATTTAAAATAACATTTGATATTATTACTAGTGCATAATGTATAACAAATCCTTTCGAAAGTAGAATATAAATCTTAGCCAACATACGACCATTATCGTATGCCTACTATAGCTAACTATGTTCAATAGCAGGTTACCGCCACATTCCATAGCAGGTTATACAACTAAAACCGTACAAGTTTCGTATTGTTTCTTTGGATTTCCAACAATGGTCAGGCCAAGGAACTTCCTATTGCCACATGAGAATGCCTCTGGAAAGACATCCCCGAGAACCAAACCGGATCTCTGCCAACACAAGGCCGGGTTACCCCTAACTGGGTAACTACTGACACGAGCACGCCATTCCCCGGTCCTTTAGGACCTTTTCAACCGAGCGCTCGATATCCAACATCACACCATAATAAATAGAGTGTTTTCAACATGAGTAAGTATCTGGGCTCCATACCATGATACCACCCCTTTCCAGAAGGAAATGCACATACCCTAAGGGGAGCTACAGCAACCCCTAATAACCTTGCCGCATCTTTCCTGTTTTGACCATTTCCGGGATGTGAGGCTCGACGAAGTCACGTCCACAAAAACACACTTTATATAAAAGCCATGCTTTGGGTCAACAAATGATCAACACAATGATCACTAAGATAGACGATCAAATAAATGATCCTATCACAATAATCAACACAATGATCATTTCAGCATCACTCAGCATGTCACATTACCAAAATGGGATATATCGCTGATAACTTCAACTATATAACCTTTGAGCTCGTACGTCTCAAAGAAGGGTGTTAAGCAAAGAATAAATTCTCCGCCACCAACAGAAATATATTTGAAAGAAATCGGCTTTATATCTCAAATTGTAATGTCAGACATACAATCCATACAAGTCTGTTCCGGGATCGAACAGAACCGAAGGCACTTACAAAGAAGTCCTTGCAATCCGGATATTCACAATCCTGATCGGATTTCCCATCACTTATGGAATCTCTATACCAGGAGCTACCCAGTGCAGAGACAATCGATAGGTCATCCTATCGCTCTCGCAAATACCGGTCTTCAACACCGATCTTCAAATGCAATTCACAACGACGTATCACATATTCGGAATGGGTTATACGACCCCATGGTCCTTTCCCGGTTAATCCGAATAGTGAGCGCTTATTCAAAAATAAGTGTGCATTCAAATTCAATCAATTCACATCAAATACCCATTCAAAGGGAAATATTGATAGTCGGCTATTGAACTATCACTGGATATGCACACATCACCAGATTCCAAATAATTTTCCAAATTATTTAATTTCCAAAATATCTTTACAAGATATATTATTTCACACTTCAAAAATAAATCAACATTTATTTTCATACAAATTCCACTTTCACATATAAATTCCATAATGAATTTATATTTTCAAAAATATCCATGAATAACCGATTTCAATTATTCATTCCCGATTTATCTTCAAAAAGATAAATTCTAAATATTCACTTCATATTGGAAAACAATTCCATACTTATTAAAAATAAGTAATTCACAAATCTTTTTATTTTCAACACTTAGAAAATATTCAATATACTTAAATCGGATTAAGTATATATTTCATTCTATTAAGGAAATCATTCACTTAAACATATTTATTTGGGCCAAAACGAATGTTACGTAAAACACCGTTACGACAACCCAAAATCACTAGTATAGGGATTCGAAATTAAAAATAGATATATAAATCCCAATACTATACAAAAACATTTTCTTTCGGAAATCATTTACTATAACAACAGTGTTATAGTCCATCATCTCCTTTCATTTCTCGAAACATCTATTTCAACAATAAATGTTGAAATCTATGGTTTCGAATCTCAACATGTTTAAAAACATCGTTAGATTGTTTTAATTCTATTTAAAACATCACATTCAAAACAATTCCTTTAACGTGTTATTCACTATTCAAAAATGTGAATAAACTTTGTTAACAAATCTCATCCTTTTATTCATTTTAATTCAAAGGATTATTCACTATTCAAAAATGTGAATATAACTCCATTAATAGGTTACAACAATTTTCTTGTCAAAATAAGTCATTTGCGAATTTATAAAACAACGTTTATAAATTCCATTTCTATTTATTTATAAAAACTTCTCTTTTTATAAATTCCTTTATTAACCTATTCCAGTTTATAACTCAATTATAAACTACAAGTTCATATTATAAGTTAATTACTTATAAAACGATTATTTTACAAAATCGTTCATTTAACTTCCCAAATTATTAATCTTAACTTATAAGATTGTTTATTTATCCAAAATTCATTCTTTCGATAACTTTATAAATTTTATAAACCTATTGCTTATAAAATTTCATTTATAACTTCACAGTTTATAATTTCA
Source organism: Allium cepa (assembly GCA_030765085.1). NCBI lineage: Eukaryota > Viridiplantae > Streptophyta > Magnoliopsida > Asparagales > Amaryllidaceae > Allium > Allium cepa. The sequence goes on along the minus strand of CM060928.1, from coordinate 892,827,556 downwards.
TAAATTTCATTCATTTAGGAAATTCATTTTCACTACATTCAAACACTTATAAAAACTCGTTTTATAATATCCATAATTCAATTTATAAATATCCATTTATAAATCTCTTAATATAAATCAGTTTATATTATTATTCTAAAACGTCTTTAAATTCCTTTAAAATTTCACCGTTCTCTTGATTTATAAAAAAATCAAATTTTATAAATCTTATATTCAAACTTTTAATAATAAACCCAAAAATCCAGTTTAAACTATTTTATAAAAATCATTGGTTCATATTTCTCAAAAACCAGCTTTTAACTATATTTCACAAAAACCATAATTTTATAACTTTAAAAATTATAACGTTTATTTATTTATAATGGATCAATTCCAAAAATATAGTATATTTTCAAAATCACTTTTAAAATCATTTTAAAATCCCAAAATCTGGGTCCAATGATGCTACACACCAAATAGTCAATCACGACAACAACGATATCATATATCGATATGATAATCAATCAAATATCAAAATATCTGAAATTAAATAAATACTGTTGAGGAATCCAGTTGGATCCCTCCAACCTGTTTCCTGCATCCAAAAACATTAGCACAATACCAATTTCGCTCCAGTACGAAATTATCGCGGTATATGTTCTTAATAAATATTATCCGCTTACTAACGGCGTAATAGGGTCTCATCCGCTAAACAAAAAATGCGGGAAATCAACAACTGCAATATATACATATGCCAATATATATATATTGATATTATATATAATACCAATTTCACTGTTTATGAAATATTCGCGGTATATGTTTTTAATAAATAACATCCGCTTACTAACGGCGTATAATGTCTATTTTAACAATCAATAATTTACAGTCATCATTCAAACATGCATTCAAATATTTTAAATCTAACTATTTAAAATAAAATCGAAATCTATTCGATTGAGTGAGAAATTCTCACCTTGGTTTTAATTTCCGTTTTAGCTTTTATTTCGAATAAAATTAAACGCGCGTTTAATTTTACCCGAAATTCTCACTAACTCCAAACGACTCCAAACCAACTCCATCGCGTAGTGCTCGTCCATACGATTCCAACGCAACTGAGTTTGCATTTTTTCGACCTCGTATGAAAAAGATACGAATTTTACAAGATCGTACACGATTTAAATAACTTTTACAACATTAACTAATATATTTTATACCCACTTCAAATCCAAGCCTTAGGATCCTTCACCATGCAATCACAGCCCTCCATCCCATCTTCCCAAACCCACGTTCATCTTCAGGAAACTTGCCGCACAACATAACCCATCAACCAAGAACTAGGGTTCCAAATTCAACCTCCATCACTCGATGATTCTTCGATCAAGACGCGCCAATTCGTAGCCCTACACCTCCACTGCACTCGGCCCCCATCCCCCTGAGCTCGGCCCCCTATTCCACCCTGTAGGGCGTGCGCACCTGACCACGAACGGCCCCCCTTAGACGCCACCACATCGCTCCGTTTTACATCACAGCCGTTGGATCTTGAGATCTCGACGTGCTCTTCATCTTTCATGTTGGGAGTTTCGTCTAATAGTCGACGGATTTGGAGATTTGGAGGGAGGAAGGTGGGTGTTTTCTGGCCATTGGTTAATAAGTGGCGGCTAGGGTTTGTTAGATTAGGGTTTTGTGTTATTTTCTAATTTATGAAGGGGGTGTCTCTATTTATAGAAAAAGCAAACGTAAACACTATTCATCCCGGGAATTCCGAACTCTGATTTAGACGCCGTAACCAGCGTACCTAGGGTTTATCCCGCGTTCCGGACACAATGGAACAGGTTTCGGAAGCTAATTCGGAAGTATGTGCGAGTTATGGCAGAAAACGCTCGATTTAAATTAAACCGATTTAAGTCGATTTCTAGGCGTTTTAATTTGTACCGGACAAACGGTAAATCCAATTGACTTGAAATTTGAAACCTTACAATAATATCACATTACGGATCCGATGAAACTGGTTTCGTCGAAATCCGGGACTTTTTGAAAAATGGCTATTTTGACTCGCCAAATTTAAATTAAAAACGATTCAATGCGTTTCGAGCTGCCACGATCAAACGATAACTCCGATTGACACGAAAATTGAAATCCAGTAATAACTAACCATTACGGATCCAATGAAACTGGTTTCGTTCAATTCTGAGACTGTCCAAAAATTGACTATTTTACAGTTGATTATTAAATATTAAAATATTCAATTTTCACAAATTAACTTTTAATTCGATTTTAAAAGTTCTAAAATATTTCTATAACTCCAGTATGATTAAATAAAATTTTACAAATTATTTTCAATCATATTTAACTCAATTTTTTAATTATTTCCATAATTTAACGTATTAAATTATCGATTTAATTATTCAATTAAATCCAAAAATTCAAATAAAAATTTATTTGACTTAAAAATTCACTTATAAATATTTAAAATTAATTAAATATTCAAATTTTAATTAAATAAAATTCTGGGTCGTTACATTTGGAGTTGGGAAATTTGGAGGGAATAGTGTTCTTCGTTGAAATGCTATAAAAGCAACCCTTCATCATTCACAATTGCAAACCCTAACCCCAGAAACCCTAGCCGCCAGTTTAATGTCTAATGGCCATAATTTTCATTTCTTTTCTCCTCAATCTCTCCAAATCTATAAGCAATTACAAAAAGTGTTCAACTACAATGTTGAAGGGCTTCACGAGAGCTTCCCGTCCATACAACGATGATAGATTTTCGATTTTGTAGGAGGAGATATTTGCTCCGTTCGTGCACCGATCGAGCACGTTTTTCACCATGTTGAGGTGACCGAGTTGCAAGCTATTCCAGCCGATGGTAGCTCACGTCATGGGCTTCGAATGGCCATAGTTCGATCGTATTCAAGTCGTGTATATGGCATGCGATAATTGATGAATGAGGGATGGCAATGGGTTTCTTCGAGCGCGTGAAGAGGCTGGGAGGGAAGAAACAGAACGTGGCGCAGATTATTCAAAACAAAATCAACGGCCAGGATAAAAAGTTGAAAAATAATGAATGAAATTTGTAAATATTAATTTTATTTAAATTGTGTAAACTTTAAAACGTTGTATCTTGTTCATACGAGGTCGGAAAATGACGAAACAAACTGCGTTGGGTTCGTATGGATGAGCACTACGCAATAGATTGGTTTGGAGTCATTGGAGCTAGTGATAATTTCGAGTAAAATTAAACGCACGTTTAATTTTATTTGAAACAAAATGCTACAACTGTTATCAGAAACTCAAGGTGAGAACTTCTCACTCAATCGAATTGTTTCGATTTAAATTTTAAATAGTTAAATTTAAAATTGCTTGATTGTGTGATTGGATGACAGTTACTATCTGTTGTATTGAAATAGGCCCTATATGCCGTATATTAAGTGGATGTTATTTATTAAAAACATATACCGCGATAATTCCAATTTGATATGGAATTGGTATTATATATGTACTTGGAGTTGATTTCCCGCATTATATAGCAGATGAGACACTATTGCGTCACATAATAGTAGATAGTATTTTATAAATCCCATATACCGTGATATTTCGTCTCGAAGCGGAATTGGTATTGTGCTAACATCTTTGGATGCAGGGAAACAGGTTGGAGGGATCCAACTGGATTCCTCAAATGATTGAATTTGTTTCCATGTTGTGTGTTGATCTATTTATAGTCTGCGTGATTATCTTTGTGATTGAAATCGTTAAAGGCTAAATTTTAGCCGAATATATTTTTGGTATCGTTAGATGCCGAAAATAAATAAAATTTGATTTTTGAAAAATTAAGTTGAGAATTCAAAATAAAATTTAATTTTGTAATTGATTAATTTTAAATAAATAAACGTTGAAATTTTTATGTTATAAAAATTAGGATTTTTATGAAATATAACCGAAATGTGATTTTTGAAATAAGTAGTCGATTTTTATGTTATAAATTAAAATGTTGGGATTATAAAACGAGTTTTTATAAGTGTAAAAATGAAGTAGAAATGGATTTCATAATTGGATGAAATCTACAGATTTATAAATTGTGAAGTTATAAAATGAATTGTAAAATAAAATATTTATAAGTAATTAACTTATAAATTGGATTTTGGCGTGTAAATGGGATATGGATAGAATTTGTTAATAAAGTGATTTTATAAGTTGAAGTTATTATAAAGTATAAATGGAATTTATAAACGTTGTTTTATAAATTCGAAATCGACTTATTTTAATAAGTTTAATTATTATAGCTTATTAAAGGAGATATATCCACGATTTTGGGACAGTGGATAATCCTTTAAACAAAATATGTAGAAATGATGAATTTGGTAAACGAAGTATATTCATGATTTTGGATGGTGAATAATATATTAAAGAAATGTTTTGGGAAAGTGATATTTTAAATAGAATTTAAATAGATTTAAAGATGTTTTAAAATGTGTTAAGTATCGAAATCATAGATTTCAACATTCATTGTTGAAATAGACATTTTCGAGAAATAAAAGGGAATGGTGGACTATAACACTGTTGTTATAGTAAAGATTTCTGAAAGGAAAAGTTTTGTATAGTATTGGGGTTTATATATCTATCTTAATTTCGAATCCCTACACTAGTGATTTTGGGTTGTTGTAACGATGTTTTACGCAACATTCGTTTTGACTCAAATAAATGTGTTTAAGGGGAGTTTTCCTAAAAGAATAAAATATATACTTAATTTGGATTTAAGTATATTGAATATTTTCCAAATGATGAAAATAAATGGATTTGTGAATTACTTATTATTGAATAAGTATGGAAATGTTTTCCAATATGAAGCGAATATTTTGAGATTTTATCTTTTAAAGATAAATTGAAAGTGAATAATTGAAATCGATTTGAAAAATCGTAAAAAAAGTGAATATTTGGGAATGTAAATTCACAATGGAAATTTATAAGGGAAATTTGTTTTAAAAATAAACAGTGATTTATTTTTAAAAGTGTGGAAATAAATTTACGGATTTGGAACGTAAATTTAATAAATCGGTAAGGATTTATTTGATTGGTTTAAATGAACCATTTTGAAATGGAAGTTGTAACGGGAAAATTGATTTGGAATTTGTTCAAATGGTTGAATTGTGGAAATTATATCTTGTAAAGATATTTTTGAAAATAAATAATTTGGGAAATTATTTAAAATCGGGTTATGTTGGGAATATTGATTGATAGTTAAATAACCGACTATCAATATTGACCCTTAAATGACTATTTGTTGGAATTGGTTGAAATTGAATGCTACACTTATTTTTAAATTATTGCGCTCGTTATTCGGATTACCCATTCCGAATAGTGATACGACGTAATGGATAGCATTAAAGACCGGTGGTGAAGACCAGGTATTTGTGAAAACGATAAGATGACCTATCGATTGTCTCTGCACCGTTAGCTACGGTATGGAGTTTTCCTTTGTGATGGGAAATTCGATCGGGAGTGTGAATACCCGGATTGCAAGGGATCCTTTTTGAAGTGCCTTCTGTTCTGTTCGAACCCGGAATAGACTTGTATGGTTACGTGTCTGACATTACATTTTGAGATATAAAGCAGATTTCTTTCAAATACATCTCTGTTGGTGGCGGAGAATTTATTCTCTTCGCTTAACACCCTTTTCTGAGACGTATGAGCTTAGAGGTTTTGTAGTTGAAGGTTATCAACGATATACTCCCAATTTGGTAATGTGGCATGCTGAGTGTTGCCATGTGATGATTATTTATTGATCATTTATTGATCAAAGCGTGGCTTTGTGAAAAAGCGTAGCTTGGTGGACGAGACTTCGTCAGACCTCACACCCCGAAAATGGTCGAGACAGGAATATACGGCAAGGTTATGAGGGTCGCTCCCTTTAGGGTATGCCATTTCCTTCTGGAAAAGGGTGGTGTCAGGTATGGAGCCCTGATGCTTAACCTATGTGGTTGCTCCAATCTCATTTTCTGTATGGTTGTTGCTTGCTGATAGAGGGCCCTAGGATAAAGGTACCAAAGGACCGGGGAGTGGCATACTCGAGAAGTAGTTACCTAGTTACAGAGGTAATCCGGCCTTGTGTTGGCAGAGATCCGGTTAGGTTCTCGGGACGTCCCGCCAAAGGCGATCCCATGTGGCAGTAGGAAGTTCCTTAGCCTGACCATTTGTTGGAAAATCCAAAGAAACAATACGAGCCTTGTACGGTTTTAGTAGTATTACCTGCCATTCACTTATGGTGGCATCCCACTGTTTGGATGGTAGCTATAGTAGGCATAGTTCGGAATGTCTATGCTGGCTAAGATTTATATTCTATTTTTGAAATACTTTCATCACTATGAACAAATAATAGTATCAAAAATGATTTGTTTTGCGTAGTAAGCATCTTTGACTATCATAAGAAGAAATCTCCTCCAATTCTGCGTTTGCATTGTGTGCGTGCGGGGAGGCCTTATGGTAGTTTCATTTTCTAAAAGCATTGCAGATATTTTTCACTTTCCTTGTTATTGTTTTAAAGATAAATAACTATTTTGAGTTCTCACACCAGTCCCATGACTGACCTGGAGTTTATTGTTCTCTTCCTAAACTCTGGCTGCCCATAATTTCCACACAGGCAGCCTTGAAACAGGTTATCAGGTTATTCTGGAATTAGGAGTGCTATGGAGCTCAAGTGGCGAGCTGGATGGCGAGATGTATTACTTGTATATGATATTATCTTTTCCGCTGTAGAATTCGCTTGTAAGGACAAGTTTATATAGCTGTCCATTCTTGTATTGTGTTGCATATTGACTCTGATGATGATGATGTAATGTAATGTATTAACTGATATAGTTCTTTGTTTTAAAGATTATTCATTTATCTATTATATGTTGTTCCGCTGCGACTGTGAGATTCTGTTATTGTTTTTGTTCTGTTTTCTTACTTCTTCTATCTTTTTCTTCTACCTCTTATTTTTAACCCTAACAATTCGGTTTTCCGGCATTCGATTATGCGGCATTTGATACAGTGGACGTAAAAATGTCGACCTTCGGATCCCGATAAAATCGAATTCGTTACAAAGATCTCCAACTCTCCTCTGGAAACTCTAAGGGTCTTCAACTAAACCTTAAACTGCTCGAATCTGACCAGAGTATTAAAAATACCCAGATTATGCTTGATAAACCAGCATGAGATACTCGAATTTTTTAATGTAGAGAACATGTTGATGTCAATCAAAACCTTTGAAAGGAAGGGTATTTCATAAGACCATTCCCATACATAAAAATGAATGATTTTTTTACCTTATTGTAACCAAAATACTTTATACGAAAAATCACTTTGATATTATTGTTATTGACATCGGTTTGAAAACACTTTCAAATAAATATATATACAAAGAAAGTATCAATAAAGGAAATATGGTATTATATCTGGGCTAGAGCAATGGAACATACCAAACGGAATATATGATACCTAAAAGGGTAACTGAAATGTTTGCAAAGCATTACAACTATTTTGGGGCTACAATCAAAAACATAAAGCTCGTATTTGGAATTGGATTTCCAACATGATAGGGAATAATGATCATTTCCTTCGATTCTTGCATAACAGCTATAGTCCTCGAAAGCCATATCGTTTTTTTCAAGCTAGTTACTTGGAACCGTACTTGCTACACTACCAATTTTCGAAGCCTCATCACTTTTCACAAGCTAGATACTATATTAAAATAAATAGGGAAATAGATGCCTTGAGGATCCAGATTCCACTAAACTCATCCATAACCATATAACGGATACCCTGAAACATATGTCCTATAGACCACATAATTAGCCATATCATCTCCAAGATGTGAAGCTCGTCAGGCTATTCTCAATTTCTTTAATGCCACGCTTTTCTTTAAACAAAGCCACACTTTATTTTTCCATAAAGCACATTCCTCTTAGAATGCAACATTGTCATTCCTTAATCATACAACTGATTTCTATAAATATATAACTACTAAGCTTATACGTCTTAGGAAAAGATGTTAACCTAAGAGAAGTTGCCTACTTCGCTACCAAGTAAATAATACGTTGATAGAGATTAAATAATATGATCATAAATTCACTGTTAGACACTTATCCATACAAGTCCACTCCGTGATAATGAAATCGAAGGCACTCCTTATACCACATCCTTTTTTTGGGAATCACCCCAAGGATCGGTAGCGAGTAGTCCTTACAATCTAAAGATTTCAAAACGTGACAAAAACACTGCTATAATAATTATCTCTATATTGGGAGCTACCCAGAGAATGACAACAAGCAATCCTTCAGCCCTGAAGATCTCCGGTCTTCAATACGACGAAGATTTTAGAATGCAAACACCACTGTCGTATAAATATAATATGGGGTAAAACCATTGGGACTCGCGACAACAATCATACATTCTAAAGATCTTCGGTCTTCAATAATCATCATCTTCAACATGTCTTCACTTCTGAACGTATACATCGGTTCAAAGTGGATTTCGGATAGGAATTACCCAAATCCGACCCCGGTTCCTCCGAACAAACCATCGATAAAAAGGCATTTAGGTATATAGGTGATTCTCACACAACATTCAATTACTTGATCAAATTTCTCTTAAAAATATATTCATTAAATCATTTCATTATCTTTTTCAGAGTATATGGAATCATTAAGCCTCATTTATCAAATCCTTTGGTTAATTAAAACTTACTTTAAATTGGAATAGTTCTAAATCGTTTCACCTTTTACTTAGGAAAAACTTTTCCAAATCATTTATTTAAATTTAAATCAAATATTTCTCATATTCAAATTATAACATTTTAATGGGTCAAAAAAATGTTATTTAAGACATAGTTCACTATAAACTCCAAACTAATTTGTATTGAGTAAAAGATTAGACTAATTATACTCAGGTTAACTTTTGTATTCAACTTGTACAATTCATGGAATAACGGTGGAATCACCTTTCAAAATCGCATGGATAGTACAAGTTTCCTCCTTAGATCTTAATACAAAGTTTGATCAGAATATCTTTTATACCATTAAAATCCTGTTTAATTAACTATTTTGAAAATTCCTTTCTTTTGGAAAAACTTAAATGAGATTTTTTTTAGAGTATCTAGGCTTCCCCTTCGATCTATTCCATCCCTCTCTAAAAGAGAAAACAGAGGCCATGTTATTTTAGAGTTTTGGTTGCTCCATTCCTAATCTTAGTTACGCACCTTGTTTTACCATTTAGATCTCACAAGCAAGACAGATGTATTGGTCATTTCCGCATACTCCTTTCATTTTTAGAAATGATTTATAAAACTTCCAAATCACTATTAAAATATTTAATTTATATTTTAAAAACCATTTATAAAAGGTATGAAAAAGAATGATTAAGTTTAAAATCATATTTCACAAGTTATTTAAAACTGTTGTGAAAAGTACTGCGAAAAGTGTTTTAAAAGCTACATTGATCAAAACGAATTTTCTATCTTTTGGAAATTGATTTATATAACTCAATTTCCTTTAAAACATTTCAAGAGATTTATAAATTTTATTTTATATTTTTAAACATTTAAAAATATTCATTTTAGATCAATTTCTAATTCTTGTTTTAAATTGCAAACCATGATTTTTGTTAAAACTTGTTTTGGACTTATTTTAAAATTTACAAGATGAAATCTTGATTTCATTTCTTCATTTAAAAACTATGGATATCATAGTCCAGAAAATTCTTGTCTCGAATAATTCGAGCCATATCCCATTTCATATGCTCATTTGAAACCTTCGACGCGAAATCGCGAGCTACCGTTACGCGTCTAGTTCTGACTTGTGTTTTAATTTCTTTTGAAACTTCATAAAAACACTTTTTCATGTTCCTAAAACATTTATAAACCATTTTGAACTCATTTTAAACAATATTTTCATAGTTCAAACTCATATTTAATTTCATTCCATATTATAATATTATATTATTATAATATCATTTTCAACATTTTAGATATTTTAAAATCGTTAAGAGGCTAAACAATTTTCATATACATATTTATGTGGATTTAATTCTTATTAAATTAGCTATGGTTAATTACTAACCATTTCTCTTATGATTTAGAAAACCAAGCAATCATCCATATTTATATCCATATATCCAAACAATAACTCAAAAGGTTAGAAAACTTGAAATCCGATAATAATACACTATTACAGATCAAATGGAACTGGTTTCGTCAAATTATGAGATTGTGTCCCGGAAGGCTATTTTTAAATGTCAATTTAAACGATATATTTTTAAAGCTGAATCACTTTTAAATTCAACTTAAAAAGTTTTATTATCTTAATTTATTAGTATAAATTTTATAAACCTTTAAATTATTTTTATCAAGCTTAAAACTCAAGATTCAATTATTTAACCAAATTTCAATTATTAAATACAATAATTAAATTATCCAATAAATAGTTATTTTTGAAATTCAAGCTAAAAATTAACTTTTACATATTTAAAATAAGCTAAATATTCCAATTTCAAATAACCAAAATTCTGGGTCGTTATACTTTTGTAGAGATTAGTAGTCGAGAGTCTCTTCCTCTCTCCAATGGATAAAGTTGGAGTATGTTGGGATTTACAAATTTATCTTCCTAGCACTAACTGGTCGAGTATTATTTTTTATTCTTAGGGTAGGTATTTGAGAATTTATTATGTTGAGATATACTCATTTGGACGCATGGAGTCGAGAGTATTTATTATTGCTCTCATGTATTCGTTGGGAATCTAGGTCATAAGGTTCACACCATTATGGAGAGCGCGTGACTAGGACCCGCCAGATAGGCTATTGTCCTTCCCAGTAATTTTGATTGCGAGGTCGCGCCGCTGATCGGTGATTTCAATTTGATTATTTGAGGAGGTTGAGGCTGAGCCATTGCCCAAACGTCACTTAAGGACCAACAGTCTGTTATCAAGGGCAAGTAGGAGTTGCGTCCAATGCATAGCATAGTCTTGCAGAATGTTTATGACATACGATGGATATGAGTGTCATGATTTTAAGAGTAACTAAGGGATTGTAGAAAACATGCCACGGTCATTTTCTTTTCGTTGAGAAGCACTGTGGTATGTCAGTCTTCCTTCTAAATATAGGTCTATTATTTATGAGACATTGGATGTTATCACCTCAGTAGAGACGATGACTAGTTGACATTAGAGACTGGCTACATGCTCGTCGGTCATTTGAGATAGCATAACAGTACAACTACTTTCTGCCTTTCTATATGAAATTAGGGACTAATTGTGTGCTCGTCTTTCATTCTCTCCTATAGCCTTTTGCTAATAAATCTACTGATGTTTTGCATATCTATATATCTCTTAGGAACATTCAGTCGAGAGTACTTTCTCTCACTAGAACAGTTGATCGAGATAGTTTGCAACAACCGAAATTTTCGACCCTCGAAAATCAACACTAATACATCCTCATGCCACAAATCCAAGTGCCAGAAAGCCCGATTATTGGGGAAAAAGAAAATAAAGATAGAACATAATCTGACACGAATGGAATAACATATATTATTTCAACAATAATCTTCAAAGCGGAAAAAATTGAATAAAAAACTGAGTCTAACCTAGATTTAGCTTGGACAGTTATAAAGTCTCTGTCCTTACAAATGCTCAAAATTAAAAATAAATGCAGTAGAAGCAGCAGATAATAGAATACATCTATACATAGATGAAGATCTCCAACTCTCCTCTGGAAACGCCAAGGGTCTTCAACTAAACCTTAAACTGCCCGAATCTGACCTGAGTATTAAAAATACCCGGACCGTTCTTGATAAACCAGCATGAGATACCCGAATTTTTTAATGTATAGAACTTCTTGATGTCAATCAAAACCTTCGAAAGGAAGGGTATTTCATAAGACCATGCCCATACATAAAAATGGATGATTTTTTACCTTAATGTAACCAAAATACTTTATACCAAAAATCACTTTGATATTATTGTTATTGACATCGGTTTGAAAACACTTTCAAATAAATATATATACAAAGAAAGTATCAATAAAGGAAATATGGTAATATATCTGGGCTAGATCAATGGAATGTACCAGACGGAATATATGATACCTAAAAGGGTAGCTGAAATGTTTGCAAAGCATTACAACTATTTTGGGGCTACAATCAAAACCATAAAGCTCGTATTTGGAATTGGATTTCCAACATGATATGGAACTAATGATCATTTCCTTCGATTCTTGCATAACAACTATAGTCCTCGAAAGCCATATCGTTTTTTCAAGCTAGTTACTTGGAACTGCACTTGCTACACTACCAATTTCCGAAGCCTCATCACTTTTCACAAGCTAGATACTATACTAAAATAAATAGGAAAATAGATGCCTTGAGGATCTAGATTCCACTAAACTCATCCATACCCATACAACGGATACCCTGAAATATATGTCCTATAGACCACATAATTAGCCATATTATCTCCAAGATGTGAAGCTCGTGATGCTATTCTCAATTTCTTTAATGCCAGGCTTTTCTTTAAACAAAGCCACACTTTATTTTTCCATAAAGCACATTCCTCTTAGAATGCGACATTTTCATTCCTTAATCATATAACTGATTTCTATAAATATATAACTCCTAAGCTTATACATCTCAGGAAAAGATGTTAACCTAAGAGAAGTTGCCTACTTCGCTACCAAGCAAATAATACGTTGATAGAGATCAAAAAATATGATCAGAAATTCACTGTTAGACACTCATCCATACAAGCCCACTCCGTGACAATGAAATCGAAGGCACTCCTTCTACCACATCCTTTTTTAGGAATCACCCCAAGGATCGGTAGCGCGTAGTCCTTATAATCCGAAGATTTCAAAACGCGATAGAAACACTGCTATAATAATTGTCTCTATATTGGGAGCTACCTAGAGAATGACAGCAAGAAGTCCTTCCGCCCTGAAGATCTTCGGTCTTCAATACGACGAAGATTTTAGAATGCAAACACCACTACTATATAAATATAATATGGGGTAAAACTGTTGGGACTCATGATAACAATCCATACATTCTAAAGATCTTCGGTCTTCAATAATCATCATCTTCAACATGTCTTTACTTCCGACCATATACATTGATTCAAAGTGCTTTTCGGATAGGAATTACCCAAATCTGACCCCGGTTCCTCCGAACTAACCATCGATAAAAAGGCATTTAGGTATATAGGTGATTCTCACGCAACATTCAATTACTTGATCAAATTTATCTTAAAAATATATTCATTATATCATTTCATTATCTTTTTCAGAGTATATGTAATCATTAAGCCTCATTTATCAAATCCTTTGGTTAATTAAAACTTATTTTAAATTGGAATAGTTCTAAATCGTTTCACTTTTTACTTAGGAAAAACTTTTCCAAATCATTTATTTAAATTTAAACCAAAGATTCCTCATATTTAAATTATAACATTTTAATGGGTCAAAAACAATGTTATTTAAGACATAGTTCACTATAAACCCCAAACTAATTTGTATTGAGTAAACGATTAGAATAATTATACCTAGATTAACTTTCGTATTCAATACAATTCATGGAATAACGGTGGAATCACCTTTCAAAATTTACATGGATAGTACAAGTTTCCTCCTTAGATCTTAATACAAAGTTTGATCAGTATATAGTTTATACCATTAAAATCCAGTTTAATTAACTATTTCTAAAATTCCTTGCTTTTGGAAAAACTTAAATTTGATATTTTTAGAGTATCTAGGCTTCCACTTCGATCTATTCCATCCCTCGTCTAAAAGAGAAAAGAGAGGCTATGTTATTTCAGAGTATTGATTGCTCCATTCCTAAGCATAGTTACGCACCTTGTTTTACCATTTAGATCTCACAAGCAGGACAAATGTATTAGTCGTTTCCACATACTCCTTCCATTTTTAGAAATGATTTATAAAACTTCCAAATCGTTATTAAAATATTTAATTTTTCTTTTAAAAACCATTTATAAAAGGTATGAAAAAGAATGATTAAGATTAAAATCATATTTCACAAGTTATTTAAAACTGTTGTGAAAAATGCCGCGAAAAGTGTTTTAAAAGCTACATTGATAAAAATGAAATTTCCATCTTTTGGAAATTGATTTATATAACTCAATTTCCTTTAAAACATTTTAAAAGATTTATAAAGTTTATTTCATATTTTTAAACATTTAAAAATATGAATTTCAAATCAATTTCTGATTCTGGTTTTAAACTGCAAAACCATGATTTTTCTTAAAACTTGTTTTTGACTTATTTTAAAATTTACAGGATAAAATCTTGATTTTATTTCTTCATTTAAAAACTATGGATATCATAGTCTAGAAAATTCTTATCTTGAATAATTCGAGCCATATCCATTTCATATGCTCATTTGAAACCTTCGACGTGAAATCGCGAACTACCGTTACGCGCCTAGTTCTGACTTGTTTTTCAATTTCTTTTGAAACTTCATAAAAATACTTTTACATGTTCCTAAAACATTTCTAACCTTTTTGAACTCATTTTAAACAATATTTTCATATTTCAAACTCATATTTCATTTCATTCCATATTATAATATTATATTATTATAACATCATTTTTAACATTTTGATATTTTAAAATCGTTAAGAGGCTAAACAATTTTCATATACATATTTATGTGGATTAATTCTTATTAAATTAGCCGTAGTTAATTACTAACCATTTCATCTATAAACCAAGTAATCCTCCATATTTACATCCATATATTCAAACAAGTAATCACATATATAATCATCCAATATACACATACACAAACACACACACACACACACACACATATATATATATATATTCATATCACCATTGTCTCTAATTAATTCTTCATACCAATATTCTGATCCAACAACACTAAACTTTTGTCAACTTCAACTAATCATCATCTACTCCATTCTTCCTTCCTAAGCTCCAAAAAATCTGACAAAGCTTCCGTAGTACTTCAAACTTCCTCTTATCTTCTTGGAATTAAACAGACGGCACTTCTCTCCAATATTTTCACTCCGGAGCTCCATGATCTTGCTCCTTTCTTTCTATAGGGCTCGGTCTAGGCTAGGTAGGCACGGGCATGGTTTTGGTTGGGTGGTTTTCTTGGCTTTGAGGGTGAGGTGATGTGGTTGTGAGCAATGGAGAGGTGGAGGAGGTGTTTGGTGATGATACGAGCTAGTAACTTTACATTGAAGTGGTATTTCTCGTAATTTTCGTATAGCATCGCTACTATAATATTTTATTTTCTAGAAGGCATGGAAGCCATTAAAGAAGCTTAAGTAAAGAGAGAAGATGTAGAAATGTGTGAATGAAGGTGGAGATGCAGGTGTGTATTTATAGGAAAGGTTTAGGAATAAATATCATAATTTGAATGGACAAAAATGCCCTTACTTATCCACAAAGTAAACCATATTTTTCAAACCTTACCATCACCTTATTACATCATTCTTTATGTCATAATCATTTAATGCATAAGAAATGTAAAATGAAAGTTTTGTTAGATTTTGATGTGGTTTGATTTGACTTTTGTGAAAATATCGTCTTAAGTATCTTTTCCTAAATTAATTAAATATTTAGTTTAATTAATTCTTAGTCAATATAAGTGAGGTGTTTATTTCTTTGTTAATGTGTTTATATAATAATTATTCAAGTTGCAAAACGTTTACACAAATTATAACATCTTGAGATGTATTATAGGAATTTTAAGAGGTAGGAATTAATATTTTTATGGTTTGACGAAAAATTGATAACATATGGAGGGTTAAAATGAAAATTTAATCAAGGAGCTAAGGAGAACTAAGTATGTTGATTGAGAATGAATGAGAGAGCACAATACTAATGGTCAAATATTGAATTTCTTATATCGTAGAATAGATATGCTCAACTTTTTTTGTCTGATTAGCAACTCAAAAATCTGTGTGTGACGATTAACAACGCACATTTAATCTTTATTTTGTTATCCCATATTTATTTGTGTTTATTTTTGTGACGCCCCACCTCTATACCCACGCTAGCCAAGAACATTACGGTGTAATGCTGTCAATTAGCACAGAGAATAAGGCTGTTGAGGAGCGACCATCCGTGTAATTGCTTTGTGCGAGCACCAATATGTCAGATAGTACAAGGAAGTCCGACCGCCGATGCAAACTCAAAGCTACTACACAGTGGCTATATATTTTCTTCGGAAACAAACATAACACAAATCAGTCACAAACATCAATATCACAAAGGCGGAAAAAGATATGAATATAACACATGAAAGTGTACATTAGAGTAGTGGTCAAACAAGAACCACAATATCACAAAAGAATGGTTACAAGTGCTAGACAAAAGAATATGTATATATCAAGGAGTCTATATCTCAAATGTATACAACAAAAACTACTAATCTAAGTAGTTAGCTAAAAGTCGAGATGATAATCCTAGAAGTGAAGTCAAGCAGAAGCACCTGTAACATCTCGGTTTGACCCGAGTATTATTTAATAAGAAAATAATAAACGGATCAGTCTAGCTATAAATATCAGATGAAATGATATAGAAGAAGAGATATGACTAAACGTATAATAATCACAATGCCAAGATGTGATAAATAAGTAATTGAAAATCAACAAGAGATTAATCAATATCACAAAAACCTTCTCAAAGATCAATAGGAATGTCATACTCCTTATTTCATTCACCAAGCCACAAAAAATGACATACATATCAATGCCAATCGCAAAAGTTGGTGAAACATAAATTCCAGAAATCATCAATTAGAAATCCAGAAATCATAAGAAAAGGATGACCAATCCCAAGCGGGAGCATGAAAACTCACCAACACGTGTAACACAAACAATTCGGGACATCGACGCAGTACATACGATACGTCCAATGAACCGAAAAGCCGAAACATCGATGTAGCACAAACGGTACATCACATGAATCGAAACACAAAACAATTCGGGACATCGACGCAGTACATACGGTACGCCCAATGAACCGAAAAGCCGAGACATCAATGTAGTACAAACGGTACATCACATGAATCGAAACACAAAACAATTCGGGACATCGACACAGTACTTACGATACGTCCAATGAATCGAAAAGCCGAGACATCGATGTAGTATAAACGGTACATCAGATGAATCGAAATATAAAACAATTCGAGACATCGATGCAATACATACGGTACGTCCAATGAACCGAAAAGCCGAGACATCGATGTAGTACAAACGGTACATCACATGAATCGAAACACAAAACAATTCGGGACATCGACGCAGTACATACGGTACGTCCAATGAACCGAAAAGCCGAGAAATCAATGTAGTACAAATGGTACATCACATGAATCGAAACACAAAACAATTCGAGACATCGACGCAGTACATACGGTACGCCCAATGAATCGAAAAGCCGAGACATCGATGTAGTACAAACGGTACATCAGATGAATCGAAACACAAAACAATTCGGGACATCGACGCAGTACATACGGTGCATCCAATGAACCGAAAAGCCGAGACATCAATGTAGTACAAACGGTACATAACATGAATCGAAACACAAAACAATTCGGGACATCGACGCAGTACATACGGTACGTCCAATGAATCGAAAAGCCGAGACATCTATGTAGTATAAACGGTACATAAGATGAATCGAAACACATTAAAAGTACATGGGTTGCCAGCCCATAAAGAAATGAGACGAAGCTCAATAAAATGAGGTACAATCCTCCACGTGGAAAAGGAGACATCGCACATTGCTAGTCTAAACCATAAAATGATCATTATCGATCATCAAGAAGTGTCAATTACATTAAGCTAGTAAACATATGAGCTTAGCTTCATGTCCCATAACCACTAGCTTAACTTAAATATTTACGAACAAATTGTAGATTTCCGCTCGAAAATTGTCACAGGAAATTCAATCGAACAAGTCCAAGAATTAACCGATGAAGTAAACGCAAACATTTCATACCACTCGTTTTACTAAGTCGTTTAATTAGATTTCTCATACGAGTGAGGTAAAGGTTTGTATATACTAGTTGATTGGAAAAACGGTTTAAGAAATGGACGTTGTAATAATATAGTGTTGAAATCATTTTGATGAAAGAGTTTTGATATTTGCTACTAGTATTGAAACTTTTATATTTTTAAAATGACAACTCACAAAAATGATTGTAGAACAACCAATCACCAAAAAGTCACATTCAAAAAGTGAATAAAATCCAAAGAAATCGATACCGAATCCATTAAAATGGATATTCCCAAAAATCCCAAAGAAAAGAAGTCATCAAAGTCGATACTAAATGATAACAACAAATAGGGAAATAACACGAATCGGTTAAATTTGGAAACTACACAAAAAGGAAAATATAGGCAAAATAGCAGCAGGTCGGTTGGCCGGCTACAGAGCTCGATCGACCGAACCCTGTTCTGGAAAAATTCTCGGGATGGTGGGTCGGTCGACCGAGCTCTGTAGCCAGTCGACCGGACCAGAGACAGGGAAGTTCCCTGGTAGCAGTTCGGTCGGCCGGCTACAGAGCTCGGTCGGCCGGACCCTGTTTCCAGATCTTCCCAGCCTATCAAAACGAGGGCCATTCTCGACCAAATTGAAATCGCTCGAGCAACGGCACTAGGAGTTTATGCCAATCGACTACCCGGCCCTATATGCTCCTCGATGCATCACAAAATCACGATCAAAGATCAAAGCTATGATTTTTAAAGATTTGGCTTTCAAAACACTGGAATTGGAATATTCACAAAACCAATCCAAATCAAAATCAATTCCACAAGAATAAGTGTTAGGAATTCATACCTAACAATCGAAGATAATTATAGATTAAGATGTGAGATAAAAATCTCACCTTTTTACAAAATCAATGAAGAAGAAGCTATAGAGCAATGACAAGAACAATCACTCTTCATTTCCAACCCAACAAGGTTGAATCTAATCTTAAAGGAGAAAGATTTCCTAAATTAGTTTAGGAATTTTCTGAAATCAAAGAGAGAATGAGTTGGAGAAGAAGGAGATGATACTTACCAATGCTTCTCTTTGAATTTGGAGCTAGAACTTGATTTGCAAATGAAAACTAGGGCTTAGGATTTTAATTCCTTTTCTTTTCCCCCATTATTCTCTTTAGAACTGAAAAGATAAGGAAGAGAGAATGAATGAAGAGAAGTGGTTCAGTTTGGGGTATTAAGTTGGCTAGTGGGCTGAACCCAACCCAAAGCCCTGTAGAAAAAGTAGCAAAAATCAACTTACTCCAAACATATCGAAGCTTATAATCAAAAAGGTTGCAAACGACATTTTGAACTCAATTGATGGGGTCTTGAGTCCCAATTTGACTGTTTGAAAAAAGTTACTTTTCGGACTAAAATCCGACGAACGATGAAATATTTAAATAAAATATTTAAATATACGATCGATAAATATGCTGGTTGTTACAAACTCCCCTCCTTAAAGAAATTGCGTCCTCGCAATACTTAAGAAGAAAATAAAGAGTAACAACCATAAAAGAATGTCAACACAAAAGAAATTTGAAATAGGGAGTTCACCACAAAGAGCATGAAAGAGTAAGTCTGAATGGGATCGCTCGATGAATTTCCAGGATTCCCAAGAGCAATCCTTAGGATCTGAGAGCCATTGAACTTTCACAAGAAGAACATCTTTATTCCGAAGGCGCTCAACCTCGAAAGCAATGATGCGAATGGAATGTTGCTCATATGTCAAATCTGGTGAAACTTCAATTTCCTCAATAACACCAGGCTCAAGAATGAAAATCGAAATCCCTAAGGCATTTCCATAATAGAAAGACATGAGAAAACGTCATAAATAACAGAAAATTGAGCCGGTGCAACGACGTAGTATAATAAAAGTACGCCCAAAAACTAGAAACTCGAATAATTTGAAACAACGGCATAGTACAATGATGGTACGCCAGATGAACCAAAGCTCAAATAATTTCGGAACACTGACGTAGTACAAATACGTACATCCAATGAATCGAACACCATAAAAGAACATCGGACACTAGTCCATAAAAGGAATGAGATAAAGCTCAATAAAACGAAGTATATCAAAACGTCCGATGAACTTGGTAAAAAGATAATTCCATTCAGACATCATTAAAGAATCAACCACTTGTTGCTTATGACTAAACGCATTGGCAACACGATTTCCCCTCCGGGAATAAAAGAATATCAAGATCATAAGATGCCAAGAACTCGAGTCAACATGAAGTTCCTTATGAGAAAATAAATATTCCAAAGATTTATGATTAGGGTAGAGAACAGATTTCTCATCCAAAAATGATGATGCCAAACTCTAAAAGTGAAATCAATAGCCGCGAGCACTAGATCATTAATGGCATATCTAGTCTCGATAGGCTTTAATGATTTAGAAACATAAATGATAGCGTGTTCTCTTTTGCAAGAGAATGACATCCAAACCAATACGATAAGCATTGGTAAAAAAGATAAAGTCTTGGTTCCCTTCGACAATCACAAGAATAAGATTATCGAAAAGAAACAATTTCTTTTAAATAATCTTCTTTTCGGAAAAGTTAAAACTTCCAAAAATTATAATTAACTCAATGTAAAATCTTTCTAGAAAAATTTACATTTTTACAAGTCAATATATCGTGTCTGACTGTCTCATCTAAGTGTTTAGGAAATTCCTATCGATAACGTTGATCAAGCGCATCGAACAGAATTCTTAAAGCACTCAATGGGCAATACAATCACAAAATCATCTACTATATGATGAAAATATCTCTCAAAAGTTTTGAGAATATTCTTTGCTCGTTTAAGATCAAAATCCAATTGTAGTTATAAATAAATCTTATGGAAAAGATTTGCAAAATTTTAAATTTCTATTTTCATCCAAAATCAATAAATACAAGAATGGAATTATCGAGATATTCATAGAATACTCGATTTATAAAATGGATGAAACAAGATGGGAAATCTGAATGATATAATAAGTCATTCATAAGAATCTTAACGAGTGCGGAATGTGGTAAGTGGAATGCTAACTGCCGCAACTCGTAGCAAATGAAAACCGGTGGCAAGGTCGAGCTAAAAGGACCTTAACACCACACAAAAGATTTCTTAGGTGATAATCCTAAGACAAACTCAGAAATATCAGAAAATTCTCAAACCACATGAATGAGAGAATAACAATTTCCTTATAAGTGGGCTTAAGGAATAAAAACGATGCCATCAAATTGGAATCAAAATCACAAAGAAAAATAGAAATCTGCTTAACAGATTAAAAATGTCGAGGATGAATAGTCCACTTGGGACTTCGGATATGGCTTCATAATAATTAAGCCAATCCGTTCAAAAGAAGTCAATTCTGAAGCCTAAGTAAAAATATCGGCTCGGAAAGAAAAATCACATAAAATAATTTCGACATCAATAGAAAGCAAATTGAGTGTTGCGGATCCCCAATCCTGATTCGCAATCCTCAAGGAAGTCATCAAGCCCTAAAATATTCAAAGAAAAAGAATCGACAAGTTCTTTTGATACAAAAATAATGAGATGAACCCATATGAAAAAGAACTCAAATAGGAAGATCACGAAATAAAACAATAGCATCAAGGATTGAATGTAAAATACCTTGACCAAGAGAAGTGCCACTAGGGGCTTGCACTGCATTGAGCTCTCCCTCCTTCTTACTTTGAAGTATAGGACATGCAGTAATATGGTGACCCAAATTTTTACAATAGAGACAAAAGAGGGGTTTCGGACACATATTCGCATAGTGTTCCTTAGAATTACAATTGTAGCTTCCTCCACGATTAGGGATTGGAGTCTTTGCTACAAAAGTAGTTTGCTTCACTCTCTTATTGGGATTAAGGCTCTTGAACTTAATTTGCCTCTTCTTGGAAGTCCCAATATGACAAACACTTCCTTTACCAACCTCTCCATGAAGAAGAGTAACATCCACAAGCTGATTGAAAGAAACTTCAAGTTTCAAAGGTAGAACCATTTCGGGGTTCTTACTCAAAGCATAGATAAACTCTTGATTCTTTACAAGATCCAAAAGTTGTTGAGCAGACATGAATACTCCATCCTGGGGAGTAGCACCGGATGGTCCGACACTGGGACAATTTGATCTAACCATTTCTCTTCTTTAAGAAAGAAAGAAGAAGAAAAGTTATTCTCAAAAATAAATATCAAGAAATCTTGATAGATAAAACAAGGAATCATAAAGAAAATAGGATGAATTGGTACGAAGACTCGAATTAAATCCTAAAGCACGACTCTTAAGAAAGACTTAGGACATGATCCTTGCTAGATTATTCTATATTGTTCCTAAGTTTGGCTTTGATACCAAGTTGTGACGCCCCACCTCTATACCCACGCTAGCCAAGAACATTACGGTGTAATGCTGTCAACTAGCACGGAGAATAAGGCTGTTGAGGAGCGACCATCCGTGTAATTGCTTTGTGCGAGCACCAATATGTCAGATAGTACAAGGAAGTCCGACATGCCAACGCAAACTCAAGGCTACTACACAGTGGCTATATCCATTCTTCGGAAACAAATATAGAAATAAACATAACACAAATCAGTCACAGACATCCATATCACAAAGGCGGAAAAAGATATGAATATAACACATAAAATTGTACATCAGAGTAGTGGTCAAACAAGAACCACAATATCACAAAAGAATGGTTACAAGTGCTAGACAAAAGAATATGTATACATCAAGGAGTCTATATCTCAAAGGTATACAACAAAAACTACTAATCTAAGTAGTTAGCCAAAAATCAGGATGATAATCCTAGAAGTGAAGTCAAGCCGAAGCACCTATAACATCTCGGTCTGACCCGAGTACTATTTAATAAGAAAATAATAAACGGATCAGTCTTGCTATAAATGTAAGATGAAATGATATAGAATAAGAGATATGACTAAACGTATAATAATCACAATGCCAAGCTGTGATAAATAAGTAATTGAAAATCAACAAGAGATTAATCAATATCACAAAAACCTTCTCAAAGATCAAAAGGAATGTCATACTCCTTATTTCATTCACCAAGCCACAAAAAATGACATACATATCAATGCCAATTGCAAAAGTTGGTGAAACATAAATTCCAGAAATCATCAATTAGAAATCCAGAAATCACAAGAAAATGATGGCCAATCCCAAGCGGGAGCATGAAAACTCACCAACACGTGTATCACAAACAATTCGGGACATCGACGCAGTACATACGGTACGTCCAATGAACCAAAAAGCCGAGACATCGTTGTAGTACAAACGGTACATCACATGAATCGAAACACAAAACAATTCGGGACATCGACGCAGTACATACGGTACGTCCAATGAACCGAAAAGCCGAGACATCGATGTAGTACAAACGGTACATCACATGAATCAAAACACAAAACAATTCGGGACATCGACGCAGTACATACAGTACGTCCAATGAATCAAAAAGCCGAGACATTGATGTAGTACGAACGGTACATCGAATGAATCGAAACACAAAAAAATTCGGGACATCGACGCAGTACATACGGTACTTCCAATGAACCGAAAAGCCGAGATATCGATGTAGTACAAACGGTACATGTAATAACCCAGATTTCTGGACATTGTAATTAATAATATAATTAGGTTAATAAATAAAAGAATGCTAAAATTATAGATTGAACAAATGAATATGATCAAATAAATATTTATACTTGTAATTATGTTGTATATATATATATATATATACATAGATTTTAAATAAAGTTAATATTTTTTTTTAAATTTAATTTGTGTTTGTTTAAAATTAATATATATATATATATATTATAGTTGATTTTAAAATTAGAATTATTATAAAAAAAAGGAATTTGAATTTGTTAAAATAGTATGTATACATCAATTAGATTTTTGATTTGAAGTTTAATTTGAATTTGGATATTTAAAATTGAAGTTCAAAAGAAAGATATATATGTATCTTAAATTATACTTTGATTTTAAAATGTATTTTTATTTGATTTTATGAAAAACATAAATTGTTCGTATTATTTTCTTTCAAAGAAATTTATTTATATAAATTAGAATATGTATATTTAAGTTAGAAAATTAATTACAAAAGCATTTATTAAATTAGAAATGTATTAACTAATTGGGATAATTTTATAAAAGTTTTTTTATCAATTTAAAAATAAATGAAAATACACAAATACACGTGTTACCATATAAATATACTTGATAACAAGTGTAACAGATCTTAATAAACATTAAAACAATGTAAATATCTCTTTAAATATTCACACAAGTGTTAGCTTAGAAAATATCCAAGTGGCATCATGAATCTCTTTTAATTTGAATAAAATATATATATATATAACTTGTAAACTTTACAAACCAAACATTAAAACCTGTAAACATTTCAAACAAATTCAGATGCAAACTTCGAATTAATCAAAAATAAAAGCAGGGCAAGGTTAGTAAACAAATCTAATTACGCAACTTCAGATTCAAAGTACAAATTGTTGTTTCAAATCCAATTCATCTCAGATTTCAGTTTCATCAAGTAGCAACTCCAGATTTAAGAAAGCTAAGCAAGCAAGATTTAAACTCAAACAAAGGGCAGAAGATCAATTGGAGTCAAAACATTTTTCTAGCCTGTGAACAAATGTTATTGCTAGGTTCAGGAGCTTGTGTAATTTCAGAGTTGTTCTCTGCTCAAATTAAGGTGAGTAATCTACACTATTATGAATAAATTTAATTTTCTGATGCATGCAATAAGGATGTAATGTTGTAATGATTGCATGTATGAATTAATGGGTTGCATGCATATTAATATGGTTTGCCTATGTGATCATCTACATTCACACACACAAACACACACACACATATATATATGGGTAGTTCTCTGTTTTGAGATTACAGGCCAAAAATTCAAGTATGTTTGAATCAACCAAGTATCATATTTTTTAAATAAAAATAAAATTATTTTTGTATGAAATTATTATTATTATTTAAAAAAAAGTAAACAGAAAACTGTTAAAAAAACCAGAGTTCTTATTCAATTGATGCACGAGGGATCTCTGTAGAGTAGGTGATTATATGTTTCGCATGGATGCTCTTAAGTTTGAAAATTAATAAAACTTCTCTGTGTATATTCACTCATATGTCTGTATGTATAAATTTATGGACTCTGTAGTATGTTGTATCCACAGACCCAGGAATGAGAATGAATTCATTTCTTTTTATTTAAGAAGATTCAAGCTATCATTATAGAATAGAAAATGATTATAGTTGGGTAAATTCATTCTTAAGAATGAATTCAGGTGGAATTATTTAGTTGGTTCTACGGAATCAAGATTTTATAGTGAAAACCGTTTAATCATAAAATTTCAAATATTCTAATTTCATGAATTAAATTCATGACTAGAATAATTATTGAAAATGGTGAATTTAGGTACTAAAGTCATGAATTTTAGATGAGAAATTGTTGGGTGAATCTGTATGGATCGAATTGGGTGTTTTGGCCCATTGCTGTTGAACGATGGCAGGCGGTGTGTCAGAGTTAGGCCAGAAGATAGAAGGAGGAGCAGAGATTATGGGAAAAATAACCATTTGATTTTGAGTTGTCCAATTTGATTTAAAATCGTCGTAATAGGGTTTAAAACCTAGTTTGAACTGCGGGGGTTTCATGATTTTTTTAGGCATCGATGGCGTATCGGAGGAGATCGCGTATTTAGGGTTCGGTACTGGAGGTCAAGGTGAGGATGGGGTCAAAGCGACGAGATCTTCGGTGGTGTGGATCGTCGTCACGACGATGTTTTGTTTCTGAGTATTTTTCCTGTTGTGTGCTGTGACACTGGATTTTGATTCGAGTCGAATCTTTGGATATGGATGATCGTGTGTGGATATGGAGCTCGAAGGCGAGATGTTTAGACCGACGTTGATGGTCAGAGAGGCGCGGTTCGTTGGTGTATGTGCACCGTGCACATCTGTGCATCTGAGTATTTTGGGGAAGATGTATTTCTAGTATTTTCATTCTCGGGTGGATGTTTGAGCGACTCGAAGAAGATATGGAAGGGATACGTGAGTGTCTCAGGATTTCAGAAGATTAACCCTATTTGTTTAGTTTTGTGATTCAGGCTAAATTTCTAAAGTTGTTAACAACCTATAACAGTTTTAAAATCTAAACGGAGTAAAAATGAAAAGAAATAAAAGTTTTCTGAGAATGTTAGTTCTTAAGAAGGGTTAAACAAGTTCTATTCAAAGTATTAACATGTTTTTTTTTAAAATAAGTTACAGAGTTATAATGGTTCAAGTTATGGTAATTTGATAATTATAAAAGGGTTTAATCCTATATGTTAATTTTCAAGGGAAAATTAAATGATGAAATTATAAAGTATTAATTATTTATTGTTTTAGGGTGAGAAATTGATTTAATGTTATCCATTAAGAAAGTGATCGATTAATTTAATCATTAGATAATTAATAAAATATAATTTTGAGCATTCAATTTTAAGGATTTATTTGATTAACTAATTAAGGTATTAATATAAAGATGATTAATTAAAATTAATCACTTAATGGAATTGATTAATGAGTATGAAAGCAATTAAAGGATAATTGCTTAATGTTATTTATTAAGAAAAGAAATATATATAGAGATTACTAAATGTGATTATTTAATGATAACTAATTAATATTAGTAATCGAGAAGTAATTATTTGGTGTAATTAGGAAGTATGATTTAATTAAGTAAATTAATTAAAGTGCTAGTGTAACAACCCTGTATTTTGTAATTATTTTAATTGTATATTTTAATTATTTTAATTTAAATTTTGAAAAAAAAAACTTATTTTAGTTAATGAAATGATTAAATTTTATTATTTAAATATAAATCTTGATTTTTATATGAATTATAATTCCAAAACTTGTGTAAGTTGAATATTTCCAGAAAAAGTGAATTTTTGGTCAAATAGTCAAACTTTGACTTTCAACTTAAAATTTAAAAGTTTGAAATTTTAAATTTTATCGTTTATTATGAAAATAGATTTAATAACTTGAACACTGCTTTTTGTTTCATGGAAAACGGAGTTAAACTGCAAAAGATATGTACATTTCAATTTTGAGTATAAATTGTTTATTTTGCAATTTTGTTATTTTAAATTGTATAAATTTTATTTTTTCTCTGCCATATTTTATTTTAATATGTTTTAATATGTTATATTATGTGTATTTTGACTTTTAAATATTTTAAAAATGATAATCGAATTTTTCAAAAATTTACTATGATGATTTCCTATTTTTAAAAGGTTGTTTTCCTTTTTCTGCTATTTTCTTCATCTAAACTATATGTAAATTAAAATTTGTTTATTTACTTTTGTGATTTCCTTTTTATTTTGTGTTCTTATCTTTATTTATAAATACTTTTAAGTACATAAAAATTTTCCCAAGTTCATTGCACATATTTTTCATATTTTCAAGACTAGTTGCAAATTTTGCTGTTTTATTTAATTAAACTATATATAATTAATAATTTATTTATTTATTTTTGTTTATTTACTTAATTTTCGTATTTTATCTGATTTTATATATTTATTTCAGTTATATATGGTTTAAAAAGAAAATAATGGAAATTTGAAGAGTTTGTGTCTCTTTAGTTGCTCAAGGCTCTTCGTTTTCCCGCCTCTTTGTTTTCCAACCTTTTCATTTCTAGCCTTAGCCGGCCATATCTTTTTTCTATTTCCGTGACTCCCTCTCATATTCATGTGAAAAATGTTTCTCAACTCCTCCTAAAAACTCACGGCTTGATAAGAGAGAAGAAAAAATTGCGAATGGCTTCCTTTATCTCTTCTCTTCTTCACAATTTCAATGATTTTGCTACCTCCTTTGCAAAGCTTTGCTTGGCCCCACTCTCCACCATCATCACCGACCATCACCTCCTCCATCTCCAGATGCAACATCAGCCTCTCCTCTGTCCATGTCAGGCCGTGGCATCCCAAAGATGAAAACAACACAAAAACTCCTTGAAACTATGCTAGCCTAGCCACAAAACATCACCTACCTCTTCCTATACACTTTGGCCACCCCTAGAACCACCACCACCAGCCACTACCTGACCTTTGGCCGCTGCTACACCATCTCCAGATCTGACCTGAAGCAAGGCCATGAGCCCTAGGCCAAAACCCACCATCCAAACTTGTAGAACCATGAACAAACCATCCATTCACCAAATCCCTTCATGTTGCTTGCCTTATCACCTCACAACCACCACATATGGCCTTGGCCGCCTCCTATTTATCCACCACCACAATGATACCACCTCTGACCTTCCACCTCTTTACTGTCCATACCTGTACTGGCCTTTGGCCAAGCCCCACTTGCTTTTGGTCGAGCCAAAAATGCACCCAAACCCTACCTATTGTTGCCTTGACTTAGTATGCTTCATGTTGTAACTCCTCCATCTTCATCCACTTGTTTCCATGTGTTTTGATGCTAAACCCAAGTCATTTTGACACCTAGGCCGAGCCTAGTGTGATGAGAACAAGCCCAATTGATCATGTGAAAAGCCATGTTGTCGTGGTCAGGCACTTTCGTGTTAAAGCTGGGTAATGTTCTTTGTTGATTTAAAGTTTCCATTTCGTTTAAATTCATATTTGTATTGTATGCATATGTTTATATGGTCTTGTTTATTTGTTGTATACAATATCATTATCAAGGCTTTCCATTTCATTCAATTCAAATCGGGTTTGTCGTGCTTTTAGAATCGGTCTTGCGTTTGTTGTTTTGGTCTCTAGCTTCGAAAAGGTGAGTCTTTCTCACTCTGACATTTATACTTATGAAATAGTGAATTGATGACAAGTGTTTAGTAATATAAAATGTTTATGCAAGTTAATGATGATTATATGATGTGCTATGCCATGTTGTTACCATGTTAAAACTGTTACTTATAACCTGACATCTGATATATGACATTATATTGTGACATTGACATAGTTTATATTGTTTATGCATATATTCACACTGCAAGTTCCCTGTTAGAATAGAATCATTATGGGTTGAAACGATACATACCCGAACGGACTTTAGAATAGAAAAAAATCGTTATGGGCTGAAATGATAGGCCTGAGTGATTTTTATTGTATTTTATTTGGCTTGGGATTGCGGGTTTGAAATGATAAAACCCGATTTTCTTTGTAAATTACGGATTGAAATGATATATATCCGTATCACTTGACCAAGGTTAGAAAATTATATACAGACCCCGTGATATATTTTCAAATGATTTTTTTAAATATGTATTTTCAAAAGTATGAAATTTTGATTTAAAATATATATATTATGGTTTTAAGAAAGTTAAATATTAAATCTTGAAATTGTGAATTTAAGTGAATTCAAGTATGTAAATTTGGAGTAAATGTGACGTTTGAATTTAAATTTTATTTTAAGATGTAAATAAATAATGGAAATTAAATTTAAAATTTTGAAATGATATTTGAAGTAAAATTTTAAGTTTATTAAATTTATAAATTAATAAATAGTGAATTTTGACTTAATAAATGAATGGAGTTTGCAAAATTGAATATTTGATCTTAAAATTTTATTGTGTTAAATCATATGTTAAAATGATTTTGAATGTGAAATTTTGAAGTCTAGAAATATGATTTTTAAGTTGTAATAATAAAAATTTGGAGTTTTATTATTATTTTTGAAAAGCTAAAATGAAACCTGGAATTTTATAGCATTTTCAAAATGCTTTAGTCTTTTGACAGCTTTTTAATGCTATTGTTTTGAATCTAACAATGTTTGAAATAACTAAATATCTATTACGACATTTTATAAATGTCGCTATTCTTGAAATAAACCATTTTGGAAAATATAAGCTACGATAGCACTTTATAAATGCCGTCATTGCTACAATTTGACAATGTTTTGAAATGTTATAGATTTTAACACTGTTTGGGCTATATTTTAAAGTGTTAAATAATTTAACTTTTGAAATGGATTGTCTGTGAAATTTTAGAAGTTTGAATATTTAAATTTGAATTTTTAAGGAATTTAAATTGAATTTGAATTTAAATAAAGTTTACTTGGTTATGTGTTAAACGGAGTGAAATGTAATATAATAAATTAATTTTTGAATGGAATTTTGGAATGTATTTTTGGTAATGATGTTTGAAATAATAAATGAATGACATATTTGATTTTTAAATGATATTTGACTTTGAATATTTGGATTTGAATTCAAATAATGATTTGATTATGAAGGTTTGAAAGGATGTAATATTTTAATGATTTTGAAATGGTTTGGAAATGATTTGATCTTTATTTTAATAAAGAATGTGAATGTTGAATGATATTTGATTTTTCTTTATTTGATAAAGGAATATTTGAAGTTTATATTTGTATGAAATGATATTTGGTTTAATTGTAATTTAAGTTTATTTTAATAATATTGGATTTATGAAATGAATATTTCAAAACTACATAATAATGAAATTAGATTGAGATATGAATATATGGAATTATAAAGTTTAGTTTTGAAATGTGGGATATTAAAGTTTGGAAACATATTAAAATTGGATAGCTTATTTTGTAGATCAAATCTATAATTGAAATTTATAAGATTTGAAATGTTTTGTTAGAAAACTGAATTGAATTGAAATTGATGGTTTGATTTGAATTAAATTGGAAATTTGAAATTTTGAATTAAATTGGAAATAAATTTGTAAAATGTAAAGAATTAAATGAATGTTTCATGATTTCAAATGTATGATTTCAGAATGTTATGATTTTCAAAGTGTAATGATTTCAAGTATTTTGGGTTCGAAAGAGTTATAACTTTGAAAGTATTATGATTTTTGGAAGTGAATATAGGTTTGAGATGGAAATGATAAAGTATAAACTATTTTGATTTGAATATAGTTTTGAAATAAAAATGATTTTGGTTTCGAAGTATAAACTATTTTGATTGAATAAATAGTTTTGAAATTAAAATGGTTTTGGTTTCGAGGCGTAAACTATTTTGAAAGGTATATAGTTTTGGAATGAAATGATTTGATCCTTTTGAAATATAAAATATTTTGAAATGACCACGGCGTTATAATAACGTTTGGTTGTTAAAGAGACCGGGATCGAAAGTTGTCATACTCTCTGCCAACTCCGAAAACCACTTTAACAACCGTGTACGCGGTGGAGATTCCAGAATGAAGTAGGATGGTGGCGATGTTCTTGAGGTATATTACGTGGATCCAACTCACGTGAGTTGGCATAAGGTGGCTAAAACAGGAGCGATCTCGGGCCAAAGGAGGTAGCACCTCTAGTCGGACACATTCCTTCGATACTATACTGTTACTGGTGATTGATTAGATGGCCATCCTCCGATTTTGATTGGGAGTGTGTTCCGAGGTGGGCGTATGTGGCTGCTGCGTTACCACCAGCCCGTGTGTGTAATTGGTATATCTACCATGGCATTGCCTTGTGTGCCGTGTCACCTACCATACCGAGCCTTTACTACGAGTTTGTTTTTCTCCCGTAACCCGTGTGGTATCCTCTGACAGTCACCTAGAGTGGAGATGGCATGATGTTGGATGTACTACTGGGACTATTATGTGTGAAGGGTGATATGGGTAGCCCGGAACGCTATTTAAAAAGTATGTTTATTTTACTGTAGACATTATTATAGTAGCGCAATATTACTACATAGTAAATAGTTTAACGGATCCTTAAAGTATGGGCGATCCCAGGCATCCTTTAAGTTACTGATGCATTTTTGTTACTGTTCACTTGAGTTTATTTACAGTTCATAAGTATTTATGTCCTGACTCGACTGTTTTGTATTTTGCTTTACGCTCGAGTCAGATTGAGCGAGTTAGCATTCAAGGTTCACCTTCGGAGTTGGAGCTTTCCTTGAAGATCCAGTCATCTATTTGCTTTCTGTATCCAGTGATTTCAGTGATGTATTCTGATTTGTACCTGATGTATCTTGTTACTTTTTGTTGTATCATGTTTAACTCTGATGTATCTTATATATATAGTAGCTTCATGAACTACTATCTCTTTTACTTCCGCTGCATTATTATTTACTCTGTGTCTGTGATATGTGATTAATTATTTACTGTATATTCTGAGATTTGCCAAATTTTATTTACAACGCGGTATTTTGAGCAATTCAAGTCCGACATGTGCGGATGCGAATGGTTGAAAATATCGGGTCGTTACAGTTGGTATCAGAGCTTTGGTAGCTCTAGGCAAAACTCAGCATATAGAGTAGATGTATTTACAGAATCACTTTCATTCGAGTTGAATCTCTTTCTTTTGACTCGATTCCTTGTAATTTTGGAACGTTCCCTGTGGTTCCAAAATCCATTCTTATTCCCCACTATTTATCTTCATTTGATTTTGGAGTATCCCATAATTCCACTTCGAATGATCTTTATAGTGAATTGGTGGTCTCACCAGTATTCTAATTTTCTTGTAAAGGGGGTGAAACTCCTTTACAATTAGCATCGATTCACCAGAGATTTATATTTATCCTCGGTTTAGATGCTAGTATCTCCTATTATCCCAAACTTTATCTCTTGAGGTCGAATGTAGATTTACCGAGAAAATCCACATCGATCTTATTCTTTAAGTCACGGTTGACCTGGTTAAGGTTGCCCGCGATTTATTTCAGCTTATCCACCTCCCTACTCTGTATTTTATCATCCTGTCTTTTGTTTCCAATCTATTCTTCCAAACATTTTGAATTGTACTTGTAAATGTATGATTTGTTTTATATATTGTGTTGTTTGAGATGTTGATGTTGGATTGGGTTTCTGATCGATTCGTCTGATCAACGCTATCGATAAGATTTCAAAAACACTTTGACAGAACAAACTGACACAATATTATTTTAAATATTTGGGAAATGAAATAAATTTTGATATATAAGTAAAGTTATGGAACTTAATAAATTGATTTAAATTGATAATTTGAAATGATAATACTTGATTTATCATTTATTGTTCTACAAATGAATTTACAAATAGTTGTTTATAAATTGATTTGGGAACTGACATTAATTTAAATCAAGAATTTGAGAATTTAATTTCTGATGGATTTCAAACCTTATGTTTAAAATTTTATAAGGATATATTATTTAAAGTATTTTCAAGTAGAAATTTGTTTCCAAAGAATTTTAATGTTTAAAATTAGTGCTCTTCTCTTGGTCGCTGAAAAATAACTTCGGTGATGACTGCAGCTTCATCGACATTCATTTTCGAGTTTCGAAGTGAAGAGAAAGTTCTGTAGTCTTACTACAGTTTTGTTTTGGGAATTTAATTGATTTGAATTTCTAAAATATGACTTGATTTTAATATATAAAGATATATGATTGAAATTTGATTTGACATATTATGTATATATTATTAGTTATCTCTAAATGGTTTGAATGGAATCAGAAATTTAATTCTTAAATTCTATCTTAAAGAATAATTTCAATTATGAAAGAAAAAAATTATTTAAAAATTTGGATAAATGATTCAAACTTGAGATAATTGAATTTGAAAGTTTTATTTGTATAACACACAATTGCATTTCAATATAACTTACCTTAATTTTTTTTTTAAAAGTTAACAATGTAATTAGATAATATACAATATAAAAGGATTTTATAAATATAATTTGAGTGGTTATAATAAATGTTATACACTTAAATTTTAGTTATAAAAGATTAATAGAGGTAAATAAAGAAAAAAAAGAATTTAAGGAATTTTATTTAAATAGCTTAATAATCAAATTTGATTTAACATGGAACCTTAAGTCTAACCTAGGAATTTTAACAAAGGTTATTTCCTGAAATGAATATGTTTGTATAATAAACAATGTATCTTTGAATAGATAAATAAAATATATTTGAATGGGACATTTTGTAATAAAGTATACTTAATTTGGAATCATAGTTTAAATTGATGTCCAAATGAAAAAGGGGTGTAAAGAAATTTGATTGTTATACTTGCCATGATAAATATTTTATTTATGAAATAGATATGTCTTGTAAAATGAATAATTATGATTTAAATAGTTAAAATGTATTTTCAATACCACTAAATTTGATAATTAAGAATTTGGTTTTCAAATGGAAATTTAAAGTGTAACTTATTGAAGGAATATCCTATTTATGAAATGAGTATTTTAAATAAAGTGTTAGGTTATTTGTTAAATTAAGAAATAGGTAAAATAATGAACTTTTGACTTAATAAATGAATTATAGTTTAATTTGGATATTCCATTCATAAAAGTTGTTTTAATAAATATAAGTAAATGATATCCAAATGAATATTTCTAAAATTGAACTGATTTGAAATACTAATATGTCTACTGTAACATATTATAAGTGCTGCTGTTTCTAAAATAAAATGTTTTGGAAATTTATAATTAAATAAATGAACTTAGAAATGTTACAACTTTGAAATGAGTATTATTTGACATTGAATTTAAACGGTTTAAAGGAAGATTATTTTAAAGGTGTTATGATTTCAAAGTATTATGATTTCAAAGCATGATGATTTCAAATTTATTATCTTATTTTTTTTTTCAAACTATCTTTTAGTTGTTCTTATTTTCCTTATCTTTCTATAGAATGGGGAGGCTATTGCTTATACCAGTCTGTTTAGAAATCTTTCTATAATCTTTGAAAATCTTTGGTACTCATCTGGATCAGAACACTGCTTACCATCCACAGACTATCAGTCAAACGGGAAGGGTGAATCAGATTTTAGAGGATCTTTTTGTGCTTGTATTTTTTTTGGGAGGATCTTGGAAGATCATCTCCACCTTGTTAAACTTACCTATAACAATAGTTATCAGGTATGATTCGAATATGCTTGTCATCTTATCTAAATCTTGTCTCATTCTATATTTTTTTTTCTGTTCTTTCCCGTACCTCGTTCCTTTTCGGGGACGAAAAGTTTTGAGTGGGGGAGAGTGTAACAACCCTGTATTTTGTAATTATTTTAATTGTATATTTTAATTACTTTAGTTTAAATTTTGAAAAAAAAACTTATTTTACTTATTGAAATGATTAAATTTTATTATTTAAATATAAATCTTGATTTTCATATGAATTATAATTCCAAAACTTGTGTAAGTTGAATATTTCCAGAAAAAGTGAATTTTTGGTCAAATAGTCAAACTTTGACTTTTAACTGAAAATTTAAAAGTTTGAAATTTTAAATTTTATCTTTTATTATGAAAATAGATTTAATAACTTGAACACTGCTTTTTGTTTCGTGGAAAACGGAGTTAAACTGCAAAAGATATGTACATTTCAATTTTGAGTATAAATTGTTTATTTTGCAATTTTGTTATTTTAAATTGTATAAATTTTATTTTTTCTCTGTCATATTTTATTTTAATATGTTTTAATATGTTATATTATGTGTATTTTGACTTTTAAATATTTTTAAAATGATAATCGAATTTTTCTAAAATTTACTATGATGATTTCCTATTTTTAAAAGGTTGTTTTCCTTTTTCTACTATTTTCTTCATCTAAACTATATGTAAATTAAAATTTGTTTATTTACTTTTGTGATTTCCTTTTTATTTTGTGTTCTTATCTTTATTTATAAATACTTTTAAGTACATAAAAATTTTCCCAAGTTCATTGCACTTATTTTTCATATTTTCAAGACTAGTTGCAAATTTTGCTGTTTTATTTAATTAAACTATATATAATTAATAATTTATTTATTTATTTTTGTTTATTTACTAAATTTTCGTATTTTATCTGATTTTATATATTTATTTCAGTTATATATGGTTTAAAAAGAAAATAATGGAAATTTGAACAGTTTGTGTCTCTTTAGTTGCTCAAGGCTCTTCGTTTTCCCGCCTCTTTGTTTTCCAACCTTATCATTTCTAGCCTTAGCCGGCCATATCTTTTTGCTATTTCCGTGACTCCCTCTCATATTCATGTGAAAAATGTTTCTCAACTCCTCCTAAAAACTCACGGCTTGATAAGAGAGAAGAAAAAATTGCAAATGGCTTTCTTTATCTCTTCTCTTCTTCACAATTTCAATGATTTTGCTACCTCCTTTGCAAAGCTTTGCTTGGCCCCACTCTCCACCATCATCACCGACCATCACCTCCTCCATCTCCAGATGCAACATCAGCCTCTCCTCTATCCATGTCAGGCCGTGGCATCCCAAAGATGAAAACAACAAAAAACTCCTTGAAACTATGCTAGCCTAGCCACAAAACATCACCTACCTCTTCCTATACACTTTGGCCACCCCTAGAACCACCACCACCAGCCACTACCTGACCTTTGGCCGCTGCTACACCATCTCCAGATCTGACCTGAAGCAAGGCCGTGAGCCCTAGGCCAAAACCCCACCATCCAAACTTGTAGAACCATGAACAAACCATCCATTCACCAAATCCCTTCATGTTGCTTGCCTTATCACCTCACAACCACCACATATGGCCTTGGCCGCCTCCTATTTCTCCACCACCACAATGATACCACCTCTGACCTTCCACCTCTCCACTGTCCAGACCTGTACTTGCCTTTGGCCGAGCCCCACTTGCTTTTGGTCGAGCCAAAAATGCACCCAAACCCTACCTATTGTTGCCTTGACTTAGTATGCTTCATGTTGTAACTCCTCCATCTTCATCCACTTGTTGCCATGTGTTTTGATGCTAAACCCAAGTCATGTTGACACCTAGGCCGAGCCTAGTGTGATGAGAACAAGCCCAATTGATCATGTGACAAGCCATGCTGTCGTGGTCAGGCACTTTCGTGTTAAAGCTGGGTAATGTTCTTTGTTGATTTAAAGTTTCCATTTCGTTTAAATTCATATTTGTATTGTATGCATATGTTTATATGGTCTTGTTTATTTGTTGTATACAAGATCATTATCAAGGCTTTCCATTTCATTCAATTCAAATCGGGTTTGTCGTGCTTTTGGAATCGGTCTTGTGTTTGTTGTTTTGGTCTCTAGCTTCGAAAAGGTGAGTCTTTCTCACTCTGACATTTATACTTATGAAATAGTGCATTAATGACAAGTGTTTAGTAATATAAAATGTTTATGCAAGTTAATGATGATTATATGATGTGTTATGCCATGTTGTTACCATGTTAAAACTGTTACTTATAACCTGACATCTGATATATGACATTATATTGTGACATTGACATTGTTTATATTGTTTATGCATATATTCACACTGCAAGTTCCCTGTTAGAATAGAATCATTGTGGGTTGAAATGATACATACCCGAACGGACTTTAGAATAGAAAAAAATTGTTATGGGCTGAAATGATAGGCCTGAGCGATTTTTATTGTATTTTATTTGGCTTGGGATTGCGGGTTTGAAATGATAAAACCCGGTTTTCTTTGTAAATTACGGATTGAAATGATGTATATCCGTATCACTTGACCTAGGTTAGAAAATTATATACAGACCCCGTGGTATATTTTCAAATGATTTTTTTTAAATATGTATTTTCAAAAGTATGAAATTTTGATTTAAAATATATATATTATGGTTTTAAGAAAGTTAAATATTAAATCTTGAAATTGTGAATTTAAGTGAATTCAAGTATGTAAATTTGGAGTAAATGTGACATTTGACTTTAAATTTTATTTTAAGATGTAAATAAATAATGGAAATTAAATTTAAAGTTTTGAAATGATATTTGAAGTAAAATTTTAAGTTTATTAAATTTATAAATTAATAAACAGTGAATTTTGACTTAATAAATGAATGGAGTTTGCAAAATTGAATATTTGATCTTTAAATTTTATTGTGTTAAATCATATGTTAAAATGATTTTAAATGTGAATTTTTGAAGTCTAGAAATATGATTTTTAAGTTGTAATAATAAAAATTTGTATTTTTATTATTATTTTTGAAAAGCTAAAATGAAACCTGGAATTTTATAGCATTTTCAAAATGCTTTAGTCTTTTGACAGCATTTTTATGCTATTGTTTTGAATCTAACAATGTTTGAAATAACTAAATATCTATTACGACATTTTATAAATGTCGCTAATCTTGAAATAAACCATTTTGGAAAATATAAGCTACGATAGCACTTTATAAATGCTGTCGTTGCTATAATTTGACAATGTTTTGAAATGTTATAGATTTTAACACTGTTTCGGCTATATTTTAAAGTGTTAAATAATTTAACTTTTGAAATGGATTATCTGTGAAATTTTAGAAGTTTTGAATATTTAAATTTGAATTTTTAAGGAATTTAAATTGAATTTGAATTTAAATAAAGTTTACTTGGTTATGTGTTAAACGGAATGAAATGTAATATAATAAATGAATTTTTGAATGGAATTTTGGAATGTATTTTTGGTAATGATGTTTGAAATAATAAATGAATGACATATTTGATTTTTAAATGATATTTGACTTTGAATATTTGGATTTGAATTCAAATAATGATTTGATTATGAAGTTTTGAAAGGATGTAATATTTTAATGATTTTGAAATGGTTTGGAAATGATTTGATCTTTATTTTAATAAAGAATGTGAATGTTGAATGATATTTGATTTTTCTTTATTAGATAAAGGAATATTTGAAGTTTATATTTGTATGAAATGATATTTGGTTTAATTGTAATTTAAGTTTATTTTAATAATATTGGATTTATGAAATGAATATTTCAAAACTACATAATAATGAAATTAGATTGAGATATGAATATATGGAATTATAAAGTTTAGTTTTGAAATGTGGGATATTAAAGTTTGGAAACATATTAAAATTGGATAGCTTATTTTGTAGATCAAATCTATAATTGAAATTTATAAGATTTGAAATGTTTGGTTTGAAAACTGAATTGAATTGAAATTGATGGTTTGATTTGAATTAAATTGGAAATTTGAAATTTTGAATTAAATTGGAAATAAATTTGTAAAATGTAAAGAATTAAATGAATGTTTCATGATTTCAAATGTATGATTTCAGAATGTTATGATTTTCAAAGTGTAATGATTTCAAGTATTTTGGTTTCGAAAGAGTTATAACTTTGAAAGTATTGTGATTTTTGGAAGTGAATATAGGTTTGAGATGGAAATGATTAAGTATAAACTATTTTGATTTGAATATAGTTTTGAAATAAAAATGATTTTGGTTTCGAAGTATAAACTATTTTGATTGAATAAATAGTTTTGAAATAAAAATGGTTTTGGTTTCGAGGCGTAAACTATTTTGAAAGGAATATAGTTTTGAAATGAAATGATTTGATCCTTTTGAAATATAAACTATTTTGAAATGACCACGGCGTTATAATAACGTTTGGTTGTTAAAGAGACCGGGATCGAAAGTTGTCATACTCTCTGCCAACTCCGAAAACCACTTTAACAACCGTGTACGCGGTGGAGATTCCAGAATGAAGTAGGATGGTGGCGACGTTCTTGAGGTATATTACGTGGACCCAACTCCCGTGAGTTGGCATAAGGTGGCTAAAACAGGAGCGATCTCGGGCCAAAGGAGGTAGCACCTCTGGTCGGACACATTCCTTCGATACTATACTGTTACTGGTGATTGATTAGATGGCCATCCTCCGATTTTGATTGGGAGTGTGTTCCGAGGTGGGCATATGTGGCTGCTGCGTTACCACCAGCCCGTGTGCGTAATTGGTATATCTACCCTGGGATTGCCTTGTGTGCCGTGTCACCTACCATACCGAGCCTTTACTACGAGTTTGTTTTTCTCCCCTAGCCCGTGTGGTATCCTCTGACAGTCACCCAGAGTGGAGATGGCATGATATTGGATGGACTACTGGGACTATTATGTGTGAAGGGTGATATGGGTAGCCCGGAACGCTATTTAAAAAGTATGTTTATTTTACTGTAGACATTATTATAGTAGCGCAATATTAATACATAGTAAATAGTTTAACGGATCCTTAAAGGATGGGCGATCCCAATCATCCTTTAAGTTACTGATGCATTTTTGTTACTGTTCACTTGAGTTTATTTACGGTTCATAAGTATTTATGTCCTGACTCGAGCATTTTGTATTTTGCTTTACGCTCGAGTCAGATTGAGTGAGTTAGCATTCAAGATTCACCTTCGAAGTTGGAGCTTTCCTTGAAGATCCTGCCATCTATTTTGCTTTCTGTATCCAGTGATTTTAGTGATGTATTCTGATTTGTACCTGATGTATCTTGTTACTTTTTGTTGTATCATGTTTAACTCTGACGTATCTTATATATATAGTAGCTTCATGAACTACTATCTCTTTTACTTCCGCTGCATTATTATTTACTCTGTGTCTGTGATATGTGATTAATTATTTACTGTATATTCTGAGATTTGCCAAATTTTATTTACAATGCGGTATTTTGAGCAATTCAAGTCCGACATGTGCGGATGCGAATGGTTGAAAATATCGGGTCGTTACAGCAAGTTAATTATCTTATGAGATTAATTAAGGGATAATTAATCAATGTAAGTAGTATAGGATAATTAATTGGAGTAATTAATTAAGGAAATAAATTTTGTTAAGTGATTTAGGAGATCAATTCAAAGATAATTAAAGAGAATGGTTATGCTAATTAATCTGAGTGACAATTGAAGATGAATTACTTATTGTAATTAAAGATTAATTAGTCAAGGATGATTAATTGAGATTGATGAATTAAGAGATGATTCATCAATTGGGATTGTGATTAAGTAATGTTAAATAAGCAGGATTAAGGGTGATTGGTGTAATTAATTTAATTTGATTAAATTAATTAGAATGGTATAAATGATTTATCTTGCTTATGAATGGTTAAATAATATTGTATGTCGAAGATTAGTGGATATCTCTGATATGTGATTTGTAATTTTATGTGAGATGTGAGGATTGGTTTAAAATGTGATAATGTGGTTATCTATCGATGATAAATTGCAGTGAAAGAAGTGATATCCTATTTGAAGTTAAATTGTATTTCACTTGAATAATTTGGGTTAAGATGGTATTGAATTCGAAGAGACCAAAGTCGGGTATTAGTGAATACTCAAAACCACTATAATCTTTTTATAGATTGATGTGTGAAATAAGTGATGTCTGTAACAACTTGTGAAGTTGTAAACAGATATAAGTTATCCCGGGTTTATATGAGTTGTATACTTTTGTATTGCATGTTAGATGGGTTTACTCACGTTGGTTTCCAGCCTGACCCGGGTGTTACGTTGATGTAATGCTCGGGTCAGACCGAGTATTACAGATTTTCAGGTAAGGACGTTCCGGCGCTTAGGATGCGAGCTGGATGGCTGGAACGTATGGAGCGTACCCGCTGTGATATATAGTTGTATATTTAGGACATGTTGATTTAGAACCGTCCTGTGTTTTGTAAATGTTGTAACTCTGATATATAAAAATGCAAACGTACTGATACAATTCTTTTTGTAAACTGTTATTATGTGATACTATATTTTGATACGCTGCGAATGTGAGGTTTTCTGTGACTGACTTCTGTTTCTGCTTCTTTCTCTTTTCTTCTTTCCACTAACTATCTGGAATTTTCGGGATCGGAATTTCCGGGTCGTTACATTTGGTATCAGAGCTGAAGGTTAAGCGAGAACCTTGGCTCTGGTGGGATTTCTCATTAAGGATAGGGTAAGTGGTACCCTAGAATGAGTTGAGTGTGTGTGTGTGTATGAGAGATCGTACTTGTTATTTTCTTGTATAATGGTTTTTAAATGATTTCAAAAGTAAATGAATCTAAAAGAAATAGATTATATATTATATTGAGAAAATTGGATGTAGTATTAATTAAATTAAAAGTAATAGTAAGAATTAAATTAGGAAGTAACAGAATGCAACCAAATTGGAGTTGGAATTAAATAAAAATAAGTTTAAAATGGATTCAAACTTAAATTAAAATCTCAATGTTAAGGAAGAATTTCAAAATAAGATGAATCAGAATTGGTTTCAAACCAGAAAATTGAATGATTATTGTGTTTAATAATGGGATGATTGTTTTAAACAATAAAATGTTTTAAGGAAATAACCATTTGATGAGAATAACATGTAAATTAGAAAGGATGGAAATTGAAGTGGATTTAAAATTGTGAAGTTTTGAGTTCTAAATTTAAACATTTGAAATTGTTTTCGAAATGTAAAGGAAATAATATTATTCAAACTGATTTGAATGTAATCTTATTTTAGAATAAGAAGTTGTTTGTAAACTTTAGAAGTATTTGTTTGAATTAAAACCAAGGGTGGTTTAAAATTTTAAAATTTTGGCTTGGAGGGCCAAGGAATAAATATGCATATATGAGAGATATACATAATATCAAAGATGGTTTAAGATGAACTCTAAATATTGAGTTTTAAATTGGGAATGAGATATGATACCCAAAAGTGATAAGTTTTTGAGCTTAACAAATGGGAAAATTATTAATGTGAAGTTCAAAATTTGAAATGGAAGTTCAAACTGGGTAAGGTTGACTAGATTAAGTGAATTGAGTTTAGCTTGGGAGAGATTAAATGTGTTGGAATGATCAACTTGATTTGGAAATTTCAAGATGAAATTAAGTTTTAACTTGGAAAGTTAAATGGTTGATTGTAATTGAGAGTTTGAGTGGTCTCAAATTGGGTTTGAGATCTAGAAATTTAAAATGAATGGATGTTTTAAAATAAATTAGATAATATCATCCTATTGTTGTTAAAAATCTTTAAGTTGTGAATTGGAATTGTTTAAATGAATGAGAGATGATTTAAAATTTTAAATTTGAATTAGTTCAAATTGAATTTGATTTGAATTAATTGAAATTGTAATTGAAGATGTATAAGTATAAAATTCAAATGGAAAAAAATTTTGAATTGGATTAATTTGTAACGATTTGTAATTGAAGTGGATTCAATTTGAAATTAGTCCAAATTTATTGGAATAATTTGGAATTATAATTAATGTTGAATGGATTTAAATCCAAATGGAATTTGAATTGAATTTGGAAAGAAATCAAGAATAATTCAACTTGATTTGGAAATGGAGTATGAAATTGGGATTAATTCAAACGGGAGTTGAAATGAACTGAAATTGGAACTAGTTCAATTGAAATTTATCTGAATTAGTAGAATTTGAGATCAAGACTGAATAAAGTTAAATTTGGAAAGAAACTAAGGTAAATTCAACTTGAATTGGGGTTGAATCAATTTCATTGGAAATTGAAGTTATTTAAATTGGAATTGGGTCAATTTAAATGGAAAAGGAAATTTAAATTGAATGGAGTGAGAATGAAAATTGGGAAGTGAACAGTTTTGACTCTGGACTATTTTATTTTAATATAAATTGTTTTAATATGAATCTATTTTTCCAAGCTATTCATTATATATACAACCTTTCTCTTAAATACCAAATTATCTTATACTTGTTTTACAATTATTTTTGAAACTGTTTAGCAATTTTCCAACTTTTTTACAAACTAATTACTATCTTACTATTATTTCGCAATTATCTAAAATTTCTATAATTATTTTAACTATTTTCTACCTATTTTACACGTATATTACAAATTAGTAATAATTTTCCAACTATTTATCTATTTTTAAAATTTTCAAACTATTTTCTAAATAACTGGGCCGAGTTCAAACTGTTATTGGTTAAATGCCCAATCGGGATAAGAATAGAGATGATAATCCAAATGGATTGAAGTAATTGTGAGTAAGTGAATGAAAGTCAATGTGAATAGAAATGGAATTGATTTGGCTAATAAATAATAAAGATAAATACGTAGGGTGTACGAATGTTATTCTATTCGCATAGTGATTTGATCCAGATTCGAGCACGAAATTTCGATATAGATGTATCGATCCGAGTGCGATTTTTCACTTGATTTTCGACGACGAACCTGGATATGGATTGCTGATTGGTTCTGGATATTCTC
The DNA here is from genome assembly GCA_030765085.1 of Allium cepa. Lineage (NCBI taxonomy): Eukaryota > Viridiplantae > Streptophyta > Magnoliopsida > Asparagales > Amaryllidaceae > Allium > Allium cepa. The sequence continues at coordinate 892,783,657 of CM060928.1, read as the reverse complement.
TATCATAGTTATAACTATGCAAGGAGAATGACGGTTTCTGATCAAGAAACCAGATCTGTGTCCGCACTAGAAAGTCGGGTGGATGATACGACGATACTAGTTCGGAAGTGAAATTGTGTGATCGAGTAAGCGATCAGATCGGTATAGCGTACAGATGATATGTGTACATCGTACGTATTTAAATGAAAATGATATTGAAAGAAGTTATCAAATTTGAATATTTGATTTTGAGTAAACAAAGTTAAATATCTTTGTTTTATAAAATGAAACTCCCCTTGAATCTCTTGCCAGAAGAAAAGGATTTCGAAGGTGTTTTGGAGTATAAAAGGAGTTTTATACAAGTTTGAAATGATCCAAAGTTTTGAAAGATTTTATATATGTGAATATATAAATATATATATATATATATATAAAGGATCATATGAGGATTTTGGAAAAAGGTTTTGGGAACCTTTGGATTTGGAAAAGGCTTTTGATTTTTGGTAAAATCAATATTGAAATTTGGAAAGCCTAGTTTGAGAATTATCGATTTTGGGATAATCGATTTTGTGTAAAGGAGCTTTATATGAGATCATACTAGGTGTACGATTTGAAAATTCTATATGTGTATAGTATAAAATGTTTTGATGATGGCTCTGGGGAAAAAGGCGCTCCCTTGAAATGAACTTCTCAGGATTACCACCGGGTGGTGCTGCCTTGAGCCCCAAGGGGGGTTCTAAAGTTGATCCTGTGAGAAGTCCCGACAAAACTAGTTCCTGGGGATTAAGAGTAGAGTATACCATAGCGAAAGTCGTGTGTGCCGCTGAGAGCCAATAGTTACATGGACTTTTGCTGCGATGGCAACGTAACCCAGGATGTAACTGCGATCTATGGTATAACATAGCGAAAGTCGTGTGTGCCGCTGAGAGCCAACAGTCTGCGTTTGATTTTATATCGGTAGACTGCGACCTATGTAGGAGTGGAGAAGTTTCATTTTGACAGTGAAAATCAGAGGCCGTTGAGAGCCTGCAGTTACATGGACTTTTGCTGCGATGGCAACGTAACCCTAGATGTAACTGTGATCTGGTGTGTGGGATCCATGGCGTAATCGAGAGGCCGCTGAGGGCCTGCAGTTACATGGACTTTTGCTGCGATGGCATCGTAACTCTGGAATGTAACTGTGACCATGGATGAGGGTGGTGATTTCCAGAGCATTCTCACTAAAGATATATCCTCTATTTTCAAAAACTGTTTCCTATATTTTCAATAAAATTAGTTTCCAAGTATTTTCACTGGGTGTTGAAAACGGGTCTGCTAAGTACTTATAGATTTTCAGTCGTACGCCTGATCAACGTATGACCGAATTTCTGTGAGAACAAGGATGGACTGGTTGAAGCATCGAGTTATAAAAGTAAACTATTTTGGTAATATTATATAGATTTTTTAAATGTTTTAAAAATGATCAAAAGTGATTTAACTAATATTTGACTACATTTCTTTTCGAGGACGAAAAGATTCAAAGGGGGGAGGAATGTAATAACCCAGATTTCTGGACATTGTAATTAATAATATAATTAGTTTAATAAATAAAAGAATACTAAAATTATAGATTGAACAAATGAATACGATCAAATAAATATTTATACTTGTAATTATGTTGTATATATATACGTAGATTTTAAATAAAGTTATTTTTTTTAAAATTAATTTGTATTTGTTTAAAATTCACATATATATTAGAGTTGACTTTTAAATTAGAATTATTATAAAAAAAAGGAATTTGAATTTGTTAAAATAGTACGTATCCATCAATTAGATTTTTGATTTGAAATTTAATTTGAATTTGGATATTTAAAATTGAAGTTCAAAAGATAGATATATATGTATCTTAAATTATACTTTGATTTTAAAATGTATTTTTATTTTATTTTATGAAAAACATAAATTATTCGTATTATTTTCTTTCAAAGAAATTTATTTATATAAATTAGAATATGTATATTTAAGTTTGAAAATTAATTACAAAAGCATTTATTAAATTAGAAATGTATTAACTAATTAGGATAATTTTATAAAAGTTTTTTTATCAATTTAAAAATAAATGAAAATACACAAATACATGTGTTAGCATATAAATATACTTGATAACAAGTGTAACAAATCTTAATAAACATTAAAACAAACGTAAATATCTCTTTTAATATTCACACAAGTGTTAGCTTAGAAAATATCCAAGTGGCATCATGAATCTCTTTTAATTTGAATATATGTATATATATATATATATAACTTGTAAACTTTACAAACCAAACATTAAAACCTGTAAACATTTCAAACAAATTCAGATGCAAACTTCGAATTAATTAAAAATAGAAGCAGGGCAAGGTCAGTAAACAAATCTAATTAAGCAACTTCAGATTCAAAGTACAAATTATTGTTTCAAATCCAATTCATCTCAGATTTCAGTTTCATCAAGTAGCAACTCCAGATTTAAACAAGCTAAGCAAGCAAGATTTAAACTCAAACAAAGGGCAGAAGATCAATTGGAGTCAAAACATTTTTCTAGCCTGTGAACAAATGTTGTTGCTAGGTTCAGGAGCTTGTGTAATTTCAGAGTTGTTCTCTGCTCAAATTAAGGTGAGTAATCTACACTATTATGAATAAATTTGATTTTCTGATGCCTGCAATAAGGATGTAATGTTGTAAATGATTGCATGTATGAATTAGCGTGATCATCTGCATTCACACACACACACACACAGAGATATATATATGGGTAGTTCTCTGTTTTGAGATTACAGGCAAAAAATTCAAGTATGTTTGAATCAACCAACTATCATATTTTTTTTAAATAAAAATAAAATTATTTTTGTATGAAATTATTATTATTATTTAAAAAAAAGCAAACAGAAAACTGTTATAAAAAAAACCAGAGTTCTTATTCGATTGATGCATGAGGGATCTCTGTAGAGTAGGTGATTATATGGTTCGCATGGATGCTCTTAAGTTTTAAAATTAATAAAACTTCTCTGTGTATATTCACTCATATGTCTGTATGCATAAATTTATGGACTCTGTAGTATGTTGTATTCACAGACCCAGGAATGAGAATGAATTCATTTCTTTTTATTTAAGAAGATTCAAGCTACCATTATAGAATAGAAAATGATTATAGTTGGGTAAATTCATTCTTAAGAATGAATTTAGGTGGAATTATTTAGTTGGTTCTACGGAATCAAGATTTTACAGTGAAAACTGTTTAATCACAAAATTTCAAATATTCTAATTTCATGAATTAAATTCATGACTAGAATAATTATTGAAAATGGTGAATTTAGGTACTAAAGTCATGAATTTTAGATGAGAAATTGTTAGGTGAATCTGTATGGAACGAATTGGGTGTTTTGGCCCATTGCAGTTGAACGACGGCAGGCGGTGTGTCAGAGTTAGGCCAGAAGATAGAAGGAGGAGCAGAGATTATGGGAAAAATAACCATTTGATTTTTAGTTGTCCAATTTGATTTAAAATCGTCGTAATAGGATTTGAAACCTAGTTTGAACTACGGGGGTTTCATGATTATTTCAAGCATCGATGGCGTATCGGAGGAGATCGTGTATTTAGGGTTCGGTACTGGAGGTCAAGGTGAGGATGGGGTCAAAGCGACGAGATCTTCGGTGGTGTGGATCGTCGTCACGGCGATGTTTTGTTTCTAAGTATTTTTCCTGTTGTGTGCCGTGACACTCGATTTTGATTCGAGTCGAATCTTTGGATATGGATGATCGTGTGTGGATGTGGAGCTCGAAGGCGAGATGTTTAGACCGACGATGATGGTCAGAGAGGCGCGGTTCGTTGGTGTATGTGGACCGTGCACATCTGTGCATCTGAGTATTTTGGGGAAGATGTATTTCCAGTATTTTCATTCTCGGGTGGATGTTTGAGCGACTCGAAGAAGATATGGAAGGGATACGTGAGTGTCTCAGGATTTCAGAAGATTAACCCTATCTGTTTAGTTTTGTGATTCAGGCTAAATTTCTGAAAGTTGTTAACAACCTATAACAGTTTTAAAATCTAAACGGAGTAAAAATGAAAATAAATAAAAGTTTTCTGAGAATGTTAGTTCTTAAGAAGGGTTAGACAAGTTCTATTCAAAGTATTAACAAGTTTTTTTTTAAATAAGTTACAGAGTTATAATGTTTCAAGTTGTGGTAATTTGATAATTATAAAAGGGTTTAATCCTATATGTTAATTTTCAAGGGAAAATTAAATGATGAAATTATAAAGTATTAATTATTTATTGTTTTAGGGTGAGAAATTGATTTAATGTTATCCACTAAGAAAGTGATCGATTAATTTAATCATTAGATACTTTATAAAGATTAAGTAATTTTGAGCATTCAACTTTAAGGATTTATTTGATTAAGTAATTAAGGTATTGATATAAAGATGATTAATTAAATTTATCACTTAATGGAATTGATTAATGAGTATGAAAGCAATTAACGGATAATTGCTTAATGTTATTTATTAAGAAATGAAATATATATAGAGATTACTAAATGTGATTATTTAATGATAACTAATTAATATTAGTAATCGAGAAGTAATTATTTGGTGTAATTAGGAAGTATGATTTAATTAAGTAAATTAATTAAAGGGCTAGTTAATTATCTTATGAGATTAATTAAGGGATAATTAATCAATGTAAGTAGTATAGGATAATTAATTGGAGTAATTAATTAAGGAAATAAATTTTGTTAATTGATTTAGGAGATCAATTCAAAGATAATTAAAGAGAATGGTTAGGCTAATTAATCTGAGTGACAATTGAAGATGAATTACTTATTGTAATTAAAGACTAATTAGTCAAGGATGATTAATTGAGATTGATGAATTAAGAGATGATTCATCAATTGGGATTGTGATTAAGTAATGTTAAATAAGCAGGATTAAGGATGATTGGTGTAATTAATTTAATTTGATTAAATTAATTAAAATGGTATAACTGATTTATCTTGTTTATGAATGGTTAAATAATATTGTATGCTGGAGATTAGTGGATATCTCTGATATGTGATTTGTAATGTTATGTGAGATGTGAGGATTGGTTTAAAATGTGATAATGTGGTTATCTATCGATGATAAATTGCAGTGAAAGAAGTGATATCCTATTTGAAGTTAAATTGTATTTCACTTGAATAATTTGGGTTAAGATGGTATTGAATTCGAAGATACCGGAGTCGGGTATTAGTGAATACTCGAAACCACTCGAATCTTTTTATAGATTGATGTGTGAATTAAGTGATGTCTGTAACAACTTGTGAAGTTGTAAACTGATATAAGTTATCCCGGGTTTATATGAGTTGTATACTTTTGTATTGCATGTTAGATGGGTTTACTCACGTTGGTTTCCAGCCTGACCCGGGTGTTACTTTGATGTAATGCTCGGGTCAGACCGAGTATTACAAATTTTCAGGTAAGAACGTTCTGCAGCTCAGGAGGCGAGCTGGATGGCTGGAACGTATGGAGCGTACCCGCTGTGATATATAGTTGTATATTTAGGACATGTTGATTTAGAACTGTCCTGTGTTTTGTAAATGTTGTAACTCGGATATATAAAGTGCAAACGTACTGATACAGTTCTTTTTGTAAACTGTTATTATGTGATATTATATTTTGATCCGCTGCGTGAGGTTTTCTGTGACTGACTTCTGTTTCTGCTTCTTTCTCTTTTTTCTTTCCACAAACTATCTGGAATTTTCGGGATCGGAATTTCCGAGTCGTTACAGTACATCACATGAATCGAAACACAAAATAATTCGGGACATCGACACAGTACATACGGTACGTCCAATGAACCGAAAAGCCGAGACATCGATGTAGTACAAACGATACATCACATGAATCGAAACACAAAACAATTCGGGACATCGACGCAGTACATACGGTACGTCCAATGAATCGAAAAGCCGAGACATCGATGTTATACAAACGGTACATCGGATGAATCGAAACACAAATCAATTCGGGACATCAACGAAGTACATACGGTATATCCAATGAACCGAAAAGCTAAGACCTCGATGTAGCACAAATGGTACATCACATGAATCGAAACACAAAACAATTCGGGACATCGACGCAGTACATACGGTACGTCCAATGAATCGAAAAGCCGAGACATCGATGTAGTACAAACGGTACATCAGATGAATCGAAACACATTAAAAGTACATGGGTTGCCAGCCCACAAAGAAATGAGACGAAGCTCAATAAAATGAGGTACAGTCCTCCACGTAGATAAAGAGACATCACACATTGCTAGTCTAAACCATAAAATGATCATCATCGATCATCAAGAAGTGTCAATTATATTAGGCTAGTAAATATGGACAAAGAGACATCGCACATTGCTAGTCTAAACCACAAAATGATCATCATCGATCATCAAGAAGTGTCAATTATATTAAGCTAGTAAATATATGAGCTTAGCTTAATGTCCCATAACCACTAGCTTAACTTAAATATTTACGAACAAATTGTAGATTTCCACTTGAAAATTGTCACAAGAAATTCAATCGAACAAGTCCAAGAATTAACCGACAAAGTAAACGCAATCGTTTCATACCACTCGTTTTACTAAGTCAGTTAATTAGATTACTCATACGAGTGAGGTAAAGGTTTGTATATACTAGTAGATTGGAAAAACGGTTTAAGAAACGAGCGTTGTAATAAAATAGTGTTGAAATCGTTTTGATGAAAGAGTTTTGATATTTGCTACTAGTATTGAAACCTTTATATTTTTAAAATGACAAATCACAAAAATGATTGTAGAACAACCAATCACCAAAAATTCACATTCAAAGACATAAGTAAAATCCAAAGAAATCGATACCGAATCCATTAAAATGGATATTCCCAAAAATCCCAAAGAAAAGAAGTCATCAAAGTCGATACTAAATGATAACAACAAATAGGGAAATAACACGAATCGGTTAAATTTGGAAACCATACAAAAAGGCAAAAATAGGCAAAATAGCAGCAGATCGGTCGGCCGGCTACAGAGCTCGGTCGACCGAACCCTGTTCTGGAAAAATTCTCGGGATGGTGGGTCGGTCGACCGAGCTCTGTAGCCAGTCGACCGGACCAGAGACAGGGAAGTTCTCTGGTAGCAGGTCGGTCGGCCAGCTATAGAGCTCGGTCGGCCAGCTGCAGAGCTCGGTCGGCCGGACCCTGTTTTCCAGAACTTCCCAGCCTATCAAAACGAGGGCCATTCTCGACCAAATTGAAATCGCTCGAGCAACGACACTAGGAGTTTATGCCAATCGACTACCCGGCTCTATATGCTCCTCGATGCATCATAAAATCACGATCAAAGATCAAATCTATGATTTTTAAAGATTTGGATTTCAAAACACTAAAATTGGAATATTCACAAAACCAATCCAAATCAAAATCAATTGCACAAGAATAAGTGTTAGGAATTCATACGTAACAATCAAAGATAATTATGGATTAAGATGTGAGATAAAAATCTCACCTCTTTACAAAATCAATGAAGAAGAAGCTATAGAGCAATGGCAAGAACAATCACTCTTCAATTCCAACCTAACAAGCTTGAATCTAAGTTTAAAGGAGAAAGATTTCCTAAATTAGGTTTAGGAATTTTCTGAAATCAAAGAGAGAATGAGTTGGAGAAGAAGGAGATGATACTTACCAATGCTTCACTTTGAATTTGGAGCTAGAACTTGATTTGCAAATGAAAACTAGGGCTTAGGATTTTCATTCTTTTTCTTTTCCCCCATTATTCTCTTTAGAACTGAAAAGATAAGAAAAAGAGAATGAATAAAGAGAAGTGGTTCAGTTTGGGGTATTAAGTTGGCTAGTGGGCTGAACCCAACCCAAAGCCCTATAGAAAAAGTAGCAAAAATCAACTTACTCCAAACATATCGAAGCTTATACTCAAAAAGGTTGCAAACGGCTTTTTGAACTCAATGGAAGGGGTCTCGAGTCCCAATTTGGCTGTTTGCAAAAAGTAACTTTTCAGACTAAAATCCGACGAATGATGAAATATTTAAATAAAATATTTAAATATACAATCGATAAATATGCGGGTTGTTACAATTTTTATGCATGTTCTGTGGACTATTAACAACGCATGTTTAATCAAGTTTTTGAATGACTAGCAATGAAAATTTCATGTTTCGTCATCCTAGATTAGTACAGATTTTTTACAACAATTTTTACGTTGCTAATCAGAATCCCTTTTTTGTCATCCCATGTAACCATAGACGATCCTCCATTTATATAGATATGCTCAGCAGTTTTTGACTGGGTTTATAACTTTGTATAACCAACTTTAACTCAATTATAACCATACTAGGACAAATAGCATGTTTCTACAAAGATTATTTCATTGCAAAAGTTTACAAACGAGTTATAAAAGTCAAAAGAATTATATATGTATAATACTTTATAATATAATGTTAAAAGGGATTTTCCTTAATATTCAATGTATAAAACTCAGAATTTATAATATTAATGTTTGTATAAACTTCATATTAAAATAGACCTACTTCAATTTTTGAAATGAGTGTATGAAGAGTTTGGCACAAAAGCCAATGTGTATCACCTAAAATTCATTTCCTATATTTTTTGTTAATTGTAATTGGATGGTTGAGTACGATGTTATACGAAAGTTAAGTTATGCACATTTTAGGTTCATAAGGTATTAACAAGAATTTTATAATGATGCAATATATAAAAAAAAATTCTTTATGAACTAAAAATAAGAAGATGATATAAATCATCAAAATTTTAGTGAAAGTTTGAAGAAAAATGATAAAATATCACATGAAACAAGTAGGTTTTGTCCTCTCTTCAAGTGACTTTAATGATCAATGCTTAAGTGTGCTTATTTTGTAATGACACAATATATAAAATATTTTATTTTATGAAAGCTTTTGCTAAAATATTTACACCCCCTTTGATATTTTGAAATCGATAATGTGTTCATGATTTTTAAAACACATTTTACAATAATTTTGTACTTCATCCATCTTCTATGCATGCCAAAAAATATCAAATTTATTTGAGCAATGTATCGGTGATATTTGGGCGGCTTCATGGAAGAATGTGGTGGCCGATGTGCAAAAATCCTTATTTGCCGATTTTATGGTAATTAATTTGTATTTTTATATTGAGTAATGAATTATACCACTATTATTGGTCTACAAAGTAGAATTTGATGATTAGTATTTTATAATCATTATGCACTATATACACTATTTGCTTCATTATGATTGTAAACCATTTCTACTTTTAAGGCAAAGATTTATTGTTTAGATCCGAAGGATGTCACCTTTTCTATGATGAGGGAGGCTTGGTGCCGTAAAGCTATAGGATGTTGTTCATGTATTGTTTATAAGATGAAGGAACTGGAAATTAATAAGAAGGAAATACAACCATTTGTATTAAAGCATCAATGGAAAGGTTGGTTGGAGCATTGGAATCATCCAGACATAACAATAAAGTCTCGGAAGACATCATTTAGTCATAAGAACAATCCACGTTTGCATAATGTGGTTCAATTTCTACGGAGGAGACTGGGGAGAAGATGGTAATTTAGAAAATACTTAAATATATTTTATAGCAAATAGTGGATAACATAATTATATTATATTACAGGCTAATGACAAAAATAAAGCGGTGACACCATTCAAGATATTTAGGCAGACTCATATCAAAAATAGTAATGAGATAACAACGGCGGATGATCCAACTACCATTATTTTGAAGTGGGTCGACTTAACCGCCGAAGATTTTCAAATAAATTTATAGTAAATGATGTTCAGCCGTATCAAAATATCGATATCTGATAGAGATCTGGTAGCTGATAGAGATCTGGTATCCGGATGATACTCGAATTTTTTGAATCAGCAGGCATATGCCTCCTTTTATAATCCTTTACATGTTTCTGCTTCATTTACAGTAATAAATACTAATCGTTATGAAATGCAACATATTTTCAAACACATTTTACGGTATATCTATTATTTGAAGACATCTCCGTCTAGATTTGAGATAGCAAGGAATAATAGGCAATGCGAAGTGTAGGAAGAAAACCAGTTTTAGGACATGAATTTTGAAAAACATTGATTTTTTGAAATACGTATCAGGTTGATTTTGAAAAAATTAGTGCTAGGCAGAAAAGTAGACATAGACTCATATTAAAAAGCAGTATACAAAGAGTGACATGAATTTTGAATAACATTGATTTTTTGAAAACTGAGTGATTTTGAAAAACATTGATTTTGAAGAGAGTAGGAGCATGTAACAGGCCATGCATTGATTTTGAAAAAAATTGATTTATTGAAAACTGAGTTGCAGAACTTGTCTCAAGTGTGAAACTTGTTTGAAAACTGAGTAGCAACACGTTTTTTTTGAAAACTCGAGCCATGCATGCAACATATGCCTTCATCCTACCTGCTACATGCCTTTACAAGTTCGTCCTAAGCCTTTACAAGTTGCATAACATCAACATGTCTTAAGTGTGATTTAACATTTCTACATAGGAAGAGGGTCGTCTCAAGTGTGGATTTAACATTTCTACACAAGAAGAAGGTAGTCTCAAGTGAATTGGAACTTTTATGAAGAAACACATATCAAGTTGCACAACTCCGCCAGCAATTCAGTTTTATAACTGAGTTGGAAGCTTAGTTTTCAACTGAGTTGTGTGCTGCTCTGTTTAAGAACTGAGTTGGCAACTCAGTTTTAAGCAGAGTTGGGCAACTCAGTTGAAGTCAGATGCACAATACTTAGTTGTGCACTTCAGTTTTGGAACTGAGTTGTGAATTGCAACTCGATTAAATTTATGGGTTGATTGAATTCAAAATTTGATGATATTGTATATTTACAGGCTAGTATCATATTGCATGGAACGAGCGATTGACTGCTATTAATGAAGAGAATGATGAGGATGAGCTTCAACGAGAGCAACAAACATTGATTTTTCATGCTTTGAGCCCATTAAATTGAAAGGGATGTGCAAATCTTGGTGGTAGCCTACCTGATGATGTAATTAATTTTATGAATAATTGATTTGTTACTTAGTGCATAACTGATAATGTTGCATATCAATATATATGCAAAATTTAATGTTCTTGAAATGTAATTTCTAACGAAAAACATGTATTGCTAATTGTTGATTGGATCACATGCTGCCCAATGATGAATGATGCTAATGAGTGAAAGTACAACAACATAGGAGTTAAAATTTAGGGTATGCCTTAACGGAGGAAATGTAACGTGTCGAGGCCCGAACAATGAAATTAAGTCAACAATCTGGGACAGAGCATCGAAGGATTGAGGAGGAGCGTGAGACACATTGTCGACAGATTACAGAAGAGCATGAGGTTCATTTGCAGTGTATTGAGGACGGACATGATACCGAAAAGCATAAAGAGTTTGAGCTTAGATTGTGTAAGTTGTCGAACAAAGATTGTAACATTCAGTCCTAATTGATTCATCGAATCATCTTATTATTATGGGCTTGGTATGATTGATAAATTTTTGGTATGCATGTTGAAATTTAATGTATTGGCATATATTTTGGCATGCACATTGAAATTTATATATCGTGACATGTATTTGTTGGTTACTATTTGTATGATTTCCTTTTACTTTATGTTAATCTTTTATCCATGTATTTATTAATATGCTCTTTTGGTATAGTTTTTTATGAAATTGTTCATGTAATATTCTAAAGTAATAAATATATTATTTGATTGTTAGGACGAAACAAGAGAATAAATAAAACGATCTATAACCGTTATTTGTCATGGGTTTGTGACGGAGTATACAATGTACTATGCAAGTATTTTTATTTTCAAAAAATTTCACATGACAAATCCGTATTTCTTTATGATTTTCGTATAGTAAATTGTAGCGGATTTATGACAGAACAAATTATAATTAATTAAGTATTAAAAAAATCAAAGTTTTATCATTAGTTTGTGACAGATGAGCAATAAATTTTTATTACAATTATTTTACCTCGGAGTTATAAAGAATTATATTTGTTACGCACTATGGCAGGTCCATCACAAATTATGTTGATTTTCCATTGTTATTTTATTTATGACTGGTCTTCCACATGTGTTTTAGTAAGGGGGCTATCCATTATAAATCCGTCACAGATTTAGGATTAGTGACAAATTTTTGATGGACTTTGCTGTTAAATTTTTCTTATAGTGTTTTCTATTTAAATAATAATACTTTCCTTAGTGTAGTGTAAAGAGAAAGAAAATATTATAAATTAAATCAGACTTGAGGTCGAAACCAGGGGATTAGAGGAGTAGCCAAATTGAGGTTCTATATATATCTATGTGTGCTTGTATTTGTATGTGTGCGTGTATGTATGTGTGTATTTATCTCTCTCTGTACACGCATACATATACACACACACATACACGTGTGTGTATCTATATGTGTATCAATACTGAAAAATATCAGTATCATAGCTAGAATATTAATTGTTGTATTAGAAGTCCTTCTAAAGCATAGCACAATCTTGTATTGAAATAAGAAACTAGGAAATTTTTTGTTGTATGTTTAGTACAATCTTATAATGAATTAAGAAAATACAATTAAAAGTTATATAATTTTTAATTCAAGAACAATTCAAAAAAGATTTGATCATTTTTCACACGATCAAGTAATAATATATTAGTCACTTTTCGATGATAATATTTTAAAAAGTTCACCATGATGAAACTTCATAATTAATGGTGTTGATTTGATTTGATTTAATTGGATTGCTGAGTTTTGAGGCGGTTTGCAAAACCGTGTCAGTATGGTTTATTTATTTAATTAATTATGGTTTAAAAATTTTAAATTCATAGTCATTGATGAAAATTTATAGTTATTGATATGTGTTGTATTACAATAAATTTGTTTGGATATTTAAATATTTTAGATATGTTGTGTCTTGGTTTAGCTGTTTACTGTTGTATTATTTTATGTTTAATTATAATTAATTGTGGATTTGAATTTTGAATGTAATTAATTAAAATAAAATGGATGAAATTGTGCAATAATGATAAAATTAGATAAATGAATGAAAAATAAGATTATTTACAAATTTTGAGTGAAATTTGTAAAAAATAGTGATTTAACAAATTAAACTGGAATTAAGGTAAGAAATGTAACAATGTTATTATTTATGAATTTCTACGGAAATTCATAAGTAATAAAGGAAAACCTATTTTAAACTAAAATTCATAAGACATGTTTCCAAAGTTTTAGGTTAAATTATTATTATTTTGATGCAACTAACAATTAAAGGAGTTTTGAAGTTTAATATGGAATATTATTATTTTTGAAGTAAAAAGTAATAAATTAGTTTTAGAAAATATTAAAGAGGTTTCGATATATATTATTATCTTGATGTAAAATAATAATTTTTTTGAAAAATAATTTGATGTAAATTGCTATTTTTGATAGAAAATATAATGTTTAAGGATTTGAAGTAATAGAAGTATAATAAAGGATTTTGAAGTATATTACCACTTTAGAAGAATTATTGTCCTTTTAAGATAAATAAAGTTGATTTTATAATAAATAATAATAAAATAATTTTATACTTAAGAGAAAACAATGGTTGTAAATAAGATGTTTTGGATGGATGTAACATTAATTAATTATTTATTTGAATTATCACAAATGTTGTTATATGGCGATGAAATCGCATTGGGCCGTATGCACGATATTTCGCTATTACTACTACTTTGTGTGTAGTTAATTATGATTTTATTGTGTTGGTTTTTATATTATATGGTGATTTGATGTTTGTGTTATTAATATAGTGGGTTAATGCATATTACAACGGTTTGGCATTGTGTTACTAATATGTTAGGTTAGTACACATTTGATAATTTAGTGTTGTGTTAATAATATGATAGGTTAATACACATTTGGTGATTTAGTGTTTATGTTACTGATATAGTGGGTTAGTACACGTTTGTTTGATTTATACTTGTTCAGATGATGTACTACGAATAGTCTATGATTAATACATATGTGAGTATATTTGTTGTGGTCAGTTTAATTGACGTTTGGGGTTGGCTATGGGTTTTGTCAAACATATGTGATGTTTAATGGATGAGTGTGTTATTACTGTTGTTATCCTATATTTATTATGATTGATGGTTATGACTTTGTATGGATAGCGTTTCCTGCTTGCATTGGTTGTAATGATGCATTAGTCCCCAAATCGGTATGTAGGCGTTCTCTTGTGTAATAACTCTCGAGCCTATGGGCAGAGTGTATAGGGTTATGCGTAGTTCAATATGATTGATACACTTTACCTATGTGTGCGTACGTGTGCGTGTGTGCGCGTGTGTGTATGTCTGCATGTTTGTACAGTTGTGGCTGTAAATTTATGATAATGACATACTCGACCCAAAAGGCTAGTGAACTCAACCGGTGTTTCCTTAATGTATGACCAACTAAGATGCCAACTTGAAACCAATGCATCAAAGAAATCAAACTTCAAACCACAAAAAACATCATATTCAGCCGGTGTTTCCTCAAGCACTATAGCAATACTTTAAATGAGTATGTGTGTTCATCCTTAATTCTTGAATTAACTGAGATATCATAGTAAAACTCAAGGACAAACTTATTTAGTTTCCGCTTGAACACATCATCAATTCAGCCAAAAACAACCTTCATAAACATTCAATGGACCACTCATCCAGCCCCATCCCTCAAAAATGTTGTAAAATTTTCAAACTTGCTTTGGGGGCTTTGGGTTTTTTGTTTGGAAGAGAAAGAAGAAAGAAGAAAGTCCCACATGCTAGAAGAATGAAGACTATATTTGTATAAATATAGTTTTCTCATGTGGATGTCGGGGCCTTGGGGCTCTGACATGTTTGCTTTGTTGTGAGGAGAGAAGTCATGCAACATCACACGCGCGCCGCAGCCGTTCGACCGACAGAACCGGGCCGGGCCGGGTCGGGTTCGAGTACGGGTTTCGGGTTCGGATCCAAAAATATTTTTGGATAATATGTGAACAGTAACGGGCCAGATTTCAGCCCGTTAAGGACCCAGAGCCAAAAATTCTAAATTTGAACTGATGGCGGAAAATTTGTAATGTTTTCTGAAACGTTACAAAATGAATGGACGCGACCGTTTGTAACAGTTGTGAACCGTTTCAAAATGAATAGACGCGACCGTTGCAAACGGTTGTGACTCTTGGCGAATAAACACCTCTCCACCATTATAAATAGCAACGCCCAGAACAAGTTTCAAAAAAACAGTTTTTTCCAGCGTTCTTCATCTTCTTCCTCTTGCACAAATCTGCAACGCTAGGGAAGTATTGTTAATCGCTGCACTTCCAATTATTCTATATTTTGTAACATCTGAAAGTGTTGCAAACGCTGAATCGTTGCAGATTTGTTTCTTCTTTCTCTTCATTCTATTCTATATAAATTGCATCATTAGAAACCGTTTTTAAAGTGTTCTTGGTCGGAACAAATTCGTACAAACTTTGAATCCGATTTCGCTGTTCTAGGGCTTCATTGAATCCTGAAAGTCGATACTTCGATAACCCATTTGTACCTGGTGGGTTGAACTATTGTCTGAAAGAATCTATTCCATAGATCCTTAAAGTCGGAAGTACAACATTGTCTTCATCGCCATCGCCATCAAATTCGTCTCGAACCGCAAATCTCCAACAAATTTCACACAGTAATTTTCAACCATGGAAGGTTCGAGCGCTTTACAAGTTATGAATCAGCATCTAACTCGATTGGAGCGTTTTGATGGCGACAATTTCACTCGTTGGGAAGAGACGATGAAATATTTCCTGATCGTCGTCAAGTTATTCTACATTTTGGAAGATAACTTGGAAGAAATCCCGGAGGAAACTGATAAAGATGATGATTCTCTAAAGGCTAAACGTGCAAAGAGCAAAGTGGACGATTTCATATGAAGAGGCCATATTCTGAATGCGCTATCTACCCCGGTCTACAATGCTCATAGGACATTGGAAACAGCGAAGGCACTATAGACAGCCCTGGAGAATAAGTACCGCATATCCGAGGCAAGTAATAAAAATTTTCTTATTTCTAATTTTATGGATTTCAAAATGGTCACCAATAAGTCCATAATTGGACAAGTAAGCGAAATCTTACTGTTGGTGAATCAACTTAAAGATGCTGGAATTGATCTTCTTGAATCTTTTGTTGTTGGAGTTATAATTTCTAGACTTTCACATAGTTGAAATGATTATAAGAAAAAGATGAAACATGCGGAAATGGATTATAATTTAGACGATTTGCAGCGTCATCTTCGTATTGAAGAAGACTCTCGTAAACGCGATCTAGATGATAATCCGCAAACTGAGTCCCATTCTAAGGCAAATAATATTGAAATTATTGATAAATTAAAGTCAAAGAATGAGATACAGTTTAAGAAGAAAAATCATTTCAAAACCAACAACAAAAATAAAGGTCCTTGTTATTTTTATAACAAGCCCGGCCACTACGTCCGAGACTGCCGTTTGCGGAAGAAACAACAAAAAGTGAATGTGGTCGAAGACTCGCTTGTGGATATAGTGCAAGAGGCGAACTCCGTTAGTGGCAATGATAATGATTGGTGGTTCGATACTGGAGCAACCATTCACATTTGCAAAGACCATAATCTTTTCAAGAGTTACGAAGAAAATAAAGGAGAAGCTGACAAAGTTACTGGAGCAAATAAGGTTCCAAGCAAAGTTCTGGGAAAAGGCACTATAGAACTTCCTATCACCTCTTGAAAAGTTCTTACATTAGTCAATGTATTTTATGTACCTGATATGTGTAGGAATTTGGTCTCTAGATACCTTCTTAACAAAGGAGGATTCAAGATGGTGTATGAGTCTGATAAGCTAGTGTTGTCTAAGAATGGTAAATTCATTGGACATTGATACTCTTGTAACGGCATGATTAAGTTGAATCTAATAAAGAAATCTTCTGTTTATATTGTTGATTCTATTAATTTATGGCATGGTAGATTAGGACATGTTAATTATAAATCCATTAGAAATATGAATAAATTAGGATTAATTTCTGATTGTGATTTCTATACCATCTCCAAATGTGAAATATGTGTTCAAGCAAAAATACACTGGAAATCCTTTAAATCCGCAGAAAGGAAAACTGGTTTGCTTGATTTGGTATATAGTGATGTGGGTGACTTAAAAAGTCATATCACCTATGGTGGTAACCAATACTATATAACATTCATTGATGATTATACTAGATATGCATATGTATATCTCATGAGAACTAAAGATGAGGCTTTTGGCAAATTCAAAATTTACAAAGCAGAGGTCGAAACAAAATTAGGAGTTAAAATTAAAATATTACATTCAGATCGTGGTGGTGAATATTTCTCAAATGAATTCACCTTGTTTTGTAAACAACAAGGTATAGTTCACCGACGTACTGCCCCATATACACCACAACAAAATGGTGTTGCTGAAAGGAAGAATAGAACTTTAGTAGAAATGGTTAATGCCATGCTCATAAGTTCTAATTTACCTTATAACCTATGGGGTGAGGCTATGTTATCTGCATGTTATATTTTAAATGGAGTACCACTTAAAAAGAATAATATTTCCCCTTATGAATTATGGTTTAATAGGAAACCTAACCTAACTAGACTTAAAATTTGGGGTTGCTTAGCATATGTTAGAAAACCAGACCCTAAACGATCAAAGTTAGGAAATAGAGCATTTAAATGTGTTTTCATAGGATATTCACCTAATAGTATAACTTATAAATTTCTTATTCTTGACATCCTAGAAGTTATAGAATCTGTAGATGTAGAATTTTTTGAAAATCAAACTGTTGAGATCCCATTGATATCATCTAGCCCAGAACCTAGTATGACTAATGATATCAATGACGATGATTATGCTCCTGCTCAAAACAACAAGGAAGTGTCGGTACCAGATAATAGTACTGAACAACGGAGAAGTAAAAGAGCGAGAATAAAGAAGGACTATGGTCCTGACTTCATTACATATCTTGCAGAAGGCAGTAAGTACGAAGTCCTTAATGTGACTAAATATGTAATGAACGTCGATGACGATCCCAAAACTTATTCTAAGGCTATGAGTTCCCGTGATTCTAATTTCTAGAAAGAAGCTATCAATGATGAAATGAATTCCATAATGATAAACCAAACATGGGTTTTAACTGATTTACCTCCTGGTGCTAAACCTATAGGATGTAAATGGATATTCAAGAAAAAGTTGAATACAAATTGATCCATTAATAAGTTTAAAGCTAGATTAGTTACTAAGGGATATAAGCAAAGACATAGAGTAGATTACTTTGATACATATGCTCCAGTTGCTCGCATATCTTCTATACGCTGTTTAATTGCACTTGCATCAATTCATAAATTAGATATACATCAAATGGATGTAAAGACTGCTTTTCTAAATGGAGATGTAGAAGAAGAGATATATATGGAACAACCTGAAGGTTTCAAAACCCCAGGCCAAGAAAGAAAGTTTGCAAATTAGTGAAATCTCTTTATGGCCTGAAGCAAACTCCCATGCAATGGCATGAGAAGTTTGATAAAGTTGCACTGTCATATGGATTCATTGTTAATGATGCTGATAAATGTATTTATAGCAAATGGATAACAACAATATTGTTATAATATGTTTATACGTTGATGACATGCTAATATTTGGTTCCAATATATCCTGTGTGAATGAAACTAAAAAAGTTTCTGTCTTCTAAATTCGATATGAAAGATCTAGGAGTGACTGATGTAATTTTGGGAATTAAAATTATTAGGAAAGAGGGGAGTTATTACTAACTCAATCTCATTACATAGAGAAATTCCTACAAAAGTATGGTCATTACAATGAAAAACCAGCACCAACTCCTTTAGATCCTAGTATTTAATTAGAAAAGAACACTGGATGTACTATCTCTCAACTAGAGTATTCCAGTGTTATTGGGAGTCTTATGTATGCTATGCATTGCACTAAAGCAGACATCGCACATGCTATAATTGTATTGTGTCGATTTACGAGTAATCCAGGTTTCGAACATTGGAAAGCTATTTCCAGAGTTTTAGCTTATTTGAAAAGAACCATTGAATATGGTTATCTTATGAAGTATATCCTGCTGTAATAGAAGGATATGATGATGCAACCTGAAACAATGTAGAATCCAAATCTAAGTCTACGACTGGAATGGGTCTTTACATTAGGAGGCGCTGCTGTGTCTTGGGCTTCCAAGAAGCATACCTGTATTTATGACTCAACAATGTTGTCAGAATTGATTGTATTAGCAGATGCTTGTAAAGAAGCGGAATGACTTAGGAATTTATTAATAGGAATCCCTTTATGGAAGAAGCCATCTCCAGCAGTCTTGATTAACCGTGACTGTCAAGCAACGATATACAATGTGTCTGATAAGACATAATGGAAAGTCTAGACATGTGAGTCTAAGACATCAAATGGTGAGACGGTTACTCAAAAGTGGAGTTATAACTGTTGACTACATAGAAACGAAGAAAAATTTGGCCGACCCACTTACAAAGAGTCTTCCAAAGGCAATGGTTTCTATACAGTCACAAGAAATGAGACTAAGTTCTGTGAGTGAAGGTTGATCATCCTTAATAGAAACCCGACTTATGTCTTGAAATGGATAGACAAAGTTCAATGGGTACCAACAAGTTAAGAGAATGATTATGGAACACTAAAGTGATAATCCCTTAATATTTAGTGTTGGATTCTGCAAGAACAAAGGATGGATATATATCCTTAATAAGTCTAGAAACCTTAAAAGGTGTATCGCAGAAACACCTTAAGAGACTTACCTATATGAGTATGGAAATCAGGCCGTTTCCTAGGAAAGTAAGACCGCTTTCTAAGTTAACTCATGAACCAGGATTTAAGCACATGGCCATTAATGTGCTGAGCAATACAGAACACTTTACCTAAGAAAATCAACATGTGTGATTGTTCCGGTTTTATCATTAGGGATACTTGGTTCAAGATTCGTTCACCATAGAATCTCGATAAGACTTTGAATGGTTTACACTAAGTAAAAGTTCAAATCCAAAAGAAACCTTTTATTTATGTGTTGGTTTTCACGATGATGCAAAACTTGATCTTAGAACTACGTAGGCTTGATCCCACTTGGGTATGTAGGAAGTCACTCTAGTGATGCAGCCATTCTATTTATTTATTTTAAAAATTAGGGTAGATTGTTGTAAAATTTTCAAACTTGCTTCGGGGGCTTTGGTGTTTTTGTTTGGAAGAGAACGAAGAAAAGAAGAAAGTCCCATATGCTAGAAGAATGAAGACTATATTTGTATAAATATAGTTTTCTCATGTGGATGTTGGGGCCTTGGGACTCCCACATGTTTGCTTTGTTGTGAGGAGAGAAGTCATGCAACACCACACGCGCGCCGACGCCGTCCGTCCCACCGAACCGAACCGGGCTGGGCCGGGTCGTGTTCGGGTACGGGTATGGGTTTCGGGTTCGAATCCGAAAATATTTTTGGATAATATGTAAACGGTAACGGGCCAGATTTCAGCCCGTTAAGGACCAAGAACCGAAAATTCTAAATTTGAACTATTGGCGGGAAATTTGTAACGTTTTCTGAAACGTTACAAAATGAATGGACGCGACCATTTGTAACAGTTGTGAACCATTACAAAATGAATAGACACGACCGTTGCAAACGGTTGTGACGCTTGGCGTATAGACACCTCTCCACCACTATAAATAGCAACGCCCAGAACATGTTTAAAAAAATAGTTTTTTCCAGCGCTCTTCTTCTTCCTCTTGCACAAATCTGCGGCGCCGGGGAAGTGTTGCTAATCGCTGCACTTCCAATTATTCTATATTTTGTAACATCTGAAAGTGTTGCAAACGCTGAATCGTTGTAGATTTGTTTCTTCTTTCTCTTCATTCTATTCTATATAAATTGCATCATCAGAAATCATTGCTAAAGTGTTCTTGGTCGGATCAAATTCGTACAAACTTTGAATCCGATTTCGCTATTTTAGGACTTCATTGAACCTAAAAGTCGATAGTTCGATAACCCGTTTGTATCTGGTGGGTTGAACTATTGTCTAAAAGAATCTATTCCATATATCCTTGAAGTCGGAAGTACAACATTGTCTTCATCGCCTTCGCCATCAAATTCATCTCGAACCGCAAATCCCCAACAAAAAAGCCTTGTTCATCTTCTTCTCCACCACGGGATCGTCCAGATCTCGATAAAGGGTTGGGAGAAATTTGGATCAGAAGGTGCCGTCCATAATGAGGTCATACCCCACTTCACGAGTATGTTGCGGTGTTGTGGTATGGGTGAATGAAGGGTAAAGCGGTGGTGGCCGGTGAAGATGACAGGATGCGGTAGGCCCGAGCGAGAGAGATGGTGGAGTTGAGGTGGGGGAGGATAGTTTCCGCGATGGAGGAGAAGTAGTTCTATGGTGGAGTTGTCCTGGATTTTGATTTTGATTTTGGGTGATCTATAGAGTGGGGATTGTTTTGGATTTTAATTTTGACTTTATATGCCTCTAAGCTTATAACATAAAAAATTAGCAACTATTTGAATGTTAATATCAAATATACTAGTAGCGGTAATTGTGGAGCTGCCACGGTGAGCCGCGATGTTGAGACTGGACCGCGTTATTTTAATTGAATTTAATTAGAAAATGAAAAGTAGAGAGGGATCTAAATGGTCACAAGGACGTAGAAAGAGTGTAGAAATCTAAATGGTCAATGGGGGTATAATAAGAAAATAAGAAGAAAGAAAGGAAATAAAAAAAGAATCTCGTAGTGGAATGACAAAATATAATAATCAAATAAACAGTTCATTAAGCTGTTTTATAATATACATTTGATTATTAAATTTATGACATAATCGGAGTACAATAAAAAACATACCAAAATGATGCTGCGGAATAATACTTTTAATATAATATACCCAACTCTGTCTTCGTCCTCTAGAAATAATGTCTCCAAACACTAAAAAACTCAAGCTGACCCTAGCATAATGAAAAGACAAAACAATCGAATCAGAAATAAAAGTTTTTATGTAAGTTAAATCAACAGCAAATAAATATGAGTGTGATAGCTTCAGAGATGTTTACGGAATTTTACATCTTCTATCCAGTGTATACGTGCGTGCAATAACTTAAGAGATGTTATGGGATTTTCCATCCCCTTAGGATCCGTTAAACTATCTCTATGTAGTAAGATACACTATATATGTAATGTATAATCAATAAAGTAAATATTTTTCTTAGCATTAAGGCTTTATATTGATCCCCCTAACATATTTTGAAGCAGGTAGTATATGCAGGTCCTGTAACACAACCAGTAACGTCGGTAGCTAGTGAGTCGCCGATAGGTGCCATACTAAAACAAAATTGTAGTGGCTGCGAATAAGGATAAAGAGTATGAAAAGGCACGGGAAGCAATGCCAAGGTAGGATACTACCAGTTCGGGTCACAGGGCTAGTGGTAATGCATCATAGCTATGACCGCACACCAGGTCCATCAACCCTAAAATCAAACCAAATCAAGGTGCATCGATCGAGCCAACATCAATATAGTAATACGAAGAGGTGTGTCCGCTAGGGGTAGTTAGGCCACTTGGCCCTAATATGCCATCATGTTTTAGTCATTTCAAATTGGCACAAGAGCCGGGGTTATCCATCATCGTTCACTTTCTGCAAATCCAGCAAACGTTCACCTAATTGAATGACTTTATTCTGGATCATCCACCATATACACAGTTGTTAAAGTAGTTCCAATATTAACAATGAGTATGCCAATGAGAGGACCCAGTCTCTTTAACAACCAAACGTCATTTTTCGCACCGGTTGGTTCTTTTACGTTTCAGAATCAGTTTATATTTGATATCAAAATATCATATTCAATTCAAAATATCCTTCATTTCAAAATCATCATATTTACCCAAAATATGTCATTTTCACTTGAAAATACCATTTCAAGTTACAATTTAGGTTATAACCTCATTTAACCACATTCACCTTTAAATCAACGATTTAAACATAAACATCTCAACCTTGCACAGCTTGAAAATTTAGAAAATAGTTTGAATAGTTTAAATAGTTTAAATAGTTTGATATAAAATGGGTTTGAGTATTGAAAATAGTTTATATAGTAAAATAGTTTGGAAAATCAAAATAATTTGAATATTAAAAAATAGATTTTAAACAGTTTGTTTTAAAATAATTTATTTTCGAAAATAATACCAAATCAAACAGTTTCTTTTCATTTCCACTATTCCAGAACTCATGTTCAAATTATGAATCAACAAAACTCAATTTCCAATCTTTCAATTTAATTGACTCAATTTCAATTTAGTTTCAAATCCACTTGATTCAATTTCAATTCGAAATAACTTCAATTTCCGAATATATTTTTATCGTCAAATTTGATTCCAATTTTTATTTACTAATTTAAATCACTTAAATCAAATTAACCTCATTGTTCAATATTGAAGGTGCAAATCCTTAAAATAAATAAAATTTCGAAATTAAAGTCATATATCGGTTATAACTTCACATTTCCAATTCGATTCTTTAAAACAATTTCTTTTAACCCGTTTCAATTTCTCATTTCAAAGCTCGAAGTAGAAATAATTCAATTCATATAAATCCATAATTTATTTACTTTAAAATAATGTCATTTAATCAAAATCCAAATTCAAGATTTTTAAAACCATTGAATTTAACAAATCCGGTGTCCGTATATAATTTTTTACCCTATGGCCAAGTGATCAATTAATTCAATTCTAATTACATGGGTTGGATATATATCATCTCAACCTAAAATTAGTTGAAATAGGTATATATCATTTCAACCTATGTTTTAGTTTATTCAAAATATTTCAACTGACAATTTACAGGATGTCAATTAAATAATAGGATAATAACATAGATTTTATTCAAAAATAAATAAACAACCATGCATCCAACTTTAATTAATAGGCATATAATAACAATCAACATCGAATTCAATCAACATATCACAACAGTTTCAAATCATCGATTGTCGGTGTTTAACAAGCAATTAAATTGAAATTTAACTCAATATAAAATTCAATTTCAATTCAAATGTCAATTTAAACTACAAAACAGCAGCCAATAAATTTCTTATCGCTTCATAAATTTAATTTAACTAATAAAAAATTCAATGTTGCGTAAGTGGGTTAAATCACTCACCTTCGAAAATCAAAGCAAACAAGTTCCATATTGTCCGAAATTTCGATACGATCGCAATGGAGAAAACTGCACGTGAATCCGAGCTCGTATGCAAAAGTTATTAATGTTAGAAGATTTGAATATTAAAATTAAATTTAAATTAAAACAAAGGGCAAATCTATAAAATCTACCCTCCTCAACCCAAGCTCGTGCCCTAACCCTCTTCAGCCTCAATCTAGAACCCATGACCACCACTAACAAACCTCCCGTCGTGCCACCTACAAGTGCCACCACCGCGATTTGACCACGTCACGCCAGTCCTCTCGGCCCACACCGCAATCCCTCATGGCTACGCGTCCAACTCCGAACACCACCATCATCAGTCCACCGCCGCCTTTTAGTGCCATGTCTAGCGATTTTGGCAAATTGCCACCCAAACTAATACCATAGATCTACTCTATTGATCGCCCTTTACAAGCCTATACCTCTCGATCGTCGATTGGTCGACGTTCCGTCGTTAATCCAAAATCATAGCAACAGACGACTAAGAATGATCGTCGATTTCTAGACAAACAGAGCCTCTAATCGAAAAAGGAATTGTAGAGAGAGAGAGAGATTGCGTTCGTCGAGAGCTTTCCAACGATATATAATTTGATGTGGTTTGAAGCGTTTGAATTTTCAATTTGAATTTGCAATTAGGGTTTGAGTGTCTGCTATTGAGAAGGAACATGTAATGGAACATATAGATAGAAGTTGTAAGTACAGACAATGAAAATAAGAAGCTGCTAGAGTTTATAACAGATCGAATTGGGTCGGAACGATAACAACGACCCAAAAAGCCCGTTTTATTCCCGAAACGAAAATATGTCATCCAATGTATCAAAATATATGTTTTCAATATTTATAAACTCAATGGAACTAACTTCAAACCGTAATTCCATTGTATATAGAATTTAGATTTTAAAATCAGATTATATTCATTTAAATTTTATTAACTGATTTTTACGTGTTTTGAGCTCGCATGATCAAATGATAAGTCCGATCGCTACGAAACTTGAAACCTTATAATCATTCACTATTACGGATCCGATGAGACTAGATTCATCGAAATCCGAGACAGTGCCCAAAAGGCTAATTTTACACGTTAATTAAATAAATTATTATTAAATTGATTTAATCACTTCTTAATCCTAAGTTAAAAGTTAACAATTTTTATCATTTCTGATTACACAGAAATTAGTAATCTTTTAATATTAAATATTCCATGCTAAATCTTGGATTTAAATTATAAATTAGCTTCAGTGTTATATTACAACTAAAATAAGACCAGTCGTTATAATTTAAATTTCAAATATCTTATTTAACTTTATATTTTTAATTATCAAAAATACGGGTCGTTACTATCTCCCCGTCTCAAAACTTTTTGTCCTCGAAAAGAAACAAGAAAAAATCAAGAGGTTTGGTATGTGTTATTCATAATAGTCAATTTACAAACAATTAAACTTACATATTTAGGTTTAACAAAATTTTGAAAATGACTCGATATCTACAAAAAAATTCTATGTCCTAAATTTACGGAAAATCTCGGCAGAGTCTCCTTTGCGCGGCTAGGTTCGAAAAATAATAATATCAACAATCACAATATTTATATAAACAATATTTTAATAATAAAATATCCCAAACCATGGGAAAAACAATAAAATACCATTCCAAAAACCATAATCCGAAAACGTACCTATTTGTCGGGCAAATAAACTTTATTTATGAAAACCAAAAGTAGTAGCTATTGCTTCCATAAACCTGTATTTGACTCACATAATGCAAAAGAGTTAGAATATGTAAAATGAGAAATATATTAGATGTTTCAATTAATAATACAAACAACACAACATAACAATAGTATTATGCAAACAAAATAGTACAACCATCATATACAACAAAAGAATTCATCATACATCCATCGCAATCAAGACAAATGTTTTGTCCAGGTTTAGACACTTTTCATCATATAAGGATGGCAAATAAACTACCAAGTGTAACTTGTGCTCAACAGTCTTCAATAATTACTTAATAGATTATTCATACAACCTTAAACAAATTGAAGTATCATTTCTCAAACGTCCCATAAGCCAAACAACAATGAATTTTAAATATTTTTTAAGTTCATTCTATTGGTTTCAATTTTTTTATCATTTACTATCATTTATTTTCATTTATTTTCGTTCATTCATACAATGTCGATATTTTTCATTCATTTATTTACATAAAAAATTTCCATTCAATATTTGAAATCATTAATAAATCCATTTTTAAAGTATTACATTTGTTTCTTTGTAGTTTAATTCACATTTATTATTTACTTATATACTCGATTTCCATTTAATATTCATATTCATTCATGAATCATTTCATCTTAAGTTTCTTAACTTTATTTTAATCTCATTTACTTCTTCATATATTGTAACAAACCGGGGTTTTATAGCAATTAATTATCGTCATTAGGCGATTAAATTGGCTAGCTAATTGCTGTTTGGAATTTTTAAATCGAGTTGAAATTCGTTTAAAAATTGGTTAAGTGCTGTTTGGGCTTTAAAAATTAATCTCGGCCCACGTTTCTTTGGTTTTGGTGCGGTGATAATTACCGAGTTATAACTGGTTCCCCTCTTCGTTTCTTTTGGCAAACCTGACCCCCTTCATTCATTTCGTTTGAAAAACCTAAAACAAAAATAAACGAAAAAAAATGGCACCCTCGTGATTTTCTTTCGTTCGTTCCTCCTGAAAATTAGGGTTTCGTGAATCGGCTGGCAAAATCGTGCTCTTCGATGTCAAGGTGAGTGATTTTCTCACTCACATCTAATTCAATTTCATAGATTCATGATTTCGTGATTTTCATGGCTTTGAATTCCTTGGTACTTTGGCTTGTTTTTGACGATGTTGATTTTGTTCCTGTGTGCTTCGACTCTGGGCATTTTTGTGTTTATCTCTGTAGCATTTTCGACCTTGTTCATTTACTTGACTGTGACGATGATTATGCTTTTGTGCCGTATTCTCTGGTTTGAATTGTCCAACTTTGACAATGCCCTGACATTGATACTGACGTTCCATGATTGGCTTGCTTGATTCTGTGGTTATATATATTTGTTGTTTGCATTTTCCAGTTTCAATTAGTTCAAACTGTTAAACTTCCACTTCATGTATATTGGTAGGGTGCGCACTGTCTTGAATCTTGTTTATTCGATGACATTTGGTCTGTTGTAGTTGTACACTTGTGGTTTCACTTCAGTTGCTTATATAGGTATGCAAGTGTTCACTTGATTCATTGAGCTTGCATTTGAGTTGTAGCTGCTGTTCTTGACTTCGGGTTGCACTGCTACACGATGCTTGTATGCATCTGGACTTGTTTGATTCTGACCCATGCTTTGGGTACTTTAGTATTTGCAGTTATACTTCATTTGATCATTGTTGCACTGGGTTGAGTCTTGTGGTCTTGGTCATCTTCACTTGCATAATGTCCATCATGTAGTCTGGTCTGGTCATCATGTAGTTGCACTGAGTTGGTTTGCCTTTGTTTCCAGTCTTCGTTGTACATGATTGTATCTTGAATCTGGTTCTCCTGCCTTGGTTCTGGTTACATGTGCACCACTTTGCACTATCTACGGCCATACTACCATGTTGCATTCCTGGTTTGCATTGAGTTGCACCGCATTGAGTTCATGTTGTTTCCATTTACTAGAATTCAGTTGTATTTGTCTGGTTCAGTCTCGTACCACCTGCTGTTCTTTTCTTTGTTCATTTGATGGTTACTGGGAGGATACGGTGCTCATTCTTGTTGTTGCAGTTCTATCTGGTTCATTTTGATTTGAGTTGGTGCCATTTGCTTGTGATTCATTGAGCTTTTTCATATTTCATATGCTGTATTAGCGAGGCAGTACACGGGAGCGTGAACTGCAGCCAAACAGAAGTGACGTTTTAATTGATATTTCAATTGTTTGAATTGTTTTGGGTGTTCAATTCAATATTTGAAATTGTATTTTGAATTGGTTTAATTTGATCATTTTATTGTTGTCTAATTATCTTCTATATAATTAGATTATGAGTTTCTAATTATTTATTTAATAACTAAATTTTGTTGTTAATTGCCGTTTAGGAAATTCTGTTGTTTTTAAATTATCTTCATTGATAACCCTTTTATTTATCTCCGTTGATAATTTGAATTTGTTGGTTTGTTGTTTAACACTGTTACGTGTTATATTTACCGTTATCCGATTTCTTTATTTAAGGATTGGATAGGTGAATTTATTTTGACTGTCGTCTAATTATTATTTAATTATTATTGCTTCCGTGCATTAATAACTGTGTTTGAATTAGACTGACCCGTGTATTATTTTCTTTTGAATTTAATACTCGGGTCAGACCGAGTTATTTCAGGTTGTAGATATCTTGCTTTGGGTTGCTGCTTGAGCTATGAAGTCACTTCATATCATTGCAGTAGTAGTTGTCATAGTATAGGATGATACGTATTCATGTATATTGATCATATTAATGTACTTGTATATGTAACATCCTATGTCGACAGTTGTAGTTGTATCATATATATTGTATCACATGTATTGTAACTGACATCGGTTATATATATATATATATATATATATATATATATATATATATATATATATATATATGAGACTTTTTATTCTCTGTGTTCCGCATTTAGTTTATCTGTGTTATTATTATATATATTGTCCTAAACTATTATGAACCATCGTAGTTTGTTTTATATTGGAATTGGATATGTCGATGGGAGTAAATAAATCAGAGATGAAAAATAAAAATATATACCACTCCTATCGAGATAACCAATACTTGTGTAAGGCCTAACTACGGATGGATGATCCTATCCAGCCTTATTCTTCGTAATAACAGACAGTGTTTCTTTTAATACTCTTTGTTATTGTGAGCATAGAGGTGGGGCGTCACAGTTGGTATCAGAGCTTGGGGTTTATGGACATAATATAAAACATAACTTAGATGGAACATGTGTTACAACTATTTGTCGATGTTTTTAGTTGTGCTTTGAGTAAAAGCTAAAGTTTTGAAATTATGATGAAATTTTTAAATATCTTTATTTAAAAATAAAAGTGAAATTGTGTTTGATGATTATGTAATTTGTGTTTTGTTTATAAGAGCGCGCAGCGAAAGAGTGAGACTGTCTTCGCTGAGTACAGCTGATAACTCTTTTGGATTTAAAAATCAAAATATGAAATTGAAATAAAATTTCATTTGTTGTTCACATAGATGTATTTATTTTGATTTCTTTGAAAACTTCGAATCCGATTGAGGATCCAAAGCGATTGCAGTTATGTGATTTATTGAGATTTTTGCTGTATTGAATTATCTTCATTGAAGAGATATTCAAATGATTTCTTTGATCATTTTGTGGTATACATGCATAGTTATGTTGCACGTTACTGCATTAATTTTATGTTGAACCTGTGTTTGGTTTTAAACATATTTTGTTGCCGTTATTTTTATAACGGGATTTTCACACTGGTGCTAAGTTTTTGAAGCACAGTGTTTTGTTGACATTTCTAATGAATGAAAATTCACTGGTATTATATTTTGATGCAAATTATTTTGATGAGATTTTGACGTTTAAAATTACTGTCGCTTTGACTTCAGTAACCGTCAAATTTTAAAGTGGATTTTCAAGCGGTTATCCCGCAATGCTGGTTTTGTTGTCCGTTTTCACGACATTTTGAGAAGTGCAATTTCCTTGTCGAAGTTGCTACTGATTTTGCTGTTTTAATCACGTGTTTTAAAAGTTGCTTCAAAATAAAAATTGTTTTCAAATTTTTTACAGTTTACGCTTTCAAAAGAATGAGGAAGCGATTTAAACGTTTCAGCAAAATCGAGGACTATGACCCCGTTCTTTTAGTGATTCGCTTAATTCCATACTTGTTCGTTTGAGAATGTAAATTATTACTTTTATAAAATAAATAAAATTATTTTCAGAAGTTTTGCAGTTTGTGCTTTCAAAAGAATGAGGAAGCGATTTAAACGCTTCAGCAAAATCGAGGACTATGACCCCTTTCTTTTACTGATTCGCTTAATTCCGGACTTGTCCGTTTGAGAATGTGCAATGTTATTTTTGGAATACACAATCTTGCACTTTCAAGGAAACGATGAAGAGAATTAAACGATTTAGTAAAACTCATGGTTATGGGACATGTGTGTTTGCTATTTTGGTTAATTCCGGACTCGTTAATTGAAACATCTGATGTTTGATGATTTTGTTGATTTTGTGTGCTTTCGAGCCACTATGTTGGACCTTCGGGTCATATGTTGGACCTTCGAGTCATATGTTGGACCTTCGGGTAAATACCAGTACTAGACCTTCGGGTCATTTGTTGGACCTCCGGATCATTTGTTGGGCGCCAAAAATATAGTACTTGGTAGGCTTCGGCCATTTGTTGATGCACGTGTGGCGTAGCTAAAAACTCGCCATCTGATGGGATCGATCCAACCTTTTATGTTGATTTTCTAGATTATCTTAATTGATTTCTAGATATTTGTTGTTTCCAATTATCTGCAAGTAATTGGATATTTGTTGATATGAGTTCTACTTATCTTTGTTGATAATTAGATATTTGTTGTTTCTGATTATCGTTTTTGATAATTGGATATTTGTTGGTTTGAGATTTCTGATTATCGTTTTTGATAATTAGATATTTGTTGATTTGAGATTTCTGATTATCGTTTTTGATAATTGGATATTTGTTGATTTGAGATTTCTGATTATCGTTTTTGATAATTTGATATTTGTTGATTTGAGATTTCTGATTATCGTTTTTGATAATTGGATATTTGTTGATTTGAGATTTCTGATTATCGTTTTTGATAATTGGATATTTGCTGATTTGAGATTTCTGATTATCGTTTTTGATAATTAGATATTTGTTTCTGATTATCGTTTTTGATAATTCGATATTTGTTGTTTCTGATTATCGTTTTTGATAATTCGATATTTGTTGTTTCTGATTATCGTATTTGATAATTGGATATTTGTTGATTTGAGATTTCTGATTATCGTTTTTGATAATTGGATATTTGTTGTTTTCTGATTATCGTTTTTGATAATTGGATAATTGCTAATTTTTGCTAATTATGAGATTTTCTAGTCTCTAATTGATCCTAGATTATGTTGATTACATTGAATTGTTGTTTTCTATCTATCTCTGTTGATAGTTAGAGTTTGCTGATTATGGAGTTCGTGTTTTCTAATTATCTGATGGATAACTAGATATTTGCGATTTTGCGATTTATGATTTGTGTTTTCTAATTGTATTTGTTGAAAATTAGGTTTTGCTGTTTTCTAATTATTGTATCGATAATTAGATATTGTTGTTTTGTGATTTGTATTCTAATTATCTAGTTGATAATTAAATATTGCTGATAATCGTATTTATTCAGTTTTGCTGTTTTCTGAATTATCTATCGATAATTAGATTTTGTTGAGAATTTGTTAATTTCTTTTATGGAGTTCAAAGAGTTCTTTGGCGTTTGTATTCCCGACTTTTATTTTTCTAGCTTAACCAGTTTATGTTAGAAAAATAATTGCTATTGACAATTTTAATTATGAAAATTGCGGGGACGCAATTTTTATAAGGAGGGGAGTCTGTAACAACCCAGGGTTTTATAGCAATTAATTATCGTCATTAGGCGATTAAATGGGCTAGCTAATTGCTATTTGGAATTTTTAAATCGAGTTGAAATTCGTTTAAAAATTGGTTAAGTGTTGTTTGGGCTTTAAAAATTAATCTCGGCCCACGTTTCTTTGGTTTTGGTGCGGTGATAATTACTGAGTTATAACCGGTTCCCCTCTTCGTTTCTTTTGGCAAACCCGACCCCCTTCATTCATTTCGTTCGAAAACCCTAAAACAAAAAAAAATGAAAAAAAATGGCGGCCTCGTGATTTTCTTTCGTTCGTTCCTCCTGAAAATTAGGGTTTCGTGAATCGGCTGGCAAAATCGTGCTCTTCGATGTCAAGGTGAGTGATTTTCTCACTCACGTCGAATTCAATTTCATATATTCATGATTTCGTGATTTTCACGGCTTTGAATTCCTTGGTACTTTGGCTTGTTTTTGACGATGTTGATTTTGTTCCTGTGTGCTTCGACTCTGGCCATTTTTGTGTTTATCTCTGTAGCATTTTCGGCCTTGTTCATTTACTTGACTGTGACGATGATTATGCTTTTGTGCCGTATTCTCTGGTTTGAATTGTCCAACTTTGGAACTGCCCTGTCATTGATACTGACGTTCCATGATTGGCTTGCTTGATTCTGTGGTTATATATATATTTGTTGTTTGCATTTTCCAGTTTCAATTAGTTGAAACTGTTTCACTTCTACTTGGTGTATATTGGTAGGGTGCGCACTGTCTTGAATCTTGTTTACTCGATGGCATTTAGTTGTTTGTAGTTGTACACTTGTGGCTTCACTTCAGTTGCTTGTATAGGTATACAAGTGTTCACTTGATTCATTGAGATTGCATTTGAGTTGTAGCTGCTATTCTTGACTTCGGGTTGCACTGCTACACAATGCTTGTATGCATCTGGACTTGTTTGATTCTGACCCATGCTTTGGGTACTTTAGTTGTTTGCGTAAAAAATGGTCACAAACACCCAATACCGTGAAAGCACCAGTGTATGAATATAAATCAGCGATATTCAAACACAAATCACAGATCTCAGCAAATAACCCAAATACGTTTGCACAAAAGATGGGCAAACAACTCCAAGTCGTATGATTTAGTTGATTTTATGTTGTTCGTAATGATTTAGGTGGTTTATGCAAATACGTAAAAAGCAGGGACTGAACTGTAAAAGACACACAGATTTATAGTGGTTCGGCCAAAATGTGCCTACATCCACTTTATATGTTATTCTCCTTTTCCAATCCGATTACGAGTATAAAGCTTGTAGCACAAGTGTATGAAAGTTGTTTGAAAGTTCCTTCCAGGTTTGAGCTCTCAAACTTCT
Organism: Allium cepa; assembly: GCA_030765085.1. Lineage (NCBI taxonomy): Eukaryota > Viridiplantae > Streptophyta > Magnoliopsida > Asparagales > Amaryllidaceae > Allium > Allium cepa. Next base: position 892,750,383 of record CM060928.1, on the reverse strand, counting down.
CTCCCATTGTTGTACCCCTGCCCCTCTATTTATAGAGTGAGGCTGGGGGCGGAGGTCTTGGATGTATATAGCTGCTGGTGGGCTTGGGCTGATGCAATCTGGCCTTGCAGCATTCTGGTTCGGCAGCGTCTTGGTTCGGCGGTGAGTGGTAACATGGGTGATTCGGCAGGTAGTGGAGATAGGGGTTCGGTGGTAGGTTGGACCGGTGGTAGCGTGGAGATGGAGCTGGACCGGTGGTTGGTTCGGTAGTATGGTAGGTAGAGGAGGTTGGTTCGGCAGTAGTTAGTCCGGCAGCTGGTTCGGTATGGTTGGTTCGGTAGGTAGTGGAGACAAGGGTGATTCGGCAGTGGAATGGAGGCAGGGGCGATTCGGCAGTGGCGTGGAGAGGTGGTGGTTCGGTGAGGGTACTACCGAATGGAGCTTATAGAATGCCGAATGATCCCTTCATATTCGAGAATGCCGAATGAGCCTTCGGATCCGAGAATGCCGAATGAACCTGGTGGAGTTCGAATACCGAACGAACTCTTGCCTCGCTTCCAATCGATTTTCAATCCCGACATCCATCATTCCTTGCCAGTTTGTTGATATTCCAGTTTTGACCAAAAAATGGGATAACACTTTGCCCCCCAAAACATGCCTTGTGATAACAAGGCGTGTTTTGAATAGTTCCGAATCCAATATCCAAGGTCCATAGCCATATCGGCAGAGTAGATCATCCTTGACTGCTCCGAGTCGATATCCAATTCCAAATCCAATAACCAAAGCTTGAGCCAATTCCATGTCCATCCGAACTCGACAACCGAGCCCCAAACCATCCTTATCCAATAGCCAATAACCGAATCCAGGACCTCTCTGGGTCGATATCCAAATCCACATCCTCTCCAGGCTCTTGCCAAGCGCAATCCACACCTGACGGTCGTGATCCAGTGTCCCTAGACGTTAAGCTAGCCTCCTCGTGTTCTTGTTGAGTGTAATCCACACATGACGACCTTGGTCCAGTGTCCCTGGATGTTGAGCTAACCTCTCTGGGTTCTTGCCAAGCCCAATTCACACTTGACGATCTTGGTCCAGTGTCCCTGGACGTTGAGCTAACCTCTCCGAGTTCTTGCCAAGCGTAATCCACACTTGACGACCTTGGCCCAGTGTCCCTGGGCACTGTACAATGCCATGGCTTAAGTCCTAAGCCGAATCCTGGTCTCTCCGGACCCTTGCCGAGCATAGTCCATACTCGACGACCTGAAAATAACAATTGATAATATAGGGCCTAAGTCCTAGGCCGAATCCTGGTCACTCCGGACCCTTGCCGAGCATAGTCCATACTCGACGACCTGAATGAGTCAATTTACCACGTTCGGGCAAAGCGACTCACCCCTTGCCAGGCATAATCCATACCCGACGACCGTTTATCAAAAATCAGATAAAAATCCAATCAAAATCCAATCCAAAATCCAAATCCAAATCCAAAATCCAAATCCAGAATCCAAATCCGAAGATCCAAATCCAGAATCCAAATTCAAAATCCAAATCCAAAACCAGAAAACTAGAAATCCAAATCAGCATCCAAAGTTGAAAATAATCATCCAGAGGAAAATCCAAATCAAAAGGCGAGAAAAAACAGGAGCTCAATCCAAGCTCCAAAACCGAAAACCAAAAAGAAAAGCAGTGTCCAATCCAAAAGCAAAAGATAAATTTCACAAACCATAGCATCGCAGCTTATTATCATTCAGAGCAAGCCTAGGGGCCATCTCCGTCCCCGTACATGTGTAAATGACTTGGTTGCTTGCCAATAGTTTGCTACTTATTTCATATTAACCTGGTCAATGGACGATCAACCGACCATCATTCCTGGGCCTCCCACCATCGTAGCTTGGGGCAGGCGGCGGTTGCTCCTGCCTCGCTGTTGCATTCCGAGGTCCAACATATTGTGGCAGCTGTCCATTCCTCACATGCTCCTCAATTATGTTCTTTAAGTGCCTGCAGCTGTTGGTGTCATGTCCATCCAAATCATGGAAGAGACAGTGCCTTCCCGATGTCCTTTCCCGTTCTGTTGGTTCTCTCCTAGCCGGCCTCCGGTAGTGAAGGCGATTTCGAGTATCCAGGTATATCCGCTCCAGTGTCTCGTTCAATCCAGTGTATGTGGAAAACTTTGGATCCTTCCATTGCTTCCTAGCATTTCCAGAATCACCGTCCAACTTCCTTTTTCCTTTGTCTTTATCCGAACCATTGCTGGATGGTCCTCCCACCTCAACTGCATTAACCTTTTTCAATTTTAAATCCGTACTCGCATCTTCTTGTCGAAGGAACCTTTCTGCCTCATGAAAGAATTCGTCGAGATTCCGTGGGGGATCTCGTATAAGAGATACCTTGAAATCCGAGTTCTCCCTGACTCCTGATACTGCTGCCATTAAAACCATCGATGGATCGGGCCGATCCACCGAAGCAACTGCGGCACTGAATCGAGTTAGAAAAGCTCTAAGCGATTCATCCATCCTTTGCCTTACCGATGTCAATGTCATCACGTTCTTCGGTCTCTTGACATGAACCCGAAACTGTCCCAAAAACCTTTCCACCAATTCCCTCCAAGTCCTGATAGATCCTTCTTCCAGCTGCCTGAACCACATCGCAGCTAAGTCCGTCAAGTACAAAGGGAAGCATCGGGCCATCACCTCCTCTGATGCCCCCAGCACCTCCATGTGTCTGGTGTATCTCATCAAGTGATCCGTAGGGTCTTCCTTGCCATTGTATACCTCCACGCTAGGTAGCTTGAACTTAGGTGGATTCTGAGCCATCCTTATTTCCCGAGTGAACGGACTCCTGTTTACTCCTTCCAAGTCTCCGTTGGTCAAACCACCTCGCACAGTCTTCCTGATTATATCTGCCAATCCACCGTTGTCTGTCGGGGGTTGCCCCCGAGGGAACTCCGGTACATACTCTTCGTGTAGCTCGTTAGTAGCAACGTTGGTTCTGGCCTGTTGAACTCCTTCCAAAGGTTCTCCTGTGTTGAATCCTGTGGGCCTACCCCCAAGCCCTTGTTGATTGCCACCGGGCTCCGTATCCTGTCCTTCATTGGGTTCCGTAACCCTAGCTTCTTGTCCTGCATCCACAGCCGTTGTAGCTGTTCCTAAGTTCTGCATCCCTGCAGCTCTCATTTGCTCCAAGAAAGTTTGCATCATTTCCTGTTGACTTTTCAACAACCTCTCTTGCAGTGAATTTGTTATGGCTTCGATTTCATCCCGGGTTATGTAGATCGAAGCCGGTCCTTCCTCACCTCCGGAGGATGCTTGTTGACTTCCTCCTTGTTGGTTTCTCTCAGCCCTTAGCCTTCTACTGTTTTGCCTAGTCATTGTCTTCCAAATCCAAACTTCTATCCGATGTAGCGGGTGCTGGTCCTTCTCAGTGAAAGCACCAAAATGTTTGCGTAAAAAATGGTCACAAACGCCCAATACCATGAAAGCACCAGTGTATGAATATAAATCAGCGATATTCAAACACAAATCACAGATCTCAGCAAATAACCCAAATACGTTTGCAAAAAAGATGGGCAAACAACTCCAAGTCGTATGATTTAGTTGATTTTATGTTGTTCGTAATGATTTAGGTGGTTTATGCAAATACGTAAAAAGCAGGGACTGAACTGTAAAAGACACACAGATTTATAGTGGTTCGGCCAAAATGTGCCTACATCCACTTTATATGTTATTCTCCTTTTCCAATCCGATTACGAGTACAAAGCTTGTAGTACAAGTGTATGAAAGTTGTTTGAAAGTTCCTTCCAGGTTTGAGCTCTCAAACTTCTCTCCCATTGTTGTACCCCTGCCCCTCTATTTATAGAGTGAGGCTGGGGGCGGAGGTCTTGGATGTATATAGCTGCTGGTGGGCTTGGGCTGATGCAATCTGGCCTTGCAGCATTCTGGTTCGGCAGCGTCTTGGTTCGGCGGTGAGTGGTAACATGGGTGATTCGGCAGGTAGTGGAGATAGGGGTTCGGTGGTAGGTTGGACCGGTGGTAGCGTGGAGATGGAGCTGGACCGGTGGTTGGTTCGGTAGTATGGTAGGTAGAGGAGGTTGGTTCGGCAGTAGTTAGTCCGGCAGCTGGTTCGGTATGGTTGGTTCGGTAGGTAGTGGAGACAAGGGTGATTCGGCAGTGGAATGGAGGCAGGGGTGATTCGGCAGTGGCGTGGAGAGGTGGTGGTTCGGTGAGGGTACTACCGAATGGAGCTTATAGAATGCCCAATGATCCCTTCATATTCGAGAATGCCGAATGAGCCTTCGGATCCGATAATGTTCATCATAATGAAAACTATATTTATAAAAAGGATACTAAACCAAATTGGGTTTGGTTTCCTAAACTCTAACTTTTTAGGACCCTATTAAAAGGTGGGTACCAATAATTTCATATTTATTTTCAGGTCCCACTAAAAAAGAAGAAATGGATATTAGACAGTGGTTGTTCAAAACACATGACCATAGACAAAGATATATGCTTACAAACATCACATACTTTGATGGTGGCTCGATTACCTTCGGAGACAATTCAAAACGCTATATCATTGGCAAAGGAGATGTGAACAATTACGGTACATCAAATTTACCTTCTATAACAAATGTTTCATTATTTGAAAATTTAAAAAATAATCTACTTAGCATAAGTCAACTGTGTGACAAAGGTTTTAAAATAACTTTCTAGGATAATAAATGTAGTATTTTGGATCAAAACCAAAATCTTATTTTTGAAGGAAATAGAGATAGAAATATTTATGTTCTAAATATGAATATTAATCATAATACAAGTATGTGTTTACTAGCCAAAGATAATGATCCTTGGTTATGGCACAAAAGATTTTGTCATATAAATTTTTAAACTATTAGAAAACTTTCTAAAAATGAATTAGTAAGAGGTTTATCCAAAATAAACTTTAAAATAAATAATCTTTGTGATGATTGTCAAAAAGGAAAATTAACGAAATCATCTTTCAAATCTAAGAAAAATATTTCGACTTTACGACCATTAGAGTTACTACATATGGATTTATTTGGACCAACACAAGTTCAATCCATTAATCATAATCGATACGTATTTGTAATAGTTGATGATTTTTCAAGATATACATGGACTATTTTTATGAAAAATAAAAGTGACACTTTTGAGCATTTTAAAACATTTGTCAAAAGAATTCAAAACACTAAAGATTTGAAAATTAAAAATATTCGAAGCGATCATGGAGGCGAATTCGAAAATGAAGCTTTTGAAACTTTTTGTAAAAAGAAAGGAATAAATGATAACTTTTCATTTCCTAGACCTCCTTAACAAAATGGAGTTGTAGAAATAAAGAATAGAACATTACAAGAATGCGCAAGAACATTATTAAATGGATGTTCTCTACCAAAACATTTTTGGGCAGAAGTCGTTGCTACTGCATGTTATGTATTAAATAGAATAACAATTAGACCATTAACTGAAAATACTTCTTATGAACTATTTAATAATAAAAAGCCAAATATATCTTATTTTAAAATATTTGGATCAAAATGTTTCATTTTAAATACAAAATATCAACTAGGAAAATTCGATCCAAAAGCTGACGAAGGAATTTTCGTAGGATACTCAGAACGAAGTAAAGCATATCGTGTATTTAATAAACGAACAAACATAATTGAAGAAACTTTGCATATATCTTTTGATGAAAATTTTAATAAAATTTAAAAATAAAAGATGATTAAGAATTGATAAATATAGAAGAAACAAACCTTGAAAATAGTAATAATGAAATAAGATCTCCTCCTAGAATATTACGAGATCATCCAACTCAAAATATAATAGGAGAAATAAATTCTCAAGTTAGGACAAGAAATCAACTAAATCAAATGGGTCATGTAGCTTTGATTTCATCAATAGAACCTAAAAATCCTAAAGAAGCATCAACAGATGATTATTGGATTATTGCAATGCAAGAAGAATTAAATCAATTTGAACGTAACGATGTTTGGGAATTAGTTCCCCGTCCTAATAATCAATCAGTAATTGGAACAAAATGGGTTTACAAAAATAAAGTAGACGAACAAGGTAATATAACAAGGAATAAAGCAAGACTAGTAGCACAAGGGTATAATCAAGAAGAAGGTATTGATTTTGAAGAAACCTTTGCTCCCGTTGCAAGACTTGAAGCAATACGTATACTATTAGCCTTTGCATGTTTTCACAATTTTAAACTTTATCAAATGGATGTTAAAAGTGCATTTTCAAATGGTTTTATTAAAGAAAATGTATATGCAGAACAATCTCCTTTATTTATACATGAAAAATATCCGGATCATGTATTTAAATTAAAGAAAGCACTATATCGTCTTAAACAAGCACCTCGTGCTTGGTATGAAAGACTTAAAAGTTATTTATTAAATTCAGGATTTAAAATTGGAAAAGTAGATCAAACGCTTTTTATTAAAAATACTACCAAAGATATTTTAATAATTCAAATATACGTAGACGATATTATTTTTGGTTCAACAAATGAAAATTTATGTAAAGAATTTTCAAATATAATGACTAATGAGTTCGAAATGTCTCATATGGGAGAATTATCATACTTTCTCGGACTTCAAATTAAACAATTATCAAATGGAATTTTTATAAACCAAGAAAAATATTGTGCTAATTTAATTAAACGACTCGGCATGGAAAACACTTCTGCTAAACCTACTCCTATGAGTACCACTACACATCTCGACCGAGACGAAAAAGGAAAAAGTGTAGATCAAAATTTTTTTAGAAGTATGATAGGTTCCTTACTTTACTTAACCGCTAGTAGACCTGACATAATGATGAGTGTTTGTTTATGTGCACGTTTTCAATCCAATCCTAAAGAATCACACTTAAGAGCGGTAAAACGAATTATGCGATATCTTAACATCACTAAAGATTACGGTCTTTTCTATCCAAAGGAGTGTCCATTTGAGTTAGTATCATTCAGTGATGCTGATTTTGGTGGATCTCGAACAGATAGAAAAGGTACAAGTGGTACTTGCCATTTCATTGGAAAATCACTTGTATCTTGGTTTAGTAAGAAACAAAATTGTGTCTCGCTTTCCACCTGCGAAGCAGAGTATATATCAGCTGCTTTCGCTTGCACTCAAGTTATATACATGCAAAAACACTTAAAGATTTTAATATAAATTTAACAAATTCTACAATGTACTTTGATAATACAAATACAATAAACTTATCTAAAAATTCGGTTAATCACTCTCGTACAAAACATATAGATATTCGTCACCATTTTCTACGTGACAATATCGAAAAAGGAATAATTAATTTAGAACATATTTCTACCGAAAATCAAATTGCCGATATATTTACTAAACCTCTATTAGAAAACTCCTTCATAAAATTACGACGAGAGTTAGGAATAATGTCTTTTAAAGATATCATATAGAGAAAATTAGAAAAATCTACACAATTCAGTCGACTAACGCTATAAGGTCAGTCGACTGAATAAAGGAAAAATGAGATTTTCAATTTATTTTTTTCGAAAATGTTACATAATATATTATAAAATAACAGTTATTTGTACACCATACATTCTTAACTGAATTATGGTAACCGTTAAATCATTAAGTGGATAAAAAACTTTAAATAATTATAACCACTATATATTTAGAAAATCCCTACTATAAATATATCTTAAAAATAATACTTTTTCACAACTCATTCTCACAAATAAAAGCTTGAAAAATTCATTATAAAAATGTCATCCAACAACTCTCTTTCCCCGATCAACATCACCTCTTCGTTCGATAACACTCCAACATCTCCAAAACTTCCCACTCCAACACCGACACATGAGCCAGTTTACAAATGGAACAATTATCGTACCGGCTACACACCAGAATCCAAGAAAGCGAAACGCAGACTCTTTATTTCTCCAGACACAAAAAGAAAGATTGATGAAATTCATCACTTTCAACAGCAACAAATAGATCTTCAACGAGAATTATACTTCGAACAAAAAGTTACGGCTAGACGATTAAGCTTCCTAGAGCAAATCGGTTTACGCTTTTGTGGATCAAAAAAAAACGAAGTGGCTGAACCCCTACCTCGCCACGTTAGTTCACTTGATCCATCTTCATCTTACCGTACACCAGTCGATCCTGTGAATCCTTGGATGTCTCATAAGACTCCTCAATATAGTCCAAATTCATGGGATATAAATTATATGAAGAATGAAGGGAAAAAGACTCCGAGTCCATCCACTAAGAAATAGTTAGTTTTGAAATCTATTTATGATATTACATTTACATAATTGTAATTATTTCCTTGAATAAAGAGTTTACCTTCAAAATTAACAAAGAACAACAAAATACATGGGTCAGTCGACTGAAATCCCCTGTTCAGTCGACTGGACTTAAGGCAGAAAGCAAAATATTTTATAATTCAGTCGACTGAATTCTCTGCTCAGTCGACTGAAATACTAATAGAAACTTTCAGACAAAAATTCAGTCGACTAAAAACCCTGTTCAGTCGACTGAATTCAGCCCAGAAAATTTTCGGCCTTCAATTCAGTCGACTGGACAGAGTATTCAGTCGACCGAACGCCGATTCCCAGGTAACTTTCCCCTTTTAACCACCAACTTTTAAACTATCCATTCACTTTTTACTCTCCAAAACAGTTTCTTCCCCAATTATTTTCAAAACCCTAGCCCCCAATTCTTTAAAATTGACTCAAATCTCACTCAAATGGCACCAAAAAGATCAAGAGCTTCATCTTCTTCATCCTCCGAACCACTTGATACTCAAATAGCGCAATGGCTTTATGATAGCGTAGCTATCACTAGATGGAATAAGATGAAGAATTCCCGAATTTTCGAGCATTCCTTCGTTGATTTCCAAAGCTTTCAAACCTACAACATCTAAGCGCTAACCGATCAAGCAGGTTTATCTTCTCTTATGGATTTGAAAAGAAATGACCATGCCATAAATCATGTAATGGTCAAATTATTTTATGCTAACCTTAATCTTGGACACCAAATTCCAACAAATCCAAACAATAGTGTTTGGAGTATGGTATGTGGAAAGAAAGTTTGGTTTTCCTTGGATAGAATAGCACACATTCTAGAATCACCAAATGTCGGGAGAAAGCTAGAGGAGATAGAATTCAATCCACATATTCGCGATAACATAAACCATCGATTTATGGATGATAATATCAACTTTAGAGATTTCAAATCCACCTCTCTTCGACCTATGGCAAGAATCCTTCACAAAGCCCTAATGAGAACAATTACTCCTCGCATGGGCTCGTACGAAATTGTCTACCCAAATAACTATCGAGCTCTATATGCTATTTTTGGCAATATACAAGTCAATTGGGTACAACTTATTCTTGATGAGTTTCTCACTTTTAATAATGGCAAAATGCGCATTATCTATTTTGGAGAATACATCATGCGACTTCTCCTCAATGTCGATACGCCATTACCCGAGTCAGAGAATACAATGGTCCATCAAATTAACCATCGAACCATAAGCCTAATGCAACTCCCATCTCGACCTCCTCGCATAATATCACTCGCCGAATGGGAAGCAAGGCATCAAGAACAACAACAACAACCTCCTCAACCTCACCAAGAAGAACACTTCGAGCAAGATGATGAAATTCGTCTTGTTGACCCAAGCTTTACTACCAACCAATCTTTGGGGATATTGTCAAGAAATCAACAAATTCTTGACACTCGTCTTAGAAAGGTAGATCACAAGCTTGATAAAATCAAAGGATTATTCAACAAGCTATGGGATGCAATCTCGTGCTCAAGCACCACTACTGCTTCGACATCTCGTGGAAAACGTTCGGCACCTACGTTTACATGGATGACATCCGAAGAGCATACAAGTAGCAGCGCAAGCAGAGCTAGTTGTGGCTAAGGAGGAAGAGCGTATAGACCACAACCAGGAGCACCCGTCATACGTGAACCAACAGGAGGAAGAGAAGGTTCATATGACTGGGATAAAGATAAGTAATTTTAGTATGGTTTAATCTTTATTTATAACTTTCTTATGGCTTGTATAAATAACCATTTTGTGCCTGTTCGACACAACATTTTTAACTTTTTTACTGTTAGTTCTTTAAGCAAATTTTCTATTCTCTATGCTTCAGTGATTGTTTTGATAAAATATTTCTATCGTAGTTCTTCCTTTTTGTCGATGACAAAGGGGGAGAAAATCTATGATACTAACTTTGTTTTGTAGGAAAGATAGTGCATACATTCAGGGGGAGAAAATAAGTAAATACATCTCTAGAATAAATCAGTATTGTCATCAATCAAAAAGGGAGAGAATGTTGATACGCGAAGATTTTGATCAATGACAATGTGCTTCAACAAAGAAGGAAGAAATATATGCAATGCTAAAGGAAGAACGATGAAGACCAAACAAACATAAGTATGTTTTTTTATATAGGTCTTAGTCTAGATTTATTGTTAAAATCTATCCTCAAGAGGCTTGCACAAACACTAGAAAACATTTTATAAACTTCATATTTATTTAAGCTTTCACTGTGCATATTTTATAAGTTCAGTCGACTGAACAGGAATATCCAGTCGACTGAAACTGGTACAAATATATAAGCATGCGCAGTTTCAGTCGACTGAATTTCCTACACAGTCGACTGAATTTGTTCCTAAAAATTTTACTTCATATTTTCAGTTGACTGAATTCTCTGTCCAGTCGACTGAATTTGAACCTGCGAATTTTTTATGAACAGACACCTTCTTCCTTCCAAGAGTTGCAACCATTCACCAATGGAAATGGAAGCATCTCTTGTTTGCAACCTTTGACAACAAATGCACCTCTACTACAAGTATATATACATGATTCTAACATCATTTAATTCACCGAATTCTCTTGTTTTATCTTACTATTCTCTTGATCATATTCTCTAGATATTCTCAAAGCAATCACCAATATATTACTTGAATCACTGTTTTTGTTTATAACATTCTTTTGATTCATAGCAATTCACATTTCCTAAATCTTCACAAACACATTGCATACTCTCGAGGATAAGATTATTGGAATATTGTACTACATTAGACTCATTAGTGTTGACAAGAACACAACAAGTCGAATATTGTAATTTAGTAAGTGAGTTGAAGTCCTCTTCGGTAGTTGAGGCAAGAAATCCCGTTCGGTTGTTCGGGTAAGTTATAAACCTATTCCTCCGGGTGAAGTGAGGGTGTTAGTTAGTGAAATTCCTAAGTGAAGCTTAGGGACTGGATGTAGGACTAGAGGTCCGAACCAGTATAAAATCCTTGTGTCTCCTTGCATTTACCTACTTTATCTATCTAGACTATTCCGTTATTCCATATTACACGATCCTACCGCATAGCCCCCTCTTTCATATTTGAAATTGTATTTTGAATTGGTTTAATTTGATCATTTTATTGTTCTCTAATTATCTTCTAGATAATTAGATTATGAGTTTCTAATTATTTATTTAATAATTAGATTTTGTTGTTAATTGCCGTTTAGGCAATTCTGTTGTTTTTAAATTATCTTCATTGATAACCCTTTTATTTATCTTCGTTGATAATTTGAATTTGTTGGTTTGTTTTTTAACACTGTTACGTGTTATATTTACCGTTATCCGATTTCCTTATTTAAGGATTGGATGGGTGAATTTATTTTGACTGTCGTCTAATTGCTATTTAATTATTATTGCTTCCGTGCATTAATAACTGTGTTTGAATTAGACTGGCCGTGTATTATTTTCTTTTGAATTTAATACTCGGGTCAGACCGAGTTATTTCAGGTTGTAGATATCTTGCTTTGGGTTGCTGCTTGAGCTATGAAGTCACTTCATATCATTGGAGTAGTAGTTGTCATAGTATAGGATGATACGTATTCATGTATATTGATCATATTAATGTACTTGTATATGTAACATCCTGTGTCGACAGTTGTAGTTGTATCATATGTATTGTATCACATGTATTGTAACTGACATCAGTTATATATATATACGAGACTTTTTATTCTCTGTGTTCCGCATTTAGTTTATCTGTGTTATTATTATATATATTGTCCTAAACTACTATGAACCATCGTAGTTCGTTTTATATTGGAATTGGATATGTCGATGGGAGTAAATAAATCAGAGATGAAAAATAAAAATATATACCACTCCTATCGAGATAACCAATACTAGTGTAAGGCCTAACTACGGATGGCCGCTCCTATCCAGCCTTTTTCTTTGTAATAACAGACAGTGTTTCTTTTAATACTCTTTGTTATTGTGAGCATAGAGGTGGGGCGTCACATATATAGTATCACTTAATATTAAAACTAGTTATGAATCATTTCAACAGTTTCTTTAAGTTTATAATCATTTACTTAAATAGTATTCGCTTTTTACTATTCAATTTAATTATTAAGAATTTCAAAACATTCACTTAAGTCTATAACATTTCTTGTAACATCTTAATTTTTTTCATTTATAAACATATATTCATTTTGAATCATTTTTGTTACTTAAGATTTTGCTTGTATAATATTCTATTACATATTCATTTATTCTAATATTTCAACATTTTATACATTATTGGTAAGTTTTATATAATTTATAAAATGTAATTGAATGTTATACAAATTTATCTTATTCATTTTATTTAACAAAAATGTTCAACAATTTACATCTTATTAATTTTCATTATCCTTTAATTTACGAGTGACAAATCTCCAATTTCTTTATGGTTATTAAATACTCATCTCTTATTTTCTTTTTTCTCATTTTGAAAGTTTTCAACTATTTAAAATTTCACTTTATTTCTATAACTGAAAATCATTAATTAACAGGAACTTAAGAATTCAAATACCGGGTTCATTTCTAATCACTTAGAAATAATATATACTTATATCTTTTATATATATATATATATATATATATATATATATCAAATCATGTTTAAACATCAAAAAATTAAAATTTGTTTCGCCAAACAACTATGTAGCAAAGCTACTATATTGGTCTTCCCACTTTGAAACTCGAAAATGAAAGGTCGATGATGTCACGGTCATCACCGAAATTATTTTTCAACGACAAAAGAAGGGAGTACAGAATTTGTTTCCTTTCAAAAATTCTTTGAAAACATTTCTTTCAAGTGCCTTTTTGAAAACATTTTGAAGACATTTCTATTTGCAAATGCTTCCAAATAATACTAATATTATATTCCAATATCATTGAAAACCAATTTCAAAATTCCGAAACTTAAGTTCTAAAATTTCCAATTAAATTCATTTTATTGGTAAATCACCAACCATATTTATAAAATTACATTTTCTTATAACATATAGTAGTTAATAGTTCTGAAAAAACATAACTAACCAAACAATAAATGACAATAATTAAACATTATCATTTCCTAAAAATCAACACAACAAAATAACAAAATCAATTTACGAAAATTATATATACATATATATATATTTGTATATATACAAAATATAATACTAGTTAAATTATTTCGTTTACCTATTTATAACAAACCAGGTTTGGAGATTACATATATATTTAAATTATAACGGAGGTTATAATTTAATATTGTAAATTCAAATATAATTGGAGATTTTAAAATTTTTATTTGGAATAAACAATAAATTTTGTAATTAAAATAGGAAAAAAATAAAGTTTGGAACTTTATTTTGTTTAATTGGGAATAAAATATGGGTTAGATAAGTATTTGGTTTAAATAAATTGAAATATTGGGTTTTTATTAGTTCGAGCTAATAATTTAATTAGGTGATGTATTTCAACATTAAATTGTTGAAATAAATCTAATGTAATGAAAATAAAGTTCTAAAAACTTTATTTTGAAAATTTGAGTAGAAAATAATCAAATTGCAATATTATTTGGGTAAACGCAACAATGTTGGGAAACATTATTAATATTAATCCTTTATTGAATTTAAAATGAGAAATATCAAGATATTATGTTTTTTACTAAAATAAAAGATGAAATACTGTTTGAAAATAATATTTTGATGATTAGAAGTGTTAAAATGAATTATAGTAATTTAATTGACAAGAAAATAATTTTTGTACAAATTGTTAGAGTGAAAATAGTGTTTTATAATAAAATTGTGTAAATTATGAAATATAGATAAATATAAGGTTTTATTTATAAAAAATAACATTTTATTATTGAAATAAATTTTATTTAGTTAGAATAACAATTTTATTTTCATGCAAATGGGTTGTATATATTTTACTTGACTTAAAATAGAAAACCGGTATATATATTGATAATATAGGTTATAAATATACATTTCTTTGTAATTTCACTAAGTAAAAATTGGGTTTGTGCTTATTGGGTTAATATTTGTACCCATTTGACTAACCCGGAGACTTTGGTGAGAAGGAAATAGCATGTACGTAACTTTCATTCCACCATCTTCTCCAAAAAATATTCACAGTAAAAGAAAATAGAAATCCATGGCTACTACATGTTAAATTCAATTTCCACGCAACATTTGCTACAAATTCAAAGAGAAATATCACCAAACCAAGATTATAAAAGGTGATCTCCACCAATACTAAATCTATCTCATCAAAAATCTGGAATTAGATATGAATTTTCTGTAACAAATTCTATTTGTTCTATATGTTTCTTTTCTATCTTTTATAGGTTGTTGAAGGTCGTTTCTCCACCAAAAGCTTCCAACTTCATTTTGAAATCACCCAAACACTTGTTAAATCATTGAGGTGAGTTCAAAACTCACATTTTCTATAAATCAAGCTTTGCTTGTAAAGAAAATTGCTCAAAAATAGTTACTGTCTACATTCTATTCTCTGTTTCTTATTTCCTTGCTTTCTGGTTTCTGGTTGCTACATTGAGCATCCATAACTCTTTGATTTTCGCTTGAACTGCTACCGGATCTTTTCCGAAGTGTCTTTTGGTTGTTAAACTTGTTTCATGTCAAATTTTAGTCCTTAGTTCATTTGTTTGCTATGTGAAATATTATTTGGAAGGTCAATAAGAAGCCGGAATTACCCAGGGAAATAAACTCCATAGCCTGGGTCGACAGGTAGATCGACCCAGTAGTCTCCAGGTCGACCTGGAGGTCGACCTGGTCATTGGCATGGGTTGGCTCCTGTTGGCCCAGGTATGAGAAGTTGTGGCCATTGTTTTTATACTTTTCGCAGCACTTTGTCGTTTTTGCTATGATTTTGGTCCTAATTCCTTTGCAATTTTGAGATGTTTTTGATGATGGTTACGGGCTATGATATCCATCAATGGGTTAGCCAAGATTTGGAGGAATTTGGAATTTAAAATGTTGAATTTAAATTCGATTTATATTTGAATATCGATCGGGTGTATTTCCAACGTTTTCTTGATACTCATGCACTATTTCTTCCAAATAAGTTTTAAGAAAATTTCTAAATAGTTGGGTCTTTGAAATCTTTATTAAACATTTTTATATTATTATTAAATTATTTCAAGGTATTTAGATATATTCAAGCAAATTTTCAATAAAATGTCTTCAAAATGATTTCATAAAATTATTTTTAAAATCTCGTTTTCTCATGTAAATTATTTTATAAATAACATACATTATTTTTACACTATTCGGACGTATGAGAAAGAGAATTAAACATAGTAAAACCCATGGTATGGGACACGTGAGTTTACTTTATTGGTTAACTCCAGACTTATACGATCGAAACTATGTAGGTAATTGATTTCTGAGTTATTTAGCCAATTTAAGGCGAGTTTTTGAGATTATAATTCCTATCTTTAGGAATTATCTAGGAAGGCCCATATTTGGCGGGTTGTGGTTCGAGATCTACTATTCTAGGAGTATGATCTATGAGAACATGTTGTAGTGTTTTACTTGCCGATGAGATGAGGCGAATTTGAGTTTCTGAGTTTTGAGATTTTATGATGATTTCTGTTTTCTGATATGGCCATGACTAGCGGTTAGTAAACCGTTAAGTGCGAACGTGTGGTATGTGACGCACGTTAACACTTTTCGAGTTCCTATCTATGAGTTATGACACATTCTGGGATTGCCAGTGCTATAAACCTTCGGGTCATTTGGGATTACAAATTCGGTCGTCTGAGATTTACGACTTTAGTCTTCTGGGAGGGGTACCTAATATATACAGTACCGTGGGGATGGCACATGCGGCTTCGCTTCGCCATGCAAATGGGATTTGGCCAATCTAGGGAATTTTATGAGTTTTTGATTTCGATTCAACAGTTTGAGATGGTGAATTTACTTATAGCCTTGAGTTAGAGAAAGGCTTATATGTATATATGTGTTTTATGGTGATTTTGATATTGGGATTATAAACTCTTATCGAGTTTCATGAGTTTTGATTTAGTGATTTTGATGATTTCACAAATGGCTTGTATGTTGATTATGTTCATTTACATTGTATAGCCCTTGAATGTGAAACCTCTATGCTATGTTAAACCTTATCAAGTGATTACTTTGAGCCTCTTTGGAATACCTATTCTTAGTTGTATAAATAGACTTTCTTATATCATTCCTTTATCTTTAAAGGGATGTTTCCCTTATGAACTTTTATTCCTTTATCTTTTACTAATATCAAGTTCTAGTTAGGCTAACATGTGTATTTATCACTCGGGTCAGAGCGAGTTGCAGGTTAGCTTTTGGACCTGTGTATTTGTGTTGCTGTTCTATGACTTGAGATTGTGTCGTTATCATAATTTTGTTTCTGAATCGATCCTATAGCCACCACAGTAGTGTTTTAGAAAGGAATTAAGTATGTCGAATACTCGTAATAAAATGAAAAAAAAATAAGTGCAAAATCCGACATACATAGCTCTTATCTAATGCAAGAGTATGATGGTCGCCCTGAACCAGCCATACTCTCCGCATTAGCAGACAGAATTACTATGTAATTCTCTTTATTAATATGGGTCTCGAGGTAGGGCATTACACTATTTTTAAAACAATATTGTGTCAGTCCGTCCTATTAAGTGTTTAGAAATCCATATCGATGCCATAGCGTCTCATGCACCGACCAAAATTTATAAATACTCAACAGAACAACTTAACACAATACAAAACATTTCTATAACACTAATCAATACAATCTCTCGTATATATACTCTCAAACTCATTCTAGGGTTTGAGTTATCATATCTCTAATGAGTTTACCCCAAATAGGCTAAGGTATCTCTAAACTAAAGTTTTGATACCAACTATGACAACCCACCTTTTTAGATGGTTTAAATTGACAATAAACCACACATATCTCACACAAACCATTCAAAAGAGAGGATTGTCGATGAGGTTTAAAAAGAAAATGAGAGGAAAGAAAGGAAACAAAACACATAATCTCGCAGCAGAATGACAAAATATAATAATCAAATAAATTTTTCGTGAAGCTGTTTTATAATAAACATTTGATTACATAAATTTACAACATAATCAAAGTACAATCAATAACATACCAAAATGATGCAGCGGAATAATACTAATAATATAATTTACCAAACTCCATCTTCATCCTCCAGAAATAATGACTTTAAACATAGAAAAAATCAGGCTGACCCAAGCATAATGAAAAGACAAAACACTCGAGTTAGAATTAAAAGTTCTTATGTAAGTTAAATCAATAGAAAATAAATATGAGTGTGACAACTTCAAAGATGTTTACATGATTTTACTCTCTTATCCAGTGTATATGTGCGTGCAATAACTTAAGAGATGTTACAGAATTTTCCATCCCCTAAGGATCCGTTAAACTATCTCTATGTAGTAAGATACATAATATATATGTAATGTTTAATCAGTAAAGTAAATATTTTCCTTAGCGTTAAGGCTTTACGTTGATCCCTCTTTACACATTTTTAAGCAGGTAGTCTATGTAGGTCCTGTAACACAACCACTAACTTCGGTAGCCAATAAGACCCCTATAGGTACCATACTAAAACAAAATTGTAGTGTCCATGAATATAGAGTATGAAAAGGCACATGAGGCAATGCCCCAGGTTGGATACTACCATTTTGGGTCGCAGTGCGGGTGGTAACGCGTTGTAGCCACGACCGCCCACCGCGTCTAACACCCCCAAAATCAAATCAAATTAAGATGCACCGATCGAGCCAACATCAATATAGTAATACAAAGAGGTGTGTCTGCTAGGGGTAGTGTAATGCCCTTGAATTTTAATTAACATTGTTGGGGATATTTAATTGGATAATTTAAATAGAATAATGTAAATAATTAGGGAGACGAGATTAATAGATCCAATGGTCGTGTCTTAATGTATGAACTAAAATTAGACTTAACTAAATTAAGAAGGAGGAATTTCCTAAGGGGTAAACTTGAAAATGGGGCTATATTTCTTCGTATAAATTTCTTCTTCCACCTTAATAAATTTTCACTCTCTCATTCATAACACCTCACCAATTTTCGGCCGGTCATTACAAGCTCGAGGAAGAGCAATAAATTGAAGAAAAAGCTAAGGAATTAAAGCTAGAAAATTATCTCATTCTCCAATTAACTAATCAAGGTGAATAATAATGTTTATCACCTCGTTTTTTGTATTTGGATCGTTTATAGGTTATACCCAATTCATGTTTATGATTTTGGTTAGGATATAACCATTTGAACCTTTATTTGGATAACACTTAGGTGTTTTAAAATGTTAATGGGCTAATTAACATGTTTTATTCGGTTTTGGTTAAATTTTGAGTTGTTTTGATCTTCATATGCTTTGAAATTTTAATATGTTGAAGTATATGATTTATAAGATTTTTGGTGATTTTTGGTGATTTTTAGAGATTTTTCCTTAGTGGTTAACTAAGGTAATTAAATTAATTAATCCTAAGGGCTAAACTGCAATATTGCTTCCGCCTTGGTCAAAGCAGGAAGAAAATTGCTTTCAAAAATTGATTTAGGGAAGAAGTATAGTGTTTTAAGAAAAAACTTGACTTTGGTATATTTTTTACTATTCGAAAGCATAGGTGGAAGCCCCTTGAACAATCATAATTAGACAAGCAAGATAGAACATCACTTCAGCAGGCCCGGATGTTCCCTCCAACTCCAAAAGTTGCTTTTATCCCTTCGTCTAAGTCGAAAGGTAGATATGGTGATGAAGGAAAGAGGGTTGAAGCGTCGGGGAGCTGCTTCCTTTGCTTTCAAATGGAAATAAAACTTGCTTTCAACTGAGACGAAGGGGGATCCTTCGATTATATAATTTTTTGTAAAAGACTAAGTTTTATATACTCAATAAGGGCCACGAAGGGGACCATCAAAAGTCAAAACCTTCAAGAGTTAATTTTTTAACTGCTTTCTATAAAGATTTTAATACCTTTCGACAAAGTTGAAGGATAAACCTTCCGACAAGGTCGAAAGTATACTTTCAAAGGGTTGGTTCCAACACCAACACTTCATTTTTTTTGAATGATTTCGAAAGGTTTTATTTCGAAAGGTTTTGATTTCGAAAGGTTTGATTTTGAAAGGTTTTGATTTCGATAGGTTTGATTTCGAAAGGTTTTGAAGGGGTTACCTTCAATGATTACGAAAGTTTTTTAGTTTCATTTCTTTCGAAAGGTTTATAAATGGTTTTTTAAGGGGATACTCCAGGCTTTCGACTAGGTCAAAAAGAAACCTTATGACAAGGTCGAAAGGTAGACCTTTCGACAAGGGAGAATGGTATGATTTTGTGATGCTTTCAAAAGAAATTTTTTTGAAGGGGATAACTTTGGATGTTTATTTGCTTTTAAATTAGATTTCATTTGAAGGGTTTTAAAGTGCTATTTTTAGCCATTTTTCTTCAGTAAAACTTTGCTAAATCGAAGGGGTTACTTCAAAGGGTTATAACATAAAATACTTATCATTGTTTGAATATGTATGGAGGATCCTTATATAAAATGAATGTTAATAAACCTTGGGGACACTGGGGTGGGTTTAATGTTTTCCATACATAGTTTTGGGTTATAAACATAAATATGCTTTTGAAAATATACATTGGGGCTATCAATATGTTTTTATTTAATTTAACCTAATTGGGGCTACCTATGGGAATAGGTTAAACAGATGGGTACCTGGGGAAAATAAGTAATCATGAGGATCATGAATTTCTATAAATAATCATGGGGATCATGATGTTTTAATTGGCCAAGTGATGGGTTCTTGGTTAACCTATAAAAACCATGGAATGTGTGGTGGATAGCCCATCTGAAATTTCAAAAGTAAAGAATGTTTTGCCAAAGGTGGTTAGCCTTCGAATTTGGCACATAAGGGTTCATAGCCATCCTAGGAAAACTATGGGGTGTGCGGTGGATAGCCCATACCAACTTTTATAAAACAATGTAGGGTGGATAATCTGCATTTATTTTGGATGAATTTGGGACGGATAGTCCTATTAAATTTTTGATGGATAGTCATTTCTAAGGGTTTTAGAGGGGAACTTTAATAAATTGATTTTAGTTGGAAAATCTAATAAATTGCTTTTAGCTGGGATATTTAATGAATGGGTTGATGGGATATCTAATGTATATGATTTATGGCTTTATTTCATATTATGTTAAGACTAATAATTTTTGGTGCAGGAGCATAGTAAATGATTTGAATGTTTTGTTTGGATATAGTGAGGGGAAAACCCATTCCGCTAAGCCGCATGGTCTCAGTAGCTATCTGTTTAAGATAAGAGATGATAGGGGATTATTCATACCAAACTTGTTGTCCGACTCGAAGTTTGTGTTTCTCCACAATCTCTCGGGTACTCAAAATTTAATTTGAGTAGTCTAAGAGTGGGAGACTTTCAGATTTTTGGACAAATAGGCTTCTGGAGATGTGCAGAAGGTAGTATTAGCTACATAGGAGCTATTTTGTGTATTCCACTATGATGTACTAAGAACTGTAAAGCTCATATTTATTAGTTCATTAATCATCATAAGGGAACATCTTCATATGTCACTCTTATAGTATTTTGTACATGTATTTGTGATCTGAACGCGGTTAACGTTTGGAATTATGTAACTAAATCTTAAATTGTGATTTACTTAAAATGAAAATTTTGTTTATTGGAATTTTAATTTTTTTCATATTTTTGTGTTCCAATGTATCAACATTAACTTTGCCGCATTCGGTCACGAAGAAATAACAACTGCGGATGACTGCAGCATCAGTAGCGGTTATTTTTGGGCCTCAAAATGCGGGATTTTACAAGTTGGTATCGGAGCATGATTTATGTGCTTAAAAGGAATTTAAACCTTAAAATATTTTTAAAGCATAATCTAATGAATCTAAAATATGGTTAGGCTTGGGTAATCGTTATAGTAATGTATGTGTACTTTGCTAAAACCTAAGTATGTATTCCCCACTCTCTTAGACCATTCATCTATATCTTACCAAGATTGGATTTCAGGTAGTAGAGAAGTAAGATATGGAGGCATGAAATGGAAGTGAATCAAGGTGGGATACGCACCGCAACACATAGAAATGTTCGACTTAGTACTAGGAGCAGCCAGGGTGGACAGGTAAATGCAAACCCAAATGCAAATGCTAATGTTGGTGCTGCTGAGATCCCGCCGGTTGATATGGGGATAATGTATTAGTTCTTCGTGAATATGATATAGGCTGAAGCAGCTGTTGGAGTGGCTGTAGGGAATTCTAGATGAGCTAATCCGATGGTCCCAATTTGCAATAATTTGCCAAGATAAGCAGAAATTATGCTAGCCTTGGAAAAAAGCCTTTTTTGGCAACCGAGGATGTAGTAGGAGTGGAAAATTGGCTATTGCATTGTGAAAGGATATTTGCAGATCTTGGCTTGACGGATATGCAAAAGAGGAGACTTGCTTCTAGGCAATTGCAGGGAGTAGTATTGTTTTGGTGGAACAGAGTTACTATAGGAGAGCCAGAGGAAGACCTAATTTAGGCTGAATTTCAAAGGAGGTTCCAAGAAAGATTTTATCAGAGGTTCCCAAGTCAGGATTTCTCAGGAAATTTGCAGATTTAGTCTAGGGGATAGATCGGTGATTGATTACGCTATAGAGTTTGATAAGCTATCCCATTACGGATATGCTACTATGGATACTGTCATTCGGAGGAATGATAAGTTTATCAGGGGGTTGTATCCTGAGATCTCCATAGCAACCATGCTAAACCTCTGGGATCCATGTCGTATTGTTGTTGAGATGGCTATTCGGAAAGAAGTGGTCCTTTCTACTTTTGGAAAAAGGAAACCGCTTGAGATTCAGAATTTTCATGGTAAGAAGAGGAAATTCTTCAAGAAGAGAGGTTCCCAGTCGGGGGTAACAGCTAAGAAGAGCAAGGCTAAAATTTGTTGTTGCAAGTGTGATAAGAAGTGGCACTGTGCTAATGAGTGTCGCTCGGGTGATGGAAGAACAATTGCAGTGAGACCGAATGTGAAGTTCTACAACTGTGGCCAGATGGGGCATTTGAAGGACAAGTGTCCCGAGGCTGATAAGGCTGGAAAGGGAAAAGTCTTTGCGTTGGAGCCATCATCCTCGAGACCAATGGCTGCTAAGAAAGGAAAAGCTATAATGGAAGGTATGTTTATGATTCATAGTACTCCGGTTCAGATACTATTTGATAATGGTGCATCACACTCTTATATATCTCAGCATTTGGTTAATTGCTTATGTCTGGAACCTTTATACCTTATTACTCTTTTAAGGGTTCTGAATTCTATAGGAGGGTATGCAACTATGAGAATGAGATATGACCAGCTTGAACTTGATTTGTTAGGTCATATGTCTGCATGCAGTTTATATGTTTTTGATTTCGTGGGTTTCGGGATCATGTTGGGTATGGATTGGTTAGATAAATATGATGCTAGGATATTTTTCCAAGAGGGGAAAATATCATTGAAGCACCCCAATAGCCATAACCGAGTTATTTGCTCAGTAAGGAGTTCAAACGGAAATGCTTATGCTTTATTAGGTGCTATGAGAACGGAAGCAGAGTTGAAGCAAGTTTATGTTGCAAGAGAGTTTGCGGATGCGTTTGAACCAATTTTGGGATTGCCACCGAAAAGGGCAATCAAGTTTCAGATAGATCTCGTACCGGGAGTTGAACCCGTAAGTAGACCACCTAGTAGGATGTCACCAACCGAGATGAAGGAAATGAAGGTGCACTAGTTGAATTGGAAGGAAAGAATTTCATCAGGCCAAGCAGTCCGCCTTTGGGAATGGCCGCGGTATTTGTAAAGAAGCTAGATGGTCATTAAGGATGTGTATCGACTATCGTATGTTGAACGAGAGGACGATCAAGAAAAGGTATCCTTTGCTGAGGATCGATGACTAATTCGATTAGTTGAGTGGAGCTAGAGTGTTTTTCCAGCGGGATTTGGCGACAGGTTTCCATCAGCTAAGAGTGGAAAAGGACTATGTTGCTTTGACAACGTTTAGGACCAGATATGGGTCTTACGAGTGGTTGGTTATGCCATTCGGGCTTACTAATGCGCCAGCTTTCTTCGTGGATTTGATGAACTGAGTTTTCCAAGAGCACTTAGATAGGTTCTTGTTGGATTTTATTGATGACATTTTGGTATATTCTAAGAATGAGAAGGATCATGCAGATCATGTTAGAATAGTGTTGGAGATGCTAAGGCGACATCAACTGAAGGCAAAGTTCTCCAAGTGTCATTTATGGAAGAAGGAAGTGAAGTTCCTTGGTTATGTAGTTTCCGAGGAAGGGTTAGCAGTTGATCCGGATAAGACTGTGATTATTGACAATTGGAAAAGAACAGAGACGATAAGTGAGATTAGAAGTTTGCTTAGTCTTGCAGGTTACCACCGAAGGTTCATTAAGGATTTCTCATGGATAGCGGCATCCTTGACTATGCTAAGCAGAAAGGACGTGAAGTTTGTTTGGTCTGACATATGTGAGGATGCATTCCTTAAGTTAAAACATTTGTTAACCAATTTGTCCATGTTAGTTAGTTCTAGATGGGAATCAGAGATTGGTAGTTTACACGGATTCATGTGGTACTGAGTTAGGTGCTGTGCTAATACAGAATGGAAAGGTTATTGCCTATGCTTCTAGATAGCTTAGACCGCATGAAGTGAGATACCCTACTCATGATTTGGAGTTGGCAACGGTAATCTTCGCATTGAAGGTGTGGAGATATTATCTTTTGAGAGAAAGGTTTGTGCTATTTACGGTCATAAGTCCCTATGGTATTTATTCTCTTAGAAGGCGTTGAACATAAGACAGTAGAGATGGCGGGAGTTTGTTGCAGCTAATGATTTTAGCATCGAGTATACACCGGGAAAAGGAAATAAGTTGGTGGATGCGCTTAGCAGGAAACATCAGAATGTGGTGTTAGCTATGTTGGCTGAATGGAAAGATTTGGAAGCACTGGCTGCTTGCATTGTGCGGTTGAGGTCGAATGCTGGACCTAGTCGGAATATCACCATGATGTCTTGTTCGGAAGTTCGACCAGTGTTGATTGAATGAATTGCTTTTAGGAAGAAAGAGGTTCTAGTGTTAGCCGATAGGATTAGAAGGTTAGAAACTGAAGTCGAGATTAATGACCTAAGGGATTTTATTCTCGATCGTAGGGGTTGGTTGAGAAAGAAGGAATGGTTATGTGTTCCAGACGTTGGAAACCTTAGGAAGGAAATTCTTAGAGAATATCATCGATCGAAGTTTACGATCATCTTGGGGGAACCAAGATGTATCAGGATAGGAAGAGAAGTTTCTCCTCGGAAGGAATGAAGAGGGATGTTGACTTATGGGTAAAACAATGTTTGAACTGTCAGCAAGTAAAAGCCGAACATCAGAAGCCAAGTGGTTTGCTTCAGTCTTTGGATATTCTAGTTTGGAAATGGGACCCGATATCCGTGGATTTTATTGAAGGGTTGCCAAGGTCAAACCGGGGTAATGAAAGTATATGGATCATAGTGGACAGATTGACCAAAAGTGTCGATTTCATTCCGGTAAGGTCAACAAGGACGGCACCTATTTTAGCTAAGTTGTTCATGAAGAACATCATTAGACTGCATGGAATTCCTAGTAGTATCGTTAGTGATAGAGATGCTTTGTTTACTAGCGAGTTCTGGAAGCGCCTGTAGAGTATGTTAGGCACTATGCTCAAGAGAGTATCGTTCATCATACTCAAACAGATGGGCAGACATAGAGAGTCAACAAGGTACTGGAAGATCTGTTGAGAACTTATGTGATGGATTTTAGTGATTCTTGGGAAGATCACTTGCACTTAGTAGAGTTTTCCTTTAATAATAGTTATCAGACTACTATTGGACTGACCTTTTTGAAGCTCTGTATGAAAAGCCATGCAAATCACCAGCATGTTGGTTAGAGACCGGAGACAGATTGGTCCTTAGTCTAGATTTGGTGAGAGAGGCGATGGATAAGATCAAGTTGATACATGAAAGAATGAAGGAAGCTTAGTCTAGGTAGAAGAGTTACGCAGACAAAATGCATAAGTACCTAGGGTTCTCAGTTGGAGATAGAGTTTTCATAAAGGTATCGCCGATGAAAGTGTAGTTTGGTTCAGGAAGACCAGGAAGCTAGCACCGAGATATGTTGGACCATTTTCTATATCAGAGAGGATTGGGACACTCGCATACCGAGTAGATTTACCGAGTAGTTTGGTCGGGATCCACAATGTGTTTCATGTTTCTCATCTTACGAAGTATGTTCATGATCCAGAAACTACCATCGCTCCGACGACACTGGAGGACTTAGTGTTGGAACCAGATATGATTTTTGTGAGGCAACCAGTTCATGTTGTGGCAAAATATGAGAAGATGTTAAGAAACTAGACAATTAAATTGGTGAAAGTTCAGTGGAGAGACAACATGAAGGACTATACATGGTAGACAGAAGATAGGATTAGGGCTACTTTTGGGATGTTTTAGATGGTATGTTCTACATAGCGTTTATATAGAATTTGGCTGGTAGGTTATACTAGCTTTGCTTGCATGGGCTATATGCGTTTTGTTTTGTCCTTATTGAAATTTCGGGGACGAAATTCTTTAAAGGGGGAGATTGTAATGCTTCTGAATTTTAATTAACATTATTCGGGATATTTAGTTAGATGAATTAAATATAATAATGTGAATAATTTGGAAGATGAGATTAATAGATCCAATGGTCGTGTCTTAATGAATGAACTAAAATAAGACTTAACTAAATTAAGAAGGAGAAATTTCCTAAGGGGTAAACTTGGAAATTGGGCTACATTTCTTAGTATAAATCCCCCTCCACTTTAATAAATTTTCACTCTCTCATTCATAACTCCTTACTAACTTTCTACCGGCCATTAAAATCTCTAGGAAGAGCAATAAATTGAAGAAAAAGCTAAGAAATTAAAGATAGGAAATTATCTCATTCTCCAATTAACTAATCAAGATGAATAATCATGTTTATCGTCTCATTTTATATGTATGGATCGGTTATGGGTTATACCCGATTCAGGTTCGTGATTTTGGTTAGGATATAACTTAAATCTTTGTTTGGATAAGGCTTAGGTGTTTTAAAATATAAATGGGCTAATTAACATGTTTTATTCGGTTTTAGTTAAATTCAGAGAGTTTTTTATCTTCATATGCTTTGAAATTTTAATATGTTGAAGTATATGATTTATAAGAATTTTGGTGATTTTTGAGAATTTTTCCCTAAGTGGTTAACTAAGGTAATCAAATTAATTAAGCCTAAGGGCTAAAATGCAATATTGCTTCCACCTTGGTCAAAGTCGGAGGGAAATTGCTTTCAAAAATTGATTTGGGGAAGAAGTATAGTGTTTTAAGAAAAAGGTTGACTTTGGTATATTTTTTTCTATTTGAAAGCATAGGTGGAAGCCCTTTGACCAAACAAATTAGACAAGCAAGATAAAACATCACTTCAGTAGGCCCAGATGTTCCTTCCGACTCAAAGAGCAGCCTTTATCCCTTCATCTAAGTCGAAGGGTAGGAATGGTAACAAAGGGAAGAGAGGTGAAGGGTCGGGGAGCTGCTTCCCTTGCTTTCAACTGAGACGAAGGGGGTACTTCAATTCTATAAATTTTTATAAAAATACTAAGTTTTATAAGCTCAAGGAGGGGCCATGAAGAGGATCTTCAAAAGACAAAACCTTCGAGAGTTAATGTTTTAAATGCTTTCCAGAAAGATTTTAATATCTTTCAACAAGGTGAAAGGTAAACCTTCCAACAAGGTCGGAAGTATACTTTCTAAGGATTGGTTCCAACACCAACACTTCATTGTTTTTGAATGATTTCGAAAGGTTTGATTTCGAAAGGTTTTGATTTCAAAGGTTTTGAAGGGGTTACCTTTAACGATTGCGAAAGGTTTTGAGTTTCATTCCTTTCGTAAGGTTTATAAATTGTTTTATAAGAGGGGATACCCCAGGCTTTCGACTAGATCGAAAAGAAACTTTTCGACAAGGTCAAAATGTATGATTTTGTGATGCATTCAAAAGAAAGGTTTCCGAAGGGGCTAACTTTGGATGTTTATTTGCTTTCAAATGGGACTTCGTTCGAAGGGTTTTAAAGGGCTGTTTTTAGTCATTTTTCTTAAGTAAAACTTTGCTAAGTCGAAGGGGTTACTTCGAAGGGTTATAACATACAATACTTATTATTATTTGAATATGTAAGGGGGATCCTTATATAAAATGAATGTTAATAAACCTTGGGGGCACCGAGGTGGGTTTAATGATTTCGATTCATAGTTTGGGGTTACACATAGAAATATGCTTTCGAAAATATACATTGGGGGCTATCAATGTGTTTTTATTTAATTTAACCTAATTGAGCTACCAATGGGAATAGGTTAAACATGTGGTATACCTGAAAAATATAAGTAATCATGAGGATCATGAATTTTTATAAATAATCATAGGGGTCATGATGTTTTAATTGGCCAAGTGATGGGTTCTTGTTTAACCTAGGAAAACCATGGAATGTGCGGTGGATAGCCCACATCAAATTTCTAAAGTAAGGAATGTTTTGCCAGAGGTGGTTAGCCTCGGAATCTAGTACCCAAGGGTTCATAGTCATCCTAGGAAAACTATGGGGTGTGCGGCGGATAGCTCACACCAACTTTTATAAAACAATGTACGATGGATAATCTGCATTTATTTTGATGAATTTGAGATGGATAGTCCATTAATGTTTTGATGGATAGTCATTTTAAAGGTTTAAGAGGGGAACTCTAATAAATTGATTTTAGATGGGAAATCTAATAAATTGCTTTTAGATGGGATGTTTAATGAATTGGTGGATGGGATATCCAATACATATGATTTTTGGCTTTATTTCATATTATGTTAAGACTAATCATTTTGGGTGCAGGGGCATAGTAAATAATTTGCATGTTTTATTTGGATACTAATGAGGGGAAAACCCTTTTCTTTAAATAGTATGGTCTCACTAGTTATCTATTTATGATAAGAGATGATAGGGGATTATTCATACCAGACTTATTGTTTGACTCGAAGTTTGTGTTTCTCCAAAATCTCTCGAGCACTCAAAAATTAATTTGAGTAGTCTGAGAGTGGGAGACTTTCAGGTTTTTGGACGAATAAGCTTCCAAAGACTTGCAGGAGGCAGTAGTAGCCATTTAGGAGCTATTTTGTGTATTCCGTTGTGATGTACTAAGAACTGTAAAATTCATATTTATTAGTTCTCTGATCATCATAAGGGGACATCTTCAAATGTCGCTCTTATCGTATTTTGTACATGTATATGTGATTTGAACATGGTTAACGTATGGGATTATGTAATTAAATCTTAAATTGTGATTTGCTTGAAATGAAATTTTTTGTTTATTGGAAGTGTAAATTTTTTCATATTCTTGTGTTCCAATGTATCAATAATAACTATGCCGCATTCGGTCGCTAAGAAAAAACAACTATAGATGAATGCAGTTCCAGTAGCGGTTAGTTTTGGGCCTCAGAAGACGGGATATTATAGGTAGCTAGCCCACTTGACCCTGACAAGTCATCCTATTTTAGTCATTTCAAATTGGCACAAGTGCCAGGGTCAACCATCATCGTTCTCATTCTTCAAATCCAGCAATCGTTCATCGAATCCAACCACTTCATTCTGGATCATCTACCACGTAGTTGTTAAAGTGGATCCAACATTGACAGAGAGTATGCCATTGAGAGGACCCGGTCTCTTCAACAACCAAACATCATTTTTCACACCGGTTGGTTCTTTTACGTTTCAAAACCGAGTCATATTTGATATCAAAATATTATGTTCAATTCAAAATATCCTTCATTTCAAAATCATCATATTTACCCAAAATTTGTCATTTTCACTTGAAATACCATTTCAAATTCCAATTTAGATTATAACCTCATTTAACCACATTTGCATTTAAATCAACGATTTAAATATAAACATCTCAACCTTGCACAGGTTGAAAATTTAAAAAATATTTTAAATAGTTTAAATAGTTTGATATAAAACGGGTTTTAATATTGAAAATAGTTTATATAGTAAAATAGTTTGGAAAATCTAAATAATTTGAATATTAAAAAAATAGATTTTAAACAGTTTATTTAAAATAATTTATTTTTGAAAATAATACCAAATCAAACCGTTTTTTTCATTTCCACCAATCTAGAACCTATGTCTAAATTTTAAATCAACAAAACTCAATTTCAAATCTTTCAAATTAATTGACTCAATTTCAGTTTAGTTTCAAATCCACTTGATTTCAATTTCAATTCGAAATAACTTCAATTTCCGAAAACATTCTTTTTTCACTTCAAATTCAATTCCAATTTTAATTTACCGTTTTAAATAATTTAAATCAAATTAACCACATTATTCAATTTCTAAAATACAAATCTTTAAAATAATTAAATTTTCAAAATTAAAGTCATATATCGATTATAACTTCACATTTCCAATTCGATTCTTTAAAACAATTTCTTTTAACCTGTTTCAATTTCACTTTTCAACGCTCCAATTCGAAATAATTAAATTCATGTAAATCCATAATTTATTTATTTTAAAACAATTTCATTAAATCAAAATCCAAATTCAAGATTTTTAAAACCATTTAATTTAACAAATCCGATGTTCGTATATAATTTTCTACCCTATGGCCAAGTGATCAGTTAATTCAATTCTAATTACATGGATGGATATATATCATTTCAACCCAAAATTAAATGACATAGATATGTATATCATTTCAACCTATTTCTTAGTTTATTCGAAATAATTCAGCTGACAATTTATAGGATGTTAAATAAATAATAGGATAACAAAAGAGATTTATCCAAAAATAAATAAAAACCATGCATCCAACATCAATTAATAGGCATACAATAACAATCAACATCGAATTCAATCAACATATCCCAACAGCTTCAAATCATCGATTGCCGGTGTTTAACATGCAATTAAATTTAAATATTAACTTAAATGTCAATTTAACTCAATTTCAATTCAAATGTCAATTTAAACTACAAAATAGCAACCAATAAATTTTTTTATAACATCATAAATTTAATTAAACTAATATAATAAAATTCAGTATTGCGTGAGTGGGTTAAATGACTCACCTTCGATCTCTAGTCGATTTAAAATCCAAATAAAGCCTAAAATTTGAACAGTCTCAAAATCCAACCAAACTAGTTACATGTCGTTCGAAATTTTGAAACGATCGCAATGGAGAAAACCGTGCGTAAACCCGAGCTCGTATGCAAAAGTTATTAATGTTTAAAGATTTGAATATTGAAATTAAATTAAAATTAAAACAAAGGGCGAATCCGTAAAATCGTACCCTCCTCAACCCTAGCTCATGCCCTAACCCACTTCAGCCTTGATCAAGAACCAACGACTGCAACTAACAAACCTCCTACCACGCCGCCTATAAGTGCCGCTACCACGATCTGACCACGTCACGCCATTCCTCGGCCCACGCCGCAGCCCCTATGACCACACGACTAAGTCCGAACGCCACCATCATCAGTTCACCGCCGCTACCTTTTAGTGCTATTTCTTGACATTCAGGCAACCTGCGACCCAAACTAATACCATAGATCTACCATGTCGATCACCCTCTGCAAGCCTATAACTCCTGATCGTTGACTGGTCGGCGATCTGTCGTTAAATCCAAAACCCCAACAACGGACGACCGAGAATGATCATCGATTTTTGGACAAATGGAGCCTCCAATCCAAAAACAAATTGCAGGGAGAGATTGCGTTCATCGAGAGCTTTCCAAGGTATCAATTATATATGGTATGAAGAGTTTGAATTTTTGGTATTATTTTGAATTTGCAGTTAGGTTTTGAGATGTCTGCCATTGAGAAGGAACATGTAATGGAACATATAGATAGAAATTGTACGTACAAACCATGAAAATAAGAAGCTACAAGGGTTTATAATAGCCTATATATAGGCATAGATGGATAAGAATGGATTGAACATATCGAATTGGGTTGAAATGATAACAACGACCCGAAAAATCCGTTTAGCTCCCAAAACGAAAATAGGTCATCAAATACATCGAAATATATGTTTTCGATATTTTTAAATTCAATAGAACTAGTTTCTAACTAATTCCATTGTATATAGAAGTTAGCTTTTAAAATCAGATCATATTAATTTAAATTCTATTAATTGATTTTCACGCGTTTCGAGCTCGCACGATCAAATGATAAGTCTGATCGCTACGAAACTTGAAATCCTATAATAATTCACTATTACGGATCCGGTGTGACTAGATTCGTCGAAATCCGAGAAAGTGCCCAATAGGCTAATTTTACACGTTAATTAAATAAATTATAATTAAATTGATTTAATCACTATTAAATTATAAAGTAAAAGTTAACAATTTTCATCATTTCTGATTACACAGAAATTAATAATCTTTTAATAGTAAATATTCCATGCTAAATCAAAGATTTAAATTATAACTTAGCTTCATCGTTAAATTGCAACTGAAATAAAACCATTCATTATAATTTAAATTCCAAAAATCTTATTTAATTTAATATTTTTAATTATCCAAAATAGGGGTCGTTACAATCTTCCACACTCAAAACATTTCGTCCCCGGAAAGAAACAAGAAAGAATCAAGAGGTTTGGTAAGGTTTATTCAAAATAGTCAATTTACAAACAATTAAACTTACATATTTAGGTTTAATAAAATTTTGAAAATAACTCAACTTCTACAAAAAAATTCTAAGTACTAAATTTACGGAAAATTTTGGCAGAGTCTCCTTTGCGCGGTTAGGTCCGGAAAATAATAATATCAATAATTACAATATATATACCATATTTTAATAATAAAATATCCCAAACCATGGGAAAAACAATAAAATACCATTTCAAAAACCGTAATCTGAAAACATACCTATTTGTCGAGCAAACAAACTATATTTATGAAACCAAAAGCAGTAGTTATTGCTTCCATAAACCTGTATTTTACTTACATAATCCAAAAGAGTTAGAACTATGTAAAAAAAGAAATATATTAGTTGTTTCAATTAATAAAACAAACAACATGGCATAACAATAGTCCTATGCAAACAAAATTGTACAACCATCATATACAACAAAAGAATTCATCATACATCCATTGCCATCAAAACAAATGTTTTGTGTAGGTTTAGAAACTTTTCATCATACTAGAATCATAAATAAACTACCATGTATAACTTACGCTCAACAACCTTCGATAATTACTTAATGGATTATTCATACAACCTTAAACAAATTGAAGTATCATTTTCCAAACATCCCATAAGCCAAATAACAATGAATTTTAAATATTACTTAAGTTTATTCTATTGGTTTCTCTTTTTTTTCACTGTTTACTTTCATTTATTTTCATTCATTCATACAATGTCATTATTTTTCATTCATTTACTTACATAAAATTTTCCATTCAATATTTGAAATCATCAATAAATCCATTCTTAAAGTATTACATTTGTTTCTTTGCGTTTTAATTCACTTTTACTATTTACTTACATACTCGATTTCCATTTAACATTCATATTCATTCATGAATCATTTCATCTTAAATTTCCTAACTTTTTTTTATTCTCATTTACTTCTTCATATATAGTATCATTTAATATTAAAACTAGTCATGAATCATTTCAACATTTTCTTTAAGTTTACAATCATTTACTTAAATAGTATTCACTTTTTACTATTCAATTTAATTATTAAGCATTTCAAAACATTAACTTAAGTCTATAACATTTCTTGTAACATCTTATTTTATCATTTATGAACATATGTTCATTTTGAATCGTTTTTTTACTTAAGCTTTTACTTGTATAATATTCTATTACATATTCATTTTTTTAATATTTCAAAATTTTAAACTTTATGGGTATGTTTAATATAAGTTTTAGAATGTAATTGAATCTTATGCAAATTTATCTTATTCATTTTAGTTAACAAAAATGTTCAACAGTTTATGTCTTCTTAATTTTCATTATCCTTTAATTTACAAGTTACAAATCTCCAATTTCTTTATGGTTTCATTAAATACTCAGCTCTTAATTTCTTTTTTCTCATTTTGAAAGTTTCCAACTATTTCAAATTTCACTTTATTTCTATAACTCAAAATCATTAATTAATAGGAACTTAAGAATTCAATACCGGGTTCATTTCTAATCACTTAGAGATAACATACACTTTTATCCTTTATATATATCCAATCATATTTAAAAATATAAAAATTAAAAAAAAATTCACCAAACAACTATGAAGCAAAGCTACTATAGTGGTCTTTCCACTTTGAAACTCGAAAATGAAAGTCGATAATGCTGCAATCATCACCGAAATTATTTTCCAACGATAGAAGAGGGGAGTATAGAATTTGTTCCCTTTAAAACTCTAGAACTTAAGTTCTCAAATTTCCAATTAAATTCATTGTATTGGTAAATCATATTTTAGCAAACATATTTATGAACTTACATTTTATTATAACATGCAGTAGTTAATAGTTCTAAAAAAATGACTAACCGAACAATAAATGACAATAATTAAATATTACCATTTACAACAACCAATACAACAAAATAACAAAATCAATTTATGAAAATTATATACATACATACATACATACATATACATATATATATACACACACAAAATACAATACTAGGTAAAATTATTTCGTTTACCTATTTTTAAAACAATATTGTTTCGCCCATAGAGTCACATGCACCGATCATAATTTATAAATACTCAACAGAACAAGTTAACACAATACAAAACATTTTATAACACTAACAAATACGCTCTCTCGTATATATACACTCAAACTCATTCTAGGATTTTAGTTACCCTATCTCTAATGAGTCTACCCCAAATAAGCTAAGGTATCTCTAAACCAAAGCTCAGATACCAACTGTGACGACCCACTTTTTTGGACAGTTTAAATCGACAATAAACCATAAATGTCTAACTAAAACCATTCAAAAGGAGGATTGTTATTGTAGTTTAATAAGAAAATAAGAGGAAAGAAAGAAAACAAAATATAGAATATCGCAGCGGAATGACAAAATATAATAATCAAATAAACAGTTCATGAAGCTGTTTTACAATATACTTTGATTACACAAATTTACAACATAATTAGAGTACAATCAATAACATACCAAAATGATGCAATAGATAAATACTAATAATATAATATACCAAATTCCATCTTCGTTCTCCAAAAATA
This sequence comes from Allium cepa, assembly GCA_030765085.1. NCBI lineage: Eukaryota > Viridiplantae > Streptophyta > Magnoliopsida > Asparagales > Amaryllidaceae > Allium > Allium cepa. Next base: position 892,715,716 of record CM060928.1, on the reverse strand, counting down.
ATGTCTTTAAACACTGAAAAACTCAAGCTGATCCGAGCATAATGAAAAAACAAAACACTTGAGTCAGAACTAAAAAATTCTGATGTAAGTTAAATCAACAGCAAATAAATATGAGTGTGATAGCTTCAGAGATGTTTACGGGATCTTGCATCTCCTGTCCAGTGTATACGTGCATGTAATAACTAAAGAGATATTATGGGATTTTCCATCTCTTAAGGATTCGTTAAACTATTTATATGTCGTAAGATACGCTATATATAATGTCTAATCAGTAAAGTAAAAAATTTCTTAGCGTTAAGGCTTTACATTGATCCCTCTTAACACATTTTTAAGCAGGTAGTCTATGCCGATCCTGTAATACAACCGGTAACATCGGTAGCCAGTGAGTCCCCTATAGGTACCACAGTAAAACAAAATCGTAGTGGCCGCGAATAAGAATAAAGAGTATGAAAAGGCACGTGAGGCAATGCCCAAAGTAGGATAATACTAGTTCGGGTCGTAGGGCTGGCGGTAACACATCGTAGCTACGACCGCCCACCGCGTCCAACACCTCCAAAATCAAACAATCAAGGTGCACCAATCGAGCCAACATCAATATAGTAATATGAAGAGGTGTGTCCGCTAGGGGTAGCTAGTCCACTTGGCCCTGATAAGTCATCCTGTTTTAGTCATTTCAAATTGGTACAAGTGTCGGGGTCATCCATCATCGTTCTCTTTCTTCAAATCCAGCAATCATCCACCAAATCCAACAACTTCATTCTGGATCATCCACTATGTACATAGTTGCTAAAGTGGTTCCAATATTGACAGAGAGTATGCCAATGAGAGGACCTGGTCACTTTAACAATGAAACAACATTTTTCACAACGGGTTGGTTCTTTTAAATTTCAAAACCGGTTCATATTTGATATCAAAATATCATATTCAATTCAAAATATCCTTCATTTCAAAATCATCATATTTACCCAAAATATGACATTTTCACTTGAAAATACCATTTCAAATTCCGATTTATGTTATAACCTCATTTAACCACATTCACATTTAAACCAACAATTTAAATATAATCATCTCAACCTTGCACATTTTGAAAATTTAGAAAATAGTTTGAATAGTTTTAATAGTTTGATATGAAAAGGGTTTGAGTATTGAAAATAGTTTAAATAGTAGAATAGTTGGGAAAATATAAATAATTTGAATATTAAAAAATAGATTTTAAACTGTTTATATTAAAATAATTTGTTTTTGAAAATAATACCAAATCAAACTGTTTCTTTTCATTTCCACCAATCTGGAACCCATTTCCAAATTCTGAATCAACAAAACTCAATTTTAAATCTTTCAATTTAATTGAATCAATTTCAATTTAGTTTCAAATCCACCTACTTTCAATTTCAATTCGAAATAACTTCAATTTCCAAAAACGTTCATTTTTAACTTCAAATTCAATTCCAATTTTAATTTACTGATTTAAACCACTTAAATCAAATTAACCTCATTGTTCAATTTTTAAGATACAAATCTTTAACATAATTAAAATTTCAAAATTAAAGCCATATATCGATTATAACTTCACATTTCCAATTCGATTCTTTAAAACAATTTCTTTTAAACCGTTTCAATTTCACTTTTCAAAGCATGAATTAGAAATAATTCAATTCATATAAATCCACAATTCATTTACTTTAGAACAATGTCATCTAATCAAAATCCAAATTTAAGATTTTTAAAACCGTTTAATTTAACAAATCCGATTTTCGTATATAATTTTCTACCCTATGGCCAAGTAATCGGTTAACTCAATTCTAGTTACATGGATGGATATAAATCATTTCAATCCAAAATTAAATGACATAGATATATATATATATATATATCATTTCAACTAATTTCTTAATTTATTTTAAATAATTCAACTGACAATTTATAGGATATCAAAAAAATAATAGGATAATAATAAAGATTTATCCAAAAATAAATAAACAACCATGCATCCAACATCAATTAATAGGCATACAATAAAAATCAATATCGAATTCGACCAACATATCACAACAGTTTCAAATCATTAATTGTCCATGTTTAACAAGCAATTAAATTGAAATATTAACTTAAATGTCAATTTAACTCAATATAAAATTCAATTTCAATTCAAATGTCAATTTAAACTACAAAACATAACCCAATAAATTTCTTATCACTTCATAAATTTAATTTAATTAACATAAGAAAATTCAATATTGCATGAGTGGGTTAAATCATTCACCTTCGATTTCTACTCGATTTAAAATCCAAATTAAGCCTAAAATTTAAACAGTCTTCGAATCCAACCAAACTAGTTTCATGTCATCTAAAATTTCGATACGGTCGCAATAGAGAAAACCATGCATGAATCCGAACTCGTATGCAAAAGTTATTTATGTTTGAAAATTTGAGTATTAAAATTAAATAAAAATTAAAACAAAGGGCAAGTCTGTAAAATCGTACCCTCCTCAACCCTAGCCCGTGCCCTATCCCGCTTCAGTCTCGATTAAGAAATCACGACCACCACTAACGAACCTCCTGCCGTGCCACCACCGCGATCCGACCATGTCACGCCACTCCTCGGCCCACGCCACAGCCCCCAATGGCCACGCGGCCAACTCCGAACGCCACCATTATCAGTCCGTCGCCGCCTTTTAGTGCTATTTCTGGCGATTCTGGCAAACTATGACCCAAACTAATACCATAGATCTACTCTACTTATCGCCCTCTACAAGCCTATACCTCCTGATCGTCGATTGGTCGACGATCCGCCTTTAATTCCAAAATACTAGCAACAGACGGCTGAGAAAGATCATCGATTTCTAGACAAATGGATTCTCCAATTGAAAAAAGAATTGCAAAGATACATTGCGTTCTTCGAGAGTTTTTTCAACGATATATAATTTGATATGGTTTGAAGAATTTGAATTTTCAATTTGATTTTGAATCTGCAATTAGGGTATGAGATGTCTGCCATTGAGAAGGAACATGTAATGGAATAGATAGATAGAAATTATACAAACAGACAATGAAAATAAGAAGCTGCTAGGTTATAACAGCCTATATATAGACATAGATGGATAAGAACGGAGGGAACAGATCGAACTGGGTTGAAATGATAACAACGACTCGAAAAGCACGTTTCGTTCCTGACATGAAAATAGGTCATCCAATATATCAAAATATATGTTTTCGATATTTTTGAAATCAATGGAATTAGTTTCAAACCCTAATTTCATTGTATATAGAAGTTAGATTCTAAAATCAGATTATATACATTTAAATTCTATTAATTGATTTACAAGCCTTTCGGGCTTGCATGATCAAATGATAAGTCTGATCGCTACGAAACTTGAAATCCTATAATAATTTACTATTACGGATCCGATGAGACTAGTTTCATCGAAATACGAGACTGTGGCCAAAAGGCAAATTTTACAAGGTAATTAAATAAATTATGATTAAATTAATTTAATCACTTTTAAATTATAAATTAAAAATTAACAATTTTCATCATTTCTGATTACACAGAAATTAATAATCTTTTAATATTAAATATTCCATGCTAAATCTAAGATTTAAATTATAAATTAGCTTTAGCGTTAAATTACAACTGGAATAAAACCATTCATTATAATTTAAATTCCATAAATCTTATTTACTTTAATATTTTTAGTTACCAAAAATATGGGTCGTTACAATCTCCCTCACTCCAAAAATTTCGTCCCCAAAAGAAACAAGAAAGAATCAAGAGATTTGGTATGTTTCATTCAAAATAGTTAATTTACAAACAACTAAACTTACATATTTACGTTGATAAAATTTAAAAAATAACTCAACCTCTACAAAGAAATTCTAAGTCCTAAATTTACCGAAAATTTCGATAAAGTCTCCTTTGCATAGTTAGGTCCAAAAAATAATAATATCTATAATAACAATATATATACCATATTTTAATAATTAAATATCATGGGAAAAACAATAACCATAATCCAAAAACGTGCCTATCTATCGGGCAAACAAATTTTATTTATGAAACCAAAAGCAGCAGTTATTGCTTCCATAGACCTATATTTTACTTACATAATCCAAAAGAGTTAGAATGATGTAAAAAGAGAAATATATTAGTTGTTTCAATTAATAATACAAACAATACAACATAACAATAGTCCTGTGCAAACAAAACAGTACAACCATCATACACAACAAAAGAATTCATCATACATCAATCGTAATCAAGACAAATGTTTTGTCCAAGTTTAGACATTTTTCATCGTACAAGGATGATAAATAAACTACCAAGTGTAACTTACGCTCAACGGCCTTCGATAATTACTTAATATATTATTCATACAACCTTAAACAAATTGAAGTATCATTTCCCAAACATCCCATAAGCCAAACAACAATGAATTTTAAATATTATTTAAGTTTATTCTATTGGTTTCCCTCTTTTTTTCCATCATTTACTTTCATTTATTTTCATTCATTCATACAATGTCATTATTTTTCATTCATTTACCTACATAAAAATTTTCCATTCAATATTTGAAATCATTAATAAATCCATTCTTAAAGTATTACATTTCTTTCTTTGCAGTTTAATTCACATTTATTATTTACTTATATACTCGATTTCCATTTAATATTCATATTCATTCATGAATCATTTCATCTTAAGTTTCTTAACTTTTATTTTTCTCATTTACTTCTTCATACATAGTATCATTTAATATTAAAACCAGTTATGAATCATTTCAACATTTTCTTTAAGTTTATAATCAATTACTTAAATAGTATTCACTTTTTACTATTCAATTTAATTATTAAGCATTTCAAAACATTAACTTTAGTCTATAACATTTTTTATGACATCTTATTTTTTCATTTATAACATATGTTCATTTTGAATCGTTTTTGTTACTTAAGCTTTTACTTGTATAATTGATTGTGTTGTGCGATGTCAAGTACTACATTAAAGATAGTCAATTATGGTTAGTATAAATACTTTCCCTTATTTTATGATTAAACCCGTGATGATGCTTTATTGCTTTGGTTTAGAGTTTTATTTGGGAAATTGCAAGGGAACAATTCTTTTAAAGGGGTATGTAACAACCTGCAAATTTTACACTATTAATATAAATTAATTAAAAATAAATTTTTAATTAAAAAACGAATTTGGTGTCGTGCTTATAATTGTAGTGAAAGTCTTTCCGAGATAATCAGCTTGGTATATAATTTTAAAGGATTTGGATTGACGTTTTGCAAAATAAAGGCATCATAGTGTTGAAATGGAGTACGTGGCTACTTTTGGGCCAAATGGTTATAAATAACTACACTCATCTCGTTGCCTATATAAATGCTGCTTAAAACCCCTAGAGTGCAGCTGTTAGATCAGTCTCTCTTCCGTAATCCTAAAATTTCTCTTAATATCATTTTAATGGCAAATGATTTCGTTACTTACAATAGAATTCAAACTATCTAATACCCATCGAATTATACATCGGGTGGTTGTTTGTCATAAAAGTGCTCGAATAAACTAGAAATCGCATTCAAAGATGCTAGCGGTGAAACTTAAAGGGATGAATTGGGGTTGAACGCTAGTGGTGGCACTTCATATCATGGCTGGAGTTGATTTCAATTTTCGGAACAAGGTTTTGACCATCGGGATTTGCAGTGACGGCTGGTGAAGACGAAGGTGGTGACAGCGCGTTCAAACGGTGTTGTATAGTTGTGAATTTGCAGGTAGGAGCAAATGTGGAAAGAGAAATGTGGATGTAGGCTTTACCACATATAGCTGATTTGGTATCTTCTTTTATACCATTGTTATACTGTTTATGAGTTAGTGATAATTAATGTATTGAAATGTGGATTGATGTAATTATCAAGTAAAATAGTTGAATTATTGAGTTAATGTATATTTATATTGAAGTTTTATTCCGCTGCGAGGTTTCCCTTTGTCCTTTTTTAGTTTTGAAATTTTAAATTATAAAATAAATGATCCGCTATTTTTAATATCTAAAATTAATTGCAAGTGTATTTCGTGCCGTTTGTAATTGATTCCAGATGTTTGAAATAGTAGGACGTCACAAAAACTTTTTCTATGTACATCCATATTTACTTTCCAACATACGTTCCCATGTATAACAAATAGAACATATTAAAATCCATTTAGCTAAAAATATTCTTCTTGCATATTATTATCCATACAAAATTTAGATCCTTCATTTTAAGTTTTGTCAATGGCATGCAATCTTGGAAAAAAAGTAATGAATTTTTTATAATAACATACTTGGCCCAAAAGGCTTATGAACTCCATCGCACTCTCTAACCTCTCCCAATCCTAAAGTTTTTCTAATTTTGTATGGGATGCCTACTTGAAATCAATGCAACAAAGAAACCCAACTTCAAACCACCAAAAATGACACACCAAAAACATCATATTCAACTGGTGTTTTCCTCAAGCATTGTAGCAATACTCTAAATGAATATGTATGTTCATCCTTGATTCTTGAATAAACTGAGATATCATAGGAAAACACAGGTACAAACTTATTTAGTTTCTCCTTGAACACTTCATCAATTCAGCCAAAATGATATTACCAACTAGTCAAAGAATCTTGTTGGGTCTAATATGTATTCAATGGTATACTCCATCAGCCACTCTCAATTAATGAAACCTAGAAGTTGAATTCAACTATAAGAACATCTAATATCCATTAAGTTGGTCAAGCAATTCATTAATGCACCATAAGAGATACTTGCTCTTTATTATTGCTTTGTTTAACTCACTCTAATTAACACAAAGCCAATGAGACTCATCCCTTTAGAAGTGAACTTCACAAGCATTACCTATAATAAAAACTTCAAGTTCTTATTAACCCCTTCCATTCAAGCTCTTCGGTTTTGCTTATAATTTTGGCCTTCTCCTTAGCTATGTAGTTAGAATGCTCAACGGTTCCGTAGCGGTGGAGGTATAAAATATCATGGAAGGGATATACAGATGGCATAGTAAAAAAATAGAAATGTGCAAAAGGCTATATCAGAGGAAAAGTCAAATGGATAAATAATTTTTTATCAGTCTTCTATCATTGGTGTAGAAAAGTGAAACAACTTTTACTCATATATAATGAAATCCAAGAATGTCTTAATCCAAGCAGTTCAAACTTTGGGACTAGAAATGGTATTCCAAATTACGGTGAGCATCTAGGCATTGAACTTAGGCATGCTTAAGCTTTTTTACTAGGGATTACAAGAAAATAATGTAAATTATATATAAAATTTCTATAGTGGATACTACAGTAACCATATTTAGCGGTAAATAACCATGCTTTAATGGGCTCATTAGTTAGGGGTGTTAAATTGTAAAAGAGTAGCCTACATAGGGCACTAAATGCTTTAGCTTAGCTATATCTATCTAGGCTTCATCAGGGCTTTAGCTACATAGCTCCTTAAAAGACATCATTCTAAATTGATTTAGTGCCGACATCGTTTTTGGAACCAATTCGATACTAAACTTGACTTCCCCCTTTCGACGTTAATCGAACACCTCCTTGGAGATTTTTGGGCACTCACATGTAATTAGAACATTCAAACCTCATCATAAGCAACTTTGAATGATTATAAAAATTACTAATGTCCAAGTTTGTCCTCGCCCACGACATCTCTAATAGTTGTTCGCCCTCATCTCTCAATACAACCAATAAACTCACATAATCAAGTACGAACCTATACGTAAAAAACCTATAGATACTCAAAAAAATTCCAAAACTAATGAACTCAACCACAAAATAGCCGGAAAATATATGACCATGAAATCAAACATACATCCAAACACATCAACTCAGATTTTTTGAACCTCCAATCGGGTTCGTGGCTTTAAGAGAGAAGATATTGTTTTTAGTTCCAACTTTGCTACTATATCACAAGATATAAATGAACTAGATGCATCAACATCGAAAGATTCCTAACTATTAATTGAAAATAAGTATATCACCTTCAAAAATAGAATACCTAGAATCACTTCCACTTGCACCAACTATCACTCTCGATTGCTTGGATGACCACAACCACTGACCTTGGCTCACACTACCTTGAACTAGATATTTTTCCTACATATTCCCTACTTCCCATGGTGGTTCAACATTTAATTATAAATGTCGATAGCACTATATAGGTATCTGCATCCGTATCCTAAATCATTCTCCGATATCTTCATCCATGGATATAGAATGATATTGGATATTTATCATATCCACCGATTAATAAATATGAAAAATAAATATAAAATTTTAGTTTAACATAATTTTATTTCCAATCCCATTTATCTATAAGTGTATGAAAATAAACAAATACGATAATAATAGATAGTTTTAAGTAGTTAATATGTTCTAAATGCATATAATATAAATTATTTACTTTATAAAACAATAAATACATATCATTCATTATACTAAAATATACGTAATATAAACAATAATCTTAACAAAAAATGAATAATATAATTTCCGAGCGCGAATGTCTTCATATTTGCATCTGTATTAATTATTCTGAATATCAGATATTTATCTATTTTTAAAATACAAATACGGATGAATTTTGGATTATTCAAGTATATATGGACAAGCTTATTCCCACATCTAAAGAAATGTACCACAACCTTCTCTACCTAAATACAAGTAGGTACACAATTGCATATTCAACGACCTTAAGCACTTTATATGTGTCTTATTCAATTTATTCCTCGGCTCTAGCTTACCATCCTTCTTCATCTCACCCTTTAGAAACCTATTCATACCCTTCTTCCATTAAGGCTTGAAGTGAAACCCTTCCAATATGGCTTTGGTATGTTCCCATTGTTGTGCATAATAGCTTTATCTCTAGCATGCTCTTCCTAATAGGAGTGTGCAAATGGTTGGTTCGGCTTAAAACCAATAAAAAATGTTGAAACCAAAATAACCATTCAAGAAACATAAACCGAACCAAAACAATATTTTTTAAAACCAAAACCAACCAAACTGATTATATTTTGTTTGGTTGGTCTATTTAGTTTATCTTAAAATGAATTAGATCTTCCGGTTGTTGATATAATATAAGATTAAAATAATTAATTAAGTTCATATGATGCACATTTTGAAAAATATACTACTCTTCAAAAAATATTAATATGAATTGAAAGGAAAAAAATATTTTTTTTAAATATTATAAATAATAGTGGTGCCAGTAGTAATTTTGCCATTTTAAAATAATTTGATTTTAAATTTGGTTTAATTAGTTGGTTTAGTTTTCAAATATTGAAAACCAAACCCGACAAAAAAACCAAAAATATAAAAAAAATAGAAACCGAAACCAACCAATTAACTAACAAAACTGAACCCAACCGACCAAACATAATTGGTTTGTTTGATTTATTCGGTTTAAACCAATAAATGCTCACCCCTACTTCCTTCCTAATGAAGGAAAAGAACAAGCAGTTTATCAATATGGTCGTTAATGTGTGACAACACTATCATGCTCAACTCCTTTCAAAGACTAAACACAAACTTCTCATCCTTCTTCATGGAAGTATTAGTCAAAGTCAAAACATAACTAACAAAGCATGAAATTTGTTCGCATACTCTAATACTTACATTTTTTCCTGCTTTAGCTTGAAATATGTCTAGACCATTGTAGACTTCTCTGTTTAAGGCATGAACTGGTTCTCAAACTTCACTTTGAAATCATACCAAGTAATATCTACTTCAAGCACAATAGGTATAGTATGTTCCCAACAACCGAGTGTAGCTCCTTCAAACTCTTAAAAGCTAACCATCTGCAACATTCCATTGTTATTCTCATACCATTGACTACCATTTCACAGATTTTAACCCATGATAGAACATTCATAATGGATTCAACATGAGAGAAACGCTCACCACCATAACTATGGTCAATTGAGCTAACTCCTTGTCCTCTCAATTCAATTGCTTTATTAGCATCTACCAAATAGCAATAATAAGATTTTGAAGTATCGCTCCAAGTCCTGTACTAGAAACTTTAGCTATCCTATTTCCTAATCATCTTTAACTATTCACGCTTGTTCCAATTTTCCCTTGCTTACACTCTATCCTATCAACTTACACTTATCTAGAAGACTATAAGAACGTTAGTCAGGATAACATAAAAAAAAAGATTGAATGAGAAGATACAATACTAAATAAAAATAGCAATATGTATAATTGTAATTTAGGATTTAAGCTGCTATGTTAACGATAATGTATAATCAAGTGTATATGATGATATGTACTATGTCTTGTATTATATATGCTTAGTATGACCGTATACGACATATGTACGATGCATATGATGTATGTATATTCACCATGAGTTAAAGTTCTCCTATATCAATGATGTTTTTGATAGGAGATTTGTGGTGTGTTCCTATATTTCTATAGTGAAGTATTATCGATGTTGAGACTAAGAAAAATTGTGAATTGGAAAAATGTGTAAATAGGAAGATGAGGTTATAATAGTGGATAGTATGAGACATCAATGTGTTTTAAGGGTTATTTATGCTACACTACGTACTATCGTGTACATTGTATGTAGTCTCAGACGAGGATATTGTTGAGAGTGAGTAGTGAAATCTCACTAGATGCTCGAGCCATTAACATGGTTACCAAGTATTATATGCATGATGTAAAGCAATAGATGACCAATCACATCAATCTAAGCATTGGGCGTGTTAGATATTGTAATTGCTTTGAATGAGTTATACTATGACATTACATACATGCACATAATTGGTGTTGTTAATGCATGCCATGTATGTAGTGTACATATGTGCGTGCGCGTGCCTCTGTGTGTATGTATGGTCACATACAGTATCATTGATATACACTTTGTTTTTGCACATGATTTATATAGTGGTTTCATACTCATATATTATGTAATCATATTTGGTGTGATGAATACAATTGATTTGAATGTGTGTTATGTTTGATATTTCATTGAGACGATATAGTTTATATATGCCCATTTTATGATGAGATATATTTTATATGTTATAACCACATGCTTAATAGATTGTACTCTGTGATTTACTTATGCCAAATGATGTAGGCGAGGCATATGTAATTGCAATACCTATGCAGCGCTTGTACCATTAGTAGCATGGGTAAAACTCATGTGGGAAATGATTCCTATGTTAAAATTTCTAATTTAAATGCAATACATAACTATAGATAATTCCCGTTTAAAATAATATATGGTCATTCAAATCTGTTTTAACAAAAAACAACCCCAAATTTTAAAGCTTTATACAATGCAAGTGTATAAAATTCAGCATACATGAATGAAATCAAACCTTGAAAGTATGATTTTGTCACTAGGATTCATGTTAGGCTTGGACTAATTGTAAACTATTGATGTGCAATACCGCTTAGCCAAAAACAACCTTCATAAACATTCAATGGACCACTCCTCCAGCTTCATCCCTCAAAACGCCTTCTTCATCTTCTTCTCCACCACGGGATTGCCCAGATCTCGATCAAGGGATATGAGAAGTTTGAAATTGAAGGTGTCGTCCATGATGAGGTCAGAACGCCACTTCGCGAGAATGTTGCGGTTGTTATCAATGTTTTGCATTGGCGTCGCAAAGGCGTTGGAAATTACCGATGCTTTTGCGACACCACAACAATTTACATCATATCAATCGGCGTCGTTTTACAATCACACATTTTCAACTGTCAAATTCAAACCAATAGAATTGTACAGTTCTCTAACTCATCAATCTTCTCCATTTTCTCTCCAATAAAAGTGCAAATCCCTCGCAATTATAAACACCATCCACTCCGTTCTTTTCAGGTTAATACCAAGCAAAACTTCTCCCAAATCTCAAAAACCTAATATTAGCAATATTTCCCAAAAATAAAAATAAAAATTCCTGTTTCCATATTCATTCAAATGACCAATTCAAGAAAAAACTTTGACCAGTATGTAAGGGCTTTATAACACATTTTATCAAACAATTTACTAACAATACATACTTTACATGATGTTCAGAGTGAAAATGAGGGTTTACCTAGCATTGTGATCGAGAGACCAATTATCTGAATGTCGGTTCTGACCCAGAGGAAAGTGGATGGTTTCAGCAATGCAGTGACAGCTACAGACACCACGAATATTGGAAATCCCAGTGATAGATTCTTACAGAACCTTTCAAAAGACCCCTTTCTTCCATTATTAGCATCATAGCCATTAAAAGAAGAAGATGATGAATTTGAAGCAAAAACTAATGCTGGTTTTGTTCTGCAACGTGAAGAGTTTCTTTTTGCAGGAAGATAGTACCTGGTTGGGTCTTTAAGATCATATAGTGATTGATGTCGATGAATAATAGATTGGTATTTGAAGGAGTTGATCGTATTCATGAGGGGATCAAGAGTGGTGAATTTGATTGACCTAAACTAGTGCAGAAACGTGTATTTTTGAAGGATGGATGCAAAGAAGACTAGCGTGCCTGTTCCTCGTAGTTATCCAGACAAATTTGTAATCGTTGTCAACTTATAAGCTGCTGCTTTTGCTGACAAGTGCTCAGTTGTGCTGATTGATAGAGACGTGGTGTTTGTTATTGTGTACGAAAAAATCACGTATTTTTATTTTTGTTAAGTGTTGATGGCAGCCGTGTTTTGATGATGTTCCGAGCTCATGGACCGCTTTGATCCGTAATTCAAACAGTCGCAGGTTAGACACTGGAACTAGTGGTCCAAACGCTCCATTTCACTAGACTGAACTCTGATTCTTTTATTTTTTTGCTTAAATTTTCATCATGTCATTTTTTTCCATTCTCCTTTTCTGTATTGTTTTGAAAAAAAAAATCTACATTGCAAAAATTATTATTGCATAAACATTTAAACAACAAGCTTTACACTTCGTTCTTTACAACTGCAAGATCCTTCAATATTACTGCACGCTTGTCGAGTTTATTATCGTTAAACTTCTATCTTTATGCACGACTACTATATACACAACTACAGTTGTGTTTGTGCAGTTATGCACTGCAGTGGCACACAACTTCGGTTGTTGACCTTAAAACTATTAGCTACTTACATACCTAGTATTTCAATATCAAAATTTTTGCACATACCTTGTATATGATTGTGTAGATTTTTGAAAAATAGTTCACGGATCCAACGATTAGACTGATTGGGCAATCAAAACCTTAAAGCTTGAGTTATTACGGTTTGACTCACAGTCCGATGACGAAAACTATTGACAGAATTACAAAAATCTTACCAAATTTTGCAACTAAATTTTGTCAAATTTGCTACTTATAAGCAATCCAAACCATCTTTATTACTTTTCAAAAAAAATGTTCCCAAACTAGCTCATTACATAACTAATGAGTTGAATTTGCTGTTTGTACTGGAAAAGAAGGTGGATTGCCTTCATATAACATCCACGCAGTTTAATCTTGGAATAGTTGGTTTTAATCTTGAATAATTAAGACTGGCTAAATAGAAAAAGTATTCCTAAAAGCTGCCAAATATCTGCTCTTTGCTTAGAAACTGTAATGTTGATATATGTATGTATACGAGGAGTGCTCCATGGCACCTCTGTTTGAAAGCGTCCTAATTTCAATCACAAGTTTTTATTTAAATAATTGAGTGAGTGGAGAAAGAGTTAGTGGAAAGAGAAAGAAACTGAAACACATCGTGGATATCAGGAAGCTGTAGGGGTGGTACGACGTTTGACTTGCAGTTGAACGCTCATACACACACACACACACACACACACACACACACACACACATATATATATATATTATAACTCTTTTGCACCGTATATTGTTCCATAATTGCCACATCTGTATTTTTCGGCTATACGAACTTTGCTACATGAAAATAGAAATTTGGTATCACTAATAAAATCTTAGGTCCATAATCAACATTAAATGTAACATCCGGGGATAATGAGTTGAATTTGCTGTTTGTACTGGAAAAGAAGGTGGACTGCCTTCATATAACATCCATGCAGTTTAATCTTGGAATAGTTGGTTTTAATCTTGAATAATTAAGACTGACTAAATAGAAAAAGTGTTCCTAAAAGCTGCCAAATATCTGCTCTTTGCTTGGAAACTGCCATGTTGATATATGTATGTATACGAGGAGCGCTCCATGGCACATCTGTTTGAAAGCGTCCTAATTTCAATCACAAGTTTTTATTTAAATAATTGAATGAGTGGAGAGAGAGTTAGTGGAAAGAGAAAGAAACGGAAACACATCGTGGATATCAGGAAGCTGTAGGGGTGCTACGGCGTTTGACTTGCAGTTGAACGCTCATATACATATACGTATGTATGTATGTGTGTGTGTGTGTATGTATGTATGTATACACACGCGCGCGCGTGCGCACACACACACACACACACACACACACACACACACACACACATATATGTATATGTATGTATATATGTATGTATCTATGTATCCATATGTATATATAAACATACACATACATGTATGTGTGTGTGTGTTTATGAGAAGATTAAGATGAACGTACATTCTATTTACAGCGATAATCCACAATGATAAATACGATGTTACATGCTCAATACGTAAGACTTGAGTAAAAGTAAAACCATTTCACTTGTGCGCGGTACAGAGGATATACTCAAATCTTTGATCACTATCAATTATTAGTTTATACGCAATATTATAATAAATATGATTATAACTCTTTTGCACCGTATATTGTTCCATCATTGCCACATCTGTATTGTTCGGCTACACGAACTTTGCTACATGAAAATAGAAATTTGGTATCACTAATAAAATCTTAGGTCCATAATCAACATTAAATGTAACATCCAAGGATAATGAGTTGAATTTGCTATTTGTACTGGAGAAGAAGGTGGATTGCCTTCATATAACATCCACGCAGTTTAATCTTGGAATAGTTTGTTTTAATCTTGAATAATTAAGACTGACTAAATAGAAAATGTATTCCTAAAAGATGCCAAATATCTGCTCTTTGCTTAGAAACTATCATGTTGATATATGTATGTATACGAGGAGCGCTCCATGGCACCTCTGTTTGAAAGCGTCCTAATTTCAATCACAAGTTTTTATTTAAATAATTGAATGAGTGGAGAGAGAGTTAGTGGAAAGAGAAAGAAATGGAAACACATCGTGGATATCAGGAAGCTATAGGGGTGCTACGGCATTTGACTTGCAGTTGAACGCTCATATATATATGTATGTATGTATGTATGTATGTATGCATGCATGCATGCATGTATGTGTGTATGTATGCATGTATACACACGCGCGCGCGTGCGCACACAGATATATGTATATGTATATGTATATGTATATGTATATGTATATGTATATGTATATGTATATGTATATGTATATGTATATGTATATGTATATGTATATGTATATGTATGTATCTATGTATCTATGTGTATATATAAACATACACATATATGTATGTGTGTGTGTTTATGAGAAGATTAAGATGAACGTATATTCTATTTATAGCGATAATCCACGATGATAAATACAATGTTACACGCTCAATATATAAGACTTAAGTAAAAGTAAAACTATTTCACTTGTGCGCGGTACAGAGGACATATTCAAATCTTTGATCACTATCAATTATTGGTTTATACGCAATATTATAATAAATATGATTATAACTCTTTTGCACCGTATATTGTTCCATCATTGCCACATCTGTATTGTTCGTCCACATGAACTTTGCTACATGAAAATAGAAATTTGGTATCACTAATAAAATCTTAGGTCCATAATCAACATTAAATGTAACATCCGGGGATTTTTGACTCTCGAAAATCGACATCAATACGTCCACTGTAAAAAATGCCGAGCGATCGAATGCCGAAAATTCCAGGTTATTAGGTAAAAGAAGAAAGAAGTAGAAGAAGAAGATAAAAACAACATCAGAGTCTCACAATCGTAGTAGAAAAAGGTATAATATATGATAAAAACTTTTAAATACAAAGGAACCTGTACTTTATATATACATACCATTATCATAGTAAACAATCATCCATTTATTTGGACAGCTTAATACTTGTCCTTACCAAGTGGAAATAATAACCAAGTATGGAGATATGACTCTATCATCTAGCTCGCCCGTGACGGCTCGGATTTCAGCGCTTGAAAATCGACATCCATACATCACTTGTATTCGAATGTCGCAGATTCAAACGTTCAAATCTGATTAATCGAAGCTTATAACACATTAAGTACAACAACACAGCGGAAGAAAATGAATAAGATCATTGATATACAACATCTGATACAACACATTGATACAAATGATATCAATATACATCAGAGATACACAATGGCGGGAATAAAATAGCACTAGAAGAAGAGATAGCATCTTCAATGCTAATCTTCAAGGGAGAAGGAAAGAAAGAATCCAACACTGGGACACCATTGCTCCAAAGCTCTAAAGACTTTCATCTCCAAAACCAAAAGCTCGAACCACCATCATCATGTTGTGTTAAGCAAGGTCAGCCATCTAAAGACTCCAAAACTTTTGATCCACATCAATACTTGACTAGCTTCTGATTCTACTAAAACCTGACTCTAGGCTGCCCGTGTGGAAAAATTGTTGGCGTCCAGAGTTTAGGAAGGGAACAATAAACTTCACGTTAATCATGGGACTGGTGTAAGCAAACGAAAACATTTTGTCTTTATTAAGAGCAAAATAAAAGAATTTAAAAGAAATTCACAACGCTTTTTGGAAAATGAAACTACTATAAGGCCTCCCCGTGCACACACAATGCAAGCGCATAATTGGAGGAGATTTCCCCTTATGATAGTCAAACATGCTTGATACGCAAAAATCTTTTGATATTATTATTAGTGCATAGTGGAAAACATTTGCAAATATAATATTAATCTTAGGCAGCATACGTACCATTATAGTATGCCTACTATAGCTACCATGTTAGATGGCAGGTTCTACAACTAAAACCGTACAAGTTGCGTATTGGTGATTGGAATACCAACAAATAGTCAGGCAAAGGAACTTCCTATTGCCATATGGGTACGCCTCTGGAGGGACGCCCCAAGAACTTAACCAGCTCTCTGCCAACACAAGGCCGGGTTACCCTTGCCCGGAAGTAACACCTACAAGTATGCCATCCCCGGTCGTTACCGACCTTTATCCGAGGATCCTCAACCACAAAGCAACAACCACAAAGTAATAAATTTTCAGCACCTACAATAGGTTAAATATCTGGGCTCCATACCATGATACCACCTTTTTCCAAAAGAAATGGACATACCATAGGGCGCGACCCCTAATAACCTTGCCGCATCTTTCCTGTTTCGACCTTTTCTGGGTTGTGAGGTCCGACACAGTCACGTCTACAAAGCTACGCTTTTCACAAAAGCCATGCTTCGATCAACACATAATCAGAAGCACTTCGTATGCCACATTACCAAATTAGGAATGTATCACTCGTAACCATCAACTACATAACCTATGAGCTCATACGTCTTAGAGAAGGGTGTTAAGCTAAGAGAATAAATTCTCCGTTACCAAACAGAAATGTATTTGATAGAAACCAGCTTTGCATCTCAAAGTGTAACGTCAGACATACATCCATACATGTATGTTCCGGGTTCGAACAAAACCGAAGGCACTTCGAAAGAAGCCTTTGCAATCCGAATAATCCCAAATCACGTCCAGACTTTCCATCACAAAGGGAGATCAAATCTCTATACCAAAGACCAGTCGGTGCAAAGACATTCGACGGATTATCCTTTCGCTTTAGAAAATATCCGGTCTTCACCATCGGTCTTCAAATGCTATCTATATCGTCGTATCACTATTCGGAATGGGTTATATGACACAAAGTCCTCACTTGGCTAAACCGAATAATGAGAGCTAAATTTAAAAAGCATATGGATATTGGGACCTTAGTTAAGTCACAACTTATTAACCAAAACCTTTCTTTCAAATGGTTTAAACAAATTACCATTTTCGAATCTTTAAACAAAAAGATTCACTTCACAAAGTTCACCAATCTTTAACAAAGATTCATTCATAGCTTTCAAAACCATTTTCAATTCAAACTTGAAATCTTTTCAACACAAATTGGAAATCATTTCTTTATATGAAAGCTATTATTATTTGAAAAAAATAGTTCTCGTTTCGGAAAAATCCGATTAGAATTTGCACAAGTTAAAGCCCTTAAAGTATAAAACTTGGGTTAAATTCAAATTCCCAAAACAATACTTTTAAAATGGTTTAAAACCCATATAAACACATTTATAACTTGTATAACCTTTTTAAACCATAATTTCCAAACATATAATTCAATTTCAAATCTTGAATTCAAATTCAAATCAAATTATTTTAATTTCAAATTATTTTAATTTCAAACATATATTTTAATTTTAATTTACCTTTAATCATAAATTAGTTAATCTTTAATCATTAAGTAATTATTCTTAATTAATTATCCCTTAATTGCTTATATTAACAAATCATTAATTACTTAATTAAATTAAAAGATAACTCATTTTATCTTTATTAATCACTTTAATTATCCTTTAAACTTATTAAATAAATCTTGTAATAGTTTAACTTAGACTTTAAAGTTAGTTAACAATTAAAACATCTTTTCTTAATTAACTTCATAATATTATTAAGTTTATTTAAAATAACTTTGAAATAAAGGACATATATCTATTTAAACATTTTAAACTTAATTAATTTTAATTTTTATTTTAAAACCTTTATCTAATTCCAAACTTTAGATAAAATGATTATTATACACAAGAGCTAATTAAGAAATCTATTTAAACTTGGTTTGTTTTAAAGTTTTAAAAACTGTTTTTATATAAAAATTTACAGACCCGAGCCAATTCTTATTTTACCCAAGCCTAACCCCGAGTTAACCCACATCCATTTTGCTTCGAGTATTTTCACGAATTCCCTGAGTTGCCCCCCAGTTACTCCTCGTCTTCCCTAATTTTAATTACAACAGGCAGATATATGATCGCGTGCACGTGCACGAACGCATCGATCGCCTCCTGTCACTGCTACGACCGTTGATAAGTCAACAACGACCACCTCTATCCACCAGACCACTCAGCACTAGAAAATCATCAGAGGATTCGAAATCGAGAAAAATCGGGCAAACCTGGAACCAACTCCCTCATCGAAAAACACCTCGTCTGATCACTGCCGATCACCTAAAACCGTGCCGCCGCGTCTAGACGTTCTCCAGAGACCTATATTTGTTTTCCCCTGGGTGCAAAAGCCTATAATCAACTATCGCCGACAAGAATGCTACTTCTTTATCGTTCACCAAAACAGTTTGTTAAACCCTAAACTCACGCCGCATCACTACGACGATCATCTAAAAAAAAATTCCATCATTTTTCCTTCGATCCACGTCACGTCATCCTCCTTTGACATCAAGCCTGAGGTCCAATCGTTCGTTGATCATCGAAAATTGACATTTTTTCCAATTACGTTCATCTCGTAAATTCACAACCGACACCGAACTAAAAATCATCATTTTATTTTCAAAATTCATGGTTTTGAAACACGAATTCATTCCTATGATTTGAAATTGAAATCCAGACATTTGGTTTTGAATCTATTTTGATTTTCTACTTTTTTTTCCCGTTCTTGAAATAAATTCACAACATAAAAGCTTGGATTTATTTTTATTATCCTGTTTAAATTATCTTTTCTTTAGTAACCATAATTCGAATTTGTATAGATTGTAAGATGTGAATTTTTAAAATAAAATTTCAAGCTTCTAAATATAAGAACAGGGATAGACGCCTATATACACATAATTTAATATATATACGTATGTACGTACGTACGTACGTATGTATGTATGTATGTATGTATGTATGCATGCATGCATGCATGCATGCATGTATGTATGTATGTATACAACAGGAAAGCATATTCAATAGTTAGGCAACATTTCATAACATATTCAAACACCAATCACAAACATCAAAACATAAAACCAGAGATAAGTGAGTTTGCTCACCTGAGAAATCAAAATAGAGACCAGGTCTTATGAAATGATCTTGAATTGATTGTTTGATTACTTTATCTTTGTTTCCCGGTTTGCTTTGAAAACTTTACTTGATCATTTGATCTTCTTTGCCCTGTATCAAGTCAGATTGCACTTGATTGCTTCAGATCTTGTTTGATTGGTTTCAGGTCCGAGTTGCTTTACTGGTTTGTTTGGCTAAAAACTTTATTTTGCTTGATTTGATTTTTGTTTCAATTGCTTCAGGTTGAAACATTGTTGAGTTGATTCACTTTTGAATCAGATTCCAGAACTTGAGTTTGATTTGCATGATATGGAAGTATTTTTTTCTGAAGCTTTGTGTTTGAGTTGATTTCTGGATTTGAACTTCTAGGTTGAAGTTATTTGAGTTGAATATTGAACTTTTCTTTTATTTCCCGGTTGAAACCTAAATTGAATTTTGCTTTATTCTTCATTTAATTTCCAGGTTTTGTTTTTTTAGGTTTACAACTTTCTTTTGTTTTGAATATTAACAAAGAAAAAATGAGGAAGAAGAAGATATGATAAATACATAGCCTTGTTTCACATTTTTATTAATTAATTTGAAAATAAAAGACAATTGACTTTTGTAATTATAAAAAATAATTGAACCAACATATGTCTTTGTTAAGCTAACACTTGTTATTTACTTGTATTATCATTTTACAAATGTTAAAATGTAAACATTTTATATTTATATCCTTTACCTTTAATTAGTTTATAGAATTTGTTTTAAACTCTTAACTTAGATTTATTTATAAATTATGTTTTTTTTTCTCATTTATACTTTTATGTATTTACAAAACATTCCTTATTTATATTAACATATGTTTTATATTTATGCATTTTCTATTATTTATATTTTATACTTTTATAACTTTCAAATAGCAATTCAAAAATTATTGTATTAATTTCAAAATATAACTTCCAAATCAATATATCTATTTAATGTAATTTGGGAAAAAAAACCTTTATTAATTGAAAATATAATGTTTTCAAATCCAATTTATTTATAAGATTTTTAATTTTGAATTCCAAGATTCAATTTCAAATAAAATTATAAATATAAATAAATAACAAAACATATCTTTATAAATTTGAAAAAAATTTGAACTAATTCACCATTAGATTCACAATTTAACATTAATTACCAAATTAAATCTAACTAAAAATCAGGATTTTTACAAATTCCCCCTTAAGAAAATTTCATCCTCGAAATTTGCTAGACAGGGAGACAACAAAGAACAGATGAACACATCTGAAATAGAGAATTCATTTACCAGATCAAACTGAATATCTATTCTGCATTTGTCTTACCAAATCAGAATATCAATAAATATGAGAATAAACTTATTTAACACTTTACGAAATATTTGGGTCATCTGATCTATGAAATATACAGGGGCATTGGTTAGTTCGAAAGGATAACTAACCGTTCGTAGAATGTATCTAGACCCTAAAAGAACAGATAAATGGATACTCAACTCAGGTCAAAATATCCTAAAATATATACTAGCTTGTCCATCTTCGGACTTGGATCCACACAAGTAACAAAATTTTCCAAATTTTGGTTTTAACCGAAATTGTTCTATCGATACAACTAAATTTTAACTTCATATTTCGTTAACCAATTTATTTCAATTGAAATTTCAAATTGATTAAAGTTAAAACGAGAAGTTGATGGAAAACTAACGAAGAGAATACGAAATATGAGTTTTCCACACGATTTGCAGGGCCACCATCACACCAAAGCTTCTCCCTCAAGATGCCACGATGCTATCCAAAAGAATTGAAGTCGAATGATGATAAAAGAGATTGATAGAAAAGTTGTTCCCGTTGTTGCAGGGTATTGACCATTTGTAGTGGTACTCTCCTGTCCCCTATTTCGGCCTCTTCTTGCACTCGTACTCACTATCAGGGGATAGTAAGAGAATTTACTGAGGCATTCGGACAGATATCTTAGGGATATACTCATTCTAGGGTATTCATAACCCTATCTCTAATGAATTACCTAATGTATTATACTCCTGAGCTAAAGTTCAACCTTCCGCTCTGATACCAAATTGTGATGGCCCGGATTTCAACGCTCGAAAATCGACATCCGTACTTCATTTGTATTCGAATGCCGCAGATTCAAACGTTCAAATCCGATTCACCGGAGCTTATAACACATTAAGTACAACAACACAGCGGAAGAAAATGAATAACATCAATGATATACAACATCTGCTACAACACATTGATACAAATGATATCAACATACATCAGAGATACACAATAGCGGAAATAAAATTGCATCAGAAGAAGAGATAACATCTTCAATGCTAATCTTCAAGAGAGAAGGAAAGAGAGAATCCAACACTGCGACACCATTGCTCCAAAGCTCTAAAGACTTTCATCTCCAAAACCAAAAGCTCGAACCCCCATCATCATGTTGTATTAAGCAAGGTCAGCCATCCAAAGACTCCAAAACTTTTGATCCACATCAATACTTGACTAGCTTCTGATTCTACTAAAACCTGACTCTAGGTTGCCCGTGTGGAAAAATTGTGGGTACCTAGAGTTTAGGAAGGGAACAATAAACTCTAGGTCAGAGAAAACGAAAACAGTTTATATTTATCAAAAGCAAAACAAAAGAATTTAAAAGAAATTCACAATGCTTTTTGGAAAATGAAACCACCATAAGGCCTCCCCGCACACACACAATGCAAACACACAATTGGAGGAGATTTCTCCTTATGATAGTCAAACATGCTTGATACGCGAAAATCTTTTGATATTATTATTAGTGCATAGTGGAAAACATTTGCAAATATAATATTAATCTTAACCAGCATACATACCATTATAGTATGCCTACTATAGCAACCATGTTAGATGGCAGGTTCTACAACTAAAACCGTACAAGGCGTGCATTGGTGAATGGATTTCCAAAAAATGGTCAAGCAAAAGAACTTCCTATTGCCACATGGGTACACCTATGAAGGGACGTCCCGAGAACTTAACCAGCTTTCTGCCAACACAAGGCTGGGTTACCCCTATCCGGAAGTAACACCTACAAGTATGCCATCCTCGGTCGTTACCGACCTTTATCCGAGGATCCTCAACCACAAAGCAACAACCACAAAGTAATAAATTTGCAGCAACCACATAGGTTAAATATCTGGGCTCCATACCACGATACCACCCTTTTCCAGGAGAATGGACATACCCGAGGGGCCGACCACTAATAACCTTGCCGCATCTTTGCTGTTTCGACCGTTTTCGGGTTGTGAGGGCCGACGAGGTCATGTCCACAAAGATACGCTTTTCACAAAAGCCATGCTTCTATCAACACATGATCAGCAGCACTTCGTATGCCACATTACCAAATTGGAAATGTATCACTAGTAACCATCAACTAATAACCTTTGAGCTTATACGTCCCAGAGAAGGGTATTAAGCTAAGAGAATAAATTCTCCACCACCAAACAGAAATGTATTTGATAGAAACCAGCTTTACATCTCAAAGTGTAACGTCAGACATACATCCATACAAGTCTGTTCTGGGTTCGAATAGAACCGAAGGCACTTCGAAAGAAGCCCTTGCAATCCGGATAATCCCTAATCACGTCCAGACTCTACATCACAAAGGGTGATCAAATCTCTATATCAGGGACTAGTCGGTGTAGAGATATTCAACGGGTTATCCGTTAGCTTTCGAAATTATCCGGTCTTCACCACCGGTCTTCAAATGCTATCCAAATCGTCGTATCACTATTTGAAATGGGTTATATGGCACAAAGTCCTCTCCCGGCTAAACCGAATAATGAGCGCTTAATTTAAAAAGCATATGGATATTGGGATCTTAGTTAAGTCACAACTTATTACCTAAAACCTTTCTTTCAAATGGTTTAAACAAATTACCATTTTCAAACCTTTAAACAAAAAGATTCACTTCACTAAGTTCACCAATCTTTAACAAAGTTTCATTCATAGGTTTCAAAACAATTTTCATTTCAAGCTTGAAATCTTTTCAACAAAAATTGGAAATCCTTTCTTTATATGAAAGCTATTATTATTTGAAAACAAATAGTTTTAATTTCGAAAAAATCTGATTATAATTTGCACAAGTTAAAGCCCTTCGAGTATGAAACTTGGGTTAAATTCAAATTCTTAAAACAATACTTTTAAAATGGTTTAAAACCCATATAGACACATTTATAACTTGTATAACCTTTTTAAACCATAATTTCCAAACATAGAATTCAATTTCAAATCTTGAATTCAAATTCTAATCCAATTATTTAAATTTCAAAAATTAATCAAGTTATTCAAAATAACTTTTATCTTCAAAACTTTCATATTTAACCCAATTCCATTTCCAAAACTATTTTGGATTCCAAATTCAATCTTTAAAACCATTTCATAATATTAGATTCAAATATCTATGACTTAACCAATTTCCTCGTGCAATCCATGTTTGTGTGTGTATAGTGCAGCCCAGGTGTTTTACACAATAGTGCCGCATCATCAATCATCACAGATTCAAGCACAAAATATCGATAAGCGGTATAATCTATCACGCTTATCTTCATTCACAGATTCACAGATAAATAATATTAATCCATCACTGATAAAATAAATTACATTTATCACAAATAAATAAATTGCATTCATCACAGTTCAAATCAAAACAGGGCATCACACATCAAGGATATCAAACAATTCAACATTCAATAGAATCCAAACATTCATAAGTAAGATTAATTAATCATCTGATTAATTTAAACCAGATTAATTACTTATGAATAAATTACTAATCCTAGTTAATTAACATTAATTAATTAAAAACCATTTTGAATAATTATTCTTTAATCTCTTATTAATTAACCATTAATAATAAATTAATTAACCTTTAATTATTAGTTAATCAACCTTTAATCATTAAATGATTATCCTTTAATTAATTTATTATCCTTTAATTAATTATCCTCGATTAATTTAATTAATTAATTAGCTCTTAGTTAATTATCATTCCTTAATTGCCTTCATTAATTAATTAACCTTAAGTTAATTACATAATTAATTGTCCCTTAATTAAGTAATTATCTTTTAATCCCTAATTAATAACTTTTATCATCAATTAATTCACCTTTAATCATAAATTAATTAATCTTTAATCATTAGTAATTATTCTTAATTAATTATCCCTTAATTGTTTATATCAACAAATCATTAATTACTTAATTAAATTAAAAGATAAACCATTTTATCTTTATTTATCACTTTAATTATCCTTTAAACTTATTAAATAAATCTTATAATAATTTAACTTAGACTTTAAAGTTAATTACCAATTAAAACATCTTTTCTTAATTAACTTCATAATATTATTAAGTTTATTTAAAATAACTTTTGAAATAAAGGCCACACATATATTTAAACATTTTAAACTTAATTAATTTTAAGTTTTATTTTAAAACCTTTATCTAATTCCAAACTTTAGATAAAATGATTATTATACACAAGAGCTAATTAAGAAATTTATATAAACTTGATTTGTTTTAAAGTTTAAAAACTGTTGTTATATAAAAATCTACAGACCCAAGCCAATTCTTATTTTACCCGAGCCTGACCCCGAGTTAGCCCACGTCCATTTTGCTTCGAGTATTTTCATGAATTCCCCGACTTTCCCCCGAGTTACTCCTCGTCTTCCCTAATTTTAATCACAACCGGCATATATATAATTGCGTGCACGTGCACGAATACATCGATCACCTCCTTTCACTGCTACGACCGTTGACAAGTCAACAACGACCACCTCTATCCACCAGACCACCCAGTAGCATGAAATCATCAAAGGATTCGAAATCGAGAAAAATCGAGCAAACCTGGAACCAACTCCCTCATCGAAAAACACCTCCCCTGATCACCACCGATCACTTGAAACCATGCCTTCAGGTCTAGACGTTCGCCAGAGACCTATATTAGTTTTCCCTTGGGTGCGATCGCCTATAATCAACTACTGCCTACAAGAATGCTACTTCATCATCGTTTACGAAAACAGTTTGTTAAACCCTAAACTCACGCCGCATCACCACGACGATCATCTAAAAAATCTCCCATCATTTTTCCTTTTATCTGCATCATGTCATCCTCCTCTGACATCAAGCCCGAGGTCCAATCGGTCATTGATCATCGGGAATTGACAATTTTTCGAATTTCGTTCATCTCGTAAATTCATAACCGATACCAAATGATGATTTCATTTTTAAAATTCATGGTTTTGGAACCCGACTTTATTCCTATGAATTAAAATCGAAGTCCAGACATTTGGTTTTGAATCTATTTTGATTTTCTACTTTTTTTTTCCCATTTTGAAATAAATTCACAATATAAAAGCTTGGACTTATTTTAACATTGATATTATCCTGTTTAAATCATCTTTTCTTTAGTAACCATAACTCGAATTTGTATAGATTGTAAGATGTGAATTTTTAAAATAAAATTTCAAGCCTGTAAATATAAGAACAGGCACATATGCCTGTATACACATAATTTAATACATATATATATGTATGTATGTATGTATGTATGTATGTATGTATGTATGTATGTATGTACAACATGCAAGCATATTCAACAGCTAGGCAACATTTCATAACATATTCAAATATCAATCACAAACATCAAAACATAAAAGCAGAGATAAGTGAGTTTGCTCACCTGAGAAATGAAAACAAAGACCAGGTCTTATGAAATGATCTGGAATTGATTGTTTGATTAATTTATCTCTGTATCCAGGTTTGCCTCAAAAACTTTACTTGATTATTTGATCTGCTTTGCCCTGGATCAAGTCAGGTTGCACTTGATTGCTTCAGATCTTGTTTTATTGGTTTCAGGTCTAAGTAGCTTTACTGGTTTGTTTGGTTAAAAATTTTAATTTTCTTGATTTGATTTTTGTTTCAATTGCTTCAGGCTGAATCATTGTTGAGTTGATTCACTCTTGAATCAGATTCCAGAACTTGAGTTTGATTTGCATGATCTGGAAGTTTTTTTTTTCCGAAGCTTTGTGTTTGATTTGATTTCTGGATTTGAACTACCAGGTTGAAGTTGTTTGAGTTGAATATTGAACTTTGCTTTTATTTCCAGGTTGAAACCTAAATTGAATTTTGTTTTGTTCTTCATTTTAATTTCCAGGTTTTGTTTTTTTGTGGTTTACAACTTTCTTTTGTTTTGAATATTAACAAAGAAAAAATGAATAAGAAGAAGATATGATATATACATAACCTTGTTTCACATTTTTATTGATTAATTTGAAAATAAAAGACAATTGACATTTTTAATTATAAAACAAAATTGAACCAACACTTGTCTTTGTTAGGCTAACACTTGTTCGTTACTTGTATTATCATTTTACAAATGTTAAAATACAAACATTTTATGTTTATATCCTATATCTTTAATTAGTTTATAGAATTTGTTTTAAACCCTTAACTTTGATTTATTTATAAATTATGTTTTATGTTTTTCTCATTTATACATTTATGTATTTACAAAACATTCCTTTTTTATATTAACATATGTTTTATATTTACGCATTTTCTATTATTTATATTTTATACTTTTATAACTTTCAAATAGCAATTCAAAAATTATTGTATTAGTTTCAAAATATAACTTCCAAATCAAAATGTCTATTTAATGTAATTTGGGAAACAAATCTTTATTAACTGAAAATATAATGTTTTCTAACCCAATATATTTATAAGATATTTAATTTTGAATTTCAATTCCAAGATTCAATTTAAAATAAATGTATAAATATAAATAAATAACAAAACATATCTTTATAAATTTAAAAAAATGATTTAATTCACCCCTAAATTCACAATTTAACGTTAATTACCAAATTAAATTTAACTAAAAATCGGGATCGTTACATCGCCTCTTAAGCTCCATAGCACATTACCCTAGATCTGTTCAACTCGGTCTGACCCGAGATCATAATAAAACAAAACCCAAGTCAGTCTGGAAAACCAGCGTGAGTAAATCACACTCAGTTTGTTTATTATATTTTGAAAATCCTTTGAAAATAAAGGTATCTCGTAAGACCATGCCACAAATAAACATGTCGGTTTTTTACCTTACGACAACCAAATTTTTTTATCAAATCCATCTGATATTATAATAATGTATATAGAGAGTAAATAGAATATAACTGAAATGCTTGCATCTCACGTTCCAACATAGCTGGGTACAATCAAAACCGTACGGGGGCTTATTGGAAATTGGATTTCATACAATGGTAGGGCTCCTGGGGTACCGCCCATCACTTTACCTGGTCTAGATCAGCGTACCGAGGACCACTCCCGATCCCCTGCAACACAGGACTGACCTACCCCTAACCTGGATAAATCGAATAAGTTCACCCCGCGGTTGGGATCAACAACCGCCACATAGCCAAAATAAAAGGACTCTAGACAGGGTTGACCTTACCCTACTTGGAAGCTACCCACTTAGTGTTGCTGCACCTCCCCTGTTTTAGCCATTCCCGGTTGATGAGGAATGAGGCTATGATTACCTTTTTAGACACATTCACTGTAAGGACCCGCTTCTTCGACTTCCGAAAACTGCCATCAATACGTCCACTGTATCAACTGTCGAGCAATCGAATGCCGGAAAACCGAACACTTAGGGTTTTAAGAAAAAGAAAAAGACAGAAGGAGAGGGAAAAAGATAGAAAATAGAGAGAAAAGAAAATAGAAAATAGAACGGAACAGAAAGACAACAGAACAATATCAGAATCTCACAATTCGCAGCGGAACAACATATAATAATAAATGAATAATCTTTAAACAAAGAACTATATCAGTTATTACATTTTATACATTACATTACATCATCATCAGAGTGTACAAAAACAAACAGCATCAAACAGCGGAAAAGAAATACTATATACTAATAATACGCCATGCCATCCAGCTTGCCTCCTGCAACTCCTGATAAATCTAACTCTTGACTGCCCGTGTGGAAATTGGTGGGCACCCAGAGTTTAGGTAGGAAAACAATAAACTCCGAGTCAGTCATGTGACTGGTGTGAGAACTAAAACAGTTTATCTTTTAAAACATTCAACAAAAGATTTTCGAAGTCAATAGTTTAAATTCATATTTAAGACAAAATAATATTCATTTTGACTCTGGGAATCAAATTTACTGAGCAAGTTTAAAATAAGTCAAAATTTAAGTATCACAATCTATCGTTTCAGGATTTGAATTTGAATCATTATAAAAAATTATGATTTTTAAAACAAATATTTTTATTTTTCCTCAAGTATGTCGAGAGCAGATTCTTGTTGAACTAAAATTGCTTAAAAATCAATTCCCAAAGATCGCACGAATTTTAGATGTTGAAATTTTGTATGAAGCGAGTTTAGAGATCGATTATAATAGGAAAAATGTTAGATAATTTTTCTATTGCATAAAATGATTTCGCGAGATCAAACTAGGGTTTTGTTCGAATTTTGAACGAGTTGGAAAACTTTGATCGTTGTGCCTTCCTTGGTGCGTCGAGCGTCACGTGGCTGGAGGGGAAGGTAGTGGTGGGGCTGGGATGGTTGAAAAGCCTACCGGTTGTGACCGCTGAAACGTTACATTGACTTATAATGCTTAGTCCTCCAATGACGATGTTCTGATAGCATTCGTCCATACAAGTTATCCTGGGACTGGACAAACCGAATCATCGTCTTCATCATCTTCACGATATTCATTCGATACGTTCAAACCGGATCGAAGTCATTTTCAAATAATTAAATCTGATCCCAGTCTCTTCGAAATGATTAGCGCATTGGCCAATATTGATAGTCCGTTATTTAATTATCATATAACATCCACAAACAAACCTCAGGCTTTAAATAATTTTCCAAATTATTTATTTCAAAAAATCTACGCAAGATATTATTTCCGTACTTCAACACTTTGAAAATAGTTTTCAAATCCCTTTTTATTCTCACGGAGCAAATTTTTACCCTTGCCCGGTCCTTAGAATATTTTTCCCACTTCATTTGATATTCAACACTTGGAAAATATTCATTTATCTACTATTTATTTTCTCAAAAATCATTCATAATTTTATTTGTAAATTTCCAACTCGTTTCACACGAATTATATAAATCCCAGAATTTCTTAGCTGCTTTCCTATAATATTTCCAAAGCTGTTTATGTTTATTTAAAATTCTAGTTTCACCACTACTTCCCTTGTAAATTTTATTTCACCTTCTAAAGTTCACTTATCCTATACTTTAGAATTTATTTAAGTTCCCATAATACCACTATAAGATCTTTCTTCTAAAATCTTATTCAATTAAATAAACTTAGCTTCCCATCTCGAGAGGATTTACAATGAAATTTAAAACATTTTAAATTTTTATATGAAATAAGAATTGTTTCAAATATGGTTTTAGGTAAAACTAAAATATCAACATCATAAAAGCATTAAAAATTTAATTACTAATTACTTTACAAAGCTGATTATAAAATTAAAATATATTTCAATAAATATTAAGTATTAAAATAACTAATAATTACCATTTTAAAAATTTAATTGACTAATAATTTAATTTTGAACTAATTTTCTTGCAATAAATAATTTTTTAGAAACTAAAATAATTAAATAATTTAGTTAAACAAATTAATCACCGTAAATACATACTTTTTAAATAAACCAGTAAATTTAAAATGTGTATATGTATATTTAGTTTCTTTTGAAACTACATATATACTTACAAAAATAAATTATAGATTTCAAAAAACCTAATAAACTTTCAACATTTTAAAATTCCTATTTTTTTCTTTTCAAAACCTTATATATATATATATATATATATATATATATATTTCTGTTTATCTATATACTTTTAAATTAAAATAGGTATGTTTATACATGCATACACGCACACACACACGTATATATATATATATATTTATACTTGTATTATACTTTTTCTTTATTGTATATATATAAAAATATACATATAAATCTTTAAATTAAAAAATAATTGGCATATATACCTTACTGTAAATTTATATACATGCATACATACATTACTAAAAAATATACCATACCTCACTGCAAATGCTCGAGGCTGCCACACCACTTCCCCATCACGACTGTACCTCCTTCCAACCTTCAAGAGCCTCCAAAATTCGCTCTCCAGCAACCCCTGAAGCCCAAGATACCACCTCCACCTTCCTGCACCTTGACCTCACGAGCGCGCACGGGACATCGACCAACATCACGGCTCCAACCACGGCCTTGTCGCACCTCCACGTTCTCACCACTTGAGATTCCCCCAGTCTTGCTCCTTCCCTCGGCCATACGATTTCGTTCTCTTTTTTTTTATAATCGAACAAATTCGATTTCAATACATTACAGAGGAAAAAAAGGGGAAATGGGGTTATTGGCTTTGAACTGTAGAGATTCTCGTTCGATTTGCATCGAAATGGAGGAGAAGAAGTAGGCTTGCGATTTTTTTAACGAAATGAAAATGGAAGGGAAGGCATGATTTTGAATTTGGGAACGAAGCTGTCTTCGTTGAATGTATTGGATAGAAGGATAAGGGCTTGGGATTTTTAAAAGGAAGAGGGGGAGACCGTGATTAAATTGTAAGGAAATGGATGTGATTTCTTGTGTGTATGAATAAGTGAGCAATGTTTTGAAAAAGTGCTGATGTGAAGGAATTACGGTTGAAGGTTGACTAGTGTGTATATATATATAATTAAATTCAAATTGTATTGGTTTACACAACATAAAATTTCGAACCCCTATCGAGGCGTACTGTAACAAAACGATTTTGTCGGGATCCGAGGGTCGGCATTCTTACATCCACTGTATCAAATGCCGCATAATCGAATGCCGGAAAACCGAACTGTTAGGGTTAAAAAGAAGAGATAGAAGAAAAGATAGAAGAAATAAGAAAAAGATAGAACATAAAACAATATCAGAATCTCACATATCGCAGTGGAACAACATATAATAGATAAATAAATAATCTTTAAACAAAGAACTATACTAGTTATTACATTACATCATATTACATTACATTACATCGTCAGAGTGTACAACAACAAACAACAACAAACAGCGGAAAAGAAATAAATATTATATACTAGTGAATACGTCATGCCATCCAGCTTGCCTCCTGCAACTCCTGAATTCCAAAATATCCTGATAACCTAACTCTAGACTGCCCGTGTGGAAATTGGTGGGCACCCATAGTTCAGTAAGGGAAACAATAAACTCCAGGTCAGTCATGAGACTGGTGTGAGAACTTAAAACAGTTATTCTTTTTAAAAAAAACAAACAAAGAAATATTTTTAAAGTCAATTCGCAATGCTTTTTGAAAATGTAACTACCATAAGACCTCCCACCACACACACAATGCAAACGCAGACTTGGAGGAGATTTCTTCTTATGTTAGTCAAAGATGCTTACTACGCAAAATCAAATCATTTTTGATATTATTATTAGTGCATAGTGTAGAAAACATTTTGAAAGTAGAATATAAATCTTAGCCAGCATAGGTACCATTATATTATGCCTACTATAGCTACCATATTAGATGGCAGGTTCTACAGCTAAAACCGTACAAGGTTCGTATTGTTTGTTTGGATTTCCAACAAATGGTCAGGTTAAGGAACTTCCTACTGCCACATGGGATCGCATCTGGCGGGACATCCCGAGAACTTAACCAGCTCTCTGCCAACACAAGGCCGGGTTACCTTTGTCAGTAGGTAACTACTACACAAATATGACATCCCCAGGTCCCTTTGGACCTTTATCCAAGCGCTCGATAACCAATATCACACGGTAATAAATATAGTGTGTCAACATGAGTAAGTATCTGGGCTCCATACCATGAACCAACCTTTCGAGAAGGAAATGGCATACCCTAAAGGGCGCGACCCTCATAACCTTGATGCATATTCCTGTTTTGACCATTTCCGGGGAGTGAGGTCTGACGAAGTCTCGTCCACAAAGCAACGTTTTTTCACAAAGCCACGCTTTGATCAACAAATGATCAATAAATAATAATCACACAGCAGCACTCAGCATGCCACATTACCAAATTGGGAATATACTGCTGATAACCTTCAACTACATAACCTCTAAGCGTGTATGTCTCAAAGAAGGGTGTTAAGCTAAGAGAATAAATTCTCCGCCACTAACAGAAATGTATTTGAAAGAAATCTGCTTTATATCTCAAAATGTAATGTCAGACACGTAACCATACAAGTCTGTTCCAGGTTCGAACAGAACCGAAGGCACTTCAAAAGAAGCCCTTGCAATCCGGGTATTCACAATCCCGATCGAATTTCGCATCACAAAGGAAATCTCCATACCATAGCTAACGATGCAGAGACAATCGATAGGTCATCCTATCGTTTTCACAAATGCCCGGTCTTCACCGTGGGTCTTCAATGCTATCCATTACGTCATATCACTATTCAGAATGGGTAATCCGAATAACGAGCGCAATAATTTAAAAATAAGTGTAGCATTCAATTTCAACCAATTCACAATAAATAGCCATTTAAGGGTCAATATTGATAGTCGGTTATTTAACTATCAATCAATATTCAACACATCACCCGATTTTAAATAATTTCTCTAAATTATTTATTTTTAAAAAATATCTTTATAAGATATATATTTTCCACACTTCAACCATTTGAAAACCAATTTCAAATCAATTTACAACCTTACAACCTTCATTTCAAAATGGTTCATTTAAACCAATTAAATAAATCCTTAACGATTTATTAAATTTACGTTCCAAATCCGTAAATTAATTTCCACACTTCAAAAATAAATAAATGTTTATTTTTAAACAAATTTCCCTTTCTTTTATAAATTCCATATTGAATTTACATTTCCAAAATATCTATGAATATACGATTTTTAAATCGATTTCTAATATTCATTTCCAATTTATCTTTAAAAGATAAAATCTCAAAACATTCACTTCATATTGAAGAAACATTTCTATACTTACTTAATAATAAGTAGTTCACCAATCTATTTATTTTCAACATTTTGAAAATATTCAATATACTTAAATCTAAATTGAGTATATATTTTATTCTTTAAGGAAAACGTTCACTTAAACATATTTATTTGGGTCAAAACGAATGTTACGTAAAACATCGTTACGACAACCCAAAATCATTAGTATAGGGATTTGAACTTAAAATAGATATATAAATTCCAATACTAAAAAAACTTTTCCTTTCGGAAATCATTTACTATAACAACAGTGTTATAGTCTACCATTTCCTTCTATTCCTCGAAAACGTCTATTTCAACAATAAATGTCGAAATCTATGATTTCGATACTTAACACATTTTTTAAAACAACTTTAAATCGTTTAATTCTATTTAAAATATCACTTCCCCAAAACATATCCATTTTATTTCATAATATATTCACGGTCCAAAAATCGTGAATATACTTTATATACCCAATTCAATGTTTCTACACATTTATTTAAAAGATTATCCACCGTCCAAAATCGTGGATAAAATTCCCAACCAAACTCTTATTATTACAACGTTTAACTTTATGGATAATTCGCTGTCTAAAATCACGAATATATCTCCTTTAGTAACTTTTATGTTTGATTTATCAAATTCAATTGATTTCGAATTTACAAACAATGTTTATAAATCCCATTTCTATTTATAAAACTTCAATTTATAAATCTCCTTTATTATCTAATTCAATTTATATAACTCAATTATATACCAGAAGTCCATATTATAAGTTAAGAACTTATAATCCATTTATTTACAAAAGTCGTTCTTATAAAACTTCACAAATTATAAATATTATTACTTATAAGATTTTATTTATAACCTTATTTTCAACTTTAACAGAACTCCTTTTAGAATTCCATTATTTCGATTTATAAAATATATATTTTATAAATCTCATCTATAAACCATTTATCTATATTCAAGAGTCTCAATTAAAATGTCAAATCTGATTTATAAGTTGATTACTCATAAATCTTTTATTTTACAACATCTATTCATTTTATAACTTCACAATTTACAAGCCTATAAATTTCGTTCACTTATGAAATACATTTTTTTTTCATTTTAACACTTGTAAAAACTCGTTCTATAATTCCAATATTTTTAATTTATAAAATATCAAGTTTAAAAATCTTTTTATATAAACCGTTTATAATAATTCAAAAATCCCAATTTAAATAAACCAATCCTTTTAATAATTTACAAAACGTTATTTAAAACTTATATAACTCCCAAAATCATACTTAAGTACTATTTTCCAAACTTATAACTTTTATAACAATAAAATTATAATGTTTTTTTATTTTAACAATTTAAAATTTAATAAAACGTATACCTTCAAAAATCACTTTAAAATTCTTTTTAAAATCAAAAATCATTATTTTAAAACTTCAAAAATGGATCCGATGATGCAACAGCAGCAAATAGTCAATCATGACAACAAAGACATCATATATCAGTATATGATAATCAACAAACATCACAATATCTGTAATCAAATAAATACTGGTGAGGAATCCAGTTGGATCCCTCCAACCTGTTTCCCTGCATCCACAGATGTTAGCACAATACCAATTACGTTCCAATACGGAATATCGCGGTATATGGGATTTATAAAATATTAGCCGCTGCTATACAGCGCAATAGGGTCTCATCTACTATATAATGCGGGAAAATCAACTCCAAGTACATATATAATACCAATTCCATACAAGTTGGAATTATCGCGGTATATGTTTTTAATAAATAACCTCCGCTTAATAACGGCGTATAATGTCTATTTCAATCAATAAATAGCAATCATCGTTCAAACATGCATTCAAGCAATTTTAAATCTAACTATTTAAAATTTAAATCGAAACTATTCGATTGAGTGAGAAGTTCTCACCTTGCTTTCAATTCAGTTTCAGAGTTTTATTTCAAATAAAATTAAATGCACGTTTAATTTTACCCGAAATTCAAACTAGCTCCAAACGACTCCAACCTAGTTCCATAGCGTAGTGCTCGACAAAACAAACCCGGCGCAATTCGTTTCGTGCGAAACGGACCTCGTATGAAAAAGTTATACTTGTTTAAAGTTTACACGAATTAAATTATAATTTTATTTACAATTTCTTTTAATTCTTACCCTCAAATCAATCTGGGCCGTACGATCTCCAGCCCATGCATCATGGCCGTCCCCCCTATCTCCTTCCTCAATGTTCAAAGCCGTGAGCACAAGAACCCACAAGCCGCCTCAAAACCCTACTACACGCGACCTATCCAAGCCACCTGACGACGATCAGCAACCTCCATCTCGAAGCCAACGTTGAGCTCGACCTTCGGCCAGAGGATGATGAAGCTCGGCCTCATCATTGCGTGGGAATTCGTGCACGAACGCGTGCTCTTTGCAGCCAAATTGTCGTCGATTCGTTGCTCAATTCGCGATCATAACCGTTGGAATTCAAGATCATCTCGTGATGCTCTTTGATTTGTTAGTTGGAAGTTTCTGCTAAATATTTACGGATTTGAAGAAAAGAGAAGGAGAAGGAGAACGATTTTCAGCCGTGAATAGTGTTGATGGCGGCTGGAGTTATTAGGTTTATGGTTTCTGTAAATTGTGATAAATGTGGTCCTTATATAGAAAATTTCCATGCACTATTCACCCGAAATTTTTCCGAACTCCAAACGAAGCGTGCCGCCTGGCGTTTATAATGTTTTATCCCCATTCCGAACGCAATGGAATATATATCGGAGGCCAGTTCGATAATCGGTGCGAGTTACGGCAATAAACGGTCAAATTTAAATTAAATCGATTTAAACTAATTTCTATGCGTTTTGGCTTGCCTCGGACAAACGGTAAATCCGATTGACACGAAATTTGAAACCTTACAATAATATCACATTACGGGTTCGATGAAACTGGTTTCGTCGAAATCCGAGACTGTTTGAAAAATGACTATTTTAACTCGTCAATTAAATATTAAAATATTCAATTTTCACAATTTAACTTTTAATTCGATTTTAAAAGTTCTATAACATCATTCTAACTCCAACATGATATAATAAAATTTTACAAATCATTTTCAATCATATTTAACCCAATTTTCAATTATTTCTGTATTTTACAATTTTAAATTATCGATTTAATTATCCAATTAAATCCAATTATTCGAAATAAAATTTATTCGACTTATAAATTTCACTTATTAATATTTAAAATCAATTAAATATACAAATTTTAATTAACAGAAATTCTGGGTCGTTACAAACTTCCCCCCTTAAAAGAATTTCGTCCTCGAAATTAGCAAGCAAGAAAAAGTTACAGAATCCGTTAACTTTCCAAAAAAAACCATTCAAATTGGATTTTTCAAATCTCTTAAGTGTTTAACTTTCCCAAAATTCATAGTTAAACTTCATACAAAATCTTTACTAAGTTTCCAAATCCAAACTTAGTTTTCCAAAATTTCCTAATTTTCTCAAAAATATTCTAACGCCTTAAATTTTCGGAAAAAATCGCCAGAGTCTCCTTTGTGCGGCTCGATCCAAAAAAAATGACAGTATATATATCACAAATATACATCTCATCAAGTGTTGAGGCATCCCGCAGGGAAAAAAGTGTAAAAGTACGATATTTAATCCGAGATATGTACCTTATTTATTATTAGCGAGCATATACGGCTAATATAGCGCGAAAGCGAGCTCCAAAAGCGAAGCAAGCGCAATCCGCACCTACTAAACACTCAACAAACCATGAGAAACATGTTTATATGAAAATAATATCAATATACAACATATAGTAACATAACAACTACATGTGCCAACATAGCAATGCATTCAATCAACAAATGCAACCATCAAACAACTATCATCCAATTAATATTCAACAAATCCATAACCAAATCAGTATACATTCACTTATTATTATTATTCAATGAATTGGTTTTCATTTCCAATCACATTTTGATTCATTAACATTGGAATTTTAACAACATTCATTCATTTTCAATTAGTATACATTCACTAATTTACATTCACATTGGTTGACTTTCAATTCAAATCAATCTCCATTCAATTAAACTTACTTAACTTCCAATTTGAATTTAATTGATGTAGCTTTCAATTTTATTCATTCAATTGCATATGAATCATTATCCAATCAATTAACAATAATCTAACAACCAATGTTCAACCAACACAACCAAATTTATTCACTTTACATTCAACATTCATTCAACATTACTTAAGTCATATTCCATTTCAACATCATTGGTTTAACTTAACTTAAATTTCCATTTCAACAACATATCTAATCCAGTTAAAATCCAATTCAAATTCCAACTCTAAAGTAAATTCTATTTAACTTTTACCAAAGTCAATTTTATCACTTATTCAGATTCATACTTCGTTTTGCTTAACAAAGTTGTTTAACCATTTTAATAGTTGGTTTTACTTACATCTTCACATTTAATAAGTTGTACAACTTATTATCCAACTTTTAAATCTGGTTTAATTTATTCAACTTCCTTTAGTTAAATTTCACATCATATATTTTACCATACTAACTCAAATTTATTTCAACTTTACTAAAGTTAAAGTTCTTTATTATTTCATATTATGAGTTCAAAACTTGATAACTTATATTCATCAATTTCAACTTGGATTTTCAATTTCAAATTTGTTTATTACAACAAAATTCAAATTTTCAATTTACTATGTAGCAAATCCATCACAAAGAAGCTCGAAAATCATATTGATGATGCTGCAGTCATCACCCTTATTATTTCCCAGCAACAGTAGTGAATCCAATGCTTTAAATTCTTTCAAAATTTCTTTTATTTATAAACCACATTTATAAATCTTGCTTATATAATTTCACCATTTATTTTCTTACATTTTCAACAATCAAAGAATTCAATTTATATACACTTCAATGATTTCTGAAAAATTATTCCTTTATATATAAAATACAATCAAGGTAAAATTATTTCATTTACCCAATTTAAAATGATACTATGTCGGTTTATCTCGTTTAAGAGTTTAGAAACCCCTATCGATACAGTTAGCAAGACCGCACCGACTAGAATCTATAAACAATCAACTGATAAGTCAACACAATACAAAACAATTTCATTTTCACTAACAAATACGCGCTCATATCTATTATTACACTCAGACTCATTCTAATGTACTGCTGACTCTATCTCTAATGAGTAACACCCAACAGAGCCAAGGTTGTCACTTAACCATATGCTCTGATACCACTTTGTAACAAAATAATTTTGTCGGGATTCGAGGGTCGGCATTCTTACGTCCAATGTATCAAATGCCGCATAATCGAATGCCGGAAAACCGAACTGTTAGGGTTAATAAGAAGAGGTAGAAGAAAAGATAGAAGAAATAAGAAAAAGATAGAACATAAAACAATATCAGAATCTCACATATCGCAGCGGAACAACATATAATAGATAAATAAATAACCTTTAAACAAAGAACTATACCTGTTATTACATTACATCATATTACATTACATTACATCATCAGAGTGTACAACAACAAACAACAACAAACAGCGGAAAAGAAATAAATATTATATACTAGTGAATACGCCATGCCATCCAGCTTGCCTCCTGCAACTCCTGAATTCCAAAATATCCCGATAACCTAACTCTAGACTGCCCGTGTGAAAATTGGTGGGCACCCAGAGTTTAGGAAGGGAAACAATAAACTCCAGGTCAGTCATGGGACTGGTGTGAGAACTTAAAACAGTTATTCTTTTTTTAAAAAAAACAAAGAAATATTTTTAAAGTCAATTCGCAATGCTTTTTGAAAATGTAACTACCATAAGACCTCCCACCACACACACAATGCAAACGCAGACTTGGAGGAGATTTCTTCTTATGTTAGTCAAAGATGCTTACTACGCAAAATAAAATCATTTTTGATATTATTATTAGTGCATAGTGTAGAAAACATTTCGAAAGTAGAATATAAATCTTAGCCAGCATAGATACCATTATATTATGCCTACTATAGCTACCATATTAGATGGCAGGTTCTACAACAAAAACCGTACAAGGTTCGTATTGTTTCTTTGGATTTCCAACAAATGGTCAGGCTAAGGAACTTCCTACCGCCACATGGGATCGCCTCTTGCCGGACGTCCCAAGTACTTAACCAACTCTCTGCCAACACAAGGCCGGGTTACCTTTGTCACTAGGTAACTACTACACGAATATGCCATCCCTCGGTCCCTTTGGACCTTTATCCGAGCGCTCGATAACCAACATCACACAGTAATAAATATAGTGTGTCAACATGAGTAAGTATCTGGGCTCCATACCATGTACCACCCTTTCCAGCAGGAAAGGACATACCCTAAAGGGCGCGACCCTCATAACCTTGCCGCATATTCATGTTTTGACCATTTCCGGGGAGTGAGGTCTGACGAAGTCTCATCCACAAGGCTACGCTTTTTCACGAAGCCACGCTTTGATCAACAAATGATCAATAAATAGTCATCACACAGCAACACTCAGCATGCCACATTACCAAATTGGGAATATATTGCTGATAACCTTCAACTACATAACCTCTAAGCGCGTACGTCTCAAAGAAGGGTGTTAAGCTAAGAGAATAAATTCTCCGCCACCAACAGAAATGTATTTGAAAGAAATCTTATTTATATCTCAAAATGTAATGTCAGACACGTAACCATACAAGTCCGTTCCGGGTTCGATCAGAACCGAAGGCACTCAAAACAACCCTTGCAATTCGGGTATTCACAATCCCGATTGAATTTCCCATCACAAAGGAAATCTCCATACCATAGCTAATGGTGCAGAGACAATCGATAGGTCATCCTATCATTTTCACAAATACCCGGTCTTCACCACCGGTTTTCAATGCTATCCATTACGTCGTATCACTATTCGAAATGGGTAATCTGAATAACGAGCGCAATAATTTAAAAATAAGTGTAGCATTCAATTTCAACCAATTCACAACAAATAGCCATTTAAGGGTCAATATTGATAGTCGGTTATTTAACTATCAATCAATATTCAACACATCACCCGATTTTAAATAATTTCTCTAAATTATTTATTTTTAAAAATATCTTTATAAGATATATATTTTTCATACTTCAACCATTTGAAAACCAATTTCAAATCAATTTACACCCTTACAACCTTCATTTCAAAATGGTTCATTTAAACGAATTAAATAAATCCTTACCGATTTATTAAATTTACGTTCCAAATCCGTAAATTAATTTCCACACTTCAAAAATAAATTTTTATTTTTAAACAAATTTCCCTTTCTTTTATAAATTCCATATTGAATTTACATTTTCAAAATATCTATGAATATACGATTTTTAAGTTGATTTCTAATATTCATTTTCAATTTATCTTTAAAAGATAAAATCTCAAAACATTCACTTCATATTAAAGAAACATTTCCATACTTATTTAATAATAAGTAATTCACCAATCTATTTAATTTCAACATTTTGAAAATATTCAATATACTTAAATCTAAATTAAGTATATATTTTATTCTTTAAGGAAAACGTTCACTTAAACATATTTATTTGGGTCAAAACGAATGTTACGTAAAATGTGACGCCCCACCTCTATACCCACGCTAGCCAAGAACACTCCGGAGAAGTGCTGTCAACTAGCACGGAGAATAAGGCTGTTGAGGAGCGACCATCCATGTAATTGCTTATCACACGGTGGCTATAAATAATCTTCGGAAACAAACATAGAAATAATCATATCACAAATCAGTCACAGATATCCATATCACAAAGGCGGAAGAAGATATGAATATATAACTAACACATGAAAGTGTACATCAGAGTAGTGGTCAATAAGATCCACGATAATACAAAAGAATAGCAACACGTGCTATACAAAAGAATACAACTATGAGTCTATATCTCAAGTGTATACAACAAAAACTGCTAATCTAAACAGTTAGCCAAAAGTCAAAGTGATGAATCCCTGGGAAGAAGTCAAGCAGAAGCACCTGTAACATCTCGGTCTGATCCGAGTATTATTTAAGAAAATAATAAACGGATCAGTCTAGCTATAAATATCAGATGACATGATATAACATAAAAGATATGGCATAAACATAAACATCCATAACGACATACCACTATAAGTATGTAAATAATGATCAACAGAAGATCAATCAATAAGAGATAATCAATATCACAAGAATCTTCTCAAAGATTCGAAGGGGGCATCATACCCTAAACTTGTACTCATAAC
The DNA here is from genome assembly GCA_030765085.1 of Allium cepa. Taxonomy (NCBI): domain Eukaryota; kingdom Viridiplantae; phylum Streptophyta; class Magnoliopsida; order Asparagales; family Amaryllidaceae; genus Allium; species Allium cepa. The sequence goes on along the minus strand of CM060928.1, from coordinate 892,673,274 downwards.
AAGTCAATGACATAAATTCCAGAAATCAACACGAGAAATCCAGAAATCATAAAAAAGGGGAAGAGGCCTATCACATGACGGTCCGAAGACCATGGGGAGCTACCCCACATGTGTGAGTGGAATCACACAGAATGAGGTCAAGACTAACCAAAAAGCAGAAAGGTATGTGTGAATGGAATCACACAAGTGGTGTCTAGTCTAACCTTGCAATGAAAGAGACATCGCGCAATTGCTAGTCTAATTCATAGAGCGATCATCAAGATCAACGAGAAGTGTCAATTACACTAAGCTAGTAAATATAGAAGTTTAGCTTCATGTCCCATAACCACTTGCTTAACTTCAATATTTACGAACAAACTGTAAATCTTCACTAATAAAATTGTCATAAGAGGTTCAATCGAACAAGTCCAAGAATTAACCGACGAAGTGAACGCAAGCGTTTCATACCACTTGTTTTACTAAGTCGTTTAATTAGATTTCTCATCCGAGTGAGGTAAAGGCTTGTATATACTAATAGATTGGAAAACGGTTTAAGAAAAGAGCTTTGTTATTAAAAATAGAGTTGAAATTGTTTGTTAAAAGAGTTTTGATATTTACTACTAGTATTGAAACCTTTATATTATAAAGTGACAAAACACATAAGTAAGTGTAGAAACAATCAGTCACAAAGATCGCATACGGAGATGCGAATAAAATCCAAGGAAATCAGCTCAGTAAGTTCGGTTGAATGTTCTTCAGATAAGATCGCCTACGCAGAGTTATACGGGGTTACGACCTAAAGCAAAATGAGGTCTAACGACCTAAAGAGTTCGCGGCCTAAGGGATACGACCTAAGTGGCGCGACCTAGTGGATGACAGGTCATACGACCTAAGGGTAAGGTCGGAGGCGACCTACGACTTAGTGGGGTCGAACGACTTAAGGACAGCCGACTTAACAATTCGCGACTTAGAGAGGCTTAGGTCGGATACGACCTACGACCTAGTGGAGCATAGGTCGGAGACGACTTACGAGATAACACGCGAACGACTTACTGGAGCTTAGGTCGGAGACGACTTACGAGATAACACACGAACGACTTAACTCTTAACTCGCAGCCGACTTAGCACTCTAACTCGTGAACGACTCAACATAGGCGAACAGAAATACAAAGGCGGTGACTTTTCAACGCGCGCGACTTACGACTTAGGCTTAACTCGTGGACGACTTAACACAGGCGAACAGAAATACAAAGGCGGTGACTTTTCAACGCGCGCGACTTACGACTTAGGCTTAACTCGTGGACGACTTAGCGATGGCCAGAAACGACTTAAGGCCAGAACGACCTAACTCCGAGGCAGTGCGACCTAACTGCAGTTTTTTTGTCAAAAACGCTAAAAATTGGAGTTTTTCGCCAATCAAATCCAAACCAAATGCAAATGCACATGCTAAAGTGATGGGGAATCATTCCCAACAGTCCAATATAGTTATAGGCTAGAATTGTGAGATAAAAATCTCACCTTTGCACTAAAATTTATGAAGATGAAGCTTGAAAGCAAGGAGAAGCAATCCAAAGCTTGAATCCAATATCTTCTACTTGAATTTGGAGTTGAATGATGGAGTTGCAATTGAATTTGAGCTTGGAGTTTTAATTTCCCATTCTCTTCACCATTAATGCTAAAGCTTGAGTTAGTTAGGAAATTTATGAAGAGTGAGGAGAAGAGGGTTGGAACTTGGGCTTAATAGGCTAAACTAACCCAAAGTCCAAAGCGGGAAAAGTGAGTGAAATTTCACTAACTCCAAACCTATCGATGTTTATACTTAAAAAGTTGTAAACGACATTTCGAACTCAATGGAAGTGGTCTCGAGTCCTAATTTGACCGTTTGCAAAAAGTAGTTTTTTTTTTCGGACCAAAATCCGATTAACGATTTAATATTTAAATAAAAATATTTAAATGTAAACTCGATAAATATGCGGGTTGTTACATAAAATATCGTTACGACAACCCAAAATCATTAGTATAGGGATTCGAACTTAAAATTGATATATAAATTCCAATACTAAAAAAAACTTTTCCTTTCGGAAATCATTTACTATAACAACAGTGTTATAGTCCACTGTTTCCTTCTATTCCCCGAAAACGTCTATTTCAACAATAAATGTTGAAATCTATGATTTCGATACTTAACACATTTTTTAAAACAACTTTAAATCGTTTAATTCTATTTAAAATATCACTTCCCCAAAACATATCCATTTTATTTCATAATATATCCACGGTCCAAAAATTGTGAATATACTTTATTCACCCAATTCAATGTTTCTACACATTTATTTAAAAGATTATCCACCGTCCAAAATCGTGGATAAAATTCCCAACCAAACTCTTATTATTACAACATTTAACTTTAAGGATAATTCGCTGTCTAAAATCACGAATATATCTCCTTTAATAACTTTTATGTTTGATTTATCGAATTCAATTGATTTCGAATTTACAAACAATGTTTATAAATCCCATTTCTATTTATAAAACTTCAATTTATAAATCTCCTTTATTAACCAATTCAATTTATATAACTCAATTATATACCAGAAGTCCATAGTATAAGTTAAGAACTTATAATCCATTTATTTACAAAAATCGTTCTTTTAAAAGTTCACAAATTATAAATCTTATTACTTATAAGGTTTTATTTATAACCTTATTTTCAACATTAACAGAACTCCTTTTAGAATTCCATTATTTCAATTTATAAAATATATATTTTATAAATCTCATCTATATACCATTTATCTTTATTCAAGAATCTCAATTAAAATGTCAAATCCGATTTATAAGTTAATTACTCATAAATCTTTTATTTTACAACATCTATTCATTTTATAACTTCACAATTTATAAGTCTATAAATTTCGTTCACTTATGAAATCCATTTTTTTTCATTTTAACACATAAAAAACTCGTTTTATAATTCCAATATTTTTAATTTATAAAATATCAAGTTTAAAAATCTTTTTATATAAACCGTTTATAATAATTCAAAAATCCCAATTTAAATAAACCAATCCTTTTAATAATTTACAAAACGTTATTTAAAACTTATATAACTCCCAAAATCATACTTAAGTACTATTTTCCCAACATATAACTTTTATAAGAATAAAATGATCATGTTTATTTATTTTAATAATTCAAAATTTCATAAAACGTATACCTTCAAAAATCACTTTAAAATTCTTTTTAAAATCAAAAATCATTGTTTTAAAACTTCAAAAGTGGATCCGATGATGCAACAGCACCAAATAGTCAATCACGACAACAAAGACATCATATATCAGTATATGATAATCAACAAACATCACAATCTCTGTAATCAAATAAATACTGGTGAGGAATCCAGTTGGATCCCTCCAACCTGTTTCCTTGCATCCAAGATGTTAGCACAATACCAATTCCGTTCCAATACGGAATATCGCGGTATATGGGATTTATAAAATATTATCCGCTATTATACGGCGCAATAGGGTCTCATCCGCTATATAATGCGGGAAAATCAACTCCAAGTACATATATAATACCAATTCCATACAAGTTGGAATTATCGCGGTATATGTTTTTAATAAATAACCTCCGCTTAATAACGACGTATAATGTCTATTTCAATCAATAAATAGCAATCATCGTTAAAACATACATTCAAGCAATTTTATATCTAACTATTTAAAATTTAAATCGAAACTATTCGATTGAGTGAGAAGTTCTCACCTTGCTTTTATCTCAGTTTCAAAGTTTTATTTCGAATAAAATTAAACGCGCGTTTAATTTTACCGGAAATTCAAACTAGCTCCAAACGACTCTAATCCAGTTCCATAGCGTAGTGCTCGACAAAACAAACCCGGCGCAATTCGTTTCGTGCGAAACGGACCTCGTATGAAAAAGTTATACTTGTTTAAAGTTTACACGAATTAAATTATAATTTTATTTACAATTTCTTTTAATTCTAACCCTCAAATCAATCTAGGCCGTACGATCTCCAGCCCATGCATCATGGCCGTCCCCCCTATCTCCTTCCTCAACGTTCAAAGGCATGAGCACAAGAACCCACAAGCCGCCTCAAAACCCTAATACACGCGACCTTTCCAAGCCACCTGACGATGATCAGCAACCTCCATCTCGAAGCCAACGTTGAGCTCGACCTTCGGCCAGAGGATGATGAAGCTCGGCCTCATCATGCCATGGGAATTCGTGCACGAACGCGTGCTCTTTGCAGCCAAATTGTCGTCGATTTGTTGTTCAATTCGCGATCATAACCGTTGGAATTCAAGATCTCGTGATCCTCTTCAATTTGTTAGTTGGAAGTTTCGGCTAAATATTTACAGATTTGAAGGAAAAAGGAGGAGAAGGTGAATGATTTTCGGTCGTGAACAGTGTTGATGGCGGCTGGAGTTATTAGGTTTAGGGTTTCTTTAAATTGTGATAAATGAGGTCCTTATATAGAAAATTTCCATGCACTATTCACCCGAAATTTTTCCGAACTCCAAACGAAGCGTGCCGCCTGACGTTTATAATGTTTTAACCCCATTCCGAATGCAATGGAACATATATCGGAGGCTAATTCGATCATCGGTGCGAGTTACGGTAATAAATGATCAAATTTTAAATTAAATCGATTTAAACTAATTTCTATGCGTTTTGGCTTGCCCCGGACAAACGGTAAATCCGATTGACACGAAATTTGAAACCTTACAATAATATCACATTATGGATCCGATCTGTTCGAAAAATGGCTAATTTAACTCGTCAATTAAATATTAAAATATTCAATTTTCACAATTTAACTTTTAATTCGATTTTAAAAGTTCTATAACATCATTCTAACTCCAACATGATATAATAAAAAATTTCAAATCATTTTCAATCATATTTAACCCAATTTTCAATTATTTCTGTATTTTTCAATATTAAATTATCGATTTAATAATCCAATTAAATCCAATTATTCGAAATAAAATTTATTCGACTTATAAATTGCACTAATTAATATTTAAAATCAATTAAATATACAAATTTTAATTAGAAATTCTGGGTCGTTACACGTACTGCTCGACGTTTATAATGTTATACCCCTCTTTCGAATGCAGTGGAAAAGGTTTCGAGTCCTAATTCGATCGTATGGAGAAGATAGCTTTTTAGACCCAGATATTATATTAAATTTTCGATATAAATTTCATCGCATTTATATCTCGTACGGCTAAACGATAACTCCAAAAGCTACGAAATTTGAAATTCGATAATAATATAATATTACGGATCCAGTGAAACTAGTTTCGTCGAATTCCGAGACTATGTATCGGAAGGCTATTTTTAAATGTTAATTTAAATGATATATTTCTAAAATTGAACAGATCACTTCCAAATTCAATTTCAAAAGTTGCATTGTCTTCAGTACTATTAATATAAATTTTATGAACCTTTACATTATTTTTTTTGAGCTTAAAACTCCAAATTCAAATATTTTAACTAATTAAAAATTCAAAAATTAAATTATCCAATAAATCGCTATATTTAAATCCTGAACTTATTTTATTAAATAAAAATCAAACTTTTCATATTCAGAAATCGATTTACAATTCCTATTTGAAACCATTTATATATTCCAAATCAAACGTCGAAAAATCCGAGTCCTTACATTCCTCCCTCCTTAAAAGAATTTCGTCACCGAAATTGCTAAGGCAAAAAAATGCCCCAACCCCATTATCTTACTAAAAGTCACATAGTCAAGCTCACATTTCACATTCCAATTCTTTTGTTTCTCCCAAACAATTTGCTTTCAATTTTAATCCAAAGATCCTTTATTTCAATTCCAATTTTAAATCTCTTCGTCGTTTACCAAAATTTTCAAAAATTTTCTAACTCCCAAAATTTCCAAATTTTTTTGGCAGAACCTCCCTTGTACGGAGGAGCATTTACAATATGACAAGAGAGATAAATATATATACATCGACCCACATGGTCGGAAAATAAAAATAAACAACAATATTTATATTTTCTTTCTTTTATTGCATAGGCGTACCCCTATTTAGGATTTTTAAGCAAGCGGCTTATTTATTTAGTAATTAGCGCTACCAAAATCCAGCCAAACGGCCTCCAAGTACCTGTACTTACTCAATTTAAACACGTAAGTACTAAATATATGAAATTCACAAACATTTCACTTATTTTAAATAGCTAAACACATGGATTTCACAAGAAATACATACTAAACAATTTCCATTAGCAATTTATAGGGTTTTGAATACTAATAAATTGCTTTCAATTAATCCATACACTATTTCATTCAATAGAATGATCCATAACTCAATTTCTTATATTCAGTTCATTTTTAAACCAAACAGACTATAATCATTCCAATTGATTCCAAAATAAATTTCATTCGCTTCTATCAATTTATAGGATTTTATTTTCTTTTGTTCACGTCAAATGACAACTCTTTCTATGCGAATTCGAGGATATACACTTAATAGAATATCCATTTTAGTTTGTAACTATTTCAAATTAATTCCAACTCATTTTATATTTAATTCCATTCCATTTCAATTTTATTCACAATCCATTCATTGTTTTTTATTCCATATTCGCATTTGTTTTATTCAAGACCATTTTATCAAGCTCGATAACATTCCATGCTATGGCCATTTAACATATTCACTTAAGTTGAGCGTCCATTCAAATATTTACTTAAGTTATTTATTTTCTTCAAGTTATTTCAAGCTTATAACTTAAGTTCATTTTCTTTCTAATCAAATTCCAATTTAAATCCTTGTTTTGAGTTTTATTCAATCAAATCCATTTCGTTTACATTAATTACATCAATTCATTCACTTAATCCATTTTAACTCCAAATTTCGTATTCAATTCGTTAAATAATATCCAAGACCATTATTCATTCATACTCACTTGGATTTCATTTTCAATTCAAACCATCACTATTTTAATCCAGTTTCATTTCACTTGACAACATTTCCAATTATATTTAATTCACTAACAATCCAAGTTGAATTTTATTTATTACTCGAATTCATTTCCAAACTCCATTATTAACTCACAATTCACTTCTATTTTACCAAATTAGGTTCCATTTCCATATTTCATTAAATAATTTATTATCTAATTAGTTTATTTCAATTTTATAACCCACTATCTGATATTTTTTTCTCAAAATCCATTCATTCAATTTTCTTGAGCTCAAACTCACTTTTATAATTCAAGTTTGGATTTTCTTTCATTTTCCAAAACATCAAACTATTTTATTTTGGGTTTCTTATTTCAATTTTTAACTATTCCGTCAGTCCTATTCTCGAATATATTCACATTTTATTAACTAAAGATTTACACTCATTTATAGCCCAAGCATATTTTATTCATTAAACTAGCCTACCTCATTGATTTATTTTATTCTGATCATAATCAGTTAAATTTTAACAATTAAATTTCTCCAACTTAATCTAAGTTAAATTTTATTTTAACCTCCTCATTTTTAACTTTAATTTCAAAATTCAAATCTCATACTTTCCTCTCTTATTAAAAATCATTTCAATTTATTAGTTTATAATGTATTCCCTAATGATTTTCAAATTATTTAAATAAGGATTCCAGAATATTTTTTTAAGCACCTCGAAATTTAAACTTCCAGCTTCCTGTTTAAGTCCAATTTCAATTATAATCCATTTGTACGCTTTATATATATACAAATTATCATATTAGTCGTGTAATGTCACAACCCGAATTTCCACTCCCAGAAAATCGCGTCATGAATGAAGAAAGAAAGGGATAGAAGAAGAAAAGAAAGAAGAGAAGAAGAAACAACATTAGAATCTAACACAGCGGAACGAATAAATTATATTAATAACATAAATATTACAAAGCATCATTTACATCAGAGATACACAGCACAATCAACTCATACTAGACAGTTATAGATACCTGTCTAGTTATACAACTCAATACAATCCAGAGACAATACAAAATGCACAGCGGAATTCTCAATAGCTATACGTAGAAGCCTCCTGCTCCATTGCTCCCCCACAAATCGTCAAAGCTAATCCAGAATCCTAACCTGAATTCCCTTGACTACTCATAAAAATTTGAGTACCCAAGAGTTTATGAAAAACAAAAATAAACTCCGGGTCAGACATGGGTCTGGTGTGAGTAACAGGTTAAAGTTGCTTAACTTTTAAAACCTTTTGAAAAGAAAGATATCACGTAAGACTTCCCACACATAAACATGGAAAAGTTTTTACCTTACGCTAACCAAAACATTTGATAGGAAATCCGATGATATTATAATAGTGTCTAGGGTTTTCAAATAAATAAGAAATAGCCGAAATTGTTACATGATTAAATTCCAGCTACTAGCCACAAAAGTGGGTAATACAATCAAAACCGTTGGCACTTATTGGATTTTGGATTCCATACAATGGCAGGGCTACTGGGGTACCGCCCGTCACAGTACGTGGCCTAGATCGCCGTACCGAGGATTACTCCCTTCATCCCCTGCAACACAAAGCCGGACCCGTTCCTTACTGAACAGTTCCAAACAAGACAACCCCGTGGTTGTAGCTAGCAACCACCCACACAGCCGAATATAAAGGGACTTCTAGACAGGGATCAATCTTGCTCTCCAGTGGGCGCGACCCACGAAGCTTTGCTGCACCTCCCCTGTTTTAGCCATTCCCGGTTGATGAGGCTTGAGGCTACGATTACCTTTATAGGACATATCACTTAGAATGCTCATCGTCCACCCGACGATGTGCTGAAAGCATTCAATCCATACAAGTTCGTTCCGGGTTCGAACGAAACCGAAGGCATTATCTCGTTACACTCATTTTGGAATCACCCTCAGAGTTAACGACAATAACCCTTGCACTCTAAACCACCATCTCGAATCTAAAAGGTCTATTCCGTCAAACTCATTACGGAATCACCCACAGAGTTATAATGACTCATAGTCCTTACACCTCGAGTCTTCACAAAGCTCCACTTTGATTCACGACCTAACGTTATTTGGAATCGATGTGGTTTTCGGATATCCAATTATGGAAACCCGATCCCGGTCTCATCGAAAACCAAAGCGTGTCTTTTAAGGTCCAAGTTGTTTTAAAGGTTTAAAACAATTCAATTACAGTATCTATATACACACAGATAGATAACTTAAAACATAACTGATAATCAACATTATCACATAACAGGTGATCCACATCATCAATATCAAATAGATATACCACATATCAACATCACAATAGATAACCTATATTATCATCACCATACAATCAACATCCATACCACACAATATTATTTATCTCAATACTGAGATCACAAAGCATCCAAGACAATCAAATTCAACCATTCATCCATAAGCAAAGATTTACTCATCACCATATAATTAATTTAAAATGAATTAAATTAATTATCTATATCTCAAATTAATTTAAAATGAATTAAGTTAATTCCTTCATCTATAATTAATTTAAAATAAATTAAATTAATTACCTCACCAAATTATCTTGCTTACTCAATTGATTACAATCAATTAATCAATCATAAATTACTTTAATTAATCACTCTTGATTAATTATACTTAATTACATCCATGTAATTATCCTCAACTAAACAGTAATTAACCCTTAATTACTTTAATTAAATTAATTAATCATAATTAATTATCTTAATCCTTAATTAATTATATTAATTAATTACCTATTATTGATTAATTAATCCTAATTAATCATCCTTAATTACATCACTAATTAAATAATTAATGATCTTAATTATTTCTTAAATTAATTACTCACAGTAATTAACTAACTCAATTACTATAATAATCCAAATTAATTATCCTAAATTAATTTCTTAATTAATATCCCGATTAATTATTGAATAATTAATCCAAATTACTCATTCTTAAACATCTCCACTTAATTACAATCATGTAATTATTAAACAATTACTTAACTAGGTAATTTCCAAATCCTTAATTACATAAGGTAATTATTTATAAAACCCAAGTGTTTATAATTAATTAAACTTAATTAATTAAATTAAACAATCTCATTCAATTAAATTAATTACATTAAGTAATTAATTTCTTAATTACTTTATTAAGTAATTACTCAAACCATTTATAATTGATTATTATTAAATTAATTAATCTAATTAATTATAAAAATTAACTACATTAATTAATTATTAAATAATCATGGTTAATGACTCTCATTAACCATCCTCAAATTATTTTATAAAGTAATTAACTTAAATTAACTTCCATTTAAATTATTCTTTAATTATTCATTAATTAAAGTTAATTATTAAATTAACTAACCTTAATTAAAAACTTAATTACATAATTATCATTCATTTATCATTAATTAATAACTTAATTAATGATCTTAATTTCAAATTGATTAATCATTAATCAATTATTAACTCCAAATTTAATTAAATAATTAAATTAAATAACAAATCTTAATTACCTTGTTAATTAATTCTAAAACATAAATCTAAATTTAAATTTCAAAATAAAACATAACTTAGTTATGTTTAAAACAATTTGATTTAAAACAAAGTTCTTTTGAAAATTACCTTTAAATTTCAATTAAAATTCAAATTTAAAATAAATTGATTTTAACTTATCAAAGTTTTAAATAAATTTAAAACTTATTTAAATTCTAGAACAAATCAAAAGTTGTCTTAAAAATCAAATCATATAAACTTGAAGTTAAATTCATTTCAAAATTTTAGAAGTTTAAATTCAATTTTAGTTTAAAAACTTTCAACTTTGAATTTTCCTTTAAATTTGAAACTGAGCTTCACTTTAAAAACTCAGATTTCCAGATTTTAAAATCTATCTTTAAACCTTGCTTCATATTTTAAAAACCTCCTTACTTAAAATTCCAACTATTTACTAAATTGAAATAGTTAATTAAGTTAAGAATTTAAACTCTATTTCAAAACCTGGATTTAAATTTGAATCTAAAATTCAAACTTGCATTTGAATTTATACTAAATCTTACTTTAACTAAATCTATAGGTTTTAAACCCAGATTTTTTTTAAAAGAAACAGGAACAGGGTTTTCAAACCTGAAATTTGAATTCAAATCAAAATACAACATGAATTTGATTTTTAAACCTAAACCCTATTTAAATCTAAATCTACAGATTTTAATATTTTAAAACCCATACTTTTTAAAATCAACACAGTTTTCTGTGTAAACTACAACTGCAGGTCAATCTCGAGAAACCAATATTCTGCTTCGGGTTTCTTCTCCATCTACTCCGAGTTTCCCACCTATGTGCTTCGAGTCAGCTTCCAACTTTCCCAACATTCCCTCTGAAACACTCCTAACCACAACAGTTCATCAGAGGACCATCACCGCCCCCTCTGCCGACTATGTCAGATGATCCAATTCAACTCCAGAAGCCCACCACTACTCCAACTCCAACACAGATCAAAGAATTCATCCAAGAATCTAAAATGTCCCCAAATCAAAATCTGTAAAAAATATTACAGGTTTACACTCTAACCTGTCAACGGCAAGTGCTTGTCGTTCTGATCATCTGATGATCAACCTTTCCGGCTCCGAGTTCCCTCACCCATCATCTACACCATCACCAATTTTCATAACACTCGACCATTCCCTCTCTTCACACTGATCCATAGTTCAAACCCCATTTCAAAACTAGGGTCAACTGAAGAATTTCCAAAATGCACCTACTCTAATAGATTTAAAATCATCTCAGATTTTTCTAAGGATCAAAGATCCTTGTTCTACAACTCAAAAGAGGTTTTGAGTTTCCTAATCTACAGATTTGCAGAAATTTTGCTTATATTAAATTTTTAGTTTCAGAACAATCTGTTACTCTATCAAACCCCTAAAAATATCAATACTTGATTTAAAAATCAAGTTTCCATTAATACATAGTTTATTGATACTGAAATACAAGGTTAACTCATTAAATTTTTGTTTTGAATTAACATGCAGAGGCCACACTACTCATACTTTTATCTTGCTAAAGTTAATTTTCTTCAGGCAGTAAATCAACTCACCTACAAATATTTGATTCTAGTCTAAATAAACAAACAAATCTTAGTTATTTTTAGGACAGATACTAACACGAATTTAAACAATATTTGGTGGATTCCTAAAATAGAAAGTTGAGTTTTAGAATCATAACAGAGCATGGACAAACATGCACACACCAACACACAAACATTACTAAATTTTTATCCAACATTAACATGCAACCTGAAATTTCAGTTAAAGGTTTAAGTTACTCACCTTTCATGTATGCAGACCACTGTTGTCCCTTTGAATTTGCAGCAAACAAGCATATGCAGGTAGAAGATGCTATCTCCAATTTCCCAAATTTAAAACAGTGCAGACTTTAAAAATGCAGGTGCTTTCTGTTATGCTTTAATTCCCTTTCATATGTTTTTTTTCCATGACCAAGATGCTGTTGTTAAATCTCCAATGCATGCAGATGAATATGTAGTTGTTGCTAACACCTCAAGTACATGCAGATGGTTTTTGCCAATTTCCAAATGCATGCCAATGCTTTACACTCCAGGTTTTAAACAAAATGCAGAAACATGTAGGCTTCATTTTGGTTTTGTAATGAAGTGAGATATGCAGGTTGCAGATTTGAAACTTGATAAATTTGTGGATTCTTTTATATGCAGAAAATGCTGGCTCTTTGGCTTTGAAGAGGAAATGCAAAAATAAGACATGCTAATTTGGATTTTAGTTTTGGATATGTAGAATCTTGATCTTTGATGAGGGGTGTATGCAGATTTGAATAGGAGCTTGGGATATGCAGATTTGTTGAACAGAATGTATATATGAAGTAAGTGAGTTTTGGATATGTAGATTGATGTTTTGATTATGCAAATGTTGGATTTCTTTTTGAGAAATGCAGATTTTTATTGTGCAGATTTATAAAATGAATTTTGAAGATGGGTTTGATCTTTGTTTGATTTAAGAAAATGGGAAAAAAAAAATATGCATGAAGATATAAACTTAACTATATGCATATTTCAGATTTTAAGAAAAGAAAAGAAAAATAAAAACAAAATTCAACACTTGTCATAAATGAGACACTTGTCTATATGATCGCATATTAATTTAACACATGTATATTCTTTAAGGAAAATTAGTATTTATTTACAAGCTAATGCATATATTAACTTAGTTTCAATTTGTTAATTTATATTTAAACATGTGTATGAAATAGAAACAACCAATGTTTTCTTAAAGACAATTAGTTTTTAATTATAAATTAATGTTATATTAGCTTAAATTAAGTTGTTAATGTAAATTTGAATATGTGTATGAATTATAAAAGAAAACAACCCATGTTTACAAAGGAAATTTATACAAACAATTTAAAGACTTTATACTTTTAAATTCAAATTCAACTAAATTCAAAATCAAATATTTTTCAAATCAAGTTATAATAATAATTCAAATTAAGTTAAAAATAAAAATACAATTTGAAATAAACATTACAAATCTTATTCAAAACTTATTTATAAAGACAATACCAAATCAATATTGTTTTTATAAATATCTCTTATTAAATTAAAATCATTTTATTGAATTTATTCTAAATTTAAAACTATACCAATCTATTTAAAATATAAACCATATATTCATATTGTAAATAGAAATCAATTTATTATTTTTAAAAGATAAAATAACCAATTTAAATAATTATTGAAAAAGATTATTAAATTTATCTGAATAATTATCATCAGAACATCAATATCAATTTAATTTTAATTACAGATTATTAAATTGATATTGTCAAAAATTCCGGGATGTTACAATCCTTCCCCCTTAAAAGAATTTCGTCCTCGAAATTTAAAACAAAGGTAATTTAATAATCTCATTATATTTTAATTTTAAACACATGCATATATCAACATATGCTAACAACCAAACAACCAATTCAACCAATCAAACAAATCTAATTATTCGGACAAAATCTGGATAAAATCTCATCGAGTTTCCCCAGTGTGTGTATATATCCACTGGGACACTCGCTCTAGAAAATCCAAACAAACAATACTACGAAGCTACAAAGATCCTATACAACTATATCTAAACACTAGACAAGATATCAGACTACAAACGAGTCTGACTCAACAACCAAAACTCCAGAACTGCTGGTTCCTCAACCAAAGATAGATCATACACGTACTCCCTCAGAGATACGTGAAACTCATCGATTCCCAGTTATCCAAACTGGCAACTCAATCCTGTAGACCCATCACTTATTCTCCAAGATCACAGAAAAGATCCAAAACACTACAGAGCTACTTCACAGACTTACCCAAACTTATAGCTCAGTTACGATCAGAGAAAACTTATCCAAAATTAAACTTCCGACTTCAGAGTCCAAATCTCTTCGACTCTTATCCACAAAATCTCTTCGGACGATCTTGAGCTACCTACAGCCTTACTGCTCAACTCAACCTTCGCTGATGCTTCTAGAAAGAAACCAGACCAATCAACTTCAACAAAATGATCTCCTCAAGATCAACCAAAACCAACCATTCAAACTCAACTCCTCAATATCAGAAGACAACAACTTCTTCTGTTCAGAAAAAGAAAAGCAGATACACTTCCAAACTGCTTCCGCTGCTCAACTCTGATCCGAAGAAGAGAATGCTGAAGAAGAACTCAAGCACAAACTGGACAACACACCCCAGAGATATGGTTCAACAAGTCCATAAGAATCATTCAGGAGTTCCTCCAAAACTCCGAGTTGCTACACCAACTCAACTCTTGGAATCATTCTACTATAAAGCTGAACCTCCAATACCACTCCTGGAATTCGAATCGATAAGGAAACTCAATCTCCAGATGCAAACAGAACTCTGACTTCCTGAAGACATCCAGAAAAACTCAAACAACCGAAGAGAACACTCAAACAATCGCAAGTCACTTTTGCGAACCACCCAAACCAAATCCAAGGAAAACTGTTCTCTCTAAACCAAACAGAACAGCTCAATCTCAATAAGCCAACCCATCGAAGAAACGGGTTCACTCAACTGCTTCTGAACTCCACTTCAGAAAAACTACTAAGCCAGAAGATCTCTTGCCAACATCGAGAACATTCCAACACAAAGCTCTCCGAGAAACTCGGACCTCAAAGCAACCAGAAACTCAAGCTGACCCCAGCCACAACGCTGAAGCAGACTCACCTCCTTAACTTGTTCCAAAGAAAACATCTTCGGGAACATTCATAGTCACTGCATCTCATCACGCAGCTACTACCCCCTGAGGTATTCAAAATACCATCACTTGCTTCAGCTCAACCAAACAGATCCAAACACTACTCATCAACTTCAGAAATAAACTCTGAACCTTAACAGGTTTCCTTCAGAGATTAATGAAGTTCTTCATCACTACAGGACTCACTCGAGACGGTATTAGGTCTACAGTCTCAACAAAACACTTCTAACTTCAAACATTCAAACTCCCACAAATGGTAGTCGTGTTACACACACTACTACCTCATCTACCTTTATAACTTACATTGGAAAACCTGAACGGTAACCCAACTAATAGGTAGAAATATATATAGTTATATATAAAAATTACAAATACGCTCTCTCAAGAAAGACACCACTACAGAGCCTAGGTATTCACTCAACCTAATGCTCCCTAAAGAAAGATACACTTCAGAGCCTAGGTATTCACTCAGCCTAATGCTCTGATACCACAATGTCACAACCCGAATTTCCACTCCTAGAAAATCGCGTCATGAATGAAGAAAGAAAGGGATAGAAGAAGAAAAGAAAGAAGAGAAGAAGAAACAACATTAGAATCTAACACAGCGGAACGAATAAATTATATTAATAACATAAATATTACATAGTATCATTTACATCAGAGATACACAGCACAATCAACTCATACTAGACAGTTATAGATACCTGTCTAGTTATACAACTCAATACAATCCAGAGACAATACAAAATGCACAGCGGAATTCTCAATAGCTATACGTAGAAGCCTCCTGCTCCATTGCTCCCCCACAAATCGTCAAAGCTAATCCAAAATCCTAACCTGAATTCCCTTGACTACTCATAAAAATTTGAGTACCCAAGAGTTTATGAAAAACAAAAATAAACTCCGGGTCAGACATGGGTCTGGTGTGAGTAACAGGTTAAAGTTGCTTAACTTTTAAAACCTTTTGAAAAGAAAGATATCACGTAAGACTTCCCACACATAAACATGGAAAAGTTTTTACCTTACGCTAACCAAAACATTTGATAGGAAATCCGATGATATTATAATAGTGTCTAGGGTTTTCAAATAAATAAGAAATAGCCGAAATTGTTACATGATTAAATTCCAGCTACTAGCCACAAAAGTGGGTAATACAGTCAAAACCGTTGGCACTTATTGGATTTTGGATTCCATACAATGGCAGGGCTACTGGGGTACCGCCCGTCACAGTACGTGGCCTAGATCACCGTACCGAGGATTACTCCCTTCATCCCCTGCAACACAAAGCCGGACCCGTTCCTTACTGAACAGTTCCAAACAAGACAACCCCGTGGTTGTAGCTAGCAACCACCCACACAGCCGAATATAAAGGGACTTCTAGACAGGGATCAATCTTGCTCTCCAGTGGGCGCGACCCACGAAGCTTTACTGCACCTCCCCTGTTTTAGCCATTCCCGGTTGATGAGGCTTGAGGCTACGATTACCTTTATAGGACATATCACTTAGAATGCTCATCGTCCACCCGACGATGTGCTGAAAGCATTCAATCCATACAAGTTCGTTCCGGGTTCGAACGAAACCGAAGGCATTATCTCGTTACACTCATTTTGGAATCACCCTCAGAGTTAACGACAATAACCCTTGCACTCTAAACCACCATCTCAAATCTAAAAGGTCTATTCCGTCAAATTCATTACGGAATCACCCACAGAGTTATAATGACTCATAGTCCTTACACCTCGAGTCTTCACAAAGCTCCACTTTGATTCACGACCTAACGTTATTTGGAATCGATGTGGTTTTCGGATATCCAATTATGGAAACCCGATCCCGGTCTCATCGAAAACCAAAGCGTGTCTTTTAAGGTCCAAGTTGTTTTAAAGGTTTAAAACAATTCAATTACAGTATCTATATACACACAGATAGATAACTTAAAACATAACTGATAATCAACATTATCACATAACAGGTGATCCACATCATCAATATCAAATAGATATACCACATATCAACATCACAATAGATAACCTATATTATCATCACCATACAATCAACATCCATACCACACAATATTATTTATCTCAATACTGAGATCACAAAGCATCCAAGACAATCAAATTCAACCATTCATCCATAAGCAAAGATTTACTCATCACCATATAATTAATTTAAAATGAATTAAATTAATTATCTATATCTCAAATTAATTTAAAATGAATTAAGTTAATTCCTTCATCTATAATTAATTTAAAATAAATTAAATTAATTACCTCACCAAATTATCTTGCTTACTCAATTGATTACAATCAATTAATCAATCATAAATTACTTTAATTAATCACTCTTGATTAATTATACTTAATTACATCCATGTAATTATCCTCAACTAAACAGTAATTAACCCTTAATTACTTTAATTAAATTAATTAATCATAATTAATTATCTTAATCCTTAATTAATTATATTAATTAATTACCTATTATTGATTAATTAATCCTAATTAATCATCCTTAATTACATCACTAATTAAATAATTAATGATCTTAATTATTTCTTAAATTAATTACTCACAGTAATTAACTAACTCAATTACTATAATAATCCAAATTAATTATCCTAAATTAATTTCTTAATTAATATCCCGATTAATTATTGAATAATTAATCCAAATTACTCATTCTTAAACATCTCCACTTAATTACAATCATGTAATTATTAAACAATTACTTAACTAGGTAATTTCCAAATCCTTAATTACATAAGGTAATTATTTATAAAACCCAAGTGTTTATAATTAATTAAATTAAACAATCTCATTCAATTAAATTAATTACATTAAGTAATTAATTTCTTAATTACTTTATTAAGTAATTACTCAAACCATTTATAATTGATTATTATTAAATTAATTAATCTAATTAATTATAAAAATTAACTACATTAATTAATTATTAAATAATCATGGTTAATGACTCTCATTAACCATCCTCAAATTATTTTATAAAGTAATTAACTTAAATTAACTTCCATTTAAATTATTCTTTAATTATTCATTAATTAAAGTTAATTATTAAATTAACTAACCTTAATTAAAAACTTAATTACATAATTATCATTCATTTATCATTAATTAATAACTTAATTAATGATCTTAATTTCAAATTGATTAATCATTAATCAATTATTAACTCCAAATTTAATTAAATAATTAAATTAAATAACAAATCTTAATTACCTTGTTAATTAATTCTAAAACATAAATCTAAATTTAAATTTCAAAATAAAACATAACTTAGTTATGTTTAAAACAATTTGATTTAAAACAAAGTTCTTTCGAAAATTACCTTTAAATTTCAATTAAAATTCAAATTTAAAATAAATTAATTTTAACTTATCAAAGTTTTAAATAAATTTAAAACTTATTTAAATTCTAGAACAAATCAAAAGTTGTCTTAAAAATCAAATCATATAAACTTGAAGTTAAATTCATTTCAAAATTTTAGAAGTTTAAATTCAATTTTAGTTTAAAAACTTTCAACTTTGAATTTTCCTTTAAATTTGAAACTGAGCTTCACTTTAAAAACTCATATTTCCAGATTTTAAAATCTATCTTTAAACCTTGCTTCATATTTTAAAAACCTCCTTACTTAAAATTCCAACTATTTACTAAATTGAAATAGTTAATTAAGTTAAGAATTTAAACTCTATTTCAAAACCTGGATTTAAATTTGAATCTAAAATTCAAACTTGCATTTGAATTTATACTAAATCTTACTTTAACTAAATCTATAGGTTTTAAACCCAGATTTTTTTTAAAAGAAACAGGAACAGGGTTTTCAAACCTGAAATTTGAATTCAAATCAAAATACAACATGAATTTGATTTTTAAACCTAAACCCTATTTAAATCTAAATCTACAGATTTTAATATTTTAAAACCCATACTTTTTAAAATCAACATAGTTTTCTGTGTAAACTACAACTGCAGGTCAATCTCGAGAAACCAATATTCTGCTTCGGGTTTCTTCTCCATCTACTCCGAGTTTCCCACCTATGTGCTTCGAGTCAGCTTCCAACTTTCCCAACATTCCCTCTGAAACACTCCTAACCACAACAGTTCATCAGAGGACCATCACCGCCCCCTCTGCCGACTATGTCAGATGATCCAATTCAACTCCAGAAGCCCACCACTACTCCAACTCCAACACAGATCAAAGAATTCATCCAAGAATCTAAAATGTCCCCAAATCAAAATCTGTAAAAAATATTACAGGTTTACACTCTAACCTGTCAACGGCAAGTGCTTGTCGTTCTGATCATCTGATGATCAACCTTTCCGGCTCCGAGTTCCCTCACCCATCATCTACACCATCACCAATTTTCATAACACTCGACCATTCCCTCTCTTCACACTGATCCATAGTTCAAACCCCATTTCAAAACTAGGGTCAACTGAAGAATTTCCAAAATGCACCTACTCTAATAGATTTAAAATCATCTCAGATTTTTCTAAGGATCAAAGATCCTTGTTCTACAACTCAAAAGAGGTTTTGAGTTTCCTAATCTACAGATTTGCAGAAATTTTGCTTATATTAAATTTTTAGTTTCAGAACAATCTGTTACTCTATCAAACCCCTAAAAATATCAATACTTGATTTAAAAATCAAGTTTCCATTAATACATAGTTTATTGATACTGAAATACAAGGTTAACTCATTAAATTTTTGTTTTGAATTAACATGCAGAGGCCACACTACTCATACTTTTATCTTGCTAAAGTTAATTTTCTTCAGGCAGTAAATCAACTCACCTACAAATATTTGATTCTAGTCTAAATAAACAAACAAATCTTAGTTATTTTTAGGACAGATACTAACACGAATTTAAACAATATTTGGTGGATTCCTAAAATAGAAAGTTGAGTTTTAGAATCATAACAGAGCATGGACAAACATGCACACACCAACACACAAACATTACTAAATTTTTATCCAACATTAACATGCAACCTGAAATTTCAGTTAAAGGTTTAAGTTACTCACCTTTCATGTATGCAGACCACTGTTGTCCCTTTGAATTTGCAGCAAACAAGCATATGCAGGTAGAAGATGCTATCTCCAATTTCCCAAATTTAAAACAGTGCAGACTTTAAAAATGCAGGTGCTTTCTGTTATGCTTTAATTCCCTTTCATATGTTTTTTTTCCATGACCAAGATGCTGTTGTTAAATCTCCAATGCATGCAGATGAATATGTAGTTGTTGCTAACACCTCAAGTACATGCAGATGGTTTTTGCCAATTTCCAAATGCATGCCAATGCTTTACACTCCAGGTTTTAAACAAAATGCAGAAACATGTAGGCTTCATTTTGGTTTTGTAATGAAGTGAGATATGCAGGTTGCAGATTTGAAACTTGATAAATTTGTGGATTCTTTTATATGCAGAAAATGCTGGCTCTTTGGCTTTGAAGAGGAAATGCAGAAATAAGACATGCTAATTTGGATTTTAGTTTTGGATATGTAGAATCTTGATCTTTGATGAGGGGTGTATGCAGATTTGAATAGGAGCTTGGGATATGCAGATTTGTTGAACAGAATGTATATATGAAGTAAGTGAGTTTTGGATATGTAGATTGATGTTTTGATTATGCAAATGTTGGATTTCTTTTTGAGAAATGCAGATTTTTATTGTGCAGATTTATAAAATGAATTTTGAAGATGGGTTTGATCTTTGTTTGATTTAAGAAAATGGGAAAAAAAAAAAAATATGCATGAAGATATAAACATAACTATATGCATATTTCAGATTTTAAGAAAAGAAAAGAAAAATAAAAACAAAATTCAACACTTGTCATAAATGAGACACTTGTCTATATGATTGCATATTAATTTAACACATGTATATTCTTTAAGGAAAATTAGTATTTATTTACAAGCTAATGCATATATTAACTTAGTTTCAATTTGTTAATTTATATTTAAACATGTGTATGAAATAGAAACAACCAATGTTTTCTTAAAGACAATTAGTTTTTAATTATAAATTAATGTTATATTAGCTTAAATTAAGTTGTTAATGTAAATTTGAATATGTGTATGAATTATAAAAGAAAACAACCCATGTTTACAAAGGAAATTTATACAAACAATTTAAAGACTTTATACTTTTAAATTCAAATTCAACTAAATTCAAAATCAAATATTTTTCAAATCAAGTTATAATAATAATTCAAATTAAGTTAAAAATAAAAATACAATTTGAAATAAACATTACAAATCTTATTCAAAACTTATTTATAAAGACAATACCAAATCAATATTGTTTTTATAAATATCTCTTATTAAATTAAAATCATTTTATTGAATTTATTCTAAATTTAAAACTATACCAATCTATTTAAAATATAAACCATATATTCATATTGTAAATAGAAATCAATTTATTATTTTTAAAAGATAAAATAACCAATTTAAATAATTATTGAAAAAGATTATTAAATTTATCTGAATAATTATCATCAGAACATCAATATCAATTTAATTTTAATTACAGATTATTAAATTGATATTGTCAAAAATTCCGGGATGTTACATGTAAACTATTTCAAATTATATAATCTCATTTTGGTCATAACATTATCATCCAACATTTATACTATATTTAATAATTTTCAAAAAATTATTTTCTCTTATATCAAAATATACTTTGGGTAAAATTATTTCATTTACCCCTTTCGAAAACAATACCGTGTCGAATTGTTTTATTCAAATGTTTAGAAATCCTCTTGATACAGTTGTATGGACTGTTCCGACTAAGGTTCACAAGCCACTTAATAAATCAACCGACACAATATAAAACCATTTTATATTCACTAACAAATATGCACTCATATCTATTAACATGCTCAAACTCATTCTAGAGTACTACTGACTCTATCTCTAATGATTAACCACCACCAGAGCCAAGGTTCTCGCTTAACCTGGCTCTGATACCAAATGTAACGGTCGGGGATTTTCGACTCTCGAAAATCGACATCAATATGTCCACTGTACAAAATGCCGAGCAATCGAATGCCGAAAATACAGGTCATTAGGGTTAAAAAAGAAAGAGGTAGAAGAAGAAGATAAAAACAACATCAGAGTCTCGCAATCGCAGCAGAATAAAGTATAATATAAAATAACAGCTTTTAAATACAGAGAAACTTGTACTGTTTATATACATGCCATTATTAGAGTACAACAATCATCCATTTATTTGGATAGCTTAATACTTGTCCTTACGCAGTGGAAATAATAACCAAGTATGGAGATACGACTTTGTCATCCAACTCGCCTCTTGAGCTCTAAAGCATATTATCCTGGATCTGTTCAACTCGGTCTGACCCGAGCATCATAATGAAAAACACCCAAGTCAGTATGGAAAACCAGCGTGAGAAAATCACACTCATTTGGATTATTATATTTTCAAAATCCTTTGAAAACAAAGGTATCTCATAAAACCATGCCAGAAATAGACATACCGGTTTTTACCTTACGATAACCAAAACATTTTTATCAAATCCGTTTGATATTATAATAGTGTCTATAGAAAGAAAATAGAATATAGCTGAAATGCTTGCATCTCATGTTATAGCATAGTTGGGCACAATCAAAACCATACCGGCGCTTATTGGAGATTGGGTTCCATACAATGGCAGGGCTACTGAGTACCCCCGACATAGTACCTGGTCTAGACCAGCATATAGAGGACCATTCCCGATCACCTACAACACAAGACCGGCCTACCCCTCACCTGGATAGACCGAATAAAATCACTCTGTGGTTGGGATCAGCAACCGCCACACATCCGAAATAAAGGGACTCTAGACAGGGATGACCTTACCCTACTTGGAAGCTACCCACTTAGCCTTGCTACACCTCCCTTGTTTTAGCCATTCCCGGTTGATGAGGCTTGAGGCTACGATTACCTTTTTAGACACATTCACTTAAAATGCTCATCGTCCTCTAATAGCGATGTTCTGATAGCATTCATCCATATAAGTTGTCCTGGGACTGGAAAAACGGAATCACCGTCTTCACCATCTTCATGGTATTCATTTGTTAAGTTCAAACCGAATCGAAGTGGTTTTCGGATAATTAAATCTGATCCCGTTCTCTTCGAAACGATCAGTGCATTAGCCAATATTAATAGTCAGTTATTTAACTATCATATAACATCCACAACCAAACATTAGGCTTTAAATAATTTTCCAAATTATCTATTTCAAAATATCTACGCAAGATATTATTTCCATACTTCAACCCTTTGAAAATAGTTTTCAAATCCCTTTTTATTCTCACGGAACAAATTTCTACCCTTACCCGATCCTTAGAATATTTTTCCCACTTCATTTGATATTAAACACTTGGAAAATATTCATTTATCTCCTATTTATTTTCTCAAAAATCATTTACAATTTTATTTGTAAATTTCCAATTCGTTTCACATGAATTCTATAAATCCCAGAATTTCTTAGTCGATTTCCTATAAGATTTCTAAAGCCGTTAATGCTCATTTAAAATTCCAGTTTCACTACTACTTTCCATTTGAATTTTATTTCACCTTCCGAAGTTCACTTATCCTATACTTTAGAATTTATTTAAGTTCCCATAATACCACTATAAGATCTTTCTTCTAAAATCTTATTCAATTAAATAAATTTAGCTTCCTATCTGGAGAGGACTCATAATGAAATTTAAAACATTTAAAAAATTATATGAAATAAGAAAAATGGTTTGTTTCAAATATGGTTTTAGGCAAAACTAAAATTTAAACAACTTAAAAGAATTAAAAATTCATATCCAGGTACTAATTACTTTACAAAGATGTATAAATTTAGAATTTATTTCAATAAATATTAAGTATTAAAATAACTAACTTTGGAAATATTCTAAATCCAAGTGGTAGTTTTAAATTATTTAGTATAGTAATTTAAAATCCCATTTAAAACAAATTCAATTTACTCAACAAAAGTCTATTTTTAGAAAGTCTAATATTCACCAATTCAATTCATAGATCCCTCTTGATTCATATCACGTCGACCATATCACCATTTCTTACATTTGAAATATATTCCACTATTTCTTTCAAAACGATTCCCATTGCTCGATATAAGTTTACACCATTAACTTATATTTTCCATATATCCACTGATATCCTTTTATCTCATTTATAAAACCCGTTTATAAATTTATAAACTCCCTTGAGTTTCCCATCTATTTACAAAAAAAAATTCTATTTATAATTCCATTTTATAATTTTATCCCTTAATAAAATTCTATTTTATTTCAAATATATTTATCGATTCCAATATCTCTTCAAGCCCTTAATATATAATTTAATTTCAAATCTCCACTTAAAACAATTTACAAATAATTAAGTATAATCCAAGTTAGTTAATATATTTTTATTTTACTTAATTTCTTTTAGAAATAAATCCAATTTTCAGTATAAATAATTTCTTTTCAAATTTCCTTTTAAATTCGTTCAATTTTATTTGTTTATGGTATTTAAAAAATACCCATTTTAACTCCCATACTATTAATAATCCAATCCACACACGATCCATATCAATATATCCATCATATCATATATCGAAATATATATATGAAAACATTAAATATTTTTGAGGAATCCAGTTGGATCCCTTCAACCTGTATTTCCCTGCCTCCATTGATGTTAGTCAACAAATAAAATACCAATCACACTTCAAGAGGGATATCGCGGTATATAGGGTCATCCGCTATTATGCGTGCATATAGGGTCTCATTCGCTATAATATGCCGGAATGTCACTCCAATACTAATATATACACTACTATATATATATAACGTCCAACAAATAAATTATAAATTTATCAATCAAGTTAGACATCCAATAATTTAAATTCAACATTTAAATTTAAATAGCGTTATCTAAATTTGTGATATTTTTGTTTTGCAATGCACTTCAACCTTGACTTGGTTTCACAGTTTTTGACCTTGTATAAACATTATACGGTTTATTAACATTTGAAATAATCGAACAGTCAATTACCATTTAATAATTAACTAAATAATAATTTAATTTTAAACAAATTTTCCTTCAATAAATAATTTTTTAGTAACTAAAATAATTAAATAAGTTAGTTAAACAAATTAATCACCCTAAATACATATTTTTAAAATAAACTAGTAAATTTAAAATGTGTATATGTATATTTATTTTCTTTTGAAACTACATATATACTTATAAACATAAATTATATATTTCAAAAAATCCAATAAACTTTTAACATTTTAAAATTCCATTTTTTTTTCTTTTCAAAACCTTATATATATATATACATACATATATATATATATATATTTCTGCTTATCTATATACTTTTAAATTAAAACAGGTGTGTGTGTGCCTATACATATACATACATATACATACATACATACATATATATATTTCTGTATATATATATGTACACACATATTTATACTTATACTATACTTTTTCTTTATTGTATATATATACAATATACATATAAATCTTTAAATTGAAAAATAATTGGCATATACCTTTATTGTAAAATTTTATATATATATATATATATATTACTAAAAAAGTATACCATACCTCACTGCAACTGCTTGAGGCCGCCACACCACATCGCGACCGTGCCTCCTTCCAACCATCAAGAGCCTCCAAAACTCACCCTCTAGCAACCCCCGAAGCCCAAACCTACCGCCTCCACCTTCTTGTGCCATGACCTCACGAGCGCGTGCGATATCGACTAACATCTCGGCTCTGACTACTGCCATGTCGCCCCCCACGTACTCGCCACTCAAGCTTCCCCCAGCCTTGCTCCTTCCGTTTGGCTACACGACTTCGTTCTCTCTCTTTTTTATTTATTTATAATCGAATGAATTCGATTTCAATAAATTACAGAGGAAAAAAGGGGAAATGGGATTATTGGCTTCGAACTGTAGAGATTCTCCTTCGATTTGAATCAAAAGGGAGGAGAAGAAGTAGACTTGCGATTTTTTTAAACGAAATGAAAATGAAAATGGAAGGGAAAACATAATTTTGAATTTGAGAACGATGCCGTCTTCGTTGGAAGTTTTGAATGGAAAGATAAGGGCTCGGGATTTTAGAAGGGAGAGGGGGAGACTGTGATTAAATTGAAAGGAAAAGGATGTGATTTCTTGCATGTTTGAACAGGTGAACAATGTTTTGAAAAAGTGCTAATGTGAAGGAATTACAGTCGAAGGTGGACTAGTATATATATAAATATGTATATTTAATTAAATTCAAATGGTCTTGGTTTACACAACATAAAATTTAGAACCCCTATCGAGGCATGCCGCTAGGCGTTTATAATGTTATACCCCTATTTCGAACGCAATGGAAAAGGTTTCGAGTCCTAATTCTATCGTATGGAGAAGATAGCTTTTTGGACCCAGTTATTATATTAAATTTTCGATATAAATTTCAGCGCGTTTATATCTCATACGGAAAAACGATAACTCAAAAAATTACAAATTTGAAATTCGATAATAGACAATATTACGGATCCAATGAACTGGCTTCATCGAATTCCGAGACTATGTCTCGGAAGGCTATTTTTAAATGTCAATTTAAACGATATATTTTTAAAATTGAACAAATCACTTCAAAATTCAATTTTAAAAGTTGCATTGTCTTCAGTACTATTAATATAAATTTTAGAAGCCTTTAAAGTATTTTTATTGAGCTTTAAACTGTAGATTCATATATTTTAACTAATTAAAAATTCAAAAATTAAATTATCTAGTAAATCGCTAAATTTCATCCTGAACTTATTTTATTTAATAAAAATCAAACTTTCCATATTCAAAAATCAATTTTCAATTAAATTTAAATATCCAAAACCATTTATCTGTTCCAAATCAAGCGTCGAAAAACCCAGGTCATTACATTAATCTAGCTAGAAAGTGGTTGGGTAGAAATTAAAGACGTTGGAAGGCAATTGAAGTTTCTTCCTCTTCGAACTCGTAACTCCCTTGACTTCAAATACTTGAAAGTGTGAATATCTAGTTCTTCAATAGCTACTTCATATCATTTAGCTTCAATGTCCAGTTCATAATATAACCCCTAAAATGAAATTAGATGTGATGTTAAAGAAATTTAATAACACTCGTGTCTCCGATCAACAAATATGTTCTAGAAGTGTTAGATTCTAACAACATTGTTGATCATTGTCCATATTCAATACATTATAGATGAATGTTTTTACTAAAGTTAAAAACTAGCCACTTACAATCTATCTATGCATCTCATCCTAGCTTTACTTAGAATCAGAATGCATCACGCTCTAATTTTGTCATATCATTTTTCCAAACATTTCGAAACAACATTTTGAATCCACTCTTTAAGTCTGATTTATTCAGCAAAGTGTAGAATATTTGGCTAAACCAAACATTTAGAATATTCTAATCAAATAAAAATTTATAAAAAGTTTTGAATTATTGTAGTGATATTGATATTAATATAACAATTACACTAATAAATTTATTCTGGATATGTAATTATTAATAAGTACATAATAATTATATATGTGTTTATTTTTAATAAAAGGACCAAATGAATATTTTATCCATTTAAATATATTTAAAAATTACGTGTATATATTCATGTGCATGAAGGATGGCCTATAGAATCTATAGATAGATGAAAAGTTAGTTAATTCAAATGTTGAATATCAACTAAAACATATGTAGGTTGTTGAGCTTTTTGAAGGATATTTTCCATTAAGTACCACTACAAATTGAAAATCCACTGTAAATTGAAGCCTAACAGCTCCGTTTTCGCATATATATTTTGTACCTAATCTGCATTCTCAATTATACCTTAATGGAAGACTTTTTGCAATTGTCATAGAGATCAAGAAAGTTTAAAGAAGAGGAGACGCTAGCACTTCGAGTTGACCACTATCAACATGGTCACTTTGGAAGGCATATTTTATGAATCGTTTACTATCATATGTTTTATGTTATACGTATTCTCCTTTCAATTATAAAATAATAGTTTTTACATATTTAATTTAATTAATTTAAACATTGTAAATTTACAATCATGGTATAAATAGTTATGTATAATGTAATAAATTTAGTTTTATAAACGATATAACATAGACAAATGTATAAAATCTTTTCAAAAAATTAAAAATTCTAAATTTAAACAACTTTTTATTATTAATATTATTTAAATATTTATTTATATATTCGCCAAATACATATTAAACACCAATTTGATATAAAAAAATTGTCATAACAAGTATTATACTTAGATCTAAAATAATATATGTAAAATTATTTTTGCCAATAGTTATTTATTAATATATATATATAATTAATTTATGAGATCATTTTAAATTAATGATCAATAAAATTAAATATTATACTATTTTTGGAAAAAGAGTTATTTCTGACCTGAACAAAAACAATATTATAATAGATAATGTTCAACTTATCTTAAATTTTAAATACTATACCTAATGCAAAGTTAGCATTAAAATTTCTGTTAGATCCTAAATTTAAGGTAACTTTAGACTTAAATATTAATTTTGGGTTTTAAATAAAAATTATAAATATGTCTCCACACAAACGCACACACATTATAGTTGACTTATCTATGTTAATATTATATGTATGTTCATATGAATAAATACATAAATATTATTTGCTAAAATTATATATACATTTAAACACTTATATATTTACATAATTTCATCTATGCAAGCAAACAATCCCCTATGTTAGAATCTAATCTAATATCCATTTATATACACATTCCCTATATAATCATGGAACATTTGATGCTCATTTCTATGGTCTTCCAATATATGTTTATTGAACATGCACATTTTCAAACATCACAGTTCTTTATGCAAATTTTCAGTACACCTGCAATACAAGTTTTTTGAAAATGTGGTCCCATGGTCTAGTGGTTAGGACATTGGACTCTGAATCCAGTAACCCGAGTTCAGATCTCGGTGGGACCTTTCCAATATCTTTTAATTTACGTTTTCATGTTTGTATGTGGCTTATATTTTTTGAGTTTGATGTAAAATCATATGGTGTTATTTTCATCAACGAAGTAACGTTAAATTTGATGTTATATAAATAAGTGAATCTTAGTTAGTTACATTTATTTTTTCAATTTACTTATCGAAATATATTATTTTTGCTAAGATAAATATCACATTTATGATTTATAATAAATGTAACAGTAATATAAAATGTAAAGCATCGAAAATTACTAAGGTATCCATCCTAAGATTCCAAGGTATCCATCCTAAGATTCTAAGTAACATAAGTATAAGAGTTTCAGTTTTCTTTCCCCACGTTAGTCTTTTGTCCTCCACAAAGGAAAACCACTTTATTACCACTATAAATAGATTTCATCTTCTCCTTATTTCAGTCATTGATGGTCCTAGGTAGATCTCTAGCTCCTCTACATTTTTTATGAAAAACTTTAAGTAGCATGATCCGTATATCCATCCTAAGCTCCAAATTAGCAGCCGAAGTTTTAGATTTAGATACATAGTTTAAAATCTGGAGAACGCAAGATCAGTAATGGTTATCTATGAATATCCTAACATTCTTTTTTTATATTTTTTACTAAACCGCTAAGTGTTCAAGTATATGGTTCAAAGTAGTATTTTACATTATCCGATTGAAGATTAAAGAAAAATCAAATTTAAATAAATTAGAGTTCATATGAAATTAGGTTTTCTCTAAATTATTGAGGAAGTAACACAGTTGAAATCTTTGTTTAGTTCTTTAAAATAGAAGGTTAGGGTTTGATTTAGATAGACAGTTTAGAATTTGGAAAAGGTAATATCAATAAAGCTCATATTTCCATTTTCTGATTTTTTCACACATCCAATAAGTGTTCAAGTAACGTTGTTCAAAATATTATTTAGATTTCTTTAATTGGAGATAAAAGAAAACTTATGCTTAACCGGACCGGGTTTTATATGATTTCGTTTTATAATAACCAATGAAGAGGAACATAACATTTGAATCCATTATCGATTCGCTTCATACTGCCTAGATTGTGGATATATATATATAATTAATTTATGAGATCATTTTAAATTAATAATCAATAAAATTAAATATTATACTATTTTTGGAAAAAGAATTATTTCTGACCTGAACAAAAACAATATTATAATAGATAATGTTCAACTTATCTTAAATTTTAAATACTATACCTAATGCAAAGTTAGCATTAAAATTTCTGTTAGATCCTAAATTTAAGGTAACTTTAGACTTAAATATTAATTTTGGGTTTTAAATAAAAATTATAAATATGTCTCCACACAAACGCACACACATTATAGTTGACTTATCTATGTTAATATTATATGTATGTTCATATGAATAAATACATAAATATTATTTGCTAAAATTATATATACATTTAAACACTTATATATTTACATAATCTCATCTATGCAAGCAAACAATCCCCTATGTTAGAATCTAATCTAATATCCATTTATACACACATTCCCTATATAATCATGGAACATTTGATGCCCATTTCTATGGTCTTCCAATATATGTTTATTGAACATGCACATTTTCAAACATCACAGTTCTTTATGCAAATTTTCAGTACACCTGCAATACAAGTTTTTTGTATATGTGGTCCCATGGTCTAGTGGTTAGGACATTGGACTCTGAATCCAGTAACCCGAGTTCGAATCTCGGTGGGACCTTTCCAATATCTTTTAATTTACGTTTTCATGTTTGTATGTGGCTTATATTTTTTGAATTTGATGTAAAATCATATGGTGTTATTTTCATCAACGAAGTAACGTTAAATTTGATGTTATATAATAAGTGAATCTTAGTTAGTTACATTTATTTATTAATTTACTTATCGAAATATATTATTTTTGCTAAGATAAATATCACATTTATGATTTATAATAAATGTAACAGTAATATAAAATGTAAAGCATCGAAAATTACTAAGTTATTCATCCTAAGATTCCAAGGTATCCATCCTAAGATTCTAAGTAACATAAGTATAAGAGTTTCAGTTTTCTTTCCCCACGTTAGTCTTTTGTCCTCCACAAAGGAAAACCACTTTATTACCACTATAAATAGATTTCATTTTCTCCTTATTTCAGTCATTGATGGTCCTAGGTAGATCTCTAGCTCCTCTACATTTTTTATGAAAAACTTTAAGTAGCATGATCCGTATATCCATCCTAAGCTCCAAATTAGCAACCGAAGTTTTAGATTTAGATACATAGTTTAAAATCTGGAGAACGCAAGATCAGTAATGGTTATCTATGAATATCCTAACATTCTTTTTTTATATTTTTTACTAAACCGCTAAGTGTTCAAGTATATGGTTCAAAGTAGTATTTTACATTATCCGATTGAAGATTAAAGAAAAATCAAATTTAAATAAATTAGAGTTCATATGAAATTAGGTTTTCTCTAAATTATTGAGGAAGTAACACAGTTGAAATCTTTGTTTAGTTCTTTAAAATAGAAGGTTAGGGTTTGATTTAGATAGACAGTTTAGAATTTGGAAAAGGTAATATCAATAAAGCTCATATTTCCATTTTCTGACTTTTTTCACACATCCAATAAGTGTTCAAGCAACGTTGTTCAAAATATTATTTAGATTTCTTTAATTGGAGATAAAAGAAAACTTATGCTTAACCGGACCGGGTTTTATATGATTTTGTTTTATAATAACCAATGAAGAGGAACATAACATTTGAATCCATTATCGATTCGCTTCATACTGCCTAGATTGTGGCCGCCGACATAATTACTTGATACAAGTGCTTCAATTGACATGATACCATCATAATATTGTTTCGATTCATGCTTGTCTCCAAAGTTTTTTTCTTTTCATCTTCTTATCATACAAACAAGTCCTTTTTATTTTTTGTGCTATGTCCCTCCCTCTTTTGCTATATGTTTTTTTTTCAAGTTTTTTGCTTTATCAATTCTAGTGTATGCATTCTTATTTTCTTCTCAAATAGGAAAATGATTATAACATGGTGGTTTAGGATTTGGTCTCAATTATTAATATGACTTTAACAGAGCGAAAGCCAGAAGGGCATATTTTTCAAAATCCTAATATAATAGGACCATGAAACTCTAGCTCCCAATATCTTTAAAAAGTCCATGTTTTAAATTAAAAATGTACAAAATAGCAAACAGTCAAAATCATCACAATTATGAAAAGTTTCAAAGATTTTATGTTGTTTTAGCAAATTGAAAGTGTAAACACCAACATTATAGAAAAAATGGAAATATGTCCAAATAAATATGTAAGAAAACATTCAAAAAAATGCAAAACTTGGAGTTAAGAAGAAATCATACTTTTATGTTAAAAAATTATAAATGTACAATAAATAACGTATAGTATGAAAGTGGATAATATTACCAAGATAATGCATAATCAACAACAAAAGTAGACAAGAGTTTATTGCTTTAGTTTAATTTAGTTAGATTGAAGATAAATGCAAATAAGTGTTTATGCTTCCTTTATTATATTATTTAAGTATTTATTTATATATTCGGCTTATACATATTAAATATTAATCTGATATTAAAAAAATTCTCATAACAATTATCGTACTTAGATCCAAAGTAATATATGTACAATTATTTTTGGCAATAATTATTTATTAATATATATATATATAATTAATCTATTAGATTGATTTTAAATAATAAATAAATAAAGTTAAATACTATAGTATTTTCAAAAAAAGAATTATTTTTGACCTGACCAAATTTTTTATAATAGATAAGGTTCTACTTATCTTAAATTTTAAATACTAGATCCTAATGCAAAGTTAAGTTTAAATTTTCTATTAGATCCTAGATTTAAGGTAACTTTTTATTTAGGTTCAAATTCTTGTTTTTAAATAAAAATATAGATATAAAGGCACACACACATTATAGCCAAATTATATATGTTATTATTATTTGTATGTACATATGAATAAATACATAAGTATTATTTACTAAAATTTAAATACATAAAAACACTTATATATTTACATAATTTCATCCATGTAAGCAAACATCCCTTATGTTAGAATTTAATATGATATATATTTATATACATTCCCTAAATAATCATTGAACATTTGATGCTCATTTTTGGTTTTCCAATATATGTTTACTAAACATGCCCACTTTCAAACATCACACTTCTTCATTCAATTTTTGATACTCTTGCAATGTACATTCTCTAAACATATGGTCCCATAGTCTAGTGGTTAGGACATTGGACTCTGAATATAGTAACTTGATTTCTAATCTTGATAAGACCTTTTTAGTATCTTTTAATCTACAGTTTCATGTTTGAATGTGGTTTATATTTTTTGAATTTGATATAAAATCAAATGGTGGTGTTTTCATCAATGAAGTATATATTAAACTTAATGTTATATAACTAAGGGAATCTTAGTTATTTACATTGATTTAATCAATTTATAGATCCAAAAATATTATTTTTACTAAGATAAATATCACATTTATGATTTATAATAAATGTATTAGAAAGGAAAGCTCTGAAAATGACTAAAATGTCAATCCTTCTATTCCAATTGACATAAATTATATGAGTACAATTTTTCAGTTTTCTTTCCCCGCATTATAGTCTTTTGTCCTCCACAAATGCAGACCACTTTATTACTACTATCAACAGATTTCATCTTTCCTTATTTTCACTCATTGATGGTCTTGGGCAGATCTCTAGCTCCTTTACATTTTCTATGAAGAATCATGTAGCGCAATCAATATCTCGATCCTAAGCTCCAAATCAGCAATCAAAGATTTAGATTCATATGCATAGTTTAAAATTTGGAGAATGTAATATCAATAAAGATAATTTATGAAAACCCTAACATTCTTTTTTTTTCTAACTCAGCCAATAAGTGTTAAGTATAACAGTTCAAAATAGTAATTAAGTTTATCCGATTAAAGATAAGAGAACATCGAAATTAAATAAATTGGGGTTCATATGACATTAGTTTTTCTCTAAATTATAGAGGAATTAACACTATTGAAATCCTTTTTTTGGGCTTTAAAGCAATAGGCTATGGTTGATTTAGATACATAGTTTAGAATTTGGAAATGGTAATATTGATAAAGTTCACATATAAAAATCCATTTCCCCCTTTTTTACACATCCAATAAGTGTTCAACTAAAGTGGTTCAAAATATTATTTAGATTCACTAATTTGAGGTAAAAGAAAACTTATGATTAAATGAAGTAGGGTTTATATGAATTCATTTTTTTAAGTGGAAATTAGGTTGAAGGGCTTCTATTTACAGGGTAATAAGTTTTAAGGACGGCACTTCTGAGTAATTAGTTTTAAGGACAATTTACAGCATAATGGTAAATTCATTTATCTTTTTAAACTATACAGAAAAATGATAAATCATTTTATCATTATTTATGTATAACTGAAAATGATAAATTCTTCTATCTTTTTCTTATAAAATGTCCTTAAAACTAATTTTTTAGAAGTAGTGTCCTTAAAACTTATTACCATGTACAAATAAGCCCTTGAAGTGAAAATCCCCTTTTTTTAATTACTAATTAAGAGGAACATAACATTTGAATCCACTATCAATTCGCTTCTAATTGTCTATAACGTGGCTACTGCTATGATTACTTAATACACAAATGCTTCATTGGCACATTACCATCATAATACTGTTCAGCGCATGCTTGTCTCCAAAAAATTTCAATTTTTTTGCTTTATCACATGAATAAGTTCGCTATATTTGGGGTATTATTGATGATACTCCATTTTTGGTTAAGAGGAGGCCATTTTTTAATATATATATTTTTATTGTGAGGGGTACCGACAAAAGTAGCCCCTTTATTTAATTATATTGTAAATTGAAAAATTTATCCCTTTATTTTTATCCCAATTTTTTTAATCTTCACTATTCTTCTTCTTTAGTCTATAATCCAAATCAATAATTAATGGAGAAATTAAACCTATCTACATATGAAATTCCAAAAGGGAAAGAAATAAGACTAATTGTTATCGGAGAAAGCATCTGTAGTACAGACTTTGTTCAACAAAACAAACTGATAATTTTATTTAAATTTTTACTGATTTACACATTAAGTTGAAAATTATAAATTGAGTTAAATGATGGTTAAAATAGGTAGGTGTTTTTTGTTTGGAAGCAAAACATTGGTTCTACCATTACTGAAAGCTAAATTGAACTTGGTGAAAAATGTAAGTGAAGAAGAAGAAGATTGGTTAAAAATAAACGAGGGGAAAAATAGGAATGATATATATTATTTGAACAACATGTGTATCCCTCACAAAAAATTTAATTTTAGTGGAGTGTCAGTAATTATACCCTTTATTTTTTGTGTTGTGTCCCTCTTTCATTATATGTTTTTTTTCCAGGTTTTCTACAGCATTAACTCTAGTGTATGCAATACTATTTACAGTTATTTTCTTATCAAATAGGAAAATGGTTATAACATTGGAGTTTAGCATTTGGTCTCCATAATTAACTTGACTTTAATAGATCGAAAGGCCTATTTATCAAAGTCTTAATATAACAGGACCACGAAACTCTAGCTCTTCATAGCTTCGAAAAATCCATGTTATAAATTAAAATGTACAAAATAGAATACAATCAAAATCACCAAAATTATGGAAAGTTTTAAAGATTTTGTGTTGTTTTGGAAAATTAAAAGTGTAAACACCTACATTATTAAAAAATTGGGAATATTTTCAAATAAATATTAAAAAACATTCAAAAAATACAAAACTTGGAGTAAATAAAGGCATTATCTTATTTATGTTAAAAAATTAGAAATGTACAATAAATAGTATATACTATGAAAGTGGGTGGCATTACCAAGATAATGCATAATCAACAACAGAAGTAGATTAGAGTTTATTGCTTTAGTTTATTTTAGTTAAATCAAAGATAAATGAAAACATATCAAAACATGTGTACTTCTTAAAGATCATATATGTAAAGCATAAAAATTAGCACATACTAAATGTGGTTAAGAAGCTCACTGCAACACACTATTTTGCATCAAAAATTTTACAAAACATAAACCCATTAAACATTTTTTTGTAAGAAATACAGCCTTTACAGATTTTCAAAAATAAAAAAACATGCAAAGAAGCTAATTATTATAGTAAGCAAAACTACAACAATGAATTTAAAACTTATACCTACATAAATATAAATACGAAAAAAACATATTTTTTAAATGCAGGTATTATGCAATTTACTAAAAATGCATAGAAAATCTAAGGAATGAAAAAGTCCTTCAAAAAGAATAAAATCAAAGTGTAGAATATATTCGGTTGCATAAATAAAAATGTAACATCCCGAAAATTTTGGATATAAAATTTGTTAAATTGTTTGAACTTTTGAATTTAAATTTGAGAATTTCAAAAGTAAATAAACTATTGTAAAAAAAAAATCAATATTGCAAAGTTATATGGAATTAAATAAATGGTGAATGAAATATGCAACAAAACAAGAAATTGTTTAAGCCTTAAAAATAAAATATAAGTTATAGATTAAATATTAATAAGTTAAATCTTGAATAGAAATAAAATTTAAGAAAATGTATATTGTAATAAAATCACATAATTATTAAAAGTTAACAACTAAAACAAGTTTGCAAGAAAATATACAAACCAGTAAACTAAAATATGTAAGCAAAAGAAAATAAAATAAAATAAAACAAACTCTTACATTTAGCAAAATAAACAAGACAGCATGCTGTGATATATAAGTACACAGGATAGAAGCATCACAAAACATGCTTACATTAAATGCAAGCCTCTACAAAGCAACATACTTGCATTTAATGCTTTTACTTCCAGCATGGGTTTATTCATCCTGTACTTGTTTTAATAAGCCTCAGTACACAATCTGTTATATATACACATCAACCTACCTCTTTATTTCGTTCAACAAATTTCTGCAAACCTGGAAAAGAAAAAGAAAAAAAAAACATCACTTTTATTCAAAAATTAATAAAGATTTGCTGAGAAGAGAAACCAGAAAAATTAAACTGCAGTCTTCCAAAACCAAAGTGCTTTCTGTTTCAAAACAAATAGGTGAGTAACATCAACTTTAAGGCTTTAAGTTAACTGTAAAGATGATTCTTTATTTCATGGCATAGTACATGTTTATCTTTGAATATAGTTGGTAAATATATATAGATATACAGGCTACTCTGTATATTGTTCTTCTCGGTTATGGGTTACAGGGTAGACTTGCATTCAAACTCCAGTAGTTTTCATCTAAATCATAGTAAAGCTTCAGTTTTAAAATCAAACAAGATAATGGAACTCAAATATGGGTTATTAAAAACAGATTTAAACCCCAAGGCTGTAAGATATTATCACTAAAGTTGTTTACAGGAAATCAAAGGAAGATGTGATGAATTCAAGTATTATAAAAAGCTAATCCAAGTTAATAGCTTAAATTCTTACTACAAATCATGATTTTTACAACAGAAATGAAGATTTCTAGTTGGGTATATAAAGAGCAGTTCGAGCATTAACACATATTGGTTTTCTTTGAATTTCTGGTTATAAATCAAATTATAAAAGCTAAAAATTTATTTGTAGCAAGCTTGAACATCATTGATTTTGAGAAAATTATCAGATAATTTTTTCATTGCATAAATTAAACGAACGAGGCCATTCTAGGGTTTTGGGGTAGGATTGGTTCGCTGTTATTCACGAGGGGTTTTCATCCTCAACGTGGCCATCTGGCCGATCGCACCGGGGGGAATAGGGGCGTGGCGATGTGTTGAAGGTGAGGTCGAAGATCCATGGTCACCGGAGGCTCGACGTGGTGGGGCGAAGCAGTTTTGTTCTGGTGAGTTCGTGTTGCAGTGCCGAATGAAATGTCGAATTTCGTTCTCGAGTGTTTGGCTTTGAATCAAACTTTGATTTTGAGTATGGGTGCGGTTTCCGACTTGTCGAGGTGGGTGGTGTTCCCCAGAACGGCGGCGAGTCACCGTGCATATGCACGGCGATGGTTTGGGTGTCAGGAAGTTTTCGCGTTGGCCACTCGAGTTGACTCGAAGTTTTGATCGGGGAAATAGGGCAGAAACTCGAAGGGGGAATCGAGTTGCTTCAGGGTTGTATCGGGATGAATTTGGACTTAAACAAATTTTGAAATTTTTTTATTTACACGGGTAGCATGGGGTTGAAACTCGAAGCAGGGAGTATTTGAGCTCGGGCGTGACTCGGGGGAGCCTCGGGTTGGCCACCTGAAACAATATATTCAGTTTGAAATTTGTCGAAAACTTAAGTTTAAAAAATTGTTATAAGCATTCTTTATAAAATGATGATTGTAAATGGAATGTGAAGTTAAATTAAACAATGATTAAATAATTTATGATTTAAAATTACTTTGTAATTAATAATAATAAATAAATAAAAGCAATTAAAATTAAAGTTGTAAATTAAGAATCGTTAAGTTGATAATTTAAGTTGATTGATTCAAAATTGATAGTTACATTAAGATAATTTATTAAGGAATAATAAATTAATATAGTCAATTGAGATTTAATTTAATTGTAATTATAAATAATAAATCATCGTTTTAAAGTAATCAAGAAAAAAAAATATTTATATGGTTAATTTATTAAATCCAGATACATTATTTTACAAAATTGTTTAATAAATAAATAATGTAGTTTAAAAAGATAATTAAGGTAAATAATTGTTATTAGTCAATGATTTTGAAAAGAAATTAAGAATGATTTACAAACTTGTAATTAAATTGATTTATAAACAATTAAGTGTTTAAATACATTTGTAAGTAAGAATTTGTAAATTTTGAAACAATAAATTGAGTAATCAAAATTTAGTTTATTTATCCAAATTCTTATCATTTAAATTAAAATAATTTAGTGGTAAATTTATTTAAATCACATTGGAAAGTAATTAACTATTGTTGTTAACTTATATTGATATCTCTGTTCTGTTTGTAATTAAATATGATGTAATTGCCATGTTATTGCACTGTGATTATGATTTGTTCTGTATTGATGTGAAAACCCTGTTGTCCGTAAAACGGCATTTTAACTTCGATGCGACAGGGAATCGGATTTCAGTTGGTTATCCGAAACAAACATCGAACCTGTGAATATTTGTGAATGACATCCACATGTTTTAAAATTTGACACTCACTATTCGAATTAGCCGGGAAAGGACCTTTGGGTCGTATAACCCATTTCGAATATGTGATTCGACGTTATGGATAGCAATTGAAGACCGGTGTTGAAGACCGGGTATTTGCGAGAGCGATAGGATGATCTGTCGATTGACTCTGCACCGAGTTGCTCCGGTATAGAGTTCTCCATATGTGATGGGGAATCCGATCAGGATTGTGGATATCCGGATTGCAAGGACTTCTTTGGAAGTGCCTTCGGTTCTGTTCGAGCCCGGAACAGACTTGTATGGATAGTCTGTCTGACATTACAAATTGAGATATAAAGCCGATTTCTTTCAAATATATTTCTGTTGGTGGCGGAGAATTTATTCTCTTAGCTTAACACCCTTCTCTGAGACGTACGAGCTTAGAGGTTATGTAGTTGAAGGTTATCAGCAATATATTCCCAATTTGGTAATGTGACATGCTGAGTGTTGCTGTGAAATGATCATTGTGTTGATCATTTATGATAGGATCATTTATTTGATCGTCTATCTTGGTGATCATTTCTATGATCATTTGTTGACCCAAAGCACACCTTTTTTATAAAGCGTGTTTTTGTGGACGTGACTTCGTCGGACCTCACACCCCGAAATGGTCGAAACAGGAAAGATGCAGCAAGGTTATTAGGGGTAGCACCCCTTAGGGTATGTGCATTTCCTTCTGGATAGAAGTGGTATCATGGTATGGAGCCCAGATACTTAACTTATGTTGATATCGCAGATATATATATATATGATTTTGTGATTTGTTGCTGGGGCCCCGGTTAAAGGTTGGTTACGACCGGGAGATGGCATACTCGTGTCAGTAGTTACCCAGTTAGGGGTAACCCGACCTTGTGTTGGCAGAGATCCGGTTTGGTTCTCGGGGACGTCCTTCCAGAGGCGTTCTCATGTGGCAATGGGAAGTTCCTTGGCCTGACCATTTGTTGGAAATCCAATTCCCAATACGAAACCCTGTATGGTTTTAGTTGTAGAACCTGCCATTTACTTATGGTGGTCACCACTGTTTAGATGGTAGCTATAGTAGGCATACGATAATGGTCGTATGTTGGCTAAGATTAATATTCTATTTTCGAAATGATTTACTTCACTATACACTAGTTATAATACCAAAGAATGTCTTTTCTCGTATCAAGCATATTTAACTATCATAAGAAGAAATCTCCTCCAATTATGCGTTTGCATTGTGTGTGTGGGGGGAGGTCTTATGGTAGTTCCATTTTTAAAAGCATACCGAAAGTTCTTTTATAAATCTTGTTTTAATTTAAATGCAACTGTTTTTGTTTACTCATACCAGTCCCATGACTGATCCGGAGTTTATTGTTTTCTTTCCTAAACTTTGGCTGCCCATTATTTCCACACGGGCAGCCTAGTAGCAGGTTTCTATATTTTGGAGTAGCGGTATTTTGGAGCTCTTATCTTGGATATATCTTAGGAGCTATTGGAGATTTCAGGTATTAGCTTTTGGGAGTTCGTAATCATCTCTCTCATTTGAGAACTTTTGGATATATGTTCACTGTTGTATTATCATGATGTTGTATTTGGAGTTGTAGTGTATGCATTATGTACTCTGTTGCAGTATGGATATTACGTTGATGTTGTAACAGTAATGTTATTTATGATATTGATTCTGTTCCGCTGTTTTATATTCATCTAATTGTTGTTATAAGCTCCGGCGATGCGAATTTGATGTTGTTTATTGGACATCGAGTTTGGGCCGTCACAAGTAAATAGGAACTCTCTTACAATATGAACTAAGATTTGCGGGACCTCCAACCGGATTTTTCACGCAAATAAGATCGTTAGCGAATTTAGTTTCAAGTCCCAATTCATTTACGGTTTGTTAGGAGATAAAGCTATGTGAAGCTCCTGTATCAAATAAAACTCTAACAGTTCTATTATTAATAGTAAGGTTACCTTCCAAAACGCTTTTCCCTTTATCAGCTTTTGAAGATGAGGGGTCCTCCTTTATCGTGTAAACTTTTGCCACCTG
Organism: Allium cepa; assembly: GCA_030765085.1. Taxonomy (NCBI): domain Eukaryota; kingdom Viridiplantae; phylum Streptophyta; class Magnoliopsida; order Asparagales; family Amaryllidaceae; genus Allium; species Allium cepa. The sequence continues at coordinate 892,631,721 of CM060928.1, read as the reverse complement.
CGCTGGCTTCATCACTGGGCAATCTTTAACTAAATGTCCCGATTTATTACAATTGTAACATTCTCTAGCTGGTTTCTTCGGTTTTGGGCAGTCATTTGAATAGTGGCCCTTCTCTTTGCAGTTGTAACAAGTGACATTTTCTGTTGCGCTTCCTTGAATGTTCCTCTTCTTCTCATTACCTTGCCAAGGTTTCTTGCCTCCGAATTTTCGCTTTTTATAATTTTGACTACCTGAATTACCTTTCTCCACAGTTGCTTCTTGCATATCAAGGGTAGCGTACCTGTACCCCATATCTACTAAATCTGAAAAAGATTCTTTAACATGACCCGTCATTCTTCCATGATATTTCTGGTTCATTCCCCGGATAAACCTTTCGTTTTTCTTAAGAGGTGTATTTAGCAATTCTGGGCCAAACCGAGATAGTTCGCTGTTATTCACAAGTGGTATCGGAGCTGTTGGTTGAGTAAGAACTTTAGCTAGGAGTATAATACATTAGATGACTCATTAGAGATAGGGTGAAGTATACCCTAGAATGAGTATAACCAAGACTGAAACTTTAAAAAATTTCTTAGTCTGTTTATTTTTTACTGCTAATATTCCTTAAGATATCTCGTCTGTATATCTAAATCAATTTTCTTACTAATCTCAGATAGTGAAAATGAGTGGACGCAGAGGAAGAGTTAGGGGTCAAGGCAATGCTGCAGCACCAAATCAAATTCCCCCAGCCGCAGAAGCAGTAATAGAAATTCAGCAGCAGCCGGACTTGGCTGATTTATATAAGAAGTTCGAAAAGCTTGGTGGCAAACCGTTCATTGGCAAAGAGTCAATTATTGACGCTCAAGCTTGGGTAAGATCGTGTGAAAAGATTTTTAAAGGGCTAAAACTGCAGGATGAGCAGAAAAGACTTATAGCTTCTTGGCAACTCCAAGGAGAAGCTTCAGCTTGGTGGGAAACCATCATTATAGATGAACCCGAGGAAGAATTTACTTGGGATCATTTTAAGGAAGTGTTTGAGAAATGTTACATGCCATCGGTGGGAGTTTCCAGAATGTATCAGGAATTTCTGGATTTGAAGCAAGGAAGTTTGTCGTTTGAAGAATATTTGAATAAATTCAGCGAACTATCTCGGTTTGGCCCAGAATTGCTAAATACACCTCTTAAGAAAAACGAAAGGTTTATCCGGGGAATGAACCAGAAATATCATGGAAGAATGACGGGTCATGTTAAAGAATCTTTTTCAGATTTAGTAGATATGGGGTACAGGTACGCTACCCTTGATATGCAAGAAGCAACTGTGGAGAAAGGTAATTCAGGTAGTCAAAATTATAAAAAGCGAAAATTCGGTGGCAAGAAACCTTGGCAAGGCAATGAGAAGAAGAGGAACATTCAAGGAAGCGCAACAGAAAATGTCACTTGTTACAACTGCAAAGAGAAGGGCCACTATTCAAATGACTGCCCAAAACCGAAGAAACCAGCTAGAGAATGTTACAATTGTCATAAACCGGGACATTTAGTTAAAGATTGCCCAGTGATGAAGCCAGCGCAGGTGGCAAAAGTTTACACGATAAAGGAGGACCCCTCATCTTCAAAAGCTGATAAAGGGAAAAGCGTTTTGGAAGGTAACCTTACTATTAATAATAGAACTGTTAGAGTTTTATTTGATATAGGAGCTTCACATAGCTTTATCTCCCAACAAACCGTAAATGAATTGGGACTTGAAACTAAATTCGCTAACGATCTTATTTGCGTGAAAAATCCGGTTGGAGGTCCCGCAAATCTTAGTTCATATTGTAAGAGAGTTCCTATTTCATATGCTAGCTATAAATTTCCTATCAACCTTTTTGTTCTCGAATTTAATGAATTTGAAATCTTACTCAGTATGAACTGGTTATCGAGATACGAAGCTATATTGGAGTGTAGTAATCGGACAGTTTTAATCAAAACAAGCCTTGGAAATTTTATTGAGATCTCTTGTGAAGATCCAAGTCCAAGGAGAGATAGATTGATGTATACTTTGGGAAACCTTGAACCCACTTTGCAGTCTATACCTGTTGTTCGGGATTTTTCCGACGTATTTGAAGAAGTGAAATCTTTACCTCCTCATCGAGAAATAGAATTCCAAATTGATCTTGTACCTAATACTCGTCCTGTTGTTCACGCAAGTCGCAGGATGGCACCCAGGGAAAAGATTGAATTGGTTCATCAAACTGATGAGCTACTAGAAAAAGGATTAATTCGACCCAGTGTTTCTGAATGGGGCTCAGCCGTCGTATTTGTTGCCAAATCAGACGGATCTTTGAGATTGTGTGTAGATTACCGCGATCTAAATAAACAAACTCTCAAAAATAAATTCCCTCTACCAAGAATTGATGATCTATTCGACCAACTTCATGGCGCTCGTTTCTTTTCAAAAATGGATCTAGCTCAGGGATTCCATCAATTACGAATCACCGAAGATTGTGTCCATTTGACTGCTTTCAGAGGTCCTAATATGTTCTATGAATGGTTAGTTATGCCTTTCGGGCTAACCAATGCTCCAGCATACTTCGTAGATCTTATGACTCGTGTGTTTCGGGAAGTTTTGAATAAATTTGTGCTCGTATTCATTGATGATATTTTGATCTATTCTAAGACTAAAGAAGAACATGCCAAACATCTTAAAATTGTATTGGAAATTTTGAGGAGAAATGCTCTATTTGCAAAATTTTCCAAATGCCACTTCTGGGTCAATGAAGTAAAATTCCTTGGCCATATTGTTAATGAAGAAGGAATTTCAGTAGATCCTAGCAAAATTTCCACTATTCTTGATTGGAAACAACCCACTACTCCAAGAGAAGTTCGAAGCTTTTTGGGTTTAGCAGGCTATTACCGGAAATTCGTTCAAGATTTTTCTAAGTTGGCTAGTCCGCTGACTAAGTTAACAATGAAAAATGCAAAGTTCATTTGGACTCCAGAATGTAAGGAAGTTTTTCAAGAGTTGAAAAAGAGGTTGACCACTGCTCCTGTTCTCACTATTGTTAACGGGAACCGAGGCCTATCTGTCTATACTGATGCATGTGGTGAAGGGGTAGGTGCAGTATTAATGCAAAATGGAAAGGTGATTGCCTACGCAAGTAGACAATTACGTCCGCATGAGAAAAACTACCCGACGCACGATTTGGAACTTTTGGCTGTTGTTTTCGCTTTGAAAATATGGCGACACTATCTTCTGGGTAAGAATCTTTTCAGCTTTCTTAATAATTTGCGAAATTAACTAAAGAAATGTACTTAATAAACTCTCTTTGTTTTAGGTGAAAAATTCGAATTATTCACCGACCATAAATCTTTGAAATATCTTTTCACCCAGAAAGATTTGAATCTGCGACAACAACGTTGGTTGGAATTTCTAGCATCATATGACTTAGATATTCTGTATACATCCGGAAAGGCCAATGTGGTTGCTGATGCTTTAAGCAGAAGTTATGCTGTTCTCGCATATCTAGTTATCACTCCTACTCTTCTTAAGAAGATCGCGAGCAAGCAAACTGAAGACAAGTTTCTTCGAGAAATGCGTAGAAGAATAGATCGAGGAGAGGATACTACTTTTGAAATAGATAATAGAGAAGTTATAAGGATGAAGGGCAGAATTTGTGTCCCTGACATTCCAGAATTGAAACGTGAAGTATTGGACGAATGCCACAAGTCCAAATTCAACATCCATCCAGGAGTCAACAAAATGTATCGAGATGTTAAAAGAACATTCTAGTGGAAAACAATGAAGAGAGACATATCTATTTATGTGAGTCGCTGTACTACTTGTCAGCAAATCAAGAGCGACCAAAAGAAAGTGGCCGGTTTACTTCAACCTTTGGAAGTACCGAAATGGAAGTGGGATCAGGTATCGATGGATTTCATCGATGGATTTCCACGAACCAAGAAAGGCAATGAAGCGATTTGGGTTATTATGGATCGTCTAACCAAAAATGCTCATTTCATTCCAGTTAAATCTACTCGGACTGCAGCAAGCTTGGCAGGTATATATATAAAGGAAATTGTTCGCCTCCATGGTATTCCCAGCAGTATAGTGAGTGATCGTGACCCAATCTTCACTAGTAGATTTTGGGAAGCATTTCAGGACGCATTGGGAACGAAATTAAATTTCAGTATTGCTTATCACCCACAATCTGATGGGCAGAATGAGAGAGTTAACCGAATTTTAGAAGACCTACTGCGTGCTTGTGTTCATGATTTTGGTGGTTCTTGGGAGGACCATTTGCATCTGGTTGAATTCTCTTATAATAACAGTTATCAGGCCAGTTTAGAAATGGCTCCTTTCGAAGCTTTATATGGTCGTCCGTGTCGATCACCTACATGCTGGATTGAATCAGGTGATAGACTTGTTCTTGGACCGGATATGATAAAAGAAGCCACTGAGAAGGTAGACTTTATTCGAAAGAAGTTATTAACTGCCCAAAGCCGTCAGAAGATCTATTATGACCGACGAAGGAGAAATTTGGAATTTCAAGTTGGAGATTCTGTATTCCTGAAAGTATCTTCGATGCGGGGTGTGTTGAGATTCGGGAAAACTGAAAAGTTGGCACCGCGTTATATTGGTTCTTTTCCTATTCTGGAAAGGATTGGTTCTCTAGCATATAGAGTGCAGTTACCCAGCTGGTCGTCTGGCGTACATGATGTGTTCCATATTTCTAACCTTCGGAAACATGTGCACGATCCAGATGATATAATTGAAGAAGCTGCTCAGCAGGATCTTGAAATCACTCCTAACTTGGCAGTTAGAAGGGAACCGATAAAAATTGTTGATCGTGATGAGAAGCGATTGAGGAACAAAATTGTGAAATTGGTCAAAGTTAAATGGAGTAGCGATCCAAAGGACTGTACTTGGGAGACCGAAGATAATATGAAGAAATCATATCCCAAATGCAGAATTGACATCTTGACTTAAAACTGTAAGTCAATTCCTTATTTATAAATTCGTCGATTCTTTGTTTACGTTTCTCTCTCTTTCAATTTCGAGGACGAAATTTTCTAAAGGAGGGGATATTGTAACATCCCGAAAATTTTGGATATAAAATTTGTTAAATTGTTTGAACTTTTGAATTTAAATTTGAGAATTTCAAAAGTAAATAAACTATTGTAGAAAAAAAAATCAATATTGCAAAGTTATATGGAATTAAATAAATGGTGAATGAAATATGCAACAAAACAAGAAATTGTTTAAGCCTTAAAAATAAAATATAAGTTATAGATCAAATATTAATAAGTTAAATCTTGAATAGAAATAAAATTTAAGAAAATGTATATTGTAATAAAATCACATAATTATTAAAAGTTAACAACTAAAACAAGTTTGCAAGAAAATATACAAACCAGTAAACTAAAATATGTAAGCAAAAGAAAATAAAATAAAATAAAACAAACTCTTACATTTAGCGAAATAAACAAGACAGCATGCTGTGATATATAAGTACACAGGATAGAAGCATCACAAAACATGCTTACATTAAATGCAAGCCTCTACAAAGCAACATACTTGCATTTAATGCTTTTACTTCCAGCATGGGTTTATTCATCCTGTACTTGTTTTAATAAGCCTCAGTACACAATCTGTTATATATACACATCAACCTACCTCTTTATTTCGTTCAACAAATTTCTGCAAACCTGGAAAAGAAAAAGAAAAAAAAAACATCACTTTTATTCAAAAATTGATAAAGATTTGCTGAGAAGAGAAACCAAAAAAATTAAACTGCAGTCTTCCAAAACCAAAGTGCTTTCTGTTTCAAAACAAATAGGTGAGTAACATCAACTTTAAGGCTTTAAGTTAACTGTAAAGATGATTCTTTGTTTCATGGCATAGTACATGTTTATCTTTGAATATAGTTGGTAAATATATATAGATATACAGGCTACTCTGTATATTGTTCTTCTCTGTTATGGGTTACAGGGTAGACTTGCATTCAAACTCCAGTAGTTTTCATCTAAATCATAGTAAAGCTTCAGTTTTAAAATCAAACAAGATAATGGAACTCAAATATGGGTTATTAAAAACAGATTTAAACCCCAAGGCCGTAAGATATTATCACTAAAGTTGTTTATAGGAAATCAAAGGAAGATGTGATGAATTCAAGTATTATAAAAAGCTAATCCAAGTTAATAGCTTAAATTCTTACTACAAATCATGATTTTTACAACAGAAATGAAGATTTCTAGTTGGGTATATACAGAGCAGTTCGAGCATGAACACATATTGGTTTTCTTTGAATTTCTGGTTATAAATCAAATTATAAAAGCTAAAAATTTATTTGTAGCAAGCTTGAACATCATTGATTTTGAGAAAATTATCAGATAATTTTTTCATTGCATAAATTAAACGAACGAGGCCATTCTAGGGTTTTGGGGTAGGATTGGTTCGCTGTTATTCACGAGGGGTTTTCATCCTCAACGTGGCCATCTGGCCGATCGCACCGGGGGGAATAGGGGCGTGGCGATGTGTTGAAGGTGAGGTCGAAGATCCATGGTCACCGGAGGCTCGACGTGGTGGGGCGAAGCAGTTTTGTTCTGGTGAGTTCGTGTTGCAGTGCCGAATGAAATGTCGAATTTCGTTCTCGAGTGTTTGGCTTTGAATCAAACTTTGATTTTGAGTATGGGCGCGGTTTCCGACTTGCCGAGGTGGGTGGTGTTCACCAGAACGGCGGCGAGTCACCGTGCATATGCACGACGATGGTTTGGGTGTCAGGAAGTTTTCGCGTTGGCCACTCGAGTTGACTCGAAGTTTTGATCGGGGAAATAGGGCAGAAACTCGAAGGGGGAATCGAGTTGCTTCAGGGTTGTATCGGGATGAATTTGGACTTAAACAAATTTTGAAATTTTTTTATTTACACGGGTAGCATGGGGTTGAAACTCGAAGCAGGGAGTATTTGAGCTCGGGCGTGACTCGGGGGAGCCTCGGGTTGGCCACCTGAAACAATATATTCAGTTTGAAATTTGTCGAAAACTTAAGTTTAAAAAATTGTTATAAGCATTCTTTATAAAATGATGATTGTAAATGGAATGTGAAGTTAAATTAAACAATGATTACATAATTTATGATTTAAAATTACTTTGTAATTAATAATAATAAATAAATAAAAGCAATTAAGATTAAAGTTGTAAATTAAGAATCGTTAAGTTGATAATTTAAGTTGATTGATTCAAAATTGATAGTTACATTAAGATAATTTATTAAGGAATAATAAATTAATATAGTCAATTGAGATTTAATTTAATTGTAATTATAAATAATAAATCATCGTTTTAAAGTAATCAAGAAAAAAAAATATTTATATGGTTAATTTATTAAATCCAGATACATTATTTTACAAAATTGTTTAATAAATAAATAATGTAGTTTAAAAAGATAATTAAGGTAAATAATTGTTATTAGTCAATGATTTTGAAAAGAAATTAAGAATGATTTACAAACTTGTAATTAAATTGATTTATAAACAATTAAGTGTTTAAATACATTTGTAAGTAAGAATTTGTAAATTTTGAAACAATAAATTGAGTAATCAAAATTTAGTTTATTTATCCAAATTCTTATCATTTAAATTAAAATAATTTAGTGGTAAATTTATTTAAATCACATTGGAAACTAATTAACTATTGTTGTTAACTTATATTGATATCTCTGTTCTGTTTGTAATTCTGTATGATGTAATTGTCATGTTATTGCACTGTGATTATGATTTGTTCTGTATTGATGTGAAAACCCTGTTGTCCGTAAAACGGCATTTTAACTTCGATGCGACAGGGAATCGGATTTCAGTTGGTTATCCGAAACCCATATCGAACCTGTGAATATTTGTGAATGACATCCACATGTTTTAAAATTTGACACTCACTATTCGAATTAGCCGGGAAAGGACCTTTGGGTCGTATAACCCATTTCGAATATGTGATTCGACGTTATGGATAGCAATTGAAGACCGGTGTTGAAGACCGGGTATTTGCGAGAGCGATAGGATGATCTGTCGATTGACTCTGCACCGAGTTGCTCCGGTATAGAGTTCTCCATATGTGATGGGGAATCCGATCAGGATTGTGGATATCCGGATTGCAAGGACTTCTTTGGAAGTGCCTTCGGTTCTGTTCGAGCCCGGAACAGACTTGTATGGATAGTCTGTCTGACATTACAAATTGAGATATAAAGCCGATTTCTTTCAAATATATTTCTGTTGGTGGCGGAGAATTTATTCTCTTAGCTTAACACCCTTCTCTGAGACGTACGAGCTCAGAGGTTATGTAGTTGAAGGCTATCAGCAATATATTCCCAATTTGGTAATGTGACATGCTGAGTGTTGCTGTGAAATGATCATTGTGTTGATCATTTGTGATAGGATCATTTATTTGATCGTCTATCTTGGTGATCATTTCTATGATCATTTGTTGACCCAAAGCACACCTTTTGTATAAAGCGTGTTTTTGTGGACGTGACTTCGTCGGACCTCACACCCCGAAATGGTCGAAACAGGAAAGATGCAGCAAGGTTATTGGGGGTAGCACCCCTTAGGGTATGTGCATTTCCTTCTGGATAGAAGTGGTATCATGGTATGGAGCCCAGATACTTAACTTATGTTGATATCGCAGATATATATATATATGATTTTGTGATTTGTTGCTGGGGCCCCGGTTAAAGGTTGGTTACGACCGGGAGATGGCATACTCGTGTCAGTAGTTACCCAGTTAGGGGTAACCCGGCCTTGTGTTGGCAGAGATCCGGTTTGGTTCTCGGGGACGTCCTTCCAGAGGCGTTCTCATGTGGCAATGGGAAGTTCCTTGGCCTGACCATTTGTTGGAAATCCAATTCCCAATATGAAACCCTGTACGGTTTTAGTTGTAGAACCTGCCATTTACTTATGGTGGTCACCACTGTTTAGATGGTAGCTATAGTAGGCATACGATAATGGTCGTATGTTGGCTAAGATTAATATTCTATTTTCAAAATGATTTACTTCACTATACACTAGTTATAATACCAAAGAATTTCTTTTCTCGTATCAAGCATATTTAACTATCATAAGAAGAAATCTCCTCCAATTCTGCGTTTGCATTGTGTGTGTGGCGGGAGGTCTTATGGTAGTTCCATTTTTAAAAGCATACCGAAAATTCTTTTATAAATCTTGTTTTAATTTAAATGCAACTGTTTTTGTTTACTCATACCAGTCCCATGACTGATCCGGAGTTTATTGTTTTCTTTCCTAAACTCTGGGTGCCCATTATTTCCACACGGGCAGCCTAGTAGCAGGTTTCTATATTTTGGAGTAGCAGTATTTTGGAGCTCTTATCTTGGATATATCTTAGGAGCTATTGGAGATTTCAGGTGTTAGCTTTTGGGAGTTCGTAATCATCTCTCTCATTTGAGAACTTTTGGATATATGTTCACTGTTGTATTATCATGATGTTGTATTTGGAGTTGTAGTGTATGTATTATGTACTCTGTTGCAGTATGAATATTACGTTGATGTTGTAACAGTAATGTTATTTATGATAATGATTCTGTTCCGCTGTGTTATATTCATCTAATTGTTGTTATAAGCTCCGGCGATGCGAATTTGATGTCGTTTATTGGACATCGAGTTTGGGTCGTCACAAAAAATTTTAGCACAAAATAGACGAAAGTAAAATTTAAGAAGGAAAAAGTTTGACTCGTCCTTATTTCAAAAAAAATTAGATTCGTCCATTTTTCGATTTGTAAAAATGCATAAAACTCAACGATATCCCCAAATTTGTACAGCCCTAAATTTAGAAACATCGATTTTTGATGATTTTAGTGTTTAAATCTTTATTGGTTAAGGTTTAGAGTTTGTTGACTACATTATTTGGAAAAGAGGTCCTTCAGTTGAATTATTAAATTATAAAGGGTCTTTCACTTCATCCTCATTAGTATTAGGGACCCAACGTTGTTTCTTTGTATAATAATATATCATCATGCTTTAGTTAATGATGTTTTCTAGAATGTAATTCAAATATTTTACCAGTCCATAAATTGGCCAATGAATTTATCTATCTTTTAACTTGAGATACTGTTTATTTGCAATTTATATTATCATAATATATACAATGATTTAATAATATTAACTTTAATATCTCGTAAGGTTTATTGCATATAAATGTGCCATGCACAAGCTAATGTGGTACAAAATGTATTTTGCTTCACAAGTCAATAACGACATGTAATATTGTGTTTCACTAAATCATGAACAAAAGATTGACCTACAAAGTGAAAAGTATCACTTGTACTTTTCCCTTACATTTTGCATCGAATGACCTTTTAGACAGAAAAGACGTAATCTTTAGTTCCAGTTAAGTTCTGCAAAATTTTTTTTAATAACTCATATGTGTTACTCTCTAGAAATGAGAGCACAAACACACACTCATCATAATATTGGGATCATTTGCTATTAAGTAAAGAAGAGACCAATGATACATCAATAGAAATATATAGCTACTTCTTTACTGTTTTTGTCCTTTTCTAAACATAGACTTGTACTCATTAGTGTAGGCTTATTAGTTATATTTTCCATGTCAAACCTCTAAATTGAATCTTTTCAATATTTTACTTGATTTATGAAAATACCATTATTGGGTTTTTTTTTGTAATCTCGAGAAATAAATTAATTCACCCATATGTAACGTTTCATATTCATTCTTCACTATATTTGAAAATCGTGACATAATTTTTCACTAGTTGATCAAAAGATAATATCGTCCATATAAATTTGTAATACTAGTAATTCATATTTGCCCTTTTTAATGAACAGTGTAGTATTGACGTTACCAACTTCGAAACCAAAACTCAAAAGGTAACTTTTTAGCCTATCATACTAAGCACAAGGTTCTTTTTTACGGCCATAAAGCATATTTTAAATTTATAATCATTGTACAGGAATTTTTCATGCTTAAATAAATGTAGTTGTTCAACATATTCATTTTCTTTTATAAAACCATTAGAAGAACACTTTTGATGCCCGTTTGATAAAGCTTAAATTATGATGGCATGCAAAGCCAATAATATTCATATTGCCTCAAGTCGCGCTATAGGGGAAAACATCTTGTCGTAATCTAATCCGTCTTAATTTTAGTTCCAAGCTACTAACCTAGCTTTATCATATAATGTTATCATTTTCATTTGATTTGTTCTTAAAGACCCATTTTATACCAATAACTGACCGGTTTTTACGTTTAGGGACTATTATCAAATATTGTTTCTTTAAATTTTCTTCTTGCATTGTTGAAATTTAGTAATTATCTTCTCAAGCTTCTTTATAATTATAGGTTCTACATTAGTTATAAAAGCAACGCATCCCGATTGATTTAATTAACTTCTTATTTTTACTTTATGTTTACATCACCTAAAACATTTTCTAATGGATGATCTCTAAAATTTCAAAGTTGTGATTTCAAAATATCATCCAAAACTCGTTCTTGATTATTATTATTTCAGTAATATTATTTTCTCCAGAACCGTTAGTTGATTAGTTCCAGGATTCTCAATATCATCGTCATTGAATTTAAAATTTTCATCAAATGATATGTGGAGAGTTTCTTCAATAGTATTAGTTAGTTTGCTGAAAATTTGATAGGTTTTGCTTTCCTTTGAGAAGTTAAGAAAGATTTCTTCATCATCCTTTTAATCGAATTTGCCCAACTGATTTATAGTGGTTAATATGAAGTATTTTTCTCCAATACTCAAATATATGATACTATGGTTCCTTTCCAATAAATAATTTATGGAGGGTATTTTTAGTTGAAGGTCTTATAGAAACATGACTGAGAACATAACAAGCAGTACAGACATCTCCAACCAAAACGTTATTTGGTAATTCAATACTATTTAATAAATTTCTTGTGGATTCACGTTGGGTCCAATTTTCACTTTAGATAAATAAATCTTTGATTGGCTTAAGAAATCCACACAAAAGTTGTGATTGGCTTACGAAAGGGAAACCTGCATCATTATCGTATCATATGTTCATCACTCATAGGAGAGTTGTGATTGGCTTAAGAAACCAATTTTTGTGATTTTTATAACTTTAGTAAACCAATATATGTAGTGGAAACCAATTTTCATATTCTTTATAACTTTAATAAACATATGCGAGAGTTGCAATTAGCCTAAGAAAGGGAAACCTACATCATTATCATCCCATATGTTTATCACTTATGCTAATAGTATAGCATAAAAATTAGTGTTCTTATTTGATTATAACTATTTTAACATATTTGGGCAAGAAAACATGAGTGGATCACATGGTTATTTGGGCTCAAAGTGATAACCAAAGCAATTATTTCATGAGGAATTTGTTAAATCTATTTAAAAAAAATTAGGTGCAATAATAATGATAGATAACATATTCAAATCACAAGCAATAATAACAATAAAATAAAAGAAGACATTAAACACATATAGAGTATTTATGGTTGTTTAGCCCTATTTTAGTTCCTATATCCACTTCCTAATTGATTTAATTCACTTTATATTCATTTATAGATGACTATAGAGAGTTTACAGTACTTTTTTACTAAATAAAACGAAGAAATTTAGACTACAATAGTAGAGTTAATGTCTAAAAATCTACCCCAAACGTTAAGTGGTAGAGTGTGTAGGTTCTTTCTTGAAATCCCCTTCTTTGAATCATTTATATGCTATTTATAGCCTTCAATATTTGGTAACATCCCCAAATAACTTGGACATATAGGTTGAATGAGCCTTTTGAAATATCTAGAGTGATAATAGATTCCTTTCGCTAGTTATTACTCAATCGAGGGGTCGAACCTGAGTGACACGGTCTTAGCCATGGGTTTGAGCATGTCCCGCTCTAGGTCAAGCCACTTAATACTATAGCTTGAGTGCTATGGTTGAATAGGAGTTGGGTTCGATCAGATTACCTGATTAAGTGCTATAATTTCATGCAGAGCACATAAATCTAAGGAGTAAACTTTAGGTCGAACACACGCACCATGTTCTCCAAATTAAGATGCTAAGTGCACTTGGATCAAGCACTTGATTTCTTTAAGGCTTCCTTAGACCCGAGCAATAAGTTCCCCACGTTGAGATCCAAGTTTTCAAGAGCCAATTTGGGTACTGTTAAGTGTTAATTTCTAACCAATTTCTTTGTCATTTCTGAGTGTTGTTTTGTACATACTTTCAAGAGTATTTCATCTTTGACATTCGTGTAGTTACTCTATCGTTTATAGCGCTAAATTGGTATAATATTTCCCCTAATTTTTTTATACCAATGAAACAAATTTTTAACAGGTATGCCATATGCCTACAATGATTTTGAGCTCTCTAATCAAAGCCTAGTAATTCTATCTTGGTTGGTATTATAACAAATTCCATTGCATAGTACAAAACATAATTGTAACGAAGGAAGTTGTTTGAGTATTTCATCATCGAGTCTTCAAAGACCCCTTCGATTAATGTGTAATGTAAGCCAACTATGGATAATGGTATTATGGATCTTAAGCTAATTAAATGCTAGATAGGTAAATAGTGTTTTTAACTTTCGTAAATCTTTTTAAATTTCTTTCAAGTTTGATATTAAATCTCAAATTAACAATGCAGAATTATACTATTAAATAGTCACACAGATGAAATCATAGATAAAAATAAAAATGGTAAAGCAAAGTAAAGAGTTAGAGAGATTATACCGGTGATTTTATACTTGTTTGGATTTCCCCAAAATCCACCCATACAATTGCTTGTACGTATTTCTTTTCAAATGCCGATCTTTAAATGGGCAGAAGGAAAACCCAATTGCAACTTTGATTCCTAGGCTACGAGATAAACCTTTTTGAATTTTTGGACTTAGGGTACACCCACTTGATTTGGATGGGCTACTAGCACATCCACTTAGATTTTTGGGCAATCAGGCATGCCTACTTGATTTAATGAGCTACAAGCACACCTAAGAAAATATAAATAAAGTTTGATGGTTTTTCCAAAGACAATTTCTTGAACTTTGGATACAATGGATCCTGTAGCCTCTAGGGCAACATTTTGATCTTTGATTTAAGAGGGAGATGATTCCAAAACAGCAAGAAAGTAGCAGTGAATAAATCAATGAATTTTGAATTGATTCTATACGATAGAGAATAGAGTATTTTTTTAATGTAGTTTTCAATAAAGTAAGAGGAGGGAAGAAAGTAAGTTAATAACTGTCAAAAAATTTGTCTGAACTCCCTTTGATATAGTGAATAAACAGACATGTCCATTCGTGAAGAGTTGCGATGGATAGACACTTCATATTAAAATTTGGTAAACAATTTGGCGGCATGTATGTCGACGTATCATTTGGGCATATGTCAACATATGCATGTTGAATTTGAAAACTTGTTTCTTTTTTAAAATATTTTGAAAATTCCATACTTTGTAAAATGATTTGAATATAGTTTATAAACATTTCAAACTTTGAAAAACTTTTATAAAATATTTTGAAATATATTTTGAAAATTTATTTTGCTTTAAAAATATAAAAGATATAAAAATAATTGATAGGATCAAAGACTCCTACTAGGGACTTTAATGATATTTTATGACTTTATAGATTATATTATAGTCTTGAGATCTTCATATCTTGGTCTTTATACTCATGAGTCTTCATGCCCATCTTTTGAGTCTTTTCTATTGTACAGTCTTTGATTCAAAGCTTGTGTAATATCTTGCACTATATACTATATAACTTGGCAAAATATTAGTATCCGTATTTTATACTGTACAGTCTTTTACATGAATGCATATCGTTGTTATCAAGGTTGTTATCATCAAAATAAAAAACTGAGGTATTAACAATCTCCCTCGTTTTGATGACGACAACAGTTAAAATTCTTGTAAATAAAATATGATATAATTCCCTTTGAGTTAGATAACTAGCCTTGAACATATAGATATGTATATTTTATATTTTTATCCTTGTTGCCATCAATAAAAATGGGAGAAAGATAAAACTCCCCCAAAATCAAATACTTAGAAACTATGGAGTTGAAATCAATAACTAAGTACAAAAATAATTGAAGCATACTAAACATGATGTAATATGATATTTAAGCATGATAATTATATGATGATATAATAAGATAATGTAAACTATTTTTATTAATTTAAATTTAATCTACTCATTTCATATTACCAATTTAAGCATCCAATTAAATAAAATCAAATAAATCCAAAAACCAATACAATCAAGTCCAATCCTAAGAGTATTGATCCAAATATATCACACAAATCAAATAAATACACACATTATGAAAAATATGTAGAAAACTAGACATTTTAGGTACTTCAACCCAATCGTCGGATCCAAAGATTGGATCCACTTTGATAGCACCATAATCTTCATTATCCGTGTTAATAGAGCATTCTGGGTTATTGGTTTGATCATCTTGGATTAAGGAAGAAATCATCCATCGAAGGTCATCGAAAAGCATTTCTTGCTCTTTGATCATCGACATTTGACTTGACACTATATTCTTTTGATTTCTTAAGGTAAAAGTAAGAATATCCTTGAAAGATCGAAGTGTTTTTTCAAGGTTTTTACATAATTTTTGGTGTGTAGAAGACATTTTGTTGGAAAAATGTTTGAGAATGAAAAGAGAATAGAGAGTAAAATGATAAGTGGATTTTTCTAGAAGAAATAGACTTATATAGGAGTGAAATTGGAAAGATTTGAATATGTGGTAGTAATTTTTTATAAAAAAAATTAAATTTTTTGCCCAACGGCTCATATATGGCAACATATCTATTGTACGTATGTCGATATATATACTTAAAATTGCAAAGCTATTGGTTTTATTATATTTTATTTTGTTTTTATCTTATACCATTATATATTTATAACTTCCAAAGACTATTAGAATTATATATAACAGCAAGAAAAAATTTTTATTCTAATGATAGAAAAGTACATTAGACTTAAATGAAATACATAAAAATAACATGAATTTAAACTAAAAGCACACATTACTAAGGAATACAAAACTAGATATCACAAGAAAATAATTAGATAGGCTTAGAAAGACGTAGATGACGACGATGAATTTCTTTCAAGCTTGCGAATGATCTTCCTAAAGTATTTGTCTACTTTTTTAAAAAGGGAAGTGAACTTTTACTAACGAAACATTTAAGCTTCTCTGGGTTTTTCAAAAGCTTCTCTTTGTTTTTGAAAAGCTTCTCTTGGTTTGTTAGAACCTCTTTGTTGGTGGGATGAGATGGCTTATCGAAACTTTCTGAAGAAGTATCCACTTGTTCCTTCTCCTCTTCTACATCCACTTCATCACCTTCTTCCTCTTCTTCACATTGAATTTCATGCTCTTCTTCATATGTTAATCTTTCTTCTTTTTCGGCAAGAGTCTCATATGGTCTAAAATAAGATGGAATGTGCATGAGAGAAAGTTTGCCTTATCGAAAACTTTTCAAGGTAGAGTTTGCTCTTCTTTTATATCAACATTAAAATATATGAAAATTATAATAAGATATACACTATAGTAGAATGTTTGCTTATGTCTAGAAATGTTCTTTTGAATAAAGTCATCTAAGATGACTTGTGCCCAATTGATGCAATAGTTTCCATAAATGGAAAAAGGAGGTTTAAAAATATTTTGAATAGGGTTATTGTAATTATCCATCCTCAAAGTGATACTTTGTTGTAAAATGCCATGGTCTCAATTTTGGTCAAAGATTCTTGTGTTTAAAATCAAATCTAGTCACTTTTGAAAATGTCGTAAAAACTTTACGATTCTGTTCATCAATTTGAAAAGAGGAGAAGTCAATTCCACTAGATTTGCAACCAAGTATATGACCCAAAAGTTCATAATTTAAAACAATTTGACTGCCACCACATAGAATGGAACGTAATATAGTGATAGAATTCAAACATCACTGCAAAGTATGGAACGTGTTATAGTTATGGAAAAAGGGAACACTTGTGTTGTGCGGAATGTGCTACTATGATGTTGTATAGTTTTAGAGTGGCATATGTGTTGAGCTATAGAATTATGCGTAAATGTTCTATAATCCATTAGTTTCATCTCTGCTAGCTCCCTTATGACATATGACTTAGAGAGGCATATGGAGTGATGATATTTTATTATTTCTTGGACTTTGTTCTTAAAACATAGAAGTGATAATTTTGAAATGTTTATATTTTTTGCAAAATGAATTCAAATCTCAAAAACAATTAAAAACAAAGAATATTCAAAATGATCATGGAGCCAAATTCGAAAATGAACTTTTTGAAAAAAAATTTAATGGAACCCCATAGGAATGCACCAAAATATTATTAAGTAGTAGTGCAATACCAAATAATTTTTCGACTAAATATTTCAGTATGTCATATATGTTCTTAGTCGTGATTTTATAAGACATTTGACTATAAATACCCCTTGAATTATTCATTGGAAAGAAACCAAAAGCATCATATTTTCGAGTATTTGGCGCAAAATATTTTATTTCAAACGCTAAAGACCAAATAAGAAAATTCGATCCAAAAGCTGGTGAAAGTATCTTTGTTGGCTACTAAAAAATGGAAATCCTATCAAATTTTCAACAAACGAACTAATACCAGTGAAGCTTCCCATGTATCTTTTGATGAAAATCTAAAATTCAATGATGATGATATTGAGAATCCTAGAATAAATCAACTAATAGTCTTGGAGAAAAATGCTTTACAAGTAAATAAGATTGCTGAAATAATAACGGTAATCAAGAACGTGCCTAGTATAATATTTTTAAACAACCACCCTAAATTTTAAGAGATCGTCCATTAGACAATGTTTAGGTGATGCAAACAATAAATTAAAAACTAGAAATCAGTTAAATCAATTAGGACTCAAATGCTTTTATATCTATATAGAATTTGAAAATTATAGAGTATCCTTAAAGGATGATTGCTTGATTCAGCAATGCGAGAAGAACTTAACTAATTCGAAAGAAACAATGTTTGGAATTAGTCCCTAGACCTACAGACTAGTCATTTATTAATACGAAATCGAGTTTGGATTTCTCATATGTCCTCTTGTGATTCGTGCAATTCCTTCTCGAAATTGAGTTTCTATTTCTCCTATCGCCTCCTAGCATCAATCTCCACCTGCCTAGCATCTTCACTCCAACTCCAGTGCCTCAGATGATGATCCGCTCGATCTCGTGCACGATCACGAGAATGTCACAATCTCCAAACATGACCGGTCGACATCAAATCTTGCGCCTAGATGCGAATCTCCACCAAGGATTCAAATACGAACTCAAAAATTCGAATCGAGCATGGCATACTCCAATTTTCCAAACCTTAGTTTTCGAAACTGCCGTGAGAACTCATTGTCGAGCAATAGCAAACCCATCTAAAACATGTTCGAATGCCAACAAAAATAGACCATCACCTAGCTCTCGTCAAAACATGATTTTTAAAAATCGTTTAGAAATTTTTCATTGTGCATTCCATTCGATATGAATTTTTAAATGTAAACATTTTTTTACTTTTTCTTTTCAAACGTTCGGCTGGTTGTTAAAAAAATAGGAGCAGGGAAACATATTAGAAGAGGGAAGCATGTTGGAAAGGTACAGTGATTTGAGGTGATAAAAAAACAAGCTGATGTAAATGGAAAGTTAAATCGATATAAATATATATTATTTAAATTCAAATCATCTTATGCAGCTCAAAATCTCAAACTCCTATCTAGGCATGCCGCTAGGTGTTTATAATGTTATACCTCTATTTCGAACATAATGGAATTGGTTTCGAATCCTAATTCGATCGTATGGAGAAGATAGTTTTTGGACCCAATTATTATATTGAATTTACGATATAAATTTCAAAGCGTTTCTATCCCATACCACCAAACAATAACTCTAAAGGTTAGAAAATTTAAAATCCGATAATAATACACTATTTCAGATCCAATGGAACTGGTTTCGTCAAATTCTGATAGTGTGTCCCAGAAGGCTATTTTTAATGTCAATTTAAACGATATATTTTTAAAAATGAACAAATCACTTTTAAATTCAATTTAAAAAGTTTTATTATTTTAATTATTATTAATATAAATTTTATAAACCTTCAAATTATTTTTATCAAGCTTAAAACTCAATATCCAATTATTTAACCAAATTTCAATTATTAAATACAATAATTAAATTATCCGATAAATAGTTATTTTTGAAATTCAAGCTAAAAATTAACTTTTACATATTTAAAATAAGCTAAGTATTCCAATTTCAGATAACCAAAATTCTGGGTCGTTACACTTTTATAGAGATAAGTAGTCGAGGGCCTCTTCCTCTCTCCAATGGATAAAGTTGGAGTATGTTGGGATTTACAAATTTATCCTCCTAGCACTAACTGGTCGATTATTATTATTTAATCTTAGGGTAGGTAGTTGAGAATTTATTATGTTGAGATATACTCATTTGGACGCATGGAGTCGAGAGTATTTATTATTGCTCTCATGTATTCGTTGGGAATCTTGGTCATAAGGTTCACGCCACTATGGAGAGCACATGACTAGGACCCGCCAGATAGGCTACTGTCCATCCTAGCGGTCTTGATTGCAAGGTTGCACCGTGGATCTGTGATTTCAATTTGATTATTTTAGGAGGATGAGGCTAAGGGATATTACGTTCATTAGAGCCATTGCCCAAACGTCACTTAAGGACCAATAGTCTATTATCAAGGGCATGTAGGAGTCGCGTCCAATGCATAGCATAGTCTTGCAGAATGTTTATGACATGCGATGGATGTGAGTGTCATGATTTTGAGAGTAACTAAGGGACTGTAGAAAAAATGACACAGTCATTTGCTTTTCCTAGAGAAGCACTGTGGTATGTCAGTCTTCCTTCTAAATATAGGTCTATTATTTATGAGACATTGGATGTTATCACCTCTGTAGAGACGATGACTAGTTGACGTTAGAGACTGGCTACGTGCTTGTCGGTCATTTGAGATAGCATAACAGTACAAGTGCTTTCTGCCTTTCTATATGAAATTAGGGATTAACTATGTGCACGTCTTTCATTCTCTCCTATAGCCTTTTGCTAAGAAATCTACTGATGTTTTGCATATCTATGTATCTCTTAGGGACATTCAGTCGAGATTACTTTCTCTCGTTAGAACTGTTGATCGAGATAGTTTGTAACAACCGAAATTTTCAACCCTGAAAATCAACACTAATACATCCTCATGCCACAAATCCAAGTGCCAGAAAGCCCGATTATTGGGGAAAAAGAAAATAAAGATAGAACATAATCTGACACGAATGGAATAACATATATTTTTTCAACAATAATCTTCAGAGTGTAAAAAATTGAATAAAAAACAGAGTCTAACCTAGATTTAGCTTGGATTGTTATAAAGCCTCTGTCCTTACAAATGCTGAAAATTAAAAATAAATGCAGTAGAAGCAATAGATAATAGAATACATCTATACATAGTGAAGATCTCCAACTCTCTTCTGGAAACTCGAAGGGTCTTCAACTAAACCTTAAACTACCCGAATCTGACCTGAGTATTAAAAATACCCGGATCATGCTTGATAAACCAGCATGAGATACTCGAATTTTTTAATGTACAGAACATGTTGATGTCAATCAAAACCTTCGAAAGGAAGGGTATTTCATAAGACCGTGCCCATACAAAAAATGGATGATTCGTGATAATGAAATCGAAGGCACTCCTTCAACCACATCTTTTTTTTTTGGAATCACCCCAAGGATCGGTAGAGAGCAGTCCTTATAATCTGAAGATTTCAAAATGTGACAGAAACACTGCTATAATATTTGTCTCTATATTGGGAGCTACCCAGAGAATGACAACAAGTAATCCTTCCGCCCTGAAGATCTCCGGTCTTCAATACGACGAAGATTTTAGAATGCAAACACCACTGCCGTATAAATATAATATGGGGTAAAACCGTTGGGACTCGTGACAACAATCCATACATTCTAAAGATCTTCGGTCTTCAGTAATCATCATCTTCAACATATCTTCACTTTCGAACGTATACATTGGTTCAAAGTAGTTTTCGGATAGGAATTACCCAAATCCGACCCCGGTTCCTCCGAACTAACCATCAATAAAAAGGCATTTGGGTATATAGGTGATTCCCACGCAACATTCAATTACTTGATCAAATTTCTCTTAAAAATATATTCATTAAATCATTTCATTATCTTTTTCAGAGTATATGGAATCATTAAGCCTCATTTATCAAATCCTTTGGTTAATTAAAACTTACTTTAAATTGGAATAGTTCTAAATCGTTTCACTTTTTACTTAGGAAATTTTTTTCCAAATCATTTATTTAAATTTAAATCAAATATTTCTCATATTCAAATTATAACATTTTAATGGGTCAAAAACAATGTTATTTAAGACATAGTTCACTATAAACCCCAAACTAATTTGTATTGAGTAAAAGATTAGACTAATTATACTCAGATTAACATTCGTATTCAACTCGTACAATTCATTGAATAACAATGGAATCACCTTTCAAAATCACATGGATAGTTCAAGTTTCCTCCTTAGATCTTAATACATAGTTTGATCAGAATATCTTTTATACCATTAAAATCCAGTTTAATTAACTATTTTGAAAATTCCTTGCTTTTGGAAAAACTTAAATGAGATTTTTTTTAGAGTATCTAGGCTTCCCCTTCGATCTATTCCATCCCTCATCTAAAAGAGAAAACAGAGGCCATGTTATTTTAGAGTATTGGTTACTCCATTCCTAATCTTAGTTACACACCTTGTTTTTCCATTTAGATCTCACAAGCAGGACAAATGTATTAGTCGTTTCCGCATACTCCTTTCATTTCTAGAAATGATTTATAAAACTTCCAAATCTATATTAAAATATTTATTTTTTCTTTTAAAAACCATTTACAAAAGATATGAAAAAGAATGATTAAGTTTAAAATCATATTTCACAAGTTATTTAAAACTGTTGTGAAAAGTACAGCGAAAAGTGTGTTAAAAGCTACATTGAGCAAAACAAATTTTCTATCTTTTTGAAATTGATGTATATAACTCAATTTCCTTTAAAACATTTTAAAATATTTATAAAATTTATTTCATATTTTTAAACATTTAAAAATATTCATTTTAAATCAATTTCTAATTCTGGTTTTAAATTGCAAAACCACGATTTTTCTTTAAACTTGTTTTGGACTTACTTTAAAATTTACAGGTTGAAAACTTGATTTCATTTCTTCATTTAAAAACTATGGATATCATAGTCCAGAAAATTCTTGTCTCGAATAATTCGAGCCATATCCCATTTCATATGCTCGTTTGAAACCTTCGGCGCGAAATCCCGAACTACCGTCACGCGCCTAGTTTTGACTTGTTTTTCAATTTCTTTTGAAACTTCATAAAAACACTTTTACACGTTCCTAAAACATTTCTAAACCATTTTGAACTCATTTTAAACAATATTTTCGTATTTCAAACTCATATTTCATTTCGTTCCATATTATAATATTATATTATTATAATACCATTTTCATCATTTTAGATATTTTAAAATCGTTAAGAGGCTAAACAATTTTCATATACATATTTATGTGGATTTAATTCTTAATAAATTAGCTGTGGTTAATTACTAACCATTTCTCTTATCATTTATCAAACCAAATAATCATCCATATTTACATCCATATATCCAAACAATAACTCCAAAGGTTAGAAAATTTAAATCCGATAATAATACACTATTACAGATCAAATGGAACTGGTTTCGTCAAATTCTAAGATTGTGTCCCGAAAGGCTATTTTTAAATGTCAATTTAAACGATATATTTTACAACCGAATCACTTTTAAATTAAATTTAAAAAGTTTTATTATCTTAATTATTATTAATATAAATTTTACAAACTTTTAAATTATTTTTATCAAGCTTAAAACTCAAGATTCAATTATTTAACCAAATTTCAATTATTAAATACAACAATTAAATTATCTGATAAATAGTTATTTTTGAAATTCAAGCTAAAAGTTATAACTTTTACATATTTAAAATAAGCTAAATATTCCAATTTCAAATAACCAAAATTTTAGGTCGTTACACTTTTATAGAGATTAGTAGTCCAGAGTCTCTTCCTCTCTCCAATGGATAAAGTTGGAGTATGTTGGGATTTGCAAATTTATCCTCCTAGCACTAACTGGTCGAGTATTATTATTTAATCTTAGGGTAGGTAGTTGAGAATTTATTATGTTGATATATACTCATTTGGACGCATGGAGTCGAGAGTATTTATTGTTGCTCTCATGTATTCGTTGGGAATCTGGGTCATAAGGTTCACTCCATTATGGAGAGCGTGTGACTAGGACCCGCCAGATAGGCTAGTGTCCATCCTAGCGGTCTTGATTGCGAGGTCGCGCCGCGGATCTGTGATTTCAATTTGTTTATTTGAGGAGGATGAGGCTGAGGGATATTACGTTCATTAGAGCCATTGCCCAAACGTCACTTAAGGACCAACCGTCTGTTATCAAGGGCAAGTAGGAGTCGCGTCCAATGCATAGCATAGTCTTGCAGAATGTTTATGACATGCGATGGATATGACTATCATGATTTCGAGAGTAACTAAGGGACTGTAGAAAACATGCCACGGTCATTTGCTTTTCCTAGAGAAGCACTGTGGCATGTCGGTCTTCCTTCTAAATATAGGTCTTCTATTTATGAGACATTGGATGTTATCACCTCAGTAGAGACAATGACTTGTTGACGTTAGAGACTGGCTACGTGCTCGTCGGTCATTTGAGATAGCATAACAGTACAACTGCTTTCTGCCTTTCTATATGAAATTAGGGACTAACTGTGTGCTCGTCTTTCATTCTCTCCTATATCCTTTTGCTAAGAAATCTACTGATGTTTTGGATATCTATATATCTCTTAGGGACATTCAGTCGAGAGTACTTTCTCTCGTTAGAACTGTTTATCGGGATAGTTTGTAACAACCGAAATTTTCGACCCTCAAAAATCAACACTAATACATCCTCATGCCACAAATCCAAGTGCCAGAAAGCCCGATTATTGGGGAAAAAGAAAATAAAGGTAGAACATAATCTGACACGAATGGAATAACATATATTATTTCAACAATAATCTTCAGAGCGGAAAAAATTGAATAAAAAACCGAGTCTAACCTAGATTTAGCTTGGACAGTTATAAAGCATCTGTCCTTATAAATGCTGAAAATTAAAAATAAATGTAGTAGAAGCAGCAGATAATAGAATACATCTATACATAGATGAAGATCTCCAACTCTCCTTTGGAAACTCCAAGGGTCTTCAACTAAACCTTAAACTGCCCGAATCTGACCTGAGTATTAAAAATACCCGGATCGTGCTTGATAAACCAGCATGAGATACTCGAATTTTTTAATGTATAGAACATGTTGATGTCAATCAAAACCTTTGAAAGGAAGGGTATTTCATAAGACCATGCCCATACATAAAAATGGATGATTTTTTACCTTAATGTAACCAAAATACTTTATACAAAAAATCACTTTGATATTATTGTTATTGACATCGGTTTGAAAACACTTTCAAATAAATATATATACAAAGAAAGTATCAATAAAGGAAATATGGTAATATATCCGGGCTAGTTCAACGGAATATACCGGACGGAATATATGATACCTACTAGGGTAGCTGAAATGTTTGTAAAGCATTACACCTATTTTTGGGACTACAATCAAAACCATAAAGCTTGTATTTGGAATTGGATTTCCAACATGATAGGGAACTAATGATCATTTCCTTCGATCCATGCATAACAACTATAGTCCTCGAAAGCCTTATCGTTTTTTTCAAGCTAATTACTTGGAACTGTACTTGCTACACTACCAATTTCTGAAGCCTCATCACTTTTCACAAGCTAGCTACTATATTAAAATAAATAGGGCATTAGATGCCTTGAGGATCTAGATTCCACTAAACTCATCCATACCCATATAACAGATACCCTGAAATATATGTCCTACAGACCACATAATTAGCCATATCGTCTCCGAGATGTGAAGCTCGTGAGGCTATGCAACATTCCTCTTAGAATGCAACATTGTCATTCCTTAATCATACAACTAATTTCTATAAATGTATAACTCCTAAGCTTATACGTCTCAAGAAAAGGTGTTAAGCTAAGAGAAGTTGTCTACTTCGCTACTAAGTAAATAATACGTTGATAGGGATCAAATAATATGATCAGAAATTCACTGTTAGACACTCATCCATACAAGTCCACTCCGTGACAATGAAATCGAAGGCACTCCTTCTACCACATCCTTTTTTTAGGAATCACCCCAAGGATTGGTAGCGAGTAGTCCTTATAATATGAAGATTTCAAAACACGACAGAAACACTGCTATAATAGTTGTCTCTATATTGGGAGCTACCCATAGAATGACAACAAGCAGTCCTTTCGACCTGAAGATCTCCGGTCTTCAATACGACGAAGATTTTAGAATGCAAACACCACTGCCATATAAATATAATATGGGGTAAAACCATTGGGACTCGTGACAACAATCCATACATTCTAAAGATCTTCGATCTTCAGTAATCATCATCTTCAAAATATCTTCACTTTCGAACGTATACATTGGTTCAAAGTGGTTTTTGGATAGGAATTACCCAAATCCGACCCCGGTTCCTCCGAACTAACCATCGATAAAAAGGCATTTGGGTATATAGGTGATTCCCACGCAACATTCAATTACTTGATCAAATTTCTCTTATAAATATATTCATTAAATCATTTCATTATCTTTTTCAGAGTATATGGAATCATTAAGCCTCATTTATCAAATCTTTGGTTAATTAGAACTTACTTTAAATTGGAATAGTTCTAAATCATTTCATTTTTAACTTAGGAAAAACTTTCCCAAATCATTTATTTAAATTTAAATCAAATATTTCTCATATTCGAATTATAACATTTTAATAGGTCAAAAACAATGTTATTTAAGACATAGTTCACTATAAACCTCAAACTAATTTGTATTGAGTAAAAGATTAGAATAATTATACCCAGATTAACTTTCGTATTCAACTCGTACAACTCATGGAATAACGGTGGAATCACCTTTCAAAATCACATGGATAGTACAAGTTTCCTCCTTAGATCTTAATACAAAGTTTGATCAGAATATCGTTTATACCATTAAAATCCAGTTTAATTAACTATTTTGAAAATTCCTTGCTTTTGGAAAAACTTAAATGAGATTTCTTTAGAGTATCTAGGCTTCCCCTTCGATCTATTTCATCCCTCGTCTAAAAGAGAAAACAGAGACATGTTATTTTGGAGTATTGGTTGCTCTATTTCTAAGCTTAGTTACGCACCTTGTTTTACCATTTAGATCTCACAAGCAGGACAAATGTATTAGTCGTTTCCGCATACCTTTCATTTTTAGAAATGATTTATAAAACTTCCAAATTGTTATTAAAAAATATAATTTTTCTTTTAAAAACCATTTATAAAAGATATGAAAAAGAATGATTAAGATTAAAATCATATTTCACAAGTTATTTAAAACTGTTGTGAAAAGTGCTACGAAAAGTGTTTTAAAAGCTACATTGATCAAAACGAATTTTCTATCTTTTGGAAATTGATTTATATAACTCAATTTCCTTTAAAACATTTTAAAAGATTTATAAAGTTTATTTCATATTTTTTAACATTTAAAAATATTCATTTTAAATCAATTTCTAATTCTGGTTTTAAATTGCAAAACCACGATTTTCTTAAAACTTGTTTTCGACTTATTTTAAAATTTACAGGATGAAATCTTGATTTTATTTCTTCATTTAAAAACTATGGATATCATAGTTCAGAAAATTCTTATCTCGAATAATTCGAGCCATATCCCATTTCATATGCTCATTTGAAACCTTCGCGTGAAATCGCGAACTACCGTTACGCGCCTAGTTCTGACTTGTTTTTCAATTTCTTTTGAAACTTTATAAATTCACTTTTACATGTTCCTAAAACATTTCTAAACCATTTTGAACTCATTTTAAACAGTATTTTCATATTTCAAACTCATATTTCATTTCATTCTATATTATAATATTATATTATTATAATATCATTTTCAACATTTTAGATATTTTAAAATCGTTAAGAGGCTAAACAATTTTCATATACATATTTATGTGGATTTAATTCTTATTAAATTAGCTGTGGTTAATTACTAACCATTTCTCTTATCATTTATCAAACCAAGTAATCATCCATATTTACATCCATATATTCAAACAAGTAATCACATATATAATCATCCAGTACACACACAGATATATATATATATATATATATTCATGTAACGCCCCGAAAATTTTCGACTTTCGAAAATTCAACATCGATACTCACTTTATCGACTGCCGAGAAATCGAAGGCCGAAAACCCGAAATGTTATGGGTTTAAGAAAAAGAAAAGAAAGAAGAAGGTAAAAAGAAGAGAGAAAAAGGTAGAAGATAGAGGGAAAAGAAAATAGAACATAAAGAAAATAGAAAATTTTAAAATAGAAGAAAAAGAGAATAGAAAATGGAACGGAATAGAAAACAACAGAACAACATCAGAATCTCACAATTCGCAGCGGAACAACATATAATAATAAATGAATAATCTTTAAATAAAGAACTATATCAGTTATTACATTTTATACATTACATTTCATTACATCATATCATCAGAGTGTACAACAACAACAAACAGTGCAGCGGAAAAAGAAATACTATATAAACTAGTAATACGCCATGCCATCCAGCTTGCCTCCAGCAATTCCAGAATATCCAGAATATCCTGATAAACCTAACTCTTAACTGCCCGTGTGGAAATTGGTGGGCACCCAGAGTTTAGGAAGGAAAACAATAAACTCCAAGTCAGTCATGTGACTGGTGTGAGAACTCAAAACAGTTTATTTATCTTTGAAAACAAAATAGAAGAATAATTTTAAAGTCAATTCGCAATGCTTTTAAAAATGAGACTACCATAAGACCTCCTGCCACACACACAATGCAAACGCAGACTTGGAGAAGATTTCTCCTTATGATAGTCAAACATGCTTGATACGCATTAAAATCAAATCAATTTTGATATTATTATTAGTGCATAGTGTAGAAGAAATTCATTTCGAAAGTAGAATATAAATCTTAGCCAGCATAGGTACCATTATATTATGCCTACTATAGCTACCTCCTGAGGAAGCAGGTTCTACAACTAAAACCGTACAAGTCACGTATTGTTTCTTTGGATTTCCAACAAATGGTCAGGCCAAGGAACTTCCCATTGCCACATGAGAATGCCTCTGGAAAGACATCCCCGAGAACCAAACCGGAACTCTGCCAACACAAGGCCGGGTTACCCCTAACTGGGTAACTACTGACACGAGCACACCATTCCCCGATCGTAAACGACCTTTCTCACGGGATCCCGATAACCAACAACCACAAAGTAATAAATTCACAGTAACCACATAGGTTAAATATCTGGGCTCCATACCATGATATCACCTCTATCCAAAAGGAAATGCACATACCCTAAAGGGAGCTACCCCTCATAACCTTGCTGCTTCTTTCCTGTTTTGACCATTTCCGGGGTGTGAGGCTCGACGAAGTCACGTCCACAAAAACACACTTTATACAAAAAGCCGTGCTTTGGGTCAACAAATGATCATAGAAATGATCACCAAGATAGACGATCAAATAAATGATCCTATCACAAATAATCAACACAATGATCATTTACAGCTACACTCAGCATGTCACATTACCAAATTGGGAATATATCGCTGATAACTTCAACTATATAACCTCTGAGCTCGTACGTCTCAGAGAAGGGTGTTAAGCTAAAAGAATAAATTCTCCACCACCAACAGAAATATATTTGAATGAAATCGGCTTTATATCTCAACTTGTAATGTCAGACACACAATCCATACAAGTCTGTTCCGGGATCGAACAAAACCGAAGGCACTTACAAAGAAGTCCTTGCAATCCGGATATTCACAATCCTGATCGGATTTCACATCACTTAGGGAGTCTCTATACCGCTGCAACTCAGTGCAGAGACAATCGACAGGTCATCCTATCGCTCTCGCAAATACCGGGTCTTCAACACCGATCTTCAATGCAATTATAACGACGTATCACATATTCGGAATGGGTTATACGACCCCGTGGTCCTTTCCCGGTTAACCCGAATAGTGAGCGCTTATTCAAAAATAAGTGTGGCATTCACATTCAAACAAATCACATCAATTACCCATTCAAAGGGAAATATTGATAGTCGGTTATTGAACTATCACTGGATATGCACACATCACCAGTTTCCAAATAATTTTCCAAATTATTTATTTTCCAAAATATCTTTACAAGATATATTATTTCATACTTCAAAAATAAATCAATATTTATTTTTAAACCAATTCCACTTTCTTTTATAAATTCCTTAGTGAATTTATAATCCAAAATATCTATGGATATTCGATTTCAATTATTCATTTCCAATTTATCTTCAAAAAGATAAATTCTCCAATATTCACTTTATTATTGGAAAACATTTCCATACTTATTAAATAAGTAATTCACGAATTTTATTTATTTTCAGCACTTAGAAAATATTCAATATACTAAAATTGAAATTTAGTATATATTTCATTCTATTAAGGAAATCATTCTCTTCAACATATTTATTTGGGCCAAAACGAATGTTACGTAAAACATCGTTACGACAACCCAAAATCACTAGTATAGGGATTCGAAATTAAAATAGATATATAAATCCCAATACTATACAAAACATTTCCTTTCGGAAATCATTTACTATAACAACAGTGTTATAGTCCATTATTTCCTTCTATTTCTCGAAAACGTCTATTTCAACAATAAATGTTGAAATCTATGGTTTCGAATCTTAACACATTTTAAAACATTGTTCGATCGTTTTAATTCTATTTAAAACATCCAAATCCAAAACAATTTCTTTAACGTGTTATTCACTATTCAAAAACGTGAATATACTTCATTAACAATTTCATCCTTTTATTCATTTTAATTCAAAGGATTATTCACTATTCAAAAATGTGAATATAACTCCATTTATAGGTTTCAACAAATTTTCTTATCAAAATAAGTCATTTGCGAATTTAGAAAACAACGTTTATAAATTCCATTTATATTTATTTTATAACTACTTCCTTTATAAATCTCCTTTATTAACCTATTCGATTTATAACTCAATTATAAACCAAAAGTTCACCTCATCAGTTAAATGCTTATAAAACGATTATTTTACAAAATCGTTCTTTTAAACTTCATAATTATAAATCTTATAACTTATAAGATTCAATTATTTATCCAAATATATTCTTTAATAATTTCACAAAATTTATAAATCTTACTATTTATAAATTTCATTTATAACTTCACCATTTATAATTTTATAAATTCCATTTATTTTACAAAAATCAATTTTCACTTCATTCCAACACTTATAAAAACTCGTTTTATAATGTCAATATTTCAATTTATAAATATCCATTTATAAATCTCTTAATATAAATCGATTTATATTATTCTTTAAAACATCTTTAATCTCCTTTATTATTTCACCATTTTGATTCATAAAATAATTAAATTTTATAAATCCTATATTTAAACTTTTCACAATAATTCTAAAATATCTCGATTAAACTATTTTATAAACTCAATAGCATCATATTCTCAAAAATCAGTTTTTAACTATATTTCTCAAAAATCATAATTTTTATAACTTAAAAAAATTATAACGTTTATTTATTTAAAATGGATCAATTCAAAAATTATTTTATAAAACGTATACTTTTCAGAAATCACTTTAAAATCATTTTAAAATTCCAAAATTTGGTCCAATGATGTTACATACCAAATAGTCAATCACGACAACAACGATATCACATATCGTATATGATAATCAACGAATATCAAAATATTCATAATCAAATAAATACTGTTGAGGAATCCAGTTGGATCCCTCCAACCTGTTTCCTGCATCACAAACATTAGCACAATACCAATTTCGCTCTAGTACGAAATTATCGCGGTATATGGGATTTAAAATATTATCCGCTTAATAACGGCGCAATAAGGTCTCATCCGCTAAACAAAAAATGCGGGAAATCAATAACTCCAATATATACATATGCCAATATATATATATTGCTACTATATATAATACCAATTTCACTGTTTATGAAATATTCGCGGTATATATTTTTAATAAATAACATCCGCTTACTAACGGCGTATAATGTCTATTTTAACAATCAATAGATATCAATCATCATTCAAACATGCATTCAAATATTTTAAATCTAACTATTTATAATAAATCGAAACTGATTCGATTGAGTGAGAAGTTCTCACCTTGATTTTAAATTCCGTTTTAGCGATTTATTTCTTATAAAATTAAACGCGCGTTTAATTTTATTCGAAATAAATCGCTAAAACGGAATTTAAAATCAAGGTGAGAACTTCTCACTCAAAATTCTCACTAACTCCAAATGACTCCAAATCAACTCCATCGCGTAGTGCTCGTCCATATGATTCCAACGCAACTAGTTTCGCGCGTTTTCGACCTCGTATGAAAAAGTTATGAATTTTTGAACTTACACGAATTTTATAAAATCAATTACAATAACAACTTTTATAATTTACAACCTCTCCTCAATCCTAGCCCTTGGATCTCACATGCTAGCATCCGGGCCGTCCACCATTTCTTCCTTCCACGCGTGAAACATCTCCAGATTCCTCTCGTTCAAGCCGAACCCATCTAATATCGATTAGGGTTTGATTATACTCCTCGATCACACGACTACACTTCATCAAACTACCACCATCACGAAGCTCTCGACCCCCCCTATGCTCGGCCTTAAGCTCATAGAGCTCGGCCCCCCAGGTTGCCTCGAATTTCGTGCGCAACATACGTGCGTCGGCCCCCCATAGCTCGTCCTACGATGCTCCAAACACGATCTCAACCGTATGGATTGAAAGCTCTCTTCATGATCTTCAATGTTGTAGTTAACAACTTTGGCTAATTCTTGCTGGATTGAGAGAGATTGAGGGAGAAGTGAGATTAAATTCTGGCCATTGAACCTAAAAGTGGCGGCTAGGGTTTTATAACCTAATTTTTATTTTATTTTTAATTTATGAAGGGGTAGGGTGTATATTTATAGAGAAAAAATCGAACACTATTCATCCGTAAATTCCGAACTCCGATTTACGCGCCGAAACTGACATTCCTAGGGTTTATCGCGCGTTTCGGACACAATGGAACAGGTTTCGGAAGCTAATTCGGGCATCTGTGCAAGTTATGGCTATAAACGCTCAATTTGAATTAAACCGATTTAAGCGATTTTCTAGGCGTTTTAATTTGTACCGGACAAACGGTAAATCCAATTGACACGAAATTTGAAACATTACAATAATATCACATTACGGATCCGATGAAACTAGTTTCGTCGAAATCCGAGACTTTTTGAAAAATGGCTATTTTAACTCGCCAAATTAATATTAAAAATAAATTCGATGCGTTTCGAGCTGCCACGATCAAACGATAACTCCGATTGACACGAAATTTGAAATCCGGTAATAACTAACTATTACGGATCCAATGGAACTGGTTTCGTTCAATTCTGAGACTGTTCAAAAATTGACTATTTTCACTAGTCGATTTAAATATTAAAATATTCAATTTTCACAAATTAACTTTTAATTCAATTTTAAAAGTTCTAAAATATCATTCTAACTTCAATATGATAAAATAAAATTTTACAAATCATTTTCAATCATATTTAACCCAATTTTCAATTATTTCCATAATTTAACATATTAAATTATCGATTTAACAATTAAATTAAATCCAATAATTCAAATAAAAATTTATTCGATTTATAAATTCACTTATTAATATTTAAAATTAATTAAATATTCAAATTTTAATTATTAAAAATTCTGGGTCGTTACAATTCATATCATTAAACTTGGAATTATTTAGAGATTAATTAGTAAATTTAAATGCGAGTACTCACCATTGTCTCTAATTAATTCTTCCTACCAATATTCTTATCCAACAACACTAAACTTTTGTCGACTTCAACTAATCATCGTCTACTCCATTCTTCCTTCCTAAGCTCCAAAAAATCTGGCAAAGCTTCCGTAGTACTTCAAACTTCCTCTTATCTTCTTGGAATTAAACCAGCGGCATTTCTGTCCAATATTTTCACTCCGGAGCTCCATGATCTTGCTCCTTTCTTTTTATAGGGCTCAGTCTAGGCTAGGGTAGGCACGGGTATGCTTTTGGTTGGGTGGTTCTCTTGGCTTTGAAGGTGAGGAGATGTGGTTGTGAGCAACGGAGAGGTGGAGGAGGTGTTTGGTGATGATACGAGCTAGTAGCTTTACATTGAAGTGGTGTTTCTCATAATTTTCGTATAGCTTCGCTACTATAATATTTTATTTTCTAGAAGGCATGGAAGCCATTAAAGAAGCTTAAGTAAATAGAGAAGATGTAGAAATGTGTGAATGAAAGTGGAGATGGAGATGGATATTTATAGAAAAAGTTTAGGAATAAATATCATAACTTGAATGGACAAAAATGCCCTTACTTATCCACAAAGTGAACCATATTTTTCAAACCTTACCATCACCTTATTACATCATTCTTTATGTCATAATCATTTAATGCTTAAGAAATGTA
Source organism: Allium cepa (assembly GCA_030765085.1). Lineage (NCBI taxonomy): Eukaryota > Viridiplantae > Streptophyta > Magnoliopsida > Asparagales > Amaryllidaceae > Allium > Allium cepa. The sequence continues at coordinate 892,597,946 of CM060928.1, read as the reverse complement.
TAATGAAAGTTTTGTTAGATTTTGATGTGGTTTGGTTTGACTTTTGTGAAAATATCTTCTTAAGTATCTTTTCCTAAATTAATTAAATATTTAGCTTAATTAATTCTTAGTTAATATAAGTGAGGTGTTTATTTCTTTGTTAATGTGTTTATATAATAATTATTCAAGTTGCAAAATGTTTACACAAATTATAACATCTTGAGATGTATTATAGGAATTTTAAGAGGTAGGAATTAATATTTTTATGGTTTGAAGAAAAATTAATAACATATAGAGGGTTAAAATGAAAATTTAGTCATGGAGCTAAGGAGAACTCAGTATGTTGATTGAGAATGAATGAGAGAGCATAATACTAATGGTCAAATATTGAATTTCTTATATAATAGAATAGATAAGCTCAACTTTTTTTGTCTGATTAGAAACTTAAAAATTTGTGTTTGACGATTAACAACGCACATTTAATCTTTATTTTGTTATCCCATATTTATTTGTGTTTATTTTTATGCATGTTCTGTGGACTATTAGCAACGCATGTTTAATCACATTTTTGAATGACTAGCAATGTAAAAGTTCATGTTTCGTCATCCTAGATTAGTACAGATTTTTACAATAATTTTTACGATGCTAATCAAGATCCATTTACGATTCGAATCCGTTTTTTGTCATCCCATGTAACCATAGACAATCCTCCATTTATATAGATATGCTCAGCAGTTTTTGACTGGGTTTATAACTTTGTATAACCAACTTTAACTCAATTATAACCATACTAGGACAAATAGCATGTTTGTACAAAGATTATTTCATTGCAAAAGTTTATAAACGAGTTATAAAAGTCAAAAGAATTATATATGTATAATACTTTATCATATAATGTTAAAAGGGATTTTCCTTAATATTCAATGTATAAAACGCAGAATTTATAATATTAACATTTGTATAAACTTCATAATAAAATAGCCGTACTTAAATTTTTGAAATGAGTGTATGAAGAGTTTGGCACAAAAACCGATGTGTATCACCTAAAATTCATTTCCTATAGTTTTTGTTAATTGTTATTGGATGGTTGAGTATGATGTTATAGGAAAGTTAAGTTATGCACATTTAGGTCCATAAGGTATTAACAAGTATTTTATAATGATGCAATATATAAAATATTTTTCTTTATGAACTAAAAATAAGAAGACAATATAAATCATCAAAATTTTAGTGAAAGTTTAAAGAAAAATGATAAAATATCACATGAAACAAGTAGGTTTTGTCCTCTCTTCAAGTGACTTTAATGATCAATGCTTATGTGTGCTTATTTTGTAATGACACAATATATAAAATATTTTATTTTATGAAAGCTTTTGCTAAAATATTTACACCTCCTTTGATATTTTGAAATCGATAATATGTTCATGATTTTTAAAACACATTTTACATTAATTTTGTACTTCATCCATCTTCTATGCATGCAAAAAATATCAAATTTAATAGAGCAATGTATCGGTGATTTTTGGGTGGCTTCATGGAAGAATGTGGTTGCCGATGTGAAAAAAGCCTTATTTGCTGATTTTATGGTAATTAATTTGTATTTTTATATTGAGTAATGAATTATACAACTATTATTGATCTACAAAGTGGAATTTGATGATTAGTATTTTATAATCATTATGCACTATACACTATTTGCTTCATTATGATTGCAAACCATTTCTACCATTTAGGCAAAGATTTATTGCTTAGATCCGAAGGATGTCACCTTTTCTATGATGAGGGAGGCTTGGTGCCGGAAAGTTACAGGATGTTGTTCCTGTATTATTCTTAAGATGAAGGAACTGGAAATTAATAAGAAGGAAATACCACCATTTGTATTAGAGCATCAATGGAAAGGTTGGTTGGAGCATTGGAATCATCCTAACATAACAATAAAGTCTCGGAAGACATCATTTAGTCATAAGAACAATCCACGTTTGCATAATGTGATTCAATTTCTATGGAGGAGACTGGGGAGAAGATGGTAATTTAGAAAATATTTAAATATATTTTATAGCAAATAGTGAATAACATAATTATATTATATTACAGGCTAATGACAAAAATAAAGCGGTGACACCATTCAAGATATTTAGGCAGACTCATATCAAAAATAGTAATGAGATAACAACGGCGGATGATCCAACTACCATTATTTTGTAGTGGGTCAACTCAACCGCTGAAGATTTTCAGATAAATTTACAGTAAATGATGTTCGGCCATTTCAAAATATCGGTGAAACATTTAGTAATAATTTAATTCAATGTGATAGCTGATAGAGATCTGGTATCAGGATGATACTCGAATTTTTTGAATTAGCAGGCATATGCCTCCTTTGTTAATCCTTAACATGTTTCTGCTTCATTTACAGTAATAAATACTAATCGTTATGAAGTGCAACATATTTTCAAACACATTTTACAGTTTATCTATTATTTGATGACATCTCCCTCTGGATTTGAGATAGCAAGGAATAAAAGGCAACGTGAAGTATAAGAAGAAAACCAGTTTTAGGACATGAATTTTGAAAAACGTTGATTTTTTGAAACACATATCAAGTTGATTTTGAAAAAAGTAGTGCTAGGCAGAAAAGTAGATATAGACTCATATCAAAAAGCAGTATATATAGAGTGACATGAATTTCGAATAACATCGATTTTTTGAAAACTGAGTGAATTTGAAAAACACTGATTTTGAAGAGAGTAGGAGCATGTAGTAAGCCATGCATTGATTTTTGAGTTGCAGAACATGTCTCAAGTGTGAAACTTGTTTGAAAACTGAGCAGCAACATGTTTTTTTGAAAACTCAGGCCATGCATGCAACAGATGCCTTCATCCTACCTACTACACGCCTTTACAAGTTCGTCCTAAGCCTTTAGATTGCAACTGGGCCTTCAGGTTGCAACATGCCTTTAGGTAGCAACGAAAGCACTGATTTTTTTTAATATTGCATTCATCCTGCGTGCTACATGCCTTTACAAGTTGCATAACATCAACATGTCTCAAGTGTGGATTTAACTTTTCTACACAAGAAGAGGGTAGTCTCAAGTGAATTGGAACCTTTATGAAGAAACACATATCAAGTTGCACAACTCCGCCAGCAATTCAATTTTATAACTAAGTTGGCAGCTTTGTTTTCAACTGAGTTGTGTGCAGCTCAGTTTAAGAACTGAGTTGGCGACTCAGTTTTAAGCTGAGTTGGGCAACTCAGTTGAAGTCAGATGCACGAAACTTAGTTGTGCACCTCAGTTTTGAAACTGAGTTGGGGATTGCAACTGGATTAAATTTTTGGGTTGATTGAATTTAATATTTGATGATATTGTATATTTACAGGCTAGGTATCATATTGCATGTAACGAGCGATTGACTGCTATTAGAGAAGAGAATGACGAGGATGCGGGGGAGGTTCAACAAGAGCAACAAATATTGATTTTTCATGCTTTGAGCCCATTAAATTGAAAGCGAGGTGCATATCTTGGTGGTAGATGCAAATAGTTTTATGAATAATTGATTTGTTACTTAGTGCATATTTGATAATGTTGCATATCAATATATATATGCAAAATTTCATGTTCTTGGAGTGTACTTTAAAAAAACATGTATTGTTAATTGATCGGATCACATGCTGCCTAGTGATGAAGGATGCTAATGAATGAAAGGACAATATAGGAGTTAAAATATAGGCTATGCCTTAACGGAGGAAATGCAACCTGTCGAGACTCGAACAATGGAATTAAGTCAATAATTTGGGACATAGCATCGAAGGATTGAAGAGAAGCCCGAGACACATTGTCGACAGATTACAGAAGAGCATAAGGTTCATTTGCGGTGTAATGAGGATGAACATGATACCGAAAAGCATAAAGAGTTTGAGTTTAGATTTTGTAAGTTGTCGAACAAAGATTGTCACATTCGGTCCTAATTGGTTATGGGATCATCTTATTATTGTGGACTTGGTATGATTGATAGATTTTTGGTATGCATGTTGAAATTTAATGTATGGGCATGTATTTTGGTATGCGCAATGAAATTTATATACTGTGACTTGTATTTTGTTGGTTACTATTTGTATGATTTCCTTTCAGTTTATCTTGATCTTTTATCTATTCATTTATTAATATGCTCTTTTGGTTTAGTTTTTGATGAAATTGTTTAGGTAATATTCTAAAGTAATAAATATATTGTTTGATTGTTAGGACGAAACAAGAGAATAAATAAAACAATCTATAACCGTTATTTGTCATGGGTTTGTGACGTAGTATACAATGTACTATGCAAGTATTTTTATTTTCAGAAAATTTCACGTGACAAATCCATAGTTATTTTATGATTTTTGTATAGTAAATCGCAGCGAATTTATGATGGAACAAATTGTAACTAATTAAGTATTAAAAAAATCAAAGTTTTATCATTAGTTTGTGACGGATAAGCAATAAATTTTTATTACAATTATTTTACCTCAGAGTTATAAAAAATTAAATTTGTTACGTACTCTGGAAGATCCATCACAAATTATGTTGATTTTCCATTGTTATTTTATTACGACGGATCTGCCACACATGTTTTAGTAAGGGGACTATCCATTATAAATTTGTCGTAGATTTAAGATTAGTGACTAATTTGTGATGGACTTTGCTGTCATAGTGTGTCCAATTTAAATAATGATACTTTCCCTAGCGTAGTGTAAAGAGAGAAAATATTATTAATTAAATCAGAATCTGTGGTCGAAATCAGGGGGATTAGAGGTGTAGCCAAATTGAAGTGTAGCTATATATATCCATGCGTGTTTGTATTTGTGTGTGTGTGTACACACACACACACATGTGTGTATCTATATGTGTATCAATACTGAAAAATACCAGTATCATAACTAGAATATTAATTGTTTTATTAGAAGTCCTTCTAAAGCAGAGCACAATCTTGTATTGAAATAAGAAGCTAAGAAATTTTTTGTTGTATGTTTAGTACAATCTTATAACGAATTAAGAAAATACAATGAAAAGTCATATAATTTTTAATTCAAGAGAAACTAAAACAAGATTTGGTCATTTTTCACATGATAAAGTAATAATATATTAGTCACTTTTTGATGAAAATATTTTAAAAAGTTTACCATGAAGAAACTTCATAATTAATGGTGTTGATTTGATTTGATTTAATCAGATTGCTGAGTTTTGAGGTGGTTCGCAAAAGCATGTCAGTGTGGTTTATTAATTTAATTAATTATGATTTAAAAATATTAAATTCATATTCATTGATGAAAGTTTATAATTATTGATATGTGTAGTGTTATATTAAAATTGTTTGGATATTTAAATATTTTAGATATCTTGTGCCTTGGTTTAACTGTTTGTTATTGTATTATTTGATGTTAATTATAATTAATTGTGGATTTAAATTTTGAATGTAATTAATTAAAATAAAATGGATGAAATTGTGCGATAATGATAAAACTAGATAAATAAATGAAAAATAAAATTATTTACAAATTTCGAGTGAAATTTGCAAAATAATAGTGATTTAACAAATTAAACTGGAATTAAGGTAAGAAATATAACAATGTTATTATTTATGAATTTCTACGGAAATTCATAAGAAATAAAGGAAAACCTAGTTTAAACTGAATTTGGGAAGTTTGTTCTTGTTTATAAAATAAAGTGATATTTCATAAATAATAATACGATTTTTTGAAAATTATATTGTTGAGTAAGTGAAAACATAATGGATTTTACAGTATTTATTGGAAAATATTATTACTTGTGACGACCCGGAATTTTTAAGCAATTTAAAATCAGAATATTTAATTGATTTTAAACATTCAATAGAGTAATTTAACTTAAATTACGAATATCTCAATTTATTTGATAATTAAATTATTGAATTAAATAATTTGAAGCTGGATAAAATATTGAACCTGCAATTCTAAGCCTGTTAAAAATAATTTAAAGGCTTGTAAAATCTATATTGATAACACCGAAGATAATAGAAGTTGTAAATTGAAATAAACAATGGGTTGTTCAGTTTTAAAATTTTTACTATTGAAATTGAATTTAAAAATATCCTTCCGAGGCGCAGTCTCGGAATTCGATGAAATTAGTTCCATTGGGTCCGTAATATTGAATTATTAGCGGATTTCAAATTTCGTATTGATCGGAGTTGTTGTGTATTTGTACGTGAAGTAAACGCATTGAGAATTAAATTGAAATTTAATATAAGAACCGTGTTCAAAAAGCTATCTTCTCCATACGATCGAATTAGGACTCAGAACTTTTTCCAATGCATCCGGAATAGGCGTATAACATTATAAACGCCTAGCGGCACGCCTCGATAGGAGTTCGAAATTTTGAGTTACGAACTAAAGACAATTTAAATTTAATTTGAATTTTATTATACTTGTTCTATTGGAATAGTCAAATCTTTCCCGACAACTTTTCGTCCAACCGTTTTCAAAATCACTGTAGTGGTTTTCTTCACGCAACCATCAAATCATGTTCCCCTTTTCACGTTTCCTTTTTTAATTTTAAGCAGAGCCTTCTTTCTTAAGCCTGGTTCGAGAACAAATTATGGCTGAACAAATTTATTTTCTTTCCAAATCCTTTCCTTCGAATCATCTATGCATTCGAACCCAAAAAAATAATACCCTTATGGCCGAAATCAATAACGATATCTTCTCATCCTCCTCAATCCAATCGAAGTCGCTTGAATTTGGGATCGAGTATTTTGAATAGGGTTTCGGCAACGCGATGTTGAGGAGGGTTGATTTCTTTGGCGATTGTTCCTTTGGGCGTGTCGACGATCTCGTACAAAGTCTGGTCGGCCTTGCGATCGAGGGGTCGGCGTTCGAGCTGTAGCTTTGGGGTTTCGAGTTCTCATGGCTCGCAGGTTTCGATGTTGGCCGAGGCTGCGTGAGGGGGTGCAGCCATTAGTGGAGGCGTGCGCTTCGAGATGGGGAGGGGTAACGATTGACGGTAGGGCGGCCACTGGTTCATTTTTAGGGCTTTGATTTTGTCAGCGTCAGGTAATTACTGTTTTTTTAATTGAATATATTAAACGTATACATATAGGTCAGAAGATGATTAGGTTTATAGAGTTATACAAATGCATATTAACTGGAAAAAAAAAGAGAGAGAAAATAATCCGTGTATGGGCATGATTTGGAAGGTAGAAATTTAAATGACAATGTAAATTATTTTATGAGTATATGCGTAGGTGGTTTTAAAAGGAAAACGAAATAGATAAATATATCCACAAATATTTTAGTTCACAAGTTATTTTAAAATCAATTATTAAGGTGGTTTATTTGTAAGTTAATCTATTTAATTATTTTTGTAACTTAAATTGTATTTGTCCAGAAAATTTGTCTAAATAAAATAATTGGTTAATTAAATTTATTAATGGAATTTAAATTGTTCAATTATTTTAAATATTAATAAATCATAAATTGTTTATACAAGGTCAAAAATCGAGAAAACCCAGGCAATATTGGAATGGATTGCAATTACAAAATCGAAGGTGAGTTAATCTCAATCAGTTAAATTTAGATTTTAAATGATCAAATTTAAATCATTGTTTGAATGCTTGAAATTATTGATGTGATATAGTATGGTATAATTTGAAATTGGCATATTATGTTGTGCTAACATCTGTGGATGCAGGGAGAACAGGTTGGAGGGATCCAACTGGACCCCTCAACTTTATTTAATTATTTAATATTCTCTGTTCTGAATATTTGATATCCTGTAGTGAAGTATGTGAAAGTATTGAATGCTATGGCTTGATTGTTGTAATCGGGCAATAATGAATTACCAAATATATAATTAGAGTTTGGAAATGGAGATAAAAGAAGTGAAATTGTAAGTAAATAATTATAGAAAAGTTGAACAAATTTATAAATGAACTGGGAAGATAATAAAGTGACTCTAAAATTTTAACAAATAAATTTTGAGTATGGTAAGGAAAATTTAAATAAACAGAAAGTTAACGAAACTTAAACTTCAATGTTTTTGATTAAAAGTACAAAGCATTTATTTTGAATTTAGGATTTAAATTATTTAAGAAAAATAAAGAAGAAATTGGGAATAACCTGAAATTTGTATATTTCAGCTAAAGGATTTAAAAATCAAACTGAAATAACAATAAAGTTCATAATTAATGAATTTCGAAATGAACTGACAAGTAAAGAAATTTATTTCAAATGGAATAAATTGGGAATCAATTTGGAAAATTGATCTAAGTAATTGAGATTGGAAATTTCTCCCTAAATATTTAAGAAGTATGTTTAAGAAGTATGTTTTGAAAAATTTACTATTTCTAAATATTTAAATTCTAACGTAAGTATTTCCTTTTAATCTATTATAGCAATAATTAGTTAAAGAGTGACTTAGTATTTTATTTTTAAAAATGAAAATCTAGTTTTATATTTTATTTAGTAACCTTATTTTCAAATATTCATATAGTATGTATTTTCTTACAAATCATTGAAGTAGTTTTAAAATAAATGTTTTAAAGTATATTTCCAAGTAAAGTGTTTTAAATTATTTTGAAATCTAGTTTTGTGCTTGGAGATTTCAGAGGAGATAGAAAATAATTGGGAAAGTTTATTCTGGAAAGAGAAAGATGGTTTGAACTTTTTTTTCAAAAGCATTTAAAATAGAAAATATATCTTGTGAAGATATTTTGAGGTTAATAAATAATTTGGGAAATTATTTATTGGTTGATGGTTGTTTGTGAATATAAATTGATAATTAAATCACCGACTATCAATATTGGACAAAAATTCGTTGATCGTTTCGAAGAGTCCGGGATCGAGATTAATTTCTCGAAAACCACTTCGATCCGGTTTGTACGTTTCGTGTAAAACGATTTTTGGATTCGAAGATGAAGCAGTGAAGTGCAAGGGCTAGTCGTTACTAATCCTGAGGATATTTTCAAAATGGATGTAGTAGGAATAGTGCCTTCGGTTCCGTTCGGACCCGGAACGGACTTGTATGGACGAATGCTTGCGAAACATCGTCAGGTGGACAATGGGCATTCTAAGGGATATGTTCTATAAAGGTAACGCTTAGCCTCAAGCCTCATCAAATGGGAATGAATGAAAATCAGGGGTTATGCAGCAAGGCAAGGTGGGTAGCACCCAAGCCGGGTGAGGTCATTCCAGTCTAGATGTCCCTTTTTATTTTTCGGCTTAGTAGGCGGTTGCTGATCCCAACGCGGGGTGATCTCACTCGGGATTATCCAGTAAGGGGTAGTCCCGGTCTTGTGTTGCAGGGGAGCGGGCGTACTCCTCGATACGGTGATCTACGCCCCGTACTGTGATAGGTGGTACCCCAGTGCCTAGTCATTAGATGGAAATCCATTCTCCCTACGAGCCTTGTACGAGTTTTGTTTGTATTACCCACTCTGTGGCTAGTAGCTGGAATTTAATAGATGTAACAATTTCGGCTATTTTATAAGTACTTGTATATAGACCCTATTATAATATCAGAGAATTTCTATAAAAAATGTTTTAGCTATCGTAAGGTAAAAACCCGACATGTTTATTTGTGGCGTGGTCTTACGAGATGCTTTTGATTTCAAAGGATTTTTGAAACTTTAATAATCAATTGGTTGTGATTTTCTCACGCTGGTATTCCAGACTGACTCGGGTGTTATTTAACTGTAATGCTCGGGTCAGACCGAGTATTATAGGATACAGGTTTTGATGCTGTAGAGCTCAAGAGACGAGCATGATGATGATACGTACTCCCATACTTTTATATATATATATATATATATATATATATATATATATATATTCCGCTGTGATGGGTTGTTGTGTATTCATTTGTGTGATATTGATGTTGAGCTGTGATTGTTGTACTCTGATGATGTAACATATGTAAACAGATATATTTGACTTTGAGTAAAGATTATTTATTATCTATTATATTTTACTCCGCTGCGATGGTTAGATTCTGTTGTTGTTTTCTATTCTCTTCTTCTACCTCTTCTTCTTTAACCCAAATGGTTCGTATTTCTGTACAACTTGAGTTGATTTAGGTAGAATAGTGTGAACTCAAGCGGTACTGATTTGCGGGTCGTTACAGTTGGTATCAGAGCTTAGGTTGGTGGTAACCTTGGCTCTAGTGGGAATTACTCATTTAAATAGAGTCCGTAGTACTCTAGAATGAGTTTGAGCGTATTAATAGATATGAGCGTGTATTTGTTAGCGAATATAAATTGTTTTAATATTGTGTTGATTGGTTTATTGAGTGGCATATGAACCTTCGTCGGCACAGTCTGGACAACTGTATCGAAAGGGTTTCTAAACACTTGAATAGAACAATCGACACGGTATTGTTTTAAATATGGGTAAATGAAATAAATTTACCCAAAAGCATATTTTGATATAAAGAATAGTTTTTGAAAACTATTTAGCTAATATATGGTTGCTTGGATGTTAGTAAGGATAATATTAAAGTGTTATCATTATTAGGTGAAAATTTAACTAGAAATTGAAATATAACTAAAATTTAAGGGAACAAATTCATTATAAAATGAAATTTATAATTATGAATTGAAATTGTACATTATAAATTAAAATATAATCGAATAAGAATTTGTATAAGCATAAACTATACAAATGAATTTGTAGTTAAAATTGATTTAAGCAGGATTTGGAAATTTAAATCCCGGGAATTTGAAAGTGTTTATCGAAGTGTTTTGGAGATAAATAATAGTATTATTGTTTTGGAGATATTTTTGAATGGAAATCTGTTTTAAATGAATTTTGGGAAGTGAAATAGCATTGAAATCACTTGGATCATTGGAAAATAATCCTGATAATGACGGCCGCATCATCAGTATTCATTTTCGAATTTCTAAGTGACGGATTGCTGCCAAATTGATTTGTTCAGGAAAGCTAGTTGTTTTTGAAAATTTCAAAAGGAATTTGTTGGGAATAAAATCAGGATTGGTTTGGCTTTTGAGAAATGTGATTTGAAATGTTGGAGATTTCAAAATGTTTTGAAACCAATAACCGGGTGTTTAAAAATCTTGATGAGATAGTTGTAAGCTTATAAATTAAAATTTAACTTGAAATGTTACCAAATTAGATATAATTGGAAATACATTGAATAAAAATTTAACTGGATTGAAAGTAATTGAGTAGGTTGGAAATAATATCCAGTTGTGTTCAAATTAAGTTGAAATCGAATTGAGATTAAATAAATCTGAGTTAAAATCAAATAGGATCGGAATAAGAATTTAATTGAATTAATGGATGGAATTAAATTCTTACCTGAATAAATGGAAAATGAGTTGGATAAGGATTGCATTGAAATAACTACATCAGAATAACTTATAAGAGAAATTAAAAATCCATAAAATAAAATATGTTTGGGTTGTAAATAAGCATAAGACTTGAGTTAAAAATAAAAGAAGAATATATTCAAACCTAGAATGAATGGAAGTGTGTAAAATAATAAGTTATGACTTATAAATTGAAACATGGGATAGAAAATCCAAAATAAATAGAATTGATGAATTGGAGAATAGCAATAAAATCAAAACTTGAATTATAAACTAAATTGAACTAAGAAAATTAAATGGAGTAATATTTGGAGTTAAAATTCAAGTGTTGGATTATAAACAAGGAAAGAACAAATTTGTTAATAAATTAGTTAATGAAATTGAATTGTGGGTTATGATGAGGTTTGAAAATAAAACTCAAGTTATAATTAAATTCGACTTAAATTGTCGATGAAGAAAATATAATTGAAAGTGGCCTTGCAATTAATTAAATGAATTGAGAATGAAATTGAATTGTGAGTTAATAAATTGGATGGTAAATTAAAGGAGAATGGTGGGATCAACTTGAGTTATAAATTAAAATTTAACTTGAAATGTTACCAAATTAGATATAATTGGAAATACGTTGAATAAAAATGAAATTGGGTTAAAATAGTAATGGTATGAATTGCAAATAAAATCCAAATAAGTGGAAATAAATTGGAGATGACCATGTAATCAATTGAATGAGTTGAATCTGAAAGTTAAATTTTATAATGACTAATCAGATGAAATTGTAAATTTTAAAATGAGATTTAACTGAGATGGAATTAAGCTGAATGAAAGAGAAAGATTTACTCGTAAGATGAAACAAGTTTAAGTATAAAATTTAGAATAAATTGAAGTAAATTGACTTAAGCTAAATGAATGAAGGAGAGTTGAATTGAATTCAACTTAAAACTAAGTGTAATGATGGTGGATTGGATTTAAATCAAGTAATAATAATTTTAATTGAAATAAAATTCGGTGAGTTGCTGATAATATTTAATGGAATGAAAATTCTTAAAATAAATAATGGTAAACCATTTAAAGTATTAAGGGATTGAAATAACTTGAGACAATAAGGAAAATAAAATGTTTCAAGTTTACTAGACTGGTTTAAGTGAATGTGGATAATCTAATTATGTTGAATAAGTAAATGGATAGAATAAATAAGAATTAAATGAAAGATGGAAGTAGAACTTATTATAAAAAGAAATGGAAATGAACTTAAGTTTTTGACTTAAGTATGTGTTGAATAAAATCCGAACTCGAAATGAAGTACGGTTTAAATGAGTTGAGAAATAGTTATTGAATGGAATAGCCTGAATTGTTGTCGGGCTAAATAAAATAGTTTGGAATAAACAGATATAGAATGAAATGTAAGTGAATGGGTAGTAATATGCAAGCTTGAAATGGGTCGAGCTAAATAAATGGTCGTGAATGAATTAAAATAAAAAGAAAATTAATTGGTAATGAAATATGGAGATGGAATTTGAATCAGTTAAATGAATTCGAATACCAATTTAATGTGGCAAATGTTTAGTTTGCAAATTAATTGTGAAATGATTATTTGATGTAACCAATATGAAATGATTCAAGATAAATCAATGGATTCAAATAAAATGAATGAGAATTTTAGCACTGAATTTGCATAAAATTGGTTTTTGAATCAATTGTAATAAATATGGATTTATTTAAATGAATAATAAATTGAATGTAAACAATGAGATGTAAATGGAAGTAATTCAAATTCTATGAATGGATGGGAGTAAAATAAATTGATTTTGAGAACATTTGAAGTAAATATGAGCTCGGTTTGCTTAAAAATAAATTAATGTAAGCGATTGAGTTTTAAACCATTCAAATGGATGAAGTTATATACGAATGGATTGAAAAACAATTCAAATTGAATGAAAATGGTTTGTAAATAAGTTGAAACAGTTGAATTAGCATGGGAACTATATAAATTGCTTACGGAAAAATGTTTGGTATGAGTTTCTTTTAGCATTTATATGTTTTAACTATTGCAAATAAGTGATATGTTGTTAAACTTCATATATATCGTACTTACATGTTTAAATTGAGTAAGTACAGGTACCGGGAAGCCGTTTGGCTGCACTTTGGGCACGCTAACTGCTAATAAATAAGCCGCTTGCTTAAAAATGCTAAATAGGGTACGCCTACGCAATAAAATTAGGAAATATGAACTGTTTTTGGTTTTTTCGACCGTGTGGGTCGATGTATATATATTTATATCTATTGTCAAATTGCAAAAGCTCCTCCGTACAAAGGAGACTCTGCCAAAAATTTTCAGAAATTTTGGGAGTTCGAAAATTTTTGAAAAAATTTGGAAAATTTCGTTAACGACAAAACGGTTTAAAACTGGAAAATTGAAATAAGTTAGTAAATAAAACCAATTTCAAATAATGACATGAATTAGTTATAAATGGAAAATAAAAATTCAATATTTAAAATTAAAGATAAATTGAATTCGTATGGAAATGCAAGAATCAATTTGAATGGAAGTAAATATAAACTAAAGTGGGAGATGAAAATAAATATAAGGAACACATAAATGCTTATACTAAACTTAAGAGGGAATTGTGAACTCTTAAATGAAAATGGATACTCCTAATATAATCTAAGTCAATATTTGAATGAATAAACGATAAAATGTTTTTGAATATTGTGATTGGATATTATTGTCAAGTAGAATATGCAGGTATTATAAAGGGAAAAGAGAATTGATTGTGATTTTAGAAGATAAATTTGAAATGCTCGACAAAAAGGTATGTGTTTAAGTTTCTATATGAAATTTGATTGGGATTTGGATTGAGCCACTTGGCTTTTTGTTTTCCTTTTGGATTTGGAAGGCCGTAGATCCATTTTGTAGTTGTACCGAGCTAGCCACGCAAAGGAGACGCTGGCGAAATTTTTCGGGAATTTAGAGAGTTAGAAAATTTTGAGAAATTTTTTGATAATTCAAAATTTGGCTTTAAATTGAAACTTGAATGGTTAAACCAATAGTATAGTTTGAAACTATGGAGAAGTTTGGAAGGTTAATAAGAATAATGAGTCTTTTATGAGAAGATAGTTGGTGCGATGTTGAATTGTTAGAAACTGTTTGGTTTAGGGAAATAATAAACGGGTATTGGACCATTCTTCCTAATTAGTAATTTCGGGGACGAAATTCTTTTAAGGGGGGAGGAATGTGACGACCCAGAATTTTTAAGCAATTTAAAATCAGAATATTTAATTGATTTTAAATATTCAATAGGGTAATTTTAACTTAAATTACGAATATCTCAATTTATTTGATAATTAAATTATTGAATTAAATAATTTGAAGCTGGATAAAATATTGAATCTGGAATTCTAAGCCTATTAAAAATAATTTAAAGGCTTGTAAAATCTATATTGATAACACTGAAGATAATAGAAGTTGTAAATTGAAATAAACAATGGGTTGTTCAGTTTTAAAATTTTTACTGTTGAAATTGAATTTAAAAATAGCCTTCGGAGGCGCAGTCTCGGAATTCGACGAAACCAGTTCCATTGGGTCCGTAATATTGAATTATTAGTGGATTTCAAATTTCGTATTGGTCGGAGTTGTTGTGTGTTTGTACGTGAAGTAAACGCGTTGAGAATTAAATTGAAATTTAATATAACAACTGTGTTCAAAAAGCTATCTTCTCCATACGATCGAATTAGGACTCAGAACTTTTTCCAATGCATCCGGAACAGGCGTATAACATTATAAATGCCTAGCGGCACGCCTCGATAGGAATTCGAAATTTTGAGTTACGAACTAAAGACAATTTAAATTTAATTTGAATTTAATTATACTTGTTCTATTGGAATAGTCAAATCTTTCCCGACAACTTTTCGTCCAGCCGTTTTCAAAATCACTGTAGTGGTTTTCTTCACGCAACCATCAAATCATGTTCCCCTTTTCACGTTTTCTTTTTTAATTTTAAGCAGAGCCTTCTTTCTTAAGCCTGGTTCGAGAACAAATTATGGCTGAACAAATTTATTTTCTTTCCAAATCCTTTCCTTCGAATCATCTATGCATTCGAACCCAAAAAAAAATACCCTTATGACCGAAATCAATAACGATATCTTCTCGTCCTCCTCAATCCAATCGAAGTCGCTTGCATTTGGGATCGAGTATTTTTAATAGGGTTTCGGCAACGCGATGTTGAGGAGGGTTGATTTCTTTGGCGATTGTTCCTTTGGGCGTGTCGACGATCTCGTACAAAGTCTGGTCGGCCTTGCGATCGAGGGGTCGGCGTTCGAGCTGTAGCTTTGGGGTTTCGAGTTCTCGTGTCTCGCAGGTTTCGATGTTGGCCGAGGCTGCGTGAGGGGGTGCAGCCATTAGTGGAGGCGTGCGCTTCGAGATGGGGAGGGGTAACGATTGACGGTAGGTCGGCCACTGGTTCGTTTTTAGGGCTTTGATTTTGTCAACGTCAGGTAATTACTGTTTTTTAATTGAATATATTAAACGTATACATATAGGTCAGAAGATGATTATGTTTATAGAGTTATACAAATGCATATTAACTGGAAAAAAAAGAGAGAAAATAATCCGTATATGGGCATGATTTGGAAGGTAGAAATTTAAATGACAGTATAAATTATTTTATGAGTATATGCGTAGGTGGTTTTAGAAGGAAAACGAAATAGATAAATATATCCACAGATATTTTAGTTCACAAGTTATTTTAAAATCAATTATTAAGGTGGTTTATTTGTAAGTTAATCTATTTAATTATTTTTGTAACTTAAATTGTATTTGTCCAGAAAATTTGTTTGAACAAAATAATTGGTTAATTAAATTTATTAATGGAATTTAAATTGTTCGATTATTTCAAATATTAATAAATCATAAATTGTTTATACAAGGTCAAAAATCGAGAAAACCCAGGCAATATTGGAATGGATTGCAATTACAAAATCGAAGGTGAGTTAATCTCACTCAGTTAAATTTAGATTTTAAATGATCAAATTTAAATCATTGTTTGAATGCTTGAATTGATTGATGTGATATAGTATGGTATAATTTGAAATTGGCA
This sequence comes from Allium cepa, assembly GCA_030765085.1. Taxonomy (NCBI): domain Eukaryota; kingdom Viridiplantae; phylum Streptophyta; class Magnoliopsida; order Asparagales; family Amaryllidaceae; genus Allium; species Allium cepa. The sequence goes on along the minus strand of CM060928.1, from coordinate 892,581,544 downwards.
TATTATGTTGTGCTAACATCTGTGGATGCAGGGAGAACAGGTTGGAGGGATCCAACTGGACCCCTCAACTTTTTTTAATTATTTAATATTCTCTGTTCTGAATATTTGATATCCTGTAGTGAAGTATGTGAAAGTATTGAATGCTATGGCTTGATTGTTGTAATCGGGCAATAATGAATTACCAAATATATAATTAGAGTTTGGAAATGGAGATAAAAGAAGTGAAATTGTAAGTAAATAATTATAGAAAAGTTGAATAAATTTATAAATGAACTGGGAAGATAATAAAGTGACTCTAAAATTTTAACAAATAAATTTTGAGTATGGTAAGGAAAATTTAAATAAACAGAAAGTTAATGAAACTTAAACTTCAATGTTTTTGTTTAAAAGAACAAAGCATTTATTTTGAATTTACGATTTAAATTATTTAAGAAAAATAAAGAAGAAATTGGGAATAACCTGAAATTTGTATATTTCAGCTAAAGGATTTAAAAATCAAACTGAAATAACAATAAAGTTCATAATTAATGAATTTCGAAATGAACTGATAAGTAAAGAAATTTATTTCAAATGGAATAAATTGGGAATCAATTTGGAAACTTGATCTAAGTAATTGAGATTGGAAATTTCTCTCTGAACAACCAAGTATGTTTTCAAAGTAATTTTTTTTAAATATAAATTAAAAGTTTAAAGTTGTTTTAAGAAGTATGTTTTGAAAAATTTACTATTTCTAAATATTTAAATTCTAACGTAAGTATTTCCTTTTAATCTATTATAGCAATAATTAGTTAAAGAGTGACTTGGTATTTTATTTTTAAAAATGAAAATCTAGTTTTATATTTTATTTAGTAACCTTATTTTCAAATATTCATGTAGTATGTATTTTCTTACAAATCATTGAAGTAGTTTTAAAATAAATGTTTTAAAGTATATTTCCAAGTAAAGTGTTTAAATTATTTTAAAATCTAGTTTTGTGCTTGGAGATTTCAGAGGAGATAGAAAATAATTGGGAAAGTTTATTCTGGAAAGAGAAAGATGGTTTGAACTTTTTTTCAAAAGGATTGAAAATAGAAAATATATCTTGTGAAGATATTTTGAGGTTAATAAATAATTTGGGAAATTATTTATTGGTTGATGGTTGTTTGTGAATATAAATTGATAGTTAAATCACCGACTATCAATATTGGACAAAAATGCGTTGATCGTTTCGAAGAGTCCGGGATCGAGATTAATTTCTCGAAAACCACTTCGATCCGGTTTGTACGTTTCGTGAAAAACGATTTTTGGATTCGAAGATGAAGCAGTGAAGTGCAAGGGCTAGTCGCTACTAATCCTGAGGATATTTCCAAAATGGATGTAGTAGGGATAGTGCCTTCGGTTCCGTTCGGACCCGGAACGGACTTGTATGGACGAATGCTTGCGAAACATCATCAGGTGGACGATGGGCATTCTAAGGGATATGTTCTATAAAGGTAACGCTTAGCCTCAAGCCTCATCAAATGGGAATGACTGAAAATCAGGGGTTATGCAGCAAGGCTAGGTGGGTAGCACCCAAGCAGGGTGAGGTCATTCCAGTCTAGATGTCCCTTTTTATTTTTCGGCTTAGTGGGCGGTTGCTGATCCCAACCGCGGGGTGATCTCACTCGAGATTATCCAGTAAGGGGTAGTCCCGGCCTTGTGTTGCAGGGGAGCGGGCGTACTCCTCGGTACGGTGATCTAGGCCCCGTACTGTGACAGGTGGTACCCCAGTGCCTAGTCATTAGTTGGAAATCCATTCTCCCTACGGGCCTTGTACGAGTTTTGTTTGTATTACCCACTCTGTGGCTAGTAGCTGGAATTTAATAGATGTAACAATTTCGGCTATTTTATAAGTACTTGTATATAGACCCTATTATAATATCAGAGGATTTATATAAAAATTATTTTAGCTATCGTAAGGTAAAAACCCGACATGTTTATTATAGCGTGGTCTTACGAGATGCTTTTGATTTCAAAGGATTTTTGAAACTTTAATAATCAATTGGGTGTGATTTTCTCACGCTGGTATTCCAGACTGACTCGGGTGTTATTTAACTGTAATGCTCGGGTCAGACCGAGTATTATAGGATACAGGTTTTGATGCTATAGAGCTCAGGAGACGAGCAGGATGATGATACGTACTCTCGTACTTTTTTATATATATATATATATTCCGCTGTGCTGGGTTGTTGTGTATTCATTTGTGTGATATTGATGTTGAGCTGTGATTGTTGTACTCTGATGATGTAATATATGCAAACAGATATATTTGATTTTGAGTAAAGATTATTTATTATCTATTATATTTTACTCCGCTGCGATGGTTAGATTCTGTTGTTGTTTTCTATTCTCTTCTTCTACCTCTTCTTCTTTAACCCAAATGGTTTGTATTTCTATACAACTTGAGTTGATTTATGTAGAATAGTGTGAACTCAAGGGGTACGGATTTGCGGGTTGTTACATTACTATTATCTAAGTAATAAAATAGAAGATATTTTTGGGATATTAATAATAAATGTAAAGATATGTTTCCAAAGTTTTAGGTTAAATTATTATTGTTTTGATGCAACTAACAATTAAAGGAGCTTTGAAGTGTAATATGGAATATTATTATCTCTGAGATAAACAGTAATAAATTAGTTTTAGAAAATATTAAAGAGGTTTCGATATATATTATCATCTTGATGTAAAATAATAATTTTTTTGTGAAAAGTAATTTGATGTAAATTACTATTTTTTTTATAGAAAATACAATGTTTAAGGACTTAAAGTAATAGAAGTATAATAAAGGATTTTGAAGTATGTTACCATTTTAGAAGAATTATTTTCCTTTTAAGATAAATAAAGCTGATTTTATAATAAATAATAAAAAATAATTTTATACTTAAGAGAAAAAAATAGTCGTAAATATGATATTTTGGATGGATGTAACATTAATTAATTATTTATTTGAAGTATCACATATGTTTTGATATGACGATGAAATCGCATTTGGACGTATGCACAGTATTCTGCTATTATTACTACGTTGTGTGCAGTTAGTTATGCTCTTATTGTGTTGGTTTTTATATTACTGATATAATGGGTTAGTACACATTTGATGATTTGATGTTTGTGTTAATGTAGTGAGTTAGTGCACATTACAACAATTTGACGTTGTGTTGCTAATATGGTAGGTTAGTACACATTTGATGATTTGGTGTTGTGTTAATAATATATTGGGTTAATACACATTTGGTGATTTAGTGTTTGTGTTACTAATTTATTGGGTTAGTACACATTTGTTTAATTTATACTTGTACTGATGATGTATTACTAATAATCGACGATTAATACATATGTGAGTATATTACTTGTTGGTAGTTTAATTGACATTTGGGTTTGACTTCGCGTGTTGTCAAACATATGTGATGTTTAATGGATGAGTATGTTATTACTGTTGTTATCGTATATTTATTATGATTGATGGTTATGACTTTGTATGAAAAGTGTTTTCTGGTTGCATTGGTTGCATGGATGCTATAGTTGTTATGTGTAATAAGCATTTGGATGCTAAAGAAGAGCATGAAATGAAATTACAAGGGCTTGATCCCCAAATGGGTACGTAGGCATTGTTCTCTTATGCAATAACTCTCGAGCCTATGGCCAGAGTGTATAAGGTTATGCGTTGTTCAATATGGTTGATACTCTTTACCTGTGTGTGCGCGACCGTGTGTGCGTGTGCGTGTCTGCATGTGTGTACAGTTGTGAAGTTGCAGGTTGGAGCAAAGGAGAGAATAGAAAGGTGGATGTAGGCTTTACTACAGATAACTGATTTGGCATATTCTTTTACACCATTTTTATAACGTTTATGAGTTGGTGATAATCAATGTATTGAAATGTGGACTAATGTGATTATCATGTAAAATAATTGTATAATTGAGTTAATGTATATTTATATTGATATTTTATTCCGCTGTGAGCTTTCCCTTTTTCCTTTCTTAGTTTTGAAATTTTAAATTATAAAATAAATAATCCATTGTTTCTAATATTGAAAATTAGTTGCAAGTGTATTTTGTGGCGTTTATAATTGATTCCAGATGTTTAAATAGCAGGACATCACAAAAAATTTTGCTATGTACATCCACATTTACTTTCCAACCTATGTTCCCATGTATAACAAATAGAACATGATAAAATCCATTTATCTAAGAAAATTCTACTTGCATATTATAATCCGTACAAAATTTACATTCTTCATTTTAAGTTGTGTCAATGGCATGCAATCTTGGAAAAAAAGTAATGAATTTCTGATAATGACATACTTGGCCCAAAAGGCTTATGAACTCCATCGCACTCTCTAACCTCTCCCAATCCTAAAGTTTTTCTAATTTTGTATGACCAACTGATATGCCTACTTGAAACCAATGCATCAAAGAAATCTAACTTCAAACCACCAAAAATGACACACCAAAAACATCATATTCAACTGGTGTTTCCTCAAGCACTATAGCAATACTCTAAATGAATATGTATGTTCATCCTTGATTCATGAATAAACTGAGATATCATAGGAAAACACAAGGACAAACTTATTTAGTTTCTTCTTGAACACTTAATCAATTCATCCAAAATTATTTTACCAACTAGTCAAAGAATCTTGTTGGATTTAATATGTAGTCAACGGTATACTCCCTTGGCCACTCTAATGGAACCTAGAAGTTGAATTCAACTATAAGAATACTTAACATCCACTCAGTTGGTCAAGCAATTCATCAATGCACTATAAGAGATACTTTCTCTTTATTGTTGCTTTGTTTAACTCATGATAATTAACACAAAGCCAATGAGACCAATAACTTTAGAGGCGAACTTAACAAGCATTACCCACAATAAATCTCTAGTCCTTATTCACCCCTTCCATTCAAGCCCTTCAGCTTTGTTTATCATTTTGGCCTTCTCCTTAGCTATGTAGTTAAAATACTCAATAAATGCTCAATGGTTCCATAGCTGTGGAGATATAAATATTATAGAAGGGATATATCGAGGATGTAGCAGAAAATAGAAATGTGTAAAATGCTATATCAAAGGCAAAGTCAAATGGATAAATAATTTTTTATCAGTCTTCTACCATTGGTGTAGAAAAATGAAACAATTTTTACTCATATATAATGTTATTAAACTTTGTAGTAGAAATGGTGTTCCAACTTATAGTGAGCATCTAGGCATTGAACTTAGACCTATACATAAACTTTTTTCTTCTAGGGATTGTAAGAAAATTATATATATATATATATATATTAAAATTTCTAAAGTGGATACTAAAGTAACCCTACTTTAGCGAATTTAGCGGTAGATAACAGTGCTTTGATGGGCACGTTATTTAAGAGCGTTAAATTGTAAAAGAGTAACCTGCGTAGGGTATTAAGCGCTTTAGCTAAGCTTTATCTATCTAGGCTTCATCAAGGCTTTAGCTACATAGCTCCTTAAGAGACATCTTTCTAAATTAAGTTACTGTAGACATTGAATTTGGAACCAATTCGATATTAAACTTGACTTCCCCATCTAGAAGTTAATCGCACACCTCCTTAGAGACATTTGGGTACTCACATGTAGGCCTGTCAATGGTACGGGTTTTGGTTTGAAGCATGCTCGAACCTATCCTATTTATGTGGGTACGGGTTTTGTTTTTTACTACCCAACCCCAACTCAGGCCCGACCTGGGTTGGGTACGATTTTATCAATACTCGACCCGGTTAGGACTCGACTCGACTATTGGTTTTTCATTGTATCAAAACATAAGCATATATGTTATTTCTTTACCATTTTGTTTGTCGACATGCAGATGTTTTTTTGTACTTTTGTTATGAGCTTGACTACATCACCATTCAATTTATATGTTAACATTATTTGTATACAAATTTTAACAAATCTGAAGTTTTAAAATATGGTTTTCACAAAAATATTCCGAGTTAGGTATTCGGTTATTATCCAGCGGGCTTAAAAAGCCCGACGGGCCGGGCTCAAATATTGGGTTGAAATACCCTACGGGTTCGAGCCAGGCTCGGGTTTTATTTATTGTAATTGGACTCGGGTTCGGGTCTTACAATCCCCGGATGGGACTCCACATTGACATGCCTACTCACATGCAATTAGAACATTCAAACCTCATCATAAGCAACTTTGAATGATTATAAAAATTACCAATATCCAAGTTTGTCCTCTCACACAACATTTCGAATAGTTGTTCACCTCATCTCTCAATACAACCAATAAACTCACGTAATCAAGTATGACCCTATGCATAAAAAACCTATAAATATAAAAAAAACATTCTAAAACTACTGAAATCAACCATAAAATAACCAAAAAATATAAGACCATGAAATCAAACATACATCCAAACACATCAACTCAGAGTTTTCGAACCTCCAACCGAGTTCGTGGCTTTAAGAGAGCAAATAATCTCACATCTAAACGTAAATAAGTATATCATCTTCAAAAATAGAAGACCTAGAACCACTTCTACTTGCACCAACTGTCACTATCTCGGTTGTTGCATATTCCTTACTTCTTATGACCTATCAACAATTAATTATAAATGTGGATATTGCTACTTATGCATCTACATCCGTATCATAAATCATTCTCCGATATCTTTATCCATGGATATAGATTGATATTGGATATTTATCCTATCCATCGATTAATAAATACAAAAACATAAATAGAAAATTATGGTTTAACATAATTTTATTTCCAGTCCCATCTATTTATAAGAGTATGAAAATAAACACATATGATAATAATAGACAGTTTTAAGTAGTTAATATGCACTATACACATATGATATAAATTATTTACTTTATAAAACAATAAATACATATCATTCATTATACTAAAATATACATAATATAAATAATAACATTAAAAAATGAATAATATAATTTTTAGATGGGGATGCCTTCATATTTACATTTGTATTAATTATTATGAACATCGGATATTTATCTGTTTTTTATATACGAACGCGGATGTATTTTGGATTATTCGAGTATCTATTGACAAACTTATTCCCACATCTAAAGAAATGTACCGCAATCTTCTCTGCCTAAATACAAGTAGATATACAATTGCATACTCAACGATCTTAAGCACTTCACATGTTTCTTATTTAATTTATTTCTCAGCTCTAGCTTACTGTCCTCCTTCATCTCACCTTTTGGAAACTTATTCATACACTTCTTCCATTCGGGGTTGAAGTGAAAACCTTCCAATATAGCTCTGATATGTTCTCATTGATGTGCATAATAGCTTTATTCCTAGCACGTTCTTTTGGGATGAGCAAATGGTTGGTTCGGTTTGAAACCAAAAAAAAAATTGAAACTAAAATAACCATTCAAGAAACATAAACCGAACCGAACCAAGACATTATTTTGTTAAACCAAAACCAACCAAACCAATAATATATTTTGTTTTGTTGGTCTATTTGGTTTATCTTAAAATGAATTAGATCTATAAGATTAAAATAATTAATTGAGTCCATATGATGCAAACGTTTTGAAAAAAAATCCTCTTCCCAAAATACTAATATGATTTGAAAAAAATAAAATTATTATGAAATATTGTAAATAATAGCGGTGTCGGTAGTAATTTTGTCAATTTAAAATAATATGATGTTCAAATTTGGTTTAGTTAGTTGGTTTAGTTTTAAATATTGAAAACCAAACCCTACACATAAACCAAAGAAATATACAAATAAAAACCAAAACCAACCAATTGACGAACTAAACCAAACCAAATCGATCAAACATAACCAGTTTGTTTGGTTTATTCCATTTTAACCAATAAATACTCACCCCTACTTCCTTCCCACCGAAGGAAAAGAATGAGCACTTTATCAATATGGTCTTCGATGTGTGACAAAATTATCATGCTCAACTCCTCTCAAAGACCAAACAAAAACTTCTCATTGTCCTTCATGGTCTTCATGGAAGTATTAGTCAAAGTGAAAACATAAATAACAATGCATGAAATCTGTTCGCATACTCTAATACTTACATTTTGCCCTGCTCTAGCTTGAAATATGTTTGGAACATTGCATACTTCTCTGTTTAAGGCATGAACTGGTTCTCAAACTTCACTTTGAAATCATACCAAGTAATATCTACTTAAGCACAATAGGTACAATACATTCCCAACAACCAACTGTAGCTCCTTCAAACTCTTAAAAGCTAACCACATGTAAAGACCCGTAAATCCGTACTCCTTGAATAGACACTAATCTCCATTGATTAATTCAAGATGAACGAAAATACGAACCCTTAGGGGTTTAAGAAAAATTTAAGAAAAAAAAAGAAGAAGAAAGAAGAATTTAGAGAGGGAAAAGAAAATAGAAAATTTTAAAATAGAAGGAAAAGAGAATAGAGAACATAGAGAAAATAGAAAATTTTAAAATAGAAATTAGAGAGAATAGAAAACATAGAGAAAATAGAAAATTTTAAAATAGAAATTAGAGAGAATAGAAAATGGAGGGGAAAGAAAAATAGAACATAGATAGGACGGGACAGAAAACAACAGAACAACATCAGAATCTCACAATTCGCAGCGGAACAACATATAATAATAAATGAATAATCTTTAAACAAAGAACTATATCGGTTATTACATTACATCACATTTCATTACATCATATCATCAGAGTGTACAACAACAACAAACAGTGCAGCGGAAAAAGAAATACTATATAAGTAATACACCATGCTCTCCAGCTTGCCTCCAGCAACTCCAGAATATCCAGAATATCCTGATAAACCTTACTCTTGACTGCCCGTGTGGAAATTGGTGGGCACCCAGAGTTTAGGAAGGAAAACAATAAACTCCAAGTCAGTCATGTGACTGGTGTGAGAACTCAAAACAGTTTATTTATCTTTAAAATCAAAATAGAGGAATATTTTTATTTCAATTCGCAATGCTTTTAAAAATGAGACTATCATAAGGCCTCCCGCACACACACACATGCAAACGCAGAATCGGAGGAGATTTCTCCTTATGATAGCCAAAGATGCTTGATACGCATTTAAAAATAACATTTGATATTATTATTAGTGCATAGTGTAGAGAAAAATTCATTTCGAAAGTAGAATATAAATCTTAGCCAACATACGACCATTATCGTATGCCTACTATAGCTACCATCCAAACAGTGGTGACCACCATAAGTGAATAGCAGGTTCTACAACTAATACCGTACAAGTTTCGTATTGGGAATTGGATTTCCAACAAATGGTCAGGCCAAGGAACTTCCCATTGCCACATGAGAATGCCTCTGGAAAGACATCCCCGAGAACCAAACCGGAACTCTGCCAACACAAGGCCGGGTTACCCCTAACTGGGTAACTACTGACACGAGCACGCCATTCCCCGATCATAAACGACCTTTCTCACGGGATCCCGAAAGCCAACAACCACAAAGTAATAAATTCGTAGTAACCACATAGGTTAAATATCTGGGCTCCATACCATGATACCACCTCTATCCAGAAGGAAATGTACATACCCTAAAGGGTGCTACCCCTCATAACCTTGCCGCATCTTTCCTGTTTTGACCATTTCCGGGGTGTGAGGCTCGACGAAGTCACGTCCACAAAAACATACTTTATACAAAAGCCATGCTTTGGGTCAACAAATGATCAACACAATGATCACCAAGATAGACGATCAAATAAACGATCCTATCACAATAATCAAGACAATGATCATTTCAGCATCACTCAGCATATCACATTACCAAATTGGGAATATATCGCTGATAACTTCAACTATATAACCTCTGAGCTCGTACGTCTCAGAGAAGGGTGTTAAGCTAAAAGAATAAATTCTTCGCCACCAACAGAAATATATTTGAAAGAAATCGGCTTTATATCTCAACTTGTAATGTCAGACACACAATCCATACAAGTCTGCTCCGGGATCGAACAAAACCGAAGGCACTTACAAAGAAGTCCTTGCAATCCGGATATTCACAATCCTGATCGGATTTCCCATCACTTAGGGAGTCTCTATACCATTGCAACTCAGTGCAGGGACAATCGATAGGTCATCCTATCGCTCTTGCAAATACCGGGTCTTCAACACCGATCTTCAAATGCACACAACGACGTATCACATATTCGGAATGGGTTATACGACCCCATGGTCCTTTCCCAGTTAACCCGAATAGTGAGCGCTTATTTAAAAATAAGTGTAGCATTCACATTCAATCAAATCACATCAATTACCCATTCAAAGGGAAATATTGATAGTCGATTATTTAACTATCACTGGATATGCACACATCACCAGATTCCAAATAATTTTCCAATTTATTTATTTTCCAAAAATATCTTCACTAGATATATTATTTCAACACTTCAAAAATAAATCAATATTTATTTTTAAACCAATTCCACTTTCTTTTATAAATTCAATAGTGAATTTACATTCCAAAGTATTAATGAATATACGATTTCAATTATTCATTTTCAATTTATCTTCAAAAAGATAAATCCTCTAAACGTTTCATTTCACATTGGAAAAACATTTCCATACTTATACATTCATAAGTAATTCACAAATTTTATTTATTTTCAACACTTAGAAAATATTCAACATACTTAAATCGAGATTAAGTATATATTTCATTCTTTTAAGGAAATCATTCTCTTAAACATAATTATTTGGGCCAAAACGAATGTTACGTAAAACATCGTTACGACAACCCAAAATCACTAGTATAGGGATTCGAAATTAAAATAGATATATAAATCCCAATACTATACAAAACATTTCCTATCGGAAATCATTTACTATAACAACAGTGTTATAGTCCACTATTTCCTTTTATTTCTCGAAAACGTCTATTTCAACAATAAATGTTGAAATCTATGGTTTCGAATTTCAACACATTTTAAAACATCGTTCGATCGTTTTAATTCAATTTAAACATCTCATTCAAACATTTTATTTAACATATTATCCACTATTCAAAAACGTGAATATATTTCATTAACAATTTCATCCTTTTATTCATTTTAATTCAAAGGATTATTCACTATTCAAAAATGTGAATATAATTCCATTTATAGGTTTCCACAAATTTCCTTGTCAAAATAAGTCATTTGCGAATTTATAAAACAACGTTTATAAATTCCAATTCTATTTATTTATAAAAACTTCCTTTTTATAAATTCTTTTATTAACCTATTCCAGTTTATAACTCAATTATAAACTAAAAGTTCATATTATAAGTTAAATACTTATAAAACGATTATTTACAAAAATCGTTCCTTCAAAGACTTTCCAAATCATAAATCTTATAACTTATAAGATTCATTTATTTAACCAAATCTATTCTTCAATTATAACTTCACAAATTTATAAATCTTACTATTTATAAATTTCATTTATAACTTCACCGTATAAAATTCTATAAATTCCATTCAATTATGAAATTCATTTTCACTTCATTCAAACACTTATAAAAACTCGTTTTATAATGTCCATATTTCAATTTATAAATATCCATTTATAAATCTCTTAATATAAATCAAATTATATCATTATTCTAAAACGTCTTTAATTTCCTTTATAATTTCACCATTTTGATTTATAAAATAATCAAATTTTATAAATCCTATATTTAAACTTTTCACAATGAATTCTAAAATATCTCGATTAAACTATTTTATAAACTCAATAGCATAATATTCTCAAAAATCAGTTTTTAACTATATTTCTCAAAAATTATAATTTTTATAACTTTAAGAATTATAACGTTCATTTATTTATAATGGATCAATTCCAAACATAAAGTATATTTTCAAAAATCACTTTATAAATCATTTTAAAATTCCAAATTTGGTCCAATGATGCTACACACCAAATAGTCAATCACGACTACAACGATATCATATATCAATATGAAAATCCATCAAATATCAAAATATCTGAAATCAAATAAAAACTATTGAGGAATCCAGTTGGATCCCTCCAACCTGTTTTCCTGCATCCACAAACATTAGCACAATACCAATTTCGCTCCAGTACGAAATTATCGCGGTATATGGGATTTAAATATTATCCGCTTAATAACGGTGCAATAGGGTCTCATCCGCTAAACAAAAAATGCGGGAAATCAATAACTCCAATATATACATATGCCAATATATATATATTGCTATTATATATAATACCAATTTCACTGTTTATGAAATATTCGCGGTATATGTTTTTAATAAATAACATCCGCTTACTAACGGCGTATAATGTCTATTTTAACAATCAATAGATATCAATCAACATTCAAACATGCATTCAAATATTTTAAATCTAACTATTTAAAATAAAAATCGAAACCTATTCGATTGAGTGAGAAGTTCTCACCTTGGTTTAAATTCCGTTTTAGCGATTTATTTCGAATAAAATTAAACGGACGTTTAATTTTACCCAAAATTCTCACTAACTCCAAACGACTCCAAACCAACTCCATCGCGTAGTGCTCGTCCATACGATTCCAACGCAACTGGTTTCGCGCGTTTTCGACCTCGTATGAAAAAGTTATGAATTATTGAAGTTTGTACACGATTTATTTATATAAATTACAACATAAACTAATTTCAAACTCAACTTAGATCAAGACCGTAGGATCATGCTTCCTTCATCACAGCCGTTCCACGCAACCATCTTCCTTCTTGCGTGAAACATCTCCAGGAACTCACGCATATGAACCCATCACATATCAAAACTAGGGTTGAATCTTGCATCCACATCACTCGACTAAAACTCGATCAAGATGCGCCATGTCGAAGCCCTCCACGACCTTCATACTCAGCCTGAAGCTTAGAGAGCTCGCCCCCCCTATGTTGCACGAATCTCGATGACAACGGCCATGCACGCGGCTCCCTATCTCCCCCATCGTCGCTCCAAACACGATCTCAACCGTATGGATTGAAAGCTTTCGCCAAGATCTTCATCTTTGTAGTTGATCACTTCGCTTGATTGTGAATGGATTTGGAGAGATTAAGGAATGAAATTGGGACAATTCTGGCCATTCACTGCAAGGGTGGCGGCTAGGGTTTAAGTTTTCTTTTTTTTTTTTTTTTAATGAAGAGAGGGGTGTTGGTCTATTTATAAAGAAAATCGAAACACTATTCATTCCGGAAATTCCGAACTCCAATTTACGCACCGTAACCAGCGTTTCTAGGGTTTACCCCGCGTTCCGGACACAATGGAACAGGTTTCGGAAGCTAATTCGGAAGTATGTGCGAGTTATGGCTAAAAACGCTCAATTTGAATTAAACCGATTTAAGCGATTTTCTAGGCGTTTTAATTTGTACCGGACAAACGGTAAATCCAATTGACTTGAAATTTGAAACCTTACAATAATATCACATTACGGATCCGATGAAACTGGTTTCGTCGAAATCCGAGACTTTTTGAAAAATGGCTATTTTCACTCGTCAAATTTAAATTAAAAATAAATCGATGCGTTTCGAGCTGCCACGATCAAACGATAGCTCCGATTGACACGAAATTTGAAATCCGGTAATAACTAACTATTACGGATCCAATGATACTGGTTTCGTTCAATTCTGAGACTGTTCAAAAATTGGCTATTTTCACCAGTCGATTTAAATATTAAAATATTGAATTTTCACAAATTAACTTTTAATTCGATTTTAAAAGTTCTAAAATATCATTCTAACTCCAACATGATAAAATAAAATTTTACAAATCATTTTCAATCATATTTAACTCAATTTTCAATTATTTCCATAATTTAACGTATTAAATTATCGATTTAATTATCCAATTAAATCCAAAAATTCAAATAAAAATTTATTTGACTTATAAATTCACTTATTAATATTTAAAATTAATTAAATATTCATATTTTAATTTCTAAAAATTCTGGGTCGTTACAATCTTCCCCCCTTAAAAGAATTTCGTCCTCGAAATTACAAGTAAGAAAAGTTATAGAATTTATTAACTTTCCCAAAATTCATAGTTAAACTTCTTACAATACTTTACTAAGTTTTGAAATCATACTTAGTTATCTTTTCAAAAACAACTACTATTGTTTAACTTTTAATTCCAAAATCAAAGTTAAAGTTTTCAAAATTTTCTAATTTTCTCAAAAATTTTCTAACGCCTTAAATTTTCGGAAAAATTCGCCATAGTCTCCTTTGCGCGGCTCGATCCGGAAAAAAAATGACAGTATATATATCACAAATATACATCTCATCAAGTAATGAGGCATCCCGAAGGGAAAAAAGTGTAAAAGTACGGTATGTATTCCGAGATATGTACCTTATATTTTATTAGCAAGCATATACGGCTAATATAGCGCTAAAGCGAGCTCCAAATGCGAAGCAAACACGATCCGCACCTACTAATCACTCAACAAACAACATGAGAACATGCATATATGAAAATAATCTCAATATACAACATATAGTAACTGAAACAAAAGCAACAAATGCAAACATCAACCAACTATCATTCAACTAACATCCATAACCAATAAATATTTATTTATATTCTCTTTAATATTCAATGAATTGGTTTTCAATTTAATCACATTTGATTTATTAACAATGGATGTTTTTTTTTTTTTTACTAACATTCATTTTCAATTAGTTTATATTCACTAATTCATATTCAAGTTGGTTCACTTCCAAATTAAATTCAATTTTATTCAAGATTCACTTAACTTCTAATTGAATTCCAATTACTTTAGCTTTAAATTTCATTAACACTTAATGAATTATATACAATCAACTAACAATCATATTCAATATCAACCAATGTTTATTAATTGCAACCAAATTACTTTGCTTATCAATTGGTTTAATCAAATTGATTTTCATTCAATTATTCAACTTCTAATATCATTAGATTTTAATGAATTAACACTTATATTCATTATTTCATATCAATTTATTCACATTTAATTGATTAACATTTAAGCCATTCATTCAATTCAATTACAAAGTTGAATTTTTATTTATATAACTCAAGTTCATATCTATCACTTCACTTTATTATTTTACTTTGATATCAATATCAATTTCATTCAACAACACTTAAGTTATATTCCATTTCATAAACATCACTTGTTTTACATAACTTAAATTCCCACTTGTAAATAAATTCAGATTCCAATTCTAAAGTAAATTTTCCATTTAACTTTAAATTCATTTTTTATTTACTACTCATATTCACAAATATATTCACATAGTTTCACTTCTCATATATATAAGTTTATTTCACAATTGTAAATCACTTAATTATAATTCAATTTTTATAATTCTTTTTTACTTATACAATTTTTCTTTTATTTAGATTATTCAAACAACTAAACAATCAACTTATTTTCACTTTAATAATTCTGAAAAATTATTTCTTTATATATAAAAATATACTCAAGGTAAAATTATTTCATTTACCCAATTTAAAACAATACTGTGTCGAATTGTTCTATTCAAGTGTTTAGAAACCCCTTCGATTCAGTTTCGAGGCTGCGCCGACGAAGGTTCATATGCCACTCAACAAACCAATCATCACAATATAAAACAATTTTTATATTCACTAACAAATACGCTCTCATAGCTATTATTACACTCAAATTCATTCTAGAGTACTGCTGACTCTATCTCTAATGAATAATACCCAACAGAACCATGGTTGTCGCTTAACCATAAGCTTTGATACCAACTGTAAAGACCCGTAAATCCGTACTCCTTGAATAGACACTAATCTCCATTGATTAATTCAAGATGAACGAAAATACGAACCCTTAGGGGTTTAAGAAAAATTTAAGAAAAGAAAAGAAGAAGAAAGAAGAATTTAGAGAGGGAAAAGAAAATAGAAAATTTTAAAATAGAAGGAAAAGAGAATAGAGAACATAGAGAAAATAGAAAATTTTAAAATAGAAATTAGAGAGGATAGAAAACATAGAGAAAATAGAAAATTTTAAAATAGAAATTAGAGAGAATAGAAAATGGAGGGGAAAGAAAAATAGAACATAGATAGGACGGGACAGAAAACAACAGAACAACATCAGAATCTCACAATTCGCAGCGGAACAACATATAATAATAAATGAATAATCTTTAAACAAAGAACTATATCGGTTATTACATTACATCACATTTCATTACATCATATCATCAGAGTGTACAACAACAACAAACAGTGCAGCGGAAAAAGAAATACTATATAAGTAATACGCCATGCTCTCCAGCTTGCCTCCAGCAACTCCAGAATATCCAGAATATCCTGATAAACCTTACTCTTGACTGCCCGTGTGGAAATTGGTGGGCACCCAGAGTTTAGGAAGGAAAACAATAAACTCCAAGTCAGTCATGTGACTGGTGTGAGAACTCAAAACAGTTTATTTATCTTTAAAATCAAAATAGAGGAATATTTTTATTTCGATTCGCAATGCTTTTAAAAATGAGACTATCATAAGGCCTCCCGCACACACACACATGCAAACGCAGAATCGGAGGAGATTTCTCCTTATGATAGCCAAAGATGCTTGATACGCATTTAAAAATAACATTTGATATTATTATTAGTGCATAGTGTAGAGAAAAATTCATTTCGAAAGTAGAATATAAATCTTAGCCAACATACGACCATTATCGTATGCCTACTATAGCTACCATCCAAACAGTGGTGACCACCATAAGTGAATAGCAGGTTCTACAACTAATACCGTACAAGTTTCGTATTGGGAATTGGATTTCCAACAAATGGTCAGGCCAAGGAACTTCCCATTGCCACATGAGAATGCCTCTGGAAAGACATCCCCGAGAACCAAACCGGAACTCTGCCAACACAAGGCCGGGTTACCCCTAACTGGGTAACTACTGACACGAGCACGCCATTCCCCGATCGTAAACGACCTTTCTCACGGGATCCCGAAAGCCAACAACCACAAAGTAATAAATTCGTCGTAACCACATAGGTTAAATATCTGGGCTCCATACCATGATACCACCTCTATCCAGAAGGAAATGTACATACCCTAAAGGGTGCTACCCCTCATAACCTTGCCGCATCTTTCCTGTTTTGACCATTTCCGGGGTGTGAGGCTCGACGAAGTCACGTCCACAAAAACATACTTTATACAAAAGCCATGCTTTGGGTCAACAAATGATCAACACAATGATCACCAAGATAGACGATCAAATAAACGATCCTATCACAATAATCAAGACAATGATCATTTCAGCATCACTCAGCATATCACATTACCAAATTGGGAATATATCGCTGATAACTTCAACTATATAACCTCTGAGCTCGTACGTCTCAGAGAAGGGTGTTAAGCTAAAAGAATAAATTCTTCGCCACCAACAGAAATATATTTGAAAGAAATCGGCTTTATATCTCAACTTGTAATGTCAGACACACAATCCATACAAGTCTGTTCCGGGATCGAACAAAACCGAAGGCACTTACAAAGAAGTCCTTGCAATCCGGATATTCACAATCCTGATCGGATTTCCCATCACTTAGGGAGTCTCTATACCGTTGCAACTCAGTGCAGGGACAATCGATAGGTCATCCTATCGCTCTTGCAAATACCGGGTCTTCAACACCGATCTTCAAATGCAATTCACAACGACGTATCACATATTCGGAATGGGTTATACGACCCCATGGTCCTTTCCCGGTTAACCCGAATAGTGAGCGCTTATTTAAAAATAAGTGTAGCATTCACATTCAATCAAATCACATCAATTACCCATTCAAAGGGAAATATTGATAGTCGATTATTTAACTATCACTGGATATGCACACATCACCAGATTCCAAATAATTTTCCAATTTATTTATTTTCCAAAAATATCTTCACTGGATATTTTATTTCAACACTTCAAAAATAAATCAATATTTATTTTTAAACCAATTCCACTTTCTTTTATAAATTCAATAGTGAATTTACATTCCAAAGTACTAATGAATATACGATTTCAATTATTCATTTTCAATTTATCTTCAAAAAGATAAATCCTCTAAACGTTTCATTTCACATTGGAAAAACATTTCCATACTTATACATTCATAAGTAATTCACAAATTTTATTTATTTTCAACACTTAGAAAATATTCAACATACTTAAATCGAGATTAAGTATATATTTCATTCTTTTAAGGAAATCATTCTCTTAAACATAATTATTTGGGCCAAAACGAATGTTACGTAAAACATCGTTACGACAACCCAAAATCACTAGTATAGGGATTCGAAATTAAAAAAGATATATAAATCCCAATACTATACAAAACATTTCCTATCGGAAATCATTTACTATAACAACAGTGTTATAGTCCACTATTTCCTTTTATTTCTCGAAAACGTCTATTTCAACAATAAATGTTGAAATCTATGGTTTCGAATTTCAACACATTTTAAAACATCGTTCGATCGTTTTAATTCAATTTAAACATCTCATTCAAACATTTTATTTAACATATTATCCACTATTCAAAAACGTGAATATATTTCATTAACAATTTCATCCTTTTATTCATTTTAATTCAAAGGATTATTCACTATTCAAAAATGTGAATATAATTCCATTTATAGGTTTCCACAAATTTCCTTGTCAAAATAAGTCATTTGCGAATTTATAAAACAACGTTTATAAATTCCAATTCTATTTATTTATAAAAACTTCCTTTTTATAAATTCTTTTATTAACCTATTCCAGTTTATAACTCAATTATAAACTAAAAGTTCATATTATAAGTTAAATACTTATAAAATGATTATTTACAAAAATCGTTCCTTCAAAGACTTTCCAAATCATAAATCTTATAACTTATAAGATTCATTTATTTAACCAAATCTATTCTTCAATTATAACTTCACAAATTTATAAATCTTACTATTTATAAATTTCATTTATAACTTCACAGTATAAAATTCTATAAATTCCATTCAATTATGAAATTCATTTTCACTTCATTCAAACACTTATAAAAACTCGTTTTATAATGTCCATATTTCAATTTATAAATATCCATTTATAAATCTCTTAATATAAATCAAATTATATCATTATTCTAAAACGTCTTTAATTTCCTTTATAATTTCACCATTTTGATTTATAAAATAATCAAATTTTATAAATCCTATATTTAAACTTTTCACAATGAATTCTAAAATATCTCGATTAAACTATTTTATAAACTCAATAGCATCATATTCTCAAAAATCAGTTTTTAACTATATTTCTCAAAAATTATAATTTTTATAACTTTAAGAATTATAACGTTCATTTATTTATAATGGATCAATTCCAAACATAAAGTATATTTTCAAAAATCATTTTATAAATCATTTTAAAATTCCAAATTTGGTCCAATGATGCTACACACCAAATAGTCAATCACGACTACAACGATATCATATATCAATATGAAAATCCATCAAATATCAAAATATCTGAAATCAAATAAAAACTATTGAGGAATCCAGTTGGATCCCTCCAACCTGTTTTCCTGCATCCACAAACATTAGCACAATATCAATTTCGCTCCAGTACGAAATTATCGCGGTATATGGGATTTAAATATTATCCGCTTAATAACGGCGCAATAGGGTCTCATCCGCTAAACAAAAAATGCGGGAAATCAATAACTCCAATATATACATATGCCAATATATATATATTGCTATTATATATAATACCAATTTCACTGTTTATGAAATATTCGCGGTATATGTTTTTAATAAATAACATCCGCTTACTAACGGCGTATAATGTCTATTTTAACAATCAATAGATATCAATCAACATTCAAACATGCATTCAAATATTTTAAATCTAACTATTTAAAATAAAAATCGAAACCTATTCGATTGAGTGAGAAGTTCTCACCTTGGTTTAAATTCCGTTTTAGCGATTTATTTCGAATAAAATTAAACGGACGTTTAATTTTACCCAAAATTCTAACTAACTCCAAACGACTCCAAACCAACTCCATCGCGTAGTGCTCGTCCACACGATTCCAACGCAACTGGTTTCGCGCGTTTTCGACCTCGTATGAAAAAGTTATGAATTATTGAAGTTTGTACACGATTTATTTATATAAATTACAACATAAACTAATTTCAAACTCAACTTAGATCAAGACCGTAGGATCATGCTTCCTTCATCACAGCCGTTCCACGCAACCATCTTCCTTCTTGTGTGAAACATCTCCAGGAACTCACGCATATGAACCCATCACATATCAAAACTAGGGTTGAATCTTGCATCCACATCACTCGACTAAAACTCGATCAAGATGCGCCATGTCGAAGCCCTCCACGACCTTCATACTCGGCCTGAAGCTTAGAGAGCTCGGCCCCCCCTATGTTGCACGAATCTCGATGACAACGGCCATGCACGCGGCTCCCTATCTCCCCCATCGTCGCTCCAAACACGATCTCAACCGTATGGATTGAAAGCTTTCGCCAAGATCTTCATCTTTGTAGTTGATCACTTCGCTTGATTGTGAATGGATTTGGAGAGATTAAGGAATGAAATTGGGACAATTCTGGCCATTCACTGCAAGGGTGGCGGCTAGGGTTTAAGTTTTCTTTTCTTTTCTTTTTTTTTAATGAAGAGAGGGGTGTTGGTCTATTTATAAAGAAAATCGAAACACTATTCATTCCGGAAATTCCGAACTCCGATTTACGCGCCGTAACCAGCGTTTCTAGGGTTTACCCCGCGTTCCGGACACAATGGAACAGGTTTCAGAAGCTAATTCGGAAGTATGTGCGAGTTATGGCTAAAAACGCTCAATTTGAATTAAACCGATTTAAGCGATTTTCTAGGCGTTTTAATTTGTACCGGACAAACGGTAAATCCAATTGACTTGAAATTTGAAACCTTACAATATTATCACATTACGGATCCGATGAAACTGGTTTCGTCGAAATCCGAGACTTTTTGAAAAATGGCTATTTTCACTCGTCAAATTTAAATTAAAAATAAATCGATGCGTTTCGAGCTGCCACGATCAAACGATAGCTCCGATTGACACGAAATTTGAAATCCGGTAATAACTAACTATTACGGATCCAATGAAACTGGTTTCGTTCAATTCTGAGACTGTTCAAAAATTGGCTATTTTCACTAGTCGATTTAAATATTAAAATATTCAATTTTCACAAATTAACTTTTAATTCGATTTTAAAAGTTCTAAAATATCATTCTAACTCCAACATGATAAAATAAAATTTTACAAATCATTTTCAATCATATTTAACTCAATTTTCAATTATTTCCATAATTTAACGTATTAAATTATCGATTTAATTATCCAATTAAATCCAAAAATTCAAATAAAAATTTATTTGACTTATAAATTCACTTATTAATATTTAAAATTAATTAAATATTCATATTTTAATTTCTAAAAATTCTGGGTCGTTACACCACCTGCAACATTCCACTATTATTCTCATACCATTGACTACCATTTCATAGATTTTAACCCATGATAGAACATTCATAACGGACTCAATATGAGAGAAACGCTCACCACCATAACTCAAAAAATGGTAAATTGAACTAACTCCTTGTCCTCTTAATTCAATTGCTTCATTAGCATCTACCAAATAGCAATAATAAGATTTTTGAATTATCGTTCCAGGTCCTGCACTAGAAAATTTAGCTGTCCTACTTCCTTGCCATCTTTCTCTATTCACACTTCTTCCAATTTTCCCTTGCTTAGTCTCTATCCTACTCAACTTACACTTATCTCGAAGAATATAAGAATGTTAGCCAGGATAACATGAAAAAATAAGAATGAATGAGGAGATACAATACTAAATAAAAATAGCAATATGTATAATCGTAGTTTATGAGTTAAGATGCTATGTTAATGATAATGTATAATCAAATGTATATGACGATACTATGTATTGTTTTATATAAGCTTAGTATGACTGTATACGACATATGTATATAATGTATAATTGAGTATATATGTGATATGTGCTATGTCTTGTTTTGTATATGCTTAGTATGACTTATACGACATATGTATGATGCATATAATGTATGTATTTTCGCCATGAGTTAAAGTACTCCTATATTAATGATGTTTTTGGTAGAAGATTTGTGGTGCGTTCTTATATTTCTATGGTGAAGTATTATAGATGTTGAGACGAAGAAAAATCGTGAATTGGAAAAATGTGTAAATAGGAAGATGAGGTTATAATAGTGGATAGTATGAGACATCAATGTGTTTTAAGGGTTATTTATGCTACACCACGTACTATAGTGTAGATTTTATGTAGTCTTGGATGAGGATATTGTTGAGAGCGAGTAGTGAAATCCCACGAGATGCTCGAGCCATCAACATGGTTACCAAGTATTATATGCATGATGCGAAGCAATAGAAGACCAATCACATCAATATGAGCATTGGGCATGTTAGATATTGTAAGTGCTTTGGATGAGTTATATTGTGACATTACATATGTGAACATAATTGCTGCTGTTAATGCATGCTATGTATGTATGTTTACCTATGTGTGCGCGCACGCCTCTGTGTGTATGTATGGTCACATACAGTATGATTGGTATACACTTTGTTTCTGCACATGATTTATAGAGTGGTTTCATACTTATATATTATGTAATCATATTTGGTGTGATGAATGCAATTGATCTGAATGTGTGTTATGCTTGATATTTCATTGAGGCGATGTAGTTTATATATGCCCATTTTATGATGAGATATATTTTATATGTTATAACCACATGCTTAATAGATTGTACTCGCGTATTCATCACAAGAAAGTTGTGGATTTACCTATGCCAAATGATGGAGGCGAGGCACATGTAACTGCGATACCTATGCGGGACTTGAACCATTAGCAGCATGGGTAAAACTCATGTGGGAAATGATTCCTATGTTCAAATTTCTAGTTTAAATGCAATACATAACTATAGATAATTTTCGGTTAAAATAATATCTGGTCATTCAAATCTGTTTTAACCAAAATCAACCCCAAATTTTAAAGCTTTATAAAATACAAGTATATAAAATTCAGCATACAAGAATGAAATCAAACCTGAAAGAATGATTTTGTCACTAGGATTCATGTTAGGCTTGGACCAACTGTAAACTGTTGATGCTGTAATACCTCTTAGCCAAAAACAACCTTCATAAACATTCAATGGACCACTCCTCCATCCCCATCCCTCAAAACGCCTTGTTCATCTTCTTCTCTACCACGGATCATCCAGATCTCGATAAAGGGTTGGTAGAAATATGGATTTGAAGGTGTCATCCATGATGAGGTCAGAATGCCACTTCACGAGTATTTTGCGGTGTTGGGGTATGGGTGAATGAAGGGTAAGGTGGTGGTGGCCGGTGAAGATGACAGGATGCGATCGGCACGAGCGAGAGAGATGGTGGAGTTGAGGTAGGGGAGGAAAGTTTTTACGATGGAGGAGAAGTGGTTCTATGGTGGAGTAGTTCTGGATTTTGATTTTGATTTTGGATGATTGATGGAGTAAGGATTGTTTTTGTTTTACGACTTTATAATACCTCTAAGCTTTATAACATAAAAAATTAGCAACTATTTGAATATTAATATCAAATATACTAGTAGTGGTAATTGTGGAGCTGCCACGGTGTGCCACGATGTTGAGACTGGATCGCGATGTTTTATTTGAATTTAGTTAGGAAATGAGGAAATTTACTTATTTTAGACTATCACTATTAGAGTTTATTCGAAAGGGACGGTAGTCATCTTCTTCTAGATGTATGTTAACGGATCGGGAAAATGAGTCATTTGGAAACCTTATTTTGATTGTCTAAAACTTGGACTACACAGTTATGGATCAACTACTTTGGTGGCGATGTACCATAGTGATGTGCAATCCCCATGGGTGATGGGTATCATGAATCTAGCATACACAAATTATCAAGTAGCAAATTGACTAGTTCGATGGTGGTGTACTATAGAGATATGCAATCCCTAAAGATGAAGCAATGATGGCGCGACATCGCAAAAATTACAGTCATCGCTAAGATGTCGCTAATTAGCTACGTCTTAGCATTGCCTTGATTGTTATGGATGTTTTTATATTGGCGCCACAAAGGCATTGGAAATTACTAATGCCTTTGTGACACCACAACAATTATCAATCCACATCTTTGTACAGCCACACATTTTCAACCGTCAAATTCAAACCAATAAAATTGTACAGTTCTCCAACTCATCAATCTTCTCCGTTATCTCTAATCCAATAAAAGTGCAAATCCCTCGCAATTATATTAGCAAGAAAAACTTTTCCCAAATCTCAAAAACCTTATCTTAGCAATATTTTCCAAAAATAAAAATCGGCCTCCGCCTACTGAATTGAGGAGAGGAGGTCGCGATTATACATTTGTAGATTTGGTTGGATTGCTAAGTAGGGTCGCGATGTTCAAGTGGTTCCGGTGTTTGGCTGAAGGATTTGGTCTGGAAATCGTATGTTGAAAAGAGAAGACGTTCATAAGATGAGACAAGGAAAGAAAAATAAATGAGCCATGTCACAACCCTTTGTAGCTCTCGAACTGAAAAGCAGAAGCAAGAAACAAAGAAGTATGACATGGAAGAAGAACTTAAAAGCACATATGTTAAAGGAAACAGAAATGAAAGCTCTGCTAGTCCTGTTAGTAGTGTATGCAATGAAGAACAGAAGCTGAGAGATGCAGATTATACATGTGATAGCACTGAAGGGCAAGCAGAATAATCGTCATAATAACTAAGATTTTTAGATATTTGCATCCTCTCTACTCATATTTTGTAATATAGATTGAAAACGCCAAAATGTAAATGAAAGATATAATGTTTTTATTATTTTTGAATACTTGTACAAATACAGAGAGTGCATACTGTATTTATATATGCAATTATATGAAAAATGGGCTTGGGGGTAGGCCCAGAGCATAAACACTTACAACTTGCATTCTTAAGATAATATAAAGCCAGCTTATACAATCTTATTTCATTTCATTCAGTACCACGTCCCCTCAAACCCGATACCTAGGGTTTGTGAATAAAACTCTCAAGTTCGAGAGCCGCCAGTGAAAATTGGTCCTTCAATGCAATTTCCTTTCTTCATTGAGCTCTAGTTGAGTTGAGGAGCTCAACCGGTATAGGAGGCGATTAGTGATTTGTGAAATGAGATTTCAATTTGAGTTTAGTTGTTAGATGAGGCTTCAATGATTCCCTTTTTCATCTTCAAAGGCTTTAGGAATGCAAATCAGAGCCTTAGATATGAGATTAATATCAGCTTCGTCCACATTAAGCTCTCGCCTAAATCTAATGAAGTTAGTCTAGAGAGTGGCTCGGTCAGGATGTCGGCCTTCTGGTAAGTTGAAGGTATGTATTTAACTTCTATGTTTTTGTTTATTACTTGCTCCCTCACAAAGTACAAGTCGAGTTCGATGTGCTTTGTGCAAAAGTGGAGTACTGGGTTTGCTGAGATCGAAATTGAACTTTGATTATCACACCAGATAGTTCGTTTGCCACTTAGTTTGATCTGTAGTTCATTAAGTAGTGACATTAACCACATGAATTCTGCAGTAGCACTAGAAATACTTCGATACTCAGTCTTTGTGCTGGATCTAGATACAGTTGATTGCTTTTTTGCACACCATGATTTAAGATTTTTGCCTAAATAGATATAGTACCCTGTAGTGGATCTTCTATCATCCTGATCAGTAGCTCTATCTGGGTCAGTAAAGCCATTAATACATAAAATAGTACTTGCTTGCAGAATTAATCCTTGATTGATTGTGCCCTTCAAATATCTTAAGATTCTTTTCGCTGCCTTTCAATGTTCATCAAGAGGCTTTTGCATAAACCGACTCACTTTGTTTACACTGAATGAAATGTATGGTCTGGTTATAGTGACATATTGCAGTGCTTCTACACTGCTTCTGTATTGCTTGTCATTTAGGATTAGTTCGCCTATGTTTTTTGAAAGATGACTGTTGCTTATCATTGGAGCGTGCAAAGGATTTGCTTGGTCCATTTTGGCTTTAACTAGTATTTCATTGATGTACTTTTTTTGGTTTAAATGGATTTCTGATGTTGATATTCTGTTGATTTCCATGCCAAGAAAGTAGTTTAGCTCCGCTTAGTCTTTGATTGAAAAATCTTCTTTCAGACATTGAGTGATATTCATGATTTCTGATTTGTTATTTCCTGTAATAACAAAGTCATCAACATAAATTAATACCTAAGTTATTGTGTTATTAAGAAATTTAGTGAATAGGGAGCTATTAGATTTAGTTGAGTTGTATCCATTTTTTGATAAAGTTGTCTTCGGCTCGTCAAACCAAACTCTTGATGCTTGCTTGAGCCAATAGAGTGCTTTATTGAGTTTGCACACTAGCTGATCTTTGTCGCCTTTTATGAACCCATATGGTTGCTTCATATATACCTTCTCCTGCAGTTCACCATTAAGAAAAGCATTATTAACAACTAATTGTTTGACGGACCAATTCTTATGCAAGACAATTGTTAGTATGACTTTGATGGTAGTGGGTTTCATAACAGGAGAAAAAGTTTCATTAAAGTCATATCCATTTTGTTGTGAATAACCCTTTGCCACCAATCTTGTCTTGTATTTGAGAATTGAGCCATCTGAATTTTCTTTAATCTAAATGCCCATTTGCATCCAATAATGTTTTTATTCACTGGTAAGGGCACAAGATCTCGTGTTTTGTTTTTCATCAGTGCATTATATCCTTCCTTCATAGCATTTCTCCAATTATCATCCAAGATTGCTTACTGATATGTGCTTGTCTCGGTGATGTCAGACTCAATACTGTATGTTTTTGTTTGAATATCCCACACTTTGCTCTTGTCATCATATGGTGTCCAGTATTTGCAGGTACAGATGGCTGTCTGTCTTCATCAGCATTGACTTCTAGTTGAGTACTGTATGACTGTGTGTCATGCAGTACTTGACATGGGTCTGGGTGATGACCTGTATCTTGCATCACACTACTGGATCTTACTACTGCATCAACATATTCTTGACCTTGTTCATTTGTGGGCACTGTGTGTTTAGGACTGATGTCACCCCTTTCATGATGACCAATGCTATTAATTGGTATGACAACTTTCGGTGAAGGTAATACTTGAGGTATTGAAAGCTTTGAATTACATATTTTTTGAGTTGCTTTGATATCTGCATTGCTAAAAGGAAACTCGTGCTCATTAAATATAACATGTCTGGATTTTTTTTTCTCCAATGCTATCAAGGCATTTATATCCTTTCTAACTAGTAGCATATCCTAGAAAGGTGCATGGTTTGGATCTGTACTCAAGTTTATGTGTGTTGTATGGCCTTAAATAGGGAAAGCATAGGCATCCAATTTTTTTTAAACTTTGGTAGTCTGGTTTGACATTGAATAACATTTCTATTGAACTTTTAAACTTTATAACCTTTGTAGGCAGCCTCTTAATTAGATAAACTGCAGTAGAGAAGGCATCTGACTAGAATTTCAATGCAGAGATGCCTGTGCTAGCAGTATCAAACCAGTTTCAACTATATGCCTATGTTTTCTTTCTATAAGACCATTTTGTTCAGAGGTGTATGGACATGTAAATCACTATGTAATTCCTTTCATTTGAAAGTAACCCCTCAGGGGTAAAAATTCTTTACCACCATCAGTCTGTATGACTTTTAGTTGACAATTTGTCTGCTTTTCTGCATTAGAAATAAACTGTAACACAACATCTTTAGTTTCAGATTTGGATTTTCGGAAGTAAATCCATACATATCTAGAATATGCATCAACAAATGAGATATAATATTTATAGCCATAATCATGTGTATATGGGATGGCCCCATAAATCTGTAGCAATAAGTTCAAGAGGTTTATTATAAACAGTCTTTGAATATGGAAATACAAGCTTATGACACTTGCCCATTTGACAAAATGTGCAAGTGTAAGAATTAGAAAATTTACTAATATGAGTACTATCACAACTGCTCAAGACATGTTTAATTATATTCAAACTGGGATGTCCCAAATTATAATGCCATACATCAAAATTTTCAGCGTTTTTAATTTCAGAAACATGAGACCATTTTTCATTATTTTTAACATTTCTTGAATTTGAAACATCAAATTTGTATAGCCCTTTATGTTCTTTACCCTACAAAATTACTTCTTTAGTAAGATTATCTTTAACTAAATAATATGTAGAGTGAAACTCAAAGTAGACTTTATTGTCTTTGGCAAATTATGACATACTCATTGGATTTTTTCTGATTAATGGAACCATCAACAGATTATTAAGATATAACTGTTTGGTTCCATTAATGCTTGCGTTTCCAGTATGAGAAATTTTTAAAGATTTACCATTTCCCATATATAATAATTGTGTACCTTTGTATTCTCTGTTGCCAAGATTTAATTTGCCTAAGTTATTTGTCACATGATTGGTTGCCCCAGAGTCTGGATACCAGCTATCATCATGTATGTCTTCGATTTTTGCTATGTTAGTATTAGTATTTTCTCATATGGACTCTTGTTGCATACTAGCCATATTGACATTGGGGTTTTGAGTTCTTGAGTTATTGTTGCTTTGCTGTGCTGGTGTAAAATTTACATCAAATTTGAAATAACACTTATTTGCAGTGCGACCAGATTTTTCACATATTTGGCATCTTGGCTTGTTATTGAAATTCCATACGCCACCTCTTCCCCTTAATCTGCCTGACTGACCACCTCGGAAATTGTTTGGTTGGTTTCTGTTGCCTTGATTTGTTTCCTGATTCTTACTTTTATTTACTGACACATAATTAGCATTGTATTTCCAATTTGCCAGTTTCTTTTGCTCAAGTCTCCCTTCAAGGGCAATGGGAATAGATTGAACACTTTGTAGTGATGGTAGATTTTCATTAGATGATATTATGGCAACTACTGCATCATATTGTTCACCCAATACCCAATCCACTTAGGATGCACAATATTTGTTCTGTGTCAGTCACTTTATGCCTAGCAGAGGCTAACTGATCACATATTGTCAAAGCCTTAGAAAGATACTCTCTCATGCTAACATTATCCTTTCTCAAATTTTGCAACCGCCTTTTATATTGCATTATTCTGGCCGCAGATTGAGAACTGAATATTTATTGAATGGTGTGCCAGATTTCATGTGTGGTTTTGCACCCAACTAACTGTGGTAATAGACTGGCACCGATAGATGATAACAGCCAAGAATTGATTGGACTATCTTGTCTTTCATGAAATGTGTATTCAACATTACTTACTAATTTTCCTTCATGATCTGTAGTGAATCTTGGAGGAGTGATGAGAGTGCCAAGAATATATTCTTGCAGCCCATATCTCCGATGGCAGTCTCAATCTGGAATTTCCAAAGCAAATAGTTGGATTCATCAAGTTGTATGGTGATGATCTGACTTTATGGCTTGATTATAGACTTGATGAGTTCTTTGGTGGTATTTGACTGTTGCTGAGTGGTTCTTGATTCTTGATGAGGCGTACTGGCATTATCACTCCTTCCTTCTGACATGATGATGAAAATTTGTCAAGAGGATGATGAAAAGTGGAATAAAAGAAAGGTAAATAGATCAGAAAATGTAAATGAAAGATATAATGTTTGTATTATTTCTGAATACTTGTACAATTACATAGAGTGCATATTGCATTTATATATGCAACTATATGAAAAATGGTCTTGCGGGTAGGCCCAGAGCATAAACACTTACAACCCACATTCCCAAGATAATATAAAGCCGGCCTATACAATCTTATTTCATTTCATTCACTATCAAAAACACGCCTTGAAATTTTCAATTATTATTTTGATTCACGTTTCTCACTGATTTCCACTTAAAAGTTCTTAATAACATCAAACAAACATTAAACAATCAAGACTTCTTACTCTTTACAGGCATGCTTCTCCAAAAGGCAGCAAGCCCACTTCCATAAATCAAATGACAAATGCCCGAAACAGCACATGGAACCACAGTCTCAGGACTCCCGAAATCAATCCAAAGTCGCGTTCTGCATCCCAACCTCAATCGAGATCGTTCTAGAAGCTTCCACATCAATCCCCATCATCCTCGAAATCCAAAACCCAAACAGAAACCCAGAACCATGCAGCAACAGTACAGGCAAAACAACCTGTAATCTGGAACTTAGAATGGTCGTCGCGTTCTGAGCAATGGCGCCGCCTCCAAATATTGAGACGTTAGTGATGGCTATTAATGGCATTATTGGCGATACGATTTTGGCTATGGAGTTACAATACTGGTTCATCGCGGCACCTATCAGTACAGGTGCTAGCACGACTTGTACTGTTGATGTGAATAGTGCAGATGGATCTACGGACACAAATTGCCCTACAAGTTTTGATGTCAGGAAGGCTGTCATTACCTGCAAATTAATCCATGTGTTACCTAGTTTATCTCAATATACTCAAAAATAAGCCATTTTGGATAATTACCGCAGCAGTTAAGGTGCTTGTAGCTGTCTTAAGCACAGAAAGCGCGACATTACCTCTGATATTAATACATAACACAAGTGAATTCAGGTTTTTAAGTGAAGCTTGTACTCAACTCCTTTGGCATCGTAAGTGCAGACTTCAGATCATCCAGTGTAAGAGTCATCCCCATTCCTGTTTCCATATTCATTCAAATGACCAATTCAAGAAAGATTTTTGACAAGCATGTAAGGGCTTTACAACACATTTTATCAAACAATTTACTAACAATACATAATTTACATGATGTTCAGAGTGAAAATGAGGGTTTATCTAGCATTGTGATCGAGGGACCAATTATCTGAAAGTCGGTTCTGACCCAGAGGAAAGTGCATGGTTTCAGCAATGCAGTGACAGCTGCAGACACCAAGAATATTGAAAATCCCAGCGATAGATTCTCACAGAACCTTTGAAAAGGCCCCTTTCTTCCATTGTTAGCATCGTAGCCATTAAAAGAAGAAGATGATGAATTTGAAGCAAAAACTAATGCTGGTTTTGTTCTGCAACGTGAAGAGTTGCTTTTTGCAGGAAGATAGTACCTGGTTGGGTCTTTAAGATCATATAGTGATTGATGTCGATGAGTAATAGATTGGTATTTGAAGGAGTTGATCGCATTCATGAGGGGATCAAGAGTGGTGAATTTGATTGACCTAAACTAGTGCAGAAACGTGTACTTTTGAAGGATGAATGCAAAGAAGACTGGCATGCCTGTTCCTCGTAGTTATCCAGACAAATTTGTAGTCGTTGTCAACTTATAAGCTGCTGCTTTTGCTGACAAGTGCTCAGTTGTGTTGATTGATAGAGACGTGGTATTTGTCAGTATGTAGGAAAAAATCGCATATTTTTATTTTTGTTATACAAGTGTTGATGGCAGCCGTGTTTTGATGTGTTCCGAGCTCATGGACCACTTTGATCCGTAATTCAAACATTCGCAGGTTAGACACTGGAATCAGTGGTCCAAACGCTCCATTTCACTTGATTGAACTCTGATTCTTTTAATTTTTTTTTGTTTAAATTCTCATCATGTCATTTTCGTCCATTCTCCTTTTCTGTATTGTTTTGGGCACAAAAAAAAATCTCCAATGCAAAAATTATTATTGCATAAACATTTAAACAGCAAGCTTTACACTTCGTTCTTTACAACTGCAAGATCCTTCAATATTACTACACGCTTGTCGAGTTTATTGTTGTTAAACTTCTATCTTTATGTACTACTACTATATACGCAACTACAGTTGTGTTTGTGCAGTTATGCACTGCAGTGACACACAACTTCGGTTGTTGACCTTAAAACTATTTGCTATTGCATACCTAGTATTTCAATATCAAAAATTTTGCGCATACCTTGTATATGATTGTGTAGATTTTTGAAAAATGGCTCATGGATCCAACGATTAGACTAATTGGGCAATCAAAACCTTAAAGCTTAAGTTATTATGGTTCGACTCACGGTCCGATCATGAAAACTATTGACGGAATTACGAAAATCTTATCAAATTTTGCAACTAAATTTTGTCAAATTTACTACTAATAGGCAACCCAAACCAACTTTATTACTTTTCAAAAAAAATGTTCCCAAACTAGCTCATTACATAACTAATGAGTTGAATTTGCTGTTTGTACTGGAAAAGAAGGTGGATTGCCTTCATACAACATCCACACAGTTTAATCTTGGAATAGTTGGTTTTAATCTTGAATAATTAAGACTGACTAAATAGAAAACGTATTCCTAAAAGCTGCCAAATATATGCTCTTTGCTTAGAAACTGCCATGTTGATATATGTATATATAAGAGGAGCACTCCGTGGCACCTCTGTTTGATAGCGTCCTAATTTCAATCACAAGTTTTTATTTAAATAATTGAGTGAGTGGAGAGAGAGTTAGTGGAAAGAGAAAGAAAAGGAAACACGTCGTGGATATTAGGAAGCTGCAGGGGTGCTACGGCGTTTGACTTGCAGTTGGACGCTTATATACATACATATGTATGTATGTATGTGTGTATGTATGTATGTATACACACGCGCGCGCGCGCGCGCACACACACACACACATATATATGTATGTATGTATGTTATATATATGTATGTATGTATCTATGTATGTATATGTATATATAAACATACACACACATGTATGTGTGTGTGTTTATGAGAAGATTAAGATGAACGTACATTCTATTTACAGCGATAATCCACGATGATAAATACGATGTTACACGTTCAATACGTAAGACTTGAGTAAAAGTAAAACTATTTCACTTGTGCGCGGTACAGAGGATATATTCAAATCTTGATAACTATCAATTATTGGTTTATACGCAATATTATAATAAAAATGATTATAACTCTTTTACACCGTATATTGTTCCATCATTGTCACATCTGTATTGTTCGGCTACACGAACTTTGCTACATGAAAATAGAAATTTGGTATCACTAATAAAATCTTAGGTCCATAATCAACATTAAACGTAACATCCGGGGATTTTTGACTCTCGAAAATCGACATCAATACGTCCACTATAAAAAATGCTAAGCGATCGAATGCCGAAAATTCCAGGTTATTAGGTAAAAGAAGAAAGAAGTAGAAGAAGAAGATAAAAACAACATCAGAGTCTCGCAATCGTAGCAGAAAAAATATAATATATAATAACAGCTTTTAAATACAAAGAAACATGTACTGTTACATATACATACCATTATCAGAGTATAACAATCATCCATTTATTTGGACAGCTTAATACTTGTCCTTACCAAGTGGAAATAATAACCAAGTATGGAGATACGACTCATCCAGCTCGCCCGTAACGACCCGGATTTCAGCGCTCAAAAATCGACATCCATACATCACTTGTATTCGAATGCCGCAGATTCAAACGTTCAAATCTGATTCGTCGGAGCTTATAACACATTAAGTACAACAACACAGTGGAAGAAAATGAATAAGATCATTGATATACAACATCTGATACAACATATTGATACAAATGACGTCAATATACATCAGAGATACACAATAGTGGAAATAAAATAGCACCAGAAGAAGGGATAGCATCTTCAATGCTAATCTTCAAGAGACAAGGAAAGAAAGAATCCAACACTGCGACACCATTGCTCCAAAGCTCTAAAGACTTTCATCTCCAAAACCAAAAGCTCGAACCACCATCATCATGTTGTATTAAGCAAGGTCAGCCATCTAAAGACTCCAAAACTTTTGATCCACATCAATACTTGACTAGCTTCTGATTCTACTAAAACCTGACTCTAGGCTACCCGTGTGGAAAAATTGTAGGCGTCCAGAGTTTAGGCAGGGAATAATAAATTTCAGGTCAGTCATGGGACTGGTGTGAGCAAACAAAAACATTTTGTCTTTATTAAAAAAAAAAAAAGAATTTAAAAGAAATTCGTAATGCTTTTTGGAAAATGAAACTACCATAAGGCCTCCCCGCGCACACGCAATGCAAGCACATAATTGGAGGAGATTTCCCCTTATGATAGTCAAACATGTTTGATACGCAAAAATCTTTTGATATTATTATTAGTGCATAGTGGAAAACATTTGCAAATATAATATTAATCTTAGGTAGCATACGTACCGTTATAGTATGCCTACTATAGCTACCATGTTAGATGACAGGTTCGACAACTAAAACCGTACAAGACGTGTATTGGTGATTGGATTTCCAACAAATAGTCGGGAAAGGAACTTCCTATTGCCATATGGGTACGCCTCTGAAGGGACACCCTGAGAACTTAACCAGCTCTCTGCCAACACAAGGCCGGATTACCCCTGCCCGGAGGAAACACCTACAAGCATGCCATCCCCTGTCGTTACCGACCTTTATCCGAGGATCCTCAACCACAAAGCAACAACCACAAAGTAATAAATTTTCAGCAACTACATAGGTTAAATATCTGGGCTGCATACCATGATACCACCTTTTTCCAGAAGAAATGGACATACCCTAGGGCGCGACCCCTAATAACCTTGCCGCATCTTTCCTGTTTCGACCTTTTCCGGGTTGTGAGGTCCGACGCGGTCATATCCACAAAGCTACGCTTTTCAAAAAAGCCATGCTTCGATCAACACATGAACAGAAGCACTTCGTATGCCATATTACCAAATTGGGAATGTATCACTCATAACCATCAACTACATAACCTCTGAGCTCATACATCTCAGAGAAGGGTGTTAAGCTAAGAGAATAAATTCTCCGCTACCAAACAGAAATGTATTTGATAGAAACCAGCTTTACATCTCAAAGTGTAACGTCAGACATACATCCATACATGTCAGTTCTGGGTACGAACAAAACCGAAGGCACTTCGAAAGATGCCCTTGCAATCTGGATAATCCCTATTTACGTTCAGACTCCCCATCACAAAGGGTGATCAAATCTCTATACCAGGGACCAGTCGGTGCAGAGACATTCGACGGGTTATCCTTTCGCTTTAGAAAATATTCGGTCTTCACCATCGGTCTTCAAATGCTATATATATCGTCGTATCACTATTTGGAATGGGTTATATGACACAAATTCCTCTCTCGGCTAAACCGAATAATGAGCGCTTAATTTAAAAAGCATATGGATATTTGGACCTTAGTTAAGTCACAACTTATTACCCAAAACCTTTCTTTCAAATGGTTTAAACAAATTACCATTTTCAAATCTTTAAACAAAAAGATTCACTTCACAAAGTTCACAATCTTTAACAAAGATTCATTAATAGCTTTCAATACAATTTTCAATTCAAACTTGAAATTTTTTCAACACAAATTGGAAATCCTTTCTTTATATGAAGCTACTATTATTTGAAAACAAATAGTTCTCGTTTCGGAAAAATCCGATTACAATTTGCACAAGTTAAAGCCCTTCAAGTATAAAACTTGGGTTAAATTCAAATTCCTAAAACAATACTTTTAAAATGGTTTAAAACCCATATAAACACATTTATAACTTGTATAACCTTTTTAAACCATAATTTCCAACATATAATTCAATTTGAAATCTTGAATTCAAATTCAAATCAAATTATTTTAATTTCAAAACTTTATCAAGTTATTCAAAATAACTTTTATCTTCAAAATTCCTTTTCAAAAGCTTTTCATATTTAACCCAATTTCATTTCCAAAACTATTTTGGATTCAAAATTCAATCTTTAAAACCATTTCGTAACATTAAATTCAAATATTTGTGCCTTAGACAATTTCCTCGTGCAATCAATATTTGTGTGTATATAGTGTAGCCCAAGGGTTTTGCACAATAGTGCCACATCATCAATCATCACAGATTCAAGTACAACAATATCGCCGGTATAATCTATAATGTCTATCTTCATTCACAAATTCACAGATAATTAATATTAATTCATCACAGATAAAATAAATTACATTCATCACAGATAAATAAATTACATTCATCAAAGCTCAAATTAAAACAGAGCATCACATATCAGGGATATCAAACAATTCAACATTCAATAGAATCCAAACATCCATAAGTAACATTAATTAATCATTTCATTAATTTAAACCAGATTAATTACTTATGAATAAATCACTAATCCTGGTTAATTAATAATAATTAATTAAAAACCATTTTGATTAATTATCTTTAATCATTTGTTAATTAACCATTAATAATAAATTAATTAACCTTTAATTATTAATTAATCAACCTTTAATCATTAAATGATTATCCTTTAATTAATTTATTATCTTTTAATTAATTATCCTTAATTAATTACATTAATTAATTAGCCCTTAATTAATTATCATTCCTTAATTACCTTCATTAATGTAATTTGGGAAAACAAATCTTTAGTAATTGAAAATATAATGTTTTCAAATCCAATTTATTTATAAGATTTTTAATTTTGAATTTCAATTCCAAGATTCAATTTAAAATAAATTTATAAATATAAATAAATAAAAAAACATATCTTTATAAATTTGAAAAAAATTTGAACTAATTCACCATTAAATTAACAATTTGACATTAATTACCAAATTAAATTTAACTAAAAATCGGGATTTTTACAAATTCCTCCCTTAAGAAAATTTCGTCCTCGAAATTTGCTAGACATGGAGACAACAAAGAACAGATGAACACATCTGAGATAGAGAATTGATTTACCAGATCAAATGAATATCAATTCTGCATTTGGCTTACCAAATCAGAATATCAATAAATATGAGCATAAACTTATTTAACACTTCACGAAATATTTGGGTCATCTGATCTATGAAATATACAGGGGCATTGGTTAATTCAAAAGGATAACTAACCATTCGTAGAATGTATTTAGACCCCAAAAGAACAGATAAATGGATACTCAACTCAGGTTAAAATATCCCGAAATATATACTAGCTTGTCCATCTTCGGACTTGGATCTACACAAGTAACAAAATTTTCCAAATTTTGGTTTTAACCGAAATCGTCCTATCGATACAACTAAATTTTAACTTCATATTTCGTTAACCAATTTAGTTCAATTGAAATTTAAAATTAATTAAATTTAAAATGAGAAGTTGATAGAAAACTAACGAAGAAAATACAAAATATGAGTTTTCTACACGATTCGCAGGGCCACTATCACATTGAAGCTTCTCCCTCAAGATGCCACGAAGTTATCCAAAAGAATTAAAGTCGAATGATGATCAAAGAGATTGATAGAAAAGTTGTTCCAGTTGTTGCAGGGTATTGACCATTTGTAGTGGTACTCTTCTGTCCCCTATCTCGTCCACTTTTTGCACTCATACTCACTATCAGGGGATAGTAAGAGAATTTACTGAGGCATTCGGAAGGATATCTTAGGGATATACTCATTCTAGGGTATTCGTAACCCTATCTCTAATGAATTACCTAATGTATTACACTCCTGAGATAAATTTCAACCTTCAGCTCTGATACCAAATTGTGATAGTCCGGATTTCAACGCTCGAAAATCGACATCCGTACTTCATTTGTAGTCGAATGCCATAGATTCAAACGTTCAAATCTGATTTGCCGGAGCTTATAACACATTAAGTACAACAACATAGCGGAAGAAAATGAATAACATCATTGATATACAACATTTGATACAAATTATTGATACCAATGATATCAATATACATTAGAGATACACAATAGTGGAAATAAAATAGCATCAGAAGAAGAGATAACTCAATGCTAATCTTCAAAAGAGAAGGAAAGAGAGAATCCAACACTGCGACAGCATTGTTCCAAAGCTCTAAAGACTTTCATCTCCAAAACCAAAAGCTCGAACCACCATCATCATGTTGTATTAAGCAAGGTCAGCCATCCAAAGACTCTAAAACTTTTGATCCACATTAATACTTGACTAGCTTCTGATTCTACTAAAACCTGACTCTAGGCCGCCCGTATGGAAAAATTATGGGTACCTAGAGTTTAGGAAGGGAACAATAAACTCCAGGTCAGTCATGGGACTGGTATGAGCAAATGAAAACATTTTATCTTTACAAAAAGCAAAACAAAAGAATTTAAAAGAAATTCACAATGCTTTTTGGAAAATAAAACCACCATAAGGCCTCCCCGCACACACACAATGCAAACGCGCAATTGGAGGAGATTTTTCCTTATTATAGTTAAACATGATTGATACGCAAAAATCTTTTGATATTATTATTAGTGCATAGTGGAAAACATTTGCAAATATAATCTTAGCCAGCATACATACCATTATAGTATGCCTACTATAGCTAGCATGTTAGATGGCAGGTTCTACAACTAAAACCGTACAAGGCGCGTATTGGTGATTGGATTTCCAAAAAATGGTCAAGCAAAAGAACTTCCTATTGCCACATGGGTACACCTCTGAAGGGACGCCCCGAGAATTTAACCAGCTTTCTGCCAACACAAGGACGGGTTGCCCCTGCCTGGAAGTAACACCTACAAGTATGCCATCCTCGGTCGTTACCGACCTTTATCCGAGGATCCTCAACCACAAAGCAACAACCATAAAGTAATAAATTTGCAGCAACCACATAGGTTAAATATCTGGGGTCCATACCACGATATCACCTTTTTCCAGAAGAAATGGATATACCCGAGTGGCCGACCCATAATAACCTTGCCGCATCTTTGCTGTTTCGACCGCTTTCGGGTTGTGAGGTCCGACGAGGTCATGTCCACAAAGATACGCTTTTCACAAAAGCCATGCTTCGATCAACACATCAGCAGCACTTCATATGCCAAATTCCCAAATTGAGAATGTATCACTAGTGACCATCAACTACATAACCTTTGAGCTCATACGTCTCAGAGAAGGGTGTTGAGCTAAGAGAATAAATTCTCCGCCACCAACAGAAATGTATTTGATAGAAACCAGCTTTACATCTCAAAGTGTAACGTCAGACATACATCCATACAAGCCTGTTCCGGGTTCGAATAGAACCGAAGGCACTTCGAAAGAAGCCCTTGCAATCTAGATAATCCCTAATCACGTCTGGACTCTCATCACAAAGTGTGATATCCCGGAATTTTTGGCAATTTAAATTTAATAATCTGTGTTTAAAATTTAAAATGATTTGATGATTTGTAAATTATATATGAAGTTTAAAATACAATTAATAAAAGAAACATTGATTCATTAAATAACAAATAAGTTACAATCTCTTTTATAAATTTATTTTAAGTGATTAAAAATATTATTTTCAAATGATTGTTATATGTATTGTTTTTCTTTATAAAATATAATGATTTTACTTCTTTAAAATTATCTTTACATAAAGATAAGTAATTATAAACAAATTAATTAAGTTAAATTTTCATTAAACTTTAATTTAAAAATACTAATCACTTAAATTGACAAATGTAAGCATCTTATAAGCCTAATCTAACATGTGTAATTAAACACACAAGACATTTACAAGTGTCAAATTTTATTTCAACTTTCTTTTATCTATGTTAGTGGCTACCTTTCATCTTCATTCCTTTTCCCATCTTCACTTTCTTAATCAAGAGAAGAGAAAAAAAAATCTATAAATTACTTTAAGTTGCAAAATCAAGAATCAACTGCTTGTAACCATTTCAAGAGTTCGGGTAAGGAAATTAGAAGCAAGTTCAAAATAAAAATAAAAAGAGAAATCTGAGCAGCTCCTTCAAAACTGGGATTTATTAAAGGCCTGCATGCATTTTGAATCCAAGCCATCTTCAAAATCATATGCCTGTATTCTTAAACCTAGGATCAAGAGCAGTTTCCAGTATTGAAGTTCTCTCTGTTTTCTGGAAAAATATAATAATTAAGGTGAGTAACTCTAAAACTTCTGTTATATTTCGAATTTGCATGTAAGGATCTTTGAGGTATAAGTGAATTGTGCTGTGCATGTGTTTTAAATTGATTTTAAGTATATATGTCAGACAACAAGTATATACATTGCTGGAACAGTGAACAAGTCAGATCCAAACAAATTAAACTTGGTTCAGGTAGTAAATGTTGAAGAAAATTTGATGAATGTTAACATTTATGTTGTCTGATAATTCTATGATGAATGAATGAAAATATGAAAATAAGAATTTTCCAGTTCGAAAGTTATAGATAAGGATTGTCTGAGAATAGGAAAGACCTGCATAAATCCATCTCTGTTCTTTCAAAAGTGGATATCAAAGATAAATTCAAAAATCACTCAAACAAAATAATATTAGACATTGTTATGTAAATGAAAATTGTATGTTAAGGTTAGATGGTAGTTTTAAAAATAGTTTCATAATTTTTGAAACAACAAATAATTATAAATAAGGGGTTAACAATAAAGATGGAATATTTGTAAAAAAATAAACTATCTTAAATTCAAAATCAAACTACATGCATGTAATCATGATGGGAAATCATGAAATTTGAGATGCAATTTGAAAATTTTAGTTGGTCAATTTGGGATATTGACGTTTTGGGTGTTTTTGGCATTTGCCGTTGAACGGCGTGGTGATTGGGGTTGGAATTTTGGTCGAGGCTAGTTTTCAAAGTGTGGATGATGGGAAAAATACTGGTGATTTTTATTGATGGTCATGGTGTTCGTATCTGAATAAACTAGGGTTTATACTGGTTTGAGGATCGGCTGGGTTGTTGGAGCATTTGCGACTTGGAAATTGAACTGGGGTTGATCGCGATTTGAGGAATGGTGACGTGGAGGTCCGGTGATGCTTTGGAGAGGTCACTGGAGTTTATGGTGGTGGTGATCGTGGATGGGATGGGTTTTGTGGTCAGATGTTCTTCGGTTTTCTTCGAGCTTAAGGGTCGATTTCGTTTTGCATGTTATCTGTTTGATCTGGGAGCACGGTTGTTGTCGCGTGTGGCCGAGTGATCGTCAACGATGGCCGCGTTGACCAACGGTGGTCGGAATTGTTGGGGGACGTGCACCACGTGCACGTTATATCTGGGAGGTTGGTGTTTTCGGGGAAGATGAGTCTCTTCTCGAAGGATGCTCGCGTTTTTCTCTGCCTTGTCTCGAAGTAAGTAGGGACGAAAGAAACTCGTGAGGTACTCGGGATTTTGCTGGTTATGCTCGGGTAAGAATTGATGCCCAGTATTGTGAGTAGATATGCATGTTTTAAAAAATTTAGTTATAAGCAGAACCCAGGTTTCTTTTGGCAAGGAAACCATGGTTATAAAGTGGTAAATAAAAGGAGATAAAAAGGGTTTTGAAGAATAATTTAGTGGAGGTTGAATTACTTAATGAAGTAATTAAATAAATAATAATTGTTGACGAAAGTAAATCAAGGGATGCTCACTTAATGTAAGGGTTAATTGAGATTTATCAATTACTAACTTAAGGTTTATTAATTTACAAATAAGGAATAATTAATCTAAAATTAAAGATTGATTAATTCGTTATGGATTTATAAATTTGTATTGTGAGATATTGATTAATAATTAGGGGTATTAATCATTAGATAATGGATAATAAATCAGTTAATCAAAGGTTAACCTATTGATTTTAAAAGTACGTAAGGATTGATTACTTTGTATTCAAAGAGATAACTAATAACTAAGTTTAATTGATTAACGATTTAAGATTAATTAATTGATTTATAGGGTAATTAAGAGATAAATTACCAGTTGCAATTAATGAAATGAATGTGATTAATTAATTTGTTAATCGTCACTTGGTGATTTACTTAATTTAGCTATTTAAGGGAATGGATAAGTATAATTACTTATGTAAGTAATTAAGAGTTAATTACTTAATTATTTTAGTTAATTAATTAATATGGTTAATTAATTAATGAATGGGATTAATTTAAGATTAATTACTAAAGATAATTAATTAAAAATGTAATTAATTAATAAAGTAATTAATTAAGGATTTATTTATTAATTTAATTGTTCAATAATTACTTAATGTAGTAATTAAAGATTAATTAATTAGATTAATTACTCAAGGGTTAAGATAATTAATTAAGAAGTTAATTAATTAAGATAAGAAATTATAAATTGTTAATTACTATTTACGATTAATGGGATGATTGATTATAAGTCAATTACTTAATAAATTTAAGGAATAATTAATTAATAAGGATCATTAATTAATGTAATTAATGAAATTAATCAAGGTTGATTAATAAAAGTAATTAATTAAAATATGATTAATTAATTGTAATTAATTAAGACTTAATGTAATTAATTATAGTTAATTAATTAATGAAGGATCATTAATTATTGTAATTATGATAGTAATTAAAAGGTTAATTACTGAATATGACTAAGGTTAATTCTTGGGTATGTATTCTGAGATGCTGAGTGATGTGATATGATTGGATTTAAACTGAGATAATGTGGTCATTCATTGATGATGAATTAATATGTATAGGTGACACCCTATATTTGAAATTTGAATTATGTTTCATTTGAAAATTTTGGGATAAGATGGAATTGAATTCGAAGAGACCGGAGTCGGGTATTAGTCAATATTCGAAACCACTTTGATTCCTTATAAATTGATATGTGAATCCTTTAGGCTGGTTTGGAATGATTTAAGTGAATTTGATCTGTTAATCTAAGTTTTTGACACTTAGAAATTGATGTGTAAAATTTGTGATATTTATAATCAACTTGTGAAGTTGTAAAATTGATATAAGCTACCCGGGTTTATATGAGTTGTATGCTTTTGGAATTTATGTTAGATGGGTTTACTCACGCTGGTTTCCAGCCTGACCCGGGTAA
This sequence comes from Allium cepa, assembly GCA_030765085.1. Classification (NCBI taxonomy): domain Eukaryota; kingdom Viridiplantae; phylum Streptophyta; class Magnoliopsida; order Asparagales; family Amaryllidaceae; genus Allium; species Allium cepa. The sequence goes on along the minus strand of CM060928.1, from coordinate 892,538,778 downwards.
GGACGTTCTGGAGCTCAGGAGGCGGGCTGGATGGCAGGAACGTATGGAGAGTTTCCACTAGGATATTGTATATATCTGAGACATGTTAAATTGTATGTGACAAATGTTGTATAAAATTATTGTAACTCTGATATATTGATGTAAAATTGATAGATACAGTTTTCTTTGGTATAATTATTACTATTGATATTATATTTTATCCGCTGCGAATGTGAGATTGTGTGTTTCTTTTCTATTCTTCTTCTATCTCTTTTCTTCTTTTCTCTAACTATCTGGAATTTTCGGGATCGAAAATTCCGGGTCGTTACATTTGGTATCAGAGCTGAAGGTTAAGCGAGAACCTTGGCTCTGTTGGGATTACTCATTAAGGATAGCTTAAGTAGTACCCTAGGATGAATTGAGTGTATATAAATATGAGAGAGCGTACTTGTTATTTTCTTATATAAAGGATTTTAAATGATTTCAAAAGTAAATGAATCTTATATAAGAAATAGATTATCTATTATATTCAGGAAATTGGTTGTAGTATTAATAAAATTAAAAGTAATAGTAAGAACTAAGTGATAATATAATTACAACCAAATTGAAATTAAATTAAAAACAAGTTTGAAATAGATTCGAACTAAAATTTAAATCTTGAATTGGAAAAGTATTTCAGAATAAGATGAATTAGGATTGGTTTTAAACCAAGGAAATAAATGGTTATTGTGTTTAATAATGGAATGAATGTTCTTCAATAAACAATAAAATGTTTAAGGAAATAAACATTTAGAAGGAGAATAAACTTGTAACTTAGGAAGGATGAAAATTAAAGTGGGTTTCAAATTGTGAATCTTTGAATTCTAAATTTAAACATTTGAAATTGTTTTCAAAATGTAAAGGAAATAATATTATTTAAACTATTTTGAATATGATCTTATTTTAAATAAAAGATGTTATTTAATTCAAATGAAATGGCCCTATTTCAAACAAGAGCTGTTTGAAAATTTTAAAGAAAATTTGTTTTGGATTGAAACCAAAGGTGGTTTAAATTTTAAAATTTGGCTTAGTGAGCCAAGAAGTAAATATGTATATGTGTGGATATACTTGAATATCAAAGATGGTTTGAGATAAACTCCAAGTGTTGAGTTTTAAATTTGGAACGAGATAGGATACCCAAGGAAATAAGTTTTTGAACTTAATAAGTGGAAGATTATTTATGAGAAGTTTAAACTTTGAAATGGAAGTTCAAATTAAGTAGGGTTGACTGGGTTAAGTGAATTAAGTTTAACTTGAGGAAGAGTTAAATAAGTTGGAATAATCAACCTGATTTGAAAATTTGAAGATGAAATTAAGATTAACTTGGGAAGTTAAATGGTTGATTTGAATTGGGAGTTTGTGTGATCTCAAATTGGGTTTGAGATCTGAAAATTTAAAATGAATGGATGATTTAAAATAAATTAGATGATATCATCCTATTGTTGTTAAAAATATTTAAATTGTGAAATTTGATTTGTTTAAATGAATGAGAAATGGAGTATGGTAATCCATTGTTGGGATAAAAAGGTAAATTGATTTAAAGGAATTAGATCAACATTTGAAGTATTAACTCGAATTTATATGATTCGAGATGGTTCAAATTTGGAATTTGAATTGAAAATTAGTTCAAATTGAATTTGATTTGAATTAATTGAAAGTGTGATTGAAGATGTATGAGTATAAGATTCAAATGGAAAATTTAAATTGGAGTGATTTGAATAATTTGGGATTATAATTAGAGTTGAATGGTTTTAAATTCAAATGGAATTTGAATTAGATTTGGGAGGAAATCAAGAATAATTCAACTTGATTTCGAAATGGAGTTTGAAATTGGGATTAATTCAAACTGGAGTTGAAATGAATTGAAATTAGAACTAGTTCAATTGAAATTTATTTGAATTAGTAGAATTTGAGATCAAAGTTGAATAAAGTTAAATTTGAAAAGAAACCGAGGTTAATTCAACTTGAATTGGGATTAAATCAATTTCAATGGAAATTGAAGTTATTTAAAATTGGAATTGGATCAATTTAAATGGAAGTGGAAATTTAAATTGAATTGATGAGAATGGAGATTGGGAAGTGAGCAGTTTTGACTCTGGACTATTTTACTATATACCTATTTTTCCAAGCTATCCATTATATATACAACCTTTCTTTTAAAAATCCAAACTATCTTATACTTGTTTTACAATTATTTTTGAAACTGTTTAACAATTTTCCAACTGTTTTATAAATTAATTACCATATTTCAACTATTTTACAAAACTAATTACTATCTTACTATTATTTTGCAATGGTCTAAAATTTCTATAATTATTTTAACTATTTTCTAATTGTTTTAAAATTACTGAACTATTTTACACCTATTTTACAAACTAATAATTATTTTCCAACTACTTATCTATTTAAAAAAAAAATTCAAGCTATTTTCTAAATTTAAACTTGACGGAGTTTAAACTGTTATTGGACGGATACCCAATCGAGATAAGAATAGTGGTGATAATCCAAATGGGTTGAAGTAATTGTGAGTAAGTGAATGAAAATCAATGTGAATAGAAATAGAATTGATTTGGCTAATACCCCATAAAGATAAAATACGTAGGGTGTACGTACGTTATTCTATTCGCATAGTGATTTGATCCAGATTCGAGCACAGAATTTCGAGATAGTTATATCTATCCGAGTGGGATTTTTCACTCGATTTTCGACGGCGAACCTGGATATGGATTGTTGATTGGTTTTGGATATTCTCTATCATAGTTATGACTATGCAAGGAGAATGACGGTTTCTGATCAAGAAACCAGATCTGTGTCCGCACTAGGAAATCGGGTGGACGATACTAGTTCGGAAGTGAAATTGTGTGATCGAGTGAGCGATCATATTGGTATAGCGTACGGATGATATGTGTACATCGTACGAATTTGAATAAAATTGATATTGGAAAGAGTAGTCAAATTTGAATATTTGATTTTGAATAAACAAGGTTATATATCTTTGTTATATAAGATAAAATTCCCCTTGATGAACATTTTGTCGGAAGAAAATGGTTTTTGGAAGTGTTTGAAGTATAAAGGAGTTTTATACATGTTTATAATGATCCAAAGATTTTTATAAAGGATTTTATATATATCTCTATATATAAAGGACCATATGAGGATTTTGGAAAAAGGTTTTGGGAACCTATGGTTTGGAAAGGCTTTTGATTTTTGGGTAAAATCAATATATTATTTGGAAGGCCTAGTTTGAGAATTATTGATTTTGAGATAATCGATTTGTGTAAAGGAGCTTTGTATGAGATCATACTAGGTGTATGATTTAAAGATACTATATATATATAGTATAAAATGTTTTGATGATGCTCTAGGGAAGAAGGCGCTCCCTTGGAATGGACTTCTCAGGAGTACCACCGGGTGGTTCTTCCTTGAGCCCCAAAAGGGGGGGGTTCTAAAGTTGATCCTGTGAGGAGTCCGGACAAAACTAGTTCCTGAGGATTTCTGGGCAGCGAAAGTCGATGGTGCTGATGCCTACAGAGGCATTTGGGTTATGCTGTGACGACAGTGTAACTCGATGTCGCTGCGATCTACTGTGGGGACCATAGCGAAAATCGTGTGGAGGATGAGTGTCAACGGTCTACACTTGATTTTGCCGGGAAGGCAACGCAACATCGGTAGACTGCGATCTATGGTCAAGTGGAGTGGAGAAGTTTCGTTTTTGGCAGCGAAATTCGAGGGCGCTGATGCTTACAGTTATATGGGTTTTAGCTGTGACACCTACGTAACCCCAGTTGTAGCTGCGATCTGTAGCGGGTTCCATGGTGTAATCGTGGGGCGCGGAGGCCTACAGTTATCTGTGGATTTTGTCGGGACGGCAACGTAACCATCGGGTTAACTGCGACCATGGATGGGGGTGATGATTTCCAGAGCATTCTCACCAAAAAAAAATATCCTCTATTTTCAAAAATGATTTCCTATATTTTCAATAAAATTATTTTCAAAGTATTTTCACTGGATGTTGAAGATGAGTCTACTATGCACTTGTAGATTTTCAGTCCTACGCCTGATCAACGTATGACCGAATTTCTATGAGAACAAGGACGGACTTATTGAAACATCGAGTTATAAAAACTATTTTCATAAAAACTAATTTATAATACTATATAGATTTTAAAAGTGTTTTAAATAATCAAAGAGAATTTATCTGATTACAAGCATTTTAATAAATCTGGCTTCGTTCCTTTTCGAGGACGAAAAGATTCAAAGGGGGGAGGATTGTGATATCCCGGAATTTTTGGCAATTTAAATTTAATAATCTGTGTTTAAAATTTAAAATGATTTGATAATTTATAAATTATATATGAAGTTTAAAATACAATTAATAAAAGAAACATTGATTCATTAAATAACAAATAAGTTACAATCTCTTTTATAAATTTATTTTAAGTGATTAAAAATATTATTTTCAAATGATTGTTATATGTATTGTTTTTCTTTATAAAATATAATGGTTTTACTTCTTTAAAATTAGCTTTACATATAGATAAGTAATTATAAACAAATTAATTAAGTTAAATTTTCATTAAACTTTAATTTAAAAATAATAATCACTTAAATTGACAAATGTAAGCATCTTATAAGCCTAATCTAACATGTGTAATTAAACACACAAGACATTTACAAGTGTCAAATTTTATTTCAACTTTCTTTTATCTATGTTAATGGCTACCTTTCACCTTCATTCCTTTTCCTATCTTCACTTTCTTAATCAAGAGAAGAGAAAAAAAAATCTATAAATTACTTTAAGTTGCAAAATCAAGAATCAACTGCCTGTAACCATTTCAACAGTTCAGGTAAGGAAATTAGAAGCAAGTTCAAAATAAAAATAAAAAGAGAAATCTGAGCAGTTCCTTCAAAACTGGGATTTATTAAAGGCCTGCATGCATTTTGAATCCAAGCCATCTTCAAAATCATATGCCTGTATTCTTAAACCTAGGATCAAGAGCAGTTTCCAGTATTGAAGTTCTCTCTGTTTTCTAGAAAAATATAATAATTAAGGTGAGTAACTCTAAAACTTCTGTTATATTTCGAATTTGCATGTAAGGATCTTTGAGGTATAAGTGAATTATGCTGTGCATGTGTTTTAAATTGATTTTAAGTATATATGTCAGACAACAAGTATATACATTGCTGGAACAGTGAACAAGTTAGATCCAAACAAATTAAACTTGGTTCAGGTAGTAAATGTAACGCCCCGGAAATTTTCAACTTTCGAAAATTCAACATCGATACTCACTTTATCGACTGCCGAGAAATCGAAGGCCAAAAACCCGAAATGTTATGGTTTAAGAAAAAGAATTTAAGAAAAGAGAAGAAGAAAGAAGAAGAGAGAAGGAAGAGGAAAGATAGAGAGGAAAGGAAACAGAAAAATAGAAAACAGCAGAACGGAATAGAAAACAACATCAGAATCTCACAATTCGCAGCGGAACAACATATAATAATAAATAAATAATCTTTAAACAAAGAACTATATCAGTTATTACATTTTATACATTACATTTCATTACATCATATCATCAGAGTGTACAACAATATACAACATCAAACAGTGCAGCGGAAAAGAAATACTATATAAACTAGTAATACGTCATGCCATCCAGCTTGCCTCCAGCAACTCCAGAATATCCAGAATATCCTGATAAACCTTACTCTTGACTGCCCGTGTAGAAATTGGTGGGCACCCAGAGTTTAGGAAGGAAAACAATAAACTCCGAGTCAGTCATGTGACTGGTGTGAGAACTCAAAACAGTTTATTTATCTTTAAAATCAAAATAGAGGAATATTTTTAAATTCAATTCGCAATGCTTTTAAAAATGAGACTACCATAAAGCCTCCCGCACACACACACAATGCAAACGCAGAATCGGAGGAGATTTCTCCTTATGATAGTCAAAGATGCTTGATACGCATTAAAAGAAAATTTCATATTATTATTAGTGTATAGTGTAGGGAAAATCATTTCGAAAGTAGAATATAAATCTTAGCCAGCATAGACATTTCGAACTATGCCTACTATAGCTAACTATGTTCAATAGCAGGTTACCGCCACATTCCATAGCAGGTTATACAACTAAAACCGTACAAGTTTCATATTGTTTCTTTGGATTTCCAACAAATGGTCAGGCCAAGGAACTTCCCATTGCCACATGAGAATGCCTCTGGAAAGACATCCCCGAGAACCAAACCGGAACTCTGCCAACACAAGGCCGGGTTACCCCTAACTGGGTAACTACTGACACGAGCACGCCATTCCCCGATCGTAAACGACCTTTCTCACGGGATCCCGATAACTAACAACCACAAAGTAATAAATTCGCAGTAACCACATAGGTTAAATATCTGGGCTCCATACCATGATACCACCTCTATCCAGAAGGAAATGTACATACCCTAAAGGGAGCTACCCCTCATAACCTTGCCGCATCTTTCCTGTTTTGACCATTTCCGGGGTGTGAGGCTCGACGAATTCACGTCCACAAAAACATACTTTATACAAAAGCCATGCTTTGGGTCAACAAATGATCAACACAATGATCACCAAGATAGACGATCAAATAAACGATCCTATCACAATAATCAACACAATGATCATTTACAGCAACACTCAGCATGTCACATTACCAAACTGGGAATATATCGCTGATAACATTCAACTACATAACCTCTGAGCACGTACGTCTTAGAGAAGGGTGTTAAGCTAAAAGAATAAATTCGCCGCCACCAACAGAAATATATTTGAATGAAATCGGCTTTATATCTCAACTTGTAATGTCAGACATACAATCCATACAAGTTTGTTCCGGGCTCGAACAAAACCGAAGGCACTTACAAAGAAGTCCTTGCAATCCGGATATTCACAATCCTGATCGGATTTCCCATCACTTAGGGAGTCTCTATACCGCTGCAACTCAGTGCAGAGACAATCGATAGGTCATCCTATCGCTCTCGCAAATACCGGGTCTTTAACACCGATCTTCAATGCAATTATAACGACGTATCACATATTCGGAATGGGTTATACGACCCCATGGTCCTTTCCCGGTTAACCCGAATAGTGAGCGCTTATTCAAAAATAAGTGTAGCATTCACATTCAAACAAATCACATCAATTACCCATTCAAAGGGAAATATTGATAGTCGGTTATTGAACTATCAATGGATATGCACACATCACCAGATTCCAAATAATTTTCCAAATTATTTATTTTCCAAAATATCTTCACTAGATATATAATTTTCAAAACTTCAAAAATAAATCAATATTTATTTTTGAACCAATTCTACTTTCTTTTATAAATTCAATAGTGAATTTACATTCCAAAGTATTAATGAATATACGACTTCAATTCGATTTATAATATTCATTTTCAATTTGTCTTCAAAAAGATAAATTCTCTAATATTCACTTTATATTGGAAAAACATTTCCATACTTATTTATTCATAAGTAATTCACAAATTTTATTTATTTTCAACACTTAGAAAATATTTAATATACTTAAATCGAGATTAAGTATATATTTCATTCTTTAAGGAAATCATTCTCATAAACATATTCATTTGGGCCAAAACGAATGTTGCGTAAAACATTGTTACAACAACCCAAAATCACAAGTATAGGGATTCGAAATTAAAATAGATATATAAATCCCAATACTATTCAAAACATTTCCCTTTGGAAATCATTTACTATAACAACAGTGTTATAGTCCACCATTTCCCTTTATTTCTCGAAAACGTCTATTTCAACAATAAATGTTGAAATCTATGGTTTCGAATCTCAACACATTTAAAACATCGTTAGATCGTTTTAATTCTGTTTAAAATATCACATTTTAAACATTTCCTTTAACATATTATTCACTATTCAAAAACGTGAATATACTACGTTAACACATTTCATCATTTTATACATTTTATTTCAAAGGATTATTCACAGTCAAAAATGTGAATATAACTTCATAAATAGGTTTTCAACAATTTTGCTTATCAAAATAAGTCGTTTGTGAATCTATAAACAATGTTTATAAATTCTATTTCTATTTATTTATTTATAAAAACTTCCTTTTATAATTCTTTTATTAACCTATTCGATTTATAACTCAATTATAAACTAAAGGTTCATATTATAAGTTAAATGCTTATAAAACGATTATTTTACAAAATCGTTTCTTTGAACTTCATAATTATAAATCTTATAACTTATAAGATTCAATTATTCATCCAAATATATTCGTTAATAATTTCACAAAATTTATAAATCTTACTATTTATAAATTTCATTTATAACTTCACCATTTATAATTTTATAAATTCCATTCATCTACAAAATTCATTTTCACTTCATTCAAACACTTATAAAAACTCGTTTTATAATGTCAATATTTCAATTTATAAATATCCTTTTATAAATCTCTTAATATAAATCAATTCATATTAATATTTTAAAAACGTCTTTAAACTCCTTTATAATTTCATCATTTTGATTTATAAAATAATCAAATTTTATAAATCCTATATTTAAACTTTTCACAATTATTTCAGAAATCCCAATTTAACTATTTTATAAAGTCATTAATTCCTTATTTTCAAAAATCAGCTTTTAACTATATTTCTTAAAAATCATAATTTTTATAACTTTAAAAATTATAACTTTTATTTATTTAACATGGATCAATTTCCAAACATACAGTATATTTTCAAAAAATCACTTTAAAAAAAATTCATTTTTAAAGTTCCAAATTTGGTCTAGTGATGCTACACACCAAATAGTCAATCACGACAACAACGATATCATATATCGTATATGATAATCAACGAATATCAAAATATCCATAATTAAATAAATACTGTTGAGGAATCCAGTTGGATCCCTCCAACCTGTTTTCCTGCATCCACAAACATTAGCACAATACCAATTCCGTTCAGTACGAAATTATCGCGGTATATGTTCTTATTAAATATTATCCGCTTAATAACGGCGTAATAGGGTCTCATCCGCTAAACAAATAAATGCGGGAAATAAATAACTCCAATATATACATATGCCAATATATATATATTGCTATTATATATAATACCAATTTCACTGTTTATGAAATATTCGCGGTATATGTTTTTAATAAATAACATCCGCTTACTAACGGCGTATAATGTCTATTTTAACAATCAATAGATATCAATCATCATTCAAACATGCATTCAAATATTTTAAATCTAACTATTTAAAATAAAATCGAAACTGATTCGATTGAGTGAGAAGTTCTCACCTTGATTTCAATTCCGTTTTAGCGATTTATTTCGAATAAAATTAAACGGACGTTTAATTTTACACGAAATTTTCACTAACTCCAAACGACTCCAAACCAACTCCATCGCGTAGTGCTCGTACAAACGATTCCAACGCAACTGGTTTCGCGCGTTTTCGACCTCGTATGAAAAAGATATTGATTTTTGAAGTTACACGAGTTTATATACTTATAATTTACAACTAAATTATAAAATTTTATACCCACTACCCCACATCACCCTTGGATCCTTCATCATGCAATCTAACCCGTCCATCCCCAACCCCTCTCTTCTTCGTTCCTCTTTCACGTTTACAGCCGAACCACAAACCCATCCCTTAGCCAACTAGGGTTCCAATTATCCACCACCTCGCTCCACTTGAAGGCGATCAGGAAGTTGCATTGCGAAGCCCCTAACTCCCTCTAGGTTCGGCCCCAAGCATATGAAACTCGGTTGTCCCCTCCTCCTCGTGTTGTGTGCGCAACTGGCCATGGTCGGCCCCACTTTGCTCCCTCCACGTCGCGCCGTTTTCGATCATCTCCGTATGAAATTAAAGCTCTCGTCGAGCTCTACAAGTTTCATGTTGAACACTTCTTCTAATTGTTTGTAGATTGGGAGAGATTGAGGGGAGAAAGAGATTGAATTCTGGCCTTTGGTTTATAATATGGAGGCTAGGTTTAGAAAATTAGGGTTTAGTGTTTTATTTTCTTAATTTATGAAGGGTGGGGCTATTTATAAGGAACCAACGAAACACTATTCATCCCGGAAATTCCAAACTCCGATTTACGCGCCGTAACCAACGTTTCTAGGGTTTACCCCGCGTTCCGGACACAATGGAACAAGTTTCAGAAGCTAATTCGAACATCTGTGCGAGTTATGGCTATAAACGTTCAATTTGAATTAAACCGATTTAAATCGATTTCTAGGCGTTTTAATTCGTACCGGACAAACGGTAAATCCAATTGACACGAAATTTTAAACCTTACAATAATATCACATTACGGATCCGATGAAACTAGTTTCGTCGAAATCCGAGACTTTTTGAAAAATGGCTATTTTAACTCGCCAAATTAAAATTAAAAATAAATCGATGCGTTTCGAGCTGCCACGATCAAACGATAGCTCCGATTGACACGAAAATTGAAATCCGGTAATAACTAACTATTACGGATCCAATGGAACTAGTTTCGTTCAATTCTGAGACTGTTCAAAAATTGACTATTTTCACTAGTCGATTTAAATATTAAAATATTCAATTTTCACAAATTAACTTTTAATTCGATTTTAAAAGTTCTAAAATATCGTTCTAACTCCCATATGATAAAATAAAATTTTACAAATCATTGTCAATCATATTTAACTTAATTTTCAATTATTTCCTTAATTTAACATATTAAATTATCGATTTAATTATTCAATTAAATCCAATAATTCAAATAAAAATTTATTTGACTTATAAATTAGCTTATTAATACTTAAAATTAATTAAATATTCAAATTTTAATTTCTAAAAATTCTGGGTCGTTACAGTAAATGTTGAAGAAAATTTGATGAATGTTAACATTTATGTTGTCTGATAATTCTATGATGAATGAATGCAAATATGAAAATAAGAATTTTCCAGTTTGAAAGTTATAGATAAGGATTGTCTGAGAATAGGAAAGACCTGCATAAATCCATCTCTGTTCTTTCAGAAGTTGATATCAAAGATAAATTCAAAAATCACTCAAACAAAATAATATTAGACATTGTTATGTAAATGAAAATTGTATGTGAAGGTTAGATGGTAGTTTTAAAAATAGTTTCATAATTTTTGAAACAACAAATAATTATAAATAAGGGGTTAACAGTAAAGATGGAATATTTGTAAAAAAATAAACTATCTTAAATTCAAAATCGAACTACATGCATGTAATCATGATGGGAAATCATGAAATTTGAGATGCAATTTGAAAATTTTAGTTGGTCAATTTGGGAGAATTTGGGATACTGACGTTTTGGGTGTTTTTGGCATTTGCCGTTGAACGGCGTGGTGATTGGGGTTGGAATTTTGGTCGAGGCTAGTTTTCAAAGTGTGGATGATGGGAAAAATACTGGTGATTTTTATTGATGGCCATGGTGTTCGTATCTGAATAAACTAGGGTTTATACTGGTTTGAGGATTGGCTGGGTCGTTGGAGCATTTGCGACTCGGAAATTGAACTGGGGGTGATCGCGATTTGAGGAATGGTGACGTGGAGGTCCGGTGATGCTTTGGAGAGGTCACTGGAGTTTACGGTGGTGGTGATCGTGGGTGGCGATGGGTTATGTGGTCAGATGTTCTTCAGTTTTCTTCGAGCTTAAGGGTCGATTTCGTTTTGCATGTTATCTGTTTGATCTGGGAGCACGGTTGTTGTCGCGTGTGGCCGAGTGATCGTCAACGATGGCCGCGTTGATCAACGGTGGTCGGAATTATTGGGGGACGTGCACCACGTGCACGTTATATCTGGGAGGTTGGTGTTTTCGGGGAAGATGAGTCTCTTCTCGAAGGATGCTCGCGTTTTTCTCTGCCTTGTCTCGAAGTAAGTAGGGACGAAAGAAACTCGTGAGGTACTCGGGATTTTGCTGGTTATGCTCGGGTAAGAATTGATGCCCAGTATTGTGAGTAGATATGCAAGTTTTAAAATTTTTAGTTATAAGCAGAACCCAGGTTTCTTTTGGCAAGGAAACCATGGTTATAAAGTGGTAAATAAAAGGAGATAAAAAGGGTTTTGAAGAATAATTTAGTGGAGGTTGAATTACTTAATGAAGTAATTAAATAAATAATAATTGTTGACGAAAGTAAATCAAGGGATGATCACTTAATGTAAGGGTTAATTGAGATTTATCAATTACTAACTTAAGGTTTATTAATTTACAAATAAGGAATAATTAATCTAAAATTAAAGATTTATTAATTCGTTATGGATTTATAAATTTGTATTGTGAGATATTGATTAATAATTAGGGGTATTAATCATTAGATAATGGATAATAAATCAGTTAATCAAAGGTTAACCTATTGATTTTAAAAGTACGTAAGGATTGATTACTTTGTATTCAAAGAGATAATTAATAACTAAGGTTAATTAATTAATGATTTAAGATTAATTAATTGATTTATAGGGTAATTAAGAGATAAATTACCAGTTGTAATTAATGAAATGAATGTGATTAATTAATTCGTTAATCGTCACTTGGTGATTTACTTAATTTAGCTATTTAAGGGAATGGATAAGTATAATTACTTATGTAAGTAATTAAGAGTTAATTACTTAATTATTTTAGTTAATTAATTAATATGGTTAATTAATTAATGAATGGGAATAATTTAAGATTAATTACTAAAGATAATTAATTAAAAATGTAATTAATTAATAAAGTAATTAATTAAGGATTTATTTATTAATTTAATTGTTCAATAATTACTTAATGAAGTAATTAAAGATTAATTAATTAGATTAATTAATCAAGGGTTAAGATAATTAATTAAGAACTTAATTAATTAAGATAAGAAATTATAAATTGTTAATTACTATTTACGATTAATGGGATGATTGATTATAAGTTAATTACTTAATTAATTTAAGGAATAATTAATTAATAAGGATCATTAATTAATGTAATTAATGAAATTAATCAAGGTTTATTAATAAAAGTAATTAATTGAAATATGATTAATTAATTGTAATTAATTAAGACTTAATGTAATTAATTATAGTTAATTAATTAATGAAGGATCATCGTAACGACCCAGAATTTTTGATAATTAAAATTTGAATATTTAATTAATTTTAAATATTAATAAGTGAAATTTATAAGTCAAATAAATTTTATTTTGAATTATTGGATTTTATTGTATAATTTAATCGATAATTTAATATGTTAAATTATGGAAATAATTGAAAATCGAGTTAAATATGATAGAAAATGATTTGTAAAATTTTATTTTATCATATTATAGTTAGAATGATATTTTAGAACTTTTAAATTCGAATTAAAAGTTTATTTGTGAAAATTGAATATTTTAATATTTAAATCGACTAGTGAAAATAGTCAATTTTTGAACAGTCTCAGAATTGAACGAAACCAGTTCCATTGGATCCGTAATAGTTAGTTATTACTGGATTTCAGTTTTCGTGTCAATCGGAGCTATCGTTTGATCGTGGCAGCTCGAAACGCATCGAATTATTTTTAATATTAATTTGGCGAGTTAAAATAGCCATTTTTCAAAAAGTCTCGGATTTCGACGAAACCAGTTTCATCGGATCCGTAATGTGATATTATTGTAAGGTTTCAAATTTCAAGTCAATTGGATTTACCGTTTGTCCGGTACAAATTAAAACGCCTAGAAAATCGTTTAAATCGGTTTAATTTAAATTGAACGTTTATAGCCATAACTCGCACAGATGTCTGAATTAGCTTCCGAAACCTGTTCCATTGTGTCCGGAACGCGGGGTAAACCTTAGAAACGCTGGTTACGGCGCGTAAATCGGAGTTCGAAATTTCCGAAATGAATAGTGTTTACGTTCGATTTTCTATAAAAAGAGACCATTGCCTTCACAAATAAAAAAAAATTAGGTTATGAAACCCTAGCCGCCATATACAGAACCAAGGGCCGAAAATTGCCAACCATCTTCCCCTCAAATCTCCAAATCCGTTCATTAATATCGAAATCTTCCAACTAGAAAGGTGTTAGGCTCGACGAGATCTTGGATGTCAACGGTGGAGATGTGATTTGGAGTGACGTGGTGGCCAGAAATCGAGCTAGAAGCATAGCCGTTCGGCCTAGAACTGGGCGCTGGAATGGTGACCGAGCTCCACCATAGGGGGGCCGAGTGTAGTGCTCGCGTGAGGCTACAACATGCAACTCTCTGATCGAGTTTTAATCGAGTGTTGGAGTTGCAAGATTCAACCCTAGATTTGGTAAATGGGTTCAAGTGTGCGTTCATGTACTGGAGCTTCTTGCATGAGGAAGATGGAGTTGCGTTCTACGGCTGTGATGCGTTGGATGCAGGATCTCACGGCCCAGAGATGATTAAGGTTTATAAAAGTATATTTGTGTTGTAAGTATTATAAATGAAAATCGTGTGCAAACTTATAAAATTCGTAACTTTTTCATACGAGGTCGAAAACGCGCGAAACCAGTCGCGTTGGAATCGTATCGTCGAGCACTACGCGATGGAGTTGGATAGGAGTCGTTTGGAGTTAGTGAGAATTTTGGGTAAAATTAAACGCGCGTTTAATTTTATTCGAAATAAATCGCTAAAACGAAATTGAAATCAAGGTGAGAACTTCTCACTCAATCGAATCGGTTTCGATTTTATTTTAAATAGTTAGATTTAAAATATTTGAATGCATGTTTGAATGATGATTGTTATCTATTGATTGTTAAAATAGACATTATGCGCCGTTAGTAAGCGGATGTTATTTATTAAAAACATATACCGCGAATATTTCATAAACAGTGAAATTGGTATTATATATAATAGCAATATATATATATTGGCATATGTATATATTGGAGTTGTTGATTTCCCGCATTTTTTGTTTAGCGGATGAGACCCTATTGCGCCGTCTTTTAAGCGGATAATATTTAAATCCCATATACCGCGACAATTTCGTACTGGAGCGGAATTGGTATTGTGCTAATGTTTGTGGATGCAGGAAAAACAGGTTGGAGAGATCCAACTGGATTCCTCAACAGTATTTATTTGAATTCAGATATTTTGATATTTGATTGATTATCATATACGATATGTGATATCGTTGTTGTCGTGATTGACTATTTGATATGTAGCATCATTGGACCAAGTTTTGGAATTTTAAAATGATTTATAAAGTGATTTTTGAAAATATACTATATGTTTGGAATTTGATCTATTTTAAATAAATAAACGTTATAATTTTTAAAGTTATAAAAATTATGATTTTTTGAGAAATATAGTTAAAAACTGATTTTTGAGAATATGATGCTATTGATTTTATAAAATAGTTTAATCGGGACTAATTGAATTTATTGTGAAAAGTTTAAATATAGGATTTATAAAATTTAATTATTTTATGAATCAAAATGGTGAAATAATAAAGGAGATTTAAAGACGTTTTAAAGAATAATATAAATTAATTTATATTAAGAGATTTATAAATGGATATTTATAAATTGAAATATTGACATTAAAAAACGAGTTTTTATAAGTGTTTGAATGAAGTGAAAATGAATTTTTGTAAATGAATGGAATTCATAAAATTTTAAATGGTGAAGTTATAAATGAAATTTATAAATAGTAAGATTTATAAATTTTGTGAAATTATTAAAGAATATATTTGGATGAATAATTGAATCTTATAAGTTATAAGATTTATAATTATGAAGTTCAAAGGAACGATTTTGCAAACAAATAAATTATAAGTGTTTAACTTATAATGTGAACTTTTGTTTTATAATTGAGTTATAAATCGAATAGGTTAATAAAGGAATTTATAAAAGGAAGTTGTTATAAAATAAATAGAAATGGAATTTATAAACGTTGTTTTATAAATTCGCAAATGACTTATGTTGATAAGTAAATTGTTGAAACCTATAAATGGAGTTATATTCACATTTTTGACTGTGAATAATCCTTTGAAATAAAATGAATAAAAGGATGAAATTTGTTAACAAAGAATATTCACGTTTTTGAATAGTGAATAATATGTTAAAGAAAATGTTTAGAATGTGATATTTAAAATGGAATTAAAACGATCTAACGATGTTTTAAATGCATTGAGATTCGAAACCATAGATTTCAACATCTATTGTTGAAATAGACGTTTTCGAGAAATAGAAGGAAATGGTGGACTATAACACTGTTGTTATAGTAAATGATTTCCGAAAGGAAATGTTTTGTATAGTATTGGGATTTATATATCTATTTTAAATTCGAATCCCTATACTAGTGATTTTGGGTTGTCCTAACAATGTTTTACGCAACATTCGTTTTGGCCCAAATAAATATGTTTAAGAGAATTATTCCCTTAAAAAAATGAAATATATACTAAATTTTGATTTAAGTATATTGAATATTTTCTAAGTGTTGAAAATAAATAAAATTTGTGAATTACTTATGAATAAATAAGTATGGAAATGTTTTCCAATATAAAGTGAATATTAGAGAATTTATCTTTTTGAAGATAAATTAAAAAGGAAATTTGAAAATGAATAATTAAAATCATATATTCATAGATATTGTGAAATATAAATTCATTATGGAATTTACAAATGAAAAGTGGAATTTGTTTAAGAATAAATGTTGATTTATTTTTGAAGTGTGAAAACTATATATCTAGTAAAGATATTTTTGGAAAATAAATAATTTGGAAAATTATTTGGAATCTGGTGATGTGTGCATATTCATTGATAGTTCAATAACCGACTATCAATATTTCCCTTTGAATGGGTAATTGATGTGATTTGTTTGAATGTGAATGCCACACTTATTTTTGAATAAGCGCTCACTATTCGGGTTAACCGGGAAAGGACCATGGGGTCGTATAACTCATTCCGAATATGTGATACGTCGTTATGATTGCATTTGAAGATCGGTGTTGAAGACCCGGTATTTGCGAGAGCGATAGGATGACCTGTCGATTGTCTCTGCACTGAGTTGCAACGGTATAGAGACTCCCTAAGTGATGGAAAATCCGATCAGGATTGTGAATATCCGGATTGTAAGGACTTCTTTGTAAGTGCCTTTGGTTTTGTTCGAGCCCGGAACAGACTTGTATGGATTGTATGTCTGACATTACAAATTGAGATATAAAGCAGATTTCTTTCAAATATATTTCTGTTGGTGGCGGAGAATTTATTCTTTTAGCTTAACACCCTTCTCTGAGACGTACGAGCTCAGAGGTTATGTAGTTGAATGTTATCAGCGATATATTCCCAATTTGGTAATGTGACATGCTGAGTGTTGCTGTGAAATGATCATTGTGTTGATTATTTGTGATAGAATCGTTTATTTGATCGTCTATCCTGGTGATCATTTCTATGATCATTTGTTGACCCAAAGCATGGCTTTTGTGTAAAGTATGTTTTTGTGGACGTGACTTCGTCGAGCCTCACACCCCGTGAATGGTCAAAACAGGAAAGATGCGGCAAGGTTATGAGGGGTAGCGCCCTTTAGGATGTGTGCATTTCCTTCTGGAAAAGGGTGGTATCAAGGTATGGAGCCCAGATATTTACTTATGTTGAAAACACTTTGTTATGATTGTGTGAATTGATTACAAGCGCTCGGTGAAAAGGTCCCAAAGGACCGAGGGATGGCATATTCGGTCAGTTGTTACTCAGTTAGGGGTAACCCGGCCTTGTGTTGGTAGAGATCCGGTTTGGTTCTCGGGGATGTCCATCCAGAGGCATTCTCATGTGGCAATGGTAAGTTCCTTGGCCTGATCATTCGTTGGAAATCCAAAGAAACAATACGATCTTGTACGGTATTAGTTGTAGAACCTATCATTCACTTATGGTGGCGCCCTACTGTTTGGATGGTAGCTATGGTAGGCATAGTTCGGAATGTCTATGTTGGCTAAGATTTATATTCTACTTTCGAAATTTTTTCTACACTATACACTAATAATAATATCAAATGTTCTTTTAAATGCGTATCAAGCATCTTTGACTATCATAAGGAGAAATCTCCTCCGATTCTGCGTTTGCATTGTGTGTGTGTGCGGGACGCCTTATGGTAGTCTCATTTTTAAAAGCATTGCGAATTGAATTTAAAAATATTCCTCTATTTTGATTTTAAAGATAAATAAACTGTTTTGAGTTCTTACACCAGTCACATGACTGACTCGGAGTTTATTGTTTTCCTTCCTAGACTCTGGGTGCCCACCAATTTTCACACGGGCAGTCAAGAGTTAAGGTTTATCAGGATATTCTGGATATTCTGGGATTGCTGGAGGCAAGCTGGATGGCATGGCGTATTACTAGTTATATAGTATTTCTTTTTCCGCTGCACTGTTTAATGTTGATGTTGTACACTCTGATGATATGATGTAATGAAATGTGATGTAATGTAATAACTGATATAGTTCTTTGTTTAAAGATTATTTATTTATTATTATATGTTGTTCCGCTGCGAATTATGAGATTCTGATGTTGTTCTGTTGTTTTCTGTTCCGTTCTATTTTCTATTTTCTTTTCTATGTTCTTCTATTTTCCATTTTCTTTCCCTCTCTATTTTCGGTCTTATTTTTCTATCCTCTTATCTCTTCTTCTCTCTTTTTCTTTTCTTAAATTCTTTTTAAAACCCTAACTATTCGGTTTTTCGGCAACGAAAAATCGCGTACGTTATAGTGTGGTATCAGAGCATATGGTTAAGCGACAACCATGGTTCTGTTGTGTATTTCTCATTAGAGATAGAGTCAGTAGTACTCTAGAATGAATTTGAGTGTAATAATAGCTATGAGAGCGTATTTGTTAGTGAGTATGAAATTGTTTTATATTGTGATGATTGGTTTATTGAGTGGCATATGAACTTTCGTCAGCGTGGTCCGCAAGACTATGCCGAAGGGGTTTCTAAACATTTAAATAGAACAATTCGACACAATATTGTTTTAAAAATTGGGTAAATGAAATAATTTTACCTTAAGTATATTTTATATATAAAGAAATAATTTTTCAAAATTATTAAAGTATATAAGTTGATTGTTTGGTTGTTTGACTAATCTAAATTGAAGAATAATTGTATAAGCAAAAGAGTTATAAGAATTGGATTATAATTAAAGTGATTTACAATTATGAAATAAACTTATACATATGAGAAGTGAAACTAATGAATATATTTATGAATATGAGTTGTAAAATAAAAATGAATTTAAAGTAAAATGGAAGTATAACTTAAAAGATGTTGAATGAAGTTGATACTGGTATCAAAATAAATTAATGAAGTTAAGTGATAGATTTGAACTTAAGTTATATAAAGGAAATTCAACTTTTGTAAATTGAATTGAATGAATGGATGGGATAATAATCAATTAAATGTGAATAATTGGTATGAAATAATGGATATAAGTGTTAATTCATTAAAATCTTATGTTATTGGAAGTTGAAAGATTGAATGGAAATCAATTTAATTGAACCAATTGAAAGTGATGGTGTTAAAACCAAATTGAATGAATATAAGCAAAGGAATTTGGTTGTAATTGATATACATTGATTGTTATATGATTGTTAGATGATTGTGTATAATTCATTAAGTGTTAATGAAATTGGATTAATGAAATTGAAAGCTAAAGTAATTGAAATCCAATTGGAAGTTAAATGAATTTTAAATAGAATTGAATTTGATTTGGAAGTGAACCAACTTGAATATGAATTAGTGAATATAAACTAATTGAAAATAAATGTTAGAAAACATCCACTGTTAATGAATCAAATGTGATTAAATTGAAAACCAATTCATTAAAATATTAATGAGAATATAAATGAATATTGATTTGGTTATGGAGGATGGTTGGTTGATGTTTGCATTTGTTGCTTTAGTTGCATTTGCTATGTTGACATATATAGTTATTATGTTGCTATATATTGTATATTGATACTATTGTCTATATGCATGTTCTCATGTTGTTTGTTGAGTGATTAGTAGGTGCGGATCGCGTTTGCTTCGCATTTGGAGCTCGCTTTCGCGCTATATTAGCCGTATATGCTCGCTAATAAAATATAAGGTACATATCTCGGATTACATACCGTACTTTTACAAATTTTTCCCTTCGGGATGCCTCATTACTTGATGAGATGTATATTTGTGATATATATACTGTCATTTTTTTTTCGGATCGAGCCGCGCAAAGGAGACTATGGCGAATTTTTCCGAAAATTTAAGGCGTTAGAAAAAATTTGAGAAAATTGGAAATTTTTTTGAAAACTTAAACTTTTATTTGGAATTGAAAGTTAAACAATAGTAATTGCTTTTGAAAAGATAACTAAGTATGATTTGAAAACTTAGTAAAGTATTGTAAGAAGTTTAACTATGAATTTTGGGAAAATTAATAAATTCTGTAATTTTCATACTTGATAATTTCGAGGACGAAATTCTTTTAAGTGGGGAAGATTGTAACGGCCCAGAATTTTTGATAATTAAAATTTGAATATTTAATTAATTTTAAATATTAATAAGTGAAATTTATAAGTCAAATAAATTTTATTTTGAATTATTGGATTTTATTGGATAATTTAATCGATAATTTAATATGTTAAATTATGGAAATAATTGAAAATCGAGTCAAATATGATAGAAAATGATTTGTAAAATTTTATTTTATCATATTATAGTTAGAATGATATTTTAGAACTTTTAAAATCGAATTAAAAGTTTATTTGTGAAAATTGAATATTTTAATATTTTAATCGACTAGTGAAAATAGTCAATTTTTGAACAGTCTCAGAATTGAACGAAACCAGTTCCATTGGATCCGTAATAGTTAGTTATTACCGGATTTCAATTTTCGTGTCAATCGGAGCTATCGTTTGATCGTGGTAGCTCGAAACGCATCGAATTATTTTTAATATTAATTTGGCGAGTTAAAATAGCCATTTTTCAAAAAGTCTCGGATTTCGACGAAACCAGTTTCATCGGATCCGTAATGTGATATTATTGTAAGGTTTCAAATTTCAAGTCAATTGGATTTACCGTTTGTCCGGTACAAATTAAAACGCCTAGAAAATCGTTTAAATCGGTTTAATTTAAATTGAACGTTTATAGCCATAACTCGCACAGATATCCGAATTAGCTTTCGAAACCTGTTCCATTGTGTCCGGAACGCGGGGTAAACCTTAAAAACGCTGGTTACGGCACGTAAATCGGAGTTCGAAATTTCCGAAATGAATAGTGTTTACGTTCGATTTTCTATAAAAAGAGACCATTGCCTTCACAAATAGAAAAAAAAAAATATTAGGTTATGAAACCCTAGCCGCCATATACAGAACCAAGGGCTGAAAATTGCCAACCATCTTCCCCTCAAATCTCCAAATCCGTTCATTAATATCGAAATCTTCCAACTAGAAAGGTGTTAGGCTCGACGAGATCTTGGATGTCAACGGTGGAGATGTGATTTGGAGTGACGTGGTGGCCAGAAATCGAGCTAGAAGCATGGCCGTTCGGCCTAGAACTGCGCGCTGGAATGGTGACCGAGCTCCACCATAGGGGGGTCGAGTGTAGTGCTCGCGTGAGGCTACAACATGCAACTCTCTGATCGAGTTTTAATCGAGTGTTGGAGTTGCAAGATTCAACCCTAGATTTGGTAAATGGGTTCAAGTGTGCGTTCATGTACTGGAGCTTCTTGCGTGAGGAAGATGGAGTTGCGTTCTACGGCTGTGAATAGTTGGATGCAGGATCTCACGGGCCAGAGATGATTAAGGTTTATAAAAGTATATTTGTGTTGTAAGTATTATAAATAAAAATCGTGTGCAAACTTATAAAATTCATAACTTTTTCATACGAGGTCGAAAACGCGCGAAACCAGTCGAGTTGGAATCGTATCGTCGAGCACTACGCGATGGAGTTGGATTGGAGTCGTTTGGAGTTAGTGAGAATTTTGGGTAAAATTAAACGCGCGTTTAATTTTATTCGAAATAAATCGCTAAAACGAAATTGAAATCAAGGTGAGAACTTCTCACTCAATCGAATCAGTTTCGATTTTATTTTAAATAGTTAGATTTAAAATATTTGAATGCATGTTTGAATGATGATTGTTATCTATTGATTGTTAAAATAGACATTATGCGTCGTTAGTAAGCGGATGTTATTTATTAGAAACATATACCGCGAATATTTCATAAACAGTGAAATTGGTATTATATATAATAGCAATATATATATATATTTTGGCATATGTATATATTGGAGTTATTGATTTCCCGCATTTTTTGTTTAGCGGATGAGACCCTATTGCGCCGTCTATTAAACGGATAATATTTAAATCCCATATACCGCGATAATTTCGTACTGGAGCGGAATTGGTATTGTGCTAATGTTTGTGGATGCAGGAAAAACAGGTTGGAGGGATCCAACTGGATTCTTCAACAGTATTTATTTGAACTCAGATATTTTGATATTTGATTGATTATCATATACGATATGTGATATCGTTGTTGTCGTGATTGACTATTTGATATGTAGCATCATTGGACCAAGTTTTGGAATTTTAAAATGATTTATAAAGAGATTTTTGAAAATATACTATATGTTTGGAATTTGATCTATTTTAAATAAATAAACGTTATAATTTTTAAAGTTATAAAAATTATGATTTTTTGAGAAATATAGTTAAAAACTGATTTTTGAGAATATGATGCTATTGATTTTATAAAATAGTTTAATCGGGACTAATTGAATTTATTGTGAAAAGTTTAAATATAGGATTTATAAAATTTAATTATTTTATGAATCAAAATGGTGAAATAATAAAGGAGATTTAAAGACGTTTTAAAGAATAATATAAATTAATTTATATTAAGAGATTTATAAATGGATATTTATAAATTGAAATATTGACATTAAAAAACGAGTTTTTATAAGTGTTTGAATGAAGTGAAAATGAATTTTTGTAAATGAATGGAATTCATAAAATTTTAAATGGTGAAGTTATAAATGAAATTTATAAATAGTAAGATTTATAAATTTTGTGAAATTATTAAAGAATATATTTGGATGAATAATTGAATCTTATAAGTTATAAGATTTATAATTATGAAGTTCAAAGGAACGATTTTGCAAACAAATAAATTATAAGTGTTTAACTTATAATGTGAACTTTTGTTTTATAATTGAGTTATAAATCGAATAGGTTAATAAAGGAATTTATAAAAGGAAGTTGTTATAAAATAAATAGAAATGGAATTTATAAACGTTGTTTTATAAATTCGCAAATGACTTATGTTGATAAGTAAATTGTTGAAACCTATAAATGGAGTTATATTCACATTTTTGACTGTGAATAATCCTTTGAAATAAAATGAATAAAAGGATGAAATTTGTTAATAAAGAATATTCACGTTTTTGAATAGTGAATAATATGTTAAAGAAAATGTTTAGAATGTGATATTTTAAATGGAATTAAAACGATCTAACGATGTTTTAAATGCAATGAGATTCGAAACCATAGATTTCAACATCTATTGTTGAAATAGACGTTTTCGAGAAATAGAAGGAAATGGTGGACTATAACACTGTTGTTATAGTAAATGATTTCTGAAAGGAAATGTTTTGTATAGTATTGGGATTTATATATCTATTTTAAATTCGAATCCCTATACTAGTGATTTTGGGTTGTCGTAACAATGTTTTACGCAACATTCGTTTTGGCCCAAATAAATATGTTTAAGAGAATTATTCCCTTAAAAAAATGAAATATACACTAAATTTTGATTTAAGTATATTGAATATTTTCTTAGTGTTGAAAATAAATAAAATTTGTGAATTACTTATGAATAAATAAGTATGGAAATGTTTTCCAATATAAAGTGAATATTAGAGAATTTATCTTTTTGAAGATAAATTAAAAAGGAAATTTGAAAATGAATAATTAAAATCATATATTCATAGATATTGTGAAATATAAATTCATTATGGAATTTATAAATGAAAAGTGGAATTTGTTTAAGAATAAATGTTGATTTATTTTTGAAGTGTGAAAACTATATATCTAGTAAAGATATTTTTGGAAAATAAATAATTTGGAAAATTATTTGGAATCTGGTGATGTGTGCATATTCATTGATAGTTCAATAACCGACTATCAATATTTCCCTTTGAATGGGTAATTGATGTGATTTGTTTGAATGTGAATGCCACACTTATTTTTGAATAAGCGCTCACTATTCGGGTTAACCGGGAAAGGACCATGGGGTCGTATAACCCATTCCGAATATGTGATACGTCGTTATGATTGCATTTGAAGATCGGTGTTGAAGACCCGGTATTTGCGAGAGCGATAGGATGACCTGTCGATTGTCTCTGCACTGAGTTGCAACGGTATAGAGACTCCCTAAGTGATGGGAAATCCGATCAGGATTGTGAATATCCGGATTACAAGGACTTCTTTGTAAGTGCCTTCGGTTTTGTTCGAGCCCGGAACAGACTTGTATGGATTGTATGTCTGACATTACAAATTGAGATATAAAGCAGATTTCTTTCAAATATATTTCTGTTGGTGGCGGAGAATTTATTCTTTTAGCTTAACACCCTTCTCTGAGACGTACGAGCTCAGAGGTTATGTAGTTGAATGTTATCAGCGATATATTCCCAATTTGGTAATGTGACATGCTGAGTGTTGCTGTGAAATGATCATTATGTTGATTATTTGTGATAGCATCGTTTATTTGATCGTCTATCCTGGTGATCATTTCTATGATCATTTGTTGACCCAAAGCATGGATTTTGTATAAAGTATGTTTTTGTGGACATGACTTCGTCGAGCCTCACACCCCGTGAATGGTCAGAACAGGAAAGATGCGGCAAGGTTATGAGGGGTAGCGCCCTTTAGGATGTGTGCATTTCCTTCTGGAAAAGGGTGGTATCATGGTATGGAGCCCAGATATTTACTTATGTTGAAAACACTTTGTTATGATTGTGTGAATTGATTACGAGCGCTTGGTGAAAAGGTCCCAAAGGACCGGGGGATGGCATATTCGGTCAGTTGTTACTCAGTTAGGGGTAACCCGGCCTTGTGTTGGTAGAGATCCGGTTTGGTTCTCGGGGATGTCCATCCAGAGGCATTCTCATGTGGCAATGGGAAGTTCCTTGGCCTGATCATTCGTTGGAAATCCAAAGAAACAATACGATCTTGTACGGTATTAGTTGTAGAACCTATCATTCACTTATGGTGGCGCCCTACTGTTTGGATGGTAGCTAAAGTAGGCATAGTTCGGAATGTCTATGTTGGCTAAGATTTATATTCTACTTTCGAAATTTTTTCTACACTATACACTAATAATAATATCAAATGTTCTTTTAAATGCATATCAAGCATCTTTGACTATCATAAGGAGAAATCTCCTCCGATTCTGCGTTTGCATTGTGTGTGTGTGCGGGAGGCCTTATGGTAGTCTCATTTTTAAAAGCATTGCGAATTGAATTTAAAAATATTCCTCTATTTTGATTTTAAAGATAAATAAACTGTTTTGAGTTCTCACACCAGTCACATGACTGACTCGGAGTTTATTGTTTTCTTTCCTAAACTCTGGGTGCCCACCAATTTTCACACGGGCAGTCAAGAGTTAAGGTTTATCAGGATATTCTGGATATTCTGGGATTGCTGGAGGCATGCTGGATGGCATGGCGTATTACTAGTTATATAGTATTTCTTTTTCCGCTGCACTGTTTAATGTTGATGTTGTACACTCTGATGATATGATGTAATGAAATGTGATGTAATGTAATAACTGATATAGTTCTTTGTTTAAAGATTATTCATTTATTATTATATGTTGTTCCGCTGCGAATTGTGAGATTCTGATGTTGTTCTGTTGTTTTCTGTTCCGTTCTATTTTCTATTTTCTTTTCTATGTTCTTCTATTTTCCATTTTCTTTCCCTCTTTATTTTCTGTCTTATTTTTCTATCCTCTTATCTCTTCTTCTCTCTTTTTCTTTTCTTAAATTCTTTTTAAAACCCTAACTATTCGGTTTTTCGGCAACGAAAAATCGCGTACGTTACAATCATTAATTATTGTAATTAATGATAGTAATTAAAAGGTTAATTACTGAATATGGCTAAGGTTAATTCTTGGGTATGTATTCTGAGATGCTGAGTGATGTGATATGATTGGATTTAAACTGAGATAATGTGGTCATTCATTGATGATGAATTAATATGTATAGGTGACACGCTGTATTTGAAATTTGAATTATGTTTCATTTGAAAATTTTGGGATAAGATGGAATTGAATTCGAAGAGACCGGAGTGGGGTATTAGTCAATACCCGAAACCACTTCGATTCCTTATAAATTGATATGTGAAACCTTTAGGCTGGTTCGGAATGATTTAAGTGAATTTGATCTGTTAATCTAAGTTTTTGACACTGAGAAATTGATGTGTGAAATTTGTGATATCTATAATCAACTTGTGAAGTTGTAAAATTGATATAAGCTACCCGGGTTTATATGAGTTGTATGCTTTTGGAATTTATGTTAGATGGGTTTACTCACGCTGGTTTCCAGCCTGACCCGGGTGTTACTTTGATGTAATGCTCGGGTCAGACCGAGTATTACAGATTTTCAGGTAAGGACGTTCTGGAGCTCAGGAGGCGGGCTGGATGGCAGGAACGTATGGAGAGTTTCCACTAGGATATTGTATATATCTGAGACATGTTAAATTGTATGTGACCAATGTTGTATAAAATTATTGTAACTCTGATATATTGATGTAAAATTGATAGATGCAGTTTTCTTTGGTATAATTATTACTATTGATATTATATTTTATCCGCTGCGAATGTGAGATTGTGTGTTTCTTTTCTGTTCTTCTTCTATCTCTTTTCTTCTTTTCTCTAACTATCTGGAATTTTCGGGATCGAAAATTCCGGGTCGTTACACAAAGGGTGATCAAATCTCTATACCATGGACCAGACGGTGTAGAGACATTCATCGGGTTATTCTTTCGCTTTTGAAAATATCTGGTCTTCACCATCGGTCTTCAAATGCTATCCAAATCGTCGTATCACTATTCGAAATGGGTTATATGGCACAAAGTCCTGTCCCAGCTAAACCGAATAATGAGCGCTTAATTTAAAAAGCATATGGATATTGGGATCTTAGTTAAGTCACAACTTATTACCTAAAACCTTTCTTTCAAATGGTTTAAACAAATTACCATTTTTAAATCTTTAAACAAAAAGATTCGCTTCACAAAGTTCACCAATCTTTAACAAAGTTTCATTCATAGCTTTCAAAACAATTTTCATTTCAAACTTGAAATCTTTTCAACACAAATTGGAAATCCTTTCTTTATATGAAAGCTACTATTATTTGAAAACAAATAGTTTTAATTTCAAAAAAATCTGATTATAATTTGCACAAGTTAAAGCCCTTCAAGTATAAAACTAGGGTTAAATTCAAATTCCTAAAACAATACTTTTAGAATGATTTAAAACCCATATAGACACATTTATAACTTGTATAAATTTTTAAACCATAATTTCCAAACATAGAATTCAATTTCAAATCTTGAATTCAAATTCAAATCAAATTATTTAAATTTCAAAACTTTATCAAGTTATTTAAAATAACTTTTATCTTCAAAACTCCTTTTCAAAAGTTTTTCATATTTAACCCAATTCCATTTCCAAAACTATTTTGGATTCAAAATTCAATCTTTAAAACCATTTGATTATATTAGATTCAAATATCTATGACTTAACCAATTTACTCGTGCAATCCATATTTGTGTGTGTATAGTGTAGCCCAGGGATTTTAAATATAGTGCCGCATCATCAATCATCACAGATTCAAGCATAACAATATCGATAAGCGGTATAATCTATAACGCTTATCTTCATTCACAGATTCACAGATAAATAAGATTAATTCATCACAGAGAAAATAAATTACATTCATCACAGATAAATAAATTACATTCATCACATCTCAAATTAAAACAGAGCATCACACGTCAAGGATATCAAACAATTCAACATTCAGTAGAATCCAAACATCCATAAGTAAGATTAATTAATCATCTGATTAATTTAAACCAGATTAATTACTTATGAATAAATTACTAATCCTGGTTAATTAATATTAATTAATTAAAAACCATTTTGATTAATTATTCTTTAATCATTTATTAATTAACCATTAATAATAAATTAATTAACCTTTAATTATTAATTAATCAACCTTTAATCATCAAATGATTATCCTTTAATTAATTTATTATCCTTTAATTAATTATCGTCATTTAATTACATTAATTAATTAGCTCTTAATTATTTATCATTCCTTAGTTACCTTCATTAATTAATTAACCTTAAGTTAATTACATAATTAATTTTCCCTTAGTTAAGTAATTTTCTTTTAATCCCTAATTAATTAACTTTTATCATTAATTAATTCACCTTTAATCATAAATTAATTAATCTTTAATCATTAATTAATTATTCTTAATTAATTATCCCTTAATTGCTTATATCAACAAATCATTAATTACTTAATTAAATTAAAAGATAAACCATTTTATCTTTATTTATCACTTTAATTATCCTTTAAACTTATTAAATAAATCTTATAATAATTTAACTTAGACTTTAAAGTTAATTAACAATTAAAACATCTTTTCTTAATTAACTTCGTAATATTATTAAGTTTATTTAAAATAACTTTTGAAATAAAGGTCATACATATATTTAAACATTTTAAATTTAATTAATATTAAGTCTTATTTTAAAACCTTTATCTAATTCCAAACTTTAGATAAAACGATTATTATACACAAGAGCTAATTAAGAAATTTATTTAAACTTTACTTTTTTTAAAGTTTTAAAAACTGTTATTATATAAAAATCAACAGACCCGAGCCAATTCTTATTTTACCCAAGCCAGACCCCGAGTTCGCCCACGTCCATTTTGCTTCGAGTGTTTCCATGAATTCCCCGACTTTCCCCCGAGTTACTCCTCGTCTTCCCCAATTTTAATCACAACAGGCATATATATACATAATCGCTTGCACGTGCATGAATACATCGATCACCTCCTATCACTGCTACGACCGTCGACAAGTCAACAATGACCACCTCTATCCACCAGACCACTCAGCACCACGAAATCATCAGAGGATTCGAAATCGAGAAAAATCGAGCAAACCTGGAACCAACTCCCTCATCGAAAAACACCTCGCCTGATCACCACCGATCACTTCAAACCGTGCTTTCGGGTCTAGACGTTCGCCAGAGACCTTTGTTTGTTTTCCCCCGGGTGCGATCGCTTATAATCAACTATCATCGACAAGAATGCTACTTCTTTATCGTTCACGAAAATAGTTTGTTACACCCTAAACTCACGCCGCATCACCACGACGATCATCTAAAAAATCCCCCATCACTTTTCCTTCGATCTGCATCACGTCATCCTCCTCTGACATCAAGCCCGAGGTCTAGTCGGTCGTTTATCATCGGGAATTGACATTTTTTCCAATTCCGTTCATCTCGTAAATTTGCAACCGATACCAAATGAAAAATCATCATTTTATTTTTAAAATTCATAATTTTGGAACACAAATTCATTCCTATGATTTGAAATCTAAATCCAGACATTTGGTTTTGAATCTATTTTGATTTTCTACCGTTTTTCCCATTTTGAAATAAATTCACAATATAAAACTTGGATTTATTTTTAACATTGATATTATCCTATTTAAAACATCTTTTCTTTAGTAACCATAACTCGAATTGTATAGATTGTAAGATGTGAATTTTTAAAATAAATTTTCAAGCCTGTAAATATAAGAACAGGCACATATGCATGTATACACATAATTTAATACATATATATATACAACATGCAAGCATATTCAATAGCTAGGCAACATTTCATAACATATTCACACATCAATCACAAACATCAAAACAGAGATAAGTGAGTTTTCTCACCTGAGAAATGAAAACAGAGACCAGGTCCTATGAAATAATCTGGAATTGATTGTTTGATTACTTTATCTCTATATCAGGTTTGCCTTGAAAACTTTACTTGATTATTTGATATGCTTTGCCCTGGATGAAGTCGGGTTGCACTTGATTGCTTCATATCTTGTTTGATTGGTTTTAGTTCTGAGTTGCTTTACTGGTCTGTTTGGTTAAAAACTTTAATTTGCTTGATTTTATTTTTATTTCGATTGCTTCAAGTTGAATCATTATTGAGTTGATTCACTCTTGAATCAGACTCCAGAACTTGACTTTGATTTGCATGATTTGGAAGTATTTTTTTTTGAAGCTTTGTGTTTGAGTTGATTTCTGGATTTGAACTTCCAGGTTGAGGTTGTTTGAGTTGAATATTAAACTTTGTTTTTATTTCCAGGTTGAAACCTGAATTGAATTTGGCTTTGTTCTTCATTTTAATTTTCGGGTTTTGTTTTTTTCTGGTTTACATCTTTCTTTTGTTTTGAATATTAACAAAGAAAAAATGAGGAAGAAGAAGATATGATATATATATACATAGCCTTGTTTCACATTTTTATTGATTAATTTGAAAATAAAAGACAATTGACATTTTTAATTATAAAAAAATTTTGAACCAACACTTGTCTTTGTTAAGCTAACACTTGTTAGTTACTTGTATTATCATTTTACAAATGTTAAAATGTAACATTTTATGTTTATATCCTTTATCTTTAATTAGTTTATAGAATTTGTTTTAAACCCTCAACTTAGATTTATTTATAAAGTATGTTTTATGTTTTTCTCATTTATACTTTTATGTATTTACAAAAAATTCATTTTTTATATTAACATATATTTTATATTTATGCATTTTCTATTATTTATATTTTATACTTTTATAACTTTCAAATAGCAATTCCAAAATTACTGTATTAATTTCAAAATATAACTTCCAAATCAAAATGTCTATTTAATTTAATTTGGAAAACAAATCTTTATTAATTCAAAATATAATGTTTTCAAATCCAATATATTTATAAGATTTTTAATTTTGAATTTCAATTCCAAGATTCAATTTAAAATAAATTTATAAGTATAAATAAATAACAAAACATATCTTTATAAATTTAAAAAAAAATGACTTAATTCACCATTAAATTCACAATTTAACATTAATTACCAAATTAAATTTAACTAAAAATCGGGATCGTTACATCGCCTCTTAAGCTCCATAGCATATTACCCTGGATCTGTTCAACTCGGTCTGACCCGAGATCGTAATAAAATAACATCCGAGTCAGTTTGGAAAACCAGCGTGAGAAAATCACACTCAATTTGTTTATTACATTTTGAAAATCCTTTGAAAATAAAGGTATCTCGTAAGACCATGCCACAAATAAACATGCCGGGTTTTTACCTTACGATAACCAATTTTTTTTATCAAATCCATATGATATTATAATAATGTATATATAGAGTAAATAGAATATAGCCGTAATGCTTGCATCGAACGTTCCAACATAGTTGGGCACAATCAAAACTTTACGGGGGCTTATTGGAAATTGGATTTCATACAATAGCAGGGCTCCTGGGGTACCGTCCGTCACTTTACCTGGTCTCGATCAGCATACCGAGGACCACTCCTGATCCCCTGCAACACTAGTCTGACCAACCCCTAACCTGGATAGACCGAATAAGATCACCCCGTCGTTGGGATCAACAACCGCCACACAGCCGAAATAAAGGGACTCTAGACAGGGTTGACCTTACCTTACTTAGAAGCTACCCACTTAGTGTTGCTGCACCTCTCCTGTTTTAGCCATTCCCGGTTGATGAGGAATGAGGCTATGATTACTTTTTTAGACACAATCACTTAGAATGTTCATAGTCCTCCAATGACGATGTTCTGATAGCATTCGTCCATACAATTTATCCTAGGACTGGACAAACCGAAACATCATCTTCATCATCTTCACGATATTCATTCGTTACGTTCAAACCGGATCGAAGTCATTTTCGAACAATTAAATCCGATCCCGGTCTCTTCGAAATGGCATTGGCCAATATTGATAGTCGGTTATTTAACTATTATATAACATCCACAAACAAACATCAGGCTTTAAATAATTTTCCAAATTATTCATTTCAAAATATCTACACAAGATATTATTTCCATATTTCAACACTTTGAAAATAGTTTTCAGATCCCTTTTTTATTCTCACGGAGCAAATTTTTACCCTTGCCCGGTCCTTAGAATATTTTTCCAACTTCATTTGATATTCAACACTTGGAAAATATTCATTTATCTCCTATTTATTTTCTCAAAAATCATTCACAATTTTATCTGTAAATTTCCAACTCGTTTCACATGAATTCTATAAATCCCAGAATTTCTTAGTCGCTTTCCTATAATATTTCCAAAGCCGTTTATGTTTATTTAAAATTCCAGTTTCATCACTACTTCCCTTGTAAATTTTATTTCACCTTCTGAAGTTCACTTATCCTATATTTTAGAATTTATTTAAGTTCTCATAATACCACTGTAAGATCTTTCTTCTAAAATCTTATTCAATTAAATAAACTTAGCTTCCCATCTCGAGAGGATTTACAATGAAATTTAAAACATTTAAAAAATTTGTATGAAATAAGAAAAATGGTTTGTTTCAAATATGGTTTTAGGTAAAACTAAAATATCAACATCATAAAAGCATTAAAAATTTAATTACTAATTACTATACAAAGCTGATTATAAAATTAGAATATATTTCAATAAATATTAAGTATTAGAATAACTAATAATTACCATTTAAAAATTTTAATTGACTAATAATTTAATTTTGAACCAATTTTCCTGCAATAAATAATTTTTTAGTAACTAAAATAATTAAATAATTTAATTAAACAAATTAATCACCGTAAATACATACTTTTTAAATAAACTAGTAAATTTAAATTGTGTATATGTATATTTATTTTCTTTTGAAACTACATATATACTTACAAAATTAAATTATAGATTTCAAAAAACCTAATGAACTTTCAACATTTTAAAATTACTATTTTTTTTTCAAAACCTTATATATATATATATATATATATATATATATATTTGTTTATCTATATACTTTTAAATTAAAATAGGTATGTTTATACATGCATGCACACACACACACATATATATTTGTACTTGTATTATACTTTTCTTTAATGTATATATATATATACACACACACACACACATATGAATCTTTAAATTGAAAAATAATTGGCATATATACCTTACTGTAAATTTATATACATACATACATACATTGCTAAAAAAGTGTACCATACCTCACTGCAACTACTCGAGGCTGCCACACCACTTCCCCCATTACGACTGTACCTCCTTCCAACCTTCAAGAGCCTCCAAAATTCGCTCTCCAGCAACCCCTGAAGCCCAAGCTACCACCTCCACCTTCCTGCACCCTGACCTCACGAGCGCGCACGCGACATCGGCCAACATCACGGCTCCAACTACTGCCTTGTCGCCCCTCCACGTTCTCACCACTTGAGCTTCCCCCAGTCTAGCTCCTTCCCTCGGCCACATGATTTCGTTCTTTTTTTTTATAATCGAACGAATTCGATTTCAATACATTACAGAAGAAAAAGGGGAAATGGGATTATTGGCTTCGAACCGTAGAGATTCTCGTTCGATTTGCATCGAAATGGAGGAGAAGAAGTAGGCTTGCGATTTTTTTTAAGGAAATGAAAATGGAAGGGAAGGCATGATTTTGAATTTGGGAACGAAGTTGTCTTCGTTGAATGTATTAAATAGAAGGATAAGGGCTTGGGATTTTTAAAAGGAAGAGGGGGAGACCATGATTAAATTGAAAGGAAATGGACGTGATTTCTAGCGTGTATGAACAGGTGAGCACTATTTTGAAAAAGTGCTGATGCGAAGGAATTACAGTTGAAGGTTGACTAGTGTGTGTATATATATATAATTAAATTCAAATTGCATTGGTTTACACAACATAAAATTTTGAACCCCTATCGAGGCGTACTGCTTGGCGTTTATAATGTTAAACCCCTATTTCGAACGTAGTGGAAAAGGTTTCGAGTCCTAATTCGATCGTATGGCGAGGATTGCTTTTTAGACCCAGATATTATATTAAATTTTCAATATAAATTTCATCGCATTTATATCTCGTACGGCTAAACGATAACTCCAAAAGCTATGAAATTTGAAATTCGATAATAATATAATATTATGGATCCAGTGAAACTAGTTTCGTCGAATTCCAAGGCCGTGTCTCGGAAGGCTATTTTTAAATGTCAATTTAAACGATATATTTTTAAAATTGAACAGATCACTTCCAAATTAAATTTTAGAAGTTGCATTGTCTTCAATACTATTAATATAAATTTTACGAGCCTTTACATTATTATTTTTGAGCTTAAAACTCCAAATTCAAATATTTTAACTAATTAAAAATTCAAAAATTAAATTATCCAGTAAATCGCTATATTTAAATCCTGAACTTATTTTATTAAATAAAAATCAAACATTTCATATTCAGAAATCAATTTATAATTCCTATTTGAAACCATTTATATATTCCAAATCAAACATCGAAAAATCATAGTCGTTACATTCCTCCCTCCTTAAAAGAATTTCGTCCCCGAAATTGCCAAGGCAAAAAAAATGCCCCAAACCCATTAACTTACTAAAAGTCACTTAGTCAAGCTCACATTTCACATTCCAATTCTTTTGTTTCTCCCAAACAATTAGCTTTCAATTTAATCCAAAGATCCTTTATTTCAATTCCAATTTTAAATCTCTTCGTCGTTTACCAAAAAATTTCTAACTCCCAAAATTCCCAATTTTTTTTGGCAGAATCTCCCTTCTACGGAGGAGCATTTACAATATGACAAGAGAGATAAATATATATACATCGACCCACATGGTCGAAAAATAAAAATAAAAAACAATATTTATATTTTCTTTCTTTTATTGCATAGGCATACCCCTATTTAGGATTTTTAAGCAAGTGGCTTATTTATTTAGTAATTAGCGCTACCAAAATCCAGCCAAACGGCCTTCAAGTACCTGTACTTACTCAATTTAAACACGTAAGTACTAAATATATGAAATTCACAAACATTTCACTTATTTTAAATAGCTAAACACATGGATTTCACAAGCAATACATACTAAACAATTTCCATTATCAATTTATAAGGTTTTGAATACTAATTAAATTGCTTTCAATTAATCCATACACTATTTCATTCAATAGAACGATTCATACTCAATTCTTATATTCAATTCATTTTTAAACAAAATGGACTATAATCCATCCAATTGATTCCAAAATAAATTTCATTCGCTTCTATCAATTCATAGGATTATATTTTCTTTCATTCACGTCAAATGACAACTCTTTCTACGCGAATTCGACGATATCCACTTAATAGAATATCCATTTTAGTTTGTAACTATTTCAAATTAATTCCAACTCATTTTATATTTAATTCCATTCCATTTCAATTTTATTCAGAACCGATTCATTGCTTTTTATTCCATATTCGCATTTTTTTTATTCAAGACCATTTTATAAAGCTCAAAAACATTCCATGCTATGGTCATTTAACATATTCACTTAAGCTGAGCTTCCATTCAAATATTTACTTAATTTATTTATTTTCTTCAAGTTATTTCAAACTTATAACTTAAGTTTATTTTCTTTCTAATTAAATTCCAATTTAAATCCTTGATTTTTGCTTTATTTAATCAAATCCATTTCGTTTCCATTAATTACATCAATTCATTCACTTAATCCAATTTAACTCCAAATTTCGTATTCAATTCGTTAAATAATATCCAAGGCCATTATTCATTCATACTCACTTGGATTTCATTTTCAATTCAAACCATCACTATTTTAATCCAATTTCATTTCACTTGACAACATTTCCAATTATATTTAATTCACTAACAATCCATGTTGAATTTAATTTATGACTCGAATTCATTTCCAAACTCCATTATTAACTCACAATTCACTTCTATTTTTCCAAATTAGGTTCCATTTCCATATTTCATTAAATAATTTATTATCTAATTAGTTTATTTCAATTTTATAACCCAGTATCTGATTTTTTTCTTCTTCTCAAAATCCATTCATTCAATTTTCTTGAGCTCAAACTCTCTTTTATAATTCAAGTTTGGATTTTCTTTCATTTTCCCAAATATCAAACTATTTATTTTGGGTTTCTTATTTCAATTTTTAACTTTTCCATCAATCCTATTCTCGAATATATTCACATTTTATTAACTCAAGATTTACACTCATTTATAGCTACGCATATTTTATTCATTAAACTAGCCTACCTCACCGATTTATTTTATTCTGATCATAATCAGTTAAATTTTAACAATTAAATTTCTCCAACTTAATCTAAGTTAAATTTTATTTTAACCTCCTCATTTTTATCTTTAATTTCAAAATTCAAATCTCATACTTTCCTCTCTTATTAAAAATCATTTCAATTTATAAGTTTATAACGTATTCCCTGATGATTTTCAAATTATTTAAATAAGGATTCCAGAATATATTTTTAAGCACCTCGGAATTTAAACTTCCAGCTTCCAGTTTAAATCCAATTTCAATTATAATCCATTTGTACACTTAATATTTATACAAATTCTCATATTAGTTGTGTAAACTATGTCAAATGTTATAATCTCGTTTTGGTTATAACATTATCATCCAACATTTATACTATATATAATAATTTTTAGAAAATTATTTCTCTTATATCAAAATATACTTCGGGTAAAATTATTTCATTTACCCCTTTCGAAAACAATACTGTGTCGAATTGTTTTATTCAAGTGTTTAGAAATCCTCTTGATATAGTTGTATGGCTGTTCCGACTAAGGTTCACAAGCCACTTAATAAATCAACCGACACAATATAAAACCATGTTATATTCATTAACAAATATGCGCTCATATCTATTAACATGCTCAAATTCATTCTAGAGTACTACTGACTCTATCTCTAATGATTCATCACCACCAGAGCTAAGGTTCGTGCTTAACCTGGGTCTGATACCAAATGTAACGGTCGGGGATTTTTGACTCTCGAAATCGACATCAATACGTCCACTATATTAAATGCTGAGCGATCGAATGCCGAAAATACCAGGTCATTAGGGTTAAAAAAGAAAGAGGTAGAAGAAGAAGATAAAAACAACATCAGAGTCTCGCAATCGCAGCAGAATAAAGTATAATATAAAATAACAGCTTTTAAATACAGAGAAACTTGTACTGTTTATATATATACCATTATCAGAGTACAACAATCATCCATTTATTTGGACAGCTTAATACTTGTCCTTACCCAGTGGAAATAATAACCAAGTATAGAGATACGACTTTGTCATCCAGCTTGCCTCTTGAGCTCTAAGGCATATTATCCTGGATCTGTTCAACTCGGTCTAACCCGAGCATCATAATAAAAAACACCCAAGTTCGTCTGGAAAGCCAGCGTGAGAAAATCACACTCATTTGGATTATTATATTTCGAAAATCCTTTGAAAACAAAGGTATCTCATAAGACCACGCCATAAATAAACATACCTTTTTTTAACCTTATGATAACCAAAACATTTTTATCAAATCCATTTGATGTTATAATAGTGTCTATAGAAAGTAAATAGAATATAGCTGAAATGCTTGCATCTCATGTTCCAACATAGTTAGGCACAATCAAAACCGTACCGGTGCTTATTGGAGATTGGGTTCCATACAATGGCAGGGATACTGAGTACCGCTCGTCATAGTACCTGGTCTAGATCAGCATATAGAGGACCATTTCCGATCCCCTACAATACAAGACCGGCCTACCCCTCACCTGGAAAGACCGAATAAAATCACCCCGAGGTTGGGATCAGCAACCGCCACACAGCCAAAATAAAGGGACTCTAGACGGGGATGACCTTATCCTACTTGGAAGATACCCACTTAGCCTTGCTATACCTCCCTTGTTCTAGCCATTCCCGGTTGATGAGGCTTGAGGCTACGATTACTTTTTTGACACATTCACTTAAAATGCTCATCGTCCTCCAATAACGATGTTCTGATAGCATTCATCCGTACAAGTTGTCCAAGGACTGGACAAACAGAATCACCATCTTCATCATCTTCACGGTATTCATTCGTTAAGTTTAAACCGGATCGAAGTTGTTTTTAGATAATTAAATCCGATCCTGGCCTCTTCGGAACGATCAGCGCATTGGCCAATATTGATAGTCAGTTATTTAACTATCATATAACATCCACAAGCAAACATCAGGCTTTAAAAAAAAATTCAAATTATTTATTTCAAAATATCTACGCAAGATATTATTTCCATACTTCAACGCTTTGAAATAGTTTTCAAATCCCTTTTTATTCTCATGGAACAAATTTCTACCCTTGCCCGATCCTTAGAATATTTTTCCCACTTAATTTGATATTAAACACTTGGAGAATATTCATTTGTCTCCTATTTATTTTCTCAAAAATCATTTACAATTTTATTTGTAAATTTCCAACTCGTTTCACATGAATTCTATAAATCCCAGAATTTGTTAATCGATTTCCTATAAGATTTTTAAAGACGTTTATGCTCATTTAAAATTCCGGTTTCACTACTACTTTCCATTTGAATTTATTTCACCTTCCGAAGTTCACTTATCCTATACTTTAGAATTTATTTAAGTTCCCATAATACCACTATAAGTTCTTTCCTCTAAAATCTTATTCAATTAAACTAAGCTTCCCGTCTGGAGAGGACTCATAATGAAATTTAAAACATTTTAAAAAAAATTATATGAAATAAGAAAAATGGTTTGTTTCAAATATGGTTCTAGGCAAAATTAAAATTTAAACAACTTAAAATAATTAAAAATTCATATCCAGCTACTAATTACTTTACAAAGATGTATAAAATTAGAATTTATTTCAATAAATATTAAGTATTAAAATAACTAACTTTGGAAATATTCTAAATCCAAGTGGTAGTTTTAAATTATTTAGTATAGTAATTTAAAATCCCATTTAAAACAAATTCAATTTACTCAACAAAAGCCTATTTTTAGAAAGTCTAATCTTCACCAATTCAATTCATCGATCCCTCTTGATTCGTATCACATCGACCATATCACCATTTTCTCACATTTGAAATATATTCCACTATTTCTTTCAAAACAATTCCCATTGCTCGATATAAGTTCACACCATTAACTTATATTTTCCATATATCCACTTATATCCTTTTATCTCATTTATAAACCCCGTTTATAATTTTATAAACCCCTTGAGTTTCCCATCTATTTACAAAAACAAATTCTATTTATAATTCCATTTTATAATTTTATCCCTTAATAAAATTCCATTTTATTTCAAATCTATTTATCGATTCCAATATCTCTTCAAGCCCTTAATATATATTTTAATTTCAAATCTCCACTTAAGAAAATTTACAAATAATTAAGTATAACCCAGGTTAGTTAATATATTTTTATTCTACTTAATTCCTTTTAGAAATAAATCCAATTTTCAGTATAAATATTTTCTTTTCAATTCTCCTTTTAAATTCCTTCAATTTTATTTATTTATGGTATTTAAAAAATACCTATTTTAATTCCCATTCTATTAATAATCAAATTCACACACAATCCATATCAATCTATCCATCATATCATATATCGAAATATATATATGAAAACATTGAATATTTTTGAGGAATCCAGTTGGATCCCTTCAACCTGTTTTTCCCTGCATCCATAGATGTTAGTCAACAAATAAAATACCAATCACACTTCAAGAGGGATATCGCGGTATATAGGGTCATCCGCTATTATGTGGGCATATAGGGTCTCATATGCTATAATATGCGGGAATGTCACTCCAATACTAATATATATACTACTATATATATAACATCCAATAAATAAATTATAAATTTATCAATCAAGTTAGACATCCAATAATTTAAATTTAACATTTAAATTTAAATAATGTTATCTAAATGAGTGATATTTTTGTTTTGAAATCCACTTCAATCTTGACTTGGTTTCACGGTTTTTGACCTTGTATAAACATTATACGGTTTATTGACATTTGAAATAATCGAACAGTCAATTACCATTTAATAATTAATTAAATAATAATTTAATTTTAAACTAATTTTCCTTCAATAAATAATTTTTTAGTAACTAAAATAATTAAATAAGTTAATTAAACAAATTAATCACCATAAATACATATTTTTAAAATAAACTAGTAAATTTAAAATGTGTATATGTATATTTATTTTCTTTTGAAACTACATATATACTTATAAACATAAATTATATATTTCAAAAAATCTAATAAACTTTCAACATTTTAAAATTCCAATTTTTTTTCTTTTCAAACCTTATATATATATATATATATATATATATATATATATTTCTGTTTATCTATATACTTTTAAATTAAAATAGGTGTGTGTGTCTATACATATACATACATACATATTTATATATATACACACATACACATTTATACTTGTACTATACTTTTTCTTTGCTGTATATATGTACAAATATACATGTAAATCTTTAAATTGAAAAATAATTGGCATATCTTTATTGTAAAATTATATATATATATATATATATATATATATATTAATAAAAAAGTATACTATACCTCACTGCTGCTGCTTGAGGCCGCCACACCACATCGCGACTGTGCCTCCTTCCAACCATCAAGAGCCTCCAAAACTCGCCCTCTAGCAACCCCCGGACCTCTAAGCTACCGCCTCCACCTTCCTGTGCCCTGACCTCATGAGCGCATGCGACATCGACTACCATCTCGGCTATAACTACTGCCATGTCGCCCCCCCAGGTGCTCGCCACTTGAGCTTCCCCCAGCCTTGCTCCTTCCCTTTGGCTACACGATTTCGTTCTCTCTCTTTTTTATTTATTTATAATCGAATGAATTCGATTTCAATACATTACAGAGGAAAAAGGGGGAATGGGATTATTGGCTTCGAACTATAGAGACTCTCGTTCGATTTGAATCGAAAGGGAGGAGAAGAAGTAGGCTTGCGATTTTTTTTAAACGAAATGAACATGAAAATGAAAATGGAAGGGAAGATATAATTTTGAATTTGAGAACGAAGCTGTCTTCATTGAAAGTTTTGAACGGAAAGATAAGGGCTCGGGATTTTAGAAGGGAGAGGGGGAGACTACGATGAAATTCAAAGGAAATGGACGTGATTTCTTGCATGTTTGAATAGGTGAACAATGTTTTGAAAAAGTGCTAATGTGAAGGAATTACAGCCGAAGGTGGACTAGTATATATATAAATATGTATATTTAATTAAATTCAAATTGTCTTGATTTACACAACATAAAATTTCGAACCCCTATCGAGGCATGCCGCTAGGCGTTTATAGTGTTATACCCCTATTTCGAACGCAATGGAAAAGGTTTCGAGTTCCAATTCTATCGTATGGAGAAGATAGCTTTTTGGACCCAGTTATTATATTAAATTTTTGATATAAATTTCAGCGCGTTTATATCTCGTACGGCAAAACGATAACTCAAAAAGTTATGAAATTTGAAATCCGATAATGAGACAATATTACGGATCCAATGAAACTGGTTTCATCGAATTCCGATACTGTGTCTCGGAAGGCTATTTTTAAATGTCAATTTAAACAATATATTTTTAAAATTGAACAGATAACTTCCAAATTCAATTTTAAAAGTTTCATTGTCTTCAGTACTATTAATATAAATTTAAGCCTTTAAAGTATTTTTTATTGAGCTTAAAATTCCGGATTCATATATTTTAACTAACTAAAAATTCAAAAATTAAATTATCTAGTAAATCGCTATATTTCAATCCTGAACTTATTTTATTGAATAAAAATCAAACTTTTCATATTCAAAAATCAATTTATAATTAAATTTCAATATCTGAAACCATTTATACGTTCCAAATCAAGCTTCAAAAAACCCGGGTCGTTACATTAATCCAACTAGAAAGTGGTTGGGTAGAAATTAAAGATGTTGGAAGGCAATTGAAGTTTCTTCCTCTTCGAACTCTAACTCCCTTGACTTCAAATACTTGGAAGTGTGAATATCTAGTTCTTCAATAGCTACTTCTTATCATTTAGCTTCAATGTCCAATTCATAATATAACCCCTAAAATGAAATTAGATGTGATGTTAAAGAAATTTAATAACACTCGTGTCTCCGATCAACAAATATGTTCTAGAAGTGTTAGATTCTAACAACATTGTTGATTATTGTCCGTATTCAATACATTAAAGATGAATGTTTTTACTAAAGTTAAAAACTAGCCACCTACGATTCTATCTATGTAACTCATCCTAGCTTTACTTAGAATCAGAATGCATCACGCTCTAATTCTATCATATCATTTTCCCAAACATTTTGAAACAACATTTTGAATCCACTCTTTAAGTCTGATCTATTCACCAAAGTGTAGAATATTTGGCTAAACCAAACATTTAGAATATTCTAATCAAATAAAAATTTATAAAAGGTTATGAATTATTATAGTGATATTGATATTAATATAACAATTACACTAATAAATTTATTCTGGATATGTAACTATTAATAAGTACATAATAATTATATATGTGTTTATTTTTTAATAAAAGGACCAAATAAATATATTATCAATTTAAATATATTTAAAAATTACGTGTATATATTCATGTACATGAGGGATGGCCTATAGGATCTAGATAGATGAAAAATTAGGTAATTCAAATGTTGAATATCAACTAAAACATATGTGGGTTGTTGAGCTTTTTGAAGGATATTTTCCATTAAGTACCACTACAAATTGAAACTCCACTGTAAATTGAAGCCTAACAGCTCCGTTTTCGCTTATATATTTTGTACCTAATCTGCATTCTCAATTATACCTCAATGGAAGACTTTTTACAACTGTCATAGAGATCAAGAAAGTTTAAAGAAGAGGAGACACTAGCACTTCGAGGTAACCACTATCAACATGGTCACCTTGGAAGGCATATTTTATGAATCGTTTACTATCATATGTTTTAAGTTATACATATTCTCCTTTCAATTATAAAATAATAGTTTTTATATATTTAATTTAATTAATTTAAACATTGTACATTTACAATTATGGTATAAATAGTTATGTATATGTAATAAATTTAGTTTTATAAAATATATAACATAGACAAATATATAAAATGTTTTAAAAAACTTAAAAATTCTAAATTTAAAAAACTTTTTATTATTAATATTATTTTAATATTTATTTATATATTCGCCTAGTACATATTAAACACCAATTTGATATAAAAAAAGTCATAACAAGTATTATACTTAGATCTAAAATAATACATGAAAAATTATTTTTGGCAATAGTTATTTATTAATATATATATATATAATTAATTTATGAGATTATTTTAAATAAATAATCAATAAAATTATATATTATAGTATTTTTGGAAAAAGAGTTATTTCTGACCTGAACAAAAACAATATTATAATAGATAATGTTCAACTTATCTTAAATTTTAAATACTATATCCTAATGCAAAGTTAGCTTTAAAATTTCTGTTAGATTCTAAATTTAAGGTAACTTTATACTTAAATTTTAATTCTGGGTTTTAAATAAAAATTATAAATATGTATCCACACAAACGCACACACATTATAGTTGAATTATCTATGTTAATATTATATGTACATTCATATGAAGAAATACATAAATATTATTTTCTAAAATTATATATACATATAAACACTTATATATTTACATAATTTCATCCACGCAAGCAAACAATCCCCTATATTAGAATTTAATCTAATATCCATTTATTTACACATTCGCTATATAATCATGGAACATTTGATGCTCATTTCTATGGTCTGCCAATATATGTTTACTGAACATGCACATTTTCAAACATCACACTTCTTCAT
This sequence comes from Allium cepa, assembly GCA_030765085.1. NCBI lineage: Eukaryota > Viridiplantae > Streptophyta > Magnoliopsida > Asparagales > Amaryllidaceae > Allium > Allium cepa. The sequence continues at coordinate 892,494,738 of CM060928.1, read as the reverse complement.
GCAAATTTTCAGTACACCTGAAATATAAGTTTTTTGAAAATGTGGTCCCATGGTCTAGTGGTTAGGACATTGGACTCTGAATCCAGTAACCCGAGTTCAAATCTCGGTGGGACCTTTCCAATATCTTTTAATTTACGTTTTCATATTTTTATGTGGCTTATATTTATTGAATTTGATGTAAAATCAAATGGTGTTATTTTCATCAACGAAGTAACGTTAAATTTGATGTTATATAAATAAGTGAATCTTAGTTAGTTACATTTATTTATTCAATTTACTTATCGAAATATATTATTTTTTCTAAGATAAATATCACATTTATGATTTATTATAAATGTAACAGTAATATAAAATGTAAAGCATCAAAAATTACTAAGGTATCCATCCTAAGATTCCAAGGTATCCATCCTAAGATTCCAAGTAACAGAAGTATATGAGTTTCAGTTTTCTTTCCCTACGTTAGTCTTTTGTCCTCCATAAGGAAAACCACTTTATTACCGCTATCAATAGATTTCATTTTCTTCTTATTTCACTCATTGATGGTCTCAGGTAGATCTCTAGCTCCTCTACATTTTTTATAAAAAAATTTAAGTAGCATGATCAATATATTGATCCTAAGCTCCAAATTAGCAACCAAAGTTTTAGATTTAGGTATACAGTTTAAAATCTGGAGAATGCAAGCTCAGTAATGGTTCTCTATGAACATCCTAACATTCTTTTTTTATATTTTTTTACTCAACCGCTAAGTGTTCAAGTATATGGTTCAAAATAGTATTTTACTTTATCTGATTGAAGATTAGAGAAAAATCAAATTTAAATAAATTAGAGTTCATATGAAATTAGGTTTTCTCTAAATTATTGAGGAAGTAACACAGTTGAAATCTTTGTTTAGTGCTTTAAAATAGAAGCTTAGGGTTTGATTTAGATAGACAGTTTAGAATTTGGAAAAGCTAATATCAATATAGCTCATATTTCCATTTTTTGACTTTTTTCACACATCCAATAAGTGTTCAAGTAACATTGTTCAAAATAGTATTTAGATTTCTTTAATTGGACATCAAAGAAAACTTATGATTAACTGAACCGGGTTTTATATGATTTCATTTTGTAATAACCAATAAAGAGGAACATAACATTTGAATCCATTATCGATTCGCTTCACGTTGCCTAGATTGTGGCTGCCGACATAATTACTTCATACAAGTGTTTCAGTTGACATGTTACCATCATAATATTGTTTCGATTCATGCTTGTCTCCAAAGTTTTTTTTCTTCTCAACTTCTTATCATACAAAAAAGTCCTTTTTATTTTTTGTTCTACGTCCCTCTTTTGCTATATGTTTTTTTTCAAGTTTTTTGCTTTATCAATTCTAGTGTATGCACTGTTATTTTCTTCTCAAATAGGAAAATGATTATAACATGGTGGTTTAGGATTTGGTCTCAATTATTAATATGACTTTAGCAGAGCGAAAGCCAGAAGGGCTTATTTTTCAAAATCCTAATACAATAGGACCATGAAACTCTAGCTCCCAATATCTTGAAAAAGTCCATGTTTTAAATTAAAAATGTACAAAATAGCAAACAGTCAAAATCATCACAATTATGAAAAGTTTCAAAGATTTTATGTTGTTTTAGCAAATTGAAAGTGTAAACACCTACATTATAGAAAAAATGGAAATATGTCCAAATAAATACGTAAGAAAACATTCAAAAAAATGCAAAACTTGGAGTTAAGAAAAAATCATACTGTTTATGTTAAAAAATTATAAATGTGCAATAAATAACGTATAGTATGAAAGTGGATAATATTACTAAGATAATGCATAATCAACAACAAAAGTAGACAAGAGTTTATTGCTTTAGTTTAATTTAGTTAGATCGAAGATAAATGCAAATAAGTTTTTATGCTTCCTTTATTATATTATTTAAGTATTTATTTATATATTCGGCTTATACATATTAAATATTAATTTGATATTAAAAAAATTCTCATAACAATTTATCGTACTTAGATCTAAAATAATATATGTACAGTTATTTTTCGCAATAATTATTTATTAATATATATTTATGTATAATTAATATATTAGATCGATTTAAAAAAAAAATAAAGTTAAATATTATAGTATTTAAAAAAAAAAATTATTTTCGACCTGACCAAGTTTTTTATAATAGATAAAGTTCTACTTATCTTAAATTTTAAATAGTATATCCTAATCTAAAGTTGAGTTTAAATTTTCTATTAGATCCTAAATTTAAGGTAACTTTTTATTTAGGTTCAAATTCTTGTTTTAAAATAAAAATATAGATATAAAGGCGCACACACATTATAGCCAAATTATATATGTTATTATTATTTGTAAGTACATATGAATAAATACATAAGTATTATTTACTAAAATTTAAATACATAAAAACACTTATATATTTACATAATTTCATCCATGTAAGAAAGCATCCCTTATGTTAGAATTTAATATGATATATATTTATATACATTCCCTACATAATCATTGAACATTTTGTTATCCCAACTTTTTGCAAAGTTGAGATACCTAAGATTTACTAAAAATCAATGATTATTATTCTTGAATATCAACTATGCATTGCAGGATAACCATGGATATCGATGAATTTTGTCCGAGTTCAGATCGGGCAACAATTGATAAGACGTGACAAGCAAAGCTGTAGAAGCCAGCGTTTCAAGTTTCAAGTCAGTCCAGGTTCGTATGCACAAGATATGATGGTTTCAATCTGAGAAAGATAGCCCCTTGTTCGGTTCGAACCCATAGGGTACCCATGGTTCGAATCGATGGCCAGAGGTTATGTCGAACCCATTGCTTCGAAACCATCTACTCCGAACCCATCCGGAATCCTTGCTTCGAACCCATGAAGTTCGAACCCATCATCTCAGCAGTAGTTCGAACCCACGAGACATAGCCGTGCCTCGAATCCGTCAGCCACCATGTACTTCGAATTGATTGCATTCGAATCCATCAGCACGTTCGTATCCATGACTAGAGCACTCTTTCGTGCCCATCAATGGGTCGCGTCTTCATATCCATGAACTTCGTATCGATAACGCCAGTGCCGAGCTCGAATCGATGATCGTTCGAACCCATCACGGGGCTTCAGTTCGTATCCATCACATGTATCGATGCGAACTTACCATCGATGCGAAGGAAGCCCCCTCTCCTCGATTCGAACTAGGCAGATGCAGGTCAACATGAGACTTACGTAGTTGATTGATTCAACTATGCAACGGCCATTGATACAAACGAGGCGAAGAACATGGGTGCGTAGCGTTCAACCCGGAAAGAAGACCGGATCGACTCGAAGGACGTGCTCCACGTCATCACTGAACCACGTGCGCCCATGGATTCGAACTCAGGGGTTCGAAGCGATCGATTCGAAAAACACAACCAACCGAAAGACTACAATTCGAATCGATCGTATCTTCTAAACCACTGATCCAAATGCATTGAAATTCTCACAGTGGCTTCCATACGAGATAAAGATTGTTCCTGCCAAGTTTCATCTCGATTGGACCATTTCTTGATGGGTTCGAAGTCTCTTCGAATCGATGTCAGATCGAGTCGAAACTTGGTAGGGTCGGTCGCGTGGGCCCACTCACGTGCCAGAAGAAGTCTCCCGAAGTTTGAGCGAGATCTGGGCCTCCTATGCCTATAAATAGCACCCTGTAGCCTTCAGAACAAGGATCTTTCGGATTTTCCGCCACTGAACGTCCAGACTCTGCCGGATTCGATTCTACTCGCAACCATCACTGTTGTAAACGATTTACTTCACTATAATCGTTGTAATTGATTGTAATCAGTAAGGATAATCAATAAAAAGGAAAACCTTTGAAGTGGACGTAGGCCGGATATAGCCGAACCACTATAAATCGTGTGTTCTTGTTCATAATTTCTGAATTGCTTCGTGTTGCTTGCTTAGATCTATGATTTTTGTTTGAATATTGCTGATTTATATTCGAACACTGGTGCTTTCACAATACTTGGGGTTTGTGACCAATTTTGGCCCAAACACTTTGGTTCTTTCACTGAGAAGGACTAGCACCCGCTACATCAGATTCAGAGTTCAGATTCGAAAGTCTAAAGAATTCTAATTCAGAAACAATGACTCGACAAACAAGACAAAGAATTGATAGAAGCCAACAGGGAGGAAGCCAAGAAGCATCCTCAAGATCAGGAGAAGGACAAGCTTCCGTCTACATCACCAGAGACGAGATGGAAGCTATGGCTAATTCATTACGCGAAATCATGATGAAAGCTCAACAGGAGATGCTGCAGAATTTCCTCGAACAAATGAGGGCGGCGAACGTGCAAAACCTTGGACCAACTACAACAGCTGCAAGTGCGGGACAAGGAATCAGGATTGCAGAAGCTAATGAAGGTCAGGTTCAAGACCAGAATGCAGGAGTCGAAGGTGATCAACAAGGACTTGGGGGCAGACCCTCAGGATCTGATACTGGAAGACCAACAGACGGAGCTCAACAAGCTGGAGTCAATGCATATGCTAACGAGCCACCAGAAGAATACGTACCAGAATTCCCTTCAAGGCTCGGGTGGCAGGATAGGAACTTGACAAGGGGCCAACCCCTAGACGGAGATGAGAGAATGATTGGCCTGATGCGACGAATCATGAGAGGAGGATTGCCTAGTGGAGGGCTGGAAGAAGTCAGTCGGAGTCCATTCACTCCGAACATCCGAAACGCAAGGAACTCTCCAAAATTCAAACTACCAATCCTAGAGCCTTATGACGGGAGGTCAGACCCGACCATGCATATTACCAGATATATTAGGCACATGGAAGTGCTAGGGGAATCCGAGGAAGTGATGGCACGATGCTTCCCTTTATATTTGTCAGATTTGGCAGCGCTTTAGTTCAGGCAACTAGTGACTGGATCAATCAGGACATGGAGCGAGCTTGTAGACTGCTTCATGAGACAGTTCAGGGTCCACGTGACGCGACCCAAGAGTGTGATGACTTTAGCCTCGATCAAGCAAAGGACCGGAGAGTCCATAAAAGATTTTCTACTGAGATTCAATGTGACGGTGACTTCTGTAGATCGCCCGGATCCATCAATGATTTTAATGGCGGCGGTAGCAGGAGTCGCAGAAGGTACCAAATTTAAAGATTCTCCAACTAAAGATCCACTGCAAGATCTTGGAGAGTTCTTTCATAAAGCTGAAAAGTTCATCCGATTAGAAGAATCACAAGCCGAGAGTCGGGAGATAAATGCCACACAAAGCGTAGGAACCTCCAGAGAACAGTCCAGAGCGGACAAGGGGAAGAGGAAACAGGATGACAGATATGATGGTCCTGATAAATGGAAGAAATTCCGAGAACCAAGATTCAGGCAGTACACCGACCTGACTGCAGGCCTAGAAAGAATCTACACCGAAACTCAGTGGCAACTCCCTTATCGAAAGCCACCTATAAGGGATCCCACTGAACGGGAGCGCAGGACTGGAAAATACTGCCTATTCCATAAGCTGGATGGGCACACTACAGATGAATGCCGCCACCTGAAGGATGAGGTAGAAGAACATGTTAGGGGTGGTAGATTGCCGCAATTTGTCAGAGAACGAACAGCGGCAGCAAGACCTGAACAATTACCACCTCCAAATAGCACGAACGATCCTGGATCGGGATCACGACTCGTCATCCACTGATTGAAGATGGCAAGGGCCAAGTCCAGGATTGAGACTTTGGTCCAATAATTTTATTTAGATTTGTTTTCAGAATAAACGGTTACTCCACTTACACATGTACGGGAACCGGAGAGATCCCTAGGCATGCTCTGAGATGGAGATAAACCGATATGCCCGGAGGGGCAATGCTTAGCTTTTTCTGATGTTTGAGATTGAACATCTAGAACTTGAATTTTAATAAATAAATTAGAATCTCTTGCAATAAATCTTTTTGACCGGAGAGTCAAAAAATGGACATTAAATGCCAATATAAGCATGATCGCTTTATGACCCTACCCGGAGAGACGGGGTCCGGAGTGCAAGAAGTGAGTCCCTTCGCCGTAGAGCGACAGGATCAACTCACTTAAGCGCTGTTTCCCCCTTCACTGGAGAATGACAGGATGGGATCCAGCAAGAGCCCGGAGGGGCTATGATCGGTCTCGAACGACCAAGACATCGCTTAATGTTCAGATACACTGAACCGAAGTGCAAGAAGTGAGTTGCTTCGCCAGAGAGCGACATGATCAACTCACTTAAGCGTTGTTTCCCCTTCACCGGAGAGTGACAGGACGGGATCCAGCAAGAGCCCGGAGTGGCTATAATCGGTCTAGAACGACCATGACATCGCTATACGTCCTAACCGGGACCAGAGTGCAAGGGATAGAAGTCAATGCTAGAATGCAATAGGATCTTTCTATTCAATCACTAAGTTTGGAATGGAATTAGTAAGGGTTCAGAGTAGCCGTTAATAGTCCGGAGAGACTACGGAACTTCATCCTCAACTTCTACGAAAAGAATGAATGTTGATTCGGCTTCGAACAACCACAAACTTGATTGATAATACTGCAGCTATCAACGAAACATGAATTTACTACACTCGATCTAAGGCCGTTCAAAACATACCTTTTACAAAAAGGCAAGTTTTGGGGGGCAAAGTGTTATCCCAACTTTTGGTAAAGTTGAGATACCTAAGATTTACTAAAAATCAATGATTATTATTCTTGAATATCAACTATGCATTGCAGGATAACCATGGATATCGATGAATTTTGTCCGAGTTCAGATCCGGCCACAATTGATAAGACGTGACAAGCAAAGCTATAGAAGCCAGCGTTTCAAGTTTCAAGTCAGTCCAGGTTCGTATGTTCAAGATATGATGGTTTCAATCTGAGAAAGATAGCCCCTTGTTCGGTTCGAACCCATAGGGTACCCATGGTTCGAATCGATGGCCAGAGGTTATGTTCGAACCCATTGCTTCGAAACCATCTACTCCGAACCCAACCGGAATCCTTGCTTCAAACCCATGAAGTTCGAACCCATCATCCTAGCAGTAGTTCGAACCCACGAGACATAGCCGTGCCTCGAATCCGTCAGCCACCATGTACTTCGAATTGATTGCATTCGTATCCATCAGCACGTTCGTATCCATGACTAGAGCACTGTTTCGTACCCATCAATGGGTCGCGTCTTCGTATCCATGAACTTCGTATTGATAACGCCAGTGCCGAGCTCGAATCGATGATCGTTCGAACCCATCACGGGGCTTCAGTTCGTATCCATCACATGTATCGTGCGAACTTACCATCGATGCGAAGGAAGCCCCCTCTCCTCGATTCGAACTAGGCAGATGCAGGTCAACACGAGACTTACGTAGTTGATTGATTCAAACTATGCAACGGCCATTGATACAAACGAGGCGAAGAACATGGGTGCGAAGCGTTCAACCCGGAGAGAAGACCAGATCGACTCGAAGGACGTGCGCCACGTCACCACTGAACCACGTGCGCCCATGGATTCGAACTCAGGGGTTCGAAGCGATCGATTCGAACAACACAACCAACCGAAAGACTCCAATTCGAATCGATCGTATCTCCTAAACCACTGATCCAAATGCATTGAAATTCTCACAGTAGCTTCCATACGAGATAAAGATTGTTCCTGCCAAGTTTCATCTCGATTGGACCATTTCTTGATGGGTTCGAAGTCACTTCGAATCGATGTCAGATCGAGTCGAAACTTGGTGGGGTCGGTCGCGTGGGCCCACTCACATGCCAGAAGAAGTCTCCCGAAGTTTGAGCGAGATCTGGGCCTCCTACGCCTATAAATAGCACCCTGTAGCCTTCAGAACAAGGGATCTTTTGGATCTTCCTCCACTGAACGTCCAGACTCTGCCGGATTCGATTCTACTCGCAACCATCACTGTTGTAAACGATTTACTTCACTATAATCGCTGTAATTGATTGTAATCGGCAAGGATAATCAATAAAAAGGAAAACCTTTGAAGTGGACGTAGGCCGGAGATAGCCGAACCACTATAAATCGTGTGTTCTTGTTCATAATTTCTGAATTGCTTCGTGTTGCTTGCTTAGATCTGTGATTTGTGTTTGAATATTGCTGATTTATATTCCAACACTGGTGCTTTCACAATACTTGGGGTTTGTGACCAATTTGGCCCTAACACTTTGGTGCTTTCACTGAGAAGGACTAGCACCCGCTATATCAGATTCAGAGTTCAGATTCGAAAGTATAAAGAATTCCAATTCAGAAACAATGACTCGACAAACAAGACAAAGAGTTGATAGAAGCCAACAGGGAGGAAGCCAAGAAGCATCCTCAAGATCAGGAGAAGGACAAGCTTCCGTCTACATCACCAGAGACGAGATGGAAGCTATGGCTAATTCATTACGTGAAAGCATGACGAAAGCTCAACAGGAGATGCTGTAGAATTTCCTCGAACAAATGAGGGCGGCGAACGTGCAAAACCTTGGACCAACTACAACAGCTGCAAGTGCGGGACAAGGAATCAGGATTGCAGAAGCTAATGAAGGTCAGGTTCAAGACCAGAATGCAGGAGTCGAAGGTGATCAACAAGGACTTGGTGGCAGACCCTCAGGATCCGATACGGGAAGACCAACAGACGGAGCTCAACAAGCTGGAGTCAATGCATATGCTAACGAGCCACCAGAAGAATACGTACCAGAATTCCCTTCAAGGCTCGGGGGGCAGGATAGGAACTTGACAAGGGGCCAACCCCTAGACGGAGACGAGAGAATGATTGGCTTGACGCGACGAATCATGAGAGGAGGATTGCCTAGTGGAGGGCTGGAAGAAGTCAGTCGGAGTCCATTCACTCCAAACATCTGAAACGCAAGGAACCCTCCAAAATTCAAACTACTAATCTTAGAGCCTTATGACGGGAGGTCAGACCCGACCATGCATATTACCAGATATATTAGGCACATGGAAGTGCTGGGGGCATCCGAGGAAGTGATGGCACGATGCTTCCCTCTATATTTGTCAGATTTGACAGCGCTTTGGTTCAGGCAACTAGAAACTGGATCAATCAGGACATGGAGCGAGCTTGTAGACTGCTTCATGAGACAGTTCAGGGTCCACGTGATGTGACCCAAGAGTGTGATGACTTTAGCCTCGATCAAGCAAAGGACCGGAGAGTCCATAAAAGATTTTCTACTGAGATTCAATGTGACAGTGACTTATGTAGCTCGCCCGGATCCATCAATGATTTTAATGGCGGCGGTAGCAGGAGTCGCGGAAGGTACCAAATTTAAAGATTCTCTAACTAAAGATCCACTGCAAGTTCTTGGAGAGTTCTTTCATAAAGCTGAAAAGTTCATCCGATTAGAAGAATCACAAGCCGAGAGTTGGGAGATAAATGCCACAAAAAGCGTAGGAACCTCCAGAGAACAGTCCAGAGCGGACAAGGGGAAGAGGAAACAGGATGACAGATATGATGTCCTGATAAACGAAAGAAATTCCGAGAACCAAGATTCAGGCAGTACACCGACCTGACTGCAGGCCTAGAAAGAATCTTCACTGAATCTCGGGGGCAACTCCCTTATCGAAAGCCACCTATAAGGGATCCCACTGAACGGGAGCGCAGGACTGGAAAATACTTCCTATTCAATGAGCTGGATGGGCACACTACAGATGAATGCCGCCACCTGAAGGATGAGGTAGAAGAACAAGTTAGGGGTGGTAGATTGCCGCAATTTGTCAGAGAACGAACAACGGCAGCAAGACCTGAACAATTATCGCCTCCAAATAGCAGGAACGATCCTGGATCGGGATCACGACTTGTCATCCACTGATTGAAGATGGCAAGGGCCAAGTCCAGGATTGGGACTTTGGTCGAATAATTTTATTTAGATTTGTTTTCATAATAAACGGTTACTCCACTTACATATGTACGGGAACCGGAGAGATCCCTAGGCATGCTCTGAGATGGAGATAAACCGATATGCCCGGAGGGGCAATGCTTAGCTTTTTCTGATGTTTGAGATTGAACATCTAGAACTCGAATTTTAATAAATAAATTAGAATCTCTTGCAATAAATCTTTTTGACCGGAGAGTCAAAAAATGGACATTAAATGCCAATATAAGCATGATCGCTTTTTGACCCTACCCGGAGAGACGGGGTCCGGAGTGCAAGAAGTGAGTTGCTTCGCCGGAGAGCGACAGGATCAATTCACTTAAGCGCTGTTTCCCCCTTCACCGGAGAATGACAGGATGGGATCCAGCAAGAGCCCGGAGAGGCTATGATCGGTCTCGAACGACCAAGATATCGCTTAATGTTCAGATACACTGAACCGAAGTGTAAGAAGTGAGTTGCTTCACCAGAGAGCGACAGGATCAACTCACTTAAGCGTTATTTCCCCTTTCCCGGAGAGTGACAGGACGGGATCCAGCAAGAGCCCGGAGAGGCTATGATCGGTCTAGAACGACCATGACATCGTTATACGTCCTAACTGGGACCAGAGTGCAAGGGATAGAAGGCAACGCTAGAATGCAATAGGATCTTTCTATTCAATCACGAAGTTTGGAATGGACTTAGTAAGGGTTCAGAGTAGCCATTAATAATCCGGAGAGACTACGGAACTTCATCCTCAACTTCTACGAAAAGAATGAATGCTGATTCGGCTTCGAACAGCCTCAAACTTGATTGATAATACTGCAGCTATCAACGAAACATGAGTTTACTACACTCGATCTAAGGCCGTTCAAAACATACCTTTTACAAAAAGGCATGTTTTGGGGGGCAAAGTGTTATCCCAACTTTTGGCAAAGTTGAGACCCCCAAGATTTACTAAAAATCAATGATTATTATTCTTGAATATCAACTATGCATTGCAGGATAACCATGGATATCGATGAATTTTGTCTGAGTTCAGATCGGGCCACAATTGATAAGACGTGACAAGCAAAGCTGTAGAAGCCAGCGTTTCAAGTTTCAAGTCAATCCAGGTTCGTATGCTCAAGATATGATGGTTTCAATCTGAGAAAGATAGCCCCTTGTTCGGTTCGAACCCATAGGGTACCCATGGTTCGAATCGATGGCCAGAGGTTATGTTCGAACCGATTGCTTCGAAACCATCTACTCCGAACCCATCCGGAATCCTTGCTTCGAACCCATGAAGTTCGAACCCTTCATCGTAGCAGTAGTTCGAACCCACGAGACATAGCCGTGCCTCGAATCCGTCAGCCACCATGTACTTCGAATTGATTGCATTCGAATCCATCAGCACGTTCGTATCCATGACTAGAGCACTGTTTCATACCCATCAATGGGTCGCGTCTTCGTATCCATGAACTTCGTATCAATAACGCCAGTGCCGAGCTCGAATCGATGATCGTTCGAACCCATCACGGGGCTTCAGTTCGTATCCATCACATGTATCGATGCGAACTTACCATCGATGCGAAGGAACCCCCTCTCCTCGATTCGAACTAGGCAGATGCAGGTCAACACGAGACTTACGTAGTTGATTGATTCAAACTATGCAACGGCCATTGATACAAACGAGGCGAAGAACATGGGTGCGAAGTGTTCAACCCGGAGAGAAGACCGGATCGACTCGAAGGACGTGCGCCACGTCACCACTGAACCACGTGCGCCCATGGATTCGAACTCAGGGGCTCGAAGCGATAGATTCGAACAACACAACCAACCGAAAGACTCCAATTCGAATCGATCGTATCTCCTAAACCACTGATCCAAATGCATTGAAATTCTCACAGTAGCTTCCATACGAGATAAAGATTGTTCCTGCCAAGTTTCATCTCGATTAGACCATTTCTTGATGGGTTCGAAGTCACTTCGAATCGATGTCAGATCGAGTCGAAACTTGGTAGGGTCGGTCGCGTAGGCCCACTCACGTGCCAGAAGAAGTCTCCCGAAGTTTGAGCGAGATCTGGGCCTCCTACGCCTATAAATAGCACCCTGTAGCCTTCAGAACAAGGGATCTTTCGGATCTTCCGCCACTGAACGTCCAGACTCTGCCGGATTCGATTCTACTCGCAACCATCACCGTTGTAAACGATTTACTTCACTATAATCGCTGTAATTGATTGTAATCAGCAAGGATAATCAATAAAAAGGAAAACCTTTGAAGTGGACGTAGGCCGGAGATAGCCGAACCACTATAAATCGTGTGTTCTTGTTCATAATTTCTGAATTGCTTCGTGTTGCTTGCTTAGATCTGTGATTTGTGTTTGAATATTGCTGATGTATATTCCAACGCTGATGCTTTCACAATACTTGGGGTTTGTGACCAATTTTGGCCCAAACACATTTGATGCTCATTTTTGGTCTTCCAATGTATGTTTACTAAACATGCACACTTTCAAACATCACACTTCTTCATGCAATTTTTGATACTCTTGTAATGTACATTCTCTAAACATGTGGTCCCATAGTCTAGTGGTTAGGACATTGGACTCTGAATATAGTAACTTGATTTCTAATCTTGATAAGACATTTTTAGTATCTTTTAATCTGCAGTTTCATGTTTGAATGTGGTTTATATTTTTTGAATTTGATTTAAAATCAAATGGTGGTGTTTTCATCAATGAAATATATATTAAACTTAATGTTATATAACTAAGGGAATCTTAGTTATTTACATTGATTTAATTAATTTATAGATCCAAAGATAAATATCAAATTTATGATTTATAATAAATGTATTATAAAGGAAAGCTTTGAAAATGAGTAAAATGTCAATCCTTCTATTCCAGTTAACATAAATTATATGAGTACAATTTTTCAGTTTTCTTTCCCCGCATTATAATCTTTTGTCCTCCACAAATGTCGACCACTTTATTACTACTTTCAACAGATTTCATTTTCCTTATTTTCACTCATTGATGGTCTTGGGCAGATCTCTAGCTCCTTTACATTTTCTATGAAGAATTATTATGTAGCGCAATCAATATCTCGATCCTAAGCTCCAAATCAGCAATCAAAGATTTAGATTCATATGCATAGTCTAAAATTTGGAGAATGTAATATCAATAAAGATAATTTATAAAAACCCTAACATTCTTTTTTTCTAACTCAACCAATAATTGTTAAGTATAACGGTTCAAAATAGTAATTAAGTTTATCCGATTAAAGATAAGAGAACATCGAACTTAAATAAATTGGGGTTCATATGACATTTGTTTTTCTCTAATCGGGGTTCACTAATTTGAGGTAAAAGAAAACTTATGATTAAATGAACTATGGTTTATATGAATTCATTTTTTTAAATTACTAATTAAGAGGAACATAACATTTGAATCCACTATCAATTCGCTTCTAATTGTCTATAACGTGGCACTGCTATGATTACTTAATACACAAATGCTTTATTGGCACATTACCATCATAATACTGTTCAGCGCATGCTTGTCTCCAAATATTTTTTCATTTTTTTGCTTTATCACAAGAATAGGTTCATCGTATTTGGGGTATTATTGATGATACTCCACTTTTGGTTAAGAGGAGGCCATTTTTTTATATATTTTTTTACTGTGAAAGGTACGGACAAAAGTAGCCCCGTCATATAATTATATTGAAAATTGAAAATTTTATCCCTTTATTTTTTATCCTAATTTTTTTTAATATTCACTATTCTCCTTCTTTAGTCTATAATCCAAATCAATAATCAATGGAGAAATTAAACCTATCTACATATGAAATTCCAGAAGGGAAAGAAATAAGATTAATTGTTATCCGAAAGAGCATCTGTAATAGAGACATTGTTCAACAAAACAAACTGATAATTTTATTTAAAATTCTACTGTTTTACACATTAAGTTGAAAATTCCAAATTGAGTTAAATGATGGTTAAAATAGGTAGGTGCTTTTTGTTTGGAAGCAAAACATTGGTTCTACCATTACTGAAAGCTAAATTGAATTTGGTAAAAAATGTAAGTGAAGAAGAAGATTGGTTAAAAATAAATGAGGGGCAAAATAGGAATGATATATATTATCTGTACAACATACGTATCCCTCATAAAAAAATTAATTTTAGTGGATTGTCAGTAATTATACCCTTTATTTTTGTGCTATGTCCCTCTTTCATTATATGTTTTATTTTCAAGTTTTCTACAGCGTTAACTCTAGTGTATGTAATACTATTTACTGTTATTTTCTTATCAAATAGGAAAATGGTTATAACATTGGAGTTTAGCATTTGGCCTCCATAATTAACTTGACTTTAATAGATCAAAAGGCCTATTTTTCAAAATCTTAATATAACAAGACCACGAAACTCTAGCTCTTTATATCTTTGAAAAATCCATGTTATAAATTAAAAGTGTACAAAATAGAATACAGTAAACACATGCGTTATTAAAAAAAGCGGAATATTTTCAAATAAATATTAAACAACATTCAAAAAATGCAAAACTTGGAGTAAATAACGACATTATCTTATTTATGTTAAAAAATTAGAAATGTACAATAAATAATATATACTATGAAAGTGGATGGCATTACCAAGGTAATGCATAATCAACAACATAAGTAGATTAGAGTTTATCGCTTTAGTTTATTTTAGTTAAATCAAAGATAAATGAAAACATATCAAAACATGTGTACTTCTTAAACATCATATATGTAAAGAATAAAAATTAGCACATACTAAATGTGGTTAAGAAGCTCACTGCAATACACTATTTTGCATCAAAATTTTTACAAAACATAAACCCATTAAACATTTTTTTTGTAAGAAATACAGCCTTTACAGATTTTCAAAAATAAAAAAACATGCAACGAAGCTAATTATTATAGTAAGCAAAACTGCAACAATAAATTTAAAACTTATACCTATAGAAATATAAATACAAAAAAACATATTTTTAAATGCAGGTATTATGCAATTTACTAAAAAATGCATAGAAAATCTAAGGAATGAAAAAGTCCTTCAAAAAGAATAAAATCAAAGTGTAGAATATATTCGGTTGCATAAACAAAAATTTTAGCACAAAATACACGAAAGTAAAATTTAAGAAGGAAAAAGTTGGACTCGTCCTTATTTCAAAAAAAAATTAGATTCGTCCATTTTTCGATTTGTAAAAATGCACAAAACTCAACGATATCCCCAAATTTGTACAGCCCTAAATTTATGTAGATTTTTAATTTAGAAACATCGATTTTTGATGATTTTAGTGTTTAAATCTTTATTGGTTAAGGTTTAGAGTTTGTCGACTACATTATTAGGAAAAGAGGTCCTTCGGTTGAATTATTAAATTATAAAGGGTCTTTACTTCATCCTCATTAGTATTAGGGACCTAATGTTGTTTCTTTGTATAATAATATATCATCATGCTTTAGTTAATGACGTTTTCTAGAATGTAATTCAAATATTTGACCGGTCCATAAATTAGCCAATGAATTTATCTATCTTTCAACTTGAGGTACAGTTTATTTGCAATTTTTATTATCATAATATATACAATGATTTACTAATATTAACTTTAATATCTCGTAAGGTTTATTGCATATAAATGTCCCATGCACAAGCTAATGCGGTACAAAATGTATTTTGCTTCACAAGTCAATAACGACATGTAATATTTGTTTCACTAAATCGTAAACAAAAGATTGACCTACAAAGTGAAAAGTATCACTTGTACTTTTCCCTTACATTTTGCATCGAATGACCTTTTAGATAGAAAAGACATAATCTTTAGTTCCAATTAAGTTTTGCAAAAAAAATTTAATAACTCATATGTGTGACTCTCTAGAAACGAGAGCACAAACACACACGCATCATAATATTGGGATCATTTGCTATTAAGTAAAGAAGAGACCAATGATACATCAATAGAAATATATAGCTACTTCTTTACTGTTTTTTTCCTTTTCTAAACATAGACTTGTACTCATTAGTGTAGGCTTATTAGTTATATTTTCCATGTCAAACCTCTAAATTGAATCTTTTCAATATTTTACATCATTTATGAGAATACCATTATTGGGTTTTTTTTGTAATCTCGAGAAAAAAATTAATTCACCCATATGTAATGTTTCATATTCATTCTTCACTATATTTGAAAATCGTGACATAATTTTTCACTAGTTGATCTAAAGATAATATCGTCCATATAAATTTGTAACATTAGTAATTCATGTTTTCCCTTTTTAATGAACAGTGTTGTATTGACTTTACCAACTTCGAAACCAAAACTCAAAAGGTAACTTTTTAACCTATCATACTAAGCACAAGGTGCTTTTTTAAGGCCATAAAGTATATTTTAAATTTATAATCATTGTACAGGAATTTTTCATGCTTAAATAAAAGTAGTTGTTCAACATATTCATTTTTTTATAAAACCATTAGAAGAACACTTTTGATGCCCGTTTGATAAAGCTTAAATTATGATGGCATGCAAAGCCAATAATATTCGTATTTCCTCAAGTCACGCTATAGGGGAAAACATCTTGTCGTAATCTAATCCGTCTTAATTTTAGTTCCAAGCTAATAACCTAGATTTATCATGTAATGTTATCATTTTCATTTGCTTTGTTCTCAAAGACCCATTTTATACCAATAACGACCAGTTTGTACGTTTAGGGACTATTACCAAATATTGTTTCTTTAAATTTTCTTCTTGCATTGTTGAAATTTAGTAATCATCTTCTCAAGCTTCTTTATAATTATAGGTTCTACATTAGTTATAAAAGCAATGCATCCCGATTGATTTAATTAACTTCTTATTTTTACTTTATGTTTACATCACCTAGAACATTTTCTAATGGATGATCTCTAAAATTTCAAAGTTGTGATTTCAAAATACATCCAAAACTCTTTCTTGATTATTATTATTTTCAGTAATATTATTTTCTTGTAAAGCAATTTTCTCCAGAACCGTTAGTTGATTAGTTCCAGGATTCTCAATATCATCATCATTGAATTTAAAATTTTCATCAAATTATATGTGGAGAGTTTCTTCAATAGTATTAGTTAGTTTGCTGAAAATTTGATAGGTTTTGTTTTCCTCTAAGAAGCTAAGAAAGATTTCTTCATCATCCTTTTAATCAAATTTTCCTAACTGATTTATAGTGGTTAATATGAAGTATTTTTCTCCAATACTCAAATATATGATACTATGGTTCCTTTCCAATAAATAATTTATGGAGGGTAATTTTAGTTGAAGGTCTTATAGAAACATGAATAAGAACATAACAAGCAGTATAGACATCTCCAACCAAAACATTATTTGGTAATTCAATACTATTTAATAACTTTCTTGTGGACTCCCGATGGGTCCAATTTTCACTTTAGATAAAGAAATTTGTGATTGGCTTAAGAAATCTACACAAAAGTTATGATTGGCTTAAGAAAGGGAAACCTGCATCATTATCGTATCATATGTTCATCGCTCATGGGAGAGTTGTGATTGGCTTAAGAAACCAATTTTTGTGATTTTTATAACTTTAATAAACCAATATATGTAGTGGAAACAAATTTTTATATTCTTTACAACTTTAATAAACATATGCGAGAGTTGCAATTAGCCTAAGAAAGGGAAACCTTCATCATTATCATCCCATATGTTTATCACTTATGCTAATAGTATAGCATAAAAATTAGTGACCTTATTTGATTATAACTATTCTAACATATTTGGACAAGAAAACATGAGTGGATCACATGGTTATTTGGCCTCAAAGTGATAACCAAAGCAATTATTTCATGAGGAATTTTTAAATCTATTTAAAAAAATTAGGTGCAATAATAATGATGGATAACATATTCAAATCACAAGCAATAATAACAATAAAATAAAAGAAGAAATTAAATACATATAGAGTATTTATGGTTGTTTAGCCCTATTTTAGTTCGTATATCCACTTCCTAATTGATTTACTTCACTTTATATTCATTTATAGATGACTATAGAGAGTTTACAGTACTTTTTACTTAAGAAAACGAAGAAATTTGGACTACAATAGCAGAGTTGATGTCCAAAAATCTACCCCAAATGTTAAGTGGTAGAGTGTGTAGGTCCTTTCTTGAAGTCCCCTTCTTTGAATCATGTATATGCTATTTATAGCCTTCAATATTTGGTAATATCCCCAAATAACTTGGACATATAGGTTGAATGAGCCTTTTGAAATATCTAGAGTGATAATAGATTCCTTTCGCTAGTTATTGCTCAATCGAGGGGTCGAACCTGAGTGACACGGTGTTAGCCACGAGTTTGAGCATGTCCCGCTCTTGGTCAAGCCACTTAATACTATAGCTTGAGTGCTATGGTTGAATAGGAATTGGGTTCGATCATATTACTTGATTAAGTGCTATAATTTCATGCCGAGCACATAAATCTAAGGAGTAAACATTAGGTCGACCACACGCACCATGTTCTCCAAATTAAGATGCTAAGTGCACTTGGATCAAGCACTTGATTTCTTTAAGGCTTCCTTCGACCCGAGCAATAAGTTCCCCACGTTGAGATCCAAGTTTTCAAGAGCCAATTTGGGTACTGTTAAGTGTTAATTTCTAACCAATTTCTTTGTCATTTATGAGCATTGTTTTGAACATGCTTTCAAGAATATTTCATCTTTGACATTCGTGTAGTTACTCTATCGTTTATAGCGCTAAATTGGTATAATTTTTCCCCTAATTGTTTTATACCAATGAAACAAATTGTTAAAAGGTATGCCATATGCCTACAATGGTTTTGAGCTCTCCAATCAAAGCCTAGTAATTCTATCTTGGTTGGTATTATAACAAATGCCATTGTTGTTTGAGTATTTCATCATCGAGTCTTCAAAGACCCCATCGATTAATGTATAACGTAAGCCAACTATGGATAATGGTATTATGGATCTTAAGCTAATTAAATGCTAGATAGGGTGAATAGTGTTTTTAACTTTTGTAAATCTTTTTAAATTTCTTTTAAGTTTGATATTAAATCTCAAATTAACAATGCAGAATTATAATATTAAATAGTCACAGATGAAATCATAGATAAAAATAAAAATAGTGAAGCAATGTAAAGAGTTAGAGAGATTATACCGATGATTTATACTTGTTTGGATTTCTCCAAAGTCCACCCATACAATTGCTTGTACGTATTTATTTTCAAATGCCGATCTTTAAATGGGCAGAAGGAAAACCCAATTACAACTTTGATTGCTAGGCTACAAGATAAGCCTTTTTGAATTTTTGGACTTAGGGTACACCCACTTGATTTGGATGGACTACTAGCACATCCACTTAGATTTTTGGGCAATCAGGCATGCCTACTTGATTTAATGAGCTACAAGCACACCTAAGAAAATACAAATAAAGTTTGATGGTTTTTCCAAAGACAATTTCTTGAGCTTTGGATGCAATGGATCCTATAGCATCTTAGACAACATTTTGGTCTTTAATTTAAGAGGGAGATGATTCCAAAACAGCAAGAAAGTAGCAGTGAATAAATACAATGAATTTTGAATTGATTCTATACGATAGAGAATAGAGTATTTTTTTTAATGTAGTTTCCAATAAAGTAAGAGGAGGGAAGAAAAAAAGTTAATAACTGTCAAAAAATTTGTCTGAACTCCCTTTTATGCAGTGAATAAACAGACATGTCCATTAGTGAAGAGTTGCGATGGATAGACACTTCATTTCAAAATTTGGAAAATAATTTGGCAACATGTATGTCGACGTATCATTTGGGCATTTGTCAACATATGCATCTTGAATTTGAAAACTTGTTTCTTTTTTAAAATATTTTGAAAATTCCATACTTTGTAAATTGATTTGAATATAGTTTATAAACATTTCAAACTTTGAAAAACTTTCATAAAATATTTTGAAATATATTTTGAAAATTTATTTTGCATTAAAAATATAAAAGATATACAAATAATTGATAGAGAACAAAGACTGCTACTAGGGACTTTAATAATATTCTATGACTTTATAAAGTATATTGTAGTCTTGAGATCTTCATATCTTGGTCTTTATACTCATGAGTCTTCATGCCCATCTTTTGAGTCTTTTATATTATACAGTCTTCGATTCAATACTTGTGTAATATCTTGCACTATATACTATATAACTTGGCAAAATATTAGTATCCGTATTTTATACTGTACAGTGTTTTACATGAATGCATATCATTGTTATCAAGGTTGTTATCATCAAAATAAAAAACTGAGGCGTTAACAATCTCCTCGTTTTGATGATGACAACAATTAAAATTCTTGTATATAAAATATGATATAATTCCTTTTGAGTTAGATAACTAGCCTTGAATATATAGATATGTATATTTGATATTTTTATCCTTGTTGTCATCAATAAAAATGGGAGAAAGATAAAACTCCCCCAAAATCAAATACTTAGAAACCATGGAGTTGAAATCAATAACTAAGTACAAAAATAATTGAAGCATACTAAACATGATGTAATATGATATTTAAGCATGATAATTATATGATGATATAATAAGATAATGTAAACTATTTTTATTAATTTAAATTTAATCTACTCATTTCATATTATCAGTCTAAGCATTCAATTAAATAAAATCAAACTAATCCAAAAACCAATACAATCAAGTCCAATCCTAAGAGTATTGATCCAAACTATATCACACAAATCCAACCAAATAAATTCAAATCTAATAAATATACGCACTTATGAAAAATATGTAGAAAACTAGACATTTTAGGTACTTCAACCCAATCGTCGGATCCAAAGATTGGATCCACTTTGATAGCACCCTAATCTTCATTATCTGTGTTGATAGAGCATTCTAGGTTATTGGTTTGATCGTCTTGGATTAAGGAAGAAATCATCCACCGAAGGTCATCGAAAAGCTTTTCTTGCTCTTTGATCATCAACATTTGACTTGACACTAAATTCTTTTGACTTCTTAAGGTAAAAGTAAGAATATCCTTGAAAGATTGAAGTGTTTGTTCAAGGTTTTTACATAATTTTTGGTGTGTAGAAGACATTTTGTTGGAAAAATGTTTGAGAATGAAAAGAGAATAGAGAGTAAAATGATAAGTTGACTTTTCTAGAAGAAATAGAATTATATAGGAGTGAAAATGGAATGATTTGAATATGTGGTAGTTATTTTTGTAAAAAAAATTAAAATTTTGCCCAACAGCTCATATATGGCAACATATCTATTGTACGTATGTCGATATATATACTTAAAATTGCAGAGCTATTGGTTTTATTATATTTTGTTTGTTTTTTTAATCTTATATCATTATATATTTATAACTTCCAAAGACTATTAGAATTATATATAACAGCAAGAAAAAAATTTCATTACTAATGATAGAAAAGTACATAGATTTAAATGAAATTCATAAAAATAACATGAATTTAAACTAAAAGCACACATTACTAAGGAATACAAAACTAGATATCATAAGAAAATAAGTAGATAGGCTTAGAAATGAAAGAGGCTATGCGGTAGGATCGAGTAATATGGAATAACAGAATTGTCTAGGTCGATAATGTAAGTAAAAGCAAGGTAGACAGCAGGATTTCATACTGGTTTGGATCTCTAGTCCTACGTCCAGTCCCTAAGCTTCACTTAGGAATTCCACTAACCAACACCCTCACTTAACCCGAAGGAATAGGTTTACAACTTACCCGAACAACCCAATGGGATTTCTTGCCTCAACTACTAAAGAGGACTTCAACTCAATTACAAAAAAAAATATTCGACTTGTTGTGTTCTTGTCAACACTAATGAGTCTAATGTAGTAAAATATTCCTATAATCTTATCCTCGAGAGTATGTAATGTGTTTGTGAAGATTTAGGAAATGTGAATTGCTATGAATCAAAAGAATGTTAAAAACAAAATAGTGATTCAAGCAATAGATTGTGATTGCTTTGAGAATTTCTAGATAATATGTTCAAGAAGATAGTAAGATTAAAGCAAGAGAATTCGGTGAATTGAAGATGTTAGAACTATGTATTTATACTTGTAGAAGAGGTGCATCTGTTGGCTAAGGTTGCAGACAAGAGATGCTTCCATTTCCATTGGTGAATGGTTGCAACTCTTGGGAGGAAGTAGGTGTCCATTCAGAGAAAATTCGTAGGTTCAAATTCAGTCGACTGAACAGAGAATTCAGTCAACTGAAAATAGGGAGTAAAATTTTCAGGAAAAAAATTCAGTCGACTGAGCAGGGTGTTTCAGTCAGCTGAAACTATACATGTTTGTATATCTGTAACAAGTTCAGTCGACTGGTCATCCCTGTTCAGTCGATTGAACTACTAAACTATGCACAGTGAATGTGTATTAAAAAAATGAAATTTATAAAATGTGTTCTAGTGTGTTCTAGTGTTTGTGCAAGCCTCTTGAGGATAGATTTTACAATATATCTAAACTAAGACCTATATAAAAATCATACTTACGTTTATTCTTGGTCTTCATCGTTCTTTCTTTAGCTTTGCACATATCTCTTCCTTTTTTTTGAAGCCCATTGTCATTGATCAAAATCTTAGCATATCAACATTCTCCCCCTTTTTGACTGATGACAATACTCATGTGTGTAGAGATTATTTCCTCCTCCTGAATATATGCACTATATTTTCTACAAAACAAGGTTAGTAACATAGATTTCTCCCCCTTTGTCATCGACAAAAAGGAAGTAATAATCACAGAAGTATATTGTCAAAACAATCACTGATATGCATGTCTATCGTTTAAGAATGTAGCATAGAATATAGCATAAAATATAGCATGAGAATTAAATTATAGAATGTTGGATGAATGAATAAAACATAAAATATAGCATGAATGAAACATAAAAGGCTATTTATACAAGCCTTGTGATTAGTGTTTTTGAAATAATAAAAAAGCCACAAAAGAGTTTATTCATCTTTGTCAGAATCATATGAGGTTTCTCTCCCTCCCCTTGGTTCGCGGATAACGGGTCCACCTGTGGGAGGTCTATAACTTCCTCCTTGACCACCACTAGTGCCAATCGTGCTACTGCTTGTATGTTCTTCGGACGATGTCCATGTGAAAGTAGGTGCAGGACGCTTACCGCGTGATGTTGAAGCAGTAGTGGAAGTTGAGCATGAGATGGCATCCCATAATTTATTGAAGAATCCTTTAATTTTATCAAGTTTGTGATCTACCTTCTTGAGGCGATTATCAAGAATTTGTTGATTTCTTGATAAAATTCCTAACGATTGATTGGTAGTAATACTTGGCTCAATGATACGAATTTCATCTTCTCGGTCAAAGGGTTCTTCATGTGGAGGTTGTTGCGCTTGTGGAGGTTGTTGTTGTTCTTGATACCTAGCTTCCTATTCGGCAAGAGATATGATCCGAGGAGGTCTATCCGGGAGTCGCATAAGGCTTATCGTCCGTTGGTTAATTTGATGGACCATTGTATTTTGGGACTCGGGTAATAGCATATCAACATTGAGGAGAAGTCTCACGATATATTCTCCAAAATATATAGTTCACATTTTGCCATTATTAAATGTGAGAAACTCATCAAGGATTGGTTGGAGCCAATTGACTTGAATATTGCCCCAAATAGCGTATAGAGCTCTAGGAAACTTAATCGTCTAGCCGTTGCTTTTTGTTCGAAATATAATTCTCGTTGAAGATCAATTTGTTGTTGTTGAAAGTGATGAATCTCATCAATCTTTCTTTTCGTATCTGGTGAGATAAAAAGACCACGTTTAGCCTTCTTCAATTCCGGTGTGTAGCCAGTTCGATAGTTGTCCCATTTATAGACTGGCTTATGCTTTGGTGTTGGAGTAGGGAGTTTTGGTGATGTTGGTGAGTTATCGACCGAAGAAGTGATGTTGATTGGGGAGAATGAGTTGTTTGAGGACATTTTTATATCAACTTTTCAATTTTTTTTTGTAAGTGAAAATGAGTTGTGAAAATGAAAATATGTTAAACGTGTATTTATATGATAAATATTCTACAAATATTGTGGTGATAATTTATCAAAGTTTTTTAACCAATCAAAGATTTAACGGTTAAAATAAATCAGTTGTAAATGTATGGATTAGAGATAACCCTTATATTATTAATTATCTACCAGTTTATTCTTGAGCCACTGTCTAGGTTGATAATGTAAGTAAAAGCGAGGTAGACAGTAGGATTTTATACTGGTTTGGATCTCTAGTCCTACGTCCAGTCCCTAAGCTTCACTTAGGAATTCCACTAACGAACACCCTCACTTAACCCGGAGGAATAGGTTTACAACTTACCCGAACAACCGAACGGGATTTCTTGCCTCAACTACCGAAGAGGACTTCAACTCAATTACAAAAAAAATATTCGACTTGTTGTGTTATTGTCAACACTAATGAGTCTAATGTAGTACAATATTCCTATAATCTTATCCTCGAGAGTATGCAATGTGTTTGTGAAGATTTAGGAAATGTGAATTGCTATGAATCAAAAGAATGTTAAAAACAAAATAGTGATTCAAGCAATAGATTGTGATTGCTTTGAGAATTTCTAGATAATATGTTCAAGAAGATAGTAAGATTAAAGCAAGAGAATTCGATGAATTGAAGATGTTAGAATTATATATTTATACTTATAGGAGAGGTGCATCTGTTGGCTAAGGTTGTAGACAAGAGATGCTTCCATTTCCATTGGTGAATGGTTGCAACTCTTGAGAGGAAGAAGGTGTCCATTCAAAAAAAATTCGCAGGTTCAAATTCAATCGACTGAATAGAGAATTCAGTCAACTGAAAATATGGAGTAAAATTTTCAGGAAAAAAAATTCAGTCGATTGAGCAGGGTGTTTCAGTCGACCGAAACTATACATGTTTGTATATGTGTAACAGGTTCAGTCGACTGGTCATCCCTGTTCAGTCGACTGAATTACTAAACTGTGCACGGTGAATGTGTATTAAAAAAATGAAATTTATAAAATGTGTTCTAGTGTGTTCTAGTGTTTTTGCAAGCCTCTTGAGGATAGATTTTAACAATAAATCTAAACTAAGACCTACATAAAAATCATACTTATGTTTATTCTTGGTCATCATCGTTCTTTCTTTTGCTTTGCACATATCTCTTCCTTTTTGTTGAAGCTCATTGTCATTGATCAAAATCTTAGCATATCAACATTCTCCCCCTTTTTGATTGATGACAATACTCATGTGTGTAGAGATTATTTCCTACCCCTGAATATATGCACTATCTTTTCTACAAAACAAGGTTAGTGATATAGATTTCTCCCCCTTTGTCATCGACAAAAAGGAAGTAATAATCACAGAAGTATATTGTCAAAACAATCACTGATATGCATGTCTATCGTTTAAGAATGTAGCATAGAATATAGCATAAAAATGTAGCATGAGAATTAAATTATAGAATGTTGGATGAATGAATAAAACATAAAATGTAGCATGAATGAAACATAAAAGGCTATTTATACAAGCCTTGTGATTAGTGTTTTTGAAATAATAAAAAAGCCATAAAAGAGTTTATTCATCTTTGTCCCAATCATATGAGGCTTCTCTCCCTCCCTTTGGTTCGCGGATAACGGGTCCAGCTGTGGGAGGTCTATAACTTCCTCCTTGACCACCACTAGTACCACTCGTGCTGCTGCTTGTATGTTCTTCGGACGATGTCCATGTGAAAGTAGGTGCAGGACGCTTACTGCGTGATGTTGAAGCACTAGTGGAAGTTGAGCATGAGATGGCATCCCATAATTTATTGAAGAATCCTTTAATTTTATCAAGTTTGTGATCTACCTTCTTGAGGCGATCATCAAGAATTTGTTGATTTCTTGATAAAATTCCTAACGATTTATTGGTAGTAAAACTTGGCTCAATGATACGAATTTCATCTTCTCGGTCGAAGGGTTCTTCATGTGGAGCTTGTGGAGGTTGTTGCGCTTGTGGAGGTTGTTGTTGTTCTTGATGCCTAGCTTCCCATTCGGCAAGAGATATGATCCAAGGAGGTCTACTCGGGTGTTGCATAAGGCTTATCGTCCGTTGGTTAATTTGATGGACCATTGTATTTTCGGACTCGGGTAATGGCGTATCAACATTGAGGAGAAGTCTCATGATATATTCTCCAAAATATATAGTTCGCATTTTGCCATATTAAATGTGAGAAACTCATCAAGGATTAGTTGGAGCCAATTGACTTGAATAGTGCCCCAAATAGCGTATAGAGCTCTATAATTGATTGGGTAGACAAGTTCATATGAACCCGTTCGTGGAGTAATTGTTCTCATAAGAGCTTTGTGAAGGATTCTAGCTCTAGGTCGTAGGGAAGTGGACTTATTATCTCGAATGTTAACATTATCATCCAGAAATTGATGATTTATGTTATCTCGAATTTGAGGATTGAATTCTACCTCATCAAGCTTTCTCCCTACGTTAGGTGATCCTAAGATGTATGCCATTCGATCTAAGGAGATCCAAACTTTCTTCTCACGCACCATACTCCAAAAACTATCATTTGGATTTCTTGGAGTTTGGTGTCCAAGATTAAGATTTGCATAAAATAATTTGACCATGATATGGTTTATTGCATGGTCATTTCTTTTCAAATCCAAAAGAGAAATTAAACCTGCCCGATCCGTTAATGCTTGAATGTTGTATGTCTGAAGGCTTTGAAAATCAACGAAGGAGTGCTCGAAAATACGAGAATTCTTCATTTTATTCCACCTCGTTATAGCTACGCCATCATAGAGCCATTGTGCAATTTGAGCATCAATTGGCTCGGAAGATGAAGAAGCTCTTAATCTTTTTGGGGCCATTTGTCGTGAGATTTGAGAGTAATTTTGTGAATTGGGGGCTAGGGTTTTGGAAAACAATGGGGAAGAGAGAACTTTTGGAAGGTAAAAAGTGAAGGTAAAGGGGTAAAAACTTGTCGATAAAAGGGGAAAAGTTGCCTGGGAATTGGCGTTCAGTCGACTGAAAAAGTCTGTTCAGTCGACGGAAATTTTGGTCGAAGTTTTCTGTGTTAAATTCAGTCGACTGAACAGAGTTTTTAGTCGACTGAACTGTTGTGTATTTGTTTTCTGCCTAGTGTTCAGTCGACTGAGCAGGAAGGTTCAGTCGACTGAACCTTGAGTTTTTGGAATTCTAAATTTTATAAAAAATTTCAATAAATGATTACAACAAAATACAATATAATAACATGATTTGGCCACCGAAATAATCATTTCTTTGGAGATGGACTATTTTTCTTTTTGCGTCCTTCATTCTCCATATAGTTTATATCCCATGAATTTGGACTATACTGAGGAGTTTTTGGAGACATCCAAGGATTCACGAGATCGGCTGGTGTACGATAAGACGAAGATGGATCATACGAACTAACCCGTCGAGGTAGAGGCTCAGTCACTTCGTTTTTCTTTGAGCCACAAAAACGTAAATAGATTTGCTCTAGGAAACTTAATCGTCTAGCCGTTACTTTTTGTTCGAAATATAATTCTCGTCGAAGATCAATTTGTTGTTGTTGAAAGTGATGAATCTCATCAATCTTTCTTTTCGTATCTGGTGAGATAAAAAGACCACGTTTAGCCTTCTTCGATTCCGGTGTGTAGCCAGTTCGATAGTTGTCCCATTTATAGACTGGCTCATGCTTTGGTGTTGGAGTAGGGAGTTTTTGTGATGCTGGTGAGTTATCGACCAAAGAGGTGATGTTGATTGGGGAGAATGAGTTGTTTGAGGACATTTTTATATCAACTTTTCAACAAAAAAATTTGTAAGTGAAAATGAGTTGTGAAAATGAAAGTATGTTAAACGTGTATTTATAGGATGAATATTCTACAAATATTGTGGTGATAATTTATCAAAGTTTTTTAACCAATCAAAGATTTAATGGTTAAAATAAATCAGTTGGAAATGTATGGATTAGAGATAACCCTTATATTATTATTTATAATGTATCATTATTTGAAAATATAAATTGAAAGTCATAGTTTTCTTTATTCAGTCGACTGAGCATATAGATTTAGTCGACTGAATTGAAAAAAAAATTGATAACTTTATAAAATATCTTTAAAAGAGATTATTCCTAATTCTCGTCGTGACTTTATAAAGGAGTTTTTTAATAAAGGTTTAGTAAATATATCGGCAATTTGATTTTCGATAGAAATATGTTCTAAATTTATGATTCCTTTTCAATACTGTCTCGTAGAAAATGGTGACGAATATCTATATGTTTTATACAAGAGTGATTAACCGGATTTTTAGATAAATTTATTGTACTTGTATTATCACAATATATTGTAGAGTTTGTTAAATTTATATTAAAATCCTTAATTGTTTATTGCATGTAGATAACTTGTGTACATGCTAAGGTGGCTGATATATATTCCGCTTCACACATGGAAAGAGAACCACAATTTTTTTTCTTACTAAACCAAGATACAAGTGATTTTCCGATGAAATGGCACGTACCACTTGTACTTTTTCTATCTGTTCGAGATCCACCAAAATCAGCATCACTGAATGATACTAACTCAAATGGACACTCTTTTGGATAGAAAAGAGCAAAATCTTTAGTATTATTAAGATATCGCATAATTCGTTTTACCGCTCTTAAATGTGATTCTTTAGGATTAGATTGAAAACGTGCACATAAACATACACTAATCATTATGTCTGGTCTACTAGCGGTTAAGTACAGTAAGGAACCTATCATGCTTTAAATAATTTTTGATCTATACTTTTTCCATTTTCATCTCGATCGAGATGAGTAGTGGTACTCATAGGAGTAGTTTTAACAGAAGTGTTCTCCATTCCGAAACGTTCAATTAGATTAGCATAATATTTTTCTTGGTTTATAAAAATTCCATTTGTTAATTGTTTAATATGAAGTCCGAGAAAATATGATAATTCTCCCATATGAGACATTTCAAACTCCTTAGTCATTATATTTGAAAATCTTTACATAAATTTTCATTTGTTGAACCAAATATAATATCACTACGTATACTTGAATTATTAAAATATCTTTAGTAGTATTTTTAATGAAAAGCGTTTGATCAACTTTTCCAATTTGAAATCCCGAATTTAGTAAGTAACTTTTAAGTCTTTCATACCAAGCATGAGGTGCTTGTTTAAGACCATATAGTGCTTTCTTTAATCTATATACATGATCTGGATATTTTTCATGTATAAATAAAGGAGGTTGTTCTATGTATCCATTTTCTTTTATAAAACCATTTAAAAATGCACTTTTAACATCCATTTGATAAAGTTTAAAATTGTGAAAACATGCAAAAGCTAATAGAATACGTATTGCTTCAAGTCTTGCAACAGGAGCAAAAGTTTCTTCAAAATCAATACCTTCTTCTTGATTATATCCTTGTGCTACTAATCTAGCTTTATTCCTAGTTATATTACCTTGTTCATCTATTTTATTTTTGTAAACCCATTTTTTGCCTATAACAGATTGATTATTCGGACGGGGAACTAATTCCCAAACATTGTTACGTTCAAATTAATTTAATTCTTCTTGCATTGCAATAATCTAGTAATCGTCTGTTGATGCTTCTTTAGGATTTTTAGGTTCTATTGTAGAAATGAAAGCTACATGTCCCATTTGATTTAGTTGATTTCTTGTCTTAACTTGAGAATTGATTTCACCTATTATGTTTTGAGTAGGGTGATGTCGTAACATTCTTGGTGATGATCTTAGTTCATTATTACAATTTTCAAGATTTGTATTTTCTATATTTATAAATTCTTCATCATCTTTTATACTTAATTCTTTGTTGAAATTGTCATCAAAAGACACATGTAAGGTTTCTTCGATTATGTTTGTTCGTTTATTAAATACTCGATATGCCTTACTTCGTTCTGAATATCCTACAAAAATTCCTTCGTCGGCTTTTGGATCAAATTTACTTCGTTGATCTTTTGTATTTAAAATAAAACATTTTGATCCAAATATTTTGAAATAAGATATATTTGGCTTTTTGTTGTTGAATAGTTCATATTAAGTATTTTTAGTTAACGATCTAATTGATATTCTATTCAATACATAGCATGTAGTAGCTACGGCTTCTGCCCAAAAATGTTTTGGTAGAAAACTTCCATTTAATAATGTCCTAACGCATTCTTGTAATGTTATATTCTTTCTTTCTACAACTCCTTTTTGTTTAGGAGTTCTAGGAAATGAAAAATTATGATTTATTCCTTTCTTTTTACAAAACGTTTCAAAAGCTTTATTTTCGAATTCGCCTCCATGATCACTTCGTATATTTTTAATCTTCAAATCTTTAGTGTTTTGAATTCTTTTGAAAAATGTTTTAAAATGTTCAGAAGTATCACTTTTATTTTTCATAAAAATAGTCCATGTATATCTTGAGAAATCATCAACTATTACAAACACGTATCGATTATGATTAATGGATTGAACTTGTGTCGGTCCAAATAAATCCATATGTAGTAATTCTAATGGTTGTAAAGTCGAAATATTTTTCTTAGATTTAAAAGATGATTTCGTTAATTTTCCTTTTTGACAATCATCACAAATATTTTTTATTTTAAAGTTTATTTTGGGTAAACCTCTTACTAATTCATTTTTGGAAAGTTTTCTAATAGTTTTAAAATTTATATGACAAAATCTTTTGTGCCATAACCAAGGATCTTTATCTTTGGCTAGTAAACACATACTTGTATTATGATTAATATTCATATTTAGAACTTAAATATTCCTATCTCTTTTTCCTTCAAAAACAAGATTTTGGTTTTGATCAAAAATACTACATTTATTTTCCAAAAAAGTTATTTTAAAGCCTTTGTCACAAAGTTGACTTATGCTAAGTAGATTATGTTTTAGATTTTCAACTAATGAAACATTTGTTATAAAAGGTAAATTTGATGTACCGTAATTGCTCATATCTCCTTTGCCAATGATATAGCCTTTTGAATTGTCTCCGAAGGTAACCGAGCCACCATCAAAGTATGTGATGTTTGTAAGCATATCTTTGTCTCCGGTCATGTGTTTTGAGCAACCACTGTCCAATATCCATTTCTTCTTTTTAAGTGGGACCTGAAAATAAATACAAAATTATTGGTACCCACGTTTTAATAGGGTCCTAAAAAGTTACAGCTTAGGAAGCCAAACCCAATTCGGTTTAGTATCCTTTTTATAAATATAGTTTTTATTATTATGAACACTATCCATAAATGTTTTAATATATTTATTACTAATTAAAATATTGTTAGTCTTTGGAACCCAAATTTTGACTATCTTGTTTTCTACTTTTGTTTTAATAGGTTCTTTTAATAACATTTGTTGTTTTGAATCAATATTCCTTTTAAAATTTGTATTTTTCTTTCTAGGAATTTTTGACTCCTTTCTATATCCTAATCCATGTTTATTTGAAGAGGATTGAGAATTTTTTGAAATCTTAGATAAATTTTCTCTTCCTTTGTTAAAGTTAGAAACATTTTTAGTGATGTTATCTAATCTAGCTTGAAGATTATTATTTTCTAACTCAACTTGTCTAATCTTAGTTTTTAACTCATGATTTTCCGAAACAATTATATCATTCTTAGTCTTTTGACTTTCAATTTCTTGACTTAAAAGTGATAATTGAGTTTCTGAATTTGAATGAGATTCTTGAACTTTTTCAAATTCTTTTTCTAAAATTTTCTTTTCATCTTTTAACATATCCCTTTCAAATTCAGCTTTGTTTTGATTTTCAAGAGTTTCTTTGATTTTCTTTTTAAGAGTTTTTATTGTGTTTAAAAGTTCAGTGTTTACTTCAATTTAGTCATCGAAAGTTAAATTACTTACTTCAGATTCTTGAGCCATAAAGCATACATTTGCCTGTTCATTGTCGCTATCATTTTCACTTTCGGATGAAGATGAATCCGATTCATCCCGTGTTACAGAGAATGCCTTCTTTTTGAATTTCTCTCTCTTATTTTTGTTGCTGAGAGCTTTCTGATTCTCCTTCTTTTGCTCTGGGCAATCCTTGTGCATGTGACCTTTCTTGTGACAGTTGAAACATTCTATATTCGAGGATGTAGGTTTGTTCAAGAAATTCTTATTGAATCCGTTTTTATTTCCTTTTCTGTATCTTAAGAATTTCTTGAAATTTTTGGCTATAAATGCTAAATCCTCATCTTCAGACTCTGATTCTTCCTTTTCTGCATGAAAAGCTACATTCTTTCTTTCTTGAGCTTGATCTTTCTTAGCTTGCATATTTACTTCATACGACATAAGATTTCCAATCAATTCTTCTGGTTTCATTGTAGATAGATAATTTGCTACCTCGATTGCTAGTACTTTTCTCTCCCATTCATCAGTGAGTGAATTTAAAACTTTAGACACAATGTCAAAATCCGTGTATTTTTCTCCTAGTCCGATTAAAGCATGATGAATGTCTTGAAATCTCGAGTACATGTCATTGATGGATTCATTTTGTCGCATTCTAAAGTTTTGGAATTGATTCTTTGGCATGGATATCTTTGTTTGTTTAACCTTGTTTGTGCCTTCATGTATGACTTTAAGTGTTTCCCATATCTGATATGCAGTAGTACATATGCTAACACGGTTGAATTCGTTTCTATCCAGGGTGCAAAATAGCATATTCATAGCTTTGGCATTTGCACTAGCTTCATTCTTTTGAGTTTGTGTCCATGTAGGATGTAACGATCCTAAATTTTGAACAATTTAAATTGTGAATATTTAATTAATTTTAAGTATTTGAATGATAATTTAAATTGAATTTCCAATTTAACAATGAAATTGGTGATTAAATTTTAAAATTTAATCTATACAAAGCTGAATAAAAATTTAAACTTGACTTTGGAGTTGAAATTGAATATTAAATTTGTAATTGAAATTCAAACTAATAACTTAAGAAAATAATTTGGATACAAGGATCATTATTTATGTAAATTTATTAATGGATGGTTAGTTTTTAAATAACATTTTTTCTTTAGCTTAAATAAAAAATTAAAATCAATACAAAATAAAATAAATAAATACACTTAGTAAAAAATTTTTACAACATAATATAAACAAAATTTACAAAACAAAGTAAAGAGAATAATTTATACCAAACCAATTGAATTTAAAATTGAAAAATAGAATAAAAATAATAATAAGAATAAGAATAAAATAAACATAACTTAGAGAAAACAACCCATTGTCCTTTCATTACCCGATCCCCTTTATTTCACTTTACCATTTCCATTTTTAAACCCTAAACAAAAAAATCACGAAGAGAAAAAAAATGGCGGCCCTGTCTCTCTCGTCTTCCTCTTCACTTCCAAACTAGGGCTTCAATTTCTGCTTCGAGTTCGATGCTTCATCTCGCTCGCGGCATCTTCAACAATTAGGGCTTCGGCTTCATTTTTGTTTCGACTCGCGTGCGCTCCATTTTGATTCGGTGAAAGGTGAGTCTTTTGGCTCACGATTTATTTTAATGCAAGTATTTAAATTTGTTTGAATTTGAATCTTGGTTGCATGCTATGATTTGGGGGTTATTTGTTATCATTGGTTCGGTTACTTGAATCTGAACTATTTGGGGCTAATTGCGGTCTCTTGCTCAATTTACTTGAATTTGAATTGATGAAAACAGATGCTTTGTGAATTTTCGTTTAAACTGTTAAGAACAGATGCTGTAAATATTGTTTTTTTTTAACTGATAAGAACAAATGCTAATTGGTTTTGTTTTTTTAAAATTGATAAGAACAGATGCTTAAAGTAAAGTTTTGGGGTTCGTTTGAAAGTGTGTTGTTTTGGCTTGTGGGTTGATTGTTGTGCTTGAACCTCTGCATGTATGCCATGGCTTCGAATTTAATAGATAGTGTGCTTGTGTTCCTTTTGCCTGGGATGTATTGCTTTTCCAGTTTCTCTGAGTTATGATTTACAGTGTTCATATACCAAACTCAAACCCCTCTCTATTTGTTATCGGATTTGGGAAAAAAAAAGGGGCTTCTTTGGGGTAGTAATTTAGTTGTGCAGTATTTTGGAAATTTGAGAATATAAGTGTTATATGTAAATTGATATGTGTGTGCTCCTGTGCACTTATTTTTTTTCCAAACTACCACACCATTGACGTGGGCCAGAAAGTATTTTCAGGAAAGTATAAGGCTTTGTTGGTTTGCGGTTTTCAGTTTTGGATTTTCGTAACAACCGCAATGCATTCAGTTAATTATTTCTGAAAGTTTTGAAAAAAATCGATTTAGAAAATGATTTTAACATATAAAATTGAATATCACTTATTCTTATTTTTTGCCTTTTGGGAAACATAAAGATCTCTCCCCTTTACTATTTTCCCTTTTTGTTGTAATGGCTATGATTTTTCCACTTTCTGCTCCTCTTCCATGCTTTTTAAAATACATACTGATAATGCAAAAAAAACACAAAACTTGAAGTCCAAACCAAACAGGTCCCAAGGATTTAAAACACTATCCCCAAAAGGTCTGTGCTAGTATGCACGAAGTTATTTTATGTTTCTACAGGCAAATCATTATTGCCTCATTTTATAGACTTAACAAATAACTGAAAAAAGTAACACAATTTTAGTCAGAACCAACAGTTGCAGGAGCGCTGCTGCCTTGCCATAATTTTTTTTTTATATGTTCATCCCCAATGATTTCAGTTTGGGATTTAAGTGGCACATTCCATCTGCTAATATTTGTTGTTTTCATGTAGCTTGTATCATTTGCTCCATGCACTTGTTTCACTGAAAATTGTACTTGCTTCACTGCCCTG
The DNA here is from genome assembly GCA_030765085.1 of Allium cepa. Classification (NCBI taxonomy): domain Eukaryota; kingdom Viridiplantae; phylum Streptophyta; class Magnoliopsida; order Asparagales; family Amaryllidaceae; genus Allium; species Allium cepa. The sequence continues at coordinate 892,460,082 of CM060928.1, read as the reverse complement.
TACACGGTCTGGATTTCATGCTTGCTCTATGCATTTTGTCACTTGAACTTTTGTGACACTTGACCATTTTTGGTTTCTGACCTATGCACATTTGTCATTGTTGATGTTCTTCTCTTATGTACATTTGTGATCTTCATTAGCATATGCTCTGCCTTTGAGCTACTGTGTCGGCTGCATTTGTTTCACTGTACTTGCTTCACTGCCTGTGCACGATCCGTGTTGCATTCTTGCTGCTGCTGCATGTTTGTTTGCTTCATGTTTTTGTTCAAGTTGGCACTAGTTTTGCTTTGAGCATTCCTTTGTGATCTTTGTGATTTGCACTTGCACGCTTGCTCTTGTTGGTGCACACATGTGTTGGCGAGGCAGTGCACATGGGTATGAGTACACGTGTGTACTGCAGCCATACACGTTCGACAGAATTAAAAAAAAAAAAAAATTGAAATTGTTAATGTAAAAATCTAAAATAGATTTTAAATTAGTTCATTTGTTTCATCATCTCTGTTTCCATTTTATTCAGTTCATTACAAATTTAATTACTTGAATTAAGATTAATCCTGACTCGAGTGTTTTTGTGTTTTGCAATTAACGCTCGGGTCAGACCGAGTATTTTTGCAGCTTGGAGATTTTCTCGCAGCGAAGTTAGAGAGAGAGGGGAAAGAACTTCATTAAAGCTTTTCAGAATTTTTTTTTCCTTGTACTTAATAAAATAAATTGTTTCTGCTGTATAAAATGTAATGTATTGTAAACTCTGATACTTGTATATAAAAGAAAAGTTTATTTATAAAATATATTATTGTTTCTGTGATTCTGTAGCTGATTCTGTTTAAATGTTATAAACTAAATAACAATCCGTCATCTTGAATGTTTCTAGTTGGTTTAATTACCGACTAGAGGCGGTCAGGGCGGCGGGTCGTTACATAGGATAATCGGTTGTGGGTACAATGAACTCTGCTTGAGTAGCACTGCAGGCTTCAAAACTTGTTGCTTGCATATAGATCCTCATCCTTGTAGCCCAATAGTTATAGTTTAGTCCATTGAATAGAGGAGGTCTTTGGGTAGATTGTCCTTCTACAAATGTAGAACTATAGGCATATGTTGTGCTTGTACTTGCGTTATTTTCCATATTATCAATATGTCTAATAACGGTGTTATGGTTATAGGACGGCCTTGCTCTGATGCCAATTGAAAGAGGCTATGCGGTAGGATCGAGTAATATGGAATAACCGAATTGTCTAGGTAGATAATGTAAGTAAAAGCAAGGTAGACAGCAGGATTTCATACTGGTTCGGGTCTCTAGTCCTACGTCCAGTCCCTAAGCTTCACTTAGGAATTCCACTAACTAACACCCTCACTTAATTCGGAGGAATAGGTTTACAACTTACCCGAACAACCGAACGAGATTTCTTGCCTCAACTACCGAAGAGGACTTCAACTCAATTACAAAAAAAAAAATTCGACTTGTTGTGTTCTTGTCAACACTAATGAGTCTAATGTAGTACAATATTCCTATAATCTTATCCTCGAGAGTATGCAATGTGTTTGTGAAGATTTAGGAAATGTAAATTGCTATGAATCAAAAGAATGTTAAAAAAATAGTGATCCAACCAATAAATTGTGATTGCTTTGAGAATTTCTAGATAATATGTTCAAGAAGATAGTAAGATTAAAGCAAGAGAATTCAGTGAATTGAAGATGTTAGAATTATGTATTTATACTTGTAGAAGAGGTGCATCTGTTGGCTAAGGTTGTAGACAAGAGATGCTTCCATTTCCATTGGTGAATGGTTGCAACTCTTGGGAGGAAGAAGGTGTCTATTCAGAGAAAATTCGCAGGTTCAAATTCAGTCGACCGAACAGAGAATTCAGTCAACTGAAAATATGGAGTAAAATTTTCAGGAAAAAAGTTCAGTCGACTGAGCAGGGTGTTTCAGTCGACTGAAACTGTACATGTTTGTATATGTGTAACAGGTTCAGTCGACTGGTCATCCCTATTCAGTCGACTGAACTACTAAACTGTGCACAGTGAATGTGTATTAAAAAAATGAAATTTATAAAATGTGTTCTAGTGTGTTCTAGTATTTGTGCAAGCCTCTTGAGGATAGATTTTAACAACAAATCTAAACTAAGACCAATATGAAAATCATACTTATGTTTATTCTTGGCCTTCATCGTTCTTTCTTTAGCTTTGCACATATCTCTTCCTTTTTGTTGAAGCCCATTGTCATTGATCAAAATCTTAGCATATCAACAAGAAAGATGTAGACGACGACAATGAATTTCTTTCAAGCTTGCGAATGATCTTCCTTAAGTATTTGTCTACTTTGTTAAAAAGGGAAGTGAACTTTACTAGCGAAACATTTGAGCTTCTCTTGGTTTTTAAAAAGCTTCTCTTGGTTCGTTAGAATCTCTTTGTTGGAGGGATGAGATGGCTTATCAAAACTTTCTAAAGAAGCATCCACTTGTTCCTTCTCCTCTTCTACATCCACTTCATCACCTTCTTCCTCTTCTTCACATTGAATTTCATGCTCTTCTTCATATGGTAATCTTTCTTCTTTTTAGGCAAGAGTCTCATATGGTCTAAAATAAGACGGAATGTGCATGAGAGAAAGTTTGCCTTATCGAAAACTTTTCCAGGTAGAGTTTGCTCTTCTTTTATATCAACATTAAAATATATGAAAATTCTAATAAGACATACACTATAGTAGAATGTTTGCTTATGTCTAGAAATGTTCTTTTGAATAAAGTCATCTAAGATGACTTGTTCCCAACTGATGCAAAAGTTTCCATAAATGGAAAAAGGAGGTTTAAAATCATTTTGAGTAGGGTTATTGTAATTATCCATCCTTAAAGTGATACTTTGTTGTAAAATGCCATAGTCTCAATTTTGGTCAAAGATTCTTGTGTTTAAAATCAAATCTAATCACTTTTGAAAATGTCATAAAAACTTTACGATTTTGTTCATCAATTTGAAAATAGGAGAAGTTAATTCCACTAGATTTGCAACCAAGTATATGACCCAAAAGTTCATAATTTAAAACAATTTGACTGCCACCACATAGAATGGAATGTAATATAGTGATAGAATTCAAACATCACTGCAAAGTATGGAACGTGTTATAGTTATGGAAAAAGGGAACCCTTGTGTTATGCGGAATGCGCTACTATGATGTCGTATAGTTTTTGAGTGGCATTATGTGTTGAGCTATAGAATTATGCATGAATGTTCAATAATCCATTAGTTTCATTTCTGCTAGCTCCCTTATGACATATGACTTAGAGAGGCATATGTAGTGATGATTTTTATTACTTACTTGGACTTTGTTCTTAAAACATAAAAGTTATAATTTTGAAATGTTTATATTTTTTGTAAACTGGATTCAAATCTCAAAAACAATTAAAAACAAAGAATATTCAAAATGATCATGGAGCCAAATTCGAAAATGAACTTTTTGACAAATTTTGTAACGGAACCCCATAGGAATGCACCAAAATATTATTAAGTAGTAGTGCAATACCAAATAATTTTTCGACTAAATATTTCTGTATGTCATATTATGTTCTTAATCGTGATTTTATAAGACATTGGACTATAAATACCCCAAGAATTATTCGTTGGAAAGAAACCAAAAGCATCATACTTTCGAGTATTTGGAGCAAAATATTTTATTTCAAACACTAAAGATCAAATAAGAAAATTTGATCCAAAGCCAGTGAAAGTATCTTTGTTGGCTACTAACAAATGGAAATCCTATCAAATTTTCAACAAACGAACTAATACCAGTGAAGCTTCCCATGTATCTTTTGATGAAAATCTAAAATTCAATGATGATGATATTGAGAATCCTAGAATAAATCAACTAATTATCTTGGAGAAAAATGCTTCAGAAGTAAATAATACTGCTAAAATAATAACAGTAATCAAGAACGAGCCTAGTATAATAATTTTAAATAACCACCCTAAATTTTAAGAGATCGTCCATTAGACAATGTTTTAGGTGATGTAAACAATAAATTAAAAACTAGAAATCAGTTAAATCAATTAGGACTCAAATGCTTTTATATCTATATAGAGATTGAAAATTATAAAGTATCTTCAAAGGATGATTGCTTGATTCAGCAATGCGAGAAGAACTTAACTAATTCGAAAGAAACAATGTTTGGAATAAGTCCCTAAACCTACAGACTAGTCATTTATTAATACAAAATCGAGTTTCGATTTCTCCTGTGTCCTCTAGTGATTCGTGCAATTCCTTCTCGAAATCGAGTTTCGATTTCTCCTACGGCCTCCTAGCATCAATCTCCACCCACCTAGCATCTTCACTCCAACTCCAATGCCTCAGATGAAATCATGATCCGCTCGATCTCGTGCACGATCACGAGAATGTTGCAATCTCCAAACATGACCGATCGACATCAAATCTTGTGCCTAGATGCGAATCTCCACCAAGGATTCAAATACAAACTCAAAAATTCGAATCGAGCATGGCATACTCTAATTTTCCAAACCTTAGTTTTCGAAACTACCGTGAAAACTCACTATCGAGCAACAACAAACCCAGCTAAAACATGTTTGAATGCCAACAAAAATAGACCATCACCTAGCTCTCGTCAAAACATGATTTTTAAAAATCGCTTAGGAATTTTTCGTTGTGCATTCCATTCGATATGAATTTTTAAATGTAAACATTTTTTTACGTTTTCTTTTCAAACGTTCTACTGGTTATTAAAAAAGAGGAGAAGATAAACGTATTAGAAGAGGGAAGCGTGTTGGAAAGGTACAGTGATTTGAGGTGATAAAAAAACAAGCTGATGTAAATAGAAAGTTAAGTCGATTTAAATATATATTATTTAAATTCAAATCATCTTATGCGGCTCAAAATCTCAAACTCCTATCAAGGCATGCCGCTAGGCATTTATAATGTTATACCCCTATTTCGAATGCAATGGAAAAGGTTTCGAATCCTAACTCGATCGTATGGAGAAGACAGTTTTTGGATCCAATTATTATATTGAATTTACGATATAAATTTCAGAGCGTTTCTATCTCATACCATCAAACAATAACTCCTGTAACGCCCCGGAAATTTTCGACTTTCGAAAATTCAACATCGATACTCACTTTATCGACTGCCGAGAAATCGAAGGCCGGAAACCCGAAATGTTATGGTTTAAGAAAAAGAAAGACAGAAGAAGAGATAAAAAAATAGAAAATAGAGAGAAGAGAGAAAAAAGAGAATAGAATAGAACGGAACGGAAAACAACAGAACAATATCAGAATCTCACAATTCGCAGCGGAACAACATATAATAATAAATGAATAATCTTTAAACAAAGAACTATATCAGTTATTACATTACATCACATTTCATTACATCATATCATCAGAGTGTACAACAACAACAACAAACAGTGCAGCGGAAAAGAAATACTATATACTAGTAATACGTCATGCCATCCATCTTGCCTCCAGCAATTCCAGAATATCCAGAATATCCTGATAAACCTAACTCTTGACTGCCCGTGTGGAAATTGGTGGGCACCCAGAGTTTAGGAAGGAAAACAATAAACTCCGAGTCAGTCATGTGACTGGTGTGAGAACTCAAAACAGTTTATTTATCTTTGAAAACAAAATAGAAGAATATTTTTAAAGTCAATTCGCAATGCTTTTAAAAATGAGACTACCATAAGACCTCCCGCCACACACACAATGCAAACGCAAACTTGGAGGAGATTTCTCCTTATGATAGTCAAAGATGCTTGATACGCATTAAAAGAACATTTGATATTATTACTAGTGTATAGTGTAGGAAAATTCATTTCGAAAGTAGAATATAAATCTTAGCCAACATACGACCATTATCGTATGCCTACTATAGCTACCATCCAAACAGTGGGGCGCCACCATAAGTGAATGATAGGTTCTACAACTAATACCGTACAAGATCGTATTGTTTCTTTGGATTTCCAACGAATGATCAGGCCAAGGAACTTCCCATTGCCACATGAGAATGCCTCTGGATGGACATCCCCGAGAACCAAACCGGATCTCTACCAACACAAGGCCGGGTTACCCCTAACTGAGTAACAACTGACCGAATATGCCATCCCCCGGTCCTTTGGGACCTTTTCACCGAGCGCTCGTAATCAATTCACATAATCATAAAGTGTTTTCAACATGAGTAAGTATCTGGGCTCCATACCACGATACCACCCTTTTCCAGAAGGAAATGCACATATCCTAAAGGGCGCTACCCCTCATAACCTTGCTGCATCTTTCCTGTTTGACCATTCACGGGGTGTGAGGCTCGACGAAGTCACGTCCACAAAAACATACTTTATACAAAAGCCATGCTTTGGGTCAACAAATGATCATAGAAATGATCACAAAGATAGACGATCAAATAAATGATCCTATCACAAATAATCAACACAATGATCATTTCACAGCAACACTCAGCATGTCACATTACCAAATTGGGAATATATCGCTGATAACATTCAACTACATAACCTCTGAGCTCGTACGTCTCAGAGAAGGGTGTTCAACACCGATTATATATCAAACGTTCATATTATAAGTCAAATGCTTATAAAACGATTATTTTACAAAATCGTTCTTTTAAGGACTTTCCAAATCATAAATCTTATAACTTATAAGATTCATTTATTTAACCAAATCTATTCTTCAAATAACTTCACAAATTTATAAATCTTACTATTTATAAATTTCATTTATAACTTCACCATTTATAATTCTATAAATTTCATTCATTTATGAAATTCATTTTCACTTCATTCAAACACTTATAAAAACTCGTTTTATAATGTCAATATTTCAATTTATAAATATCCATTTATAAATCAATTTATATTACTATTTTAAAACGTCTTTAAACTCCTTTAAAAACTTCATCATTTTGATTTATAAAATAATTAAATTTTTTAAATCCTATATTTAAACTTTTCACAATAAATTCTAAAATCCCGATTAAACTCTTTTATAAAATCATTAATTCCATATTTTTCAAAAATCAACCTTTTACTATATTTCTCAAAAATCATAATTTTTATAACATTAAAATTATATCGTTTATTTATTTAAAATGGATCAATTCCGAAAATATTTTATAAACGTATACTTTCAAAAATCACTTTAAAAATCATTTTAAAATTCCAAAATTTGGTCCAATGATGCTACACACCAAATAGTCAATCACGACAAACAACGACATCATATATCGATATGATAGTCTATCAAATATCAAAATATCTGAAATCAAATAAATACTGTTGAGGAATCCAGTTGGATCCCTCCAACCTGTTTTCCTGCATCCAAAAACATTAGCACAATACCAATTCCGCTCCAGTACGGAATTATCGCGGTATATAGGATTTAAAATATTATCCGCTTAATAGACGGCGCAATAGGGTCTCATCCGCTAAACAAATGCGGGAAATCAATAACTTCAATATATACATATGCCAATATATATATATTTCTATTATATATAATACCAATTTCACTGTTTATGAAATATTCGCGGTATATGTTTCTAATAAATAACATCCGCTTACTAACGGCGTATAATGTCTATTTTAACAATCAATAGATATTAATCATCATTCAAACATGCATTCAAATATTTTAAATCTAACTATTTAAAATAAAATCGAAACCGATTCGATTGAGTGAGAAGTTCTCGCCTTGATTTCTATTTCGTTTTAGCGATTTATTTCGAATAAAATTAAACGGACATTTAATTTTACCCAAAATTCTCACTAACTCCAAACGACTCCAATCCAATTGCATCGCGTAGTGCTCGTCCATACGATTCCAACGCAACTGGTTTCGCGCGTTTTCGACCTCGTATGAAAAAGTTATGAATATTTGAAGTTACACGATTTTATAAAGCATATAAATTACAACTTTTATTTTATATTTTTATACCTAACCCATCATCACCATCCATTTCAAATCCAACGGCCCCCCACCATCTTCCCAAATGCACGCGTGCCTCCAGTATGATGCCGAACCCATCATCAACAATTAGGGTTAGAAATTCGAGCCTCATCGACGAACTTGAACGCGATCAGGGAACACCACCTCGAAGCTCCTAGCCTCCTCTACTCTCGGCCCCAACCACCATGAGCTCGGCCCCCTATTTCATCACGCAATGCATGCGCAACATACATGCGTCGGCCCCCTCCTGCTTCCTCTGCGTTGCTCCAAAACCCATCACAGCCGTTGGATCTCGAGATCTCACTCTCCTCTTCAATATTGTAGTTGAAGAATTTGCATAATTGTCTACGGATTGAAAGATAAATGAAGGATAAGTTGGGACATTTCTGGCCATTGGTGAAGCAACTGGCGGCTAGAAGAATTAGGTTTAGGGTTTAATAAATTTCTTATTTTTTTGTGAAATTATGGTGTATTTATAGGAAAAAATTGAACACTATTCATCCGGAAATTCCGAACTCCGATTCACGCGCCGTAACCAGCGTTTCTAGGGTTTACCCCGCGTTCCGGACACAATGGAACAGGTTTCGAAAGCTAATTCGGACATCTGTGCGAGTTATGGCAGTAAACGTTCAATTTAAATTAAACCGATTTAAACGATTTTCTAGGCGTTTTAATTTGTACCGGTCAAACGGTAAATCCAATTGACACGAAATTTGAAACCTTACCATAATATCACATTACGGATCCGATGAAACTGGTTTCGTCGAAATCCGAGACTTTTTGAAAAATGGCTATTTTAACTCGCCAAATTAAAATTAAAAATAAATCGATGCGTTTCGAGCTGCCACGATCAAACGATAGCTCCGATTGACACGAAAATTGAAATCCGGTAATAACTAACTATTACAGATCCAATGGAACTTGTCTCGTGCAATTCTGAGACTGTTCAAAAATTGACTATTTTCACTAGTCGATTAAATATTAAAATATTCAATTTTCACAATTTAACTCTTAATTCGATTTTAAAAGTTCTAAAATATCATTCTAACTCCCATATGATAAAATAAAATTTTTCAAATCATTTTCAATCATATTTAACTCAATTTTCAATTATTTCCATAATTTAACATATTAAATTATCGATTTAATTATCCAATTAAATCCAATTATTCAAATAAAAATTTATTCGACTTATAAATTCACTTATTAATACTTAAAATTAATTAAATACTCAAATTTAAATTAATAAAAATCCTGGGTCGTTACAATCTTCCCCCCTTAAAAGAATTTCGTCCTCGAAATTATTAAGTAAGAAGAGTTACAGAATCTATTAATTTTCCAAAATCCATAGTTAAACTTCTTACAATAACTTTACTAAGTTTTCAAATCATACTTAGTTATCCATTCAAAAACAACTACTATTGTTTAACTTTCAATTCCAAATCAAAGTTATAGTTTTCAAAATTTTCCAAATTTTCTCAAATTTTTCTAACGCCTTAAATTTTCGAAAAAATTCGCCATAGTCTCCTTTGCGCGGCTCGATCCGAAAAAAAAATGACAGTATATATATCACAAATATACATCTCATCAAGTAATGAGGCATCCCGCAGGGAAAAAAGTATAAAAGTACGGTATGTAATCCGAGATATGTACCTTATATTTTATTAGCAAGCATATACGGCTAATATAGCGCGAAAGCGAGCTCCAAATGCGAAGCAAACGCGATCCGCACCTACTAATCACTCAACAAACAACATGAGAATCATGCATATAGACAATAGTATCAATATACAACATATAGCAATATAATAACTATATATGCCAACATAGCAAATGAAACTAAAGCAATATATTCAACCATCAACCAACTAACATCCATAACCAATAAATATTCATTTATATTCTCATAATATTTCATGAATTGGTTTTCAATTTAATCACATTTGATTCATTAATAGTGGATGTTCTTACTAACATTCATTCTTAATTAGTTTATATTCACTAATTCATATTCAAGTTGGTTCACTTCCAAATCAAATTCAATTCCATTTAAGATTCATTTAACTTCCAATCGAATTCCAATTACTTTAGCTTTCAATTTCATTAATTCTTAATGAATTATATACAATAAACTAACAACCATATAACAACCAATGTTTATTCAACACAACCAAATTCCTTTGCTTACAATTGGTTTAATTAAATTGATTTTCATCCAATTATTCAACTTTCAATAACATTAACACTTATATTCATTATTTCATATCAACTTAATTCACATTTATCACTTCACTTTATTATTTTACTTTGATACTCATATCAACTTCATTCAACATCTCTTCAGTTATACTTCCATTTAACTTTAAATTCATTTTTATTTACAACTCATATTCATAAATATATTCATATAGTTTCACTTCTTATATATATAAGTTTATTTCACAATTGTAAATCACTTTAATTATAATTCAATTCTTATAATTCATTTGCTTATACAATTATTCTTTTATTTAGATTATTCAAACAACTTAACAATCTACTTATATACATTTTAATAATTCTGAAAAATTATTTCTTTATATAAAAATATACTCAAGGTAAAATTATTTCATTTACCCAAATTTAAAATCAATATTGTGCCGAATTGTTCTATTCAAGTGTTTATAAACCCCTATCAACAACGTTAATTACTCGTATTAACCAGAATCTATATACCACTCAACAAACCAATCATCACAATATAAAACAATTTTATATTCACTAACAAATACGCTCTCATAGCTATTATTACACTCAAACTCATTCTAGAGTACTACTGACTCTATCTCTAATGAGTAATACCCAACAGAACCATGGTTGTCGCTTAACCATATGCTCTGATACCAAATGTAACGCCCCGGAAATTTTCGACTTTCGAAAATTCAACATCGATACTCACTTTATCGACTGCCGAGAAATCGAAGGCCGGAAACCCGAAATGTTATGGTTTAAGAAAAAGAAAGACAGAAGAAGAGATAAAAAAATAGAAAATAGAGAGAAGAGAGAAAATAGAGAATAGAATAGAACGGAACGGAAAACAACAGAACAATATCAGAATCTCACAATTCGCAGCAGAACAACATATAATAATAAATGAATAATCTTTAAACAAAGAACTATATCAGTTATTACATTACATCACATTTCATTACATCATATCATCAGAGTGTACAACAACAACAACAAACAGTGCAGCGGAAAAGAAATACTATATACTAGTAATACGTCATGCCATCCATCTTGCCTCCAGCAATTCCAGAATATCCAGAATATCCTGATAAACCTAACTCTTGACTGCCCGTGTGGAAATTGGTGGGCACCCAGAGTTTAGGAAGGAAAACAATAAACTCCGAGTCAGTCATGTGACTGGTGTGAGAACTCAAAACAGTTTATTTATCTTTGAAAACAAAATAGAAGAATATTTTTAAAGTCAATTCGCAATGCTTTTAAAAATGAGACTACCATAAGACCTCCCGCCACACACACAATGCAAACGCAAACTTGGAGGAGATTTCTCCTTATGATAGTCAAAGATGCTTGATACGCATTAAAAGAACATTTGATATTATTACTAGTGTATAGTGTAGGAAAATTCATTTCGAAAGTAGAATATAAATCTTAGCCAACATACGACCATTATCGTATGCCTACTATAGCTACCATCCAAACAGTGGGGCGCCACCATAAGTGAATGATAGGTTCTACAACTAATACCGTACAAGATCGTATTGTTTCTTTGGATTTCCAACGAATGATCAGGCCAAGGAACTTCCCATTGCCACATGAGAATGCCTCTGGATGGACATCCCCGAGAACCAAACCGGATCTCTACCAACACAAGGCCGGGTTACCCCTAACTGAGTAACAACTGACCGAATATGCCATCCCCCGGTCCTTTGGGACCTTTTCACCGAGCGCTCGTAATCAATTCACATAATCATAAAGTGTTTTCAACATGAGTAAGTATCTGGGCTCCATACCATGATACCACCCTTTTCCAGAAGGAAATGCACATATCCTAAAGGGCGCTACCCCTCATAACCTTGCTGCATCTTTCCTGTTTGACCATTCACGGGGTGTGAGGCTCGACGAAGTCACGTCCACAAAAACATACTTTATACAAAAGCCATGCTTTGGGTCAACAAATGATCATAGAAATGATCACAAAGATAGACGATCAAATAAATGATCCTATCACAAATAATCAACACAATGATCATTTCACAGCAACACTCAGCATGTCACATTACCAAATTGGGAATATATCGCTGATAACATTCAACTACATAACCTCTGAGCTCGTACGTCTCAGAGAAGGGTGTTAAGCTAAAAGAATAAATTCTCCGCCACCAACAGAAATATATTTGAATGAAAACGGCTTTATATCTCAATTTGTAAGGTCAGACATACAATCCATACAAGTCTGTTCCGGGCTCGAACAAAACCGAAGGCACTTACAAAGAAGTCCTTGCAATCCGGATAATCTCTAATCACGTCCGGACTTCCCATCACATAGGGAGAACTCAATACCGTAGCTACTCGGTGCAGAGTCAATCGACGAGTTGTCCTTTCGCTTTCAAAAAGATCCGGTCTTCAACACCGATCTTCATATGCAATTCATAACGACGTATCACATATTCGGAATGAGTTATACGACCCCATGGTCCTTTCCCGGTTAACACGAATAGTGAGCGCTTATTCAAAAATAAGTGTGGCATTTAAATTCAAACAAATCACATCAATTACCCATTCAAAGGGAAATATTGATAGTCGGATATTGAACTATCAATGGATATGCACAACATCACCAGATTCCAAATAATTTTCCAAATTATTTATTTTCCAAAATATCTTTACTAGATATATGATTTCACAATTCAAAAATAAATCAATATTTATTTTTAAACAACTTCCCTTTTTATTCATAAATTCTATAGTGAATTTTCATTCTAAAATATTCATGAATATATGACTTCAATTATTCATTTCAATTTATCTTCAAAAAGATAAATTCTCAAAATATTCACTTTATATTGGAAAACATTTCCATACTTACTTATTCATAAGTAATTCACAAATTTTATTTATTTTCAACACTTAGAAAATATTCAATATACTTCAATCGAAATTAAGTATATATTTCATTCTTTAAGGAAATCATTCTCTTAAACATATTTATTTGGGCCAAAACGAATGTTGCGTAAAACATCGTTACGATGTCCCAAAATCACTAGTATAGGGGTTCGAAATTAAAATAGATATATAAATCCCAATACTATCCAAAACATTTCCTTTCGGAAATCATTTACTATAACAACAGTGTTATAGTCCACCATTTCCTTCTATTTCTCGAAACGTCTATTTCAACAATAAATGTTGAAATCTATGGTTTCGAATCTCAACACATTTTAAAACATCGTTAACTTGTTTTAATTCTGTTTAAAATATCACATCCTAAACATTTTCTTTAACATGTTATTCACTATTCAAAAACGTGAATATAATCCAATTAACAATTTCATCATTTCTATTCATTTTATTTTAAAGTATTATTCACAGTCAAAAACGTGAATATAACTCCATTAATAGGTTTCAACAAATTTTCTTATCAAAATAAGTCGTTTGCGAATTTATAAAACAATGTTTATAAATTCCTTTATTTACCTATTCAATTCATAACTCAATTATATATCAAACGTTCATATTATAAGTCAAATGCTTATAAACCGATTATTTTACAAAATCGTTCTTTTAAACACTTTCCAAATCATAAATCTTATAACTTATAAGATTCATTTATTTAACCAAATCTATTCTTCAAATAACTTCACAAATTTATAAATCTTACTATTTATAAATTTCATTTATAACTTCACCATTTATAATTCTATAAATTTAATTCATTTATGAAATTCACTTTCACTTCATTCAAACACTTATAAAAACTCGTTTTATAATGTCAATATTTCAATTTATAAATATCCATTTATAAATCTCTTAATATAAATCAATTTATATTACTATTTTAAAACGTCTTTAAACTCCTTTAAAAACTTCATCATTTTGATTTATAAAATAATTAAATTTTTTAAATCCTATATTTAAACTTTTCACAATAAATTCTAAAATCCCGATTAAACTCTTTTATAAAATCATTAATTCCATATTTTTCAAAAATCAACCTTTTACTATATTTCTCAAAAATCATAATTTTTATAACATTAAAATTATATCGTTTATTTATTTAAAATGGATCAATTCCGAAAATATTTTATAAACGTATACTTTCAAAAATCACTTTAAAAATCATTTTAAAATTCCAAAATTTGGTCCAATGATGCTACACACCAAATAGTCAATCACGACAAACAACGACATCATATATCGATATGATAGTCTATCAAATATCAAAATATCTGAAATCAAATAAATACTGTTGAGGAATCCAGTTGGATCCCTCCAACCTGTTTTCCTGCATCCAAAAACATTAGCACAATACCAATTCCGCTCCAGTACGGAATTATCGCGGTATATGGGATTTAAAATATTATCCGCTTAATAGACGGCGCAATAGGGTCTCATCCGCTAAACAAATGCAGGAAATCAATAACTCCAATATATACATATGCCAATATATATATATATATATTGCTATTATATATAATACCAATTTCACTGTTTATGAAATATTCGCGGCATATGTTTTTAATAAATAACATCCGCTTACTAACGGCGTATAATGTCTATTTTAACAATCAATAGATATTAATCATCATTCAAACATGCATTCAAATATTTTAAATCTAACTATTTAAAATAAAATCGAAATTGATTCGATTGAGTGAGAAGTTCTCCCATTGATTTCTATTTCGTTTTAGCGATTTATTTCGAATAAAATTAAACGGACGTTTAATTTTACCCAAAATTCTCACTAACTCCAAACGACTCCAATCCACTTGCATCGCGTAGTGCTCGTCCATACGAGTCCAACGCAACTGGTTTCGCGCGTTTTCGACCTCGTATGAAAAGGTTATGAATATTTGAAGTTACACGATTTTATAAAGCATATAAATTACAACTTTTATTTTATATTTTTATACCTAACCCATCATCACCATCCATTTCAAATCCAACGGCCCCCCACCGTCTTCCTAAATGCACGCGTGCCTCCAGTATGATGTCGAACCCATCATCAACAATTAGGGTTAGAAATTCGAGCCTCATCGACGAACTTGAACGCGATCAGGGAACACCACCTCGAAGCTCCTAGCCTCCTCTACTCTCGGCCCCAACCACCATGAGCTCGGCCCCCTATTTCATCACGCAATGCGTGCGCAACATACGTGTGTCGGCCCCCTCCTGCTCCCTCTACGTTGCTCCAAAACCCATCACAGCCGTTGGATCTCGAGATCTCACTCTACTCTTCAATATTGTAGTTGAAGAATTTGCATAATTGTCTACGGATTGAAAGATAAATGAAGGAGAAGTTGGGACATTTCTGGCCATTGGTGAAGCAACTGGCGGCTAGAAGAATTAGGTTTAGGGTTTAATAAATTTCTTATTTTTTTGTGAAATTATGGTGTATTTATAGGAAAATATCGAACACTATTCATCCAGAAATTCCGAACTCCGATTCACGCGCCGTAACCAGCGTTTCTAGGGTTTACCCCGCGTTCCGGACACAATGGAACAGGTTTCGAAAGCTAATTCGGACATCTGTGCGAGTTATGGCAGTAAACGTTCAATTTAAATTAAACCGATTTAAACGATTTTCTAGGCGTTTTAATTTGTACCGGTCAAACGGTAAATCCAATTGACATGAAATTTGAAACCTTACAATAATATCACATTACGGATCCGATGAAACTGGTTTCGTCGAAATCCGAGACTTTTTGAAAAATGGCTATTTTAACTCGCCAAATTAAAATTAAAAATAAATCGATGCGTTTCGAGCTGCCACGATCAAACGATAGCTCCGATTGACACGAAAATTGAAATCCGGTAATAACTAACTATTACGGATCCAATGGAACTTGTCTCGTCCAATTCTGAGACTGTTCAAAAATTGACTATTTTCACTAGTCGATTAAATATTAAAATATTCAATTTTCACAATTTAACTCTTAATTCGATTTTAAAAGTTCTAAAATATCATTCTAACTCCCATATGATAAAATAAAATTTTTCAAATCATTTTCAATCATATTTAACTCAATTTTCAATTATTTCCATAATTTAACATATTAAATTATCTATTTAATTATCCAATTAAATCCAATTATTCAAATAAAAATTTATTCGACTTATAAATTCACTTATTAATACTTAAAATTAATTAAATACTCAAATTTAAATTAATAAAAATCCTGGGTCGTTACAATCTTCCCCCCTTAAAAGAATTTCGTCCTCGAAATTATTAAGTAAGAAGAGTTACAGAATCTATTAATTTTCCAAAATCCATAGTTAAACTTCTTACAATAAGGTTCATGCTACTATTGAGAGCGCGTGACTAGGACCCGCCAGATAGGCTAGTGTCCATCCTAGCGGTCTTGATTGCAAGGTCGCACTGCAGATCTGTGATTTCAATTTGATTATTTGAGGAGGATGAGGCTGAGGGATATTACGTTCATTAGAGCCATTGCCCAAACGTCACTTAAGGACCAACAGTCTGTTATTAAGGGCAAGTAGGAGTCGCGTCCAATGCATAACATAGTCTTGCAGAATGTTTATGACATGCGATGGATATGAGTGTCATGATTTTGAGAGTAACCAAGGGACTGTAGAAAACATGCCATAGTCATTTTCTTTTCCTAAAGAAGCACTGAGGTATGTCAGTCTTCCTTCTAAATATAGGTCCATTATTTATGAGACATTGGATGTTATCACCTCAGTAGAGACGATGACTAGTTGACGTTAGAGACTGGCTACGTGCTCGTCGGTCATTTGAGATAGCATAACAGTACAACTACTTTCTGCCTTTCTATGTGAAATTAGGGACTAACTGTGTGCTCGTCTTTCATTCTCTCCTATAGCCTTTTGCTAAGAAATCTACTAATGTTTTGCATTTCTATATATCTCTTAGGGACATTCAATCGAAAGTACTTTCTCTCGTTAGAACTGTTGATCGAGATAGTTTGTAACAACCGAAATTTTCGACCCTCGAAAATCAACACTAATACATCCTCATGCCACAAATCCAAGTGACAGAAATCCTGATTATTGGGGAAAAAGAAAATAAAGATAGAACATAATCTGACACGAATGGAATAACATATATTATTTCAACAATAATCTTCAGAGCGGAAAAAATTGAATAAAAAACTGAGTCTAACCTAGATTTAGCTTGGACAGCTATAAAGCCTCTGTCCTTATAAATGCTGAAAATTAAAAATAAATGCAGTAGAAGCAGCAGAAAATAGAATACATCTATACATAGATGAAGATCTCAAACTCTCCTCTGGAAACTCCAAGGGTCTTCAACTAAACCTTAAGCTGCCCGAATCTGACCTGAGTATTAAAAATACCCGGATCATGCTTGATAAACCAGCATGAGATACTCGAATTTTTTAATGTATAGAACATGTTGATGTCAATCAAAACCTTCGAAAGAAAGGGTATTTCATAAGACCATGCCCATACATAAAAATGGATGATTTTTTACCTTAATGTAACCAAAATACTTTATACCAAAAATCACTTTCATATTATTGTTATTGACATCGGTTTGAAATCACTTTCAAATAAATATATATACAAAGAAAGTATCAATAAAGGAAATATGGTAATATATCTGGGCTAGATCAACGGAATAAACCAGATGGAATATATGATACCTACTAGGGTAGCTGAAATGTTTGCAAAGCATTACAACTATTTTGGGACAACAATCGAAACCATAAAGCTCGTATTTGGAATTGGAATTCCAACATGATAGGGAACTAATGATCATTTCCTTGGATCCATGCATAACAACTATAGTCCTCGAAAGCCTTATCGTTTTTTTCAAGCCAGTTATTTGGAACTGTACTTACTACACTATCAATTTCCGAAGCCTCGTCACTTTTCACAAGCTAGCTACTATATTAAAATAAATAGGTCAATAGATGCCTTGAGGATCCAGATTCCACTAAACTCATCCATACCCATATAACAGATACCCTAAAATATGTCCTACGGACCACATAATTAGCCATATCATCTCCGAGATGTGAAGCTCGTGAGGCTATGCTCAATTTCTTCAAAGCCACGCTTTTCTTTAAACAAAGCCACACTTTATTTTTCCATAAAGCACATTCCTCTTAGAATGCAACATTGTCATTCCTTAATCATACAACTGATTTCTATAAATGTATAACTCCTAAGCTCATACGTCTAAGGAAAAGGTGTTAAGCTAAGAGAAGTTGCCTACTTCGCTACCAAGTAAATAATACGTTGATAGAGATCAAATAATATGATCAGAAATTCACTGTTAGACACTCATCCATACAAGTCCACTCTGTGACAATGAAATCGAAGGCACTCCTTCTATCACATCCTTTTTTGGGAATCACCCCAAGGATCGGTAGTGAGTAGTCCTTATAATCAGAAGATTTCAAAACATGATAGAAACACTGCTATAATAATTGTCTCTACATTTGGAACTACCCAAGGAATGACAACAAGCAGTCCTCCCGCCCTGAAGATCTCCGGTCTTCAATACGACGAAGATTTTAGAATACAAACACCACTTCCATATAAATATAATATGGGGTAAAACCGGTGGGACTTGTGACAATAATCCATACATTCTAAAGATCTTTGGTCTTCAATAATCATCATCTTCCACATGTCTTCACTTCCGAACGTATACATTGGTTCAAAGTGGTTTTCGGATAGGAATTACCTAAATCCGACCCCGGTTCCTCCGAACTAACCATTGATAAAAAGGCATTTAGGTATATAGGTGATTCTCGCACAACATTTAATTGCTTGATCAAATTTATCTTAAAAATATATTCATTAAATCATTTCATTATCTTTTTCAGAGTATATGTAATCATTAAGCATCATTTATCAAATCCTTTGGTTAATTAAAACTTATTTTAAATTTGAATAGTTCTAAATCGTTTCACTTTTTACTTAGGAATTTTTTTTCCAAATCATTTATTTAAATCTAAATAAAAGATTTCTCATATTCAAATTATAACATTTTAATGGGTCAAAAACAATGTTATTTAAGACATAGTTCACTATAAACCCCAAACTAATTTGTATTGAGTAAAAGATTAGACTAGTTATACCCAGATTAACTTTCGTATTCAACTCGTACAATTCATGGAATAACGATGGAATCACCTTTCAATATCACATGGATAGTACAAGTTTCCTCCTTAGATCTTAATTCAAAGTTTGATCAGAATATCGTTTATACCATTAAAATCCAGTTTAATTAACTATTTTGAAAATTCCTTGCTTTTGGAAAAACTTAAATGAGATTTTTTTAGAGTATCTAGGCTTCCCCTTCGGTCTATTCCATCCCTCGTCTAAAAGAGAAACAGAGGCCATGTTATTTCGGTGTATTGGTTGCTCCATTCCTAAGCTTAGTTACGCACCTTGTTTTACCATTTAGATCTCACAAGCAGCACAAATGTACTAGTCGTTTCCGCATACTCCTTTCATTTTTAGAAATGATTTATAAAACTTCCAAATCATTATTAAAATATTTAATTTTTCTTTTAAAAACCATTTGTAAAAGATATGAAAAAGAATGATTAAGTTTAAAATCATATTTCACAAGTTATTTATAACTGTTGTGAAAAGTGCAGTGAAAAGTGTTTTAAAAGCTACATTGATCAAAACGAATTTTCTATCTTTTGGAAATTGATTTATATAACTCAATTTCCTTTAAAACATTTTAAAAGATTTATAAAATTTATTTCATATTTTTAAACATTTAAAAATATTCATTTAAATCAATTTCTAATTCTGGTTTTAATCTACAAAACCGCGATTTTTCTTAAAACTTGTTTTCGACTTATTTTAAAATTTACAGGATGAAATCTTGATTTTATTTCTTCATTTAAAAACTATGGATATCATAGTCTATAAAATTCTTATCTCGAATAATTCGAGCCATATCCCATTTCATATGCTCATTTGAAACCTTCGGCGCGAAATCGCGAACTACCATTACGCGCCTAGTTCTGCCTTGTTTTTTGAAACTTCATAAAAACACTTTTACATGTTCCTAAAACATTTCTAAACCATTCTGAACTCATTTTAAACAATATTTTCATATTTCAAACTCATATTTCATTTCATTCCATATTATAATATTATATTATTATAATATCATTTTCAACATTTTAGATATTTTAAAATCGTTAAGAGGCTAAATAATTTTCATATACATATTTATGTGGATTTAATTCTTATACTAACCATTCCTCTTATCATTTATCAAACCAAGTAATCATCCATATTTACATCCATATATTCAAATAAGTAATCAACCAAGTGATCACATATATAATAATCCAATACACACACACACACACACACACACACACACACACACACACACACATATATATATATATAAATATTCGTATCATTAAACTTGGAATTATTTAGAGATTAATTAGTAAATTTAAATGCAAATACTCACCATTGTCTCTAATTAATTCTTCCTACCAATATTCTTATCCAATAACATTAAACTTTTGTCACCTTCAACTAATCATCATCTACTCCATTCTTCATTCCTAAGCTCCAAAAAATCTGGCGAAGCTTCCGTAGTACTTCAAACTTCCTCTTATCTTCTTGGAATTAAACCGGCGGCACTTCTCTCCAATATTTTCACTCCGGAGCTCCATGATCTTGCTCCTTTCTTTCTATAGGGCTCGGTATAGGCTAGGATAGGCACGGGAATGCTTTTGGTAGGGTGGTTCTCTTGGCTTTGAGGGTGAGGAGATGTGGTTGTGAGCAATGGAGAGGTGGAGGAGGTGTTTGGTGATGATACGAGCTAGTATCTTTACATTGAAGTGGTATTTCTCATAATTTTCGTATAGCTTCGCTACTATAATATTTTATTTTCTAGAAGGCATTGAAGCCATTAAAGAAGCTTATGTAAAGAGAGAAGATGTAGAAATGTGTGAATGAAAGTGGAGATGGAGGTGGGTATTTATAGAAAAAGTTTAGGAATAAACATCATAACTTAAATGGACAAAAATGCCCTTATCCACAAAGTAAACCATATTTTTCAAACTTTACCATCACCTTATTACATCATTCTTTATGTCATAATCATTTAATGCTTAAGAAATGTAAAATGAAGGTTTTGTTAGATTTTGACGTGGTTTGATTTGACTTTTGTGAAAATATCTTCTTAAGTATCTTTTCCTAAATTAATTAAATATTTAGCTTAATCAATTCTTAGTTAATATAAGTGAGTTGTTTATTTCTTTGTTAATGTGTTTATATAATAATTATTCAAGTCGCAAAACGTTTAACAAATTATAACATCTTGAGATGTATTATAGGAATTTTAAGAGGTAGGAATTAATATTTTTATGGTTTGAAGAAAAATTGATAACATATAGAGGGTTAAAATGAAAATTTAATCATGGAGCTAAGGAGAACTGAGTATGTTGCCTGAGAATGAATGAGAGAGCATAATACTAATGGTCAAATATTGAATTTCTTATATAATAGAATAGATATGCTCAACTTTTTTTGTCTAATTAGCAACTTAAAAATCTGTGTTTGACGTTTAGCAACGCACATTTAATCTTTATTTTGTTATCCCATATTTATTTGTGTTTATTTTTATGCATGTTTTGTGGACTATTAGCAACGCATGTTTAATCATGTTTTTGAATGACTAGCAATGTAAAAGTTCATGTTTCGTCATCCTAGATTAGTACAGATTTTTACAACAATTTTTACGTTGCTAATCAAGATCAATTTATGATTTGAATCCCTTTTTTTTCATCCCATGTAACCATAGACGATCCTCCATTTATATAGATATGCTCAGCAGTTTTTGACTAGGTTTGTAACTTTGTATAACCAACTTTAACTCAATTGTAACCATACTAGGACAAATAGCATGTTTCTACAAAAATTATTTCATTGCAAAAGTTTATAAACGAGTTATAAAAGTCAAAAAATTATATATGTATAATACTTTATCATATAATGTTAAAAGGGATTTTCCTTAATATTCAATGCATAAAACTCAGAATTTATAATATTAATGTTTGTATAAACTTCATATTAAAATAGGCGTACTTCAATTTTTGAAATGAGTGTATGAAGAGTTTGGCACAAAAACCAATGTGTATCACCTAAAATTCATTTCCTATATTTTTTGCTAATTGTTATTGGATGGTTGAGTATGATGTTATAGGAAAGTTAAGTTATGCACATTTTAGGTTCATAAGGTATTAACAAGAATTTTATAATGATGCAATATATAAAATATTTTTCTTTATGAATTAACTAAAAATAAGAAGACAATATAAATCATCAAAATTTTAGTGAAAGTTTAAAGAATAATGATAAAATATCACATGAAACAAGTAGGTTTTGTCCTCTCTTCAAGTGACTTTAATGATCAATGCTTAAGTTTGCTTATTTTGTAATGACACAATATATAAAATATTTTATTTTATGAAAGCTTTTGCTAAAATATTTACACCCCCTTTGATATTTTGAAATCGATAATATGTTCATGATTTTTAATACACATTTTACAAGAATTTTGTACTTCATCCATCTTCTATGCATGCCAAAAACTAACAAATTTAATAGAGCAATGTATCGGTGATATTTGGGCGGCTTCATGGAAGAATGTTGTTGCCGATGTGAAAAAAGCCTTATTTGCTGATTTCATGGTAATTAATTTGTACTTTTATATTGAGTAATGAATTATACAACTATTATTGACACTACAAGATAATACAGCTATTCCAATGGCTTTTAGCCGTTGGCGGCCGTTGGAAGCCGTTGGAATATATCCCACGACTTCCAACGCTTTCCAACGGAAACAACGGACCATTTCCAACGGCCGCTAACGGCTTATAGCCGTTTGAAACCGTTTGAAACCGTTATAATAAAATGGCCAATATGCCGTTGGAAGCCGTTGGAAGCCGTTGGAAATACTGGGTTTATTTTGCTGTACAACAACAAGCCTATTTACCTTCCACCACACCATTTCCAATCCATTCAATTTCCATTCCATTTCCAATCAATTCCACATATATATATATCAATATCAATACAAACAACGCACATAAATCAATAAAAAACCAATATAAACAAACCAAATCGATCAAACATCACAAAATATACCATCAACATACATACCATCAACAAATGTCACTAAACCATGATCATACCATCAAAATACTTCTCACCCACTCCGTACCAATATATACAACATCACCATCAACATCAAAACATCTCCAAGTCAATATATACATTGTTCAAACACAAATACTCAAAAACATACCTCCTCAAGGATCCTCGTCGCCTCCAGAAGCACCAGACGACGAAGGAAGGGTACCATGATTCTGCAAATACTGCGCAAGCTTTTGATCCAACTGCTCCACCTGGATGGCTCGTAGACGATTCTCCTCCCGTAGCTGCTCAACCATAGCTCTAAGCTCCTTGATTTCTTCTTTGTCTCGGTCTTTTTAAGCTTGTCGAGCCTGTCGAGCCTGCAAATAAAATTAATAGCCAAAGGGTTGTCACAGCATGTACAATATTATAACATTATATATCTAAACACTGATTTTTTGTACATATGTAAAAGGATTAATTACCGTTAGGTTCCCGAAGCCAAAACGTCTACTCCGTTGCGCCGGATCCATAACAGCGGTAAAAATGTTATCCTGCTCCTCTTGTGTCAGCGCATCACGACCAGAATGCTCAAGCGCATAAGCCTGTGCCTCCTGCAATCTCGACTATAATGAAAAAAAACAATTTCAGTTGAAAAATAGTAGCATGTAATTATTTTGCGTAGCTAGAAATTAATAAACTTATCGGTGTAAGTATTAAAAATTAAAAAATGCATACATATGCCTCGGTCGCCCTATCTTGCTCACCCCACTGATATGTGATCTACAAAGTGGAATTTGATGATTAGTATTTTATAATCATTATGCACTATATACACTATTTGCTTCATTATGATTGCAAACCATTTCTACCATTTAGGCAAAGATTTATGGCTTAGATCCGAAGGATGTCACCTTTTCTATGATGAGGGAGGCTTGGTGCCGAAAAGTTACAGGATGTTGTTCATGTATTATTCTTAAGATGAAGGAACTGGAAATTAATAAGAAGGAAATACCACCATTTGTATTAGAGCATCAATGGAAAGGTTGGTTGGAGCATTGGAATCATCCTAACATAACAATAAAGTCTCGGAAGACATCATTTAGTCATAAGAACAATCCACGTACGTTTGCATAATGTGATTCAATTTCTATGGAGGAGACTGGGGAGAAGATGGTAATTTAGAAAATATTTAAATATATTTTATAGCAAATAGTGAATAACATAATTATATTATATTACAGGCTAATGACAAAAATAAAGCGGTGACATCATTCAAGATATTTAGGCAGACTCATATCAAAAATAGTAATGAGATAACAATGGCGGATGATCCAACTACCATTATTTCGAAGTCGGTCAACTCAACCGCCGAAGATTTTCAGATAAATTTATAGTAAATGATGTTCGACCATTTCAAAATATCGGTGAAACATTTAGTAATAATTTAATTCAATGTGATAGCTGATAGAGATCTGGTATCAGGATGATACTCGAATTTTTTGAATTAGCAGGCATATGCCTCCTTTGTTAATCCTTAACATGTTTCTGCTTCATTTACAGTAATAAATACTAATCGTTATGAAATGCAACATATTTTCAAACACATTTTACAGTTTATCTATTATTTGATGACATCTCCCTCTGGATTTGAGATAGCAAGGAATAATAGGCAATGCGAAGTGTAGGAAGAAAACCAGTTTTAGGACATGAATTTTGAAAAACATTGATTTTTTGAAACACATATCAAGTTGATTTTGAAAAAAGTAGTGCTAGGCAGAAAAGTAGATATAGACTCATATCAAAAAGCAGTATATATAGAGTGACATGAATTTTGAATTAACATTGATTTTTTGAAAACTGAGTGATTTTGAAAAACATTGATTTTGAATAGAGTAGGAGCATGTAGTAAGCCATGCATTGATTTTGAAAAACATTGATTTTTTGAAAACCGAGTTGCATAACATGTCTCAAGTGCGAAACTTGTTTGAAAACTGAGTAGCAACATGTTTTTTGAAAACTCAGGTTGCAACTGGGCCTTTACAAGTTCATCTTAAGCCTTTAGGTTGCAACATATGCCTTTACAAGTTCATCTTAAGCCTTTAGGTTGCAACTGGGCCTTCAGGTTTCAACATGCCTTTAGGTAGCAACGAGCACTGATTTTTTCAACATGGCCTTCATCCTGCCTGCTACATGCCTTTACAAGTTGCATAACATCAACATGTCTCAAGTGTGGATTTAACATTTCTACACAGGAAGAGGGTTGTCTCAAGTGTGAATTTAACATTTCCACACAGGAAGAGGGTAGTCTCAAGTGAATTAGAACCTTTATGAAGAAACACATATCAAGTTGCACAACTCCGCCAGCAATTCAGTTTTAAAACTAAGTTGGCAGCTTAGTTTTCAACTGAGTTGTGTCCAACTCAGTTTAAGAACTGAGTTGTGTCCAACTCAGTTTAAGAACTGAGTTGGCAACTCAGTTTTAAGCTGAATTGGGAAACTCAGTTGAAGTCAGATGCACAAAACTTAGTTGTGCACCTCAGTTTTGAAACTGAATTGTGAATTACAACTCGATAATAATTTTGGGTTGATTGAATTAAATTTGATGATATTGTATATTTACAGGCTAGATATCATATTGCATGTAACAAGCGATTGACTGCTATTAGAGAAGAGAAAGACGAGGATGCGGGGGAGGTTCAACAAAAGCAACAAACATTGATTTTTCATGCTTTGAGCCCATTAAATTGAAAGGGATGTGCATATCTTGGTGGTAGATGCAAATAGTTTTATGAATAATTGATTTGTTACTTAGTGCATATCTGATAATGTTGCATATCAATATATATGCAAAATTTCATGTTCTTGAAGTGTAATTTTAGAAAAGGAAACATGTATTGTTAATTGTTGATCAGATCACATGCTGCCTAGTGATGAAGGATGCTAATGAGTGAAAGGACAACAACATAGGAGTTAAAATCTAGGCTATGCCTTAACGGAGGAAATGCAACTTGTCGAGGCTCGAACAATGGAATTAAGTCAACAATTGGGGACAGAGCATCGAAGGATTGAGAAGGAGCATGAGACACATCGTCGACAGATTACAGAAGAGCATGAGGTTCATTTGCGGTGTATTGAGGATGGACATGATACCGAAAAGCATAAAGAGTTTGAGCTTAGATTTTATAAGTTGTCGAACAAAGATTGTCACATTCGGTTCTAATTGATTCATGGGATCATCTTATTATTGTGGGCTTGGTATGATTGATAGATTTTTGGTATGCATGTTGAAGTTTAATGTTTGGGCATGTAGTTTGGTATGCGCATTGAAATTTATATATCATGACTTGTATTTTGTTGGTTACTATTTGTATGATTTCCTTTTAGTTTATGTTAATCTTTTATCCATTCATTTATTAATATGCTCCTTTGGTATAGTTTTTGATGAAATTGTTTAGGTAATATTCTAAAGTAATAAATATATTGTTTGATTGTTAGGACGAAACAAGAGAATAAATAAAACAATTTATTCGTCATGGGTTTGTGGCATAGTATACATTGTACTATGCAAGTATTTTTATTTTCAAAAAATTTCACGTGACAAATCCATAGTTATTTTATGATTTTTGTATAGTAAATTGAAGTTGATTTATGATGGAACAAATTATAACTAATTAAGTATTAAAAAAAATCAAAGTTTTATCATTAGTTTATGACGGATGAGAAATAAATTTTCATTACAATTATTTTACCTCAAACTTATAAAAAATTAAATTTGTTACGTACTGTGACAGATCCATCACAAATTATGTTGATTTTCCATTGTTATTTTATTTATGACGGATCTGCCACACATGTTTTAGCAAGGGAACTATCCATTATAAATCCGTCACAGATCTAAG
Organism: Allium cepa; assembly: GCA_030765085.1. Classification (NCBI taxonomy): domain Eukaryota; kingdom Viridiplantae; phylum Streptophyta; class Magnoliopsida; order Asparagales; family Amaryllidaceae; genus Allium; species Allium cepa. Next base: position 892,432,861 of record CM060928.1, on the reverse strand, counting down.
ATTAGTGACTAATTTGTGATGGACTTTGCTGTCATATTTTCTTGTAGTGTGTCTAATTTAAATAATGATACTTTTACTAGTGTGGTGTAAAGAGAGTGAAAATATTATTAATTAAATCAAAACTTCTGGTCGAAATCAGGGGGATTAGAGGTGTAGCCAAATTGAGGTGTAGCTATATATATCTATGTGTGTTTGTATGTATGTGTGCATATATATATATAAATATATAAATGTGTATATATATATATATATATATATATATATATTTATAGGCACACACATGTGTATATCTACTGAAAAAATATCAGTATCATAAATAGAATATATATTGTTGTATTAGAAGTCCTTCTAAAGCAGAGCACAATCTTGTATTGAAATAAGAAACTAAGAAATTTTTTGTTGTATGTTTAGTACAATCTTATAATGAATTAAGAAAATACAATGATAAGTCATATAATTTTTAATTCAAGAACAATTAAAACAAGATTTGGTCATTTTTCACAAGATAAAGTAATACTATATTAATCACTTTTCGATGAAAATATTTTAAAAAGTTTACCATGAAGAAACTTCATAATTAATGGTGTTGATTTGATTTGATTTAATCGGATGGCTGAGTGTTGAGGCGGTTTGCAAAAGCATGTCGGTGTGGTTTATTTATTTACTTAATTATGGTTTAAAAATATTAAATTCATATTCATTGATGAAAGTTTATAATTATTGATATGTGTTGTGTTATATTAAAATTGTTTGGATATTTAAATATTTTAGATACGTTGTGCCTTGGTCTAACTGTTTATTGTTGTATTATTTGATGTTTAATTATAATTAATTGTGGATTTAAATTTTGAATGTAATTAATTAAAATAAAATGGAGGAAATTGTGAAATAATGATAAAATTAGATAAATAAATGAAAATACGATTATTTTCAAATTTTGAGTGAAAATTGAAATTTAATAGTGATTTAACAAATTAAACTGGAATTGAGGTAAGAAATGTAACCATGTTATTATTTATGAATTTCTATGGAAATTCATAAGCAACAAAGGAAAACCTATTTTAAACTGAATTTGGGAAGTTTGTTCTTATTTATAAAATAAAGTGATATTTCATAAATAATAATACGATTTTGTGAAAATTATATTGTTTTGAGTATGTAAAAACATAATGGATTTTACAGTATTTACTGGAAAATATTATTACTATTATCCAAGTAATAAAATAAAAGATTTTTTGAGATATTAGTAATAAATGTAAAGATATTTTTCCAAGTTTTAGGTTAAATTATTATTATTTTGATGCAACTAACAATTAAAGGAGCTTTGAAGTTTAATATGGAATATTATTATTTTTGAGATAAACAGTACTAAATTAGTTTTATTAAATATTAAAGAGGTTTCGATGTACAATATCATCTTAATGTAAAATAATAAAATTTTTTGAAAAGTAATTTGATGTAAATGACTATTTTGATAGAAAATATAATGTTTAAGGACTTGAAGTAATAGAAGTATAATAAAGGATTTTGAAGTATATTACCATTTTGGAAGAATTATTTTCCTTTTAAGATAAATAAAGCTGATTTTATAATAAATAATTAAAAGTAATTTTATACTTAAGAGAAAACGATAGTCGTAAATATAATGTTTCGGATGGATGTACTATTAATTATTTATTTATTTGGATTATCACATATGTTGTTATATGACGATGAAATCGCATTTGGACGTATGCACGGTATTTTTCTATTATTACTACATTGTGTGCAGTTAATTATGCTTTTATTGTGTTGGTTTTTATGTTACTGATATAATGGGTTAGTACACATTTGATGATTTGATGTTTGCGTTATTAATATAGTGGGTTGGTGCACATTACAAATATTTGACGTCGTGTTACTAATATGGTAGGTTAGTACACATTTGATGATTTGGTGTTGTGTTAAAAATATATTGGGTTAATACACATTTGGTGATTTAGTATTTTTGTTACTAATATAGTGGGTTAGAACACATTTGTTTAATTTATACTTGTACTGATGATGTATTACTAATAGTCAACGATTAATACATACGTGAGTATATTTGTTGTTGTTAGTTTAATTGACGTTTGGGGGTGACTTCGGATGCTGTCAAACGTATGTGATGTTTAATGGATGAGTATGTTATTACTGTTGTTATCCTATATTTATTATGATTGATGGTTATGACTTTGTATGAAAAGTGTTTTCTGCTTGCATTGGTTGCATGTATGTTATAGCTGTTATGTGCTAACAAGAATTTGGATGCTAAAGAAGACCATGAAATGAGATTACAAGGGCTTGATCCCCAAATGGGTACGTAGGCGTTGTTCTCTTATACAATAACTCTCGAGCCTATGGACAAAGTGTATAAGGTTATGCGTAGTTTAATATGGTTGATACTCTTTACCGGTGTGCGTGCTCGTGTGTGCATGCGCGTGTGTCTGTATGTGTGTACAGTTGTGAAGTTGCAGGTAGGAGCGAAGGAGAGAATAAAAAGGTGGACGTAGGCTTAACTACAGATAGCTGATTTGGCATATTCTTTCACACCGTTTTTATAACGTTTATGAGTTGGTGATAATTAATGTATTGAAATGTGGACTGATGTGATTATCATGTAAAATAACTGTAAAATTGAGTTCATGTATATTTATATTGATATTTTATCCCGCTGTGAGGTTTCCCTTTTTCCTTTCTTTGTTTTGAAATTTTACATTATAAAATAAATGATCCACTGTTTTTAATATTGAAAATTAGTTGCAAGTGTATTTTATGGCATTTATAATTGATTCCAGATGTTTAAAATACTAGAATGTCACAAAAACTTTTGCTTTGTACATCCATATTTACTTTCCAACCTATGTTCCCATGTATAACAAATAGAACATAATAAAATCCATTTAGCTAAAAAAATTCTTCTCGCATATTATAATCCGTACAAAATTTACATCCTTCATTTTAAGTTGTGTCAATGGCATGCAATCTTGGAAAAAAGTAATGAATTTTTGATAATGACACACTTGGCCTAAAAGGCTTATGAACTCCGTCACACTCTCTAACCTCTCCCAATCCTAAAGTTTTTCTAACTTTGTATGACCAACTGAGATGCCTACTTGAAACAAATGCATCAAAGAAATCCAACTTCAAACCACCAAAAATGACACACCAAAAACATCATATTCAACTTGTGTTTCCTCAAGCACTGTAGCAATACTTTAAATGAATATGTATGTTCATCCTTGATTCATGAATAAACTGAGATATCATAGGAAAACAGAAGAACAAACTTATTTAGTTTCTCCTAGAACACATTATCAATTTAGTAAAAATGATATTACCAACAAGTCAAAGAATCTTGTTGGGTCTAATATGTAGTCAGTGGTAACCTAGAAGTTGAATTCAACTATAAGAATAACTAATATCCACTCAGTTGGTCAAACAATCCATCAATGCACTATAAGAGATACTTTCTCTTTATTGTTGCTTTGTTTAACTACGATAATTTACACAAAGCCAATGCGACCCATCCCTTTAGAGGTGAACTTAACAAGCATTACCCACACTAAATCTATAATCCTTATTCACCCCTTCCATTCAAGCTCTTTAGCTTTGTTTATCATTTTGGCCTTCTCCTTAGCCATGTAGTTAAAATACTCAATAAATGCTCAATGGTTCCATAGCGGTGGAGGTATAAAATATAATAGAAGGGATATAACGAGGATGTCGTGGAAAATAGAAATGTGTAAAAGGCTATATCAGAGACAAAGTCAAATGGATAAATAATTTTTTGTCAGTCTTCTATCATTGGTGTAGAAAAATGAAACAATTTTTACTCATATATAATGAAATCCTATAATGTCTCAATCCATGTAATTCAAACTTTTGGTGCAATAGCCCGCATATCCATGCCCCTTTGAGCAGACAATATTCTCCATCAGTTCAACTGAAAGTGGTCGGAAATGCAAACCATTAGGGTTGAAGAAGAAAGAGGTAGAAGAAAAAAATAGAAAATAATATCAAAATCTCATAATCGTAGCGGAACGGTATATAATAGAAAATGATTGATCTTTACACAAGTAGATCTATATCAGTTTATACATTTACATCATCATTATAAACTTTATAAGCCTTTGAAATACTTTTAACCAGCTTAAAACCAAGATTCATTATTTTAACCAATTTCCAATTATTTAATTATCCAAATAAATAGTGATATTTGAAATTTAAGTTAAACTAACTTTCAAATATTTAAAATAAATTAAATATTCGAATTTCAAATATCCAAAAATTCCAGGTTGCCACATTCCTTCCCCCTTAAAAGAATTTCATCCTCGAAATTACTAGTTAAGAAGAATGTTCCACAACCTGTTAATTTTTCTTCCCAAAATCAAACAGTTTTAAAATATCTTCCTAAAACAATCTTTTTATTAAAAACACACAAACCCTCTTACAAACTTCCAAAACTCAACCATAGGTTCCAACCAATAATCCATACTCAACAATTCAAATTTAAATTTAAATCCGAATTTTAAATTATCAAAATTTTCTTAAATTTTTCCAACTCGCTAAATTTTCGAAAAATTTGGCCAACGTCTCCTTTGCACGAGTAGATCGCTACTACTACAAAATGCCTCTACGGGCCTCCAATTTCAAAAGAAAACAAAATGCCAAGTGGCTAGATCAGAAAATCATCAAATTTCATATGCCAATTTAAATACATACCTTTTTGTTGGGCAATTCAAATTTATCTTCTGAAATCAAAACATCAATTTTCCTTTTCTTTTAAAACACCTGTATGTTCTACTTAACAATAATATCCAATCATAGAATTCAAAATCATTTTATACATTTCTTTACAAAAGTTTCAATATCTATTTCATTCAAGCCCGTATGATGCGCATATATCATTCGTACATAATACCAAATTCGATCGCTCACTCCATCACACAATTTCACTTCCAAACTAGTATCGTCAACCCGACTTCCTAGTGCGGACTCAGATCTAGTTTCTTGGTCAGAAATCGTCATTCTCCTTGCATGGTCCTAAACAATGATAGAGAATTTCCAGAATCACTCAAAAATCCATATCATGTTCGCCGTCGAAAATCGAGTGAAAAATCCCAACTCGGATTGGTATAACTACATCGAAATTCTGTGCTTGAATTTGGATCAAATTGCTATGCGAATAAAATAATATACTTACATCCTAAGTATTTATCCCAATTGATTATTAATTATATCAGTTCTCTTTTATTCACTTTTATTTTTATTTTCAACCACTTATCCAAAGCCTTTTTGCCCACCACTTTTATTAAAACTTAATTCAAATATTAACTTAAAATATTTTTCCCAAAACCAAATTTACTTAAGAATTTAGCATTAACCCTCCTTAAGCTCAATATAAATATTTTACACACTTAAAGAATTATTTTTACTTCACTACTTAAGCTTTCATATCCATTTCATTTAACTTAAATTTCCAATTCCATTCTGAATTAAGTTTTCCTTTCATTTTTAAATATTGAATTCTATTCATCTTATCTCAAACCATATTTAATTAATCATTTCTTTAGTTAGTTCCACTTACTAATTTATTTTAAATCTCAATGGATTTTATTTCCAAACTTTATTATTCTAGTCCACTTCGAACTAATTATTCAACACGTTACTTTGCACAATTTATCCCGATATTCAAATTGAATTTCAAATATTTAGTTTAAATTCCATTTGCTAACAATTTAAATTAGTTTGTTTCATTCCAACATTAATTCCCAACTTAATGAATTTTTATTTCAATGGCCACTTTACTTAGTCTTATTATTTTTTCTTTAAATTCACCTTTCTTTTCCTTGATTCGGTTACACTTCAATTTAATTCAAATTTTTAACTTCTATAAGTTTTCCAACTTATTTATTTTCCATTTTCTAACTCCTTTTAATTTACTTCATTTAATTGGCTTACATTCTAACTTATTTCGTTTTCTTACTTACTTCAAATTTTTAGCTCTTCTTCAAGTTAAATTATTTTTCTATTCTAGAAAATTTTAAATTTTACTAGTTATCAAACCCATTTACATTTCCATAAACATTTTAAATAGGATTCCAGAGTCTTTTAAACAATTACTCAACATTTCAAAATCTTTTTTGAAACCAATTATATACATAATTCATTTGCATATCAAATAATCCTTTGAATTTCAAAACCAAACCCCAGTTTTGCAATCAACTATAATTTAAAACAATTTGGCGGCAATTCCTCTCTTGGAAACTCAAAATTGAGCATCAATGATGTCGCGATCATTATCGGAATTATTTTCCAACGACCGAAAAGAGTTAGGTGCTTTATCTCTTTAAAAACCCCTTTCAAATATTTTTAAATTCCAAATCCCACTAGATTTCAAATCCAATTCAAAAATATTTTCGAATAATATCACTATTATTCCTTCCAAAGCCTTTTCATACCATTTTCAAACCAAAGGAATTTGATTTCTAAAGTTTCAAATTCCAAATCCTTTGATCCCTATTCAAAAATTAACCTATCATCTTATTTCAATTTATAAACCACATTTATAATTCACATTTCAAATTCCATTTCGTTATTTGATTTTATTTCCTTAACCTTTGGTTATGATTCAATTACTATTTTAAATTTCCACACAATATTGATAATAGTTTAATATTACATTCCCTAACAACCAAGCAACCATATAATATAATAATTTACAAAAATTAATCCTATTTTATACAAAAATAATTTGGGCAAAATTATTTCATTTACCCACTTTTAAAAATAATACTGTGTCGGTTTGCCTAGTTTAAGAGTTTAGAAATCCCTATCGATACAGTTGTCCAAACTGCACCAACCAGAATTTATAAACTCTCAACCAGTAAGTCGACACAATATAAAACAATTTTATATTCACTAACAAATATGCGCTCATATCTATTAATACACTCATTTTAGAGTACTATCGACTCTATCTTTAATGGGTAAGCCCCACTAGAGCCAAGGTTCTCGCTTAACCTTCTGCTTTGATACTGCCGTAATAGCCCGCAAATCTGTACCCCTTTAAGCCGACAATATTCTTCATCAGTTCAGCTCAAAGTGGTCGGAAATACAAACCATTATGGTTAAAGAAGAAAGAGGTAGAAGAAGAAAGTAGAAAACAATATCAAAATCTCACAATCGCAACGGAACAATATATAATAGAAAATGACTGATATTTTACACAAGCAGTTATGTATCGGTTTATACATTTACATCATCATTATAAATTTTATAAGCCTTTGAAATACTTTTAACCAGCTTAAAACCAAGAATCGCTATTTTAACCAATTTCGAATTATTTAATTATCCAAATAAATAGTGATATATGAAATTCAAGTTGAATTAACTTTCAAATATTAAATCAATTAAATATTCGAATTTCAAATATCCAAAAATTCCGGGTCGTCACATTGGAAGTAGAAATGGTGTTCCAAATTTAGCGAATTTAGCGGTAAATAACAGTGCTTTAATGGGCACTTTATTTAAAAGCGTTAAATTGTAAAGGAGTAACCTGTGTAGGGTACTAAGCTCTTTAGCTAAGCTTTATCTATCTAGGCTACATCAGGGCTTTAGCTACATAGCTCGTTAAGAGACATCTTTCTAAATTAAGTTAGTGCAGACATCGTTTTTGGAACCAATTCGATATTATACTTGACTTCCCCATCTAGAAGTTAATTGCACACCTCCTTAGAGACATTTGGGTACTCACATGTAAGCCTGTTGGCGGCATGGGTTTTCGCCCGAGACCGGCCTGGAACCTGCCCTATTTATGTGGGTACGGGTTTTGCTTTTTACTATCCAAGCCCGACCCAGGCCCGACCCGGGTTGGGTACGGTTTTATCAATACCCGACCCGGTTAGGGCCCGACCCGATTATTAGTTTTTCGTCGTATCAAAACATAAGCATGTATGTTATTTATTTAAATTTTGTTTGTAGACATGTATATGTTTTTTCATACTTTTATTATGAGCTTGACTACATCACCGTTCAATTTTTATGTTAATATTGTTTGTATACAAATTTTAACAAAGTTACAGTTTTAAAATATGGTTTTAACAAAAATATTCCGAGTTAGGTATTCGGTTATTATCAAGCGGGCTTAAGAAGCCCGACAGACCGGGCTCGAATATTGGGTTGAAATACCTTGCGGGTTCGGGCAAGGCTCGAATTTTATTTATTGTAATTGGACTCGGGTCTGGGTTTTACAATACCCGGACGGAACTCGACCCATTGACATGCCTACTCACATGCAATTAGAGCATTCAAACCTCATCATAAGCAACTTTGGATGATTATAAAAATTACTAATGTCCAAGTTTGTCCTCTCACACAACATTTCTAATAGTGTTCACCCTCATCTCTCAATGCAACCAATAAATTCACGTAATCAAGTACGACCCTATACATAAAAATACCTATAGATATCAAAAACATTCTAAAACTATTGAAATCAACCATAAAATAACCAAAAATTATATGACCATGAAATCAAACATACATCCAAACACATCAACTCAGAGTTTTCGAACCTCCAATCGAGTTCGTGTCTTTGAGAGAGCTAATAAACTCACACCTAAACGTAAATAAGTATATCACCTTCATAAATAGAATACCTAGAACCACTTCTACTTGCACCAACTGTCATTATCTCGGTTGTTGCATATTCCCTACTTCCTTTGACCTATCAACAGTTAATTATAAATGTGGATATTGCTACATATGCAGCTACATCCATATCCTAAATCATTCTCTGATGTCCTTATCCATGGATATAGATTGATATTGGATATTTATCCTATCCACCGATTAATAAATATAAAAACATAAATAGAAAATTATGGTTTAACATAATTTTATTTCCAGCCCATTTATTTATAAGAGTATGAAAATAAACACATATGATAATAATATACAGTTTTAAGCAGTTAATATGCACTATATGCATAAAACATAAACTATTTACTTTATAAAACAATAAATACATATAATTCATTATACCAAAATATATATATTATAAACAATAACATTAAAAAATATATATATATATAATTTCTTGATGCGGATGCCTTCATATTTGCATCCGTATTAATTATTCTGAACATTAGATATTTATCTGTTTTTTATATGCAAATGTGGATGGATTTTGGTTATTCGAGTATTTATTGAATAACTTATTCCCACATCTAAAGAAATTACTGCAAGCTTCTCCACCTAAATACAAGTAGATATACAACTGCATACTCAACGACCTTAAGCACTTCACATGTTTCTTATTCAATTTATTTCTCAGCTCTAGCTTACTGTCCTCCTTCATCTCACCCTTTAGAAACTTATTCATACCCTTCTTCCATTAAGGCTTGAAGTAAAAACCTTCCAATATGGCTCTGGTATGTTCTCATTGATGTGCATAATAGCTTTATTCCTAGCATGCTCTTTCGGGATGAGCAAATGGTTGGTTCGGCTTGAAACCAAAAAAAAAAAGTTGAAACCAAATTAACCATTCAAGAAACATAAATTTAACCGAATCAAAACAATATTTTGTTAAACCAAAACCAACCAAACCGATAATATATTTTGTTTGGTTGGTCTATTTGGTTTATCTTAAAATGAATTAGATACATAAGATTAAATAATTAATTGAGTCCATATGATGCAAACATTTTGAAAAAAATCCTCTTCCCAAAATATTAATATGAATTGAAAAATAATATTATTATGAAATATTGTAAATAATAGCGGTGTTAGTAGTAATTTTGTCATTTTAAAATAATATGATGGTCAAATTTGGTTTAATTAGTTAGTTTAGTTTTAAATATTGAAAACCAAACCCAACATATAAACCAAAGAAATATAAATATGAAAACCAAAACCAACCAATTGACTAACAAAACCAAACCAAATTGATCAAACATAATTGGTTTGTTTGGTTTATTCGATTTAAACCAATAAATACTCACCCCTACTTCCTTCCTACCGAAGGAAAAGAACAAGCACTTTATCAATATGGTCTTCGATGTGTGACAAAATTATCATGCTCAACTCCTCTCAAAGACCAAATAAAAACTGCTCATCATTCTTCATGATCTTCATGGAAGTATTAGTCAAAGTCAAAACATAACTAACAAAGCATGAAATCTGTTCGCATACTCTAATACTTACATTTTGCCCTGCTTTAGCTTGAAACTTGTCTGGAACATTGTAGACTTCTCTGCTTAAGGCATGAAATGGTTCTCAAACTTCACTTTGAAATCGTACCAAGTAATATCTAGTTAAGTACAATAGGTACAATACGTTCCCAACAACCAACTGTAGCTCCTTCAAACTCTTAAAAGCTAACCACCTGCAACATTCCACTGTTATTCTCGTACCATTGACTACCATTTCATAGATTTTAACCCATGATAGAACATTCATAATGGACTCAATATGAGACAAACACTCACCACGATAACTCGAAAAAAAGGTCAATTGAGCTAACTCCTTGTCCTCTCAATTCAATTGCTTCATTAGCATCTACCAAATAGCAATAATAAAATTTTGAAGTATCGCTCCAGGTCCTGCACTAGAATCATTAGTTGTCCTGCTTCCTTGCCATCTTTCTCTATTCATGCTTGTTCCAATTTTCCCTTGCTTAGTCTCTATCCTACTCAACTTACACTTATCTCGAAGACCATAAGAACATTAGCCAGGATAACATTAAAAAAATAGGAACGAATAAGGAGATACGATACTAAATAAAAATAGCAATATGTATAATTGTAGTTTATGAGTTAAGCTGTTATGTTAATGATAATGTATAATCGAGTGTATATGATGATATGTACTATGTCTTGTTTTATATATGCTTAGTATGACTGTATACGACATATGTATATAGTGTATAATCGAGTGTATATGATGATAATACAACATATGTATGATGCATATGATGTATGTATTTTTACCATAAGTTAAAAACTCCTATATCAATGATGTTTTTGATAGGAGATTTGTTGTTAGGACCCGATTCTTCGTCTTCCGAAAATTCGACATCGACACTCACTTTATCGACTGCCGAGGAATCGAACGACGGAAAACCGAACACTGAGGGTTTTTAAAAAGAACTTAAGAAAAGAAAAGAAGAAGAAAGAAGAAGAAAGAAGAAAGAAAGATAGAAGATAGATAATTTTAAAATAGAAAGAAAAGAGAAGAGAGAACATTTTGAAAACATAGAAGAAATAGAAGAAAAAGAGAATAGAGGAAAAAGAAAAACAGAAGAAAATAGGACGGAACAGAAAACAACAGAACAACATCAGAATCTCACAATTCGCAGCGAAACAACATATAATAATAAATGAATAATCTTTAAACAAAGAACTATATCAGTTATTACATTTTATACATCACATTACATCATATCATCAGAGTGTACAACAACAACAAATAGTGCAGCGGAAAAAGAAATACTACATAAACTAGTAATACGCCATGCCATCCAGCTTGCCTCCAGCAACTCCTGAATATCCAGAATATCCTGATAAACCTTACTCTTGACTGCCCGTGTGAAAATTGGTGGGCACCCAGAGTTTAGGAAGGAAAACAATAAACTCCAAGTCAGTCATGTGACTGGTGTGAGAACTCAAAACAGTTTATTTATCTTTGAAATCAAAATAGAGAGATATTTTTATTTCAATTCGCAATGCTTTTAAAAATGAGACTACCATAAGGCCTCCCGCACACACACACAATGCAAACGCAGAATCGGAGGAGATTTCTCCTTATGATAGTCAAAGATGCTTGATACGCATTTAAAATAACATTTCATATTATTACTAGTGCATAGTGTAGTGGAAAATTCATTTCGAAAGTAGAATATAAATCTTAGCCAACATAGACATTTCGAACTATGCCTATTATAGCTACCATCCAAACAGTGTTGCGACACCATAAGTGAATGATAGGTTCTACAACTAAAACCGTACAAGTTTCGTATTGGGAATTGGATTTCCAACAAATGGTCAGGCCAAGGAACTTCCCATTGCCACATGAGAATGCCTCTGGAAAGACATCCCCGTGAACCAAACCGGAACTCTGCCAACACAAGGCCGGGTTACCCCTAACTGGGTAACTACTGACACGAGCACGCCATTCCCCGATCGTAAACGACCTTTCTCACGGGATCCCGAAAACCAACAACCACAAAGTAATAAATTCGTAGTAACCACATAGGTTAAATATCTGGGCTCCATACCATGATACCACCTCTATCCAGAAGGAAATGTACATACCCTAAAGGGTGCTACCCCTCATAACCTTGCCGCATCTTTCCTGTTTTGACCATTTCCGGGGTGTGAGGTTCGACGAAGTCACGTCCACAAAAACATACTTTATACAAAAGCCATGCTTTGGGTCAACAAATGATCAACACAATGATCACTAAGATAGACGATCAAATAAACGATCCTATCACAATAATCAACACAATGATCATTTACAGCAACACTCAGCATGTCACATTACCAGATTGGGAATATATCGCTGATAACTTCTACTATATAACCTCTGAGCTCGTACGTCTCAGAGAAGGGTGTTAAGCTAAAAGAATAAATTCTTCGCCACCAACAGAAATATATTTGAAAGAAATCGGCTTTATATCTCAACTTGTAATGTCAGACATACAATCCATACAAGTCTGTTCCGGGCTCAAACAAAACCGAAGGCACTTACAAAGAAGTCCTTGCAATCCGGATATTCACAATCCTGATCGGATTCACCATCACATATGGAGAACTCTATACCGGAGCAACTCGGTGCAGAGTAAATCGACAGGTCATCCTATCGCCCTTGCAAATACCGGGTCTTCAACACCGATCTTCAATGCAATTCACAACGACGTATCACATATTCGGAATGGGTTATACGACCCCATGGTCCTTTCCCGGTTAACCCGAATAGTGAGCGCTTATTTAAAAATAAGTGTAGCATTCACATTCAAACAAATCACATCAATTACCCATTCAAAGGGAAATATTGGTAGTCGGTTATTGAACTATCAATTGATATGCACACATCACCAGATTCCAAATAATTTTCCAAATTATTTATTTTCCAAAATATCTTTACAAGATATATAATTTCAACACTTTAAAAATAAATAAATATTTATTTTTAAACAAATTCCACTTTCACATATAAATTCTATAATGAATTTATATTCCAAAATATCTATGCATATACGATTTCAACTATCCATTTTCAATTTATCTTCAAAAAGATAAATTCTAAATATTCACTTCATATTGGAAAAACAATTCCATACTTATTTATTCATAAGTAATTCACAAATCTTTTTATTTTCAACCTTGGAAAATATTCCATATACTTAAATCGAATTAATTATATATTTCATTCTTTAAGGAAATCATTCACTTAAACATATTTATTTGGGTCAAAACGAATGTTACGTAAAACATCGTTACGACGTCCCAAAATCACTAGTATAGGGATTCGAATTTAAAATAGATATATAAATCCCAATACTATACAAAACATTTCCTTTCGGAAATCATTTACTATAACAACAGTGTTATAGTCCACTATTTCCTTCTATTTCTCGAAAACGTCTATTTCAACAATAAATGTTGAAATCTATGGTTTCGAATCTCAACACATTTTAAAACATCGTTAGATCGTTTTAATTCAGTTTAAAATATCACATTCAGAACATTTTCTTTAACATCTTATTCACTATTCAAAAATGTGAATATAACTCCATTTATAGGTTTCAACAATTAACTTATCGAAATAAGTTGTTTGCGAATTTATAAACAACGTTTATAAATTCCATTCTATTTATTTATAAAAACTTCCTTTTTATAAATTCTTTTATTAACCTATTCCAGTTTATAACTAAATTATAAACTAAAAATTCACATTATAAGTTAAATGCTTATAAAACGATTATTTTACAAAATCGTTCTTTTTAACTTCCCAAATTATAAATCTTATAACTTATAAGATTCATTCATTTATCGAAAATCATTATTTTAATAACTTAATAAATTTTATAAGCCTACTGCTTATAAAAATTCCATTTATAACTTCACCGTATAAAATTCTATAAATTCCATTCAATTATGAAATTCATTTTCACTTCATTCAAACAGTTATAAAAACTCGTTTTATAATTTCAATATCTCAATTTATAAATATCCATTTATAAATCTCTTAATATAATTCAATTTATATTACTCTTTTAAAACTTCTTTAATCTCCTTTATTATTTCACCATTTCGATTCATAAAATAATTAAATTTTATAAATCCTATATTTAAACTTTTCACAATAAATTCTAAAATTCCGATTTAACTATTTTATGAAATCATTAGCATCATATTCTCAAAAATCAGTTTTTAACTAGATTTCTCAAAAATCATAATTTTTATAACTTTAAAAATTATAACGTTTATTTATATAAAATGGATCAATTCCAAAAATTATTTTATAAACGCATACTTTCTAAAATCACTTTAAAATCATTTTAAAATCCCAAAATCTGGGTCCAATGATGCTACACACCAAATAGTCAATCACGACAACAACGATATCATATATCAGTATGAAAATCCATCAAATATCAAAATATCTGAAATCAAATAAAACTGTTGAGGAATCCAGTTGGATCCCTCCAACCTGTTTTCCTACATCCAAAAACATTAGCACAATACCAATTTCGCTCCAGTACGAAATTATCGCGGTATATGTTCTTATTAAATATTATCCGCGTAATAACGGCGTAATAGGGTCTCATCCGCTAAACAAAAAATGCGGGAAATCAATAACTCCAATATATACATATGCCAATATATATATATTGATATTATATATAATACCAATTTCACTGTTTATGAAATATTCGCGGTATATGTTTTTAATAAATAACATCCGCTTACTAACGGCGTATAATGTCTATTTTAACAATCAATAGATAACAATCAACATTCAAACATGCATTCAAATATTTTAAATCTAACTATTTAAAATAAAATCGAAACTGATTCGATTGAGTGAGAAGTTCTCACCTTGGTTTTAAATTCCGTTTTAGCGATTAATTTCGAATAAAATTAAACGGACGTTTAATTTTACCCAAAATTCTCACTAACTCCAAACAACTCCAAACCAACTCCATCGCGTAGTGCTCGTCCATACGATTCCAACGCAACTGGTTTCGCGCGTTTTCGACCTCGTATGAAAAAGTTATGAATTATTGAAGTTTACACAAATTTTTATATAAAAATTACAACATTATTATAATTTATAAACCCTCAACTCATCACCACCGTTGGATCCCATCTTGCAAAATCCTGGCCGTGCATCACCTCTCTTCTTCCCCACGTTCAAGCTTCAGGAATTAGGCCGCAACTTGAACCCACTATCATGATATTAGGTTTTGATTTTACGAGCAAGATACTCAACTATATGACGATCAGGGAGTTGCAAATCGAAGCTCACCCCCTCCACCATGTTCGGCCCCAAGGAGAGCAAGCTCGGCCTCCCCCTTCCACCTAGAAACGCGTGCGCACCTGCAGCAAACGGCCCCACCTCGCTCCCCCTTCGACGCTCCAAACCACATCTCCACCGTACGGATCTGAAGCTCTTGGTACGCTCTACGATATTGCTGTTGAACACTTCGCGTGAATGTCAACGGATTGTGAATGATTAAGGGGAGAAAGAGGAGAAATACTGGCCTTAGAAATAGGATGTGGCGGCTGCAGTTTCTTGCTAGGGTTTTTTTCTTTTTTTGAGATAGTGGGCTATTTATAAGGAACCGACGAACACTATTCATCCCGGAAATTCCGAACTCCGATTTAGGCGCCGTAACCAGCGTTTCTAGGGTTTACCCCGCGTTCCGGACACAATGGAACAGGTTTCGAAAGCTAATTCGGAAGTATGTGCGAGTTATGGCTATAAACGCTCAATTTGAATTAAACCGATTTAAGTCGATTTCTAGGCGTTTTAATTCGTACCGGACAAACGCTAAATCCAATTGACTTGAAATTTGAAACCTTACAATAATATCACATTACGGATCCGATGAAACTGGTTTCGTCGAAATCCGAGACTTTTTGAAAAATGGCTATTTTAGCTCGCCAAATTTAAATTAAAAATAAATCGATGCGTTTCGAGCTGCCACGATCAAACGATAACTCCGATTGACACGAAATTTGAAATCCGATAATAACTAACTATTACGGATCCAATGGAACTGGTTTCGTTCAATTCTGAGACTGTTCAAAAATTGACTATTTTTACTAGTCGATTTTAATATTAAAATATTCAATTTTCACAAATTAACTTCAAATTCGATTTTAAAAGTTCTAAAATATCATTCTAACTTCAATATGATAAAATAAAATTTTACAAATCATCTTCAATCATATTTAACTATATTTTCAATTATTTCCATAATTTAACATATTAAATTATCGATTTAATAATTCAATTAAAATTCAAATAAAAATTTATTCGACTTATAAATTCACTTATTAATATTTAAAATTAATTGAATATTCAATTTTTAATTTCTAAAAATTCTGGGTCGTTACAATCTTCCCCACTTAAAAGAATTTCGTCCTCGAAATTATTAAGTAAGAAAAGTTATAGAATTTATTAATTTTCCATAATTCATAGTTAAACTTCTTACAATAACTTACTAAGTTTTCAAATCATACTTAGTTATCTTTTCAAAAACAATTACTATTGTTTGACTTTCCATTCCAAATCAAAGTTTAAGTTTTCAAAATTTTCCAAATTTTCTCAAATTTTTTCTAACGCCTTAAATTTCCGGAAAAATTCGCCATAGTCTCCTTTGCGCGGCTCGATCCAAAAAAAAAAATGACAGTATATATATCACAAATATACATCTCATCAAGTAATGAGGCATCCCGCAGGGAAAAAAGTGTAAAAGTACGGTATGTAATCCGAGATATGTACCTTATATTTTATTAGCGAGCATATACGGCTAATATAGCGCAAAAGCGAGCTCCAAATGCGAAGCAAACGCGATCCGCACCTACTAATCACTCAACAAACAACATGAGAATCATGCATATAGACAATAATCTCAATATACAACATATAGCAACATAATAACTATATATGTCAACATAGCAAATGAAACAAAACAACAAATGCAAACATCAACCAACTATTATTCATAACCAATAAACATTCATTTATATTTTCATTAATATTCAATGAATTGGGTTTTCAATTTAAATCACATTTGATTCATATACAGTGGATGTTCTTACTAACATTCATTTTCAATTAGTTTATATTCACTAATTCACAAGTTGGTTCACTTCCAAATCAAATTCAATTTTATTCTAGATTCACTTACTTCTAATTTGAATTTAATTTACTTTAGCTTTCCATTTCATCAACACTTAATGAATTTTATTTACAATCAATCAACTAACAACCAATATAACAACAAAAATCACTTTGCACATATTCATTCAATTTGGTTTTAACACCATCACTTTCAATTGGTTTAATTAAATTGATTTTCATTCCAATTTATTCAACTTTCAATAACATTATATTTTAAATGAATTAACACTTATATTCATTATTTCATATCAACTTAATTCACATTTAATTGATTAACATTCAATCCATTCATTCAATTCTATCACAAAAGTTGAATTTCATTTCAAATAACTTAAGTTCACATTCACCACTTCACTTTATTATTTTACTTTGATACAAAAATCAATTTTTATTCAACATCTCTTAAGTTATATTCCATTTAACTTTAAATTCACTTTTACTTACAACTCATATTTATAAATATATTCATATAGTTTCACTTCTTATATATATAAGTTTATTTCACAATTGTAAATCACTTTAATTATAATTCAATTCTTATAATTCTTTTGGTTATACAATTATTCTTCAATTTAGATTATTCAAACATCTAAACAATCAACTTATTTTCACTTTAATAATTCTGAAAAATTATTTCTTTATATATAAAATATACTCAAGGAAAAATTATTTCATTTACCCAATTAAAAATCAATATTGTGCCGAATTGTTCTATTCAAGTGTTTAGAAACCCCTTCGGCATAGTTTGACAGACCGCGCTGACGAAAGTTCATATGCCACTCAATAAACCAATCATCACAATATAAAACAATTTTATATTCACTAACAAATACGCTCTCATAGCTATTATTACTCTCAAACTCATTCTAGAGTACTACTGACTCTATCTCTAATGAATACTACCCAACAGAACCATGGTTGTCGCTTAACCATATGCTCTGATGCCACATTGTCAGGACCCGATTCTTCGTCTTCCGAAAATTCGACATCGACACTCACTTTATCGACTGCCGAGGAATCGAACGACGGAAAACCGAACACTGAGGGTTTTTAAAAAGAACTTAAGAAAAGAAAAGAAGAAGAAAGAAGAAAGAAAGATAGAAGATAGATAATTTTAAAATAGAAAGAAAAGAGAAGAGAGAACATTTTGAAAACATAGAAGAAATAGAAGAAAAAGAGAATAGAGGAAAAAGAAAAACAGAAGAAAATAGGACGGAACAGAAAACAACAGAACAACATCAGAATCTCACAATTCGCAGCGGAACAACATATAATAATAAATGAATAATCTTTAAACAAAGAACTATATCAGTTATTACATTTTATACATCATATTACATCATATCATCAGAGTGTACAACAACAACAAATAGTGCAGCGGAAAAAGAAATACTATATAAACTAGTAATACGCCATGCCATCCAGCTTGCCTCCAACAACTCCTGAATATCCAGAATATCCTGATAAACCTTACTCTTGACTGCCCGTGTGAAAATTGGTGGGCACCCAGAGTTTAGGAAGGAAAACAATAAACTCCAAGTCAGTCATGTGACTGGTGTGAGAACCCAAAACAGTTTATTTATCTTTGAAATCAAAATAGAGAGATATTTTTATTTCAATTCGCAATGCTTTTAAAAATGAGACTACCATAAGGCCTCCCGCACACACACACAATGCAAACGCAGAATCAGAGGAGCTCCTTATGATAGTTAAAGATGCTTGATACGCATTTAAAATAACATTTCATATTATTACTAGTGCATAGTGTAGTGGAAAATTCATTTCGAAAGTAGAATATAAATCTTAGCCAACATAGACATTTCGAACTATGCCTACTATAGCTACCATCCAAACAGTGTTGCGACACCATAAGTGAATGATAGGTTCTACAACTAAAACCGTACAAGTTTCGTATTGGGAATTGGATTTCCAACAAATGGTCAGGCCAAGGAACTTCCCATTGCCACATGAGAATGCCTCTGGAAAGACATCCCCGAGAACCAAACCGGAACTCTGCCAACACAAGGCCGGGTTACCCCTAACTGGGTAACTACTGACACGAGCACGCCATTCCCCGATCGTAAACGACCTTTCTCACGGGATCTCGAAAACCAACAACCACAAAGTAATAAATTCGTAGTAACCACATAGGTTAAATATCTGGGCTCCATACCATGATACCACCTCTATCCAGAAGGAAATGTACATACCCTAAAGGGTGCTACCCCTCATAACCTTGCCGCATCTTTCCTGTTTTGACCATTTCCGTGGTGTGAGGTTCGACGAAGTCACGTCCACAAAAACATACTTTATACAAAAGCCATGCTTTGGGTCAACAAATGATCAACACAATGATCACTAAGATAGACGATCAAATAACGATCCTATCACAATAATCAACACAATGATCATTTACAGCAACACTCAGCATGTCACATTACCAAATTGGGAATATATCGCTGATAACTTCAACTATATAACCTCTGAGCTCGTACGTCTCAGAGAAGGGTGTTAAGCTAAAAGAATAAATTCTTCGCCACCAACAGAAATATATTTGAAAGAAATCGGCTTTATATCTCAACTTGTAATGTCAGACATACAATCCATACAAGTCTGTTCCGGGCTCGAACAAAACCGAAGGCACTTACAAAGAAGTCCTTGCAATCCGGATATTCACAATCCTGATCGGATTCACCATCACATATGGAGAACTCTATACCGGAGCAACTCGGTGCAGAGTAAATCGACAGGTCATCCTATCGCCCTTGCAAATACCGGGTCTTCAACACCGATCTTCAATGCAATTCACAACGACGTATCACATATTCGGAATGGGTTATACGACCCCATGGTCCTTTCCCGGTTAACCCGAATAGTGAGCGCTTATTTAAAAATAAGTGTAGCATTCACATTCAAACAAATCACATCAATTACCCATTCAAAGGGAAATATTGATAGTCGGTTATTGAACTATCAATTGATATGCACACATCACCAGATTCCAAATAATTTTCCAAATTATTTATTTTCCAAAATATCTTTACAAGATATATAATTTCAACACTTCAAAAATAAATCAATATTTATTTTTAAACAAATTCCACTTTCACATATAAATTCTATAATGAATTTATATTCCAAAATATCTATGCATATACGATTTCAACTATCCATTTTCAATTTATCTTCAAAAAGATAAATTCTAAATATTCACTTCATATTGGAAAAACAATTCCATACTTATTTATTCATAAGTAATTCACAAATCTTTTTATTTTCAACCTTGGAAAATATTCCATATACTTAAATCGAATTAAGTATATATTTCATTCTTTAAGGAAATCATTCACTTCAACATATTTATTTGGGTCAAAACGAATGTTACGTAAAACATCGTTACGACGTCCCAAAATCACTAGTATAGGGATTCAAATTTAAAATAGATATATAAATCCCAATACTATACAAAACATTTCCTTTCGGAAATCATTTACTATAACAACAGTGTTATAGTCCACTATTTCCTTCTATTTCTCGAAAACGTCTATTTCAAGAATAAATGTAGAAATCTATGGTTTCGAATCTCAACACGTTTTAAAACATCGTTAGATCGTTTTAATTCAGTTTAAAATATCACATTCAGAACATTTTCTTTAACATCTTATTCACTATTCAAAAATGTGAATATAACTCCATTTATAGGTTTCAACAATTAACTTATCGAAATAAGTTGTTTGCGAATTTATAAACAACGTTTATAAATTCCATTCTATTTATTTATAAAAACTTCCTTTTTATAAATTCTTTTATTAACCTATTCCAGTTTATAACTCAATTATAAACTAAAAATTCACATTATAAGTTAAATGCTTATAAAACGATTATTTTACAAAATCGTTCTTTTTAACTTCCCAAATTATAAATCTTATAACTTATAAGATTCATTCATTTATCCAAAATCATTATTTTAATAACTTAATAAATTTTATAAGCCTACTGCTTATAAAAATTCCATTTATAACTTCACCGTATAAAATTCTATAAATTCCATTCAATTATGAAATTCATTTTCACTTCATTCAAACACTTATAAAAACTCGTTTTATAATTTCAATATCTCAATTTATAAATATCCATTTATAAATCTCTTAATATAATTCAATTTATATTACTCTTTTAAAACTTATTTAATCTCCTTTATTATTTCACCATTTCGATTCATAAAATAATTAAATTTTATAAATCCTATATTTAAACTTTTCACAATAAATTCTAAAATTCCGATTTAACTATTTTATGAAATCATTAGCATCATATTCTCAAAAATCAGTTTTTAACTAGATTTCTCAAAAATCATAATTTTTATAACTTTAAAAATTATAACGTTTATTTATATAAAATGGATCTATTCCAAAAATTATTTTATAAACGTATACTTTCTAAAATCACTTTAAAATCATTTTAAAATCCCAAAATCTGGGTCCAATGATGCTACACACCAAATAGTCAATCACGACAACAACGATATCATATATCAGTATGAAAATCCATCAAATATCAAAATATCTGAAATCAAATAAAACTGTTGAGGAATCCAGTTGGATCCCTCCAACCTGTTTTCCTGCATCCAAAAACATTAGCACAATACCAATTTCGCTCCAGTACGAAATTATCGCGGTATATGTTCTTATTAAATATTATCCGCGTAATAACGGCGTAATAGGGTCTCATCCGCTAAACAAAAAATGCGGGAAATCAATAACTCCAATATATACATATGCCAATATATATATATTGATATTATATATAATACCAATTTCACTGTTTATGAAATATTCGCGGTATATGTTTTTAATAAATAACATCCGCTTACTAACGGCGTATAATGTCTATTTTAACAATCAATAGATAACAATCAACATTCAAACATGCATTCAAATATTTTAAATCTAAATATTTAAAATAAAATCGAAACTGATTCGATTGAGTGAGAAGTTCTCACCTTGGTTTTAAATTCCGTTTTAGCGATTTATTTCGAATAAAATTAAACGGACGTTTAATTTTACCCAAAATTCTCACTAACTCCAAACAACTCCAAACCAACTCCATCGCGTAGTGCTCATCCATACGATTCCAACGCAACTGGTTTCGCGCGTTTTCGACCTCGTATGAAAAAGTTATGAATTATTGAAGTTTACACAAATTTTTATATAAAAATTACAACATTATTATAATTTATAAACCCTCAACTCATCACCACCGTTGGATCCCATCTTGCAAAATCCTGGCCGTGCATCACCTCTCTTCTTCCCCACGTTCAAGCTTCAGGAATTAGGCCGCAACTTGAACCCACTATCATGATATTAGGTTTTGATTTTACGAGCAAGATACTCAACTATATGACGATCGGGGAGTTGCAAATCGAAGCTCACCCCCTCCACCATGTTCGGCCCCAAGGAGAGCAAGCTCGGCCTCCCCCTTCCACCTAGAAACGCGTGCGCACCTGCAGCAAACGGCCCCACCTCGCTCCCCCTTCGACGCTCCAAACCACATCTCCACCGTACGGATCTGAAGCTCTTGGTACGCTCTACGATATTGCTGTTGAACACTTCGCGTGAATGTCAACGGATTGTGAATGATTAAGGGGAGAAAGAGGAGAAATACTGGCCTTAGAAATAGGATGTGGCGGCTGCAGTTTCTTGCTAGGGTTTTTTCTTTTTATTTTTATTTTTTTGAGATAGTGGGCTATTTATAAGGAACCGACGAACACTATTCATCCCGGAAATTCCGAACTCCGATTTAGGCGCCGTAACCAGCGTTTCTAGGGTTTACCCCGCGTTCCAGACACAATGGAACAGGTTTCGAAAGCTAATTCAAAAGTATGTGCGAGTTATGGCTATAAACGCTCAATTTGAATTAAACCGATTTAAGTCGATTTCTAGGCGTTTTAATTCGTACCGGACAAACGGTAAATCCAATTGACTTGAAATTTGAAACCATACAATAATATCACATTACGGATCCGATGAAACTGGTTTCGTCGAAATCCGAGACTTTTTGAAAAATGGCTATTTTAGCTCGCCAAATTTAAATTAAAAATAAATCGATGCGTTTCGAGCTGCCACGATCAAACGATAACTCTGATTGACACGAAATTTGAAATCCGGTAATAACTAACTATTACGGATCCAATGGAACTGGTTTCGTTCAATTCTGAGACTGTTCAAAAATTGACTATTTTTACTAGTCGATTTTAATATTAAAATATTCAATTTTCACAAATTAACTTCAAATTCGATTTTAAAAGTTCTAAAATATCATTCTAACTTCAGTATGATAAAATAAAATTTTACAAATCATCTTCAATCATATTTAACTATATTTTCAATTATTTCCATAATTTAACGTATTAAATTATCGATTTAATAATTCAATTAAATCCAAAAATTCAAATAAAAATTTATTCGACTTATAAATTCACTTATTAATATTTAAAATTAATTAAATATTCAATTTTTAATTTCTAAAAATTCTGGGTCGTTACATTTGTGATGTGTTCCTATATTTCTATGATGAAGTATTATCGATGTTGAGACTAAGAAAAATCATGAATTAGAAAAATGTGTAAATAGGAAAATGAGGTTATGATAGTGGATAGTATGAGACATTAATGTGTTTTAAGGGTTATTTATGCTACACTGCATACTATAGTGTAGACTGTATGTAGTCTCGGATGTGGATATTGTTTAGAGTGAGTAGTGAAATCCAACGAAATGCTCGAGCCATCAACATGGTTACCAAGTATTATATGCATGATGCGAAGCAATAGAAGATCAATCACATCAATATGAGCATTGGCGGTGTTAGATATTATAATTGCTTTGGATGAGTTATATTGTGACATTATATATGTGCACATAATTGGTGTTGTTAATGCATGCCATGTATGTATGTGTACATATGTATGTGCACGCACGCCTCTGTGTGTGTATGGTCACATACAGTATGATTGATATACACTTTGTTTTAGCACATGATTTATATAGAGGTTTCATACTTATATATTAGGTAATCATATTTGGTGTGATGAATACAAATGTGTGTTATGTTTGATATTTCATTAAGGCGATATAGTTTATATATGCCCAATTAATGATAAGGTATATTTTATATGTTATAACCACATGCTTAATAGATTGTACTCACGTATTCACCACAAGAAAGTTGTGGATTTGCCTATGCCAAATGATGTAGACGAGGCATATGTAACTGCAATACCTACGCAGCGCTTGCACCATTAGCAGCATGTATAAAACTCATGTGGGAAATGATTCCTATGTTTAAATTTCTAGTTTAAATGCAATACATAACTATAGATAATTCCCGTTTAAAATAATATATGGTCATTCAAATCTGTTTTAACAAAAAACAACCCCAAATTTTAAAGCTTTATAAAATACAAGTGTATAAAATTCTGCATACATGAATGAAATCAAACCTTAAAAGTATGATTTTGTCACTCAGATTCATGTTAGGCTTGGACCAATTGTAAACTGTTGATGTTGTGTAACGTCCCGCCTTTTTGTACGCTTTAAATTGACAATAAACCACACAGACTCAAACCATACAAAAGTGCGGATTTCAAATGGAGAAATAATGAAAAGAATGCGACAATTATTAATTAGAAAGGGAATGAATGGACCAGATCTATACTGTAAACAAACTTTTAGATTTCAAATTTCAAAAACAATCATTCACTTAATTAATTTTGTTATCCCTAAACATACCAAAATTAACATCCTTTAAAAATTTAATTAACATGCAATAAATGAAAATAAATTCTCTACACAAATTTGTGTCATAAATTAAAAGAATATACAGCATTAAGAAATTTTCGTCTCTCACACTTTGTGATTAGATTGGGAATTAAAAAAATATGTTAACATTTCGATTGAATGTTTTACAAGGAATGCATTAACATATATTCAAAAATATGATAGCATAAACAAGGTAATATAAACAGGTGTATAATATATATATATATATGTGTGTGTGTGTGTGTGTGTGTGTGTGTGTGTGTGTGTGTGTGCGCATCTTTATCGCCATTTATAGTTTACACTCATAAATTAAAGGTATGAAAATAATCCACATAAGGAGGTAGTGAATGTAAGAGTAAATTAGAAAAATGAAGATGGAAAGGTAAGTTATGTTGCAATTAAGATCTAATAAAGTCTAACTGAAAAGGAAATAGTCAAGTGTAAATCTATTTTACCCCCTTTATCATCTCCTATTAACATTTAATTTAATAATGTATGAGATTTCAAACATAAATAGTCTTTTTTTAATGATCTAACTGGATCTAAAACATAAGTTTAAATTTAGGTATAAACATATATGTAGTAAACTAGCATTAAATTTTGAAACATGAACTGAATTAATTAGAAATAAATCACCAAATTTATTTCAATATATGTTTACAATTGACGTCTTCCCACTTTTTAATTAAAAGATTCCAATCACATTAATTGTCATTGATTTCTAAGGTTAAAATGAATGTGACAATTCAATTCTATTGTAATATACATTAATAATAGGGATAAATATGCTAAATAAGAAAGGGCATTATTGTAATCTGCACTGCCTAAGGAGTCTATAAATATGGAGCTTGATTATATTGTAAGATCTATCTTAATTCAATAAAATTGTTCTCTCTCTCTAATGGTCTCCATTCTCTTTATTTTGTGACACGATATCAGCACGAAGGTGTTCTTCTTTTATTTTTATTTTCTTGCTGCTCGACTAAGAATATTTTTTTTAAGTAGCACAAACTTTCTGTATACTGCATTCTCAATATTCTGCGTAGGAATGCGAATCAATTATTTTTCTCAACCTGTTCACCTTCAAACTTTCCAACTTCTCAACAATTAATTATATATTAATTACTCTGACTGTTCCACTTCTGACGATTCCAATTCTAAGGCTATTCATATTCAAAATCCTATTATATATTGGTGCAAACGAGTCTTTTATAATATATCTACATACGTTCTATTTCTTATTTCCTTCAAAACAGCAAGCAGGTAAAGGAATTGTTCTTGCATTTCTTTATAAACTCATTACTTTTCCTCTAACAAAAAGGTAATTGTCAATATCATGTTTTTTTGATAAAGTGTCTTGTTTGGGGTTCGCTTGTATATTTTTCATGTCTTTTCTTGTATCACCCTTTTTTAATTCTTTGGCTTCTAAATTCAATATTTCTTTTTTTTCTTTGCGGATCTGTTGCCAAATAAAATTCCAAAGTTTACAATGGAATATATGCGAAAGCTAACTTTCCTTTCTTATATAATAAATACATGAAAGTTGCAAAATCCAAATATTTGGTTTTGTTGATACTTTTTTTAGGGTACAGTTGTTTGATATCATGAATGAAGACTTTCCATTTTTTATTTTTTATTTTACTTTTTAGCTGGAAACAAACAAACAGTGAATGCTGTTATGGCAAATAATTTCACCTTATGCAATTTATTTTGTGAACAGTTCATTTGCAATCTCAATGCTTAAAAACAGTGAATACTATGAATGCTGTCATACAAACAAACAAACAGTGAATGCTGTTATGGTGAATGCTTTGGATATATCTGGAGACAACTACTTATTATGGATACTGGATGCTCTGATTCATTTGCAATCTCAATGCTTAGAAAATGCCATTAAAAATGGCAATACTATGTCCCAGCAGGACAAGGCAAAGGCTCTAATATTTTTAAGACGCCATATCCATGACGATCTAAAAGCAGAATATTTGACTGAAAAAGACCCTCCACTTATGGAACTCCTTGAAGGAGCGTTATGACCACCAGAATACGGTCATACTTCCAAACACTAGGCAAGAGTGGTTGAACCTGAGGTTTCAGGACTGTAAGTCTGTAAGAGAATATAATTCTGCAATGTTTAGAATCACTTCTAAACTGAAATTATGTGGAGAAAAGGTGGATGACGCACAAATTCTTGAAAAGGCTTTCTCAACATTTCATGCCTCGAATATACTCCTACAGCAGCAATATCGAGGGTGTCATTTTACAAAATATTCTGAACTCATAGAATGCTTACTAATTGCTGAACAAAATAATGAATTGCTTATAAAAAATCACTCCCCAAGACCAGCCGGTTCGACTGCATTACCTGAAGTTAATGCTAATTTTGCCCACTCTGGAAGAGGTAGGGGTCGAGGTCAAGGTAGAGGACATGGTCGTGGACGCAGATATAACTCTAGTAGAGGAGATTATGGTGGTTTTAAAGGTAACAAAACCACCAACTTTAAAAAGCAACAAAAGAAAATTGAGCCTGTAAAAACAATGATTCAGCTTAAGAAAATAAAAGGATTATAAGGAAGTTTTTTATAGATGTGGACGATCTGATCACTGGTCACGTACACGTAGATCATCAAAGAAAATAATTGAAGAATATCATCGCTCGAAGAATATTGAGGCAAATAATGCCGAAAAGTTATCTGAAAACACTAACCTGAAGTTAGATGATTTCTTCGAAGATGACAATGGAAATTTCATTAATGATGAAATCTAAGTGCAATGATCAATGATATGACCGAGTTGATCAATTAGAAATATCTTGAAGTTTGTTATGTGGCTTTCGTTTTATTTCATTATCTTGCATCAATAATTCATTTTATTTCATTAATCCCCCACTTCGTACTAAAATGCGTCCTCAACGAAGATTGGGAATTTATGTGGGATTTGATTCTCCATCGATAATTCTTACCTTGAACCTCTTACAGGTGATGTCTTCACTGCAAGATTTTCAGACTGTAAATTTGATGAGACAATCTTCTCGCCGTTAGGGGGAGGAAAGACAGTTCCTATAGAACGGCGTGAAATATCATGGAATAATTCATCTATGTCTTATTTGGATCCACATACCAAACAATGCCAATATAAGGTACAAAGAATTTTGCATATTCAAAATATTGCAAATCAACCGCCAGATGCATTTAGTGACACTGCAAAAATAACTAAATCTCACATTCCAGCAGCAAATGCACCAGCAAAAATTGATGTCCCTGAAGGATCAAAAGTGAATATAGCAGCAAATGAATCTAAAGCAAGACAAAAACGTGGAAAGCCAATTGGTTCAAAAGACTTGGCGCCTAGAAAAAGAAAGTCTAATGAAAAATCATCAATTAAGGAACCTCCTGAAGAGGTTATAAATGATCAAAAGGATCACTCAAATGAAAATCCCAATTCTCCTAGTAGTATGGAAGGAAATATTATCCCAGAAGAGATAAAAGAAGATTCCAACGATAAAATGGTACCTAACGATAATGAGATCTCAATATTTTGTACGAGCTGTGGAGAAATATGGGATCGAAGTAAAATAATAATTGATGATGTATTCTCATTCGCAGTAGCTACTGAAATAATTGAAAGTCATGACCATAATGAGAATAATGAGAATGATGATAATGAACCAAATAGCATAAATGAATGTCGAATAAGACATGATTGGCCAAAATGGAAAGATGCTACCCAAGTGGAACTAGATTCACTTCAAAAAAATTGTGTATTTGGGCCAATAGAGAAAACACCAGAAAATGTTAAACCAGTAGGTTATAAATGGGTACTCGTTAGAAAATGAAATGATAAAAATGAAGTCGTGAGGTACAAGGCATGACTTGTCGCACAAGATTTTCCTACAGAGACCAGGTTTTGACTTTAAGGAAACTTACTCCCCTGTTATGGATGTCATAACATTCCGATATTTGATAAGTCTTGTAGTTTCTGAAAAACTCGATATAAGATTAACGGATGTTGTGATAGCTTATCTTTACGGTGAATTAGATACCAATATTTACATGAAAATTCCAGATGGATATAAATTGCCTGAAGAAAAATCAAAATCCGTGTACTCGTTAAAACTAAGACGATCGCTATATGGCTTGAAACAATTTGGAAGGATGTGGTATAACCGTCTTAGTAAATATTTGGTAAAAGTAGGATACGAAAACAATCTCATTTGTCCATGTGTCTTTATAAAGAAATCGGTATAGGGATTTGCTATCTTAGCAGTTTATGTTGATGACATAAATTTGATTGGGACTCCAGAAGAGATTGATGAAACAATAAATTATTTAAAGAAGGAATTCAAAATAAAAGTTCTTGGAAAATCTAAGCACTGTCTCGGTCTACAGATTGAGGATAGTACTAATGGCATATTAATCCATCAATCAAACTACATTGAGAAAATTCTAAAGCGTTTTCAAATGGATAAAGCATATCCACTTAGTACGTCGATGGTTGTTAGATCTTTAGATATTAAAAGGGACCCTTACCGTCCAAAAGAAGAAGATGAGAATGTGCTTAGCCCAGAAGTGTCATATCTTAGTGCCATGGCGCATTATTATATTTAGCCCAATGCACAAGACCAGATATTGCATTCTCAATAAATCTTCTAGCAAGGTACAGTTCAGAACCAACAAAAAGATACTGGAATGGTATAAAACATATCATGAGATATCTTCGTGGAACGACAAATTTGGGTTTGTTTTACTCTAACTCAGGCAATAATCCAAACCTAGTTGGCTTTGCTGATGCAGGTTATCTTTCTGACCCACATAAAGCAAGATCACAAACTGGATATGTGTTTAATGACAGCAATGCAGCAATTTCATGGCGATCTACAAAACAAACATTAGTAGCAACATCATCCAATCACTCTGAAATACTAGCACTACATGAAGCAGGTAAAGAATGTATTTGGCTGAGATCATTAGTTGAGCATATTCGAAATGCTGCCAACTTCCATCAGTAACAGAAGGGTCAACCATTATTTATGAAGACAATGCAGCTTGTGTAGCTCAAATTCAAGCGGGTTACATTAAGGGTGATAGGACGAAACACATTTCTCCTAAATTTTTCTTCACACATGAGCTACAAAAGGATAATAAGATAGAAGTGAAACAAATTCGATCCCAAGAAAATCCGGCGGACTTATTCACAAAATAATGCCCTTTCTTATGTAGCTCATGGGTTCTCCATTCTCTTTATTTTGTAACAAACTCCTTTTTATAGTAATTTAAAGTATTTACAAAAATATTGTATACGAACCAAATGTTGTTAATTTCTTATTTCTATAATAAATTTTTCAGCTACCAACATTTCATATAAATAAACATATGATTGTTTTATTTAGTAAAGAAATATATATATATATTATTCTTTTTTTGACATTTATTATTACAATCAATTGGAATTTACATTCATACGGTCGTTTATTTTCTTCCTTATTAAACTGTACAATTAATTCCAATTTAAGCTCTACAACTATATTCCTAATTAGCTTTACCATTACAATTGATTGAAATAACATTAACAATTATCACTTTCATTCAATCAACATCAACAATCACATTCATACTTTATTATCAACCGACAAATATTTTAATTACTTACCTATCATTGATTTTATCAAATTATAGTTTATTATGTATTATTTCATCAATTAATATAACTTTGAATTTATTTTCTAATTTACTATTTACAATCAATTATAACCTTACAATTGTTTCAATTAATTGGGATTGCACTAAATTAGTTATTTATTAACTTGCATTAACATTATTACCTTCCATCCCCGTTACTAATTCATAAATTTTTTTCTTTCAGATATAATTACCAAAATCTTATTAAATTAACAAATTTAAACATCGGAAATTACGGTTCATTACACTCTCCCCTACTCAAACTTTTCATCCCCGAAAAAGAAAAAGGAGGGAAAGAAGGAATCAATATATCTTATTCCAAAATATTCACTTCATTAACAAATAAGTTTACACTGTACTTGTGTTATTCTTATAAAATATCTTTCACAACATTTACATTTTATTTTTATTTT
The DNA here is from genome assembly GCA_030765085.1 of Allium cepa. Lineage (NCBI taxonomy): Eukaryota > Viridiplantae > Streptophyta > Magnoliopsida > Asparagales > Amaryllidaceae > Allium > Allium cepa. The sequence goes on along the minus strand of CM060928.1, from coordinate 892,401,511 downwards.
TCTTTTCATTCATACAAGGATTATTTCTTTAACTTACATTTATCTCTTACAAAATTTTATTCTCATTCATTCATTCATTTATTACTTAATTCATTTGTTTATAGTATTCATGTTCAATTCAATTACATAGCATATCAATTCATTAACTTAAGTTTATAATTACTTTCTTACAAAACCTACTTAATTCAGTGTAATTTTCATTTTGTTAATTACTTTAATTATAATTTGCTTCAAACATTAACTTAAGTTTAGAATCATTAATTTATAATGCTCACTTTCTTTTACATTTAATTAGTAACATTTCAATTATAACTTAAATTTATAAAACTATAACATCAAATTCTTATTTACTCAAGAATTTCATTGAATACTTTCATTACTTTAAGTTTTACATGTAAAATTTTCCATTACATTTTCTTATTAAACATCTCAACTTTTTATATTTCAGTAAGTTATATATATGTTTTTTAAGAATGCAATTGAAATTTATACAAGTTTATCTCATTTCTTTTAAATTAATTTAATGTTCAAAAATTATATTTTTTGTTTTATAGGTTATAAATTTCAACTTTCTTGAAATTTGATTTACGATCTAGCATTTAATCTCTAATTTCAATTCGAGGTTCCAATTATTAATTAGTTACATTCCATTTCACTACAATACTTGAAACTATTAATTAACGGAAACTTAAGAACTAAATACCAGGTTAAATTTCAAATCATTTTAAAATAATAGATAGATGTATGCACTTACAAAATATATATCCAATTATATTTAAACAATTTAAAATTTATATTTGTTTATCAAAATAAATCTATAGTAAAACTACTACAGTGTCCTTCCCACTTAAAAACTCGAAAATGAATGTCGATGATGCGTGCACTCATCACCGAAATTATTTTCCAATGGCATAAAGGGGAGTACAGAAGTTATTTCTTTCCCAAAATTTCTTTTAAACAATTTTTTCAAATCATATTGAAATATTTATAACAGAAAATATTTATAAACAATATTGTTATATTCCAAAATCCTTTGAAAGAAAATTTCAAAAATCCTGGGACTTAAGTTCTAAAATTTCCAATTTTCATTTATTTTTATTTTCAAATTTCATTTCAATTATTGTTTATAAGTTTCATTACCTGACAACCAATATATTGCAACCAAATATAATCTTTTATAAAAAAAAGTTATTTTATATATAGAAAATATACTAGGCAAATTATTTCATTCACCTATATTCAAAACAAATATTGTGTTTGTCTGTCCTATTAAGTGTTTAGAAATCCCTATTGATGTCATAACGTCCTATGCACCTATCAGAATTTATAAATACAAAACGGAACAAATTAACACAACATTAAAACCTTTTGTAACACTAACAAATACGCTCTCTCATACATATACACTCAACAACTCATCATAGGGTATTACTACCCTATAAGTAAAGAGTCAGACCCCACAAAGCAAAGGTTTATTGCTAAACCAAAGCTCTGATACCAAATGTAACGTCCCGCCTTTTGGTACGCTTTAAATCGACGATAAACACAATTGTCAGACTCAGACCATACAAAAGAGCGGATTGTTATTGGGGTGAATAAGAAAAGAAGAGAAAGAAACAAATCAAAACAGAATCTCACAACGGAATGACAAAAATATAATAATCAAATAATATTTCATGAATCTATTTTACAAAACATTTGATTATACTTATATACCACATATCAGAGTTACACATACCAGAGAAAAAATAATAATGCAGCGGAACAATATGAATGTAGTGGACTAATATAATATATAACAGTAATACAATCTTCGTCTTCATCCTCCATAAGTAAGGTATTCAAATCCTGAAATGCTCAGGCTGACCCAAGCGAATTGAAAAGACAAAACACTCGAGTCAGAACTAAAAGATCTTGTGTAAATTAAATCAACGGTAAAATATGAGTGAAACGGCATCAGAGATGTTTACGAGATTTGAGATCTTCTATCCAGTGTCTAACGTGAGTGCAATAACTTAAGAAATGCTTGGGATTCACATCTCCTAAGGATTTGCTAAACTATTTAATATGTAGTAATATTTCTCTATTAATAATGTCTATAGTAAAATAAACTTACTTTTAAACAGCGTTAAGGGGTTACCCATATAGCCCTTACCACGTAATATCCCAGTAGTCCATCCAGTATTATGGTTCCTCCTGATAGGGAAGCCACCAGAGGATACCACACGGGCTACGAAAGAAAACCAAACTCGTACAAGGCTCGCTAGGGTAGGTGACACGACACACATGGCAATGCCAGGGTAGATATACCAATTACTATCCGGACTGGTGGTGACGCATAGCGCGCAACTACCACCCACCTCGAGCAACACCCCCAAAATCAAAAATCAAAAGTGGTCATCGAATCAATCTCAAAGTCAGAATATAATGGAATGGTATCGAAGGAGTGTGTCCGATAAAAGGAGCTACCTCACTTTCCCGGAATCACTCCTATTTTAGCCACCTTATGCCAACTCACGGGAGTCGGGTCCACGTATATACCTCAAAGGAACGCCGTCGCCATCCTACTTCATTCTGGAATCTCCTACATGTACACGGTTGTTAAAGTGGTTTTTGGAGTTGGCAGATAGTATGACAACTTCCGATCCCGGTCTCTTTAACAACCAATCATTAATATAACACTACGGTTATTTCAAAATAATTTATACTTCAAAACCATAATATAATATCCATTTCAAAATCATATAAATACGATATCATTTCCATTTAAAAAACCAAACCAATATGCTATCATTTGATTAAAACCAAAATCAATATTATATCACTTTTAATTCAAATATATCCTTTCCAAAATCATAGCACTTTTAACGTTATAACACTTCTAAACAAACACTTAAAATATAACACTTTCAAATCATAATACTTTGAAACTCATAACTTTGAAACATAACTACACCACTTAAATGGCTTAAATATTAGATTACTTTATATAATAAAATAGCTTCCTCAATTTCATAAAACAATCCCAAATACAGATTTGAACCCTCAAATAAACCATTTCAATTTCCATATATTCCAAAGCTTTAAATATTCCACTATTTCAAAACTAATTCTTTGATAATTCCATATATATCAAATTCAATTACTATTATTTAGATTTGAAATATTTACATAATAAATCCAATATCATTTGAGTAAAACTTTTAAACTTCAAATAACTGGATATTCTTTCAATTTATTTAACTTGATATATTCATTTAAATCAACTTGATATTCATTTACATCACTTTAAACCAAAATCAATTTATAGAATCATATCCTTTAAAATCTCGATTTTATTAAATTTCAAATCAAATTTATTAGAGTATAATTCTTAGATAATTTAATTCAAATCAATTTCATATTTATCTTCCAACCTTGAATTTATTCAAGTCATTATAAACTCTACATACAGTACAATTTAAATAGATACTTAACCATATTATATAAAAAATTAAACTTTATTATTAAACTTATCTTATATTTCAAAAAAGATTTATACCTGGCTAAAAATCAAGAATAAAATAACAGTTATATAACATCTAAAATCAATATTTATATAAACCATATATTCCTTTACAAAACCGTAGAAATCATGTTCAAAATATTTTTATATATAGACCACGGTGTCTGTATATAATTTTCTATCCTATGGTCAAGTGATACGGATATTTATCATTTCAATCCGTAATTTAAAAAATAAATACGATTATATATCATTTCAAACCGCAATCCCGAATGAAATAAAAATCCATAGCCATTTGCAGTTTATAACAATATAAAGTACAACATCCATCCATCCAATATCAATCACACATCCATTACAATCATCATCCAAAACAGTCAATTAATATTAATATATAATAGATAATAAATAATAGGTATTTACTGGCAGTTTATATTCAATAATAAATTAAGTAACTGTTCTATCCAAATAAATTCAAATAAACTGAGATGAAGATTCAAAATATGTCAAATAGTCATAAATAAATTTCTAATCACATCATAACTCAATTTAACAAACATAAGAAATTTTAGAAGTTGTGAGTGGTTAAAACACTCACCATTATAGGAATCTGAAAATAATAGACTTCTAATCAATAGATCCGCTCTATGTTTCCTTAGTCTCCTTCTTGATTGCTAGTTTTATTCCATAATTTTTATTTTATTTTGATTTACTTTAATTTTCCTCATTATGTTAATGTATACATGTATGTATGTATGTATGTATGTATGTATGTATGTATGTATGTATGTATGTATGTATGTATGTACTTTTAAAAGGTTTGAAAAAAAAGATTCGAAAAAGAAGAGTTGAAAATGAAAAGGATTAAAATAAGAAGAACTAAAAATGGAAGAGAAGATCAAGATTTCAAAAGAAAGATGAAAGTTTGAAATAGAAGAAAAATTTGAGAAGAAGAATATTTGGAAAGGAAGGAAAAATTAAAATGAGAGATAATAAGGAGATTTGAATAAAAAAAGAAAAAAGAAAAAAAGAGAAGAAGATTAGAATGAAGGCCGGGGTTTCATTTGCATCATATCTTATTTATAAAGTTAGAGTTAGGTTTAAGGCCAAAGAGATTTGAAAAGAGAGGACGCTATTAATTAGAAATAAATGAAATGATGTTTCATAAAATGAATGGAAAAAAATAAAGTAAATATGAACAAAATTAGTATTGAAATATAGTAAATATGAACAGCCTTTTTAAAAGTAGCAGGTATTAAAAAATTGGTAAAAGAAAGAATGACGCAGCGGATTAACAAAAACTTGATATGTCGAGGGAATTAGCAATCGATGAATTGAACAATACTGAAAATGCCCAAATCCGTTGATCTCAAGAGATACCGGATTCTAGCTATCCTTAACACGTTGATCGCGCATGATACCGTGATGAAGGATCTACGATTCTTCGACGTTGATCAAGCGCACTTGATTCCGTAAATCGGCTTCAACGTTCGTTGATTCGAGCGCACTCGAATGCCGAAGTGGAGATAGGAGATTTTCACTCGACTACCAATTTAAAGAAAGCACAAAGCAATCAAATGGAAATTTTATTCAATTTTCAACCACTTTACAAATGACATGTCTTGCCTATTTATAGGCTTACAACTCAATACACGACTTAAAAAAAATACAACACAATGTATACACGACTTAAGAACAACAATTATGCAGCGACTTAATGAAGTTTTACGGCAACGACTTATGGTGACTCGGCAACGACCTAGAGAAAAGCTTCACGGCTTAAGGAATAAACAGCGACTTACATTCTTCTTCGTAACATAAGGATAACTCGGTAACGACTCATGCTAACTCGTCTCCGACTCATGCTATGTCGCTCGCGACCTAAAGAGAAGTTTCAATCGCGAGTTACATTGCTCAAACTAAACACACGGAGATTAGGTCGCTGAAGATAGCGACTTAGGGTTTTGATAAGTCGTTCGCGACTTGAGGTAGTTCGCGTGCGCGCGGCATATGGAGAAGGGGGGGAAAGAAGAAGTCAGTCGTTCGCGACTTAGGGTTTTGAATCGGCGGTCGCGACTCATGGCTTCAGCTTCATATTGAGTCGCGACATTGATAAGTCGCTCGCGATTCATAGCCGCACGATTTAAGGAGAGGCAGAGGCGTTTAAAGGCGTCGCGAGACAAGGGGAAGGACCGGCACTTTCGACTTGATCGAGCTAAGGTATGCTCTGCATCAAAGAATTAAAAACATGAAAAGTAGTTCATGTTTGCAAAATAAAAAAGCTTCAGACAATGTAAACAGAATGGAGTAATGGAACAAATGGAGAAATAATGAAAAGAATGCGGCAATTATTCATTAGAAAGGGAATGAATGGACCAACTCTATACTATAAACAAACTTTTAGAATTCAAATTTAAAAAACAATCGTCCACTTAATTAATTTTGTTAACCTTAAACATACCAAAATTAACATCCTTTAAAGATTTAATTAACACACAATAAATGAAAATAAATTCTCTACACAAATTTGTGTCATAAATTAAAAGAATATACAACATTAAGGGATTTTCATCTCTCCCTCTTTGTGATTAGATTGGGAACTAAACAAACATGTTAACATTTCGATTGAATGTTTTACAAGGAATGCATTAACATACATTCAAAAATATGATAGCGTAAACAAGGTAATACAAACAGGTGTATAATATATATATGTACATCTTTAACGCCACTTATAGTTTATGTACATAAATAAAAGGTATGAAAATAATCCATATAAGGAGGCAGTGAAAGTAAGAGTAATTTAGAAAAGTAAAGATGGAAAGGTAAGTTATGTTGCAATTAAGATCTAATAAAGTCTAGCTGAAAAGGAAATAGTCAAGTGTAAATCTATTTTACTCCCTTTATCATCTCCTATTAACATTTAGTTTAATAACGTATGAGATTTCAAACCTAAATAGTCTTTTTTTTTTAATGATCTAATTGGATCTAAAACATAAGTTTAAGTTTAGGTATAAACATATATGTAGTAAACTAGCATTAAATTTTGAAACATGAACTGAATTAATTAGAAATAAATCATCCAATTTATTTCAATATATGTTTACAATTAACGTCTTCCCACTTTTTAATTAAAAGATTCCAATCACATTAATTGTCATTGATTTCTAAGGTAAAAATGAATGAGACAATTCATTTCCTATTTATAGTAATTTAACGTATTTACGAAAATATTCTATACAAATCAAATGTTATTAATTTCTTATTTCTGTAATAACTTTTTCAACTATCAACATTTCAAATAAATAAACATATGATTTTTTTTATTTAGTAAATAAACATATATTATTCCTTTTTTTTGACATTTATTATTCCAATCAATTGGAATTTATATTCATACGGTCATTTATTTTCTTCCTTGTTAAAATTTACAAATATTTCCAACTTAAGCTCTACAATTACATTCCTAATTAGCTTTACCATTACAATTGATTGAAATAACATTAACAATTGTCAATTTCATTCAATCAACGTCAACAATCACATTCATACTTTATCATCAACCGACAAATATTATAATTACTTACCTATCATTGATTTTATCAAATTATAGTTTATTATGTATTATTTCATCAATTAATATAACTTTGAATTTATTTTCTATTTACTATTTATAATCAATTATAACCTTACAATTGTTTCAATTAATTGGGATTGCACTAAATTAGTTATTTATTAACTTGCATTAACATTATTACCTTTCATCCGCGTTATTAATTCATAAATTTTTTCTTTCGTATTTAATTACCAAAATCTTATTAAATTAACAAATTTAAACATCAGAAATTATGTGTCGTTACATGTTGTAATACCCTTGGCCAAAAACAACCTTCTTAACATCCAATGGACCACTCCTCCATCCCCATCCCTCAAAATGCCTTGTTCACCTTCTTCTCCACCATGGGATAAAGAGTTGGGAAAAGTTTGGATTTGAAGGTGTTGTCCATGATGAGGTCAGAACGCCACTTCACGAGTATGTTGCGTTGTTGGCGTAGGGTGAATGAAGGGTAAGGTGGTGGTGGCCGATGAAGATGATGGGATGCGATGGGCCCGAGCGAGAGAGATGGTGGAGTTGAGGTAGGGGAGGAAAGTTTTTGCGATGGAGGAGAAGTGGTACTACGGTGGAGTTGTTCTCGATTTTGATTTTGATTTTGGATGATCTATGGAGTGAGGATTGTTTTGGATTTTATGACTTTATATGCCTCTAAGCTTTATAACATAAAAAATTAGCAACTATTTGAATGTTAATATCAAATGTACTAGTAGTGGTAATTGTGGAGCTGCCACGGTGTGCCGCGATGTTGATACTGGATCGCGATGTTTTTTTGAATTTAGTTAGGAAATGAGGAAATTTCCTTATTTTAGACTATCACTATTAGAGTTTATTCGAAATGGATGGTAGACATCTTCTTCTAGATGTATGTTAACAGATCGGGAAAATAAGTCATTTAGAAACCTTATTTTGATTGTCTAAAACTTGGACTGCATAGTTATGGATAATCCACTTTGGTGGCGGTGTACCATAGTGATGTGAAATCCCCATGGGTGATGGGTACCATGACTTCAACATACACAAATTATCAAGTACCGAATTGACTAGTTCGATGGTGGTGTACTATAGAGATATGCAATCCCCAAAGATGATGCAACGATGGCGCGTCGTCGCTAAAATTACAGTCGTCACTTAGACGTCGCTAATTAGCTACGTCTTAGCAATGACATAATTGTTGTCAGTGTTTTTGTATTGGCTTCACAAAGGCATTGGAAATTACTGTTGCCTTTGTGACACCACAACAATTATCAATCTGCGTCCTTATACTACCACACATTTTCTACCGTCAAATTCAAATCAATAAAATTGTACAGTTCTCCAACTCATCAATCTTCTCTGTTATCTCTAATCTAATAAAAGTGCAAATCCCTCGCAATTATTAACACCGTCAACTCCGTCCTTTTTAGTTTAATACCAAGCAAAACTTTTCCCAAATCTCAAAAACCTAATATTAGCAATATTTTCCAAAAATAAAAATCCGCCTCCACCTGTTGAATTGAGGAGAGCAGGTCGCGATTATACATTTGCAGATTTGGTTGGGGTTGCGATGTACAGGTGGTTTCGGTGTTTGGCTGAAGGGTTTGGTCTGGAATTCGTATGTTGAAAAGAGAAGATGATCAGACAATGCGACAAGGAAAGAAAAACGAAGGAACCATGGCACAACCCTTTGTAGCTCTCGGACTGAAAAGCAGAAGAAAGAAACAAAGAAGTATGACATGGGAGAAGAACTTAAAAGCACACATGTTAAAGGAAACAGAAATGAAAGCTCTGCTAGTCCTGTTAGTAGTGTATGCAATGAAGAACAGAAGCTGAGAGATGCAGATGATACATGTGATAGCACTGAAGGGAAAGCAGAATAATCGTCATAATGACTAAGATTTTTATATCTTCGCATCCTCTCTACTTATATTTTGTAACATAGATTGAAAATGCAAAACTGTAAATGAAAGATATAATGTTTGTATTATTTCTAAATACTTGAACAAATATAGACAATGTATACTCTATTTATATACGCAACCATATGAAAAATGGCGCCGCGGGTAGGCCCAGAGCATAAATACTTACAACCCGCATTCTCAAGATAATATACAGCTAGCTTATACAATCTAATTTCATTTCATTCTCTATCGTGCCCCCTTAAACCCGATATCTAGGATTAGGATTTGTTAATAAAATTCTCAAGTTCGAGAGCCGCCAGTGAAAATTGGCTCCTTCAATGAAATTTCCTTTCTTCATTGAGCTCTGGTTGAGTTAAGGAGCTCAAACAGTATAGGAGGCGATTAGTGATTTGTGAGACGAGATATCAATTTGAGTTGAGTTGTTAGATGAGGCTTCAATGATTCCCTTTTTCATCTTCAAAGACTTCAATAATGTAGATCGGAGCCTTAGATTTGAGATTACTTTTGGCTTCGTCCATATTAAGCACTCGCCTAAATCTAATGAAGTTTAGTCGAGAGAGTGACTTGGTCAGGATGTCGGCCTTCTGGTAAGTTGAAGGTATGTGTGACGCCCCACCTCTATACCCACACTAGCCAAGAACATTACGGTGAATGCTGTCAACTAGCACGGAGAATAAGGCTGTTGAGGAGCAACCATCCGTGTAATTGCTTTGCGCGAGCATCGATATGTCCGATAGTATAACATGCATTTCTTTATCAAGAGGGAAATCCGACATACCGACACAAACTCAAAGCTACTACACAGTGGCTATAATATCTTCAGAAACAAATATAGAAATAAACATAACATAAATCAGTCACAGACAATTCATATCACAAAGGCGGAAATAGATATGAATATTACACTAGGAAGTGTACATCAGAGTAGCGGTCTAAAAAGATCCACAATATCATAAAAGAATAGTTACACGAACTACACAAAAGAATAAGTATACATCATGGAGTCTATATCTCAAATGTATACAACAAAAACTACTAATCTAAGCAGTTAACCAAAAGTCAAGGAGGTAATCCCGGATATAAAGTCAACCAGAAGCACCTGAAACATCTCGGTCTGACCTGAGTATTATTTAATAAGAAAATAATAAACGGATCAGTCTAGCTATAAATATCAGAAGAGACGATATAGAATAAGAGGTATGACTAAACACATAATAATCACAATGCCAAGCTGTGATATATAAGTAATTGAAAATCAATAAGAGATTAATCAATATCACAAAAATCTTCTCAAAGATAGAAAGGAATGTCATACTCTATATCTCCTTCAAAAAACCATAAATATTGACAATTATATCAATTCCAATCACAAAAGTCAATGACAGACAAATTCACCAGTGCACAAATATTGATAGAACCTATCAATGAAAATCACGAAAATTGGTGAAGCACAAATTCTAGAAATCATCAATAGAAATCCAGAAATCACAAAAAAGGGGAAGGCCTATCACAAACGGGAGCATAAAGCCCACCAACACGTGTATCACAAACGGAATGCTAATTCCATGGTTGTTAACCATCACAAATTGAGCCGAAGCTCCACAAACGGCCCGAAGACCATGGGTTGCTACCCCACCAAATTGAGTCGAAACTCCACAAAACGGGGTTTAGTCTCCCTCGTAGACAAAGAGACATCGCACATTGGTAGTCTAAATCACAAAGATGATCGTCATGATCATCAAGAAGTGTCAATTACACTAAGCTAGTAAATATATGAGTTTAGCTTCATGTCCCATAACCAATTGCTTAACTTAAATATTTACGAACAAACTGTAGATCTCCACTATAAAATTGTCACAAGAGATTCAATCGAACAAGTCCAAGAATTAACCGACGAAGTAAATGCAAGCGTTTCATACCACCGTTTTACTAAGTCGTTTAGTTAGATTTTTCATACGAGTGAGGTAAAGGTTTGTATATACTAATAGATTGGAAAACGGTTTAAGAAACGAGCTTTGTACTAAAATAGTGTTGAAATCATTTGAAGAAAGAGTTTTGATATTTACTACTAGTATAGAAACCTTTATATTTTTAAAGTTACAAATCACGAAGAAGATTGTAGGATTAATCAATCACTAAAATTCACATACGAAGATGTGAATAAAAATCCAACGAAACCGATAAAGAATCCATCGAAATGGATATTCAAAAATCACTAAAAAGGAGTCATCAAAGCCATAATAAATGATAACAACAAATAGGAAACAACATGAATCGATTAAAGTTGAAAATTCAAGTAACTAGGCGAAATAGGCAAAAATTACATCAGGTCGGTCGGCCAGCTACAGGGCTCGGTCGGCCGGACCCTATTTTGGAAAATCCTCGGGAAGCAGGTCGGTCGACCGAGACCTGCAGCAGGCCGACCGAACCAGAAACAGAGAAGTGCAATTGCACTTTAGTAGCAGGTCGGTCGACCGGCCCAGGGGTTCGGTCGGCCGAACCTGATGTTCTGCAATTTGAAACCCATTTAATTGATGTGCAAACTCCACCAATTCGCAACCGAACGAGCACGGACGATAGGGAATTATGCCCAACGGCTACCCGATCCTATTGGCTCCTCGATGCATCACCAAAGACGCATTTGAACATCAAAGCTATGATTTTTAAGGAATTGAACCCAAAACACCAAAGATTAGAATATTCACCAAATCAATCCAAAGCAAAAGCAAATGCACACGAATAAGTGTTAGGAATTCATATCTAACAATCGAAGATAATTCATAGACTTAGATGTAAGATTAAAAATCTCACCTTTGAACCCAAACAAATGAAGATGAAGCTTGAAAGCAAAGGAGAATCAACCACTCTTCAAATCCAACTCAAGAAGCTTGATTCTAAGCTTAAAAGAGAAACATTTCCCAAATTAGGTTTAGGAATTTTCTGAAATTAAAGAGAGAATGAGTTGGAGAAGAAGAAGAGAAGCTTACCAATGTGTTCTTCTATTAGTTTGGAGCTAGAGTTTGATTTGCAAAAGAAAACTAGGGTTTTGGAGTTTTAATTTCCCATCTCTCCCACCATTGATGCTTTAGAACTGAAAAGAGGAGAAAGTGAGGGTGAAAGGGGAGGAGTGGCTCAGATTTGAGTATAAGTTAAACATAGGGCTAAACCCAAACCCAAACCCAAAGTGAAAAAGTAGCAAAAATCAACTTACTCTAAACATATCGAAGCTTATACTCAAAAAGATCGCAAACGACATTTTAAACTCAATGGGAGTGGTCCCAAGTCCTAATTCGACCGTATGCAGAAAGTAACTTTCCGGACTAAATTCCGAGTATCGATAAAATATTTAAATAAAATATTTAAATATAAAAATCGATAAATATGCGGGTTGTTACAGACTCCCGTCCTTAAAGAAATTGCGTCCTCGCAATATTTAAGAAGAAGATATATAGTAACAACCATAAAAGCATATTCAACACACAAAAAAGTTTGAAATAAGAAGATCACCACAAAGAGCACGAGAAAGTAAGTCCGGATGTGTTCGCTCGATGAACTCTCTAGATTCCCAAGAACAATCCTTAGGATTTGAAGACCATTGAACTTTAACAAGCGGAACATCTTTATTTCGAAGTCGTTTGACTTCCGAAGCAATAATACGAACAGGATGTTACTCATAAGTTAAATTAGGCAAAACTTCAATCTCTTCCACAACATCGGGCTCAAGAATAGAATCGGAATCTCGAAGGCACTTCCGTAATTGAGAAACGTGAAACACGTCATGAATAGCAGAAAACTGAGCCGGTAATAAAAGGAGATAAGCCACGGAACCAATACGTTCAGCGATAGGAAATGGTCCAATGTATCGGGGAGCTAACTTTCCCGATCGACTGAAACGTACAACACCCTTCATAGGTGAAACACGAATGAACACAAGATCTCCCACAGAAAATTCTAACTTCCTTCTCCGGTTATCGGCATAGGATTTTTGTCTACTCTGGGTTTCTCTCATCCTATGTCGAATAAGTTCAATCTTTTCTGTGGAATCACGAATAAAATCTGGACCTAAAACCAGCTTCTCACCGACCTCAAGCCAACAAGAAGGAGATCGGCATGGCCTTCCATAGAATGCCTCGAAAGGTGCCATACCAATACTTGATTGGAAGCTATTATTATAGGAAAATTCAACAAGTGAAATATGATCTTTCCAACTTCCACCAAAATCAAGAACACATGCACGAAGAAGATCTTCAAGAGTTTGATTCACACACTCGGTTTGTCCATCGGACTGAGGATGATAAGCGGTGATAAAATTAAGCTTCGTTCCTAAAGCTTTTTGAAGACTTCCAAAATCCACTAGTAAACAATGGATCACGATCACTAACAATAGAAGTAGGAACTCCACGCAATTTAACAATTTCTTTAATAAAAAGTTTGGCCAAAAGAGGTACGGTCCGATTGGACCGAACGAGAATAAAATAGGCAGATTTAGTAAGCCTATCAACAATCACCCATAAGCTATCATGACCCGAACGAGAACGGGGAAGGCCGTCAATAAAATCCATTGAAATTTGATCCCACTTCCAAATTGGAATTTCTAAAGGTTGCAATAACCCACCGGCCCTTTGATGCTCGGCCTTAACGAGTTGGCAAGTCATGCAACGCTTAACGAAGTTAGCGATGTCAAGTTTCATTCCCTCCAATAATAAAGTCGCTTCATATCCGCGTACATTTTGCTACTACCGGGATGAACGGTAAATTTAGAATGATGTGAATCTTCTAAAATATCTTTACGAAGATCACCAATATTTGGTACGATAAGTCTACCAAATCTCCGAATGTCGCCACGAGAATCGATATCAAAGTCTTTCAAACTTTCAATATCAATCTTATCTTTAATATTTTGGCCAAGAAGAGCCAATTCGGGATCTAGCCTTTGAGCTTCAAGAATGCGGTCTAAAAGAGAAGGATGAGCCTCAAGGCTACATAAAACAAGAGATGAACATAAATCGGAAACACGGTCTCGTATTTCGCAAGTGGATAAAATCTCGAGATCGTTCCATTCGGATATCATCATCGAAACAATGGCTTGTTGTTTACGGCTAAGAGCATCGGCGACACGATTACCCTTACCGGGGGTATAAAGAATATAAAGATCATAAGGAGCAAGGAACTCGAGCAACCGCTGTTGACGCAAATTAAGTTCCTTTTGAGAGAATAAATACTTCAAAGACTTATGATCGGTATAAAGAATAAATTTCTCTCCCAAAAGATAATGACGCTAAATCCGAAGAGCAAAAACAATAGCCGCGAGCTCTAAATCATGGGTGGCATATCTAGTCTCAGTTGGCTTTAATTTCCTAGAAGCATAAGCAATAACACGTTCTCTTTGCATAAGAACGATACCCAAACCAACACGACTAGCATCGGTATAAACAACGAAATCTTGATTCCCATCGGGAATCACAAGAATTGGAGCATCGGAAAGGAGTTCTTTTAATTTCTGAAAAGAAGCTTCACATTTGTCCGACCAAATGTATTTAACACCATTCTTTGTTAAGCCAGTAAGAGGCACGATAATTTTAGAAAAGTCTTTGATAAAACGGCGGTAATAACCCGCCAATCCAAGAAAACTACGAATCTCTGTCACTCTCTCCGGTCTCTTCCAATCTTGAATCGCTTCAATCTTTAAAGGATCCACGGAAATTCCGGATTCGGAAATAATATGACCGAGAAACTTCACACGAGGTTGCCAAAAATGGCATTTAGAAAATTTTGCTTTTAACTGATTACTCCTAAGAGTTTCCAATACAATACGAAGATGCTTTTCATGTTCCTCCTCGGTTTTTGAATACACAAGAATATCATCAATAAAGATGAGAACAAATCGATCGAGGAAATCTTTGAAAACTCGATTCATAAGGTCAACGAAATAAGCTGGAGCATTCGTTAAACCAAATGGCATAACAAGCCATTCATAAGATCCATAACGCGTACGGAACGATGTCAAAAGAATGCATCCTCTGCAATACGAAGCTGATGAAATCCAGTAGCTAAGTCTAATTGTGAAAAGACTCTAGCACCACTAAGTTGATCGAATAGATCATCAATCCGAGGTAAAGGATATTTATTCTTGATAGTAAGATCATTAATCTTGCGGTAGTGAACGCAAAGCCTAAGTGTACCATCGGATTTCTTCACAAAAATAGCCGAAGCTCCCCAAGGCGAGGAACTAGAGCGAATAAATTGCTTCGTCTCCAATTTGGACAATTGTTTACGCATCTCCTCATTTTCTTTGTTGGATATACGATAAGGAGGACGAGTAATAGGTTGAGATCCAGGGATAGGATTAATTTTGAACTCAATTGCTCGCTTAGGCGGTAATCCTAAAACGGGCTCAAATATGTCGGAAAATTCACGAACAATGTGAATAAGAGAAATAATATCTTCCTCATCATCATTATCGTCATCATGAGGATTTAAGGAATATAAAGATGCAACCAAGCTGGAATCCGAATCTTTAAGATCAATAGAAATCTGCTTAACAGATTGAGGATGTCGAAGATGAATAGTCCGCTCAGGACATAGGATATGAGCTTCATAACGGTTAAGCCAATCCATTCCCAAAATCATTCCAAAACCTAAATAACACATGACATGCAAATCGGCTAGGAAAGGAAAATAACACAAAATAATCTCTACATCTTTACACAACAAACTGATTGTTGTGGATCCACCAACCGGATTCGCAATTTTCAAAGAAGTCATTAAAGCAACAACACTTAAAGAAAAAGTATCAACAAGCTCTTTTGATATAAAAGAATGGGACGCACCCGTATCAAAAAGAACTCAAATAGGATAATCACGAAATAAAATAATGCCATCAAGGATAAAATGAGAAATACCTTGGCCACGAGATGTGTTGCCAGGGGCTTGAGCAACATTTAACTTTCCCTCCTTCCTGCCCTGAAGCTTGGGGCATGAAGATATAACATGACCGAGAACTTTGTAGTAGCGACAAGAGAGAGACTTTGGGCACTTGTTCGCGTAATGGTCCTTCGAACCACAATTATAGCATTCCCCACGACCAAAGGAAGAAGTCTTTGCCATAGGGGTTGCTTGCTTCCCCTTTTTGTTGGGATAAGGGCCTTTGAATTTATTAGGCCTTTTCTTGCTGTTGTTGAAGTTTGGTTTGGAACCCACCACTTCAACATCATTTTCCCTATCCGCCTCTTCAAGACGAAGAGCGATATCAATAAGTTGGTCGAAAGAAACTTCTAATTTTAGAAGTAATGGCTTCTTGAGATTTTTGCTTAAGCCATAGACAAATCTTTGGTTCTTCTTCAATGGGGTGTTGATATATTCAACCCCGTATTTAGAGAGAGATTCAAAAGACGCGACATAATCTGCCACGGAAGATTCACCTTGAACAAGGTCAATAAAACGGCGAGCCAAAGTCACCTTCTCAGCTTCTGGTATGAATTTTAACTCGAAGCGCTCTCGGAATTTCTCCCAAGTGAGATCCGCTTCATTTATTTCAGAAATAAGAAGCTCGTACCAGTCTAATGCTCTTTCTTGGAGCATACTAGAAGCCACCTGAACTCGGTGAAGATCAATGAGGTTCATCCGAGAAAAGATTCGATCGCATGTCCTTAACCAAGCCTAGACTTCAATAATAGTTTCAGAACCTTTAAATGGCCTCCCGCCCAGGTTGGTGTAATCATTGCACAAACGTGTAAACCCAGATTTAGGGTGAGTAGGTTCTGGATTAGAACCAGCTGCCTGAGCATTCTTTACAAGATCAAGAAGCTGTTGGGCAGACATAAACACTCCATCCTGGGGAGTAGCACTAGATTGACCGGCGTTGGGACGGCCTGGTCTAACCATTTCTCTTCCTTTAGAAAGAAAGAAAGAAGAAGAAAAAGGTTATTCACCAAATGGATATCAATCAATCTTGATAAATAAAACAAGGAATCATAAAAGAAAATAGGATAGAACGGTACGAAGACGCGAATTAAATCCTAAAGCACGACTCCTAAGATGGACTTAGGACGATGATCCTTGTTAAATTATTCTACATTGTTCCGAAGTTTGACTCTGATACCAAGCTGTGACGCCCCACCTCTATACCCACGCTAGCCAAGAACATTACGGTGAATGCTGTCAACTAGCACGGAGAATAAGGCTGTTGAGGAGCGACCATCCGTGTAATTGCTTTGCTCGAGCATCGATATGTCTGATAGTATAACATGCATTTCTTTATCAAGAGAGAAATCCGACATACCGACACAAACTCAAAGCTACTACACAGTGGCTATAATATCTTTAGAAACAAATATAGAAATAAACATAACATAAATCAGTCACAGACAATTCATATCACAAAGGCGGAAATAGATATGAATATTACACTAGGAAGTGTACATCAGAGCAGCGGTCTAAAAAGATCCACAATATCACAAAAGAATAGCTACACGAACTACACAAAAGAATAAGTATACATCATGGAGTCTATATCTCAAATGTATACAACAAAAACTACTAATCTAAGTAGTTAACCAAAAGTCAAGGAGGTAATCCCGGATGTAAAGTCAAGCAGAAGCACCTGAAACATCTCGGTCTGACCCGAGTATTATTTAATAAGAAAATAATAAACGGATCAGTTTAGCTATAAATATCAGATGAGACGATATAGAACAAGAGGTATGACTAAACACATAATAATCACAATGCCAAGCTGTGATATATAAGTAATTGAAAATCAATAAGAGATTAATCAATATCACAAAAATCTTCTCATAGATAGAAAGGAATGTCATACTCTATATCTCCTTCACAAAACCATAAATATTGACAATTATATAAATGCCAATCACAAAAGTCAATGACACACAAATTCACCAATGCACAAATATTGATAGAACCTATCAATGAAAATCACGAAAATTGGTGAAGCACAAATTCTAGAAATCATCAATAAAATCCAGAAATCACAAAAAGGGGGAAGGTCTATCACAAACGGGAGCATAAAGCTCACCAACACGTGTATCACAAACGGAACGCTAATTCCATGGTTGCTAACTGTCACAAATTGAGCCGAAGCTCCACAAACGGCCCGTAGACCATGGGTTGCTACCCCACCAATTTGAGTCGAAACTACACAAAACGGGGTTTAGTCTCCCTCGCAAACAAAGAGACATCGCACAATGCTAGTCTAAATCACAAAGATGATCGTCATGATCAACGAGAAGTGTCAATTACACTAAGCTAGTAAATATATGAGTTTAGCTTCATGTCCCATAACCACTTGCTTAACTTAAATATTTACGAACAAACTGTAGATCTCCACTATAAAATTGTCACAAGAGATTCAATCGAACAAGTCCAAGAATTAACCGACGAAGTAAACGCAAGCGTTTCATACCACTCGTTTTACTAAGTCGTTTAATTAGATTTCTCATACGAGTGAGGTAAAGGTTTGTATATACTAATAGATTGGAAAACAGTTTAAGAAACGAGCTTTGTACTAAAATAGTGTTGAAATCATTTGAAGAAAGAGTTTTGATATTTACTACTAGTATAGAAACCTTTATATTTTTAATGTGACAAATCACGAAGAAGATTGTAGGAACAATCAATCACTAAAATTCACATACGAAGATGTGAATAAAAATCCAACGAAACCGATAAAGAATCCATCGAAATGGATATTCAAAAATCCCTAAAAAGGAGTCATCAAAGCCATAATAAATGATAATAACAAATAGGAAACAACACGAATCAATTAAAGTTGGAAATTCAAGCAACTAGGCGAAATAGGCAAAAGTTGCATAAGGTCGGTCGGCCGGCTACAGGGCTCGGTCGACCGGACCCTATTTTGGAAAATCCTCGGGAAGCAGGCCGGTCGACCGAGACCTGCAGCAGGCCGACCGAACCAGTAACAGAGAAGTGCAATTGCACTTTAGTAGCATCGGTCGACCGGCCCAGGGGTTCGCTCGGCCGAACCTGATGTTCTTCAATTTGAACCCATTTAATTGATGTGCAAACTCCACCAATTCGCAACCGAACGAGCACGGACGATAGGAAATTATGCCCAACGGCTACCCGATCCTATTGGTTCCTCGATGCATCACCAAAAACGCATTTGAACATCAAAGCTTTGATTTTTAAGGAATTGAACCCAAAACACCAAAGATTAGAATATTCACCAAATCAATCCAAACCAAAAGCAAATGCACACGAATAAGTGTTAGGAATTCATACCTAACAATCGAAGATAATTCATAGACTTAGATGTGAGATTAAAAATCTCACCTTTTAACCCAAACAAATGAGGATGAAGCTTGAAAGCAAAGGAGAATCAACCACTCTTCAAATCCAACTCAAGAAGCTTGATTCTAAGCTTAAAAGAGAAACATTTCCCAAATTAGGTTTAGGAATTTTATGAAATTAAAGAGAGAATGAGTTGGAGAAGAAGAAGAGAAGCTTACCAATGGGTTCTTCTATTAGTTTGGGGCTAGAGTTTGATTTGCAAAAGAAAACTAGGGTTTTGGAGTTTTAATTTCCCATCTCTCCCACCATTGATGCTTTAGAACTGAAAAGAGGAGAAAGTGAGGGTGAATGGGGAGGAGTGGCTCAGATTTGAGTATAAGTTAAACATAGGGCTGAACCCAAACCCAAACCCAAAGTGAAAAAGTAGCAAAAATCAACTTACTCCAAACATATCGAAGCTTATACTCAAAAAGGTCGCAAATGGCATTTTAAACTAAATGGGAGTGGTCCCAAGTCCTAATTCGACCGTATGCAGAAAGTAACTTTTCGGACTAAATTCCGAGTATCGATAAAATATTTAAATAAAATATTTAAATATAAAAATCGATAAATATGCGGGTTGTTACAGTATGTATCTAACTTCTATGTTCTTGTTTATTACTTGCACTCTCTCACAAAGTACAAGTCGATTTTGATGTGCTTTGTGCGAGAGTGGAGTACTGAGTTTGCTGTGATTGAACTTGAACTTTGATTATCACACCAGATAGTTGGTTTGCCACTTAGTTGGATCTGTGGTTCATTAAGTAGTGACATTAACCACATGATTTCTACAGTAGCACTAGCAGTACTTTGATACTCAGCCTCTGTTCTAGATCTAGATACAATTGATTGCTTTTTTACACACCATGATATTTGATTTTTGCCCAAATAGATATAGTTCCCTATTGTGGATCTTCAATCATCCTGATCAGTAGCCCAGTATGAGTCAGTAAAGCCATTAATACATAAAGTAGTACTTGCTTGCAGAATTAATCCTTGATTGATTGTGCCCTCCAAATATCTTAAGATTCTTTCACTGCCTTCCAATGTTCATAAAAAGGCTTTTGCATAAATTGACTTACTTTGTTTACACTGAATGAAATGTTTGGTCAGGTTATAGTGACATATGGCAATGCTCCTACAATACTTCTGTATTGCTTGTCATTTAGGATTGGTTCGCCTTTGTTTTTCGAAAGATGACTATTGGTTACCATTGGAGTGGGCAAAGGATTTGCTTTGTTTATTTTAGCTTTAACTAGCATTTCATTGATGTACTTTCTTTGATTTAAATGGATTTCTGATGTTGATATTCTTTTGACCTTTATGCCAAGGAAGTAGTTTAGCTCCCCCAAGTCTTTGATTGAAAATTCTTTTTTCGGACATTGAATGATATTCATGATTTCTGATTTGTTATTTCCTGTAATAACAAAGTCATCAACATAAATTAATACATAAATTATTGTGTTATTAAGAAATTTAATGAATAGGGAGCTGTCAGATTTAGTAGAGTTGTAGCCATGTTTTGATAAAGTTGTCTTCAGCTTGTCAAACCAAACACTTGGTGCTTCTTTGAGCCCATAGAGTGCTTTATTGAGTTTGCACACAAGCTGATCTTTGTCCCCTTTTGTGAACCCATGTAGATGCTCAATATATACTTCTTCCTGCAGTTCACCATTAAGAAAAGCATTATTAACATCTAATTATTTGATGGGCCAATTCTTATGCAAGGCAATCGTTAATATGATTCTAATGGTAGTGGGTTTCACAACAGGAGAAAAAGTTTCATTAAAGTCAAATCCATTTTTGTTGTGAATAACTCTTTGTCACGAATCTTGCCTTGTATTTAAGAATTGAGCCATCTGTATTTTTCTTTAATCTGAATGTCCATTTGCATCCAAATTTTTTTTTATTCACTGGTAAGGGTACAAGATCCCATATTTGGTTTTTTATCAGTGCATTATATTCTTCTTTCATAGCATTTTTCCAATTATCATCCAACATTGCTTGGTGATATATGTTTGGCTCGATGATTTCAGACACAATATTGTATGTTTTTGGTTTGAATATCCCACACTTTTCTCTTGTCATCATATGGTGTCCAATATTTTAAGGTACAAATGGTTGTCCATTTTCATCAGCATTGAATTCTGGTTAAGTACTGTATGACTGTGTGTCATGCAGTACTTGGCAGGGGTCTGGGTGATGACCTGCATCTTGCATCACACTGCTGGATCTTACTGGTGCATCGGCATATTCTTGACCTGGTTCATTTTTGAGCACTGTGTGTTGAGGACTGATGTCACCCCTTTCATGATGACCAATGCTATTAATTGGTATGACAACTTCTAGTAAAGGTAATACTTGATGTATTGAAAGCTTTGAATTTCATATTTTTTTAGTTGTTTTGATATCTGCATTGCTAATAGGAAACTAATGCTCATTGAATATAAAACGTCTGGATATATATATTTTGGCATTGCTACGAAGGCATTTATATCCTTTCTGACTAGTAACATATCCTAAAAAGGTGCATGGTTTGGATTTGTACTCATGTTTATGTGTGTTGTATGGTCTTAAATAGGGAAAGCATAGGCATCCAAAAAAATTTAAACTTTGGTAGTCTGGTTTGACATTGAATAGCACTTCTATTGGACTTTTCAACCTTATAACCTTTGTAGCCAGTCTATTAATTAGATAAACTGCAGTAGAGAAGGCACCAAGCCAGAATTTCAATGGCAGAGATGCCTGTGCTAGCAATGTCAAACAAGTTTCAACTATGTGCCTATGCTTTCTCTCTATAAGACCAATTTTTTCTGAGGTGTATGGACATGTAACTCTCTGTTTAATTCCCTTCATTTGAAAGTAACCCCTCAGGAGTTAAAATTCTTTACCACCATCAGTCTATATGACTTTTAGTTGACAGTTTGTCTGCCTTTCTGCATTAGAAATAAACTGTAACACAACATTTTTAGTTTATTGTTTGGAATTTAGAAAGTAAATCCATACATATCTAGAATATGCAGCAATAAATGAGATATAATATTTATAGTCATAATCAGTGTGTATAGGGGCTGGACCCCATAAATCTGTAGCGACAAGTTCAAGAGGTTTATTATAAACAGTCTTTGAATATAGAAATACAAGCTTGTGACTCTTGCCATTTTGACAAAATGTGCAAGTGTAAGGATTATGAATTTTACAAATATGAGTACTATCAAAACTGCTCAAGACATGTTTAATTATATTCAAACTGGAATGTCATAACTTACAATATCATACATCAAAATTTTCAGCATTTTTAATTTCAGAAACATGACACCATTTTTTATTATTTTCAACATTTCTTCAATTTGGAACATCAAATTTGTATAGCCTTTTATGTTTTTACACTACAAAAGAATTACTTTAGGTAGATTATCTTTAACTAAACAATATGTAGAGTGAAATTCAAAGTAGACTTTATTGTCTTTGGCAAATTGTGACACACTTACTAGATTTTTTTTCTGATTAATGGAACCATCAACATATTATTAAGATATAACTGTCTGGTTCCATTAATGCTTGCATTTCCAATATGAGAAATTTTTATAGATTTACCATTTCTCATATATAATAACTGTGTGCCTTTGTATTTTCTGTTGCCAAGATTTAATTTGCCCAAGTTATTTGTCACATGATTGGTTTCCCTAGAGTCTGATACCAGCTATCATCATGTATGTCTTCAATTTTTGCTATGTTTGTGTTAGTATTGTCTGATGTGGACTCTTGTTGCACACTAGCCATGTTGGCATTGGGGTTTTGAGATCTTGAGTTATTTTTGCTTTGTCGTGTTGGTGTAAAATTGACATCATATTTGAAATAACACTTATTGGCAATGTGACTATATTTTTCATATATTTGACATCTTGGTTTGTTGTTGTTATTGAAATTCCATCTGCCACCTCTTTCCCTGAATCTGCGTGACTGACCACCTTGGGAATTGTTTGGTTGGTTTCTGTTGCCTTAATTTCTTTCTTGGTTCTTACTTTTATTTACTGATACATAGTTAGCGTTGTATTCCCAATTTGTTGGTTTCTTTTGCTCAAGTCTCTCTTCATGGGTAATGAGAATAGATTAAACACTTTGTAGTGATGGTAGATTTTCATTAGATGATATTATGGCAACTACTGCTTCATATTCTTCATCCAATCCACTTAGGATGCACAATATTTGTTCTGTGTTAATCACCTTATGCCCAGCAGAGGCTAACTGATCGCATATTGTCTTAGCCTTGGAAAGATACGCTCTTATGCTAACATTATCCTTTCTCAAATTTTGCAACTGCCTTTTATATTGCATTATACTGGCTGCAGATTGAGAATCGAATATTTGTTGAATGCATGCCAGATTTCATGTTTGGTTTCGCCTCTAACTAACTGTGGTAATAGACTAGCACTGATAGATGATAACAGCCAAGAACTGATTAGACTATCTTGTCTTTCATGAATTGTTTATTTATCATTACTTACTAATTTTCCTTCATGATTTGTAGTGAATCTTGGAGGAGTGATGAGAGTGCCAAGAATATATTCTTGCAGCCCATATCCTCTGATGGCAGTCTCAGTCTGAAATTTCCAGAGCAAATAGTTGGACTCATGAAGTTGTATGGTGATGATCTGACTTTGTGGCTTGATTATAGACTTGATAAGTTCTTGGGTGGTATTGGTGGTACTGAACTGTTGCTTAGTGGTTATTGATTCTTGATGAGGCTTATTGGCATTATCACTCCTTCCTTCTGACATTATGATGAAAATTTGTCAAGAGGATGATGAAAAGTGGAATAAAAGAAAGGTAAATAGATCAAAAATGAAGTGAAGCTAGATTCAATTGGATAATGATCCAAATCTGACAACTGGTTCTAGGAACGAAACTTCAGGTGCGCAAGTCAGAATCTTGATGAACTGATGGAGTAGTGGCAGCCAGAGGGATTATCTATGATGAGTTTATCTCTGATATCTCCCTTCTTGGCAGGCGACTACTTCCAAATGATGATAACTTCAAGATTTTTTGCACATTTGTTAAACTGTGTAACTCATATCTCAGATGATGAAACTATTCTGATGAGATTCAAAAAAAAAATTCAAAAGATTTGATCAATTTATTGTTAAACAATTTCACTTCGCTCTGATACAATGTGAATGAAAGATATAATGTTTGTATTATTTTTGAATACTTATACAAATACAGAGAGTGCATACTGTATTTATATATGCAACTATATGAAAAATGGGCTTGTGGGTAGGCCCAGAGCATAAACACTTGCAACCCGCATTCTCAAGATAATATATAACCAGCTTATACAATCTTATTTCATTTCATTCACTGTCAAAACACGCCTTGAATTTCCAATTATTATTTCGATTCACGTTTCCCATTGATTTCCACTTAAAGTTCTTAATAACATCAAACAAACATTAATTAAGACTTCATACTCTTTACAGGCATGCTTCTCCCAAAGGCAGCAAGCCCACTTCCATAAATCAAATGACAAATGCCCGAAACAGCACATGGAACCACAGTCTCCGGACTCCCGAAATGCCTGCTCGCAAACACCAACCCCAAAGTCGCGTTCTGCATCCCCACCTCAATCGAGATCGTTCTAGAAGCTTCCACATCAATACCCATCATCCTCAAAATCCAAAACCCAAACAGAAACCCAGAACCATGCAGCAACAATACATGCAAAACCACCCATAATCCGGAACTTAGAATTGTCGTTGCATTTTGAGCAATGGCGCCGCCTCCTAATATTGAGACGCTAGTGATGGCTATTAATGGCATTATTGGCGATACGATTTTGACTATAGAGTTGCAATACTGGTTCATGGCGGCACCTTTTAGTACAGGCACTAGCACGACTTGTACTGTTGATGTGAATAGTGTAGATGGATCTACGGACACAAATTGCCCTGCAAGTTTTGATGTTTTGAAGGCTGTCATTACTTGCAAATTAATCCATGTGTTACCCAGTTTACCTCAATATACTCAAAAAAAGTCATTTTGGATAATTACCGCAACAGTTAAGGTGCTTGTAGCTGTCATAAGCACAGAAAGCACGACATTACCTCTGATATTAATACATAACACAAGTGAATTCAGGTTTTTAAGTGAAGCTTGTACTCAACATGTTAAAGAGTAAATTACCTTGCAAGATAAGTCACTAAATTACTGGCCGTGCCACCAGCGCAGCAAGCAACCAGTATCAAACAAGCAGCGTAATGTGGAGGAAATTTTAACACTTTGCTTACTATGTACCCTGTCATAGGCATAATCTGCAAGCATGCAGTTTGTAATATGCATTTATATAACATTATGACATTTTGAGCATTTGATTGGTTTATTTAGGGAGCTGATATTGTACTGTGTACTGAAGAACGAAACCAGCAGCCAACTCCTTTGGCATCATAAGCGCAGACTTCAGATCATCCAGTGTAAGAGTCATCCCCATTCCTGTTTCCATATTCATTCAAATGACCAATTCAAGAAAGATTTTTGACCAGTTTGTAAGGGCTTTACAACACATTTTATCAAACAATTTACTAACAATACATACTTTACATGATGTTCAGAGTGAAAATGAGGGTTTATCTAGCATTGTGATCGAGGGACCAATTATCTGAAAGTCGATTCTGACCCAGAGGAAAGTGCATGGTTTCAGCAATGCAGTGACAGCTGCAGACACCAAGAATATTGAAAATCCCAGCGATAGATTCTCACAGAACCTTTGAAAAGACCCCTTTCTTCCATTGTTAACATCATAGCCATTAAAAGAAGAAGATGATGAATTTGAAGCAAAAGCTAATGCTGGTTTTGTTCTGCAACATGAAGAGTTGCTTTTTGCAGGAAAATAGTACCTGGTTGGGTCTTTAAGATCATATAGTGATTGATGACGATGAGTAATAGATTGGTATTTGAAGGAGTTGATCGCATTCATGAGGGGATCAAGAGTGGTGAATTTGATTGACCTAAACTAGTGCAGAAACGTGTACTTTTGAAGGATGAATGCAAAGAAGACTGGCATGCCTGTTCCTCGTAGTTATCCAGACAAATTTGTAGTCGTTGTCAACTTATAAGCTGCTACTTTTGCTGACAAGTGCTCAGTTGTGCTGATTGATAGAGACGTGGTGTTTGTCAGTATGTAGGAAAAAATAGCATATTTTTATTTTTGTTATACAAGTGTTGATGGCAGCCGTGTTTTGATGATGTTCCGAGCCCATGGACCACTTTGATCCGTAATTCAAACAGTCGCAGGTTAGACACTGGAATCAGTGGTCCAATCGCTCCATTTCACTTCATTGAACTCTGATTCTTTTATTTTTTTCTTAAATTCTTATAATGTCATTTTCGTCCATTCTCCTTTTCTGTTTTGTTTTGAAAAAAAAATCTACATTGCGAAAATTATTATTGCATAAACATTTAAACAGTATTAGAAAACTGAATGTTTTGATATTATTTTAACTCTTTGAATACATGTACAATCAAATACAAATCTGCAAAAGAAATGTGCTGCAGCACTTTGTATATAAATACATAATATGGGCCAGGCCCAGAGAGTGGTAATCTGCGGCGACACTTTTGAATGAATAAGAACCCTCGGATGTTGCTTGATCTGACGGTTGTGTGCAGCCCATGCTAAGGGTTTGAGATATGTTGCCATTGTGTTTATTGTGTTATTCCAAACATCCACCCTCAAATTAATCTAGGGTTTCTCTCGTCCCCCTTTCTCGTCTTCACTCTGAAGAACTTTCAGTTCCTCTTTCAATCTGACAAAATTTTTGGCTGAAAGAGCCTTGGTTAAGATGTCAGCACGCTGGTAGTAAGTAGGAACGTGCCTGACGTCCAATCTTCCATCTTCTGTACGCTCACATACAAAATGCAAGTCAATTTCGATGTGTTTTGTACGTGAGTGTTGAATAGGGTTGGCGGAGAGGGAAATGGTGCTCAGATTGTCGCACCATACAATCGGCTTCCTTCGAAGCTTGAACCCCAATTCAGACATTAAAGTTTCGATCCAAGCAATTTCAGTAGTGACGCTTGCGAGGGATCTGTACTCAGCCTCTGTGCTAGAGTGGGAAGTCGTGGTTTGCTTTTTCGTGCACCATGAAATTGGATTTGGTCCGAGAAATACGCAATATCCAGAGGTCGATCTTCGGTCGTCTACATCACTAGCCCAATCTGCATCACTGTAAGCATTTATGTCTATGTTATTGCATGCCTTTAAAGACAATCCATGATTTTGAGTCCCTCTTAAGTATCTTAAGATACGTTTGACGGCTCTCCAGTGTTCGTCAAGAGGATTTTGCATATGTTGACAAACTTTATTCACACTAAAGCATATGTCTGGTCTCGTTATTGTCACATATTGCAGAGCACCGACGATACTTCGATATTGTTTGATGTTGTTGATAGCTTCGCCTCTGTGTTTTGATAAATGCAAATTTGTAGTCACGGGAGTAGGTAAAGGCTTAGCTTCATTCATGTTAGCTCTTCTAAGAATTTCACCAATGTATTTCTTTTGTGATAGAACAAATTCTGATGTGGATTTTTTTGTGACTTGTATGCCTAAAAAATAATTTAAGTCTCCTAGATCCTTGATAGCAAACGTTTTATCAAGTAGCTGAATGGTGTTGGTGATTTCAGTATTGTTGTTTCCAGTGATAATGATATCATCCACATAGACTAATAAGTAAATGATGCTGTCATTATTCTTCATATATAATGAATTGTCTGATTTGGTAGGAGTGAATCCAAATTTCAGGAGAGTAGTCTTAAATTTATCATGCCATGATCTCGATGCTTGTTTCAAACCATAAATGGCCTTGTGAAGTCTGCAAACTTTATTACTTTCTGTGATGTAACCTTCTGGTTGTTGCATAAAAACTTCTTCATGTAGATCCCCATTTAGAAATGCATTGCATACATCCAATTGTCTGATATTCCAATTATTGCATAAAGCTAGGGTTAGCATGATTCGAATAGTAGTAGGCTTTACTACAGGAGAGAATGTTTCATTGAAGTCAAACCCAAACAGCTGTGAATAGCCCTTTGCAACTAGTCTGGCTTTGTATTTGCATATGCTACCATCTGCATTTTTCTTAATCTTGTAAGTCCATTTGCATCCCACAATATTCTTGTGTTTTGGCTGATCAACTAAGCTCCATGTCTTGTTTTTTATGAGTGCATGATATTCTTCATCCATGGCCTTTTTCCATTTATCATGTTTAATAGCCTGCTCATAGTTTTGGGGTTCTGTGTTGCTGATTTAAACTGAGTATATTTTTGGCTTGAAGATGCCACTTTTTGACCTTGTTGTCATATGATGACCAGTGCTGGCAATATTTTGTTGTTCTTGATCACTTTCACTTGATGTGTCTCCTGAGTTAGCATTTTTATTAGATGTGTTGCTTCCAATATTTCCAGTTGGCTGTGTCTCTTCATGTGGCAATGTGTCTGTGTGTGAATGATCTGAACTGTATTCTGACCTTGTATCAGAAGCATGATCTTCAGTATGATTTTGACCTTTGTTATGCTTGATACTGATAGATTGTTTGAGCAGAACTGGAATAGGTTGAACAACAATTGTAACAACCCGCATATTTATCGATTTTATATTTAAATATTTTATCGTTAGTCGGATTTTAGTCCGAAAAGCTACTTTTTGCATACGGTCGAATTAGGACTCGGGACCACTCCTATTGAGTTTAAAATGCCGTTTGCGACCTTTTTGAGTATAAGCTTCGATATGTTTGGAGAAAGTTGATTTTTGCTACTTTTCACTTTGGGTTTGGTTTTAGGCTCAGCCCTATGTTAACTTATGCTCAAATCTGAGCCACTCTTCCCCACTCACCCTTATTCTCTTCTCTTTTCAGTTTTTATAACATTAATGGTGGGAGAGATTGGAAATTAAAAACTCCAAAACTCTAGTTTCTCTTGCAAATCAAATTCCTAGCTCCAAACTCAAGAAGAACCCATTGGTAAGCTTCTCTTCTTCTTCTCCAACTTATTCTCTTACCAATTTCAGAAATTCCTAAACCTAATTTTGGGAATGTTCTTGTTTTTGAGCTTAGATTCAAGCTCAATTGGGTCGTGTTGAAGAGAGGTTGATTCTCCATTTGCTTTCAAGCTTCTTCTTGTTTGATTTTGTGAAAAGGTGAGATTTTTATCTCACATCTATGACTATAAGTGTCTTTGGTTGTTAGGTATGAATTCCTAACAATTATTCATGTGCAATTGCATTTGATTTGGATTAGATTTGTAAATATTCCAATTTTTGGTGTTTGAAGCCAAATCTTTAAGAATCATAACTTTGATGTTTGATCATGCTTTAAGAGGTGTTTCGGAGTGCCTATAAGGCAGGGTTGTCGCTTGGCATTAATCCCTTGTCTTCGTCGCTTGTCCGATCGCTTCCGTTTGGATTTTCGCCCATTTTTGGGCAAGGCTGATTTTTGCCAACAGGGGGATTTCAGACGTCTGAACCCAATTTCAGACGTCTTGTTTCAAATTCAGACGTCTGGTTTGGAAATTCAGACGTCTGGAATTGGTCCCTGGAAAACGCGAAAAGGCAGAGAAGAATTTCAGACGTCTGGAAATCCATCCAGACGTCTGGTTAGTGGTTCAGACGGCTGGAAGGTAATTTCAGACGTCTGAAATGTGCAGTTTTGCCTATTTTCGTTGTTTTTGAGTATATGTCCAACTTTAATCGATTCGTATTGATTCCCTTTTTGTTGTTATCATTTATTATGGACTTTGATGACATTTTCATCGTGATTTTTGAGAATATCCATTTTGATGGATTCGGTATCGATTTCTTTGGATTTTATTCACGTCTTCGAATGTGAATTTCGGTGCTTGATTGTTCTACAATCATTTTTGTGATTTGCCACTTTAAAAATATAAAGGTTTCAATACTAGTAGTAAATATCAAAACTCTTTCAACAAAATGATTTCAACTCTATTTTAAATAACAAAGCTCGTTTCTTAAACCGTTTTCCAATCTATTAGTATATACAAACCTTTACCTCACTCGTATGAGAAATCTAATTAAACGGCTTAGTAAAACAAGTGGTATGAAACGCTTGCGTTTACTTGTTCGGTTAATTCTTGGACTTGTTCGATTGAATCTCTTGTGACAATTTTCTAGTGGAAACTTACAATTTTTTCGTAAATATTTAAGTTAAGCTAGTGGTTATGGGACATGATGCTAAACTCATATATTTACTAGCTTAGTGTAATTGACACTTCTTGATGATCATGACGATCATCTTTGTGATTTAGACTAGCAATGTGCGATGTCTCTTTGTCTACGAGGGAGACTAAACCCCATTTTGTGGAGTTTCGACTCAATTTGGTGGGGTAGCAACCCATGGTCTTCGGGCCGTTTGTGGAGCTTCGGCTCAATTTGTGATGGTTAGCAACCACGGAATTAGCATTCCGTTTGTGATACACGTGTTGGTGGGCTTTATGCTCCCGTTTGTGATAGGCCTCCCCCCCTTTGTGATTTTTGGATTTCTTGAGATGATTTCTAGAATTTGTGTTTCACCAATTTTCGTGATTTCCATTGATAAGTTTTATCAATATTTGTGCATTGGTGAATTTGTGTGTCATTCACTTTTGTGATTGACATTGATATTATTGTCGATATTTGTGCATTGGTGAATTTGTGTGTCATTGACTTTTGTGATTGACGTTGATATTATCGTCAATATTTGTGGTTTGGTGAATGAAATAAGGAGTATGACATTTCTTTGATTCTTGTGTAGATTTGGTGATATTGATTAATCTCTTGTTGATTTTCAATTACTTATATATATCACAGCTTGGCATAGTGATTATTATGTGTTTAGTCATATCTCTTATTCTATATCGTTTCACCTGATATTTATAGCTAGACTGATCCATTTATTATTTTCTTATTAAATAATACTCGGGTCAGACCGAGATGTTACAGGTGCTTCAGCTTGACTTCCCTCTTGGGATTGATTCCTCTGACTTTTGGTTAACTACTTAGATTAGTAGTTTTTGTTGTATACATTTGAGATATAGACTCCATAATGTATACTTATTCTTTTGTGTAGTTCATGTAACTATTCTTTTGTGATATTGTGGATCTTTTTAGACCACTACTCTGATATACACTTTCATGTGTAATATTCATATCTATTTCCGCCTTTGTGATATGAATTGTCTGTGACTGATTTGTGTTATGTTTATTTCTATATTTGTTTCCGAAGACCTTTATAGCCACTGTGTAGTAGCTTTGAGTTTGTGTCGGTATGTCGGATTTCCTCTTGACATGAAAAGTTATATTTTTATCCGGTATATCGGTACTCGCACAAAGCAATTATACAGAGAGTCTCTCCTCAACAGCCTTATTCTCCGTGCTAGTTGACAGCACTCACAATAATGTTCTTGTCTAGCGTGGGTATAGAGGTGGGGCGTCACAGCTATATTTGTGGTATCTGGTTGCTTACCTGCAATAGTACCTTTTTCAGCAAAAGGAAATATGTGTTCATTAAACATCACATGCCTTGAGATATAAATTCTTCCTTTATTGTCCAATCATTTATAGCCTTTTTGGTTACTAGCATAACCTAAGAAAGTGCAAGGGCTAGACCTCAAACTTAATTTGTGTTTGTTGTAAGGCCTAAGATATGGAAAACAAAGGCATCCAAAAATTTTAAAAAATCATAATTGGGTTTTATGCCATAAAGTTTTTCATAGGGGCATATGTTCTTTAGAATTTTAGTCGGCATTCTGTTTATCAGATAAACTGATGTGTGAAATGCATCATCCCAGTATTTCATGGGCATAGTAGCTTGTGACATTAATGTTAGACTAGTGTCTACTATATGTCTATGTTTTCTTTCAACTAACCCATTTTGTTCTGATGTGTGAGGACATGTGACTCTATGAAAGATGCCCTTTTCTTGAAAAAATTCCTTAAGAGGTAAGAACTCCTTTCCTCCATCACTTTGAAAAATCTTTACACTATAATTAATTTGCTTTTCTATAAGAGTAATGAACTGTTTTATTATGTTGACGGTTTCAGATTTTGATTTGAGAAAAAATATCCATGTATACCTTGTATAAGCATCAACTAAGGAAAGATAGTACCTGTGGCCAGAGAAACAATCATGTGGTGCTGGCCCCCATAAATCTGCTGCTATCAAATTCAGTGGCTGTTTGTACACTGTTTCAGATCTCGCAAATGGTAACTTGTGTGATTTGCCAATTTGGCAGTGCGTGCAAATGTCAGAAATGGGTATATCATTAAGCCTTATTTTATTATCTACAAGAATTCTTTTTACAATGTCATTACTGGGATGTCCCAGTCTCTTGTGCCAACATTCAAGAACATTTTCTTTACATAATATGCTAGTATTCACATGATTACACCAATTTCCCTTTATGTTGTCTTTATTTGCCTTGATGGAAGTGAGTTTGTATAATCCCTTGTCCAAACTACCCTGTAGCAATATGTTATTGTTTAGTAAATCCCTAACTAGACAGAAATTAGGGTGAAACTCAAAGTATACATTGTTGTCATTGGCAAATTGAGAGACACTTATCAAATTTTTCTTGATTTTGGGTACCCTCAATAGGTTATTTAAGAATAATTCTCTTTTACCTATAATATTGCCAGTTCCAACATGTGATATACCAATGGTTTCACCATTGCCCATATGTATAGCTGTCATACCTGAGTAGCTTTTGTTCCCAAGATTTAAAATTTGAAGATTATTGGTGCCATTGATGTAATCTTGAAGATCATAACCCTTCAAGGCTGTGTCAATTTGGTATTTCCACAAGATGTAGTTATCTTCGTCAAGAGGAGTATTTATGACGTTGTTCTTGAGTTTTACAAGGGATGGTGAAGTTTCTTTTACAGCATTTCTTGATGTTGCTGATGTTACATCGTCTTCTTCGTTTGCCATTGCAGAAATGTGATAAGAACTGATTACTGCCTTGTTTCTTGAATAGGTACTGAGATGCAGCCAGAGCGGGAGATGAAGATGCTAATCTGATCCCTTCTTGGCAGGGCAATGGCTGTTTGATGGAACACGAGAATTGCACTTGATCGGAGAGGTATGATCCCTGATGATGAAGATAGATTCTGAAGGGAAAGAAGAAGAGCTTCGCCTCAGTGATGATCCCCAGAAAATAATATGCCTTTAGGCAAAAAGTCGCTCTGATACCATATTAGAAAACTGAATGTTTTGATATTATTTTAACTCTTTGAATACATGTACAATCAAATACAAATCTGCAAAATAAATGTGCTACAGCACTTTGTATATAAATACATAATATGGGCCAGGCCCAGAGAGTGGTAATCTGCGGCGACACTTTTGAATGAATAAGAACCCTCGGATGTTGCTTGATCTGACGGTTGTGTGCAGCCCATGCTAAGGGTTTGAGATATGTTGCCATTGTGTTTGTTGTGTTATTCCAAACAAACAGCAAGCTTTACACTTCGTTCTTTACAACTGCAAGAACCTTCAATATTACTACACGCTTGTCGAGTTTATTGTCGTTAAACTTCTATCTTTATGCACCACTACTATATACGCAACTATAGTTGCGTTTGTGCAGTTATGCACTGCAGTGGCACACAATTTCGGTTGTTGACCTTAAAACTATTTGCTACTTGCATACCTAGTATTTCAATATCAAAAATTTTGTGCATACCTTGTATATGATTGTGTAGATTTTTGAAAAATGGTTCACGGATCCAACGATTAGACTGATTGGGCAATCAAAACCTTAAAGCCTGAATTATTACGGTTTGGCTCATAGTCCGATCACGAAAACTATTGACGGAATTACAAATATCTTACCAAATTTTGCAACTAAATTTTGTCAAATTTACTACTTATAAGCAACCCAAACCAGCTTTATTACTTTTCAAAAAAATGTTCCCAAACTAGCTCATTACATAACTAATGAGTTGAATTTGCTGTTTGTACTGGAAAAGAAGGTGGATTGCCTTCATATAACATCCACGCAGTTTAATCTTGGAATAGTTGGTTTTAATCTTGAATAATTAAGACTGACTAAATAGAAAACGTATTCCAAAAAGCTGCCAAATATCTGCTCTTTGCTTAGAAACCGCCATGTTGATATATGTATGTGTACAAGGAGCGCTCCATGGCACCTCTGTTTGAAAGCGTCCTAATTTCAATCACAAGTTTTTATTTAAATAATTGAGTGAATGGAGAGAGAGTTAGTGGAAAGAGAAAGAAACGGAAACACGTCGTGGATATCAGGAAGCGGTAGGGGTGCTACGGCGTTTGACTTGCAGTTGAACGCTCATATACATACATACATACATACATACATACATACATATGTATGTATGTGTGTGTGTGTGTATACTCATGCGCGCGCATGCACACACAGATATATATATATGTGTGTGTGTGTGTGTGTGTGTGTGTGTGTGTGTATGTATGTATGTATCTATATGTATATATAAACATACACACACATTTATGTGTGTTTTTATGAGAAGATTAAAATGAACGTACATTCTATTTACAGCTATAATCCCCGATGATAAATACGATGTTACACGTTCAATACGTAAGACTTGAGTAAAAGTAAAACTATTTCATTGTGCGCGGTATAGAGGATATATTCAAATCTTTGATTACTATCGATTATTGGTTTATACGCAATATTATAATGAATATGATTGTAACTCTTTTGCACCGTATATTGTTACATCATTGCCACATCTGTATTGTTCGGCTACACGAACTTTGCTGCATGAAAATAGAAATTTGGTATCACTAATAAAAACTTAGGTCCATAATCAACATTAAATGTAACATCCGGGGATTTTTGACTCTCGAAAATCGACATCAGTACGTCCACTGTAAAAAATGCCGAGCGATCAAATGCCGAAAATTCCAGGTTATTAGGTAAAAGAAGAAAGAAGTAGAAGAAGAAGATAAAAACAACATCAGAGTCTCGCAATCGTAGCAGAAAAAAGTATAATATATAATAACAGCTTTTAAATACAAAGAAACCTGTACTGTTATATATACATACCATTATCAGAGTACTACAATCATCCATTTATTTGGACATCTTATTACTTGTCCTTACCAAGTGGAAATAATAACCAAGTATGGAGATACGACTCTATCATCCAGCTCGCCTATGACGGCCCGGATTTCAGCGCTCGAAAATCGACATCCATACATCACTTGTATTCGGATGCCGTAGATTCAAACGTTCAAATCAGATTCGTCGAAGCTTATAACACATTAAGTACAACAACACAGCGGAAGAAAATGAATAAGACCATCGATATACAACATCTGATACAACAAATTGATACAAATGATATCAATATACATCAGAGATACACAATAGCGGAAATAAAATAGCACCAGAAGAAGAGACAACATCTTCAATGCTAATCTTCAAGAGAGAAGGAAAGAAAGAATCCAACACTGTGACACCATTGCTCCAAAGCTCTAAAGACTTTCATCTCCAAAGCCAAAAGCTCGAACCACCATCATCATGTTGTATTAAGCAAGGTCATCCATCTAAAGACTCCAAAACTTTTGATCCACATCAATACTTGACTAGCTTCGGATTCTACTAAAACCTGACTCTAGGCTGCCCGTGTGGAAAAATTATTGGCGCCCAGAGTTTAGGAAGGAAACAATAAACTCCAGGTCAGTCATGAGACTGGTGTGAGCAAACGAAAACATTTTATCTTTATTAAAAGCAAAGTAAAATAATTTAAAAGAAATTCGCAATGCTTTTTGGAAAGTGAAACTACTATAAGGCCTCCCCGCGCGCGCACAATGCAAGCGCATAATTGGAGGAGATTTCCCCTTATGATAGTCAAACATGCTTGATACGCAAAAATCTTTTGATATTATTATTAGTGCATAGTGGAAAACATTTGCAAATATAATATTAATCTTAGCCAGCATACATACCATTATAGTATGCCTACTATAGCTACCATGTTAGATGGCAGGTTCTACAACTAAAACCGTACAAGACGCGTATTGGTGATTGGATTTCCAAAAATAGTCAGGCAAAGGAACTTATTATTTCCATATGGGTACGCCTTTGGAGGTACGCCCCGAGAAATTAACCAACCCTCTGCCCATACAAGGCCGGGTTACCCCTGCCCAGAAGTAACACCTACAAGTATGCCATCCTCGGTCGTTACCGACCTTTATCCACAAAGTAATAAATTTTCAGCAACTAGATAGGTTAAATATCTGGGATCCATACCATGATACCACCTTTTTCCAGAAGAAATGGACATACCCTAGGGCGCGACCCCTAATAACCTTGCTGCATCTTTCCTGTTTTGACCTTTTCCGGGTTGTGAGGTCCGACGCGGTCACATCCACAAAGCTACGCTTTTCGCAAAAGCCATGCTTCGATCAACACATGATTAGAAGCACTTCGTATGCCACATTACCAAATTGGGAATGTATCACTCGTAACCATCAACTACATAACTTCTGAGCTCATACGTCACAGAGGAGGGTGTTAAGCTAAGAGAATAAATTCTCCGTTACCAAACAGAAATGTATATGATAGAAACCAGCTTTACATCTCAAAGTGTAACGTCAAACATACATCCGTACATGTCTGTTCCGGGTTCGAACTGAACCGAAGGCACTTCGGAAGAAGCCATTGCAATCCGGATAATCCCTAATCACGTCCAGACTGTCCATCACAAAGGGTGATCAAATCTCTATATCGGGGACCAGTCCGTGCAGAGACATTCAACGTATTATCCTTTCTCTTTAGAAAATATCCGGTCTTCACCATCGGTCTTCAAATGCTACGTATATCGTCGTATCACTATTCGGAATGGGTTATATGACACAAAGTCCTCTCTCGGCTAAACCGAATAATGAGCGCTTAATTTAAAAAGCATATGGATATTGGGACCTTAGTTAAGTCACAACTTATTATCCAAAACCTTTCTTTCAAATAGTTTAAACAAATTACCATTTTCAAAACTTTAAACAAAAAGATTCACTTCACAAAGTTCACCAATCTTTAACAAAGATTCATTCATAGCTTTCAAAACCATTTTCAATTCAAACTTGAAATCTTTTCAACACAAATTGGAAATCCTTTCTTTATATGAAAGCTATTATTATTTGAAAACAAATAGTTCTCGTTTTGGAAAAATCCGATTACAATTTGCACAAGTTAAAGCCCTTTAAGTATAAAACTTGGGTTAAATTCAAATTCCCAAAACAATACTTTTAAAATGGTTTAAAACCCATATAAACACATTTATAACTTGTATAACTTTTTTAAACCATAATTTCCAAACATACAATTCAATTTCAAATCTTGAATTCAAATTCAAATCAAATTATTTTAATTTCAAAACTTTATCAAGTTATTCAAAATAACTCTTATCTTCAAAACTCCTTTTCAAAAGCTTTTCATATTTAACCCAATACCATTTCTAAAACTATTTTGGATTCAAAATTCAATCTTTAAAACCATTTCATAATATTAGATTCAAATATCTATGACTTAACCAATTTCCTCACGCAATCAATATTTGTGTGTGCATAGTATAGCCCACGGGTTTTACATAATAGTGCCACATCATTAATCATCACAGATTCAAGCACAGCAATATCGATAAGCGGTATAATCTATAACGTCTATCTTCATTCACAGATTCAGAGATAAATAATATTAATTCATCACAGATAAAATAAACTACATTCATCACAGATAAATAAATTACATTCATCAAAGCTCAAATTAAAACAGAGCATCACACATCAGGGATATCAAACAATTCAACATTTAGTAGAATCCAAACATCCATAAGTAAGATTAATTAATCATCTGATTAATTTAAACTAGATTAATTACTTACGAATAAATCACTAATCCTGGTTAATTAATAATAATTAATTAAAACCATTTTGATTAATTATTCTTTAATCATTTGTTAATTAACCTTTAATAATAAATTAAGTAACCTTTAATTATTAATCAATCAACCTTTAATCATTAAATGATTATCCTTTAATTAATTTATTATCCTTTAATTAATTATCCTTAATTAATTACATTAATTAATTATCCTTAATTAATTACATTAATTAATTAGCCCTTAATAAATTATCATTCCTTAATTACCTTCATTAATTAATTAACCTTAAGTTAATTACATAATTAATTGTCCCTTAATTAAGTAATTATCTTTTAATCCCTAATTAATTAACTTTTAATCATCAATTAATTCACCTTTAATCATAAATTAATTAATCTTTAATCATTAAGTAATTGTTCTTAATTAATTATCCCTTAATTGCTTATATTAAAAAATCATTAATTACTTAATTAAATTAAAAGATAACCCATTTTATCTTTATTAATCACTTTAATTATTCTTTAAACTTATTAAATAAATCTTGTAATAGTTTAACTTAGACTTTAAAGTTAGTTAACAAATAAAACATCTTTTCTTAATTAACTTCATAATATTATTAAGTTTATTTAAAATAACTTTTGAAATAAAGGTCATATATATATTTAAACATTTTAAACTTAATTAATTTTAAGTTTTATTTTAAAACCTTTCTCTAATTCCAAACTTTAGATAAAATGATTATTATATACAAGAGCTAATTAAGAAATTTATTTAAACTTGATTTGTTTAAACTTGATTTATTTAAACGCGACTTTCATCTTCAAATTTTTATTTACACCATTGCTCCAAAGCTCTAAAGACTTTCATCTTCAAAACCAAAAGCTCGAACCACCATCATCATGTTGTATTAAGCAAGGTCAGCCATCCAAAGACTCCAAAACTTTCGATCCACATCAATACTTGACTAGCTTCTGATTCTACTAAAACCTGACTCTAGGCTGCCCGTGTGGAAAAATTGTGGGTACCTAAAGTTAGGAAGGGAACAATAAACTCCAGGTCAGTCATGGGACTGGTATGAGCAAACGAAAATAGTATATCTTTATCAAAAGCAAAACAAAAGAATTTAAAAGAAATTCACAATGCTTTTTGGAAAATGAAACCACCATAAGGCCTCCCCGCACACACATAATGCAAACGCACAATTGGAGGAGGTTTCTCCTTATGATAGTCAAACATGCTTGATACGCGAAAATCTTTTGATATTATTATCAGTGCACAGTGGAAAACATTTGCAAATATAATATTAATCTTAGCCAGCATACATACCATTATAGTATGCCTACTATAGCTACCATGTTAAATGGCAGGTTCTACAATTAAAACCGTACAAGGGGCGTATTGGTGATTGGATTTCCAACAAATGGTCAAGCAAAAGAACTTCCTATTGCCACATGGGTACACCTCTAAAGGGACGCCCCAAGAACTTAACCAACTTTCTGCCAACACAAGGCCGGGTTACCCCTGTCCGGAAGTAACACCTACCGACCTTTATCCAAGGATCCTCAACCACAAAGCAACAACCACAAAGTAAAAAATTTGTAGCAACCACATAGATTAAATATCCGGGCTCCATACCACGATACCGCCTTTTTCCAGAAGAATGGACACACCCGAGGGGCCGACCCTAATAACCTTGCCGCATCTTTGCTGTTTCGACCGTTTTCGGTTGTGAGGTCCGACGAGGTCATGTCCATACAGATACGCATTTCACAAAAGCCATGCTTCGATCAACACATGATCAGCAGCACTTCGTATGCCACATTACCAAATTGGGAATGTATCACTAGTAACCATCAACTACATAACCTTTGAGCTCATACGTCTCAGAGAAGGGTGTTAAGCTAAGAGCATAATTTCTCCGTCGGCAAACAGAAACGTATTTGAGAGAAACCAGCTTTACATCTCAAAGTGTAACGTCAGACATACATCCATACAAGTCTGTTCCGGGTTCGAATAGAACCGAAGGCACTTCGAAAGAAGCCCTTACAATCCGGATAATCCCTAATCACGTCCAGACTCTCCATCACAAAGGGTGGTCAAATCTCTATATTAGGGACCAGTCGGTGTAGAGATATTCAACGGGTTATCCTTTCACTTTCGAAAATATCCGGTCTTCACCACCGGTCTTCAAATGCTATCCAAATCGTCGTATCACTATTAGAAATGGGTTATATGGCACAAAGTCCTCTCCCGGCTAAACCGAACAATGAGCGCTTAATTTAAAAAGCATACGGATATTGGGATCTTAGTTAAGTCACAACTTATTATCTAAAACCTTTCTTTCAAATGGTTTAAACGAATTACCATTTTTAAATCTTTAAAGAAAAAGATTCACTTCACAAAGTTTACCAATCTTTAACAAAGTTTCATTCATAGCTTTCAAAACAATTTTCATTTCAAACTTGAAATCTTTTCAACACAAATTGAAAATCCTTTCTTTATATGAAAGCTATTATTATTTGAAAACAAATAGTTTAACTTCGAAAAAATCCGATTATAATTTGCACAATTTAAAGCCCTTCAAGTATAAAACTTGGGTTCAATTCAAATTCCTAAAACAATACTTTTAAAATGTTTAAAACCCATATAGACACATTTATAACTTGTATAACCTTTTTAAACCATAATTTCCAAACATAGAATTCAATTTCAAATCTTGAATTCAAATTCAAATCAAATTAATTAAATTTCAAAACTTTATCAAGTTATTAAAAATAACTTTTATCTTCAAAACTCCTTTTCAAAAGATTTTCATATTTAACCCAATTCCATTTCCAAAACTATTTTGGATTCAAAATTCAATCTTTAAAACCATTTCATAATATTAGATTCAAATATCTATGAATTAACCAATGTCCTTATGCAATCCATGTTTGTGTGTGTATAGTGTAGCCCAGGGGTTTTACACAATAGTGTCGCATCATCAATCGTCACAGATTTAAGCACAACAATATTGATAAGCGTTATAATCTATAACACTTATCTTCATTCACAGATTCATAGATAAATAATATTAATTCATCACTGATAAAATAAATTTCATTTATCATAGATAAATAAATTACATTCATCACAGCTCAAATCAAAACAGAGCATCACACATCAGGGATATCAAACAATTCAACATTCAATAGAATCCAAACATCCATAAGTAAGATTAATTACTCCTCTGATTAATTTAAACCAGATTAATTACTTATGAATAAATTACTAATCCTGGTTAATTAATATTAATTATTTAAAAATCATTTTGATTAATTATTCTTTAATCATTTATTAATTAACCATTAATAATAAATTAATTAACCTTAGTTAATAAATCAACCTTTAATCATTAAATGGTTATCCTTTAATTAATTTATTATCCTTTAATTAATTATCCTCAATTAATTACGTTAATTAATTAGCTCTTAGTTAATTATCATTCCTTAATTACCTTCATCAATTAATTACCTTAAGTTAATTACATAATTAATTGTCCCTTAATTAAGTAATTATCTTTTAATCCCTAATTAATTAACTTTTAATCATCAATTAATTCACCTTTAATCATAAATTAATTAATCTTTAATCATTAAGTAATTATTCTTAATTAATTATCCCTTAATTGCTTATATTAACAAATCATTAATCACTTAATTAAATTAAAAGATAAACCCTTTTATCTTTATTTATCACTTTTATTATCCTTTAAACTTATTAAATAAATCTTATAATAATTTAACTTAGACTTTAAAGTTAATTAACAATTAAAACATATTTTCTTAATTAACTTCATAATATTATTAAGTTTATTTAAAATAACTTTTGAAATAAAGGTCATACGTATATTTAAACATTTTAAACTTAATTAATTTTAAGTTTTATTTTAAAACCTTAATCTAATTCCAAACTTTAGATAAAATGATTATTATACACAAGAGCTAATTAAGAATTTATTTAAAATTGATTTGTTTTAAAGTTTTAAAAACTGTTATTATATAAAAATCTACAGACCTGAGCTAATTCTTATTTTACCTGAGCCTGACCCCAAGTTAGCCCACATCCATTTTGCTTCGAGTATTTTCATGAGTTCCCCGACTTTCCCCCGAGTTACTCCTCATCTTCCCTAATTTTAATCACAACAGGCATATATATAATCGCGTGCACGTGCACGAATACATCGATCACCTCCTGTCACTACTACGACCGTCGACAAGTCAACAACGACCACCTCTATCCACCAGACCACCCAACACCATGAAATCATCAGAGGATTCGAAATCGAGAAAAATCGAGCAAACCTGGAACCAACTCCCTCATCGAAAAACACCTCGCCTGATCACCACCGATCACTTGAAACCATGCATTCGGGTCTAATGTTTGCCAGAGACTTATGTTTGTTTTC
Source organism: Allium cepa (assembly GCA_030765085.1). Classification (NCBI taxonomy): domain Eukaryota; kingdom Viridiplantae; phylum Streptophyta; class Magnoliopsida; order Asparagales; family Amaryllidaceae; genus Allium; species Allium cepa. The sequence continues at coordinate 892,358,806 of CM060928.1, read as the reverse complement.
CCTTGGGTGTGATCGCCTATAATCAACCACCGACAAGAATGCTACTTCTTCATCGTTCACGAAAACAGTTTATTAAACCCTAAAATCACGCCGCATCACCACGACGATCATCTAAAAAATCTCCCATCATTTTTCCTTCGATCTGAATCATGTCATCCTCCTCTGACATCAAGCCCGAGGTCCAGTCGGTCATTGATCATCGGGAATTGACATTTTTTCCAATTCCGTTCATCTCGTAAATTCACAACCGATACCAAATGAAAAATCATCATTTTATTTTTAAAATTCATGGTTTTGGAACACGAATTCATTCCTATGATTTGAAATCGAAATCCAGACATTTGGTTTTGAATCTATTTTGATTTTCTACTGTTTTTCCCATTTTGAAATAAATTCACAATATAAAAGCTTGGATTTATTTTAACACTGATATTATCCTGTTTAAATCATCTTTTCTTTAGTAACCATAACTCGAGTTTGTATAGATTGTAAGATGTGAATTTTTAAAATAAAATTTCAAGCCTGTAAATATAAGAACAGGAACATATGCTCGTATACACATAATTTAATACATATATATATATACAACATGCAAGCATATTCAACAGCTAGGCAACATTTCATAACATATTCAAACATCAATCACAAACATCAAAACATAAAAGCAGAGATAAGTGAGTTTGCTCACCTGAGAAATGAAAACAGAGACCAGGTCTTATGAAATGATCTGGAATTGATTGTTTGATTACTTTATCTCTGTATCCAGGTTTGCCTTGAAAACTTTACTTGATTATTTGATCTGCTTTGCCCTGGATCAAGTCAGGTTGCACTTGATTGCTTCAAATCTTGTTTGATTGGTTTCAGGTCTGAGTTGCTTTTCTGGTTTGTTTGGTTAAAAGCTTTAATTTGCTTGATTTGATTTTTGTTTCAATTGCTTCAGGTTGAATCATTGTTGAGTTGATTCACTCTTGAATCAGATTCCAGAACTTGAGTTTGATTTGCATGATCTGGAAGTATTTTTTTCTGAAGCTTTGTGTTTGAGTTGATTTCTGGATTTGAACTTCTAGGTTGAAGTTGTTTGAGTTGAATATTGAACATTGCTTTTATTTCCAGGTTGAAACTTGAATTCAATTTTTTTCTGTTCTTCATTTTAATTTCCAAGTTTTGTTTTGTTCTGGTTTACAACTTTCTTTTGTTTTGAATATTAACAAAGAAAAAATGAGGAAGAAGAAGATATGATATATACATAGCCTTGTTTCACATTTTTATTGATTAATTGAAAATAAAAGACAATTGACATTTTTAATTATAAAAAAAAATTGAACCAACACTTGTCTTTGTTAAGCTAACACTTGTTAGTTACTTGTGTTATCATTTTACAAATGTTAAAATATAAACATTTTATGTTTATGTCCTTTATCTTTAATTAGTTTATAGAATTTTTTTAAACCCTTGGCTTAGATTTATTTATAAATTATGTTTTATATTTTTCTCATTTATACTTTTATACATTTACAAAACATTCCTTTCTTATATTAACATATGTTTTATATTTATGCATTTTTTATTATTTATATTTTATACTTTTTAACTTTCAAATAGCAATTCAAAAATTATTGCATTAATTTCAAATATAACTTCCAAATCAAAACGTCTATTTAATGTAATTTGGAAAACAAATCTTTATTAATTGAAAATATAATGTTTTCAAATCCAATATATTTATAAGATTTTTAATTTTGAATTTCAATTCCAAGATTCAGTTTAAAATAAATTTATAAATATAAATAAATAACAAAACATATCTCTGTAAATTTAAAAAAGTTGATTTAATTCACTATTAAATTCACAATTTAACATTAATTACCAAATTAAATTTAACTAAAAATCGGGATCGTTACATTGCCTCTTAAGCTCCATAGCATATTACCCTAGATCTGTTCAACTGGGTCTGACCTGAGATCATAATAAAATAACACCCAAGTCAGTCTGGAAAACCAGCGTTAGAAAATCATACTCAATTTGTTTATTATATTTTAAAAATCCTTTGAAAAATAAAGGTATTTCGTAAGACCATGCCACAAATAAACATGCCGGATTTTTACCTTACAATAACCAATTTTTTTTAATCAAATCCATCTGATATTATAATAATGTATATAGAGAGTAAATAGAATATAGCTGAAATGCTTGCATCTCACGTTCCAACATAGTTGCATACAATCAAAACCGTACGGGGGCTTATTGGAAATTGGATTTCATACAATGGCAGGGTACTTGGGGTACCGTCCGTCACTTTACCTGGTCTAGATCAGCGTACCGAGGACCACTCCTGATCCCCTGCAACACAAGACTGACCTACCCCTAACCTGGATAGACCGAATAAGATCACCCTGCGGTTGGGATCAACAACCGCCACACAGCCAAAATAAAAGGACTCTAGACAGGGTTGACCTTACCCTACTTGGAAGCTACTCACTTAGTGTTGTTGTACCTCCCCTGTTATAGCCATTCCCGGTTGATGTGGAATGAGGCTACGATTACCTTTTTAAACACATTCACTTAGAATGCTCATAGTCCTCCAATGACGATGTTATGATAGCATTCGTCCATACAAGTTATCCTGGGACTGAACAAACCGAATCATTGTCTTCATCATCTTCACGATATTCATTCGTTACGTTCAAACCGGATCGAAGTCATTTTTGAATAATTAAATCTGATCCCGGTATCTTCGAAATGATCAGCGCATTGGCCAATATTGATAGTCGGTTATTTAACTATCATATAACATCCACAAACAAACATCAGGCTTTAAATAATTTTCCAAATTATTTATTGCAAAATATCTACACAAGATATTATTTCCATACTTCAGCACTTTGAAAATAGTTTTCAAATCCCTTTTTATTCTCATGGAGCAAATTTTTACCCTTGCCCGGTCCTTAGAATATTTTTCCCACTTCATTTGATATTCAACACTTGGAAAATATTCATTTATCTCCAATTTATTTTCTCAAAAATAATTCATAATTTTATTTGTAAATTTCCAACTCGTTTCACACGAATTCTATAAATCCCAGAATTTCTTAGTCGCATTCCTATAATATTTCCAAAGCCGTTTATGTTTACTTCAAATTCCAGTTTCACCACTACTTCCCTTGTAAATTTTATTTCACCTTCTAAAGTTCACTTATCCTATACTTTAGAATTTATTTATGTTCCCATAATACCACTATAAGATCTTTCTTCTAAAATCTTATTCAATTGGATAAACTTAGCTTCCCATCTCGAGAGGATTTACAATGAAATTTAAAACATTTAAAAATTTTATATGAAATAAGAAAAATGGTTTGTTTCAAATATGGTTTTAGGTAAAACTAAAATATCAACATCATAAAAGCATTAAAAATTTAATTACTAATTACTTTACAAAATTGATTATAAAATTAGAATATATTTCAATAAATATTAAGTATTAAAATAACTAATAATTACCATTTTAAAAAATTTAATTGACTAATAATTTAATTTTGAACTAATTTTCCTGCAATAAATAATTTTTTAGTAACTAAAATAATTAAACAATTTAATTAAACAAATTAATCACCGTAAATACATACTTTTTAAATAAAACCAGCAAACTTAAAATGTGTATATGTATATTTATTTTCTTTTGAACTACATATATACTTACAAATAAATTATAGATTTCAAAATACCTAATAAACTTTCGACATTTTAAAATTCCTATGTTTTCTTTTCAAAACCTTATATATATATATATATATTTCTATGTATCTATGTACTTTTAAATTAAAATAGATATGCTTATACATGCATACACACACACACACATATATATACACTTGTATTATACTTTTTCTTTACTGTATATATATAAAAATATACATATAAATCTTTAAATTGAAAAATAATTGGCATATATACCTTACTATAAATTTATATACATACATATATACATTACTAAAAAAGTACACCATACCTCACTGCAACTGCTCGAGGCTGCCACACCACTTCCCCCATCACGACTGTACCTCCTTCCAACCTTCAAGAGCCTCCAAAATTCACTCTCCAGCAACCCCTGAAGCCCAAGGTACCACCTCCACCTTCCTGCACCCTGACCTCACGAGCGCGCACGCGACATCGGCCAACATCACGGCTCCAACTACTGCCTTGTCGCTCTCCACGTTCTCACCACTTGAGCTTCCCCCAGTCTTGCTCCTTCCCTCGGCCATGCGATTTCGTTATCTCTTTTTTTATAATCGAACAAATTCGATTTCAATACATTACAGAGGAAAAAAGGGGAAATGGGATTATTGGCTTTGAATTGTAGAGATTCTCGTTCGATTTGCATCGAAATGGAGGGGAAGAAGTAGGCTTGCGATTTTTTTTAACGAAATGAAAATGGAAGGGAAGGCATGATTTTGAATTTGGGAACGAAGAATGTATTGAATAGAAGGATAAGGGCTTGGGACTTTTAAAAGGAGGAGGGGGAGACCGTGATTAAATTGAAAGGAAATGGACGTGATTTCTTGCATGTATGAACAGGTGAGCAATGTTTTGAAAAAGTGCTGATGCGAAGGAATTACAGTTGAAGGTTGACTAGTGTATATATATATAATTAAGTTCAAATTGTATTGGTTTACACAACATAAAATTTCGAACCCCTATCGAGGCGTACTGCTTGGCATTTATAATGTTATAACCCTATTTCAAACGCAGTGTAGAAGGTTTCGAGTCCTAATTCGACCGTATGGAGAAGATAGCTTTTTAGACCCAGATATTATATTAAATTTTCGATATAAATTTCATCGCATTTATATCTTATATGGCTAAACGATAACTCCAAAAGCTACGAAATTTGAAATCTGATAATAATATAATATTACGGATCTAGTGAAACTAGTTTCGTCGAATTCCGAGACTGTGTCTCGAAAGGCCATTTTTAAATGTCAATTTAAACGATATATTTTTAAAATTCAACAGATAACTTCCAAATTCAATTTTAAAAGTTGCATTGTCTTCAGTACTATTAATATAAATTTTACGAGCCTTTACATTATTTTTTGAGCTTAAAACTCCAAATTCAAATATTTTAACTAACTAAAAATTCAAAAATTAAATTATCCAGTAAATCGCTATATTTAAATCCTGAACTTATTTTATTAAATAAAAATCAAACTTTTCATATTCAGAAATCAATTTATAATTCCTATTTGAAACCATTTATATTCCAAATCAAACGTCGAAAAATCCGAATCGTTACATTCCTCCCTCCTTAAAACAATTTTGTCCCCGAAATTGCTAAGGAAAAAAAATGCCCCAAACCCATTAACTTACTAAAAGTCACTTATACAAACTCACATTTCACATTCCGATTCTTTTGTTTCTCCCAAACAATTAGCTTTCAATTTTAATCCAAAGATCCTTTATTTCAATTCCAATTTTAAATCTCTTCGTCATTTACCAAAAATTTTCCAAAATTTTCTAACTCCCAAAATTTTCAAATTTTTTTGGCAGAATCTCCCTTGTACGGAGGAGCATTTACAATATAACAAGAGAGATAAATATATATACATCGACCCACATGGTTGTAAAATAAAAATAAACAACAATATTTATATTTTCTTTCTTTTATTGCATAGGCGTACCCCTATTTAGAATTTTTAAGCAAGCGACTTATTTATTTAGTAATTAGCGCTACCAAAATCCAGCCAAACGGCCTCCAAGTACCTGTACTTGCTCAATTTAAACACGTAAGTACTAAATATATGAAATTCACAAACATTTCACTTATTTTAAATAGCTAAACACATGGATTTCACAATAAATACATACTAAACAATTTCCATTAGCAATTTATAGGGTTTCGAATACTAATTAAATTGCTTTCAATTAATCCATACACTATTTCATTCAATAGAATGATTCATAACTCAATTTCTTATATTCAATTCATTTTAAACCAAATGGACTATAATAATTCCAATTGATTCCAAAATAAATTTCATTCGCTTCTATCAATTCACAGGATTTTATTTTCTTTCATTCACAGGATTTTATTTTCTTTCATTCAGGTCAAATGACAACTCTTTCTATGCGAATTCGACGATATCCACTTAATAGAATATCCATTTTAGTTTGTAACTATTTCAAATTAATTCCTACTCATTTTATATTTAATTCCATTCCATTTCATTTTTATTCACAATCCATTTATTGTTTTTTATTCCATATTCGCATTTGTTTTATTCAAGACCATTTTATCAAGCTTGAAAACATTCCATGCTATGGCCATTTAACATATTCACTTAAGTTGAGCTTCCATTCAAATATTTACTTAAGTTATTTATGTTCTTTAAGTTATTTCAAGCTTATAACTTTAGTTTATTTTCTTTCTAACCAAATTCCAATTTAAATCCTTGATTTGAGTTTTATTTAATCAAATCCATTTCGTTTACATTAACTACATCAATTCATTCGCTTAATCCATTTTAACTCCAAATTTCGTATTCAATTCGTTAAATAATATCCAAGGCCATTATTCATTCATACTCACTTGGATTTCATTTTCAATTCAAACCATCACTATTTTAATCCAATTTCATTTCACTTGACAACATTTCAAGTTATATTTAATTCACTAACCATCCAAGTTGAATTTTATTTATGACTCGAATTCATTTCCAAACTCCATTATTAACTCACAATTCACTTCTATTTTACCAAATTAGGTTCCATTTCCATATTTCATTAAATAATTCGTTATCTAATTAGTTTGTTTCAATTTTATAACCCAGTATCTGATTTTTTTTCCTCAAAATCCATTCATTCAATTTTCTTGAGCTCAAACTCACTTTTATAATTCAAGTTTGAATTTTCTTTCATTTTCCAAAATATCAAACTATTTTATTTGGGTTTCTTATTTCAATTTTTAACTTTTCCGTCTATCCTGTTCTCGAATATATTCACATTTTGTTAACTCAAGATTTACACTCATTTATAGCCCAAGCATATTTTATTCATTAAACTAGCCTACCTCACTGATTTATTTTATTCTGATCATAATCAGTTAAATTTTAACAATTAAATTTCTTTAACTTAATCTAAGTTAAATTTTATTTTAACCTCCTCATTTTTAACTTTAATTTCAAAATTCAAATCTTATACTTTCCTCTCTTATTAAAAATCATTTCAATTTATAAGTTTATAACGTATTCCCTGATGATTTTCAAAATATTTAAATAAGGATTCCAGAATATTTTTTTAAGCACCTCGGAATTTAAACTTTTAGCTTCCGGTTTAAGTCCAATTTCAATTATAATCCATTTGTACACTTTATATTTATACAAATTCTCATATTAGTTGTGCAAACTATTTCAAATTTTATAATCTCGTTTTGATTATAACATTATCATTCAACATTTATACAATATATAATAATTTTCAAAAAATTATTTTCTCTTATATCAAAATATACTTTGGGTGAAATTATTTCATTTACCCCTTTCGAAAACAATACTGTGTCGAATTAATTTATTCAAATGTTTAGAAATCCACTTGATACAGTTGTACGGACTGTTCCGACTAAGGTTCACAAGCCACTCAATAAATCAACCGACACAATATAAAACCATTTTATATTCACTAACAAATATGCGCTTATATCTATTAACAAGCTCAAACTCATTCTAGAGTACCACTGACTCTATCTCTAATGATTAATCACCACCAGAGCCAAGGTTCTTTCTTAACCTGGCTCTTATACCAAATGTAACGGTCGGGGATTTTCGACTCTTGAAAATCGACATCAATACGTCCACTATATAAAATGCCGAGCGATCGAATGCCGAAAATACCAGGTCATTAGGGTTAAAAAAGAAAAAGGTAGAAGAAAAAGATAAAAACAACATCAGAGTCTCGCAATTGCAGCAGAATAATTTATAATATAAAATAACAGCTTTTAAATACAGAGAAACTTGTATTGTTTATATACATGCCATTATCAGAATACAACAATCATCCATTTATTTGGACAGCTTAATACTTATCCTTATCCAGTGGAAATAATAACCAAGCACGGAGATACGACTTTGTCATCCAGCTCGCCTCTTGAGCTCTAAACCATATTATCCTGGATCTGTTCAACTCGGTCTGCCTCGAGCATCATAATAAACAACACCCAAGTCAGTCTGAAAAACCAGCGTGAGAAAATCACACTCAATTGGATTATTATATTTTGAAAATCCTTTGAAAACAAAGGTATCTCATAAGACCACGCCAGAAATAAACATACCGGTTTTTACCTTACGATAACCAAAGCATTTTTATCAAATCCGTTTGATATTATAATAGTGTCTATAGAAAGTAAATAGAATATAGCTGAAATGCTTGCATCTCATGTTCCAGCATAGTTAGGCACAATCAAAACCGTACCGACGCTTATTGGAGATTGGGTTCCATACAATGGCAGGGCTACTGAGTACCGCCCGTCATAGTAACTGGTCTAGATCAGCATATAGAGGACCATTCCCGATCCCCTACAACACAAGACCGGCCCACCCCTCACCTGGATAGACCGAATAAAATCACTCCGCGGTTGGGATCAGCAACCTCCACACAACCGAAATAAAGGGACTCTAGAAAGGGATGACCTTACCCTACTTGGAAGTTACCCACTTAGCCTTGCTACACCTCCCTTGTTTTAGCCATTTTCGGTTGATAAGGCTTGAGGCTACGATTACCTTTCTGGACACATTCGCTTAAAATGCTCATCGTCCTCCAATAACGATGTTCTGATAGCATTCATCCATACAAGTTGTCCTGGGACTGGACAAACGGAATCACCATCTTCATCATCTTCACGGTATTCATTCGTTAAGTTCAAACCGGATCGAAGTGGTTTTCGGATAATTAAATCTGATCCCGGTCTCTTCGAAACGATCAAAGCATTGGCCAATATTAATAGTCAGTTATTTAACTATCATATAACATCCACAAGCAAACATCAGGCTTTAAATAATTTTCCAAATTATTTATTTCAAAATATCTACGCAAGATATTGTTTCCATACTGCAACCCTTTGAAAATAGTTTTCAAATCCCTTTTTATTCTCACGGAACAAATTTCTACCCTTGCCTGATTCTTAGAATATTTTTCCCACTTCATTTGATATTAGACACTTGGAAAATATTCATTTATCTCCTATTTATTTTCTCAAAAATCGTTTACAATTTTATTTGTAAATTTCCAACTCATTTCACATGAATTCTATAAATCCCAGAATTTCTCAGTCGATTTCCTATAAGATTTCTAAAGCCGTTTATGCTCATTTAAAATTCCAGTTTCACTACTACTTTCCATTTGAATTTTATTTCACCTTCCGAAGTTCACTTATCCTATACTTTAGAATTTATTTAAGTTCCCATAATACCACTATAAGATCTTTCTTCTAAAATCTTATTCAATTAAATAAACTTAGCTTCCCATCTGGAGAGGACTCATAATGAAATTTAAAACATTTAAAAAAATTATATGAAATAAGAAAAATGTTTGTTTCAAATATGGTTTTAGGAAAATTTAAATAACTTAAAAGAATTGAAAATTCATATCCAGCTACTAATTACTTTACAAAGATGTATAAAATTAGAATTTATTTCAATAAATATTAAGTATTAAAATAACTAACTTTGGAAATATTCAAAATCCAAGTGGTAGTTTTAAATTATTTAGTATAGTAATTTAAAATCCCATTTAAAACAAATTCAATTTACTCAATAAAAGTCTATTTTTAGAAAGTCTAATATTCACCAATTCAATTTATAGATTACTCTTGATTAGTATCACATCGACCATATCACCATTTCTCGCATTTGAAATATATTCCACTATTTCTTTCAAAACGATTCCCATTGCTCGATATAAGTTCACACCATTAACTTATATTTTCCATATATCCACTGATATCCTTTTATCTCATTTATAAACCCCGTTTATAAATTTATAAACTCCCTTGAGTTTCCCATCTATTTACAAAAACAAATTCTATTTATAATTCCATTTTATAATTTTATCCCTTAATAAAATTCCATTTTATTTCAAATCTATTTATCGATTCCAATATCTCATCAAGCCCTTAATATATAATTTAATTTCAAATCTCCACTTAAAACAATTTACAAATAATTAAGTATAAACCAAGTTAGTTGATATATTTTTATTCTACTTAATTCCTTTTAGAAATAAATCCAATTTTCACTATAAATAATTTCTTTTAAATTTCCTTTTAAATTCCATCAATTTTATTTGTTTATGGTATTTAAAAAATACCCATTTTAACTCCCATACTATTAATAATCCAATTCACACACAATCCATATCAATCTATCCATCATATCATATATCGAAATATATATATGAAAACATTAAATATTTTTAAGGAATCTAGTTGAATCCCTTCAACCTGTTTTTCCCTGCATCCATAGATGTTAGTCAACAAATAAAATACCAATCACACTTCAAGAGGGATATCGCGGTATATAGGGTCATCTGCTATTATGCGGGCATATATGGTCTCATTCGCTATAATATGCGGGAATGTCACTCCAATATTAATATATATACTACTATATATATAATGTCCAATAAATAAATTATAAATTTATCAATCGAGTTAGACATCCAATAATTTAAATTTAACATCTAAATTTAAATAGCGTTATCTAAATGAGTGATATTTTTTTTTGCAATCCACTACAATCTTGACTTGGTTTCACGGTTTTTGACCTTGTATAAACATTATACGGTTTATTAACATTTGAAATAATCGAACAATCAATTACCCTTTAATAATTAATTAAATTATAATTTAATTTTAAACTAATTTTCCTTCAATATATAATTTTTTAATAACTAAAATAGTTAAATAAGTTAATTAAACAAATTAATCACCCTAAATACATATTTTTAAAATAAACTAGTAAATTTAATATGTGTATATGTATATTTATTTTCTTTTGAAACTACATATATACTTATAAACATAAATTATATATTTCAAAAAATCTAATAAACTTTCAACATTTTAAAATTCCAATTTTTTTCTTTTCAAAACCTTATTTATATTTATTTCTGTTTATCTATATACTTTTAAATTAAAATAGGTGTGTGTGTGCCTATACATATACATATACATATATATATATATATATTTGTATATATATATATACACACACATTTATACTTATACCATACTTTTCTTTATTGTATATATATTTATACAAACATACATATGAATCTTTAAATTGAAAAATAATTGGCATATACCTTTATTGTAAAATTATATATATATATATATATATATATATATATATATATATATATATATATATATATATATATATATATATTACTAAAAAAGTATCCCATACCTCACTGCAACTGCTTGAGGCCGCCACACCACATCGCGACCGTGCCTCCTTCCAACCATCAAGAGCCTCCAAAACTCGGCCTCTAGCAACCCCCGAAACCCTAAGCTACCGCCTCCACCTTCCTGTGCCCTGACCTCACGAGCACGTGCGACATCGACTAACATCTCGGCTCCCACTACTGTCGTGTCGCCCCCCACGTACTCGACACTCAAGCTTCCCCCAGCCTTGCTCCTTCCCTTCGGCTACACGATTTCGTTCTCTCTCTTTTTTATTTATTTATAATCGAATAAATTCGATGTCAATACATTACAGAGGAAAAAAGGGGAAATAGGATTATTGGCTTCGAACTATAGAGATTCTCGTTCGATTTGAATCGAAAGGGAGGAGAAGAAGTAGGCTTGTAATTTTTTTTAAATGAAATAAAAATGAAAATGAAAATGGAAAGGAAGACATAATTTTGAATTTGAGAACGAAGTTATCTTCGTTGAAAGTTTGAATGGAAAGGTAAGGGCTTGGGATTTTAGAAGGGAGAGGGGGAGACTGTGATTTAATTGAAAGGAAATGGATGTGATTTCTTGCTTGTTTGAACAGGTGAACAATGTTTTGAAAAAGTGCTAATGTGAAGGAATTACAGCCGAAGGTGGACTATATATACAAATATGTATATTTAATTAAATTCAAATTGTCTTGATTTACACAACATATAATTTCGAACCCCTATCGAGGCATGCCACTAGGCGTTTATAATGTTATACCCTTATTTCGAACGCAATGGAAAAGGTTTCAAGTCCTAATTCAATCGTATGGAGAAGATAGCTTTTTGGACCCAGTTATTATATTAAATTTTCGATATCAATTTCAGCGCGTTTATATCTCATATGGCGAAATGATAACTCAAAAGTTACGAAATTTGAAATCCGATAATAGACAATATTGTGGATCCAATGAAATTGGTTTCATCAAATTCCGAGACTGTGTCTCGGAAGGCTATTTTTAAATGTCAATTTAAACGATATATTTTTAAAATTAAATAAATCACTTTCAAATTCAATTTTAAAAGTTGCATTTTCTTCAGTACTATTAATATAAATTTTACAAGCCTTTAAAGTATTTTTATTGGGCTTAAAACTCTAGATTCATATATTTTAACTAATTAAAAATTCAAAAATTAAATTATCTAGTAAATCGCTATATTTCAATCCTGAACTTATTTTATTGAATAAAAATCAAACTTTTCATATTTAAAAATCAATTTATAATTAAATTTAAATATCTGAAGCCATTTATCTGTTCCAAATCAAGCGTCGAAAAACCCGGGTCATTACATTAATCCAGCTAGAAAGTGGTTGGGTAGAAATTAAAGATGTTGGAAGGCAATTGAAGTTTCTTCCTCTTCGAACTCGTAACTCCCTTGACTTCAAATACTTGGAAGTGTGAATATCTAGTTCTTCAATAGCTACTTCATATCATTTAACTTCAATGTCCAATTCATAATATAACCCCTAAAATGAAATTAGATGTGATGTTAAAGAAATTTAATTACACTCTTGTCTCCGATCAACAAATATGTTCTAGACGTGTTAGATTCTAACAACATTGTTGATTATTGTTCGTATTCAATACATTATAGATGAATGTTTTTACTAAAGTTAAAAACCAGCCACCTACAATTCTATCTATGTAACTCATCCTAGCTTTACTTAGAATCAGAATGCATCACGCTCTAATTCTATCATATCATTTTTCCAAACATTTCGAAACAACATTTTGAATCCGCTCTTTAAGTCTGATCTATTCACCAAAGTGTAGAATATTGGCTAAACCAAGCATTTAGAATATTCTAATCAAATAAAAATTTATAAAAAGTTATGAATTATTATAGTGATATTGATATTAATATAACAATTACACTAATAAATTTATTTTGGATATGTAATTATTAATAAGTACATAATAAGTACATATGTTTATTTTTAATAAAAGGACCAAATGAATATTTTATCAATTTAAATATATTTAAGAATTACGTATATATATTCATGTACATGAAGGATGGCCTATAGGATTTATAGATAGATAAAAAATTAGTTAATTAAAATGTTGAATATCAACTAAAACATATGTAGGTTGTTGAGCTTTTTGAAGGATATTTTCCATTAAGTACCACTACAAATTGAAACTCCACTGTAATTGAAGCCCAACAGCTCCGTTTTCGCTTATAGATTTTGTACCTAATCTGCATTCGCAATTATACCTCAATGGAAGACTTTTTGCAACTGTCGTAGAGATCAAGAAAGTTTAAAGAAGAGGAGACCCTAGCACTTCGAGTTGACCACTATCAACATGGTCACCTTGGAAGGCATATTTTATGAATCGTTTACTATCATATGTTTTATGTTATACGTATACGTATACTCCTTTCAATTATAAGATAATAGTTTTTATATATTTAATTTAATTAATTTAAACATTGTACATTTACAATTATGGTATAAATAGTTATGTATAATGTAATAAATTTAGTTTTATAAACTATATAACATAGAAAAATGTATAAAATCTTTTCAAAAAATTAAAAATTCTAAATTTAAGCAACTTTTTTATTATTAATATTATTTAAATATTTATTTATATATTCTCCTAATACATATTAAACACCAATTTGATATAAAAAAATTAACATAACAAGTATTATACTTAGATATAAAATAATATACGTAAAATTATTTTTGGCAATAATTATTTATTAATATATATAATTAAATTATGAGATCATTTTAAATTAATAATCAATAAAATTAAATATTATACTATTTTTGGAAAAAGAGTTATTTCTGACCTGAACAAAAACAATATTATAATAGATAATGTTCAACTAATCTTCAATTTTAAATACTATATCCTAATGCAAACTTAGCTTTAAAATTTCTGTTAGATCCTAAATTTAAGGTAACTTTAGACTTAAATATTAATTCTGGGTTTTAAATAAAAATTATAAATATGTACCCACACAAACACACACACATTATAGTTGAATTATCTATGTTAATATTATATGTATATTCATACAAATAAATACATAAATATTATTTGCTAAAATTATATATACATATAAACACTTATTTATTTACATAATTTCATCTATGCAAGCAAACAATCCCCTATGTTAGAATCTAATCTAATATCCATTTATATACACATTCCCTATATAATCATGGAACATTTGATGCTCATATCTATGGTCTTCCAATATATGTTTATTGAACATGCACATTTTAAAACATCACACTTCTTCATGCAAATTTTCAGTACACCTGCAATATAATTTTTTTGACAATGTGGTCCCATGGTCTAGTGGTTAGGACATTGGACTCTGAATCCAGTAACCCGAGTTCAAATCTCGGTGGGACCTTTCCAATATCTTTTAATTTACGTTTTAATGTTTGTATGTGGCTTATATTTTTTGAATTTGATGTAAAATCAAATGGTGTTATTTTCATCAACGAAGTAACGTTTAATTTGATGTTATATAAATAAGTGAATCTTAGTTGGTTACATTTATTTATTCAAATTACTTATCGATGTATATTATTTTTGCTAAGATAAATATCACATTTATGATTTATAATAAATGTAACAGTAATATAAAATGTAAAGCATCAAAAATTACTAAGGTATCCATCCTAAGATTCCAAGTAACATAAATATATGAGTTTCAGTTTTCTTTCCCCACGTTAGTCTTTTGTCATCCACAAAGGCAAACCACTTTATTACCACTATCAATAGATTTCATTTTCTCCTTATTTCACTCATTGATGGTTTCAGGTAGATCTCTAGCCCCTCTACATTTTTTATGAAAAACTTTAAGTAGCATGATCAGTATATCGATCCTAAGCTCCAAATTAGCAACCGAAGTTTTAGATTCAGATATATAGTTTAAAATCTGGAGAATGCAAGATCAGTAATGATTATCTATGAATATCCAAACAATCTTTTTTTATATATTTTTACTCAACCGCTAAGTGTTCAAGTATATGGTTCAAAATAGTATTTTACTTTATCCGTTTGAAGATTAGAGAAAAATCAAATTTAAATAAATTAGAGTTCATATGAAATTATGGTTTCTCTAAATTATTAAGGAAGTAACATGGCTGAAATCTTTGTTTAGTGCTTTAAAATAGAAGGTTAGGGTTTGATTTAGATAGGCAGTTTAGAATTTGGAAAAGCTAATATCAATAAAGCTCATATTTCCATTTTTTGACTTTTTTCACACATCCAATAAGTGTTCAAGTAACGTCGTTCAAAATATTATTTAGATTTCTTTAATTGGAGATAAAAGAAAACTTATGATTAACTGAACTGGCTTTTATATGATTTCGTTTTATAATAACCAATGAAGAGGAACATAACATTTGAATCCATTATCGATTCGCTTCATATTTCCTAGATTGTGGCTTCCGACATAATTACTTGATATAAGTGCTTCAATTGACATGTTACCGTCATAATATTGTTTCGATTCATGCTTGTCTCCAAAGTTTTTTTATTTTCATCTTCTTATCATACAAACAAGTCCTTTTTATTTTTTGTTCGATGTCCCTCTTTTTCTATATGTTTTTTTTCAAGTTTTTTGCTTTATCAATTATAATGTATGCATTGTTATTTTCTTCTCAAATAGGAAAATGATTATTACATAGGGGTTTAGGATTTGGTCTCAATTATTAATATGACTTTAGCAGAGCAAAAGCCAGGAGGGCTTATTTTTCAAAATCCTAATATAATAGGACCATGAAACTCTAGCTCCCAATATCTTTAAAAAGTCCATGTTTTAAATTAAAAATGTACAAAATAGCAAACAGTAAAAATCATCACAATTATGAAAAGTTTTAAAGATTTTATGTTGTTTTAGCAAATTGAAAGTGTAAACACCTACATTATAGAAAAAATGGAAATATGTCCAAATATATATGTAATAAAACATTCAAAAAAATGCAAAACTTGGAGTTAAGAAGAAATCATACTGTTTATGTTAAAAAATTATAAATGTACAATAAATCGTATAGTATGAAAGTGGATAATATTACCAAGATAATGCATCATCAACAACAAAAGTAGACAAGAGTTTATTGCTTTATTTTAATTTAGTTAGATTGAAGATAAATGCAAATAAGTGTTTATGCTTCCTTTATTATATTATTTAAGTATTTATTTATATATTCGGCTTATACGTATTAAATATTAATTTGATATTAAAAAAATTCTCATAACAATTTATCATACTTAGATCTAAAATAATATATGTACAATTATTTTTGGCAATAATTATTTATTAATATATATATATTATTAATCTATTAGATTGATTTTAAATAAATAATAAATAAAGTTAAATATTATAGTATTTTCAAAAAAAGAATTATTTTTGACCTGACCAATTTTTTTATAATAGATAAAGTTCTACTTATCTTAAATTTTAATTACTAGATCCTAACGCAAAGTTAAGTTTAAATTTTCTACTAGATCCTAGATTTAAGGTAACTTTTTATTTAGGTTCAAATTCTTGTTTTTAAATAAAAATATAGATATAAAGGCACACACACCTTATAGCCAAATTATATATGTTATTGTTATTTGTATGTACATATGAATAAATACATAAGTATAATTTACTAAAATTTAAATACATAAAAACACTTGTATATTTACATAATTTCATCCATGTAAGCAAACATCCCTTATATTAGAATTTAATATGATATATATTTATATACATTCCCTACATAATTATTGAACATTTGATGCTCATTTTTGGTCTTCCAATATATGTTTATTAAACACGCACACTTTCAAACATCACACTTCTTCATGCAATTTTTGATACTCTTGCAATGTACGTTCTCTAAACATGTGGTCTCATAGTCTAGTGGTTAGGACATTGGACTCTGAATATAGTAACTTGATTTCTAATCTTGATAAGACCTTTTTAGTATCTTTTAATCTGCAGTTTCATGTTTGAATGTGGTTTATATTTTTTGAATTTGATATAAAATCAAATGGTGGTGTTTTCATCAATGAAGTATATATTAAACTTAATGTTATATAAAAGGGAATCTTAGTTATTTACATTGATTTAATCAATTTATAGATCCAAAAATATTATTTTTACTAAGATAACTATCACATTTATGATTTATAATAAATGTATTAGAAAGGAAACTTTGAAATGACTAAAATGTCAATCCTTATATTCCAATTAACATAAATTATATGAGTACAATTTTTCAGTTTTCTTTCCTCACATTATAGTCTTTTGTCCTCCACAAATGCAGACCACTTTATTACTACTATCAACAGATTTCATTTTTCCTTATTTTCACTCATTGATGGTCTTAGGCAGATCTCTAGCTCCTTTACATTTTCTATGAAGAATTATTATGTAACGAAATCAATATCTCGATCCTAAGCTCCAAATCAGCAATCAAAGATTTAGATTCATATGCATAGTTTAAAATTTGGAGAATGTAATATCAATAAAGATAATTTATGAAAACCTAACATTCTTTTTTTTTTCTAACTCAGCCAATAAGTGTTAAGTATAACGGTTCAAAATAGTAATTAAGTTTATCCGATTAAAGATAAGAGAACATCGAAATTAAATAAATTGGGGTTCATATGACATTAGTTTTTCTCTAAATTATAGAGGAATTAACACTATTGAAATCCTTTTTTAGGGCTTTAAAGCAATAGGCTATAGTTGATTTAGATACATAGTTTAGAATTTGGAAATGGTAATATCGATAAAGTTCATATGTAAAAATCCATTTTTCCCTTTTTTACACATCCAATAAGTGTTCAACTAAAGTTGTTCAAAATATTAGTTAGATTCACTAATTTGAGGTAAAAGAAAACTTATGATTAAATGAACTAGGGTTTATATGAATTCATTTTTTTTAATTACTATTTAGGAGGAACATAACATTTGAATCCACTATCAATTTGCTTCTAATTGTCTATAACGTGGCTACTGCTATGATTACTTAATACACAAATGCTTCATTGGCACATTACCATCATAATATTGTTCAATGCATGCTTGTCTCCAATTTTTTTTTCATTTTTTTGCTTTATCACACGAATAAGTTCGTTATATTTGGGGTATTATTGATGATACTCCACTTTTGGTTAAGAGGAGGCCATTTTTTAATATATTTTTTTATTGTGAGGGGTACCGACAAAAGTAGCCCCCTCATATAATTATATTGTAAACTGAAAAATTTATCCCTTTATTTTTTATCCTAATTTTTTTTAATCTTCACTATTCTTCTTCTTTAATCTATAATCCAAATCAATAATCAATGGAGAAATTAAACATATCTACATATGAAATTCCAAAAGGGAAAGAAATAAGATTAATTGTTATCCGAGAAAGCATCTGTAATACAAACTTTGTTCAACAAAACAAACTGACAATTTTATTTAAAATTCTACTGTTTTACACATTAAGTTGAAAATTCTAAATTGAGTTAAATGATGGTTAAAATAGGTAGGTGTTTTCTATTTGGAAGCAAAACATTGGTTCTACCATTACTGAAAGCTAAACTGAACTTGGTGAAAAATGTAAGTGAAGAAGAAGAAGATTGGTTAAAAATAAATGAGGGGAAAAATAGGAATGATATATATTATTTGTACAACATGCGTATCCCTCATAAGAAATTTAATTTTAGTGGAGTGTCAGTAATTGTACCCTTTATTTTTTGTGCTATGTCCCTCTTTCATTATATGTTTTATTTTCAGGTTTTCTACAGCATTAACTCTAGTGTATGTAATACTATTTTGTGTTATTTTCTTATCAAATAGGAAAATGGTTATAACATTAGAGTTTAGCATTTGGTCTCCATAATTAACTTGACTTTAATAGATTGAAAGGCTTATTTTTCAAAATCTTAATATAATAGGACACGAAACTCTAGCTCTTCATATCTTCGAAAAATCCATGTTATAAATTAAAAATGTACAAAATAGAATACAATCAAAATCTCCAAAATTATGGAATGTTTTAAAGATTTTATGTTGTTTTGGAAAATTAAAAGTGTAAACACCTACGTTATTAAAAAAATGGGAATATTTTCAAATAAATATTAAAAAAACATTCAAAAAATGCAAAACTTTGAGTAAATAAAGGTATTATCTCATTTATGTTAAAGTAGAAATGTACAATAAATAGTATATACTATGAAAGTGGATGGCATTACCAAGGTAATGCATAATCAACAACAGAAGTGGATTAGAGTTTATTGCTTTAGTTTATTTTAGTTAAATCAAAGATAAATGAAAACATATCAAAACATGTGTACTTCTTAAAGATCATATATGTAAAGCATAAAATTAGCACATACTAAATGTGGTTAAGAAGATCAGTGCAACACACTATTTTGCATCAAAATTTTACAAAACATAAACCCATTAAACATTTTTTTGTAAGAAATACAGCCTTTACAGATTTTCAAAAATAAAAAAACATGCAAAGAAGCTAATTATTATAGTAAGCAAAACTACAACAATAAATTTAAAACTTATACCTACATAAATATAAATACGAAAAAAACATTTTTTTTAAATGCAGGTATTATGCAATTTACTAAAAAATGCATAGAAAATCTAAGGAATGAAAAAGTCCTTCAAAAAGAATAAAATCAAAGTGTAGAATATATTCGGTTGCATAAATAAAAATTTTAGCACAAAATACATGAAAGTAACATTTAAGAAGGAAAAAGTTGGACTCATCCTTATTTCAAAAAAAAATTGGATTCGTCCATTTTTCGATTTGTAAAAATGCATAAAACTCAACGATATCCCTAAATTTGTACAGCCCTATATTTAGAAACATCGATTTTTGATAATTTTGGTGTTTAAATCTTTATCGGTTAAGGTTTAGAGTTTGTCGACTACATTATTGGAAAAGAGGTCCTTCGGTTGAATTATCAAATTATAAAAGGTCTTTCACTTCATCCTCATTAGTATTAGGGACCCAACGTTGTTTCTTTGTATAATAATATATCATCATGCTTTAGTTAATGATGTTTTCTAGAATGTAATTCAAATATATGACCGGCCCATAAATTAGCCAATGAATTTGTCTATCTTTTAACTTGAGATACTGTTTATTTGCAATTTTTATTATCACAATATATACAATGATTTAATAATATTAACTTTAATATCTCGTAAGGTTTATTGCATATAAATGTCCCGTGCACAAGCTAATGCGGTACAAAATGTATTTTGCTTCACAAGTCAATAACGACGTGTAATATTGTGTTTCACTAAATCATAAACAAAAGATTGACCTACAAAGTGAAAAGTATCACTTGTACTTTTCCCTTACATTTTGCATCGAATGACCTTTTAGATAGAAAAGACGTAATCTTTAGTTCCAGTTAAGTTTTGCAAAAAACATTTAATAACTCATATGTGTGACTCTCTAGAAATGAAAGCACAAACACACACTCATCATAATATTGGGATCATTTGCTATTAAGTAAAGAAGAGACCAATGATACATCAATAGAAATATATAGCTACTTCTTTACTGTTTTTGTCCTTTTCTAAACATAGACTTGTACTCATTAGTGTAGGCTTATTAGTTATATTTTCCATGTCAAACCTCTAAATTGAATCTTTTCAATAATTTACTTGATTTATGAAAATACCATTATTGGTTTTTTTTTTGTAATCTCGAGAAAAAAATTAATTCACCCATATGTAACGTTTCATATTCATTCTTCACTATATTTGAAAATCGTGACATAATTTTTCACTAGTTGATCTAAAGATAATATCGTCCATATAAATTTGTAATATTAGTAATTCATGTTTGCCCTTTTTAATGAACAGTGTAGTATTGACTTTACCAACTTCGAAACAAAAACTCAAAAGGTAACTTTTTAGCCTATCATACTAAGCACAAGGTGCTTTTTTAAGGCCATAAAGCATATTTTAAAATTATAATCATTGTACAGGAATTTTTCATTCTTAAATAAAAGTAGTTGTTCAACATATTCATTTTCTTTTATAAAATCATTAGAAGAACACTTTTGATGCCCGTTCGATAAAGCTTAAATTATGATGGCATGCAAAGCCAATAATATTCATATTGCCTCAAGTCGCGCTATAAGGGAAAACATCTTGTCGTAATCTAATCCGTCTTAATTTTAGTTCCAAGCTACTAACCTAGCTTTATCATATAATGTTATTATTTTCATTTTCTTTGTTCTTAAAGACCCATTTTGTGATGTCCCGGAATTTTGAGCAATGCTTATTTAATGATTTCCATTTATTATTTATTTTAAAATATGTTGTATTGACTTTAAAATCTATTTTAACCAAATATTATATATTCAAAACTAATAATTAATCTAATTTAACAAATGATTATCTTTTCAAAAACTCAATAATAATAATGATAATTTGATATGTTTATTCTTTTCAAAGGATACTAATATATACCTAATTAATAATAATTAATCTTTTTAAGTTAACAAATATTCTATTTGTAATATATATATGTATACATTGTAAAAAGTAAATTGGTTTCAATTTAAATTTAATGTAAAAATATTTTCAAATTATAATATATATGTTTATATATTGTGATTTGATATTCTGTTTTAAAATTCAAATAATTTCTGAAGTTAATATTTAATGTTCTATTTATAATGTATAAATATATTTGTATATATTTATTGTAAATAGAAAATAATGGGTTAAACTTAAACAGAAAAAGTGTTTTCAAATTTATAATGCACATATGTTTTTATAGTGATTTGGAAGGTTTTTGATTTGGTTTAATAAAATGCTTTTCAAAAGTTATTTAAAATTAATTTTATTTATAAACACTTAAAGGGAAATTTATTTTTATTAAAAGAATAATAGCTTGAAAATAGTACATTATTATAAAAGTTTAAATTATTTTCTTTAAAATTGATTTTGGAAAATAAATTTAGATTTTTAAATATAATATCAATGTTAGTTATAGTAATTTATGTTTAAAACTTTTAAAATAAAATTTAAATAAATGTTTAGTTTCTTCTTTTAAAACTTTTTTGTAGGAAGGTAAGTTTTAAATAATTATAAATTAAACACAAAGTTATAAATACATTGCATAGTTATATATATATATATATATATATATAACATGAGTATTAGACTAATAAGGTAATTAAGGTTTAATTCATTTTTAAAAAGTAATTAATGTAATAATCGCATCTTGAAAACACTTAGCAACATAACAAATTTATGAAACACACTTGTTTACAAATTAATAAAGGTTTGGACATTTGTTAATACATGGGTTCATTCATGAAACAAGTGGCAATCTATCTTTTAAAAAGAAAATTTTGTTTTATTAAAGTTTAAAAGAAAAGATTAGTTTTTGTTTCTTCAGCTAAGACATTCTTTAATTTTCTCTTCAACTAAAATAAAAAAAGAATTCAAATGCAAACTTCAAAGCTGAAATCAAAAACCAAAGATCATTCAAAATCAAATCTGTAACCAGAGAAAAAGAAAAAAAAGGGAAATATGAAGCTTTACAACTCAGATCCAAGTATTCAACCTGAAAACATGATTTCAAGCTCACTTGGAAATCTACAGCAATCAACATGCAAATTCAACAAGAAAAATTCAATGTTTCAACAGCAAGTTAAAATGCAAAAGCAAATTCAAAGTACAGAAAATAAAAATGCAGCGTTCTCTGTTTTAAACTCTGGTGAGTAAATTTCTTTTTAAAAACAGTTTTTAATCCTTTATATGTTTGATTTGTGAAATGTTTGATATTGTGAATATGATATCAATGCTTGCATGTTGGATATGATGATGTTAAATCATGTTGTTGCTCAGATTTATCATCTTTAAATTTGATTTGTGCTGTACAAACTTAAGTACATACCTGTATATGAATATTTTAGTGTTCATTGTAAAATCTGTGGCAAGATCAACTATAGTAACTCAAAGCTCCCGGTATAATCACAATTAAACATTGATTATTGAAGTAAAGATGTTAATAACATGTTATTCTTGTGCTTAAAATTTATTTCAAGTGAATGTATTTGGATAATACTCTGTAAATTATGAATATACAGTTGACATTCAAAAATAAGAAAATTCAAGTTTGATGAATTTCAAATTCACTTAGTTAATCTAAATCGTGCAATCAAAATATGAATTTTAATATAAAATTTGTGATTTTTAACTATGTATATATCAAGAATTCGAAAAGGGGCTGAATTTGGTGTTTTGGTCATTTTTTGTTGAACTGCGTCGAATGGGATGGTGAGCTTCGGCATGGAGGTGGTCACAGTGACTGGTGATGCAGGAAAAATGGTGGAAGATTTTTATGGCGACAGTGGTGGCCGTGAAGGGGGTTAGTAGGGTTTAGATGCTGTTTTCTGTTTGGATCGGGTTTGAGTGGAATTCGTCGTTGTCGTCGATTTTGGGCGAATCACAATAGAGGGAAAGTACCGTGTGGATTGAGGTGCGTGCGTGGATGAAGTAGCGGACACTCCAGCGTTGGGGTTCGCCATTGACGGTGAAGTTTTGGTTCGAGTGTTTTACCGGTTGTGGAGGACCATTAGTTTCTTCGGTGGTTCGGAAGCTCAGCTGGGTAAGATGTTTGTGGTTGAGGTGGACCATTAGTTTCTTCATTTGAAGGGATTAAGCTGTTCTGTTATGTAAGAGGGAATAGTTTCTTTGGAAATCCGAATTGGGTAGTATTATCGCAAAAGTGACTTGCGATGGTCCGGAAGTTCTTTAGTAATCTTTGCTTTAGTTTGAGACATCTCTAAAGATGTTGGAGCTATCGAAGTGATTTGAGACTTTCTGAATATCTTCGAGGAAGTCAAAGGAGTTTTACCGCATCGAGAGATGGAGTTCTGTTTCGATTTGGTTCTTGGATTTTCTGGTGGTTTGGCCTAGTAGAGAGAAGATTCCAGGAGAGAGGATTTTTGTGAGCGATCAGGATTGATTAGATCTAGTTTTCCGTTTGGATTTCTGCTATAGTATTTGTGACCAAATCCGATAGGTCATTAAGCTTTTATGGGATTTGATGGACAATGTTTCTTGATGAGTTGATCAAGTTTGTGTTTGTGTTCATCAAAAGCTTTCTCATCTTCTTCGGATCAGAGTTGTGCAGCTGAAGCATGGTGGCAACTATCCCAGAATAGAAGCAACCTCGGATTCATCAAAGGATTTGTGTTTTCTTGGATTTAAGGTTTTCTTCAGGAAGTTCTTTCGGGATCTGAAGGCTTGGATGTCGAGAGCATCTGTTTTGTTTCCCGGATAGAAGAAGCTAGTTTGAAGTCTTTTGATGCTTGTATAGTAGGTTGGTGTTTTGAGTTTCGATGGATTTTGGGAGAATCATCTTGTTGAGTATAATCAGGAGGTCATCTTATTCTTTATCTAGCTTTGATTTGAGAAGCATCTATGAGGTTTGGTTGATCAGGGAGGTTGAGGGCAGCCTAGGATCGGCAGAGGTTGTGGACAAGAGACGAAGAGATCCGGAATTCGAAGTTAGATTTAATTCTCAGATAAGTTTTCTCCGATCATAAGAAGCAATGAGATTGGATAAGACGGGAAGCTAGCTCAAGAGTGTATGAGAATCTTTCTGTATTCTCTTAAGGATAAGTGTTTGATCTATCACTGGTCTAGAACCAGCAGATCATGGAGATTTGGAAGTTGATTGGGCTTGTCTGTGGTCCGGTATCCTGTTTAGATTGTAGATCTGGATTTATAGGAATTCTAGATCTGAGTAGAGCACCTAGTTTAGATTCTATAGAGCGAGTATCCCGGTGTTTGTACCTGGGAAACTCTAGAAAATTCTGTCCAGAATTTTGCCTGAATAGTTAGAATAGATTGTTTGAATTGGATGTTATGGTTTCTAGTATTGTTGATAGCATTTGCTGCTATTATTAAATTAAAATCTGTATGGAATTATTAAATTATCTTTGCTTTTAATTTCGAGGACGAAATTCTTTTAAAGGGGAGGAATGTGATGTCCCGGAATTTTGGGTAATACTTATTTAATAATTTCCATTTATAATTTATTTTAAAATATGTTATATTGATTTTAAAATCTAATTTAACCAAATATTATATATTCAAAACTAATAATTAATCTAATTTGACAAATGATTATCTTTTCAAAAATTCAATAATAATAATGATAATTTGAAATGTTTATTCTTTTCAAAGGATACTAATATATACCTAATTAATAATAAATAATCTTTTTAAGTTAACAAATATTCTATTTGTAATATATATATGTATACATTGTAAAAAGGAAATTGGTTTCAATTTAAATTTAATATAAAATATTTTCAAATTATAATATATATGTTTATATATTGTGATTTGATGTTCTGTTTTAAAATTCAAATAATTTCTGAAGTTAATATTTAAAATGTTCTATTTATAATGTATAAATATATTTGTATATATTTATTGTAAATAGAAAATAATGGGTTAAACTTAAACAAAAAATGTGTTTCCAAATTTATAATGTACATATGTTTTTATAGTGATTTGGAAGGTTTTTGATTTGGTTTAATAAAATGCTTTTCAAAAGCTATTTAAAATTAATTTTATTTATAAACACTTAAAGGAAAATTTATTTTTATTAAAAGAATAATAGCTTGAAAATAGTACATTATTATAAAGGTTTAAATTGTTTTCTTTAAAATTGGTTTTTTAAAATAAATTTAGATTTTTAAATATAATATCAATGTTAGTTATAGTAATTTATGTTTAAAACTTTTAAAATAAAATTTAAATAAATGTTTACTTTCTTCTTTTAAAACTTATTTGTAGGAAGGTAAGTTTAAATAATTAGAAATTAAACACAAAGTTATAAATACATTGCATAGTTATATATATATATATATATATATATATATATATATATATATATAACATGAGCATTAGACTAATATGGTAATTAAGGTTTAATTCATTTTTAAAAAGCAATTAATGTAATAATCGCATCTTGAAAACACTTGGCAACATAACAAATTTATGAAACACACTTGTTTACAAATAAAAAAAGGTTTGGACATTTGTTAATACATGGATTCATTCGTGAAACAAGTGGCAATCTATCTTTTAAAAAGAAAATTTTGTTTTTATTATAGTTTAAAAGAAAAGATCAGTTTTTGTTTCTTCAGCTAAGACATTCTTTAATTTTCCCTTCAACTAAAATAAAAAAAGAATTCAAATGCAAACTTCAAAGCTGAAATCAAAAACCGAAGATCATTCAAAATCAAATCTGTAACCAGAGAAAAAGAAAAAAAAGGGAAATCTGATGCTTTACAACTCAGATCCAAGTATTCAACCTGAAAACATGATTTCAAGCTCACCTGGAAATCTACAGAAATCAACATGCAAATTCAACAAGCAAAATTCATTGTTTCAACAACAAGTTAAAATGCAAAAGCAAATTTAAAGTACAGAAAATAAAAATGCAGTGTTCTCTGTTTTAAACTCTGGTGCGTAAATTTCTTTTTAAAAGCAATTTTTAATCCTTTATATGTTTGATCTGTGAAATGTTTGATATTGTGAATATGATATCAATGCTTGCATGTTGGATATGATGATGTTAAATCATGTTGTTGCTATGATTTATGATCTTTAAATTTGATTTGTGTTGTACAAACTTGAGTACATACCTGTATATGAATATTTTGGTGTTCTATGTAAAATCTATGGCAAGATCAACTACAGTAACTCAAAGCTCCCTGTATAATCACAATTAAACATTGATTATTGAAGTAAATATGTTAATAACATGTTATTCTTGTTTTTAAAATTTATTTCAAGTGAATGTATTTGGATAGTACTCTGTAAATTATGAATATATAGTTGACATTCAAAAATGAGAAAATTCAAGTTTGATGAATTTCAAATTCACTTAGTTAATCTGAATCATACTATCAAAATATGAATTTTAATATAAAATTTGTGATTTTTAACTATGTATATATCAAGAATTCGAAAAGGGGCTGAATTTGGGGTTTTGGTCATTTTCTGTTGAACTGCGTCGAAGGGGATGGTGAACTTCGGCGTGGAGGTGGTCACGGTGACTGGTGATGCAGGAAAAATGGTGGAAGATTTTTATGGCGCCAGTGGTGGCCGTGAAGGGGGTTAGTAGGGTTTAGATGCTGTTTTCTGTTTGGATCGGGTTTGAGTGGAATTCGTCGTTGTCGTCGATTTTGGGCGATCGCATGAGGGGGAAAGTACTGTGTGGATCGAGGCGCGTGCGTGGATGAAATAGCGGACACTCCGGCGTTGGGGTTCGCCATTGACGGCGAACTTTTGGTTCGAGTTTTTTACTGGTTGAGGAGGTTGTTGCTCATATTTTGGTGCATGGTTGCTTTCTTCGATTCAGAGGGACGAGATGGTCGGAGAGGTCAAAGACGACTTGGGGTGTGCAGCGACGATGATCGTCGTCGATCATGACCGGCGTGCACGTGCACGAGGTCGAAGTGTACATCTGGGAATTTGATTCGTGGAAGAAGAATTAGCCCAGGGGTTTTTCGTTGTTTTTCACGAAGTGGGTCTCGTGTTCGATCGCGTGTAACTGGAAGTTTTGTAGGAGGGTTGTCGCGTGAATTGGCCTTGAGAAATTGGGTTTCCGGGTTTTTGTTACTGTTAATTTTAACTGCAGATTGGTATTTCTGAAATTTTGAAACAAACTAAGTTTTTAAATAAAGTTTTTAAATAGTTTTAATATGATTGAAATGTTTTAATTTAAAACTTTGTGTTTTAACAAGTTAAGTTAAATTTGTTTTTTGAAAAATAGTTTGTTTATTTTAAAGCTTAGTATTAACCGGATTTTTATACTTTATAAAATGAAGTTTCAAAAATTGGAAAGCAAATCGATGTTAAACAAAGTGTTTTAAAATTAGTTGTATAAAGAATGAATGTTTGAATTTAAAAGAATTTTAGTTTTTAAAGATTGGATTTTTAAAATGTAAACTTTGTTTTAAAGGTAGTTTGTTTCATTTTTGCTTTGTTAAATGATAAAATAATGTTTTAAAATAAAAATGTATTTGAAGTAATTTGAATGTGTTAAAGGTAAGGTATTTAATAATGACAAATTAAAAGATGATGTTTTAGTGCAAACCCAATACAAGTTTTTGGATTTTAAATTTAACTTTAAAATAATTGACTGAAGTTAATAAAATGTTTGGTTTATCTTAATTAAGTTTTATTTACAAAGGTAATTAAAGTAAATTACTTAATTTGCTTAAACAATTAATGTGAGTAATTAAATTAAGATAAATTAGTTAGTGTAATTAATTAAGTGTAATTAATTACTTAATTAGAAATTAATCAATCAAGGTTAATTAATTAAGAAATAGTTAGTTAATAAGTAATTAAGAAGTTAATTACTTAATGATTAAGGAGAATTATTTAAACATAATTACTTAATGAAGTAATTAAAGTAATTAATTACTCAGAGTAATTAATTAAGCTATTGTGGATAATTTTAGTTAATTAATTAAGTTTAATTAATTAAAAAGAATTACTTAATGATGGGATTAAGTATAATTACTTAATGTAATTAAAATGTAATTACTTAGGGAAGTAATTAATGAATTATTACTGAATGTAATTAATTGAGGAAATTACTTGATGGATAGTAATTAAAGAGGTATAATTACTTAGGGAAGTAATTAAGTGATAATTACTCAGTATAATTAAAGGATTGATTAATGTAATTAATCAAGGTGCTAGTTTAATTGGTGAAGTAATTAAGGAAGTTAATTACTGATTGTGATTAATCAGGTTTGATTAATAATTGTAATTAGGTTTATAATTAATTATTAAATGAAATTTTGAGAAAGATTGATTAATAAATTAATTAGAGAGTCATTAATAAATGAAATTAATGAATAATTAATTGTTTAATGTATAAATATGATTAATTATGAGATAATTAATCAATGAAGTGAGAAAGAAGTAATAAATTAATTAATTAAGGATTTTGTAATTAATTATTGTAAATTAATTAATTAGAAATTAATTAAGATTGATTAATGATTAAAGATAAATTAATCTGTGTAAGTAATTTAAAGGCTAATTACATAGAGTAATTAAAGAATAATTAATCTAAGTGATTAATTAAGAATATGATTAAAGAATAATTAATCTATAATTGAAGATTAATCGGTTGGATTATGATTAAAGAGTGATTGGTTCATTAATTGTAATTAATTAATGATTATTTAAGCAGGATTAGTTGTTTAATTTTAAAGTAATTAATTTAATTTAAGATGATTAAATTAATTATAAAGGAATTAATGATGGTTGTTTGTGTATGATTGTTTGTGGAATATCTGGATTGGTTGATATCTATTGGATGATATGTTGTGGTATTCTGTGATATGATATTTGATATATCAATGATAAATGTGTGATATTTATCTATGTATGATGCTGTGTGAATTCAATGTTTAAATTGAATTAATTTGTTAAATTTAAATCACTTGGACATTAAGATGGCGTTTGGATTCGATGAGCCTGGGATCGGGTTTCCAAATTTGGAATTCCGAAAACCACATCGATCCAAGTTAAACGTTAGGTCGTGAATCCAAGGGAAGTGCAAGTAAAGACTTGAAGTGTAAGAACTATTCGTCAGTATAACTCTGGGGGTGATTACGAGATGAGTTTGACGAAAATAGTACTTACACGTTCGAGATGGTGATTCAGAGTGCAAGGGCTATTGTCGTTAACTCTAAGGGTGATTCCAAAATGAGTGTAACAAGATTGTGCCTTCGGTTTCGTTCGAACCCGGAATGAACTTGTATGGATTGAATGCCTTCAGGACATCGTCAGGTGGACGATGAGCATTCTAAGATAGATATGTCCTAAAGGTAATCGCAGCCTCAAGCCTCATCGACCGGGAATGGCTAAAACAGGGGAGGTGCAGCAAGGCTAAGTGGGTCATGCCCAAGTAGGACGAGATTTACCCCTGTCTAGAGGTTCCTTTTTATTTTCAGCTGTTTGGGCGGTTGATCATGACAACTGTCGGGGTGGTCTTGTTCGGGACTATCCAGTAAGGGATGGTTCCGGTCTTGTGTTGCAGG
Source organism: Allium cepa (assembly GCA_030765085.1). Classification (NCBI taxonomy): domain Eukaryota; kingdom Viridiplantae; phylum Streptophyta; class Magnoliopsida; order Asparagales; family Amaryllidaceae; genus Allium; species Allium cepa. Next base: position 892,328,214 of record CM060928.1, on the reverse strand, counting down.
GGATTGGGCGTACTCCTCGGTACGGTGATCTAGGCCACGTACTGTGACGGGCAGTACCCCAGTAGCCCTGCCATTGTATGGAATCCAAAATCCAATAAGTGCCTGTACGGTTTTGATTGTGCCCAACTATGTTGGAACGTGAGATGTAAGCATTCCAGCTATTTCTGTATTTTATTTTGAAAACCCTAGACCCTATTATAATATCACTGGATTTCCTATCAAATGTTTTGGTTAGCTTAAGGTAAAAACCTACCCATGTTTATTTGTGGAGAGTCTTACGTGATACCTTTGTTTTCAAAGGATTTTCTAAGTTAAGCAACTTCTAACCGTTTACTCACATGGGACCCCTATCTTACCCGAGTATTTATTTTCTGTTTTATTAAACTCTTGGGTACTCATATTACGTATGAGTAGTCAAGTGATTCAGGTCTACTTTGACGAGTTCTGGAGGAGATATGGAGCATGTGGCTTCAGCGTGTAGACATATATATAGTGATTCCGCTGTGTTTGAGTTGTATCTGTTTCCTGTTATGTACTTGAATTGTAATATCTAGACACGTGTTTATAACCGTCTAGTTTGTTTTGTATGAACCGTATAACTCTGATGTATATGATACTATGTAATATTATATTTGATTAATATAATTTATTCGTTCCGCTGTGAGATTCTGATGCTGTTTGGTTCTTTCTTTTCTTTCTTTTCTCTTTTCTATCCCTTTCTTTCTTCTTAATGATGCGTCTTTTTGTGTTATGAAAGGCGGGTCGTTACACATTTTATACCAATAAATGACCGGTGTTTAGGGACTATTACCAAATATTGTTTCTTTAATTTTCTTCTTGCATTGTTGAAATTTAGTAATCATCTTCTCAAGCTTCTTTATTATTACAGGTTCTACATTAATTATAAAAGCAACGCATCCCGATTGATTTAATTAACTTCTTATTTTTACTTTATGTTTACATCAGCTAGAACGTTTTCTAATGGATGATCTCTAAAATTTCAAAGTTTTGATTTCAAAATATCATCCAAAGCTCATTCTTAATTAATATTATTTCAGTAATATTATTTTCCTGCAAAGCAATTTTCTCCAGAACCATTAGTTGATTAGTTTCAGGATTCTCAATATCATCGTCATTGAATTTAAATTTTCATCAAATGATATGTGGAGAGTTTCTTCAATAGTATTAGTTAGTTTGCCGAAAATTTGATAGGTTTTGCTTTCCTTTGAGAAGCTAAGAAAGATTTCTTCATCATCCTTTTAATCGAATTTGCCCAACTGATTTATAGTGGTTAATGTGAAGTATTTTTCTCCAATACTCAAATATATGATACTATGGTTCCTATCCAATAAATAATTTATGGAGGGTATTTTTAGTTGAAGGTCTTATAGAAACATGACTAAGAACATAACAAGCAGTATAGACATCTCCAACCAAAACGATATTTGGTAATTCAATACTATTTAATAAATTTCTTGTGGATTCACGTTGGGTCCAATTTTCACCTTAGATAAAGAAATTTTTGATTGGCTTAAGAAATCTACACAAAAGTTGTGATTGGCTTAAGAAAGGGAAACCTGCATCATTATCGTATCATATGTTCATCACTCATGGGAGAGTTGTGATTGGCTTAAGAAACCAATTTTTGTGATTTTTATAACTTTAATAAACCAATATATGTAGTGGAAACCAATTTTGGTATTCTTTATAACTTCAATAAACATATGCGAGAGTTGCAATTAGCCTAAGAAAGGGAAACCTACATCATTATCATCCCATATGTTTATCACTTATGCTAATGTATAGCATTAAAATTAGTGATCTTATTTGATTATAACTATTTTATCATATTTGGGCAAGAAAACATGAGTGGATCACATGGTTATTTGGCCTCAAAGTGATAAGTAAAGCAATTATTTCATGAGGAATTTGTTAAATCTATTTAAAAAAATTAGGTGCAATAATAATGATAGATAACATATTCAAATCACAATCAATAATAACAATAAAATAATAGAAGAAATTAAACACATATAGAGTATTTATGGTTGTTTAGCCCTATTTTAGTTCCTATATCCACTTCCTAATTGATTTAGTTCACTTTATATTCATTTGTAGATGACTATAGAGAGTTTACAATACTTTTTACTTAAGAAAACGAAGAAATTTGGACTACAGTAGTAGAGTTGATGTCCAAAAATCCACCCCAAATGTTAAGTGGTAGAGTGTGTAGGTTCTTTCTTGAAGTCCCCTTCTTTGAATCATGTATATGCTATTTATAGCCTTCAATATTTGGTAACATCCCCAAATAACTTGGACATATAGGATGAATGAGCCTTTTGAACGCTAGTTATTGCTCAATCGAGGGGTCGAACCTGAGTGACACGGTGTTAGCCACGAGTTTGAGCATGTCCCGCTTTAGGTCAAGCCACTTAATACTATAGCTTGAGTGCTATGGTTGAATAGGAATTGGGTTCGATCAGATTACTTGATTAAGTGCTATAATTTCATGCCGAGCACATAAATCTAAGGAGTAAACTTTAGGTCGAACACACGCACCATGTTCTCCAAATTAAGATGCTAAGTGCACTTGGATCAAGCACTTGATTTCTTTAAGGCTTCCTTAGACCCGAGCAATAAGTTCCCCACGTTGAGATCCAAGTTTTCAAGAGCCAATTTGGGTATTGTTAAATGTTAATTTCTAACCAATTTCTTTGTCATTTCTGAGTGTTGTTTTGAACATACTTTCAAGAGTATTTCATCTTTGACATTCGTGTAGTTACTCTATCGTTTATAGCGCTAAATTGGTATAATATTTCCCCTAATTTTTTATATACCAAAGAAACAAATTGTTAACAGGTATGCCATATGCCTACAATGGTTTTGAGCTCTCCAATCAAAGCCTAGTAATTCTATCTTGGTTGGTATTATAACAAATGCAATTGCATAGTACAAAACATAATTGTAACGAAGGAAGTTGTTTGAGTATTTCATCATCGAGTCTTCAAAGACCCCTTCGATTAATGTGTTACGTAAGCCAACTATGGATAATGGTATTATGGATCTTAAGCTAATTAAATGATAGATAGGGTGAATAGTGTTTTTAACTTTTGTAAATCTTTTTAAATTTCTTTCATGTTTGATATTAAATCTCAAATTAACAATGCATAATTATACTATTAAATAGTCACAGATGAAATCATAGATAAAAATAAAAATAGTAAAGCAAAGTAAAGAGTTAGAGAGATTATACTAGTGATTTTATACTTGTTTGGATTTCTCCAGAATCCACCCATACAATTGCTTGTACGTATTTCTTTTCGAATGCCGATCTTTAAATGGGCAGAAGGAAAACCCAATTACAACTTCGATTCCTAGGCTGCGAGATAAACCTTTTTGAATTTTTGGACTTAGGGTACACCGATTTGATTCTGATGGGCTACTAGCACATCCACTTAGATTTTTGGGCAATCAGGCATGCCTACTTGATTTAATGAGCTACAAGCACACCTAAGAAAATACAAATAAAGTTTGATGGTTTTTCCAAAGACAGTTTCTTGAACTTTGGATACAATGGATCCTGTAGCCTCTTAGACAACATTTTGATCTTTGATTTAAGAGGGAGATGATTCCAAAACAGCAAGAAAGTTGCAGTGAATAAATACAATGAATTTTGAATTGATTCTATACGGTAGAGAATGGAGTATTTTTTTAATGTAGTTTTCAATAAAGTAAGAGGAGGGAAGAAAATAAGTTAATAACTGTCAAAAAATTTGTTTGAACTCCCTTTTATATAGTGAATAAACAGACATGTCCATTCGTGAAGAGTTGCGATGGATAGACACTTCATTTCAAAATTTGGAAAACAATTTTGCGGCATGTATGTCGACGTATCATTTAGGCATATGTCAACATATGCATGTTGAATTTGAAAACTTGTTTCTTTTTTAAAATATTTTGAAAATTCCATACTTTGTAAAATGATTTGAATATAGTTTATAAACATTTCTAACTTTGCAATTTTTTATAAAATATTTTGAAATATATTTTGAAAATTTATTTTGCTTTAAAAATATAAAAGATATAAAAATAATCGATAGAGATCAAAGACTGCTACTAGGGACTTTAATAATATTATATGACTTTATACATTATATTATAGTCTTGAGATCTTCATATCTTGGTATTTATACTCACGAGTCTTCATGCCCATCTTTTGAGTCTTTTCTATTGTATAGTCTTCGATTCAAAACTTGTGTAATATCTTGCACTATATACTATATAACTTGGCAAAATATTAGTATCCGTATTTTATACTATATAGTCTTTTACATGAATGCATATCGTTGTTATCAAGGTTGTTATCATCAAAATAAAAAACTGTGGTATTAACAATCTCCCTCGTTTTGATGATGACAACAATTAAAATTCTTGTATATAAAATATGATATAATTCCCTTTGAGTTAGATAACTAGCCTTGAATACATATATATGTATATTTAATATTTTTAGCCTTCTTGTCATCAATAAAAATGGGAGAAAAATAAAACTCCCCCAAAATCAAATACATAGAAACTATGGAGTTGAAATCAATAACTAAGTACAAAAATAATTGAAGCATACTAAACATGATGTAATATGATATTTAAGCATGATAATTATATGATGATATAATAAGATAATGTAAACTATTTTTATTAATTTAAATTCAATCTACTCATTTCATATTATCAATCTAAGCATCCAATTAAATAAAATCAAACAAATCCAAAAACCAATACAATCAAGTCCAATCCTAAGAGTATTGATCCAAACTATATCACACAAATCCAACCAAATAAATTCAAATCTAATAAATATACACACTTATGAAAAATATGTAGAAAACTAGACATTTTAGATACTTCAACCCAATCGTCAGATCCAAAGATTGGATCCACTTTGATAGCACCCTAATCTACATTATCCGTGTTGATAGAGCATTCTGGGTTATTGGTTTGATTGTCTTGGATTAAGGAAGAAATCATCCATCGAAGGTCATCGAAAAGCTTTTCTTGCTCTTTGATCATCGATATTTGACTTGACACTAAATTCTTTTGACTTCTTAAGGTAAAAGTAAGAATATCCTTGAAAGATTGAAGTGTTTGTTCAAGGTTTTCACATAATTTTTGGTGTGTAGAAGACATTTTGTTAGAAAAATGTTTGAGAATGAAAAGAGAATAGAGAGTAAAATGATAAGTGGATTTTTCTAGAAGAAATAGACTTATATAGGAGCGAAATTGGAAAGATTTGAATATGTGGTGGTTATTTTTAAAAAAAAAAAAAATTTTTTTTGCCCAACGCTCATATATGGCAACATATCTATTGTATGTATGTTGATATATATACTTAAAATTACAAAGCTATTGGTTTTATTATATTTTGTTTTGTTTTTATCTTATACCATTATATATTTATAACTTCCAAAGACTATTAGAATTATGTATAACAGCAAGAAAAAAATTTCATTACTAATAATAGAAAAGTACATAGATTTAAATGAAATACACAAAAATAACATGAATTTGAACTAAAAGCACACATTACTAAGGAATACAAAACTAGATATCATAAGAAAATAATTAGATTGGCTTAGAAAGATGTAGATGACGACGATGAATTTCTTTCTAGCTTGCGAATGATCTCCCTGAAGTATTTGTCTACTTTGTTAAAAAGGGAAGTGAACTTTTTACTAACGAAACATTTAAGCTTCTCTTGGTTTTTAAAAAGCTTCTCTTGGTTTGTTAGAATCTCTTTGTTGGAGGGATGAGATGGCTTATCGAAACTTTCTAAAGAAGCATCCACTTGTTCCTTCTCCTCTTCTACATCCACTTCATCACCTTCTTCCTCTTCTTCACATTGAATTTCATGCTCTTCTTCATATGCTAATCTTTCTTCTTTTTCGGCAAGAGTCTCATATGGTCTAAAATAAGATGGAATGTGCATGAGAGAAAGTTTGCCTTATCGAAAACTTTTTAAGGTAGAGTTTGCTCTTCTTTTATATCAACATTATAATATATGAAAATTCTAATAAGATATACACTATAGTATAATATTTGCTTATGTCTAGAAATGTTCTTTTGAATAAAGTCATCTAAGATGACTTGTGCCCAATCGATGCAATAGTTTCCATAAATGGAAAAAGGAGGTTTAAAAACATTTTGAGTAGGGTTATTGTAATTATCCATCCTCAAAGTGATACTTTGTTGTAAAATGCCATGGTATCAATTTTGGTTAAAGATTCTTGTGTTTAAAATCAAATCTAATCACTTTTCAAAATGTCATAAAAACTTTACGATTTTGTTCATCAATTTGAAAAGAGGAGAAGTCAATTCCACGAGATTTGCAACCAAGTATATATGACCCAAAAGTTCATAATTTAAAACAATTTGACTGCCACCACATAGAATGGAACGTAATATAGTGATGGAATTCAAACATCGCTGCAAAGTATGGAACGTGTTATAGTTATGGAAAAAGGGAACCCTTGTGTTGTGTGGAATGTGCTACTATGATGTCGTATAGTTTTTGAGTGGCATTATGTGTTGAGCTATAGAATTATGCGTTAATGTTCAATAATCCATTAGTTTCATCTCTGCTAGCTCCCTTATGACATATGACTTAGAGAGGCATATGGAGTGATGATTTTTTATTATTTACTTGGACTTTGTTCTTAAAACATAAAAGTGATAATTTTGAAATGTTTATATTTTTTGCAAAATGAATTCAAATTTCAAAAACAATTAAAAACAAAGAATATTCAAAATGATCATGGAGCCAAATTCGAAAGTGAACTTTTTGACAAATTTTGTAATGGAACCCCATAGAATGCACCAAAATATTATTAAGTAGTAGTGCAATACCAAATAATTTTTCGACTAAATATTTCTGTATGTCGTATTATGTTCTTAGTCGTGATTTTATAAGACATTTGACTATAAATACCCCATGAATTATTCGTTGGAAAGAAACAAAAAGCATCATATTTTCGAGTATTTGGAGCAAAATATTTTATTTCGAACACTAAAGATCAAATAAGAAAATTCGATCCAAAAGCCGGTGAAAGTATCTTTGTTGGCTACTGAAAAATGGAAATCCTATCAAATTTTCAACAAACGAACTAATACCAGTGAAGCTTCCCATGTATCTTTTGATGAAAATCTAAAATTCAATGATGATGATATTGAGAATCCTAGAATAAATCAACTAATAGTCTTGGAGAAAAATGCTTCACAAGTAAATAATACTGCTGAAATAGTAACAGTAATCAAGAACGAGCCTAGTATAACATTTTTAAATAACCACCCTAAATTTTAAGAGATTGTCCATTAGACATTGTTTTAGGTGATGTAAACAATAAATTGAAAACTAGAAATCAGTTAAATCAATTAGGACTCAAATGCTTTTATATCTATATAGAATTTTAAAAATGTAAAGTATCTTCAAAGGATGATTGCTTGATTCAGCAATGCGATAAGAACTTAACTAATTCGAAAGAAATAATGTTTGGAATTAGTCCCTAGACGTACAGGCTGGTCATTTATTAATACAAAATCGAGTTTCGATTTCTCCTATGTCCTCTAGTGATTCATGCAATTCCTTCTCGAAATCGAGTTTCGATTTCTCCTACGGCCTCCTAGCATCAATCTCCACCTGCCTAGCATCTTCACTCCAACTCCAACGCCTCAAATGAAATCATGATCCGCTCGATCTCGTGCACGATCACGAGAATGTCGCAATGTCTAAACATGACCGGTCGATATCAAATCTTGCCCCAAGATGCGAATCTCCACCAAGGATTCAAATACGAACCCAAAAATCCGAATCGAGGATGACATACTCTAATTTTCCAAACCTTAGTTTTCGAAACTGCCGTGAGAACTCACTGTCGAGCAACAGCAAACCCATCTAAAACATGTTCGAATGCCAACAAAAATAGACCATCACCTAACTCTCGTCAAAACATGATTTTTAAAAATCGTTTAGGAATTTTTCGTTGTGCATTCCATTCGATATGAATTTTTAAATGTAAACATTTTTTTACTTTTTCATTTCAAATGTTCGGCTGGTTATTAAAAAAAATAGGAGGAGGGAAACATATTAGAAGAGGGAAGCGTGTTGGAAAGGTACAGTGATTTGAGGTGATAAAAAACAAGATGATGTAAATAGAAAGTTAAGTCGATATAAATATATATTATTTAAATTCAAATCATCTTATGCAGCTCAAAATCTCAAACTCCTATCGAGGCATGCCACTAAACGTTCATAATGTTATACCCTTATTTCGAACGCAATGGAAATGGTTTTGAATCCTAATTCGATCGTATGGAGAAGATAGTTTTTGGACCCAATTATTAAATTAAATTTACGATATAAATTTCAGAGCGTTTCTATCCCATACCACCAAACAGTAACTCCAAACGTTAGAAAATTTGAAATCCGATAATAATACACTATTGCAGATCCAATGGAACTGGTTTCGTCAAATTCTAAGATTGTGTCCTGGAAGGCTATTTTTAAATGTCAATTTAAACGATATATTTTTAAAACTGAACAAATCACTTTTAAATTCAATTTAAAAAGTTTTATTATCTTAATTATTATTAATATAAATTTTATAAACCTTTAAATTATTTTTATCAAGCCTAAAACTCTAGATTCAATTATTTAACCAAATTTCAATTATTAAATACAATAATTAAATTATCCGATAAATAGTTATTTTTGAAATTCAAGCTAAAAATTAACTTTTACATATTTAAAATAAGCTAAATATTCCAATTTCAAATAACCAAAATTCTGAGTCGTTGCACTTTTATAGAGATTAGTAGTCGAGAGCCTCTTCCTCTCTCCAATAGATAAAGTTGGAGTATGTTGGGATTTACAATTTTATCCTCCTAGCACTAGCTGGTCGATTATTATTATTTAATCTTAGGGTAGGTAGTTGAGAATTTATTATATTGAGATATACTCATTTGGACGCATGGAGTCGAGAGTATTTATTATTGCTCTCATGTATTCATTGGGAATCTAGGTCATAAGTTTCACGCCACTATGAAGAGCGCGTGACTAGGACCCGCCAGATAGGCTAGTGTCCATCCTAGTGGTCTTGCTTGCGAGGTCGCGTCGTTGATCTGTGATTTCGATTTGATTATTTGAGGAGGATGAGGCTGAGGGATATTACGTTCATTAGAGCCATTGCCCAAACGTCACTTAAGGACCAATAGTCTGTTATCAAGGGCAAGTAGGAGTCGCTTCCAATGCATAGCATAGTCTTATAGAATGTTTATGGCATGCGATGGATATGAGGGTCATGATTTCGAGAGTAACTAAGGGACTGTAGAAAACATGCCACAGTCATTTGCTTTTCCTAGAGAAGCACTGTGGTATGCCAGTCTTCCTTCTAAATATAGGTCTATTATTTATGAGACATTGGATTTTATCACCTCAGTAGAGACGATGACTAGTTGACGTTAGAGACTGGCTACGTGCTTGTTGGTCATTTGAGATAGCATAACAGTACAAGTGCTTTCTGCCTTTCTGTAACGACCCGTATTTTACGTGTCGATAAATCGTAGAATTTGCAGGTCATTAGCGTTGTTTGTGTTGTTTCTAGCCTGAGTCGTTTAGAAGTTAACTCGAGTGAAGTGATGAGTCGTGACCGACTCATAAACATAGCCGAGTTAAGGCTTGAGTCGTAACCGACTCATGAGATGGACCGACCTAGTAGGAGTTAGCCTCATAAGATTTGTGACCGACTTAAGGATCTCCGGGTTAAGGATGAGTCGTGTACGAGTTACGACTCAGGGGGTTTGCTGAGTTAAGGAAGTGGCCGAGTCATAGGAGTTACGACTCAAGGAGTTTAGGCGACATAAGAATATGACCGACTCATAGTGACCGAGTTAAGTGTTGCCGAGCTAGCAAAGTTACCGGGATACCGACTTAAGGATAGACGACTTAGAGTATGACCGAGATAGGATGGACCGACCTAAGATAGTGACCGACTCAAGGGTTAGCGGCTTAAGGGGCTTAGGGCTTAGGTCGTGGATAGTTGAGTCGGTGGGGTCTTGAGTCGGTAAGGGCTTGGGTCGGCAGGGTGTTATCTCGTTAGGGGGTTAAGTCATTAAGAGGTTGGGGTAGATAGGTCGGTGACGACCTAAGTTAAGTCGGAGATGTTAGGTCGGCACTAGGCTAAGTCGTGGGGTTTGTGAAGGCGTTAGGTCGTATAGGAGTTAGGTCGCATGAGTCGTAGGGTCGGCCGTGTAGTTAGGTCGGCCATGGGATTAAGTCGGCAAGAGCTGAGTCGTACACGAGTTAGGTGGTTGAGTCGGCAGGGTTAGGTCGGCGCTGTTAGGTCGGCAGGGTTAGGTCGGCGGTGTTAGGTCGGCAGGGTTAGGTCGGCGGCGACTTAGGAACGGCCGAGATAAGGGGGAATTCAGCCTATAAATAGCGGGGTTTTTCTCACTTTTTGGCACCGGTTTTTGAAGCGACGAAGTGCTGCCATTTTGAAGACTCGACTACAACATTTCTTCATCTTCTTTTCTCCATTCCAATCTAATTCTAACATCCATCCAAGATTGAAGATCGAGATCGAAGATCCAAGTGCCCAAGTTGAAGATCTTCATCCGTTCGAGCTAGATTTCATCGATTGAAGTGAGATTTTGCCGGATCGAGCCTTGATCTCCGCTGTCCAGATCTGAAGCGTGTTTTTTTTGGAGTGTTTGGGTGATTTGGTGAGTGGTAGTTATCTCTCACGCGGATCCAAGGGAGTATATGGGATTGGTGGCTAGTTTATGTGTTTAAGATAGTGTTTTCTCGCATTTTCCTAAAGTCTGCATGTAGATCCATCATTTTTGAAGATGTTTATTTATGCAAGTTCATTTAATAAGTGTTAGAGACAAAACCCATGTTTTATATTTGATAGATCTATGCTAAAAACCTATGAATCATGCATGTTGGACTTTTACCCGTTTATTTACAAAATTTCCATTATTGTGGATATTGCTTGTTAGATCTTGTTTGAATGCTTGATTGTTTGTATTGATGATTGATTTAGATTGTTTCAAGTTAGCTAATGGTTGATTTGGAACAAGATGGTTCGAGATGATTCAAAAGCTAAGTGGAAAGACTCTTGAATGGTGGAAGCTGCCTGTAGCATATGAAGCGGATGTGGAAGCTCATATGGATGGATTCGAGGATGTGAGATCTTGCCATGATGCGAGAAGGCAAAGCATGATTGAGTTGGGACTTTGCTATGATATGATGAGGCAAGGCTTATGTTGAGATGGGACGGGTCATGATGACGTTCCAAGATGAGGGACTTTGCCATGATGTGATGAGGCAAGGCATATGTTGTGATGGGACGGGTCACAAAGACGTTCCAAGCACGGGTCATGACGACGTGCAAAGTTATAACTCGGTGATGCGGTCCGGGTTGGGGTGGATAATGGTTAGCTTGAGAGGCGCTTGAGCTAGTATGGAAGTAGTCGTCGAGGAGGATGACTAGGAGGCTAAGATCTCATCGTTGTTGAAGGTTCTAGCATACTCAAAGCAAGGGTACGTTGGAACGGGTCACGATGACGTTCCAGGCACGGGTCATGATGACGTGCTAGTACTCTGGGCTGATGCGTTCGGCTTAGGCACGGGTCACGATGACGTGCGGAGTTATGACTAGACCGGGGTTACCATTAGCTCTTGACAGGTGGTCATTCAACTAACGGTGAAATCAAGGCAATGATAACAGTGATAGCCAGAGTCATGGATGTTTGGTTGTATCATCATTCGGTCTCAAGAGCGGTGTTTTCTGGGTCCTTATCTGATCTTGGTTTAGGCCTTGGGGGTTTGTATTTGGAAAACATCGTCCTTGACTCGAGTGATTATTGCTTTACTTTAATTACTTGCTATGTTATGCTTGCTTCTCCTTAGTGTGTGTCTGGGGGCTATCACTGTAGAAAGAGGTGGAGTGGGATGGTTTGGTTCCTATTCCTTTTATCCCTTATGCTCTTTTGGTGTGTTTGATAGTTAATTTACTGCTCACTAAGACTTTGTCTGACTCAAGGTTTTATGTCTCCTCTTATTACCTTGGGCTGTTCATCCATGTTGGGATGAGCAGACAAGGTAGCAGGTGGCAGGTGCTGTTCTTAGAGTTCTCCGCTGATGATGACGAAGACGAGCAGGAGGCTATGCATATTATTTTTCTTATATGTACTGGGTATCCGCTGCTGTATTTGATTGAGTGTTATGTAGTGAGGTCTTGTTGTATGGATTTGTTGAGATGATTGTATAAAACTGCTATGTTGCTTATATGATGATGTTTTGTTCTATGGAGCTTCACTACATTATATTTCTCTATTGTATTTTATCCATGCGCTGTGAGTTGTACGATAGAGATCCTGCGATTTTATTTTACCCTGACTATCGTCCATGGCTGCCTTGCACACCTTTCAGCGCACTATTCCATTGTTTTGGTGCGGGAGTCATGGGCGGTCGTCACATTTGGTATCAGAGCTTTGGTTAATCGATTTTAGCCAACGCTCGCTGACGTAACTACGTAAGAGAGACGTAATTGTATTTTGATGGGTGATTACTATATATAATATAGTAGCCTAGAAGGATTTGAACTCCTTATGCAGTTGTTTCTTAAGGTGTTCTAATCATTCTTATTACAGATACTAAGGATGAGTCGAAGAGGGAGACCAGCTGCAAGGGAAAGCCGTGCTGATGAAGGAGCTGTTGATTATGGAACTATGTTCGAAGCGATGATGACTTCGATCATGAGAAGGATACCAGCTTCAGGATCATCAGTGGATGTGGGAGTTCAAGTTCAAGCTCCAAGACCGGTGGATTTTGCTAAGCTTTGCAAGGATTATACTTCTCTTGGAGGAAAAGCTTTCTTGGGGACGGAGTCGACTATTGAGGTGCAGAGATGGATTGATGCATGTCGAAGGATCTTTGGTGACTTAGGGATTGAGGATGCAACTAAGAGAAAGCTTGCATCGAGACAGCTTCAGGGAAGAGCTGCTGATTGGTGGAATTCTATCACCATTGATACCCCAGAAGAAGAGATTACTTGGGAGCAATTCCAAGTTAGATTTGAAGCCAAGTTCATCTCTACGGCTCAGAAGTCTGTTTTGTTCAAGAGGTTTGTAGAGCTCAAGCAAGGTGGGAGACCAGTTCTTGAGTATATTTCTGAGTTTGAAGCTTTGTCCAAGTATGCCAGATCGTACATTGATTCTCCCTACCAGAAGAATGAAAAGTTTGTGACTGGTCTGGATGCTTATCTAGGAAGGCAGTTAGTGGATCATCTGGACGATCCATTTGAGAAGCTGGTGGAGAAAGCTCTGAGGCATGAGAGTTTGTTTCCTAGGGAAAGTTCTGTTGTTGCTGTAACCAGGGAAGGATCTAAACCACAGCAGAGTGGAAATAAGAAGAGGAAGCAGCAGCAACAGAAGGGAAAGGATGGTCAGAAGAAGCCAAAGGGCGAGGTGACTTGTTATAACTGCCGTCAGAAGGGTCATCTTTCTCGGGATTGCAAGAATCCGAAGGTGCAGTTGAAGTGTTACAACTGTGATAAGCTGGGACACATTAAGAAGGACTGTCCAGAACCGAGGAAAGATAGGCAGGTTGTGCAAGCCTATGCTTTGGGGGCTGTTCCATCGTCTTCAAAAGCTCCGACTGCTGAAGAAAAGGGGAAGAGTGTGGTGGTTCAAGGTACTCTTTCTATTTGTGGTGTTCCAGTTAGAGTGTTGTTTGATACTGGAGCGTCGCATTCTTTTGTTTGTGATGATTTGGTAAGCCGGTTAGGTATGAAACCGGATATTGTTGATAGGCCATTGGTTGTGACTAATCCAGTGGGGGGTTCGTCATGTTTGTGTATGATATGCCGTGGTCTAGTTGTGTCGAGTCATGATTGCTCGTTTGTTTGTGATTGCTTTGTTCTGAACTTTGCGGGGTTCGGAATTATTTTGGGTATGGACTGGCTTAGGAAGTATGCGGCTAGGATTGATTGTGAGAGGCTTGAGGTGACAGTCGGGAATGTGGAAGGGCGAAAGGTTGTGATACGATGTAAGCATGAAGAAGGCGTCTTCATGAGCTTCATGTATTCGCTAGTTGTTCCACGGGATGGACTGTCATCGGTGCCTATTGTGAATGAGTTTGAGAATGTCTTTGAGGAAGTCAAAGGGTTGCCGCCGCATAGGGAGATCGAGTTTCGTATCGATCTAGTTGAGGGAGCCAGACCTGTTGTGATGCCTCTTAGGCGGATGGCACCGAGGGAGCAGCAAGAGCTGAAGGTGCAAGTTGATGACCTTTTGCAGAAAGGATTCATTCGGAGAAGTGTGTCCGAATGGGGTGCGCCAGTTGTGTTCGCAACCAAAGCGGATGGATCGTTGAGGTTGTGTGTGGATTATCGTGAGCTGAATAAGGTGACTAAGAAGAACAAGTATCCATTGCCGAGAATAGATGACTTGTTTGATCAGCTTCACGAGGCTAAGGTGTTTTCTCAGATGGATTTGGCAACGGGATTTCACCAGTTGAGAGTGGCGAAGGATAGTGTGCCGAAGACTGCTTTCAGGACACCATCCGGGTTTTATGAGTGGCTGGTAATGCCGTTTGGATTGACTAACGCGCCAGCATATTTTGTGGATCTTATGAATAGAGTGTTCAGAGATCAGTTGAATAAGTTCGTGCTTGTGTTCGTGGATGATATTTTGGTTTACTCCAGAACCGAGGAAGAGCACAAGACGCACTTGAGGATTGTTTTGGGAATTTTGTGGAAACATCAGCTGAAGGCTAAGTTTTCGAAGTGTCACTTCTGGAAGAGTGAAGTGAGGTTCTTAGGCCATGTTATCTCTGGAAATGGAATAGCGGTTGATCCCGCTAAGGTGGCAGCGATCCAGGATTGGGTTAGACCTAAGAATGCATCTGATGTGAGAAGTTTTCTTGGATTAGCAGGATATTATCGTCGGTTTATCAAAGACTTTTCCAAGATAGCTGCACCGTTGACAGGATTGACGAAGAAGAACCAAGTGTTCAGATGGGATGATAAGTGTGAGCAAGCTTTCGTAATCCTGAAAGAGCGACTGACGAGTGCTCCTGTTTTGACTATTCCTGGTGGGAATGATGAGATGGTGGTTTACACCGATGCATGTGGCACTGGACTTGGAGCAGTGCTAATGCAGAGAGATAAAGTTGTTGCGTATGCTAGTCGACAACTGAAGCCGCATGAAAGGAATTATCCGACTCATGATCTGGAGTTAGCGGCGATTGTGTTTGCTTTGAAGATGTGGAGACATTACCTATTGGGAGTTCGATTTGAGTTGTTTACAGATCATAAGTCATTGAAGTATCTGTTCTCCCAAAAGGATTTGAATCTTCGACAGCAACGGTGGCTAGAGTTCCTAGCATCATATGATTTCGGTATAGCCTATACTCCGGGAAAAGGAAACGCAGTGGCTGATGCGTTAAGTCGAAGACATGCAGGTTTGGGAGCCATGTTTTCGGAGTGGAAGAGTCTCGAGTATTTGGCTGAGTTTGATTTCAGGCCTAGATGCGAGTTGGAACCTGAGATGTTGGCAAACTTATCAATAAGGCCTACTCTAGTGGAAAGAATTGGCGAGAGCCAAAAGAAAGATGATAAGCTTGTCAAGATTATCCGTGATTTGGAATCTGGATTGGAACCAGAGAAGGATAAGGGATTCGAGGTCGATCGAGAGGGTTGGCTTCGAAAGCAAGGACGATTGGTTGTTCCCGATATTGATGGATTGAGAGATGAAGTTCTGAGGGAAAGTCATCACTCGAGGTTGACAATTCATCCAGGTGGAAATAAGATGTATCGGGATATGAAGAGAGCTTACTACTGGGAAGGAATGAAGAAGGATGTTGGAAATTTTATTTCCAAGTGTATGAATTGCCAGTTGGTGAAAGCTGAGCAGAAGAAGCCCAGTGGATTACTTCAGCCATTAGAAGTTCCTACGTGGAAGTGGGAGCAAGTGTCGATGGATTTTATTGATGGTCTACCTAGAACCAGGACAGGGAATGAAGGGATTTGGGTCATTGTAGATCGTTTGACCAAGAGTGCAAGGTTCATTCCTGTTCGATCGACTAGGACTGCATCGAAGCTGGCTGAGTTGTATGTGAAGTGGATTGTTCGATTCCATGGTGTTCCGAAGAGTATAGTGAGCGATCGAGATCCATTGTTCACTAGTGAATTTTGGAAGAGCTTCCAGGAAGTTTTGGGAACCAAGTTGTGTTTGAGTACAGCTTATCACCCTCAAACGGATGGTCAGACTGAGAGAGTCAACCGAGTTTTGGAAGATCTTCTTAGAGCATGTGTTTTGGACTTCGGAGGATCATGGGAAGATCACCTTCATTTGGTGGAGTTTGCTTATAATAACAGTTATCAGTCGAGTATTGGTATGGCACCATATGAGGCATTATATGGAAGACCGTGTAACTCTCCGACATGTTGGATAGAAACTGGAGAAAAGCTGATACTTGGGCCAGAGATGATTCGACAGACTTCAGATTGTATAGAGATCATTCGGCAACGAATGAAGGCAGCCCAAGATCGTCAGAGAAGTTATGCGGATAATCGACGAAAGGATTTGGAATTCGACGTGGGCGATATGGTTTTTGTGAAGATTTCTCCGTTGAAGAATGTTATTAGATTCGGGAAGAAAGGGAAATTGACTCCGAGGTTCGTTGGGCCATTTCCGATTATCGAGCGAATTGGAAAGCTCGCTTATAGAGTGGAGTTACCGGAAAAGATGGCGGGTGTGCACAATGTTTTTCATGTATCTTATCTACGGAAGTATGTGCACGACCCAACTACAGTAGTTTCTGCTGATAGCTGTGAAGACTTAGAGGTTGATCCCGTGGTTACGAGACCTCGTAAGCCGCTTCGTATTGTTGAAACCGATACGAAACAGCTTAGGAGGAAGACGATTACGTTGCTCAAGGTACAATGGAGTGATGATGTTAACGACTGTACATGGGAGGAGGAAGAGAGGATGAAGGCAGCTCATCCCGGACTCTTCGAGGTATGGCCCTAAAGTGTCGTGACATCTCATGAATTTGTAGCTTGTTCTAAGTCTTAGAATTCTGCATGCTAGGCTAGAATTGGATGCATGGTTTGTTGATTGCTATGGATGGTAGGCATGCGGAAGAATTGTGATTGCTGTTGTTTGCTTGGAATTTCGGGGGCGAAATTCCTAAGGGGGAGAGAATGTAACGACCCGTATTTTACGTGTCGATAAATCGTAGAATTTGCAGGTCATTAGCGTTGTTTGTGTTGTTTCTAGCCTGAGTCGTTTAGAAGTTAACTCGAGTGAAGTGATGAGTCGTGACCGACTCATAAACATAGCCGAGTTAAGGCTTGAGTCGTAACCGACTCATGAGATGGACCGACCTAGTAGGAGTTAGCCTCATAAGATTTGTGACCGACTTAAGGATCTCCGGGTTAAGGATGAGTCGTGTACGAGTTACGACTCAGGGGGTTTGCTGAGTTAAGGAAGTGGCCGAGTCATAGGAGTTACGACTCAAGGAGTTTAGGCGACATAAGAATATGACCGACTCATAGTGACCGAGTTAAGTGTTGCCGAGCTAGCAAAGTTACCGGGATACCGACTTAAGGATAGACGACTTAGAGTATGACCGAGATAGGATGGACCGACCTAAGATAGTGACCGACTCAAGGGTTAGCGGCTTAAGGGGCTTAGGGCTTAGGTCGTGGATAGTTGAGTCGGTGGGGTCTTGAGTCGGTAAGGGCTTGGGTCGGCAGGGTGTTATCTCGTTAGGGGGTTAAGTCATTAAGAGGTTGGGGTAGATAGGTCGGTGACGACCTAAGTTAAGTCGGAGATGTTAGGTCGGCACTAGGCTAAGTCGTGGGGTTTGTGAAGGCGTTAGGTCGTATAGGAGTTAGGTCGCATGAGTCGTAGGGTCGGCCGTGTAGTTAGGTCGGCCATGGGATTAAGTCGGCAAGAGCTGAGTCGTACACGAGTTAGGTGGTTGAGTCGGCAGGGTTAGGTCGGCGCTGTTAGGTCGGCAGGGTTAGGTCGGCGGTGTTAGGTCGGCAGGGTTAGGTCGGCGGCGACTTAGGAACGGCCGAGATAAGGGGGAATTCAGCCTATAAATAGCGGGGTTTTTCTCACTTTTTGGCACCGGTTTTTGAAGCGACGAAGTGCTGCCATTTTGAAGACTCGACTACAACATTTCTTCATCTTCTTTTCTCCATTCCAATCTAATTCTAACATCCATCCAAGATTGAAGATCGAGATCGAAGATCCAAGTGCCCAAGTTGAAGATCTTCATCCGTTCGAGCTAGATTTCATCGATTGAAGTGAGATTTTGCCGGATCGAGCCTTGATCTCCGCTGTCCAGATCTGAAGCGTGTTTTTTTTGGAGTGTTTGGGTGATTTGGTGAGTGGTAGTTATCTCTCACGCGGATCCAAGGGAGTATATGGGA
The DNA here is from genome assembly GCA_030765085.1 of Allium cepa. Classification (NCBI taxonomy): domain Eukaryota; kingdom Viridiplantae; phylum Streptophyta; class Magnoliopsida; order Asparagales; family Amaryllidaceae; genus Allium; species Allium cepa. Next base: position 892,309,711 of record CM060928.1, on the reverse strand, counting down.
TTGGTGGCTAGTTTATGTGTTTAAGATAGTGTTTTCTCGCATTTTCCTAAAGTCTGCATGTAGATCCATCATTTTTGAAGATGTTTATTTATGCAAGTTCATTTAATAAGTGTTAGAGACAAAACCCATGTTTTATATTTGATAGATCTATGCTAAAAACCTATGAATCATGCATGTTGGACTTTTACCCGTTTATTTACAAAATTTCCATTATTGTGGATATTGCTTGTTAGATCTTGTTTGAATGCTTGATTGTTTGTATTGATGATTGATTTAGATTGTTTCAAGTTAGCTAATGGTTGATTTGGAACAAGATGGTTCGAGATGATTCAAAAGCTAAGTGGAAAGACTCTTGAATGGTGGAAGCTGCCTGTAGCATATGAAGCGGATGTGGAAGCTCATATGGATGGATTCGAGGATGTGAGATCTTGCCATGATGCGAGAAGGCAAAGCATGATTGAGTTGGGACTTTGCTATGATATGATGAGGCAAGGCTTATGTTGAGATGGGACGGGTCATGATGACGTTCCAAGATGAGGGACTTTGCCATGATGTGATGAGGCAAGGCATATGTTGTGATGGGACGGGTCACAAAGACGTTCCAAGCACGGGTCATGACGACGTGCAAAGTTATAACTCGGTGATGCGGTCCGGGTTGGGGTGGATAATGGTTAGCTTGAGAGGCGCTTGAGCTAGTATGGAAGTAGTCGTCGAGGAGGATGACTAGGAGGCTAAGATCTCATCGTTGTTGAAGGTTCTAGCATACTCAAAGCAAGGGTACGTTGGAACGGGTCACGATGACGTTCCAGGCACGGGTCATGATGACGTGCTAGTACTCTGGGCTGATGCGTTCGGCTTAGGCACGGGTCACGATGACGTGCGGAGTTATGACTAGACCGGGGTTACCATTAGCTCTTGACAGGTGGTCATTCAACTAACGGTGAAATCAAGGCAATGATAACAGTGATAGCCAGAGTCATGGATGTTTGGTTGTATCATCATTCGGTCTCAAGAGCGGTGTTTTCTGGGTCCTTATCTGATCTTGGTTTAGGCCTTGGGGGTTTGTATTTGGAAAACATCGTCCTTGACTCGAGTGATTATTGCTTTACTTTAATTACTTGCTATGTTATGCTTGCTTCTCCTTAGTGTGTGTCTGGGGGCTATCACTGTAGAAAGAGGTGGAGTGGGATGGTTTGGTTCCTATTCCTTTTATCCCTTATGCTCTTTTGGTGTGTTTGATAGTTAATTTACTGCTCACTAAGACTTTGTCTGACTCAAGGTTTTATGTCTCCTCTTATTACCTTGGGCTGTTCATCCATGTTGGGATGAGCAGACAAGGTAGCAGGTGGCAGGTGCTGTTCTTAGAGTTCTCCGCTGATGATGACGAAGACGAGCAGGAGGCTATGCATATTATTTTTCTTATATGTACTGGGTATCCGCTGCTGTATTTGATTGAGTGTTATGTAGTGAGGTCTTGTTGTATGGATTTGTTGAGATGATTGTATAAAACTGCTATGTTGCTTATATGATGATGTTTTGTTCTATGGAGCTTCACTACATTATATTTCTCTATTGTATTTTATCCATGCGCTGTGAGTTGTACGATAGAGATCCTGCGATTTTATTTTACCCTGACTATCGTCCATGGCTGCCTTGCACACCTTTCAGCGCACTATTCCATTGTTTTGGTGCGGGAGTCATGGGCGGTCGTCACACTTTCTATATGAAATTAGGGACTAAATGTGTGCTCGTATTTCATTCTGTCCTATAGCCTTTTACTAAGAAATCTACTGATGTTTTGCATATCTATATATCTCTTAGGGACATTCAGTCGAGAGTACTTTCTCTCGTTAGAACTGTTGATCGATATAGTTTGTAACGACCGAAATTTTCAACCCTGAAAATCAACACTAATACATCCTCATGCCACAAATCCAAGTGCCAGAAAGCCCGATTATTGGGGAAAAAGAAAATAAAGATAGAACATAATCTGACACGAATGGAATAACATATATTATTTCAACAATAATCTTCAGAGCGGAAAAAATTGAATAAAAAACCGAGTCTAACCTAGATTTAGCTTGGACAGTTATAAAGCCTCTGTCCTTACAAATGCTGAAAATTAAAAATAAATGTAGTAGAAGCAGCAGATAATAGAATACATCTATACATAGATGAAGATCTCCTACTCTCCTCTGGAAACTCCAAGCGTCTTCAACTAAACTTTAAACTGCCCGAATCTGACCTGAGTATTAAAAATACCCTGATCGTGCTTGATAAACCAGTATGAGATACTCGAATTTTTTAATGTATAGAACATGTTGAGGTCAATCAAAACCTTCGAAAGGAAGGGTATTTCTTAAGACCATTCACATACATAAAAATGGATGATTTTTTTACCTTAATGTAACCAAAATACTTTATACCAAAAATCACATTGATATTATTGTTATTGACATCGGTTTGAAAACATTTTCAAATAAATATATATACAAAGAAAGTATCAATAAAGGAAATATGGTAATATATCCGGGCTAGATCAACGGAATATACTAGACGGAATATATGATACCTTGAAGGGTAGCTGAAATGTTTGCAAAGCATTACAACTACCTTGGGACTACAATCAAAACCGTAAAGCTCGTATTTGGAATTGGATTTCCAACATGATAGGGAACCAATGATCGTTTCCTTTGATCCATGCATAACAACTATAGTCCTCAAAAGCCATATCGTTTTTTTCAAGCTAGTTACTTGGAACTGTACTTGCTACACTACCAATTTACGAAGCCTCATCACTTTTCACAAGCTAGCTACTAAATTAAAATAAATAGGGTAATAGATGCCTTGAGGTTCCAGATTCCACCAAACTTATCCATACCCATACAACGGATACCCTGAAATATATGTCCTACAGACCACATAATTAGCCATATCATCTCCGAGATGTAAAGCTCGTGATGCTATGCTCAATTTCTTCAAAGCCACGCTTTTCTTTAAACAAAGCCATACTTTATTTTTCCATAAAGCACATTCTTCTTAGAATGCAACATTGTCATTCCTTAATCATACAATTGATTTCTATAAATGTATAACTCCTAAGTTTATACGTCTCAAGAAAAGGTGTTAACCTAAGAGAAGTTGCCTACTTCGCTACCAAGTAAATAATACGTTGATAGAGATCAAATAATATGATCAGAAATTCACTGTTAGACACTCATCCATACAAGTCCACTCTGTGACAATGAAATCGAAGGCACTCCTTCTACCACATCCCTTTTTTTGGGAATCTCCCCAAGGATCGGTAGCGAGTAGTCCTTATAATCTGAAGATTTCAAAACATGACAGAAACACTGCTATAATAATTGTCTCTATATTGGGAGCTACCCAGAGAATGACAACAAGCAATCCTTCCGCCCTGAAGATCTCCGGTCTTCAATACGACGAGGATTTAAGAATGCAAACACCACTACCATATAAATATAATATGGGGTAAAACCGTTGGGAATCGTGACAATAATCCATACATTCTAAAGATCTTCAGTCTTTAATAATCATCATCTTCAACATGTCTTCACTTCCGAACGTATACATTGGTTTAAAGTGGTTTTCGGATAGGAATTACCCACACCCGACCCCGATTCCTTCGAACTAACCATCGATAAAAAGGCATTTATGTATATAGGTGATTCTCACGCAACATTCAATTACTTGATCAAATTTCTCTTAATAATATATTCATTAAATCATTTCATTATCTTTTTCAAAGTATATGGAGTCATTAAGCCTTCTCATTTATCAAATCCTTTGGTTAATTAAAACTTACTTTAAATTGGAATGTTCTAAATCATTTCACTTTTTACTTAGAAAAAACTTTTCCAAATCATTTACTTAAATTTAAATCAAATATTTCTCATATTCAAATTATAACATTTTAATGGGTCAAAAACAATGTTATTTAAGACATAGTTCACTATAAACCCCAAACTAATTTGTATTGAGTAAAAGATTAGACTAATTATACTCAGATTAACTTTCGTATTCCACTCGTACAATTCATGGAATAACGGTGGAATCACCTTTCAAAATCACATGGATAGTGCAAGTTTCCTCCTTAGATCTTAATACAAAGTTTGATCAGAATATCTTTTATACCATTAAAATCCAGTTTAATTAACTATTTTGAAAATTCCTTGCTTTTGGAAAAACTTAAATGAGATATTTTTAGAGTATCCAGGCTTCCCCTTCAATCTATTCCATCCCTCATTTAAAAGAGAAAACAGAGGTCATGTTATTTTAGAGTATTGGTTGCTCCATCCCAAATCTTAGTTACACACCTTGTTTTACCATTTAGATCTCACAAGCAGGACAAATGTATTAGTCGTTTCCGCATACTCCTTTCATTTTTAGAAATGATTTATAAAACTTCCAAATCATTATTATAATATTTAATTTTTCTTTTAAAAACCATTTACAAAAGATATGAAAAAGAATGATTAAGTTTAAAATCATATTTCACAAGTTATTTAAAACTGTTGTGAAAAGTGCTGCGAAAAGTGTTTTAAAAGGTACATTGATCAAAACGAATTTTCTATCTTTGGAAATTGATTTATATAACTCAATTTCCTTTAAAACATTTTAAAAGATTTATAAAATTTATTTCATATTTTTAAACATTTAAAAATATTCATTTTAAATCAATTTCTAATTCTAGTTTTAAACTGCAAAACCACGATTTTTCTTAAAACTTGTTTTGGACTTATTTTAAAATTTACAGGATGAAATCTTGATTTCAATTCTTCATTTAAAAACTATGGATATCATAGTCCAGAAAATTCTGGTATCGAATAATTCGAGCCATATCCCATTTCATATGCTCATTTGAAACCTTCAACGCGAAATCGCGAACTACCATTACGCGCCTAGTTCTAACTTGTTTTTCAATTTCTTTTGAAACTTCATAAAAACACTTTTACATGTTCCTAAAACATTTCTAAACCATTTTGAACTCATTTTAAACAATATTTTCATATTTCAAACTAATATTTCATTTCGTTCCATATTATAATATTACATTATTGTAATATCATTTTCAACATTTTAGATATTTTAAAATCGTTAAGAGGCTAAACAATTTTCATATACATATTTATGTCGATTTAATTCTTATTAAATTAGTTGTGGTTAATTACTAACCATTTCTCTTATCACTTATCAAACCAAGTAATCATCCATATTTACATTCATATATCCAAACAATAACTCCAAAGGTTGGAAAATTTGAAATCCAATAATAATACACTATTACAGATCAAATGGAACTGGTTTTGTCAAATTTTGAGATTGTATCCCGGAAGGCTATTTTTAAATGTCAATTTAAACGATATATTTTTAAAACTGAATCACTTTTAAATTCAATTTAAAAAGTTTTATTATCTTAATTATTATTAATATAAATTTTATAAACCTTTAAATTATTTTTATCAAGCCTAAAACTCAAGATTCAATTATTTAACCAAATTTCAATTTTTAAATACAATAATTAAATTATCCAATAAATAGTTATTTTTGAAATTCAAGCTAAAAATTAACTTTTACATATATAAAATAAGCTAAATATCCAATTTCAAATAACCAAAATTCTGGATCGTTACACTTTTATAGAGATTAATAGTCGAGAGTCTCTTCCTCTCTCCAATGGATAAAGTTGGAGTATGTTGGGATTTACAAATTTATCCTCCTAGCACTAACTGGTCGAGTATTATTATTTAATCTTAGGTAGGTAGTTGAGAATTTATTATGTTGAGATATACTCATTTGGACGCATGGAGTCGAGATTATATATTATTGCTCTCATGTATTCATTGGGAATCTTGGTCATAAGGTTCACGCCACTATGGAGAGCGCGTGACTAGGACCTGCCAGATAGGCTAGTGTCCATACTAGCGGTCTTGATTGTGAGGTCTCACCATGGATCTATGATTTCAATTTGATTATTTGAGGAGGATGAGGCTGAGGGATATTACGTTCATTAGAGCCATTGCCCAAACGTCACTTAAGGACCAACAGCCTGTTATCAAGGGCAAGTAGGAGCCGCGTCCAATGCATAGCATAGTCTTGCAGAATGTTTATGACATGCGATGGATATGTGTGTCACGATTTTGAGAGTAACTAAGGGACTGTAGAAAACATGCCACGGTCATTTGCTTTTCCTAAAGCACTGTGGTATGTCGGTCTTCCTTCTAAATATAGGTCTAATATTTATGAGACATTGGATGTTATCACCTCAGTAGAGACGATGACTAGTTGACGTTAGAGACTGGCTACGTGCTCGTCGGTCATTTGAGATAGCATAACAGTACAACTGCTTTCTGCCTTTCTATATGAAATTAGGGACTAACTGTGTGCTCGTCTTTCATTCTCTCCTATATCCTTTTGCTAAGAAATCTACTGATGTTTTGGATATCTATATATCTCTTAGGGACATTCAGTCGAGAGTACTTTCTCTCGTTATAACTGTTGATCGAGATAGTTTGTAACAACCGAAATTTTCGACCCTCGAAAATCAACACTAATACATCCTCATGCCACAAATCCAAGTGCCAGAAAGCCCGATTATTGGGGAAAAAGAAAATAAAGGTAGAACATAATCTGGCACGAATGGAATAACATATATTATTTCAACAATAATCTTCAGAGCGGAAAAAATTGAATAAAAAACCGAGTCTAACCTAGATTTAGCTTGGACAGTTATAAAGCCTCTGTCCTTATAAATGCTGAAAATTAAAAATAAATGCAGTAGAAGCAGCAGATAATAGAATACATCTATACATAGATGAAGATCTCCAACTCTCCTCTGGAAACTCCAAGGGTCTTAAACTAAACCTTAAACTGCCCGAATCTGACCTGAGTATTAAAATTACACGGATCGTGCTTGATAAACCAGCATGAGATACTCGAATTTTTAATATATAGAACATGTTGATGTCAATCAAAACCTTCGAAAGGAAGGGTATTTCATAAGACCATGCCCAAACAAAAAAATGGATGATTTTTTACCTTAATGTAACCAAAATACTTTATACCAAAAATCACTTTGATATTATTGTTATTGACATCGGTTTGAAAACACTTTCATGTAAATATATATACAAAGAAAGTCTCAATAAAGGAAATATGGTAATATATCCGGGCTAGATCAATGGAATATACCAGACGGAATATATGATACCTAAAAAGGTAGCTGAAATGTTTGCAAAGAATTACAACTATTTTGGGACTACAATAAAAACCATAAAGCTCATATTTGGAATTGGATTTCCAACATGACAGGGAACTAATGATCATTTCCTTCGATCCATGCATAACAACTATAGTCCTCGAAAGCTTTATCGTTTTTTCCAAGCTAGTTACTTGGAACTGTACTTGCTACACTACCAATTTCCGAAGCCTCATCACTTTTCACAAGCTAGCTACTATATTAAAATAAATAGGGCAATAGATGCCTTGAGGATCCAAATTCCACTAAACTCATCCATACCCATATAACGGATACCCTAAAATATATGTCCTACAGACCACATAATTAGCCATATCATCTCCGAGATGTGAAGCTCGTGACGCTAAGCTCAATTTCTTCAAAGCCACGCTTTTCTTTAAAAAAAGCCACACTTTATTTTTCCATAAAGCACATTCCTCTTAGAATGTAACATTGTCATTCCTTAATCATACAACTGATTTCTATAAATGTATAACTCCTAAGCTTATACGTCTCAGGAAAAGGTGTTAAGCTAAGAGAAGTTGCCAACTTCGCTACCAAGTAAATAATACGTTGATAGAGATCAAATAATATGATCAGAAATTCACTATTAGACACTCATCCATACAAGTCCACACCGTGACAATGAAATCGAAGGCACTCCTTCTACCACATCCTTTTTTTAGGAATCACCCCAAGGATCGGTAGCGAGTAGTCCTTATAATCCAAAGATTTCAAAACATGACAGAAACACTGCTATAATAATTGTCTCTATATTGGGAGCTACCCAGAGAATGACAACAAGCAGTCCTTCCGACCTGAAGATCTCTGGTCTTCAATACGACGAAGATTTTAGAATGCAAACACAACTGCCATATAAATATAATATGGGGTAAAACCGTTGGGACTCGTGACAACAATCCATACATTCTAAAGATCTTCGATCTTCAATAATCATCATCTTCAACATGTCTTCACTTCCGAACGTATACATCGGTTCAAAGTGGTTTTCAGATAGGAATTACCCAAATCCGACCCCGGTTCCTCCGAACTAACCATCGATAAAAAGGCATTTAGGTATATAAGTGATTCTCACGCAATATTCAATTACTTGATCAAATTTATTTTAAAAATATATTCATTAAATCATTTCCTTATCTTTTTCAGAGTATATGTAATCATTAAGCCTCATTTATCAAATCCTTTGGTTAATTAAAACTTATTTTAAATTGGAATAGTTGTAAATCGTTTCACTTTTTACTTAGGAAAAACTTTTCCCAATCATTTATTTAAATTTAAATCAAAGATTTCTCATATTCAAATTATAACATTTTAATGGGTCAAAAACAATGTTATTTAAGACATAGTTCACTATAAACCCCAAACTAATTTGTATTGAGTAAAAAATTAGAATAATTATACCCAGATTAACTTTCGTATTCAACTCGTACAATTCAAGGAATAACGGTGGAATCACCTTTCAGGATCACATGGATAGTACAAGTTTCCTCCTTAGATCTTACAAAGTTTGATCAGAATATTGTTTATACCATTAAAATCAAGTTTAATGAACTATTTTGAAAATTCCTTGCTTTTGGAAAAACTTAAATGAGATTTTTTTTAGAGTATCTAGGCTTCCCCATCGATCTATTCCATCCCTCGTCTATAAGAGAAAACAGAGGCCATGTTATTTCAGAGTATTTGTTGTTCCATTTCTAAGCTTAGTTACGCACCTTGTTTTACCATTTAGATCTCACAAGCAGGACAAATGTATTAGTCGTTTTCGCATACTCCTTTCGTTTTTAGAAATGATTTATAAAACTTCCAAATCGTTATTAAAATATTAATTTTTCCTTTAAAAACCATTTATAAAAGATATGAAAAAGAACGATTAAGGTTAAAATCATATTTCACAAGTTATTTAAAACTCTTGTGAAAAGTGCTGCGAAAAGTGTTTTAAAAGCTACATTGATCAAAACGAATTTTCTATCTTTTGGAAATTGATTTATATAACTTAATTTCCTTTAAAACATTTTCAAAGATTTATAAAGTTTATTTCGTATTTTTAAACATTTAAAAATATTCATTTTAAATCAATTTCTAATTCTGGTTTTAAACTGCAAAACCATGATTTTTCTTAAAACTTGTTTTCGACTTATTTTAAAATTTACATGATGAAATCTTGATTTTATTTCTTCATTTAAAAACTATGGATATCATTGTCCAGAAAATTCTTATCTCGAATAATTCGAGCCATATCCCATTTCATATGCTCATTTGAAATATTCGGCGTGAAATCGCGAACTACCGTTACGCACCTAGTTCTGACTTGTTTTTCAATTTGTTTTGAAACTTCATAAAAACACTTTTACATGTTCCTAAAACATTTCTAAACCATTTTGAACTCATTTTAAACAATATTTTCATATTTCAAACTCATATTTCATTTCATTCCATATTATAATATTATATTATTATAATATCATTTTCAACATTTTAGATATTTTAAAATCGTAAAGAGGCTAAACAATTTTCATATACATATTTATGTGGATTTAATTCTTATTAAATTAGCTGTGGTTAATTACTAACCATTTCTCTTATCATTTATCAAATCAAGTAATCAACCAAGTAATCACAAATATAATATACAAACACACACACACACACACACAGATATATATATATATATATATTCATATTATTAAACTTGGAATTATTTAGAGATTAATTAGTAAATTTAAATGCGAGTACTCACCATTGTCTCTAATTAATTCTTCCTACCAATATTCTTATCCAACAACACTAAACTTTTGTTAACTTTAACTAATCATCATCTACTCCATTCTTCCTTCATAAGCTCCAAAAAATCTGGCAAAGCTTCCGTAGTACTTCAAACTTCCTCTTATCTTCTTGGAATTAAACCGGCGGAACTTCTCTCCAATATTTTCACTCTGGAGCTCCATGATCTTGCTCCTTTCTTTCTATAAGGCTCGATTTAGGCTAGGGTAGACACGGACATGCTTTTGGTTGGGTGGTTCTCTTGGCTTTGAGGGTGAGGAGATGTGGTTGTGAGCAATGGAGAGGTGGAGGAGGTGTTTGGTGATGATACGGGCTAGTATCTTTACATTGAAGTGGTATTTCTCATAATTTTCGTATAGCTTCGCTACTATAATATTTTATTTTCTAGAAGGCATGGAAGCCATTAAATAAGCTTAAGTAAATGGAGAAGATGTAGAAATGTGTGAATGAAAGTGGAGATGGAGGTGGGTATTTATAGGAAAAGTTTAGGAATAAATATCATAACTTGAATGGACAAAAATGCCCTTACTTATCCACAAAGTAAACCATATTTTTCAAACCTTACCATCACCTTATTACATCATTCTTTATGTCATAATCATTTAATGCTTAAGAAATGTAAAATGAAAGTTTTGTTAGATTTTGATGTGGTTTGATTTGACTTTTGTGAAAATACCTTCTTAAGTATCTTTTCCTAAATTAATTAAATATTTAGCTTAATTAATTCTTAGTTAATATAAGCGAGGTGTTTATTTCTTTGTTAATGTGTTTATATAATAATTATTCAAGTTGCAAAACGTTTACACAAATTATAACATCTTGAGATGTATTATAGGAATTTTAAGAGGTAGGAATTAATATTTTTATGGTTTGAAGAAAAATTGATAACTATAGAGGGTTAAAATGAAAATTTAATCATGGAGCTAAGGAGAACTGAGTATGTTGATTGAGAATGAATGAGAGAGCATAATACTAATGGTCAGATATTGAATTTCTTATATAATAGAATAGATCTGCTCAATTGTTTTTGTCTGATTAGCAACTTAAAAATCTGTGTTTGACGATTAGCAACGCACATTTAATCTTTATTTTTTTATCCCATATTTATTTGTGTTTATTTTTATGCATGTTCTGTGGACTATTAGCAACGCATGTTTAATCACGTTTTTGAATGACTAGCAATGTAAAAGTTCATGTTTCATCATCCTAGATTACTACAGATTTTTACAATAATTTTTACATTGCTAATCAAGATCCATTTACGATTTGAATCTGTTTTTTGTCATCCCATGTAAGCATAGACGATCCTCCATTTATATAGATATGCTCAGCAGTTTTTGACTGGGTTTGTAACTTTGTATAACCAACTTTAACTCAATTATGATCATACTAGGACAAATAACATGTTTCTACAAAGATTATTTCATTGCAAAAGTTTATAAACGAGTTATAAAAGTCAAAAGAATTATATATGTATAATACTTTATCGTATAATGTTAAAAGGGATTTTCCTTAATATTCAATGTATAAAACTCAGAATTTAAAATATTAATGTTTGTATAAACTTCATATTAAAATAGACGTACTTCAATTTTTGAAATGAGTGTATGAAGAGTTTGGCACAAAAACCGATGTTTATCACCTAAAATTCATTTCCTGTTACAATATATATAAATCATAAAATGAATATGCTTTTATGTTCTTTTGTTTAGTCCCACATCGTGGAATATGTTAAATCCTTTGCTCTGAAGCCTTTATATAAAGGAGGCTATGTAATGTAAATAGATTACTAATTCTCAGGAATGAATAATATATCTTCTGTCTCTCTCTAATGGCTTCCATTTTCTTCATTCTATAACACGTTATCAGCACGATCTTCTTTTTCTCCAATGTATTTTTTTACATGCAGGCACATCTCTTTCTCTTATTCAGTTACTGAAATCAGATCTTTCTCTTCCTCTTATTCAACCATTGAAATCAGGTTCGAAATTTTCTAGATCTGCTTTTCTATATTTATTTTGCGATTAATTTAGATCTAGATTTAAATATTCTTGTTTCACAATTCTATATCTATTTCCTAATTTTTTAGATTTGGATGTAAGTTTTAATAGATCTTATCTTTTCAAGATCTTATTTTGTTATAGATCTAAATTTATAGATCTTATTCCACTGTACATGTATTTTTGTCATTATATTTCAGATCTCATCCTACAATAGATCTGATTTTTTGTTCTTATTTTTCTAATCTTATTATATTGTAGATCTTAAAATCACACTCAAATAATATACCTTTGAGATTTGTACATTGTTTAAAAATAAAATGTTGTGATTTTTTTGAATTTGGATTTGAATTGATTAAAAACTTGCTTATTATTGCATGTTTTTTTTGAGTTCATTATTTTGGAAAGCAAGTTTTGAATTTGACAATTTCTGTTGTTGATTCAAATATTATTGATCTTGATTACGTTTTGGTTTGTGATATAGATCTAAGTAATATATACATGTTTGATAAATGAAGTTTTCATTTCGAAAACTCTTTGATTTGGATTTTGATTTTGGAAATTATTTTGATATATATTGTTTATATTTCAGAAGAAATATTTTATTATTTCTTAGAGAAACATATACAAGAATAATGCATATTTAGAAGATCATATTAGTTTAGATCCAATATTAATATTGATTTAGTACACCTGAAGTGAATGGAAACGTTAATGAAAACATATACGGTAAATTTAATTTCTAGCATTTGAAATAAAAGTTGAGAACCTACAGTTCCTATAATGCTAAAAGCTTGAGTTTCCATAAATTATTATTATTATTAAATTTCAAGTTTTCTTATAATAAAGAACCAGAAGTTTCAATAAAAGAGCAGAAACGTGAATTATAAAAAAAGGATATATATATATATATATATGTATATATGTATGTATGTATATACATATATATATAAGAGTTAATTTAGTTGTTTTAGAAATTTTGACTGTTAAGAAATAAAGTTTCTCTTATGGTATTCATTTAATTTTATTATTGAGTATATCAAACTTAGCTTTGAGATTAAATTTTGCTAACTAAAGTTAGTTAGACTGATTTATTTGTTTGTAAAGAAATCAATTCGTTGTGATAATATTTTATATTTTATGCCACAATAATGGTAAATTGCATTCATTTTTTTTAATCATAAATGCAGTAAATGTTGTCGTCATGATAATAAATTAATTACCATATCATCATAAATGCACTGGCTACAGTAAATTAAATGATGTTGTATTTTTATGTTTGGAATAAGAATAGACATATGGTTTATTATATGGTGAATTCATTTTGGCAAACAATGCTCGTTATAATGAAAGAAATAAGTTTGAACAACAACCTGAAGTTGCGCAAAGATTTTTTTTCCAACCAGAAGTTGTATAACTCAATGTCCAAGACCTGAAGTCTTGAATTATGAAAATATTTTCTGATAAACTTTATAAGCTCGAATTCTTGTCAGTATTTTTTAATTTGTCAAAATGTACAAGTCTTGAAATAAGTTTAGACCTTTATTTTGTAACAATATGGTACAAAAAAGGGGAGAAGTTTACACAAAATTTAAGAACCTGAAATTCATAACAAATTAATGAACTTGAAGTTCATGAATTAGAAGCCCGAAGCTCTATTGAAATTATGTAAAATGATAAGGTTGTACTTCCTGAAGAAGTTAAAGAAAATTAATAAATAACCATATGAGAAAATGATGCTACATTCAAGAGATTACAAAAATCTCCAAATGAGTTATACCTTACCTTATATCTTAGCATTTACACTATATTAACCAAATATCTTGAAGATATTATGTTATATGATATTTCAAACATAATTGGATGTGTATGTGTGTATATTAATCTCTTGAAAAGATGTTTTAGAGATTTATTTATATTTATATTGCAAAATCTAACATCCCAGAAGAGATGTTGTAGGAATTTTATTTTTGTTACATTGCAATTCCTTAAAAGGAAATACTATATTCCTTGAAGGAATAATGATATTTTTTTTTGAGTAATAACAATAATTTATCCAAAAACAAATGATATTATATACCAATGTTACACTCCAGAAGTAGTGGTTTTATATCTTCGCATCTTATTTCATTTGGTGCATCTAATTTTGTTACTGTATTTAAAGTTTGATATGTCGTTTCAATGATAGTTACAACAAAAATCTCCAGCAGGGATATTTTGTGTTATTGTAAAGGTAGTAATTATGTAATTTCTACAAATAGAAACATTGTACATTGATATGATATTCCAATAGTACATATATATATATATATATATCTTTAGAAGAGATAAATTCACTCCAAAAGTAGTGATAGTAAAATATCCCTAAAAGAGACTAATAAATTAGGAAATGATAACATATCTCTAGAAGAGATTTGCTTATATATTTGGTAATTTTATTAAACCAAATAAATGCATAGAAATTTGATTATAAAGGATGCTAATTTAGTTTAGATTAGATCCTAAAAGTTTGAGAGCTATACATACGGTCCTGAGGAAATCTATATCTGTAACATTCCAAGTATCCAGAAGATACTATTATTATTTTTGCTATAATTTTTTTTACAGAACTCTCAATAGAGATGTGTAGAAATGTCTATATGCAATTAAAAATTATTCCTTGATAAGTAATCACAATTAGTGTTCAAAACTAATATTTGAGATATAATTGAGAAATAAAACTTAACAACTTGAAGTTGTGTGCATATTTTGTTCGAACCGGAAGTTCGATATGGTTTCAAACCAAATGTTTTGAACATTATCATGTGGTTTTGACAGGTTTGCATTGACATTCACTTATAAATAGAAATTAATAGTTTGGATCCTTGTAATAGTTTGTTCTAGAAATCATTAATTCAAATGAGAAAGAATATGAAAATTTTATAATATATATGTGATACGTGGACGCATGTATACATCCATATATGTAAATATTTAGCTAACAACCTGAAGTTTGTTATAAGCTATTATTTAGTGATTATGCATAGATATTATTTAGTGATTTAAAATTCAATCAACATAAATGTTGAATGACCTGAAGTCATGTGTGTATTCAAATGATCTACACAATAAGTAAATTCCTCCAATAGCTTAGATCAATGAATGAGAACAAACTCTAATAATCAATATCGATTGAATGCATCTTATCAATGAATAAAAGAATTATCCTCCTATTATTAATATGTATGATGTATTTGCTAGTAGCAATATCATAATGGATCAAAATAAGAATCCAAAGACGATAATTATTCAATGTTCGTCAACATTGAGAGGGAGGATTAAAAGGGATAAAAGTACATTTTGATTATCGAAATTAAATATTGGTTGCAAAATATTAAGTGACTTGAATAAATTGTCGACAATATCTCTAGTATGCTTGCTCCAATATAAGTTAAAATCCCAGAAGAACTAAAAATGGTATAAATCACATCTGAAATGTGATAGAGAAGTCGGGTGGAAATATTTTTGGAGTAAACAATAAAGATGCAAATAATGGAGGTGAGTGTTCTTGAAGAAATACTTAAGACTGCTCTTGAAGAGACCGATGACTTGATTGTTAAATTACCCATAAGTGGTTTAGGTACCTAAAACATAATTAAAGGGATCTCAATAAATCATGTCTAGAACTGACAAGAAATAATCATCGATGATAAAATTGTAAATAATGAAGCGCTTATACTTATAAATAGATTAAGAATCTTGAATTAGGGAAAAACATGACTGGCCATCATGAATCCTTTAATAGTAGAGAAATATGGACATGTAGTCCGCAAAGCACCGAAAGTACTTGAAATACTTAATATACCCTGAAGGTATAAATGTGGTTTAAAATCATATTAAATAATGAAGTATACAAATTCTTGAAGAATATAAATAAATTTCATTGTTATGAAGAATGCAAAGAACAAAGAGAGTAGATTTCAACCTACTTTTAAGTATTGTTGTAATGAAAATCTTGATATAATTCATGATGATTAGATTACTTCCTATTTTTAAGTATCGTTGTAATGAAACTCTTAATATCCATTGAAGTAATAGTTGCGATATGCAAATACTTACTAAAGAATACAAATTTCTGAAGAATATATATAATTTTTGTAGTTATAAAGAATGAAAAAGACATGAAGTGTAGATTATAGATTTCTTCTAAGTATTGTTGTAATGAAAATCTTGATACATCAAGATGAGTAGATTACTTCCTGCTTTCTAGTAATGTTGTAATGAAATTTTTAATATTCATGAAAGATGTATAGTTGCAATGCGCAAAACTAATTTGAAGCACATGAAGTGTTTTTCATAAAAGTAGCATACAAATGCATAAAATGCAAACCATATTTGGAAGAAACAATCTTAGAAAATTTGATTGTATCAAAGGAAACTATTAATAAATTGTATTATTAATGAGATACATATTTATGGATCCAGAAGTATCTATAACCAATTTGAGTTATCGAAAGATGAATATGAATTTAGAGGAAAATTTAAAATCAGAGGGAGCATTCATAAGTATTTTATAATGCACTCTTTTTCCTTAACTAATATTTTTCCCACTGGGTTTATTAGTAAGGTTTTAATGAGGCATTACATTGATCCAGAAGTATCAATTCCCTAGTAACATTTGAAATAAGTTATAATATACTCTTTTTTCCTATTTAAGATTTTTCCCACTGGGTTTTTCTTACTAAGGTTTTAACGAGGCATTGTCTTGATCTAGAAGAATCAAACGTCTTTTCAAGAAATAACATCTCAAATATGTTATTTAAGTTAAATTGTATTTTTATCCTTGATTAAGGTTTTTCCCATAGGGTTTTCCTTTGTAAGGTTTTTAATGAAGTATTATATTGATTCAGAAGTATCAAACTCTATTTGACGCAGCTGATTAACAAAAACTTGATATGTCGATGGAATTAGCAATCAGTGGATTGAACAATATTGAAAAATGCCCAAATCCGTTGATCTCAAGGGATACCGGATTCTAGCTATCCTTAACACGTTGATCGCGCACGATACCGTGTTGAAGGATCTACGATTCTTCGACGTTGATCAAGCGCACTTGATTCCGTGAATCGGCTTCAACGTTCGTTGATTCGAGCGCACTCGAATGCCGAAGTGGAGATAGGAGATTTTCACTCGACTACCAATTTAAAGAAAGCACAAAGCAATCAAATGGAAATTTCATTCAAAAGTCAACAACCCTACAAATGACACAACACCCGGTATTTATAGATGTTTACAACCACATACGCTACAACATAGCATAGGTCGTACACGACCTAAAATTTTCTCGACCTAACATTACATACTTCAGCACGACCTAAATTACAGAGTACGACCTAAAAATACAAAGCACGACTCAAACGACATATTCACTTCAAAGTAGCAGCTTCCAAATCAAAATGCAGCGACCTATAATCTTCACGCGACTTAATATAAGGTCGCTCGCGACTTAGAAATCATCAGCGACTTAAGGATTTGGACGTTCGCGACATAACTTTCCTTCGCGACTTAAGTATCTCGGTTCACGAACTAAGCTGGAGAATCATTCGCGACTTAAGTTGGATCGGCCGCGACTTAAGGGATGGTAGCGACTTAGGCTGAGAAAGGAGCGACTTCTGGAAAAGCATAACTCGTTCGCGACCTATGGAGTATCTTGCGCGCGCATATGGAGGAAGTTCGCGACCTAGGGCTTCGATTCATGGGAGCTTTGATGACTCGGTGACGACTCAGGCTTAGGGCTTCTTCATTTTGGTTCGCGACATTGATAAGTCGCTCGCGACTCATGATGGAGGCAGATGAGTCGCTCGCGACATATGGAGTTTGTCGCGACTCAATTCCATCGCGATTCATGGCAGCGCGATCCAAGGAGGGATCTCGGGAATCTGGGTTTGTTCAATTCGAGGTATGACCTGCATCATCCTCCCCTTGTTGAAAGAAATTCGTCCTCGAATTCATACTCTCGTCATCTTTGATAGGTTCCTCCTCATAATACGGAATTAAATGCTTCACGTTAAACACATCAGAAGTGTAAACATTTTCTGGCAGCTTCAACTTATAAGCATTTTCATTTATCCGTCTTATAATTTCTACAGGCCCAATCTTTCGAGCTTTCAACTTGTTATAAGTTCCAACTAGAAAACGATCTTTTGTTAACACTGCATAAACAAAATCTCCTTCCTTGAAGACAACACTTCTTCGTTTTTTATACACCATTTGTTTATACTTCTCATTCGTTTTACGTAATCGTTCTTGTACAACCTTGTGGCATTCCTGTAAATCATTCACCAAGTCACTAGCCCGCTTAACAATTCCTTTCTGATAGGGTACTGTCGTTAAATCCAATGGTCCCTTTGGAATGGCTGAATATACAACTTGAAACGGACTGAATCCAGTACTTCGATTGACTGCGTGATTATGCGCAAACTCCGCTTGACATAATTTCATATCCCATCTTTTCAAATTGTCTTTCACAAGACATCTCAGTAAATTTCCCAACGATCGGTTAACCACTTCCGTTTGTCCATCAGTTTGCGGATGATAAGCGCTACTAAAATTTAGGTTCGTTCCGACCATTGTCCACAAACTCAACCAAAAATGACTTAAAAATCTAGTATCTCGATCAGAAACAATAGATTCTGGTAAACCATGCAATCGATACACTTCTTTAAACAATAATTGTGCCACTCGAACTGCATCCGCTGTCTTCTTACAGGCTATAAAATGTGTCATCTTCGAAAATCTGTCAACCACCACAAATATAGAATCATTACCCCTTTGAGTTCTTGGCAAACCCAAAACAAAGTCCATACTCACATCAACCCATGGTTTAGCGGGTACAGGCAACGGCATATACAACCCAGCATTGGTCGCAGTTCCTTTCGAAACCTGGCAGATATGACATCTTTCCACAAATCTCTCGACCTCTTTCCTCATTGAAGGCAAAAAATAAGATTGTGTAATTAACTGCAATGTACGATCACGGCCCACATGTCCTTCCTCGTGCAATTCCTTGATAATCTTCATTCTCAAGCTACAATCTGGTATACATAATCGATTTCCCTTGAACAAGAATCCATCAGCCAACACAAATTCATCAGTATCACCATCCTTAACTTTCTCAACAAACTTTGCAAAGTAAGGATCCTCCTCAAACAACTCTGGCAATAATTCAAACCCTGTCACTTCAACTTTCATTGTCGTTAATAAATGATTCCTTCTACTCCAAGCATCAGCTACCCGATTCGTCACCCCAGACTTGTGTTTGACAACAAAAGTAAATTGCTGTAAATAGGCAATCCACGATGCATGTCTTGCTGAAATCTTGTCCTGCCCCTGCATATGCTTCAACGCCTCATGATCAGTGTACAGAACAAATTCTTTCTGAAACAGATAGTGTCTCCAATGCTTAACAGCCTGAACAATTGCGTAAAATTCCACATCGTACGTGCTATACCTCATCTTTGCTCCTGATAACTTCTCACTAAAATAAGCAACTGGCATTCCATTCTGACATAAAACTCCTCCAATACCAACCTTTGAAGCATCAGTATGTAATTCAAACAGCAACTGGAAATTCGGTAAAATAAGAATTGGTGCTATTGTCAACAGTTCTTTGATTTTCTCAAAAGCAATCCCGGCTTCCTCTGACCACGAAAACTGTTTACCCTTCATACAATCAGTAACTGGAGTCATCACGCTACTGAAGTGTGGAATGAATCTTCGGTAGAATGACGCTAGCCCATGAAAACTTCTCACTTCTGTAATTGTCCTCGGTTGTGGCCAATTTCTGACTGCTTCAACTTTATTCTGGTCCACCTGTATACCTTCTCCTGACACAACATACCCCAGAAATAAAACACTATGCGTCATGAACATGCATTTCTTCGTAGCAGCATAAAATTGTTCCTCACGAAGAATAATCAGCACTTTCCTTAAATGTTGAACATACTCCTCCGTACCCCTACTACATATCAGAATATCATCGAAATATACCACCACAAATTTCCCAATAAAAGGTCTAAAAATTTGATTCATCACTCGCATGAATGTACTTGGTGCATTTGAAAGACCAAACGGCATGACCAGCCATTCATACAACCCTTCTCTCGTCTTGAAAGCTGTCTTCCATTCGTCTCCAGGTCTAATCCGAATTTGATGATATCCGCTCTTCAAATCAATCTTCGAAAAGATAGTTGCCCCACTCAACTGATCTAGCAAATCATCCAACCTTGGCATAGGAAATCTGTAAGGAACAGTAATCTTGTTCAAAGCTCTACTATCGGTACACATTCTCCATGTTCCATCCTTCTTCGGTACTAACAAAGCTGGCACAGCACACGGACTCAAGCTTTCCTGCACACGTCCTTGCTCAAGCAACTCTTCCACCTGCCTTCTCAACTCTTCATGTTCCTTCGGACTCATTCGATAATGTGGTCTATGCGGTAATACTGCTCCTGGAACAAGATCGATTTGATGTTGAATGTCTCTCAGTGGCGGTAACTCCTTGGGCAACTCCTCTGGAAATACATCCTCAAATTCTTTCAATACTGGTTTTACTTCTTCTGGGATTTCAACCTCTTCACTACAATCTCGCCCAATCAACAGGAATACTTCAGCCTCCTCTTCAACTTCCTTAACAAACTCTTTCAACGATAGTAAAGTTTTTAGCTCTTCAATCTCCTCAGATTTACTCTCTCCCTGCTGTCTCTTCTTTGGAGCTAGAATAATCTTAACGCCTTCAAACATAAAACTGTAGCTATTGGTTCGACCGTCATGCTGCACTGCTCGATCATACTGCCACGGTCTTCCCAAAAGCAAATGACAAACATCCATCTCAACTACATCACACCAGATCTCGTCTTTATATTTCTTCCCAATGGAAAATGGAACTCGAACTCGTTTATCCACCTTCACCTCTCCTCCTTTTCTCAGCCACGCTAGCTTGTAAGGATTAGGGTGTTTCTCCGTCTTCAACTTCGGTTTCCTCACAGCCTCAGTAGAAATAATATTGTCACAACTTCCTGCATCAATCACAAACTTACACACTTTTCCCAGAATAGTGCATCTAGATTGAAAAATGTTGCTCCTCAACCAACTAGACTCATCTACTTGCTTGGGCGTTAAACAAGACCTCCTCATCATTAGATTACATCCTTCATCCCCCGATGCGATATCCTGTTCATTCTCCTCAACTGGACTATCTTCACCCTCAACAACATCCTCACTTTCAACTTCAGCTATCATAGCTCGTTTCTTCGGTTTTGGACACTCATTGCTTTTATGACCCATCTCCTGGCAATTGTAGCATTTGAAACCATTGTTAACCTTCGCCTTCTCACTCTCCTTTACTACGGGTTTACTGACAGGTTTAGAAACATTAGAACTTCCACTAACACCCTTCATTTGATTGTTAGAATTAGTAAACACACCACCTCCATGCCTTCCTTGCTTCACCCAAGCTAACGCCTTTTGGTGTGCTTCCGCCACAGATCTTGGATCGAACATATTAACCATATCCTGGATCTGCATTCGTAACCCTCCAACAAACCTTGCTGTCAGCTGCTCTTCCGTTTCCATTATATCGTTTCTGGCAATGAGTTGGTAAAATTCATCTGCATAGTCATTGACAGTCTTCGTCCCCTGCCGTAGATTCTGCAATCTCTGGTACATGAGTGATTGATAGTTGTATGGCAAAAATGTAGCTCTCATCATTTTCTTCATCTTTTCCCACTCTACAACCTTTGACTTCCCCATCCTTTCTCTCGTAAGTTTAGTTTGCTGCCACCATGCCAAAGCTCTTCCCCTCAATCTAGTAGCAACCAACTTCACTCGACGATCTTTAGGAACCTCCTTGAAATCAAAGATCTCTTCAACATTAGATAACCAATCCAAAAATTCTTCAGCAACCATTCCACCTTTGAACTCTGGAATTTCCATCTTCATTCCCGATTCCCATCGACGATCATCATCTACATCTCGATTCTGACGTCGTGTTTGTTCTCTATCTCGATAATGAACACTTTCCCTATCACCATCAAACTCCTCATCAAAGTCTGATGTATAGCGTTGTCGATCACGACCTCCAACATCTCTACTACCACTCCTTCGATCAACATTCCTATCAAGATTGTCAATACTTCTATGATCTTCTCTTCTCTCTCGATCTGAATGTATCGAAGCTCTACTTCTCCCTTGGCTCAATTCAGGTGAAACTCTTCTTCTACTTTGATTCATTTCAAGCATCATTCTCTCTAAGCGACCAATTCCTTCATTCAACTTTTCAGTAAAGCTTTCGTTGATTCGTTGCTCCATTTCATCGGCCTCTTCTCTTCCATACAAGACATTAATATTGCGATGACGTTGAGCTCGTCTCGGTGGCATGATTGAACTTAACAAATAATTCAACAAATCAAACACAAAACTTCAACAAACAACAAGTCACGACTTCAATCTTCAAAATAAACTTCACAAGGCTCGGCTACTTCTCACAAGTATACACGGCCTACTTCAACTCTCGGCTCAACTTAAACTTCATGACTTAGCTCCTTAACTCGGCTCGGCCTTAAACAAGCACGGCTCCAACACACTTCAAATTCAAACACCTTTCGTCTTTTGATCCAAGAGACTATGGATCACAAACTCCAAAAACTTCACGATAACACAATGAACAACTTCAAACTTCAAATACTTGGCTCCAAGACCCGATTTAGCTATGATTGGCTAAAACAAGCTCTGATACCAAACTGACGCAGCGGATTAACGAAAACTTGATATGTCGATGGAATTAGCAATCGGTGGATTGAACAATATTGAAAAATGCCCAAAACCGTTGATCTCAAGAGATACCGGATTCTAGCTATCCTTAACACGTTGATCGCGCACGATACCGTGATGAAGGATCTACGATTCTTCGACGTTGATCAAGCGCACTTGATTCCGTGAATCGGCTTCAACGTTCGTTGATTCGAGCGCACTCGAATGCCAAAGTGGAGATAGGAGATTTTCACTCGACTACCAATTTAAAGAAAGCACAAAGCAATCAAATGGAAATTTTATTCAAAAGTCAACAACCCTACAAATGACACAACACCCGGTATTTATAGATGTTTTACAACCACATACGCTACAACATAGCATAGGTCGTACACGACCTAAAATTTTCTCGACCTAACATTACATACTTCAGCACGACCTAAAATACAGAGTACGACCTAAAAATACAAAGCACGACTCAAACGACATATTCACTTCAAAGTAGCAGCTTCCAAATCAAAATCCAGCGACCTATAATCTTCACGCGACTTAAAATAAGGTCGCTCGCGACTTAGAAATCATCAGCGACTTAAGGATTTGGACGTTCGCGACATAACTTTCCTTCGTGACTTAAGTATCTCGGTTCAGGAACTAAGCTGGAGAATCATTCGCGACTTAAGTTGGATCGGCCGTGACTTAAGGGATGGTAGCAACTTAGGGCTGAGAAAGGAGCGACTTCTGGAAATGCATAACTCGTTCGCGACCTATGGAGTATCTCGCGCGCGCATATGGAGGAAGTTCACGACCTAGGGCTTCGATTCATGGGAGCTTTGATGACTCGGTGACGACTCAGGCTTAGGGCTTCTTCATTTTGGTTCGCGACATTGATAAGTCGCTCGCGACTCATGATGGAGGCAGATGAGTCGCTCGCGACATATGGAGTTTGTCGTGACTCAATTCCATCGCGATTCATGGCAGCGCGATCCAAGGAGGGATCACGGGAATCTGGGTTTGTTCGATTCGAGGTATGACCTGCATCACTATTTGATTCTGTAAATTATTGAAATATCTCATACTATATTGTACTCTTTTCCCTTTACTAAGATTTTTCCCATTGGGTTTTTCTTAGTAAGGTTTTAACGAGGCATTAATTTGATTAAGAAGTATCAAACTTCATTTGAAAAAATGAGAAAATAAAATATGTCATTGTATTCTTTTTCCTTCACTGAGATTTTTCTCATTGGGTTTTTCTCAGTAAGGTTTTAATGAGGCGTTATTTTGATCCTGAAGTATCAAACTCTTAGAAGGAATATCATTTTTAGTATGATATTTATGATTTCACAAGTTACACTCTTTTCCTCGTTCAAGGTTTTTTTCCACTGGGTTTTCCAAACAAAGGTTTTTAATGAGGCAACAAACAATATCTATATCGACTGAATCGATAAATGCAAGCAAGATAATAATGAGGGGGAGTAATCATCATACATGTTTCGAAATAGAAAATTTCAAGTTATCAGAGCATTCAAGACTTAGAAGACGCATATTCAAGGGGGAGTGTTGCAATATATGTAAATCATAAAATGAATATGCTTTTATGTTCTTTTGTTTAGTCCCACATCATGGAATATGTTAAATCCTTTGCTCTAAAGCCTTTATATAAAGGAGGCTATGTAATGTAAATATATGTCTAATTCTCAGGAATGAATAATACATCTTATGTCTCTCTCTAATGGCTTTCATTTTCTTCATTCTATAACATTTCCTATATTTTTTGTTAATTGTTATTGGATGGTTGAGTATGATGCTATAGGAAAGTTAAGTTATGCACATTTTAGGTTCATATGGTATTAACAAGTATTTTATAATGATGCAATGTATAAAATATTTTTCTTTATGAACTAAAAATAAGAAGACAATATAAATCATCAAAATTTTAGTGAAAGTTTAAAGAAAAATGATAAAATATCACATGAAACAAGTAGGTTTTGTCCTCTCTTCAAGTGACTTTAATGATCAATGCTTAAGTGTGCTTATTTTGTAATGACGCAATATATAAAATATTTTATTTTATGAAAGCTTTTGCTAAAATATTTACACCCCCTTTGATATTTTGAAATCGATAATATGTTCATGATTTTTAAAACACATTTTACAATAATTTGTACTTCATCCATCTTCTATGCATGCCAAAAAATATCAAATTTAATAGAGCATTGTATCGGTGATTTTTGGGTCGCTTCATGGAAGAATGTGGTTGCCGATGTGCAAAAAGCCTTATTTGCCGATTTTATGGTAATTAATTTGTATTTTTATATTGAGTAGTGAATTATACAACTATTATTGGTCTACAAAGTAGAATTTGATGACTAATGTTTTATAATCATTATGCACTATACACTATTTGCTTCAGTATGATTGTAATCCATTTCTACTTTTTAGGCAAAGATTTATTGTTTAGATCCGCAGGATGTCACCTTTTCTATGATGAGGGAGGCTTGGTGCCGAAAAGCTATAGGATGTTGTTCATGTATTGTTTATAAGATGAAGGAACTGGAAATTAATAAGGAGGAGACTGGGGAGACTAGGGAGAAGATAGTAATTTAGAAAATATTTAAATATATTTTATAGCAAATAGTGAATAACATAATTATATTATATTATAGGCTAATGACAAAAATAAAGCGGTAACACTATTCAAGATGTTTAGGCAGCCTCATATCAAAAATAGTAATGAGATAACAATGGTGGATGATCCAACTACCGTTATTTTGAAGTGGGTCGACTCAACTGCCGAAGGTTTTCTGATAAATTTACAATAAATGATGCTCAGCCATATCAAAATATCGTTGAAACATTTCGTAATAATTTAATTCAATGTGATAGTTGACAGAGATCAACTATCAGGATGATACTTGAATTTTTTGAATTAGCAGGCATATGCCTCCTTTGTTAAGCCTTAGCATGTTTCTGCTTCATTTACAGTAATAAATATTAATCATCATGAAACGCAACATATTTTCAAACACATTTTACAGTTTATCTATTATTTGATGACACCTCCCTCTGGATTTGAGATAGCAAGGAATAAAAGGAAACAAGTATAAGAAGAAAACCAGTTTTAGGACATGAATTTTGAAAAACGTTGATTTTTTGAAACTCATATCATGTTGATTTTGAAAAAAGTAGTGCTAGGCAGAAAAGTAGATATAGACTCATATCAAAAAGCAGTATATATAGAGTGACATGAATTTTGAATAACATTGATTTTTTGAAAACTGAGTGATTTTAAAAAACATTGATTTTGAAGAGAGTAGGAGCATGTAGTAAGCCATGTATTTATTTTGAAAAACAATGATTTTTTGAAAACTAAGTTGCAAAACATGTCTCAAGTGTGAAACTTGTTTGAAAACTGAGCAGCAACATGTTTTTTGAAAACTCAGGCCATGCATGCAACCTATGCCTTTACAGGTTCATCCTAAGCCTTTAGGTTGCAACTGGGCCTTCAGGTTTCAACATGCCTTTAGGTAGCAACGAGCACTGATTTTTTTAACATTGCCTTCATCCTGCCTGCTACATGCCTTTACAAGTTGCATAACATCAACATGTCTCAAGTGTGGATTCAACATTTCTACACAAGAAGAGGGTAGTCTCAAGTGAATTGGAACCTTTATGAAGAAACACATATCATGTTGCACAACTCCGCCAGCAATTCTGTTTTATAACTGAGTTGGCAGCTTAGTTTTCAACCGAGTTGTGTGCAGCTCAGTTTAAGAACTGAGTTGGCGGCTCAGTTTTAAGCTGAGTTGGGCGACTCAGTTTTAAGCTGAGTTGGGCAACTCAGTTGAAGTCAGATGCACAAAACTTAGTTGTGCACCTCAGTTTTGAAACTGAGTTGTGAATTGCAACTCGATTAAATTTATGGGTTGACTGAATTTAAAATTTGATGATATTGTATATTTACAGGCTAGGTATCATATTGCATGTAACGAGCGATTGACCGCTATTAGAGAAGAGAATGATGAGGATCCGATGGAGCTTCAACGAGAGCAACAAACATTGATTTTTCATGCTTTGAGCCCATTAAATTGAAAGGGATGTGCATATCTTGGTGGTAACCTACCTGATGATGTAAGTAATTTTACGAATAATTGATTTGTTACTTAGTGCATAACTGATAGTGTTGCATATCAATATATATGCAAAATTTAATGTTCTTGAAGTGTAATTTTTAAAGAAAAACATGTATTGTTAATTGTTGATTGGATCACATGCTGCCCAGTGACGAAGGATGCTAATGAGTGAAAGTACAACAACATAGGAGTTAAAATCTAGGGTATGCCTTAACGGAGGAAATGTAACGTGTCGAGGCTCGACAAATGAAATTAAGTCAACAATCTGGGACAGAGCATCGAAGGATTGAGGAGGAGCGTGAGACACATCGTCGACAGATTACAGAAGAGCATGAGGTTCATTTGCAGTGTATTGAGGATGGACATGATACCGAAAAGCATAAAGAGTTTGAGCTTAGATTGTGTAAGTTATCGAACAAAGATTGTAACATTCGGTCCTAATTGATTCATGGAATCATCTTATGATTATGGGCTTGGTATGATTGATAAATTTTTGGTATGCATGTTGAAATTTAATGTATTGGCATATGTTTTGGCATGCACATTGAAATTTATATACCGTGACTTGTTTTTGTCGATTACTATTTGTATGATTTCCTTTTACTTTATGTTAATCTTTTATCCATGTATTTATTAATATGCTCTTTTGGTATAGTTTTTGATGAAATTGTTCATGTAATATTCTAAAGTAATAAATATATTATTTGATTGTTAGGACGAAACAAGAGAATAAATAAAACGATCTATAACTGTTATCTGTCATGGGTTTGCGACGGAGTATACAATGAACTATGCAAGTATTTTTATTTTCAAAAAAATTCACATGACAAATCCGTATTTCTTTATGATTTTCGTATAGTAAATTGTAGCGGATTTATGACAGAACAAATTATAATTAATTAAGTATTAAAAAAATCAAAGTTTTATCATTAGTTTGTGACAGATGAGCAATAAATTTTTATTACAATTATTTTACCTCGGAGTTATAAAGAATTATATTTGTTACGCACTATGGCAGGTCCATCACAAATTATGTTGATTTTCCATTGTTATTTTATTTATGACTGGTCTTCCACATGTGTTTTAGTAAGGGGGCTATCCATTATAAATCCGTCACAGATTTAGGATTAGCGACAAATTTTTGATGGACTTTGCTATCAAATTTTTCTTATAGTGTTTTCTATTTAAATAATAATACTTTCCTTAATGTAGTGTAAAGAGAAAGAAAATATTATAAATTAAATCAGAACTTGAGGTCGAAACCAGGGGATTAGAGGAGTAGCCAAATTGAGGTTCTATATATATCTATGTGTGCTTGTATTTGTATGTGTGCGTGTATGTGTGTGTGTGTGTATTTATCTCTCTCTGTACACACATACACACACACACACACATACACGTGTGTATCTATATGTGTATCAATACTGAAAAATATCAGTATCATAGCTAGAATATTAATTGTTGTATTAGAAGTCCTTCTAAAGCATAGCACAATCTTGTATTGAAATAAGAAACTAGGAAATTTTTTGTTGTATGTTTAGTACAATCTTATAATGAATTAAGAAAATACAATTAAAAGTTATATAATTTTTAATTCAACAACAGTTCAAAAAAGATTTGATCATTTTTCACACGATCAAGTAATAATATATTAATCACTTTTCGATGATAATATTTTAAAAAGTTTACCATGATGAAACTTCATAATTAATGGTATTGATTTGATTTGATTTAATTGGATTGCTGAGTCAAAACCGTGTCGGTATGGTTTATTTATTTAATTATTTATGGTTTAAATTTTTTAAATTCATAGTCATTGATGAAAATTTATAGTTATTGATATGTGTTGTATTACAATAAATTTGTTTAGATATTTAAATATTTTAGATATGTTGTGTCTTGGTTTAATTGTTTATTGTTGTATTATTTTATGTTTAATTATAATTAATTGTGGATTTGAATTTTGAATGTAATTAATTAAAATAAAATGGATGAAATTGTGCAATAATGATAACATTAGACAAATGAATGAAAAATAAGATTATTTACAAATTTTGAGTGAAATTTGTAAAAAATAGCGATTTAACGAATTAAACTGGAATTAAGGTAAGAAATGTAACAATGTTATTATTTATGAATTTCTACGGAAATTCATAAGTAATAAAGAAAACCTATTTTAAACTAAAATTCATAAGACATGTTTCCAAAGTTTTAGGTTAAATTATTATTATTTTGATGCAACTAACAATTAAAGGAGTTTTGAAGTTTAATATGGAATATTATTATTTTTGAAGTAAAAAGTAATAAATTAGTTTTAGAAAATATTAAAGAGGTTTCGATATATATTATTATCTTGATGTAAAATAATAATTTTTTTGAAAAATAATTTGATGTAAATTTCTATTTTTGATAGAAAATATAATGTTTAAGGATTTGAAGTAATAGAAGTATAATAAAGGATTTTGAAGTATATTACCACTTTAGAAGAATTATTGTCCTTTTAAGATAAATAAAGTTGATTTTATAATAAATAATAATAAAATAATTTTATACTTAAGAGAAAACAATGGTCGTAAATATGATGTTTTGGATGGATGTAACATTAATTAGTTATTTATTTCAATTATCACAACTGTTGTTATATGGCGATGAAATCGCATTGGGCCGTATGCACGATATTTCGCTATTACTACTACTTTGTGTGTAGTTAATTATGATTTTATTGTGTTGGTTTTTATATTTTATGGTGATTTGATGTTTGTGTTATTAATATAGTGGGTTAATGCACATTACAACGGTTTGGCATTGTGTTACTAATATGTTAGGTTAGTACACATTTGATAATTTTGCGTTGTGTTAATAATATGTTAGGTTAATACACATTTGGTGATTTAGTGTTTATGTTACTGACATAGTGGGTTAGTACACGTTTGTTTGATTTATACTAGTTCAGGTGATGTACTACGAATAGTCTATGATTAATACATATGTGAGTATATTAGTTGTGGTCAGTTTAATTGACGTTTGGGGTTGACTATGGGTATTGTCAAACATATGTGATGTTTAATGGATGAGTGTGTTATTACTGCTGTTATCCTATATTTATTATGATTAATGGTTATGACTTTGTATGGATAGCGTTTCCTGCTTGCATTGGTTGTAATGATGCATTGGTCCCCAAATCGGTATGTAGGCGTTCTCTTGTGTAATAACTCTCGAGCCTATGGGCAGAGTGTATAGGGTTATGCGTAGTTCAATATGGTTGATACACTTTACCTATGTGTGCGTACGTGTGCGTGTGCGCGCGTGTGTGTATGTCTGTATGTTTGTACAGTTGTGGCTGTAAATTTCTGATAATGACATACTCGACCCAAAAGGCTAGTGAACTCAACCGGTGTTTCCTTAATGTATGACCAACTAAGATGCCAACTTGAAACCAATGCATCAAAGAAATCAAACTTCAAACCACCAAAAACATCATATTCAACCGGTGTTTCCTCAAGCACTATAGCAATACTTTAAATGAGTATGTGTGCTCATCCTTAATTCTTGAATTAACTGAAATATCATAGAAAAACTCAAGGACAAACTTATTTAGTTTCCCCTTGAACACATCATCAATTCAGCGAAAAACAACCTTCATAAACATTCAATGGACCACTCATCCAGCCCCATCCCTCAAAAATGTTGTAAAATTTTCAAACTTGCTTTGGGGGCTTTGGGTTTTTTGTTTGGAAGAGAAAGAAGAAAGAAGAAAGTCCCGCATGCTAGAAGAATGAAGACTATATTTGTATAAATATAGTTTTCTCATGTGGATGTTGGGGCCTTAGGGCTCCCACGTGTTTGCTTTGTTGTGAGGAGAGAAGTCATGCAACATCACACGCGCGCCGCAGCCGCCCGACCGACTGAACCGGGCCGGGTCGGGTTCGAGTATGGGTTTCGGGTTCGGATCCAAAAGTATTTTTGGATAATATGTAAACAGTAACGGGCCAGATTTCAGCCCGTTAAGGACCCAGAGCCGAAAATTCTAAATTTGAACTGATGGCGGAAAATTTGTAACGTTTTCGGAAACGTTACAAAATGAATGGACGCGACCATTTGTAACAGTTGTGAACCGTTTCAAAATGAATAGACGCGACCGTTGCAAACGGTTGTGAAGCTTGGCGAATAAACACCTCTCCACCACTATAAATAGCAACGCCCAGAACAAGTTTCAAAAAAACAGTTTTTTCCAGCGCTCTTCTTCTTCCACTTGCACAAATCTGCGACGCTAGGGAAGTATTGCTAATCGCTGCACTTCCAATTATTCTATATTTTGTAACATCTGAAAGTGTTGCAAACGCTGAATCGTTGCAGATTTGTTTCTTCTTTCTCTTCATTCTATTCTATATAAATTGCATCATCAGAAACCGTTTTTAAAGTGTTCTTGGTTGGAACAAATTCGTACAAACTTTGAATCCGATTTCGCTGTTTTAGGGCTTCATTGAATCCTGAAAGTCGATAGTTCGATAACCCGTTTGTACCTGGTGGGTTGAACTATTGTCTGAAAGAATCTATTCCATAGATCCTTGAAGTCGGAAGTACGGCATTGTCTTCATCGCCATCGCCATCAAATTCTTCTCGAACCGCAAATCTCCAACAAATTTCAGACAATAATTTTCAACCATGGAAGGTTCGAGCGCTTTACAAGTTATGAATCAACATCTAACTCGATTGGAGCGTTTTGATGGCGACAATTTCACTCGTTGGCAAGAGACGATGAAATTTTTCCTGATCGTCGTCAAGTTGTTCTACATTTTGGAAGATAACTTGGAAGAAATCCCGGAGGAAACTGATAAAGATGATGATTCTCTAAAGGCTAAATGTGCAAAGAGCAAAGAGGACGATTTCATATGCAGAGACCATATTCTGAATGCGCTATCTACCACGGTCTACAATGCTCATAGGACATTGGAAACAACGAAGGCACTATAGACAGCTCTGGAGAATAAGTACCGCATATCCGAGGCAAGTAATAAAATGTTTCTTATTTCTAAATTTTATGGATTTCAAAATGGTCACCAATAAGTCCATAATTGGACAAGTAAGCGATATCTTACTGTTGGTGAATCAACTTAAAGATGCTGGAATTGATCTTCTTGAATCTTTTGTTGTTGGAGTTATAATTTCTAGACTTTCGCATAGTTGGAATGATTATAAGAAAAATATGAAACATGCGGAAATGGATTATAATTTAGACGATTTGCAACGTCGTCTTCGTATTGAAGAAGACTCTTTGTAAACGCGATCTAGATGATAATCCGCAAACTGAGTCCCATTCTAAGGCAAATAATGTTGAAATTATTGATAAATTAAAGTCAAAGAATGAGACACGGTTTAAGAAGAAAAATCATTCCAAAACCAACAACAAAAATAAAGGTCCTTGTTATTTTTGTAACAAGCCCGACCAATATGCCCGAGACTGCCGTTTGCGGAAGAAACAACAAAAAGTGTGTGGTCGAAGACTCGCTTGTGGCTGTAGTGCAAGAGGTGAACTCCGTTAGTGGCAATGATAATGATTGGTGGTTCGATACTGGAACAACCATTCACATTTGCAAAGACCGTAATCTTTTCAAGAGTTACGAAGAAAATAAAGGAGAAGCCGACAAAGTTACTGGAGCAAATAATGTTCCAAGAAAAGTTCTGGGAAAAGGCACTATAGAACTTCCTCTCACCTTTGGAAAAGTTCTTACATTAGTCAATGTATTTTATGTACCTGATATGTGTAAGAATTTGGTCTCTGGATACCTTCTTAACAAAGGAGGATTCAAGATGGTGTATGAGTCTGATAAGCTAGTGTTGTCTAAGAATGGTAAATTCATTGGACATTGATACTCTTGTAACGACATGATTAAGTTGAATCTAATAAAGAAATCTTCTGTTTATATTGTTGATTCTATTAATTTATGGCATGGTAGATTAGGACATGTTAATTATAAATCCATTAGAAATATGAATAAATTAGGATTAATTTCTGATTGTGATTTCGATACCATCTCCAAATGTGAAATATGTGTTCAACCAAAAATACACCGGAAATCCTTTAAATCCGCAGAAAGGAAAACTGGTTTGCTTGATTTGGTATATAGTGATGTGGGTGACTTAAAAAGTCATATCACCTATGGTGGCAACCAATACTATATAACATTCATTGATGATTATACTAGATATGCATATGTATATCTAATGAGAACTAAAGATGAGGCTTTTGGCAAATTCAAAATTTACAAAGCAGAGGTCGAAACACAATTAGGAGTTAAAATTAAAATATTACATTCAGATCGTGGTGGTGAATATTTCTCAAATGAATTCACCTTGTTTTGTAAACAACAAGGTACAGTTCACCAATGTACTGCCCCATATACACCACAACAAAATGGTGTTGCTGAAAGGAAGAATAGAACTTTAGCAGAAATGGTTAATGCCATGCTCATAAGTTCTAATTTACCTTATAACCTATGGGGTGAGGCTATGTTATCTGCATGTTATATTTTAAATGGAGTACCACTTAAAAAGAATAATATTTCCCCTTATGAACTATGGTTCAATAGGAAACCTAACCTAACTAGACTTAAAATTTGGGGTTGCTTAGCATATGTTAGAAAACCAGACCCTAAACGATCAAAGTTAGGAAATAGAGCATTTAAATATGTTTTCATAGGATATTCACTTAATAGTATAACTTATAAATTTCTTATTCTTCACACCCTAGAAGTTATAGAATCTGTAGTTGTATAATTTTTTAAAAATCAAACTGTTGAGATCCCATTGAGATCATCTAGCCCAGAACCTAGTATGACTAATGATATCAATGACGATGATTATGCTCCTGCTCAAAACAACAAGGAAGTGTCGGTACCAGATAATAGTACTGAACAACGGAGAAGTAAAAGAGCGAGAATAAAGAAGGACTATGGTCCTGACTTCATTACATATCTTGCAGAAGGCAGTAAGGATGAAGTCCTTAATGTGACTAAATATGTAATGAACGTCGTTGACTATCCCAAAACTTATTCTGAGGCTATGAGTTCCGGTGATTCTAATTTCTGGAAAGAAGCTATAAATGATGAAATGAATTCCATAATGATAAACCAAACATGGGTTTGTGACGCCCCACCTCTATGCTCACAATAACAAAGAGTATTAAAGGAAATACTGTCTGTTATCGCGAAGAATAAGGCTGGATAGGAGCGGCCATCCGTAGTTAGGCCTTACACTAGTATTGGTTACCTCGATAGGAGTAGTATATATTTTTATTTTTCATCTCATATTTATTTACTCCCATCGACATACCCACTTCTAGTATAAAACGAACTACGATGGTTCGTAATAGTTTAGGACAATAGATATAATAATAACACAGATAATATAAATGCGAAACACAGATTAAACAAAAAGCCTCATATATAAATGATAACTGATGTCAGTTACAATACCTTTGACACAATACATATGATACAACTACGACAGTCGACTCTGGAAGTTATATATACAAGTACATTATCAACTAATATACATGAATACATATCAACCTACACTATGACACGACAAATCCAAAAGATATGAAAAGTCTTCAAGCTCAACAACAACCCAAAGTAAAATATCAACAACCTGTAAATACTCGGTCTGACCCGAGTATTAAATTCAAAAGAAAATAATACACGGGTCAGTCTAATTCAAACTCAGTTATTAGTTCACAGAAGCAATAATAATTAAATATGAATAGATGACAGTCAAAGTAAATTCACCTATCCGATCCGTTAACAAAGAAATCGGATAACGGTGAATATAACACATAATAGTGTTAAACAACAAATCAACAGATTCAAATCATCAACATAGACAAGTGAAAAGAATATCAATGAAGATAATTTAGAAAACATCAGAATTGCCTAAATGGCAATTAACAATAAAATCCAATTATTAAATAATAATTAGAGACTCAGAATCTAATTATCAAATAGATAATTAGATTACAACAAAATGATCAATTGAAACTAAATCAATTTAAACAATTGAAATATCACTTAAAAAAACATCAATTCTAATTGGTTGCAGTACATGCTAACACGTGTACTGCCTCGCCAATACGGCATATGTAATACGCAAAAGATTAATGGTTCAAAAGCAAAAGAAATATCACTGAAATCAATGTTATGTGGCTGCAGTGCACGCACGCGTGCACTGCCTCGCCATTGCAGCGTGAAATAAGCAAAAGTCAGGAAATGCACAGTAAAAGGCACAACGAGCACAAGGTCAAATCCGAGCTATATGCTGGATTCAACTCAAGTGTAGTCAGAAAACAATCTGTTTGCATCGATGCAATACGAACCAACAAGGGTAAGACTGCGTACAAATGAAACTGGAGTCGAATGCAACCTTACATAAAACAGTAATGAGTCAGGTACAACAACAGGAAGGAACCAGGCCTCAAAGGAAATCAAAGTGGTCAGACACTTTAAATCTAAAGCAATGCTCAGTGCATAAGAGCAGTGGACAATGCAGGAGGGCATACTTGATGATAAAAATGCAAGAACGGCTGTGGATATAAATACCTCATTGCGACACTAGTACAAGATACATGAATGAAATTTCTAACCAATATGTGATGTGCACAGCCACTAGCACATATAGATATATAGTAGCTGCAACAGAGACAACCGAGGTTCAACATGACTTGCAGCAGTGCCACAAGACCACAAGCTAATCCAGACAACGATGAATTAGAAGTTACAAATCAAAGGCCAACAGTTCAAGTCATATAAGCAACTCAAAACTGCACATAATAATAGACAAAAACAAGATCGACGTCTATCCAGATTTAGATCTTCAACAAAGGGTGCACATGACTATCAATATGACTCAAGTAAAGGTCAGGTCATAGTGAAAGTATGAAGGTAGAGACCAGAAAATAGTAACCTGATCGGGGATGCTGACTCAAGCACATCAAGCAAATAACTCGACCAGTGAACAAAAAGACTACACAATATATCATGTACACATGAATGCCCATGTCTCAAGACCTTCAAAATTCAGAGAAAACTCAACCATAATAGAGTGAATGGAATTGCAAATGAACTCAACAGTGAATCGAATACCAGTATAGCTCACGCATGCAACAATTGGAAGATCAATATTTTGTGCAGTAAATTGGATGCTTTAATCATTTGCTCACTATCATCTTTATATACATGCATACCTGTCATGAAGAAATGGACAGAGCATGCACATATAACGTGTAATTGACTTCAGGGGGAACGCAAATTACTCTAGCATGCAATTATAACATATAATTGACTGCAGGGAGGACACAAAACAGGTGCAACATAATGCAACAGTTGGTAGTGTCGAGGCTACAACTCACAACCATATGTACATTGAAACAGGCAGTGGCAAGTGATGGTATACAAGTGGTACAGAAAAAAACATGCACTCTTGTGTACATATATACCCACTACATGAAGTGCAGACCAATGCATATACAAGACAACAAGTTATTCACAAACAGGGCAATACTGAAGACTACAATATGCAGATAGTACGGACAGTGATCGAACAATCAAGGTCAAAAACTGCAACACTACAGGCAACACATATGCATGGTTAACAATGGCCATGGTCAAGAGTAAGACACAACCAACTCTATACAGGCAAAACCGATCAGAAACTGCAATTCAGTGAACAAGTCCAGTAGGACTTGCCAATTTCCAACCAAGTACAAACGCCAGAGATAAAAATCACATATTTAGAGCATACGAAATAGTAGGCTTCACAAAAATCAAATTTATCAAGCCCAAACTCAAAACAAAACATCTCAAATTTTCAGATGAACACAAGCATCGAAACCGAAGTCAAAAATGAAAGTCAAGCCGTAATGGCTAGTTCGAACATTTCAAAAATCATCAAAGCCATATACATAAACCAGTCAAAATCGCAAGTATCATTATATATGAATTCGATTAAGTCAGAGAAAACAACACTTTGAATAAAATCAAGCAAGTATACAGTTCGAACTTTATCCAGAAATCAAAGCAATAAATCACAACAAAGTCAAACGCAAGCATGTTATTAGGCGTAATTAGATGTGAGTGGTAAAGCACTCACCTTTTAGAAACGAAGCAGGGAACTCGTTCAATTAGAAGCCGCCGAGTATCTCAGAGACGAGCCATCGAGCAGGAAATTGCCTTCGACTCGAGCCATTGAAATTGGCATCAACTACAAACTTGAAACCCTAATTTGAGGGACGAACGAAAAGGAACAAACAAGTCGCCATTAATTTCTTTCATATGTAAGGTTTTTGGTTTTAGGGTTACGAATAAAATGAATAAGGGGATCGGTAAACATTATTATCACGGCACCAAAGCATTTGCAAACGTGGGCCAAGATCCAAACCCACATAATCACTTGATAATTTAATCCAAAGAATTTTTTTCAACCTAAATAGAAACTCCTAATAGTACTTAGCAAACCTTATTATTCATCTAAATGACGAAAAATTAGTTTCCACAAAACACCGGGTTGTTACAGACTCCCCTCCTTATAAAAATTGCGTCCCCGCAATTGTCATAATTAAAGTCGTCTACAACAATTATTTTTTTCTAACATAAACTGGTTAAGCTAGAAAAATAAAGTCGGGAATACAACCGTCAAAGGAATCTTTTAATTTCATAAAAGAAATTCACAAATTCTAAACAAAATCTAACTATCGATAGATAATCAGAAGAAAAAAAACAAAACTGAATAATTACATTTATCAGCAATATTCAATTATTAATTAGATAATTAGAATACAAAATCACAAAACAACAATAGCTAATTATCGATACGATAATTAGAAAACAGTAAAATCTAATTATCAACAAAGATAATTAGAAAACACAATTCACACATCGCAAAACCGCAAATATCTAGTTATCAACTAGAAAATCAGAAAAACACGAATTCCATTATCAGCAAACTCTAACTATCAACAGAGATAGATAGAAAACAACAAATATTCAATTACCAAAAACGATAATCAAATTTCAAATCAACAAATATTCGATTACCAAAAACGATAATCAAATTTCAAATCAACAAATATTCGATTACCAAAAACGATAATCAAATTTCAAATCAACAATTATTCGATTATCAAAAACGATAATCAACAAATATTTAATTATCACAATCGATAATTAAATCTCAAATCAACAAATATTTAATTATCTCAAGTGATAATTAAATCTCAAATCAACCAAATATTCAATTATCAAAAACGATAATCAAATTTCAAATCAACAAATATTCGATTATCAAAAACGATAATCAAATCAATAAATATCTGATTATCAAAAACGATAATCAGAACTCATATCAACAAATATTCGATTATCAAAAACGATAATCAAATCAACAAATATCCAATTATCAAAAACGATAATTAGAACTCATATCAACAAATATTCGATTATCAAAAACGATAATCAAATCAACAAATATCCGATTACCAAAAACGATAATCAAAACTCATGTCAACAAATATTCGATTATCAAAAACGATAATCAAATCAACAAATATCCGATTATCAAAAACGATAATCAGAAATCATATCAACAAATATTCGATTATCAAAAACGATAATCAAATCAACAAATATCCGATTATCAAAAACGATAATCAGAACTCATAACATCAAATATCTAATTACCTGCAGATAATTAGATTCAACAAATATCTAGAAATCAATTAAGATACTCTAGAAAATCAACATAAAAGGTTGGATCGATCCCATTAGATGGCGAGTTTTAGCTACGCCGCACGTGCATCTTATGGCCGAAGCCTACCAAGTACCCATCATAATTTTGGCGCCCATCATATGACCCGAAGGTCCAACATATGACCCGAAGGTCTGGTACTGGTATTTGACCCGAAGGTCCATCATATGACCCGAAGGTCCTCATAGTGGCTCGAAAGCACACGAAAATCATCATATATTCGATTAACGATTCCGAAATTAACTGAAATAGCAAACGCACATGTCCCATACCACGTGTTTTACTAAATCGTTTGATTCTCTTCATCGTTTTCTTGATCGTGTAAAATCATCAAAATCATCAAATAGCAAATGTTTCAATTAACGAGTTCGGAATTAACCAAAATAGCAAACGCACATGTCCCATAACCACGTGTTTTACTAAATTGTTTAAATCTCTTCATCATTTCCTTGAAAGTGCAAAATTGTGTATTCCAAAAATAACATTCCACATTCTCAAACGGACAAGTCCAGAATTAAGCGAATCAGTAAAAGAAAGGGATCATAATCCTCGATTTTGCTGAAACGTTTAAATCACTTTCTCATTCTTTTGAAAACGCAACTGTAAAAATTCTGAAAACAATTTTATTTATTTTATAAAAGTAATAATCTACATTCTCAAACGAATAAGTCCGTAATTAAGTGAATCAGTAAAAGAAAGGGTTCATAGTCCTCGATTTTGCTGAATCATTTAAATCTCTTTCTCATTCTTTTGAAAACGTAAACTGAAAAATTTTGAAAACATTTTTTTTAAACGCTTTTTATAATCACGTGATTAAAACAGCAACATAAGTAGCAACTTCAACAAGAAAATGGTACTTCTCAAAACAACATAAAACTAATCTCAAAATCAGCATTGCGGGATAACCGCTTGAAAATCCACTTTAAAATTTGACGGTTACTGAAGTCAAAGCGACAGTAATTTTTAAATGTCAAATTCTCATCTAAATAATTTGCATCAAAATATAATATCGGTGAATTTTCATTCATTAAAATGTCAACAAAACACCGTACTTCAAAACGTAACACTAATGTGAAAATCCCGTTATAAAAATAACGGCAACAAAATACGTTTCATAACCAAACATCGGTTCAACGTAAAATTAGTGTAGTAATGTGCAACTCATGTTTGCATGCACACTACTAAATAAACAAAGAAATTACTCAAATATATCTTCAATGAAGATAATTTAAAACAGCAAAAATCTAATCAGCATGCGATTAGTATTAAAGAAAACCAGTATAAATTTTTCAACAAATCAAAACCACTGGTTAAACAACATAATGAATTAAATTCATTTTCATATTTTGATTTTTAAATCAAAATAATTATCAGCTGTACTCAGCGGAGCAGTCTTACTGTTTCCGCTACGCACTCCGATAACAGAACACAAATCAATCGAATCATCAAAGTACAATTTCACTTTTATTTATAAATAAAGCTATTTAAAAAATTTCATCATAATTTCAAAACTTTAGTTTTGACTCAAAACACGATTAAAACATCGACTAATAGTTGTAACATATGGTCCATCTAAGTTATGTTTTATATTATGTCCTAAACCCCAAGCTCTGATACCAACTGTGACGCCCCACCTCTATGCTCACAATAACAAAGAGTATTAAAGGAAATACTGTCTGTTATCGCGAAGAATAAGGCTGGATAGGAGCGACCATCCGTAGTTAGGCCTTACACCAGTATTGGTTACCTCGATAGGAGTAGTATATATTTTTATTTTTCATCTCATATTTATTTACTCCCATCCACATACCCACTTCTAGTATAAAACGAACTACGATGGTTCGTAATAGTTTAGGACAATAGATATAATAATAACACAGATAATATAAATGCGGAACACAGATTAAACAAAAAGCCTCATATATAAATGATAACTGATGTCAGTTACAATACCTTTGACACAATACATATGATACAACTACGACAGTCGACTCTGAAAGTTATATATACAAGTACATTATCAACTAATATACATGAATACATATCAACCTATACTATGACACGACAAATCCAAAAGATATGAAAAGTCTTCAAGCTCAACAGCAACCTAAAGTAAAAATATCAACAACCTGTAAATACTCGGTCTGACCCGAGTATTAAATTCAAAAGAAAATAATACACGGGTCAGTCTTATTCAAACTCAGCTATTAGTGCACAGAAGTAATAATAATTAAATATGAATAGACGACAGTCAAAGTAAATTCACCTATCCGATCCTTTAACAAAGAAATCGGATAACGGTGAATATAACACATAATAGTATTAAACAACAAATCAATAGATTCAAATCATCAACAGAGATAAGTGTATAGAATATCAATGAAGATAATTTAGAAAACATCAGAATTGCCTAAATGGCAATTAACAACAAAATCCAATTATTAAATAATAACTAGAGACTCGAAATCTAATTATCAAATAGATAATTAGATTACAACAAAATGATCAATTGAAACTAAATCAATTTAAACAATTGAAATATCACTTAAAAAAACATCAATTCTAATTGGCTGCAGTACATGCTAACACGTGTACTGCCTCGCCAATACGGCATATGTAATACGCAAAAGATCAATGGTTCAAAAGCAAAAGAAATATCACTGAAATCAATGTTATGTGGCTGCAGTGCACGCACGCGTGCACTGCCTCGCCATTGCAGCATGAAATAAGCAAAAGTCGGGAAATGCACAGTAAAAGGCACAACGAGCACAAGGTCAAATCCGAGCTATATGCTAGATTCAACTCAAGTGTAGTCAGAAAACAATCCATTTGCATCGATGCAATACGAACCAACAAGGGTAAGACTGCATACAAACGAAACTGGAGTCGAATGCAACCTTACATAAAACAGTAATGAGTCAGGTACAACAACAGGAAGGAACCAGGCCTCAAAGGAAATCAAAGTGGTCAGACACTTTAAATCTAAAGCAATGCTCAGTGCATAAGAGTAGTGGACAATGCTGGAGGGCATACTTGATGATAAAAATGCAAGAGCAGCTGTGGATATAAATACCTCATTGCGACACTAGTACAAGATACATGAATGAAATTTCTAATCAATATGTGATGTGCACAGCCACTAGCACATGTAGATACATAGTAGCTGCAACAGAGACAACCGAGGTTCAACATGACTTGCAGCAATGCCACAAGACCACAGGCTAATCCAGACAACGATGAATTAGAAGTTACAAATCAAAGGCCAACAGTTCAAGTCATATAAGCAACTCAAAACTGCACATAATAATAGACAAAAACAAGATCGACATCTATCCAGATTTAGATCTTCAACAAAGGGTGCACATGACTATCAATATGACTCAAGTAAAGGTCAGGTCATAGTGAAAGAATGAAGGTAGAGACCAGAAAATAGTAACCTGATCGGGGATGCTGACCCAAGCACATCAAGCAAATAACTCGACCAGTGAACAAAAAGACTACACAATATATCATGTACACATGAATGCCCATGTCCCAAGACCTTCAAAATTCAGAGAAAACTCAACCATAATAGAGTGAATGCAATTGCAAATGAACTCAACAGTGAATCGAATACCAGTATAGCTCACGCATGCAACAATTGGAAGATCAATATTTTGTGCAGTAAATTGGATGCTTTAATCATTTGCTCACTATCATCTTTATACACATGCATACCTGTCACGAAGAAATGGACAGAGCATGCACATATAACGTGTAATTGACTTCAGGGGGAACGCAAATGACTCTAGCCTGCAATTATAACATATAATTGACTGCAGGGAGGACACAAAACAGGTGCAACATAATGCAACAGTTGGTAGTGTCGAGGCTACAACTCACAACCATATGTACATTGAAACAGGCAGTGGCAAGTGATGGTATACAAGTGGTACTGAAAAAAACATGCACTCTTGTGTACATATATACCCACTACATGAAGTGCAGACCAATGCATATACAAGACAACAACTTATTCAGAAACAGGGCAATACTGAAGACTACAATATGCAGATAGTACCGACAGTGATCGAACAATCAAGGTCAAAAACTGCAACACTATAGGAAACACATATGCATGGTTAACAATGGCCATGGTCAAGAGTAAGACACAACCAACTCTATACAGGCAAAACCGATCAGAAACTGCAATTCAGTGAACAAGTCCAGTAGGACTTGCCAATTTCCAACCAAGTACAAACGCCAGAGATAAAAATCACATATTTAGAGCATACGAAATAGCAGGCTTCACAAAAATCAAATTTATCAAGCCCAAACTCAAAACAAAACATCTCAAATTTTCAGATGAACACAAGCATCGAAACCGAAGCCAAAAATGAAAGTCAAGCCGTAATGGCTAGTTCGAACATTTCAAAAATCATCAAAGCCATATACATAAACCAGTCAAAATTGCAAGTATCATTATATATGAATTCGATTAAGTCAGAGAAAACAACACTTTGAATAAAATCGAGCAAGTATACAGTTCGAACTTTATCCAGAAATCAAAGCAATAAATCACAACAAAGTCAAACGCAAGCATATTATTAGGCTGAATTAGATGTGAGTGGTAAAGCACTCACCTTTTCAAAACAAAGCAGGGAACTCGTTCAATTAGAAGCCGCCGAGCATCTTAGAGACGAGCCACCATTCAAGCTGGAAATTGCCTTCGACTCGAGCCATTGAAATTGGCATCAACTACAAACTCGAAACCCTAATTTGAGGGACGAACGAAAAGGAACAAACGAGTCACCATTAGTTTCTTTCGTATGTTAGGTTTTGGGTTTTAGGGTTACGAATAAAATGAATAAGGGGATCGGTAAACATTATTATCACGGCACCAAAGCATTTGCAAACGTGGGCCAAGATCCAAAGCCCACATAATCACTTGATAATTTAATCCAAAGAATTTTTTTCAACCTAATTAGAAACTCCTAATAGTACTTAGCAAACCATATTATTCATCTAAATGACGAAAAATTAATTTCCACAAAACATCGGGTTGTTACAGGGTTTTAACTGATTTACCTCCTGGTGCTAAACCTATAGGATGTAAACGGATATTCAAGAAAAAGTTGAATACAAATTGATCCATTAATAAGTTTAAAGCCAGATTAGTTACTAAGGGATATAAGCAAAGACATGGAGTAGATTACTTTGATACATATGCTCCAGTTGCTCGCATATCTTCTATACGCTGTTTA
Organism: Allium cepa; assembly: GCA_030765085.1. NCBI lineage: Eukaryota > Viridiplantae > Streptophyta > Magnoliopsida > Asparagales > Amaryllidaceae > Allium > Allium cepa. The sequence goes on along the minus strand of CM060928.1, from coordinate 892,265,694 downwards.
ATTGCACTTCATCAATTCATAAATTAGATATACATCAAATGGATGAAAAGACTGCTTTTCTAAATGGAGATGTAGAAGAAGAGATATATAGAACAACCTGAAGGTTTCAAAACCCCAGGCCAAGAAAAGAAAGTTTGCAAATTAGTGAAATCTCTTTATGGCCTAAAGCAAACTCCCATGCAATGGCATGAGAAGTTTGATAAAGTTGCACTATCATATGGATTCATTGTTAATGATGCTGATAAATGTATTTATAGCAAATGGATAACAACGATATTGTTATAATATGTTTATACGTTGATGACATGCTAATATTTGGTTCCAATATATCCTGTGTGAATGAAACTAGAAAAGTTTCTGCCTTCTAAATTCGATATGAAAGATCTAGGAGCGACTGATGTAATTTTGGGAATTAAAATTATTAGGAAAGAGGGGAGTTATTACTAACTCAATCTCATTACATAGAGAAATTCCTACAAAAGTATGGTCATTACAATGAAAAACCAGCACCAACTCCTTTAGATCCTAGTATTTAATTAGAAAAGAACACTGGATGTACTATCTCTCAACTAGAGTATTCCAGTGTTATTGGGAGTCTTATGTATGCTATGCATTGCACTAAACCAGACATCGCACATGCTATAAGCGTATTGTGTCGATTTACGAGTAATCCAGGTTTCAAACATTGGAAAGCCATTTCCAGAGTTTTAGCTTATTTGAAAAGAACCATTGAATATGGTTTATCTTATAAAGTATATCCTTCTGTAACAGAAGGATATGATGATGCAACCTGAAACAATGTAGAATCCAAATCTAAGTCTACGACTGGAATGGGTCTTTACATTAGGAGGCGCTGCTGTGTCTTGGGCTTCCAAGAAGCAGACCTGTATTTATGACTCAACAATGTTGTCAGAATCGATTGTATTAGCAGATGCTTGTAAAGAAGCGGAATGACTTAGGAATTTATTAATAGGAATCCCTTTATGGAAGAAGCCATCTCCAGCAGTCTTGATTAACTGTGACTGTCAAGCAACGATATACAATGTGTATGATAAGACATATAATGCGAAGTCTAGACATGTGAGTCTAAGACATCAAATGGTGAGACAGTTACTCAAAAGTGGAGTTATAACTGTTGACTACATAGAAACGAAGAAAAATTTGGTCGACCCACTTACAAAGACTCTCAAAGGCAATGGTTTCTATAAAGTCACAAGAAATGGGACTAAGTTCTGTGAATGAAGGTTGATCATCCTTAATAGAAACCCAACTTATGTCTTGAAATGGATAGACAAAGTTCAATGGGTGCCAACAAGTTAAGAGAATGATTATGGAACACTAAAGTGATAATCCCTTAATATTTAGTGTTGGATTCTGCAAGAACAAAGGATGGATATATATCCTTAATAAGTCTAGAAACCTTAAAAGGTGTATCGCAGAAACACCTTAAGAGACCTACCTATATGAGTATGAAAATCAGGCCGTTTCCTAGGAAAGTAAGACCGCTTTCTAAGTTACCTCATGAACCAGGATTTAAGCACATGGCCATTAATGTGCTGAGCAATACAGAACACTTTACCTAAGAAAATCAACATGTGTGATTGTTCCGGTTTTATCATTAGGGATACTTGGTTCAAGATTCGTTCACCATAGAATCTCGATAAGACTTTGAATGGTTTACACTAAGTAAAGGTTCAAATCCAAAAGATACCTTTTATTTATGTGTTGGTTTTCACGATGATGCAAAACTTGATCTTAGAACTACATAGGCTTGATCCCGCTTGGGTATGTAGGAAGTCACTCTAGTGATGCAGCCGTTCTATTTGTTTTTATTAAAAATTAGGGTAGATTGTTGTAAAATTTTCAAACTTGCTTTGGGGGCTTTGGTGTTTTTGTTTGGAAGAGAAAGAAGAAAAGAAGAAAGTCCCACATGCTAGAAGAATGAAGACTATATTTGTATAAATATAGTTTTCTCATGTAGATGTTGGGGCCTTGGGACTCCCACATATTTGCTTTGTTGTGAGGAGAGAAGTCATGCAATACCACACGCGCGCCGCCGCCTTCCGTCCCACCGAACCGAACCGGGCCGGGCCGGGTCGGGTTCGGGTACGGGTACGGGTATGGGTTTCAGGTTTGAATCCGAAAATATTTTTGGATAATATGCAAACAGTAACGGGCCAGATTTCAGCCCGTTAAGGACCCAGAACCGAAAATTCTAAATTTGAACTGATGGCGGGAAATTTGTAACGTTTTCTGAAACGTTACAAAATGAATGGACGCGACCATTTGTAACAGTTGTGAACCATTACAAAATGAATAGACGCGACCGTTGCAAACGGTTGTGACGCTTGGCGTATAGACACCTCTCCACCACTATAAATAGCAACGCCCAGAACATGTCTAAAAAAATAGTTTTTTCCAGCGCTCTTCTTCTTCCTCTTGCACAAATCTGCGACGCCGGGGAAGTGTTGCTAACCGCTGCACTTCCAATTATTCTATATTTTGTAACATCTGAAAGTGTTGCAAACGCTGAATCATTGTAGATTTGTTTCTTCTTTCTCTTCATTCCATTCTATATAAATTGCATCATCAGAAATCGTTGCTAAAGTGTTCTTGGTCATATCAAATTCGTACAAAATTTGAATCCGATTTCGCTATTTTAGGACTTCATTGAACCTAAAAGTCGATAGTTCGATAACCCGTTTTGTACCTGGTGGGTTGAACTATTGTCTGAAAGAATCTATTCCATATATCCTTGAAGTCGGAAGTACAGCATTGTCTTCATCGCCATCGCCATCAAATTTATCTCGAACCGCAAATCCCTAACAAAAAAGCCTCGTTCATCTTCTTCTCCGCCATGGGATCGTCCAGATCTCGATAAATGGTTGGGAGAAATTTGGATGTGAAGGTGCCTTCCATAATGAGATCATACCCCACTTCACGAGTATGTTGCGGTGTTGTGGTATGGGTGAATGAAGGGTAAAGCGGTGGTGGCCGGTGAAGATGACAGGATGCGGTGGGCCCGAGCGAGAGAGATGGTGGAGTTAAGGTGGGGGGAGGATAGTTTCCGCGATGGAGGAGAAGTAGTTCTATGCTGGAGTTGTCCTGGATTTTGATTTTGGGTGATCTATGGGGTGAGGATTGTTTTGGATTTTAATTTTGACTTTATATGCCTCTAAGCTTATAACATAAAATATTAGCAACTATTTGAATGTTAATATCAAATATACTAGTAGCGGTAATTGTGGAGCTGCCACGGTGAGCCGCAATGTTGAGAATGGACCGCGTTACTTTAATTGAATTTAATTAGAAAATGAAAAGTAGAGAGGGATCTAAATGGTCACAAGGACGTAGAAAGAGTGCAGAAATCTAAATGGTCAATGGGGTATAATAAGAAAATAAGAAGAAATAAAGGAAATAAAAAAAGAATCTCGTAGTGGAATGACAAAATATAACAATCAAATAAACAGTTCATTAAGCTGTTTTATAATATACATTTGATTATTAAATTTACGACATAATCGGAGTACAATAAAAAACATACCAAAATGATGCTGCGGAATAATACTTTTAATATAATATACCCAACTCTGTCTTCGTCCTCTAGAAATAATGTCTCCAAACACTAAAAAACTCAAGCTGACCCTAGCATAATGAAAAGACAAAACAATCGAATCAGAAATAAAAGTTCTTATGTAAGTAAATCAACAGCAAATAAATATGAGTGTGATAGCTTCAGAGATGTTTGCGGAATTTTACATCTTCTATCCAGTGTATACGTGCGTGCAATAACTTAAGAGATGTTACGTAATTTTCCATCCCCTTAGGATCCGTTAAACTATCTCTATGTAGTAAGATACACTATATATGTAATGTCTAATCAATAAAGTAAATATTTTTCTTAGCATTAAGGCTTTACATTGATCCCCCTAACATATTTTGAAGCAGGTAGTATATGCAGGTCCTGTAACACAACCAGTAACGTCGGTAGCTAGTGAGTCGCCGATAGGTGCCATACTAAGACAAAATCGCAGTGGCTGCGAATAAGGATAAAGAGTATGACAAGGCACGGGAGGCAATGCCAAGGTAAGATACTACCAGTTCGCGTCACAGGGCTGGTGGTAATGCATCATAGCTATGACCGCACACCAGGTCCATCAACCCCAAAATCAAATCAAATCAAGGTGCATCGATCGAGCCAACATCAATATAGTAATACGAAGAGGTGTGCCCGCTAGGGGTAGTTAGGCCACTTGGCCCTAATATGCCATCATGCTTTAGTCATTTCAAATTGGCACAAGAGCCGGGATTATCCATCATCGTTCACTTTCTGCAAATCCAGCAATCGTTCACCTAATTCAATGACTTCATTCTGGATCATCCATCATATACACAGTTGTTAAAGTGGTTCCAATATTAACAATGAGTATGCCAATGAGAGGACCCAGTCTCTTTAACAAGCAAACGTCATTTTTCGCACCGGTTGGTTCTTTTACGTTTCAGAATCGGTTTATATTTGATATCAAAATATCATATTCAATTCAAAATATCCTTCATTTCAAAATCATCATATTTACCCAAAATATGTCATTTTCACTAGAAAATACCATTTCAAGTTACAATTTAGGTTATAACCTCATTTAACCACATTCACATTTAAATCAACGATTTAAACATAAACATCTCAACCTTGCACAGTTTGAAAATTTAGAAAATAGTTTGAATAGTTTAAATAGTTTGATATAAAAAGGGTTTGAGTATTGAAAATAGTTTATATAGTAAAATAGTTTGGAAAATCAAAATAATTTGAATATTAAAAAATAGATTTTAAATAGTTTGTTTTAAAATAATTTATTTTCGAAAATAATACCAAATCAAACAGTTTCTTTTCATTTCCACCATTCCAGAACCCATGTTCAAATTATGAGTCAACAAAACTCAATTTCAATCTTTCAATTTAATTGACTCAATTTCAATTTAGTTTCAAATCCACTTGATTCAATTTCAATTCGAAATAACTTCAATTTTCGAATATATTTTTATGGTCAAATTTGATTCCAATTTTAATTTATTGATTTAAATCACTTAAATCAAATTAACCTCATTGTTCAATTTTTAAGGTACAAATCCTTAAAATAAATAAAATTTCGAAATTAAAGTCATATATCGATTATAACTTCACATTTCCAATTTGATTCTTTAAAACAATTTCTTTTAACCCGTTTCAATTTCACATTTCAAAGCTCGAAGTAGAAATAATTCAATTCATATAAATCCATAATTTATTTACTTTAAAATAATGTCATTTAATCAAAATCCAAATTCAAGATTTTTAAAACCATTGAATTTAGCAAATCCGGTGTCCGTATATCATTTTTTACCCTATGGCCAAGTGATCAGTTAATTCAATTCTAATTACATGGGTTGGATATATATCATCTCAACCTAAAATTAGTTGACATAGGTATATATCATTTCAACCTATTTTTTAGTTTATTCGAAATTTTTCAACTGACAATTTACAGGATGTCAAATAAATAATAGGATAATAACGGAGATTTATTCAAAAATAAATAAACAACCATGCTTCCAACTTTAATTAATAGGCATATAATAACAATCAACATCGAATTCAATCAACATATCACAACAGTTTCAAATCATCGATTGTCGGTGTTTAACAAGCAATTAAATTGAAATTTAACTCAATATAAAATTCAATTTCAATTCAAATGTCAATTTAAACAACAAAACAGCAGCTAATAAATTTCTTATCGCTTCATAAATTTAATTTAACTAATAAAAAATTCAATGTTGCGTAAGTGGGTTAAATCACTCACCTTCGAAAATCAAAGCAAACAAGTTCCATATTGTCCGAAATTTCGATACGATCGCAATGGAGAAAACTGCATGTGAATCCGAGCTCGTATGCAAAAGTTGTTAGTGTTAGAAGATTTGAATATTAAAATTAAATTTAAATTAAAACAAAGGGAAAATCTATAAAATCTACCCTCCTCAACCCAAGCTCGTGCCCTAACCCGCTTCAGCCTCAATGTAAAACCCATGACTACCACTAACAAACCTCATGTCGTGCCACCTACAAGTGCCACCACCGCGATTTGACCACGTCACGCCAGTCCTCTCGGTCCACACCGCAATCCCTCATGGCCACGTGTCCAACTCCGAACACCACCATCATCAGTCCACCGCCGCCTTTTAGTGCTATTTCTAGCGATTTTGGCAACTTGCCACCCAAACTAATACCATAGATCTACTCTATTGATCGCCCTCTACAAGTCGATACCTCTCGATCGTCGATTGGTCGACGATCCGTCATTAATCCAAAATCATAGCAACAGACAGCTAAGAATGATCGTCGATTTCTAGACAAATAGAGCCTCTAATCGAAAAAGGAATTGTAGAGAGAGAGAGAGAGATTGCGTTCGTCGAGAGCTTTCCAACGATATATAATTGGATGTGGTTTGAAGAGTTTGAATTTTCAATTTGAATTTGCAATTTGAATTTGCAATTAGGGTTTGAGTGTCTGCTATTGAGAAGGAAAATGTAATGGAACATATAGATAGAAGTTGTAGGTACAGATAATGAAAATAAGAAGCTGCTAGGGTTTATAACAGACCGAATTGGGTCGGAACGATAACAACGACCCAGAAAGCCCGTTTTATTCGCGAAACGAAAATATGTCATCCAATGTATCAAAATATATGTTTTCGATATTTATAAACTCAATGGAACTAATTTCAAACCGTAATTCCATTGTATATAGAATTTAGATTTTAAAATCAGATTATATTCATTTAAATTTTATTAACTGATTTTTACGTGTTTTGAGCTTGCATGATCAAATGATAAGTCCGATCGCTACGAAACTTGAAACCCTATAATCATTCACTATTACGGATCCGATGAGACTAGATTCATCGAAATCCGAGACAGTGCCCAAAAGGCTAATTTTACACGTTAATTAAATAAATTATTATTAAATTGATTTAATCACTTATAAATCCTAAATTAAAAGTTAACAATTTTTATCATTTCTGATTACACAGAAATTAGTAATCTTTTAATATTAAATATTCCATGCTAAATCTTGGATTTAAATTATAAATTAGCTTCAGTGTTGTATTACAACTAAAATAAAACCAGTCGTTACAATTTAAATTTCAAATATCTTATTTAACTTTATATTTTTAATTATCAAAAATACGGGTCGTTACAATCTCCCCGTCTCAAAACTTTTTGTCCTCAAAAAGAAACAAGAAAAAATCAAGAGGTTTGGTATGTGTTAATCATAATAGTCAATTTGCAAACAATTAAACTTACATATTTAGGTTTAACAAAATTTTGAAAATGACTCGACTTCTACAAAAAAATTCTATGTCCTAAATTTACGGAAAATTTCGACAGAGTCTCCTTTGCGCGGCTAGGTTCGGAAAATAATAATATCAACAATCACAATATTTATATAAACAATATTTTAATAATAAAATATCCCAAACCATGGGAAAAACAATAAAATACCGTTCCAAAAAGCATAATCCGAAAACGTACCTATTTGTCGGGCAAATAAACTTTATTTATGAAAATCAAAAGTAGTAGCTATTGCTTCCCGAAACCTGTATTTGACTCACATAATGCAAAAGAGTTAGAATATGTAAAATGAGAAATATATTAGTTGTTTCAATTAGTAATACAAACAACACAACATAACAATAGTATTATGCAAACAAAATAGTACAACCATCATATACAACAAAAGAATTCATCATACATCCATCGCAATCAAGACAAATGTTTTGTCCAGGTTTAGACACTTTTCATCATATAAGGATGGCAAATAAACTACCAAGTGTAACTTGTGCTCAACAGTCTTCAATAATTACTTAATAGATTATTCATACAACCTTAAACAAATTGAAGTATCATTTCTCAAACGTCCCATAAGCCAAACAACAATGAATTTTAAATATTTTTTAAGTTCATTCTATTGGTTTCAATTTTTTTTATCATTTACTGTCATTTATTTTCATTTATTTTCATTCATTCATACAATGTCGATATTTTTCATTCATTTATTTACATAAAAATTTTCCATTCAATATTTGAAATCATCAATAAATCCATTCTTAAAGTATTACATTTGTTTCTTTGTAGTTTAATTCACATTTATTATTTACTTATATACTCGATTTCTATTTAATATTCATATTCATTCATGAATCATTTCATCTTAAGTTTCTTAACTTTATTTTGTTCTCATTTACTTCTTCATATATTGTAACAAACCGGGGTTTTATAGCAATTAATTATCGTCATTAGGCGATTAAATTGGCTAGCTAATTGCTATTTGGAATTTTTAAATCGACTTGAAATTCGTATAAAATTGGTTAAGTGCTGTTTGGGCTTTAAAAATTAATCTCGGCCCACGTTTCTTTGGTTTTGGTGCGGTGATAATTACTGAGTTATAACCGGTTCCCCTCTTCTTTTCTTTTGGCAAACCTAACCCCCTTCATTCATTTCGTTCAAAAACCCTAAAACAAAAATAAACGGAAAAAAATGGCAGCCTCGTGACTTTCTTTCGTTCGTTCCTCCTGAAAATTAGGGTTTCGTCAATCGGCTGGCAAAATCGTGCTCTTCGATGTCAAGGTGAGTGATTTTCTCACTCACATCTAATTCAATTTCGTAGATTCATGATTTCGTGATTTCCATGGCTTTGAATTCCTTGGTACTTTGGCTTGTTTTTGACGATGTTGATTTTGTTCCTGTGTGCTTCGACTCTGACCATTTTTGTGTTTATCTCTGTAGCATTTTCGACCTTGTTCATTTACTTGACTGTGACGATGATTATGCTTTTGTGCCGTATTCTCTGGTTTGAATTGTCCAACTTTGACACTGCCCTGACATTGATACTGACGTTCCATGATTGGCTTGCTTGATTCTGTCGTTATATATATTTGTTGTTTGCATTTTCCAGTTTCAATTAGTTCAAACTGTTCCACTTCCGCTTCATGTATATTGGTAGGGTGCGCACTGTCTTGAATCTTGTTTACTCGATGGCATTTGGTCTGTTGTAGTTTTACACTTATGGCTTCACTTCAGTTGCTTGTATAGGTATACAAGTGTTCACTTGATTCATTGAGCTTGCATTTGAGTTGTAGCTGCTGTTCTTGACTTCGGGTTGCATTGCTACACGATGCTTGTATGCATCTGGACTTGTTTGATTCTGACCCATGCTTTGGGTACTTTAGTATTTGCAGTTATACTTCATTTGATCACTGTTGCACTGGGTTGAGTCTTGTCGTCTTGGTCATCTTCACTTGCATATTGTCCATCATTTAGTATGGTCTGGTCATCATGTAGTTGCACTAAGTTGGTTTGCCTTTATTTCCAGTCTTCGTTGTACATGATTGTATCTTGAATCTGGTTCTCCTGCCTTGGTTCTGGTTACATGTGCCCCACTTTGCACTGTCTACGGCCATACTACCATGTTGCATTCCTGGTTTGCATTGAGTTGCACTGCATTAAGTTCATGTTGTTGCCTTTTACTTGAATTCAGTTGTATTTGTCTGGTTCAGTCTCGTACGACCTGCTGTTCTTTTCTTTGTTCATTTGATGGTTACTGGGTGGATACGGTGCTCATTCTTGTTGTTGCAGTTCTATCTGGTTCATTTTGATTTGAGTTGGTTCCATTTGCTTGTGATTCATTGAGCTTTTTCATATTTCATATGCTGTATTGGCGAGGCAGTACACGGGAGCGTGTACTGCAGCCAAACAGAAGTGACGTTTTAATTGATATTTCAATTGTTTGAATTGTTTTGGGTGTTCAATTTGATCATTTTATTGTTGTCTAATTATCTTCTAGATAATTAGATTATGAGTTTCTAATTATTTATTTAATAACTAAATTTTGTTGTTAATTGCCGTTTAGGCAATTCTGTTGTTTTTAAATTATCTTCATTGATAACCCTTTTATTTATCTTCGTTGATAATTTGAATTTGTTGGTTTGTTGTTTAACACTGTTACGTGTTATATTTACAGTTATCCGATTTCATTATTTAAGGATTGGATAGGTGAATTTATTTTGACTGTCGTCTAATTGTTATTTAATTATTATTACTTCCGTGCATTAATAACTGTGTTTGAATTAGACTGACCCGTGTATTATTTTCTTTTGAATTTATTACTCGGGTCAGACCGAGTTATTCAGGTTGTAGATATCTTGCTTTGGGTTGCTGTTTGAGCTATGAAGTCACTTCATATCATTGGAGTAGTAGTTGTCATAGTATAGGATGATACATATTCATGTATATTGATCATATTAATGTACTTGTGTATGTAACATCCTGTGTCGACAGTTGTAGTTGTATCATATATATTGTATCACATGTATTGTAACTGACATCAGTTATATATATATATATATGAGACTTTTTATTCTCTGTGTTAGTTTATCTGTGTTATTATTATATATATTGTCCTAAACTATTATGAACCATCGTAGTTCGTTTTATATTAGAATTGGATATGTCGATGGGAGTAAATAAATCAGAGATGAAAAATAAAAATATATACCACTCCTATCGAGATAACCAATACTGGTGTAAGGCCTAACTACGGATGGATGCTCCTATCCAGCCTTATTCTTCGTAATAACAGACAGTGTTTCTTTTAATACTCTTTGTTATTGTGAGCATAGAGGTGGGGCGTCACAATTGGTATCAGAGCTTGGGGTTTATGGACATAATATAAAACATAACTTAGATGGAACATGTGTTACAACTAGTTGTCGATGTTTTTAGTTGTGCTTTGAGTCAAAGCTATAGTTTTGAAATTATGATGAATTTTTAAATATCTTTATTTAAAAATAAAAGTGAAATTGTGTTTGATGATTATGTAATTTGTGTTTTGTTTATCAAAGCGCACAGCGAAACAGTGAGACTGTCTTCGCTGAGCACAGCTGATAACTCTTTTGGATTTAAAAATCAAAATATGAAATTGAAATAAAATTTCATTTGTTGTTCACATAGATGTATTTATTTTGATTTCTTTGAAAATTTCGAATCCGATTGAGGATCCAAAGCGATTGCAGTTATGTGATTTATTGAGATTTTTGCTGTTTTGAATTATCTTCATTGAAGAGATATTCGAATGATTTCTTTGATCATTTTGTGGTATACGTGCATAGTTACGTTGCACGTTACTGCATTAATTTTATGTTAAACCGGTGTTTGGTTTTAAGCATATTTTGTTGCCGTTATTTTTATAACGGGATTTTCACACTGGTGCTAAGTTTTTGAAGCACTGTGTTTTGTTGACATTTTTAATGAATGAAAATTCACTGGTATTATATTTTGATGCAAATTATTTTGATGAGATTTTGATGTTTAAAATTACTGTCGCTTTGATTTCAGTAACCGTCAAATTTTAAAGTGGATTTTCAAGCGGTTATCCCGCAATGCTGATTTTGTTGTCCGTTTTCACGGCATTTTGAGAAGTGCATTTCCTTGTCGAAGTTGCTACTGATGTTGCTATTTTAATCACGTGTTTTAAAAATTGTTTCAAAATAAAAATTGTTTTCAAAATTTTTACAGTTTACGCTTTCAAAAGAACGAGGAAGCGATTTAAACGTTTCAGCAAAATCGTGGACTATGACCCCTTTTTTTAGTGATTCGCTTGATTTCAGACTTGTCCGTTTGAGATTGTAAATTATTACTTTTATAAAATAAATAAAATTATTTTCAGAAGTTTTGCAGTTTGCGCTTTCAAAAGAATGAGGAAGCGATTTAAACGCTTCAGCAAAATCGAGGACTATGACCCCTTTCTTTACTGATTCTCTTAATTTCGGACTTGTCCGTTTGAGAATGTGAAATGTTATTTTTGGAATACACAATCTTGCACTTTCAAGGAAACGATGAAGAGAATTAAACGATTTAGTAAAAATCATGGTTATGGGACATGTGTGTTTGCTATTTTGGTTAATTCCGGACTCGTTAATTGAAACATCTGATGTTTGATGATTTTGTTGATTTTGTGTGCTTTCGAGCCACTATGTTGGACCTTCGGGTCATATGTTGGACCATCGGGTCATATGTTGGACCTTCGGGTCAATACCAGTACTAGACCTTCGGGTCATTTGTTGGACCTTCGGGTCATTTGTTGGACCTCCGGGTCATTTGTTGGGTGCCAAAAATATAGTACTTGGTAGGCTTCGGCCATTTGTTGATGCACGTGTGGCGTAGCTAAAATCTCTCCATCTGATGGGATCGATCCAACCTTTTATGTTGATTTTCTAGATTATCTTAATTGATTTCTAGATATTTGTTGTTTCCAATTATCTACAGGTAATTGGATATTTGTTGATATGAGTTCTACTTATCTTTGTTGATAATTAGATATTTGTTGTTTCTGATTATCGTTTTTGATAATTGGATATTTGTTGGTTTGAGATTTCTGATTATCGTTTTTGATAATTTGATATTTGTTGATTTGAGATTTCTGATTATCGTTTTTGATAATTGGATATTTGTTGATTTGAGATTTCTGATTATCGTTTTTGATAATTGGACATTTGTTGATTTGAGATTTCTGATTATCGTTTTTGATAATTGGATATTTGTTGATTTGAGATTTCTGATTATCGTTTTTGATAATTCGATATTTGTTGATTTGAGATTTCTGATTATCGTTTTTGATAATTCGATATTTGTTGATTTGAGATTTCTGATTATCGTTCTTGATAATTAGGTATTTGTTGTTTCTGATTATCATTTTTGATAATTAGATATTTGTTGTTTCTGATTATCGTTTTTGATAATTAGATATTTGTTGCTTCTGATTATCGTTTTTGATAATTAAATATTTGTTGTTTCTGATTATTGTTTTTGATAATTGGATATTTGTTGATTTGAGATTTCTGATTATCGTTTTTGATAATTGGATATTTGTTGTTTTCTGATTATCATTTTTGATAATTGGATAATTGCTAATTTTTGCTAATTATGAGATTTTCTAGTCTCTAATTGATCCTAGATTATGTTGATTACATTGAATTGTTGTTTTCTATCTATCTCTGTTGATAGTTAGAGTTTGCTGATTATGGAGTTCGTGTTTTCTAATTATCTGATGGATAGGTAGATATTTGCGATTTTGCGATTTATGATTTGTGTTTTCTAATTGTATTTGTTAATAATTAGGTTTTGCTGTTTTCTAATTATTGTATCGATAATTAGATATTGCTGTTTGTGATTTTGTATTCTAATTATCTAGTTGATAATTAAATATTGTTGATAATCGTATTTATTCAGTTTTGCTGTTTTCTGAATTATCTATCGATAATTAGATTTTGTTGAGAATTTGTTAATTTCTTTTATGGAGTTAAAAGAGTTCTTTGGCGTTTGTACTCCCGACTTTTATTTTTCTAGCTTAACTAGTTTATGTTAGAAAAATAATTGTTATTGACAACTTTAATTATGAAAATTGCGGGACGCAATTTTTATAAGGAGGGGAGTCTGTAACAACCCAGGGTTTTATAGCAATTAATTATCGTCATTAGGCGATTAAATTGGCTAGCTAATTGCTATTTGGAATTTTTAAATCGAGTTGAAATTCGTTTAAAAATTGGTTAAGTGTTGTTTGGGCTTTAAAAATTAATCTCGGCCCACGTTTCTTTGGTTTTGGTGCGGTGATAATTACTGAGTTATAACCGGTTCCCCTCTTCGTTTCTTTTGGCAAACCCGACCCCCTTCTTTCATTTCGTTCGAAAACCCTAAAACAAAAATAAATGAAAAAAAATGGCGTCCTCGTGATTTCCTTTCGTTCGTTCCTCTTGAAAATTAGGGTTTCGTGAATCGGCTGGCAAAATCGTGCTCTTCGATGTCAAGATGAGTGATTTTCTCACTCGCGTCGAATTCAATTTCGTATATTCATGATTTCGTGATTTTCACGGCTTTGAATTCCTTGGTACTTTGGCTTGTTTTTGACGATGTTGATTTTGTTCCTGTGTGCTTCGACTCTGGCCATTTTTGTGTTTATCTCTGTAGCATTTTCGACCTTGTTCATTTACTTGACTGTGACGATGATTATGCTTTTGTGCCGTATTCTGTGGTTTGAATTGTCCAACTTTGGCACTGCCCTGACATTGATACCGACGTTCCATGATTGGCTTGTTTGATTCTGTGGTTATATATATTTGTTGTTTGCATTTTCCAGTTTCAATTAGTTGAAACTGTTACACTTCCACTTCATGTATATTGGTAGGGTGCGCACTATCTTGAATCTTGTTTACTCGATGGCATTTGGTTGTTTGTAGTTGTACACTTGTGGCTTCACTTCAGTTGCTTGTATAGGTATACAAGTGTTCACTTGATTCATTGAGCTTGCATTTGAGTTGTAGCTGCTATTCTTGACTTCGGGTTGCACTGCTACACGATGCTTGTATGCATCTGGACTTGTTTGATTCTGACCCATGCTTTGGGTACTTCAGTATTTGCAGTTATACTTCATTTGATCACTGTTGCACTGGGTTGGGTCTTGTGGTCTTGGTCATCTTCACTTGCATATTGTCCATCATGTAGTCTGTTCTGGTCATTATGTAGTTGCACTGAGTTGGTTTGCCTTTGTTTCTAGTCTTCGTTGTACATGATTTTATCTTGAATCTGGTTCTCCTGCCTTGGTTCTAGTTACATGTGCACCACTTTGCACTGTCTACGGCCATACTACCATGTTGCATTCCTGGTTTGCATTGAGTTGCACTGCATCGAGTTCATGTTGTTTCCATTCACTTGAATTCAGTTTTATTTGTCTGGTTCAGTCTCGTACCACCTGCTGTTCTTTTCTTTGTTCATTTGATGGTTACTTGGTGGATACGGTGCTCATTCTTGCTGTTGCAGTTCTATCTGGTTCATTTTGATTTGAGTTGGTGCCATTTGCTTGTGATTCATTGAGCTTTTGCATATTTCATATGCTGTATTGGCGAGGCAGTACACGCGAGCGTGTACTGCAGCCAAACAGAAGTGATGTTTTAATTGATATTTCAATTGTTTGAATTGTTTTGGGTGTTCAATTCAATATTTTGTTGACACGCAAAGATTTTGATCAATGACAATGTGCTTCAACAAACAAGGAAGAAATATCTGCAACGCTAAAGGAAGAACGATGAAGACCAAACAAACATAAGTATGTTTTTTTATATAGGTCTTAGTCTAGATTTATTGTTAAAATCTATCCTCAAGAGGCTTGCACAAACACTAGAAAACATTTTATAAACTTCATTTTTATTTAAGCTTTCACTATGCATATTTTATAAGTTCAGTCGACTGAACAGGAATATCCAATCGACTGAAACTGGTACGCACAATTTCAGTCGACTGAATTTCCTGCACAGTCGACTGAATTTGTTCCTGAAAATTTTACTTCATATTTTCAGTTGACTGAATTCTCTGTTCAGTCGACTGAATTTGAACCTGCGAATTTTTTATGAATGGACACCTTCTTCCTCCCAAGAGTTGCAACCATTCACCTGTGGAAATGGAAGTATCTCCAGTTTGCAACCTTTGGCAACAAATGCACCTCTTCTACAAGTATATATACATGATTCTAACATCATTTAATTCACCGAATTCTCTTGCTTTAATCTTACTATTCTCTTGATCATATTCTCTAGATATTCTCAAAGCAATCACCAATCTATTGCTTGAATCACTGTTTTTGTTTATAACATTCTTTTGATTCATAGCAATTCACATTTCCTAAATCTTCACAAACACATTGCATACTCTCGAGGATAAGATTATAGGAATATTGTACTACATTAGACTCATTAGTCTTGACAAGAACACAACAAGTCGAATATTGTATTTTAGTAATTGAGTTTAAGTCCTCTTCGGTAGTTGAGGCAAGGAATCCCGTTCGGTTGTTCGGGTAAGTTGTAAACCTATTCCTCCAGGTGAAGTGAGGGTGTTAGTTAGTGAAATTCCTAAGTGAAGCTTAGGGACTGGACGTAGGACTAGAGGTCCGAACCAGTATAAAATCCTGGCGTCTCCTTGCATTTACCTACTTAACTATCTAGACTATTCTGTTATTCCATATTACACGATCCTACCGCATAGCCCCCTCTTTCAATTGGTATCAGAGCGAGGTTGTCCTATAACCATAACACCGTTATTAGACATATTGATAATATGGAAAATAATGCAAGTACAAGCACAACATCTGCCTATAGTTCTACATTTTCGGAAGGACAGTCTACCCAAAGACCCCTCTATTCAATGGACTAAACTACAACTATTGGGCTACAAGGATGAGAATTTATATGCAAGCAACAAGTTTCGAAGCCTGGAATGCTACTCAAGAAGAGTTTGTTGTACCAACAACCGATTATCCTACATGGACACAAACTCAAAAGAATGAAGCTAGTGCAAATGCCAAAGCTATGAATATGCTATTTTGCGCCCTGGATGGAAATGAATTCAACCGTGTTAACATATGTACTACTGCATATCAGATATGGGAAACACTTAAAATCATACATGAAGGCAAAAACAAGGTTAAACAAACAAAGATATCCATGCTGAAGAATCAATTCCAAAACTTTAGAATGCGACAAAATGAATCCATCAATGACATGTACTCAAGATTTCAAGACATTCATCATGCTCTAATCGGACTAGGAGAAAGATACACGGACTTTGACATTGTGTCTAAAGTTCTAAATTCACTCACTGATGAATGGGAGAGAAAAGTACTAGCAATCGAGGAAGCAAATGATCTATCTACAATGAAACCAGAAGAATTGATTGGAAACCTTATGTCGTATGAAGTAAATATGCAAGCTAAGAAAGATCAAGCTCAAGAAAGAAAGAATGTTGCTTTTCATGCGAAAAATGAAGAATCAGATTCTGAAGATGAGGATCTAGCATTTATAGCCAAAAATTTCAAGAAATTCTTAAAGTATAGAAAAGGAAACAAAAACGGATTCAAAAAGAATTTCTTGAACAAACCTTCATCCTCAAATATAGAATGCTTCAATTGTCACAAGAAAGGACACATGCAAAAAGATTGTCAAGAACAAATGAAGGAAAAATAGGAAAGCTTCAACAACAAAAACAAGAAGGATAAATTCAAAAAGAAGGCATTTTCTGTAACATGGGACGATTCAGATTCATCTACATCCGAAAATGATAGTGACAGCGACAATGAACAGGCAAATGTATGCTTCATGGCTCAAGATTCTGAGGTAAGTAATTTAACTTTCGATGATTTAATTGAAGTAAACACTGAACTTTTAAGCACAATAAAAATTCTTAAAAAGAAAATTAAGGAAATTCGTGAAAATCAAAACAAAGCTGAGTTTGAGAGAGATATGTTAAATGATGAAAAGAAAATTCTTGAAGAAGAACTTGAAAAAGTTCAAGAATCTTATTCAAATTCAGAAACTCAATTATCACTTTTAAGTCAAGAAATTGAAACTCAAAAGAAAAAGAATGATATATTTGTTTCTGAAAATCATGAGTTAAAAATTAAAATTAAACATGTTGAATTAGAAAATAATAGTCTTCAAGCTAAATTAGATGACATCACTAAAAATGTTTCTAACTTTAACAAAGGAAGAGAAAATTTATCTAAGATATTAGAAAATTCTCAATCACCTTCAAACAAATAAGGCTTAGGTTATAAAAAGGAGTCAAAAATTCCTAATAAGAAAAATATATAAATTAACAGGAATGTTGATTCAAAACAACAAATATTACTAAAGAAACCTATGAAAATAAAAGTAGAAACCAAGGTAGTTAAAATTTGGCTACCAAAGACTAACAATGTATTAATAAGAAATAAATATATCAAAACATTTATGGATAATGTTCATCATAATGAAAACTATATTTATAAAAAGGATACTAAACCAAATTGGGTTTGGTTTCCTAAACTCTAACTTTTTAGGACCCTATTAAAAGGTGGGTACCAATAATTTCATATTTATTTTCAGGTCCCACTCAAAAAGAAGAAATGGATATTAGACAGTGGTTGTTCAAAACACATGACCAGAGACAAAGATATGCTTACAAACATCACATACTTTGATGGTGGCTCGGTTACCTTCGGAGACAATTCAAAAGGCTATATCATTGGCAAAAGAGATGAGAACAATTACGGTACATCAAATTTACGTTTTATAACAAATGTTTCATTAGTTGAAAATTTAAAACATAATCTACTTAACATAAGTCAACTGTGTGACAAAGGTTTTAAAATAACTTTCTCGGATAATAAATGTAGTATTTTTGATCAAAACCAAAATCTTATTTTTGAAGGAAATAGAGATAAAAATATTTATGTTCTAAATATGAATATTAATCATAATACAAGTATGTGTTTACTAGCCAAAGATAATGATGCTTGGTTATGGCACAAACGATTTTGTCATATAAATTTTAAAACTATTAGAAAACTTTCTAAAAATGAATTAGTAAGAGGTTTATCCAAAATAAACTTTAAAATAAATAATCTTTGTGATGATTGTCAAAAAGGAAAATTAACGAAATCATCTTTCAAATCTAAGAAAAATATTTCGACTTTACAACCATTAGAATTACTACATATGGATTTATTTGGACCAACACAAGTTCAATCCATTAGTCATAATCGATACATATTTGTAATAGTTGATGATTTTTCAAGATATACGTGGACTATTTTTATGAAAAATAAAAGTGACACTTTTGAGCATTTTAAAACATTTGTCAAAAGAATTCAAAACACTAAAGATTTGAAAATTAAAAATATTCGAAGCGATCATGGAGGCGAATTCGAAAATGAAGCTTTTGAAACTTTTTGTAAAAAGAAAGGAATAAATCATAACTTTTCATTTCCTACAACTCCTTAACAAAATGGAGTTGTAGAAATAAAGAATAGAACATTACAAGAATGCGCAAGAACATTATTAAATGGATGTTCTCTACCAAAACATTTTTGGGCAGAAGCCGTTGCTACTGTATGTTATGTATTAAATAGAATAACAATTAGACCGTTAACTGAAAATACTTCTTATGAACTATTTAATAATAAAAAGCCAAATATATCTTATTTTAAAATATTTGTATCAAAATGTTACATTTTAAATACAAAAGATCAACTAGGAAAATTCGATTCAAAAGCTGACGAAGGAATTTTCGTAGGATACTCAGAACAAAGTAAAGCATATCGAGTATTTAATAAACGAACAAACATAATTGAAGAAACTTTGCATATATCTTTTGATGAAAATTTTAATAAAAATTTAAAAATAAAAGATGATTAAGAATTGATAAATATAGAAGAAACAAACCTTGAAAATAGTAATAATGAAATAAGATCTCCTTCTAGAATATTACGAGATCATCCAACTCAAAATATAATAGGAGAAATAAATTCTCAAGTTAGGACAAGAAATCAACTAAATCAAATGGGTCATGTAGCTTTGATTTCATCAATAGAACCTAAAAATCCTAAAGAAGCATCAACAGATGATTATTGGATTATTGCAATGCAAGAAGAATTAAATCAATTTGAACGTAACGATGTTTGGGAATTAGTTCCCCGTCCTAATAATCAATCAGTAATTGGAACAAAATGGATTTACAAAAATAAAGTAGACGAACAAGGTAATATAACAAGGAATAAAGCAAGACTAGTAGCACAAGGGTATAATCAAGAAGAAGGTATTGATTTTAAAGAAACCTTTGCTCCCGTTGCAAGACTTGAAGCAATACGTATACTATTAGCCTTTGCATGTTTTCACAATTTTAAACTTTATTAAATGGATGTTAAATGTGCATTTTTAAATGGTTTTATTAAAGAAAATGTATATATAGAACAATATCCTTTATTTATACATGAAAAATATCCGGATCATGTATTTAAATTAAAGAAAGCACTATATGGTCTTAAACAAGCACCTCGTGCTTGGTATGAAAGACTTAAAAGTTATTTATTAAATTCAGGATTTAAAATTGGAAAAGTAGATCAAACGCTTTTTATTAAAAATACTACCAAAGATATTTTAATAATTCAAATATACGTAGACGATATTATTTTTGGTTCAACAAATGAAAATTTACGTAAAGAATTTTCAAATATAATGACTAATGAGTTCGAAATGTCTCATATGGGAGAATTATCATACTTTCTCGGACTTCAAATTAAACAATTATCAAATGGAATTTTTATAAACCAAGAAAAACATTGTGCTAATTTAATTAAACGATTCGGCATGGAAAACACTTCTGCTAAACCTACTCCTATGAGTACCACTACACATCTCGATCGAGACGAAAAAGGCAAAAGTGTAGATCAAAAATTGTTTAGAAGTATGATAGGTTCCTTACTTTACTTAACCGCTAGTAGACCTGACATAATGATGAGTGTTTATTTATGTGCACGTTTTCAATCCAATCCAAAAGAATCACACTTAAGAGCGGTAAAACGAATTATGCGATATCTTAACATCACTAAAGATTTCGGTCTTTTCTATCCAAACGAGTGTCCATTTGAGTTAGTATCATTCAGTGATGCTGATTTTGGTGGATCTCGAACGGATGGAAAAAGTACAAGTGGTACTT
Organism: Allium cepa; assembly: GCA_030765085.1. Classification (NCBI taxonomy): domain Eukaryota; kingdom Viridiplantae; phylum Streptophyta; class Magnoliopsida; order Asparagales; family Amaryllidaceae; genus Allium; species Allium cepa. Next base: position 892,245,081 of record CM060928.1, on the reverse strand, counting down.
GCCATTTCATTGGAAAATCACTTGTATCTTGGTTTAGTAAGAAACAAAATTGTGTCTCGCTTTCCACCTGCGAAGCAGAGTATATATCAGCTGCTTTAGCTTGCACTGAAGTTATATACATGCAACAAACACTTAAAGATTTTAATATAAATTTAACAAATTCTACAATATACTGTGATAATAAAAATACAATAAACTTATCTAAAAATCCGGTTAATCACTCTCGTACAAAACATATAGATATTCGTCACCATTTTCTACGTGACAATATCGAAAAAGGAATAATTAATTTAGAACATATTTCTACCGAAAATAAAATTGCCGTTATATTTACTAAACCTCTATTAGAAAAATCCTTCATAAAATTACGACGAGAGTTAGGAATAATGTCTTTTAAAGATATCATATAGAGAAAATTAGAAAAATGTACACAATTCAGTCGACTAACACTATATGCTCAGTCGACTGAATAAAGGAAAAATGAGATTTTCAATTTATTTTTTCGAATATGTTACATAATATATTATAAAATAACAGTTATTTGTACACCATACATTCTTAACTGAATTATGGTAACCATTAAATCATTAAGTGGATAAAAAACTTTAAATAATTATAACCACTATATATTTAGAAAATCCCTACTATAAATATATCTTAAAAATATTACCTTTTCACAACTCATTCTCACAAATAAAAGCTTGGAAAATTCATTATAAAAATGTCATCCAAAAACTCTCTTTCCCCGATCAACATCACCTCTTCATTCGATAACACTCCAACATCTCCAAAACTTCCCACTCCAACACCGACACATGAGCCAGTTTACAAATGGAACAATTATCGTACCGGCTACACACCAGAATCCAAGAAAGCGAAACGCAGACTCTTTATTTCTCTAGACACAAAAAGAAAGATTGATGAAATTCATCACTTTCAACAACAACAAATAGATCTTCAACGAGAATTATACTTCGAACAAAAAGTTACGGCTAGACGATTAAGCTTCCTAGAGCAAATCGGTTTACGCTTTTGTGGATCAAAAAAGAACGAAGTGGCTGAACCCCTACCTCGCCACGTTAGTTCACTTGATCCATCTTCATCTTACCGTGCACCAGTCGATCCTGTGAATCCTTGGATGTCTCCTAAGACTCCTCAATATAGTCCAAATTCATGGGATATAAATTATATGAAGAATGAAGGGAAAAAGATTCCGAGTCCATCCACTAAGAAATAGTTAGTTTTGAAATCTATTTATGATATTACATTTACATAATTGTAATTATTTCCTTGAATAAAGAGTTTACCTTCAAAATTAACAAAGAGCAACAAAATACATGGGTCAGTCGACTGAAATCCCCTGTTCAGTCGACTGGACTTAAGGCAGAAAGAAAAATATTTTATAATTATGTCGACTGAATTCTCTGCTCAGTCGACTGAAATACTAATAGAAACTTTCAGACAAAAATTCAGTCGACTAAAAACCCTGTTCAGTCGACTGAATTCAGCCCAGAAAATTTTCGGCCTTCAATTCAGTCGACTGGACAGAGTATACAGTCGACTGAACGCCGATTCCCAGGTAACTTTCCCCTTTTAACCACCAACTTTTAACCTGTCCATTCACTTTTTACTCTCCAAAACAGTTTCTTCCCCAATTATTTTCAAAACCCTAGCCCCCAATTCTTTAAAATTCACTCAAATCTCACTCAAATGGCACCAAAAAGATCAAGAGCTTCATCTTCTTCATCCCCCGAACCACTTCACGCAATGGCTTTATGATAGCGTAGCTATCACTAGATGGAATAAGATGAAGAATTCCCGAATTTTCGAGCATTCCTTCGTTGATTTCCAAAGCTTTCAAACCTACTACATCCAAGCGCTAACCGATCAAGCAGGTTTAACTTCTCTTATGGATTTGAAAAGAAATGACCATGCCATAAATCATGTAATGGTCGAATTATTTTATGCTAACCTTAATCTTGGACACCAAACTCCAAGAAATCCAAACAATAGTGTTTGGAGTATGGTATGTGGAAAGAAAGTTTGGTTTTCCTTGGATAGAATAGCACACATTCTAGAATTACCAAATGTCGGGAGAAAGCTAGAGGAGATAGAATTCAATCCACATATTCGCGATAACATAAACCATAGATTTATGGATGATAATATCAACTTTAGAGATTTTAAATCCACCTCTCTTCGACCTATGGCAAGAATCCTTCAAAAAGCCCTAATGAGATCAATTACTCCTCGCATGGGCTCGTACAAAATTGTCTACCCAAATAACTATCGAGCTCTATATGCTATTTTTGGCAATATACAAGTTAATTGGGTACAACTTATTCTTGATGAGTTTCTCACTTTTAGTAATGGCAAAATGCGCACTATCTATTTTGGAGAATACATCATGCGACCTCTCCTCAATGTCGATACGCCATTAACCGAGTCAGAGAATACAATGGTCCATCAAATTAACCATCGGACCATAAGCCTAATGCAACTCCCATCTCGACCTCCTCGCGTAATATCACTCGCCGAATGGGAAGCAAGGCATCAAGAACAACAACAACAACCTCCTCAACCTCACCAAGAAGAACACTTCGAGCAAGATGATGAAATTCGTCTTGTTGACCCAAGCTTCATTACCAACCAATCTTTGGGGATATTGTCAAGAAATCAACAAATTCTTGACACTCGTCTTCGAAAGGTAGATCACAAGATTGATAAAATCAAAGAATTCTTCAACAAGCTACGGGATGCAATCTCGTGCTCAAGCACCACTACTGCTTCGACATCTCGTGGCAAACTTTCGGCACCTACGTTTACATGGACGACATCCGAAGAGCATACAAGTAGCAGCGCAAGCGGAGCTAGTTGTGGCTAAGGAAGAAGAGCGTACAGACCACAACCAGAAGGACCCGTCATACGTGAACCAATAGGAGGAAGCGAAGGTTCATATGACTGGGATAAAGATGAGTAATTTTAGTACGGTTTAATGTTTATTTATAACTTTCTTATGGCTTGTATAAATAGCCATTTTATGCCTGTTCGACGCAACATTTTTAAACTTTTTACTGTTAGTTCTTTATGCAAATTTTCTATTCTCTATGCTTCAGTGATTGTTTTGATAAAATATTTCTACTGTTAGTTCTTCCTTTTTGTCGATGACAAAGGGGGAGAAAATCTATGGTACTGACTTTGTTTTGTAGGAAAGATAGTGCATACATTCAGGGGGAGAAAATAAGTAAATACATCTATAGAATAAATCAGTATTGTCATCAATCAAAAAGGGGGAGAATGTTGATACGCGAAGATTTTGATCAATGACAATGTGCTTCAACAAAGAAGGAAGAAATATATGCAACGCTAAAGGAAGAACGATGAAGACCAAACAAACATAAGTATGTTTTTTTATATAGGTCTTAGTCTAGATTTATTGTTAAAATCTGTCCTCAAGAGGCTTGCACAAACACTAGAAAACATTTTATAAACTTCATTTTTATTTAAGCTTTCACTGTGCATATTTTATAAGTTCAATCGACTGAACAGGAATATCCAGTCGACTGAAACTGGTACAAATATATAAACATGCACAGTTTCAGTCGACTGAATTTCCTGCACAGTCGACTGAATTTGTTCCTGAAAATTTTACTTCATATTTTCAGTTGACTGAATTTTCTGTTCAGTCGACTGAATTTGAACCTGCGAATTTTTTATGAATGGACACCTTCTTCCTCCCAAGAGTTGCAACCATTCACCAATGGAAATGGAAGCATCTCTTGTTTGCAATCTTTGACAACAAATGCACCTCTTCTACAAGTATATGTACATGATTCTAACATCATTTAATTCACTGAATTCTCTTGCTTTAATCTTACTATTCTCTTGATCATATTCTCTAGATATTCTCAAAGCAATCACCAATCTATTGCTTGAATCACTGTTTTTGTTTATAACATTCTTTTGATTCATAGCAATTCACATTTCCTAAATCTTCACAAACACATTGCATACTCTTGAGGATAAGATTATAGGAATATTGTACTACATTAGACTCATTAGTCTTGACAAGAACACAACAAGTCGAATATTGTATTTTAGTAAGTGAGTTGAAGTCCTCTTCGGTAGTTGAGGCAAGAAATCCCGTTCGGTTGTTCGGGTAAGTTGTAAACCTATTCCTCCGGGTGAAGTGAGGGTGTTAGTTAGTGAAATTCCTAAGTGAAGCTTAGGGACTGGACGTAGGACTAGAGGTCCGAACCAGTATAAAATCCTGGTGTCTCCTTGCATTTACCTACTTAACTATCTAGACTATTCCGTTATTCAATATTACACGATCCTACCGCATAGCCCCCTCTTTCATATTTGAAATTGTATTTTGAATTGGTTTAATTTGATCATTTTATTGTTGTCTAATTATCTTCTAGATAATTAGATTATGAGTTTCTAATTATTTATTTAATAATTAGATTTTGCTGTTAATTGCCGTTTAGGCAATTCTGTTGTTTTTAAATTATCTTCATTGATAACCCTTTTATTTATCTTCGTTGATAATTTGAATTTGTTGGTTTGTTTTTTAACACTGTTACGTGTTATATTTACCGTTATCCGATTTCCTTATTTAAGGATTGGATAGGTGAATTTATTTTGACTGTCGTCTAATTGTTATTTAATTATTATTGCTTCCGTGCATTAATAACTGTGTTTGAATTAGACTGACCCGTGTATTATTTTCTTTTGAATTTAATACTCGGGTCAGACCGAGTTATTTCAGGTTGTAGATATCTTGCTTTGGGTTGCTGCTTGAGCTATGAAGTCACTTCATGTCATTGGAGTAGTAGTTGTCATAGTATAGGATGATACATATTCATGTATATTGATCATATTAATGTACTTGTGTATGTAACATCCTGTGTCGACAGTTGTAGTTGTATCATATATATTGTATCACATGTATTGTAACTGACATCAGTTATATATATATATATATATATATATATATGAGACTTTTTATTCTCTGTGTTCCGCATTTTGTTTATCTGTGTTATTATTATATATATTGTCCTAAACTACTATGAACCATCGTAGTTCGTTTCATATTGGAATTGGATATGCCGATGGGAGTAAATAAATCAGAGATGAAAAATAAAAATATATACCACTCCTATCGAGATAACCAATACTAGTGTAAGGCCTAACTACAAATAGCCTCTCCTATCCAGCCTTTTTCTTCGTAATAACAGACAGTGTTTCTTTTAATATTCTTTGTTATTGTGAGCATAGAGGTGGGGCGTCACATATATAGTATCACTTAATATTAAAACTAGTTATGAATCATTTCAACAGTTTCTTTAAGTTTATAATCATTTACTTAAATAGTATTCACTTTTTACTATTCAATTTAATTATTAAGAATTTCAAAACATTCACTTAAGTCTATAACATTTCTTGTAACATCTTATTTTTTTCATTTATAAACATATTTTCATTTTGAATCATTTTTGTTACTTATGATTTTGCTTGTATAATATTCTATTACATATTCATTTTTTCTAATATTTCAACATTTTATACATTATTGGTAGGTTTTATATAATTTTTAAAATGTAATTGAATGTTATACAAATTTATCTTATTCATTTTATTTAACAAAAATGTTCAACAATTTACATCTTCTTAATTTTCATTATCCTTTAATTTACAAGTGACAAATCTCCAATTTCTTTATGGTTATTAAATACTCATCTCTTATTTTCTTTTTTCTCATTCTGAAAGTTTTCAACTATTTAAAATTTCACTTTATTTCTATAACTGAAAATCATTAATTAACAGGAACTTAAGAATTCAAATATCGGGTTCATTTCTAATCACTTAGAAATAATATATACTTATATCTTTTATATATATATATCAAATCATATTTAAACATTAAAAAATTAAAATTTGTTTCGCCAAACAACTATGTAGCAAAGCTACTATATTGGTCTTCCCACTTTGAAACTCGAAAATGAAAGGTCGATGATGTCACGGTCATCACCGAAATTATTTTTCAACGACAAAAGAAGGGAGTACAGAATTTGTTTCCTTTCAAAAATTCTTTGAAAACATTTCTTTCAAGTGCCTTTTTGAAAACATTTTGAAGACAATACTATTTGCAAATGCTTCCAAATAATACTAATATTATATTCCAATATCATTGAAAACCAATTTCAAAATTCCGAAACTTAAGTTCTCCAATTTCCAATTAAATTCATTTTATTGGTAAATCACCAACCATATTTATAAAATTACATTTTCTCATAACATATAGTAGTTAATAGTTCTAAAAAAAACGTAACTAACCAAACAATAAATGACAATAATTAAACATTATCATTTCCTAATAATCAACACAACAAAATAACAAAATCAATTTATGAAAATTATATATACATATATATATATATATTTGCATATATACAAAATATAATACTAGTTAAATTATTTCGTTTACCTATTTATAACAAACCTTGTTTGGGGATTACATATATATTTAAATTATAACGGAGGTTATAATTTAATATTGTAAATTCAAATATAATTGGAGATTTTAAAATTTTTATTTGGAATAAACAATAAATTTTGTAATTAAAATGGGAAAAAATAAAGTTTGGAACTTTATTTTGTTTAATTGGGAATAAAATATGGGTTAGATAAGTATTTGATTTAAATAAATTGAAATATTGGGTTATTATTAGTTCGAGCTAATAATATAATTAGGTGATGTATTTCAACGTTAAATTGTTGAAATAAATCTAATGTAATGGAAATAAAGTTCTAAAAACTTTATTTTGAAAATTTGAGTAGAAAATAATCAAATTGCAATATTATTTGGGTAAACGCAACAATGTTGGGAAACATTATTAATATTAATCCTTTATTGAATTTAAAATGAGAAATATCAAGATATTATGTTTTTTACTAAAATAAAAGATGAAATACTGTTTGAAAATAATATTTTGATGATTAGAAGTGTTAAAATGAATTATAGTAATTTAATTGACAAGAAAATAATTTTTTTACAAATTGTTAGAGTGAAAATAGTGTTTTATAATAAAATTGTGTAAATTATGAAATATAGATAAATATAAGGTTTTATTTATAAAAAAATAACATTTTGTTATTGAAATAAATTTTATTTAGTTAGAATAACAATTTTATTTTCATGCAAATGGGTTGTATATATTTTACTTGACTTAAAATGAGAAAACCGGTATATATATTGATAATATAGGTTATAAATATACATTTCTTTGTAATTTCACTAAGTAAAAATTGGGTTTGGGCTTATTGGGTTAATATTTGTACCCATTTAACTAACCTGGAGACTTTGGTGAGAAGGAAATAGCATGTACGTAACTTTCATTCCACCATCTTCTCCAAAAAATATTCACAGTAAAAGAAAATAGAAATCCATGGCCACTACATGTTAAATTCAATTTCCATGCAAAATTTGCTACAAATTCAAAGAGAAATATCACCAAACCAAGATTATAAAAGGTGATCTCCACCAATACTAAATCTATCTCATCAAAAATCTTGAATTAGATATGAATTTTCTATAACAAATTCTATTTGTTCTACATGTTTCTTTTCTATCTTTTACAGGTTGTTGAAGGTCGTTTCTCCACCAAAAGCTTCCAACTTCATTTTGAAATCACCCAAACACTTGTTAAATCATTGAGGTGAGTTCAAAACTCACATTTGCTATAAATCAAGTTTTGCCTGTAAAGAAAATTGCTCAAAAATAGTTACTGTCTACATTCTATTCTCTGTTTCTTATTTCCTTGATTTCTGGTTTCTGGTTGCTACATTGAGCATCCATAACTCTTTGATTTTTGCTTGAACTGCTACCGGATCTTTTCCGAAGTGTCCTTTGGTTGTTAAACTTGTTTCATGTCAAATTTTAGTCCTTAGTTCATTTGTTTGCTATGTGAAATATTATTTGGAAGGTCAATAAGAAGCCGGAATTACCCAGGGAAATAAACTCCATAGCCTGGATCGACAGGTAGATCGACCCAGTAGTCTCCAGGTCGACCTGGAGGTCGACCTGGTCATTGGCCTGGGTTGGCTCCTGTTGGCCCAGGTATGAGAAGTTGTGGCCATTGTTTTTATACTTTTCGCAGCACTTTGTCGTTTTTGCTATGATTTTGGTCCTAATTCCTTTGCAATTTTGAGATGTTTTTGATGATGGTTACGGGCTATGATATCCATCAATGGGCTAGCCAAGATTTGGAGGAATTTGGAATTTAAAATGTTGAATTTAAATTCGATTTATAATTGAATATCGATTGGGTGTATTTCCAACGTTTTCTTGATACTCAAGCACTATTTCTTCCAAATAAGTTTTAAGAAAATTTCTAAATAGTTGGGTCTTTGAAATCTTTATTAAACATTTTTATATTATTATTAAATTATTTCAAGGTATTTAGATATATTCAAGCAAATTTTCAATAAAATGTCTTCAAAATGATTTCATAAAATTATTTTTAAAATCCCGTTTTCTCATGTAAATTATTTTATAAATAACATACATTATTTTTACACTATTCGGACGTATGAGAAAGAGAATTAAACGTAGTAAAACCCGTGGTATGGGACACGTGAGTTTACTTTATTGGTTAACTCCAGACTTATACGATCGAAACTATGTAGGTAATTGATTTCTGAGTTATTTAGCCAATTTAAGGCGAGTTTTTGAGATTATAATTCCTATCTTTAGGAATTATCTAGGAAGGCCCATATTTGGCGGGTTGTGGTTCGAGATCTACTATTCTAGGAGTATGATCTATGAGAACATGTTGCAATGTTTTACTTGTCGATGAGATGAGGCGAATTTGAGTTTCTGAGTTTTGAGATATTATGATGATTTCTGTCAGGACCCGATTCTTCGACTCCCGAATATCGACATCAATACGTCCACTATATCGAATGCCAATCAGTCGGATGCCGGAAAATCGAACATTGAGGTTCTAAGAAAAAAAAAGAAGGTAGAAAAGAGAGAGAAAGATAGAAAATAGAGAGAAAAGAAAATAGAAAATAGAACAGAACAGAAAACAGCAGAACAATATCAAAATCTCACAATCGCAGCGGAACAACATATAATAAATAAATGAATAATCTTTAAACAAAGAACTATAACAGTTATTACATTACATTACATTACATCATATCATCAGTGTGTACAACATCATAGAACATCAAACAGCGGAAAAAGAAATACTATATACTAGTAATTACGCCATGCCATCCAGCTTGCCTCCAGCAACTCCAGAATATCCTGATAAACCTAACTCTTGACTGCCTGTGTAGAAATTGGTGGGCACCCAAAGTTTAGGAAGGAAAACAATAAACTCCGAGTCAGTCATGTGACTGGTGTGAGAACTCAAAACATTTTATTTATCTTTAAAATCAAAATAGAGGAATATTTTTAAAGTCAATTCGCAATGCTTTTAAAAATGAGACTACCATAAGGCCTCCCGCACACACACACAATGCAAACGCAGAGTCGGAGGAGATTTCTCCTTATGATAGTCAAAGATGCTTGATACGCATTTAAAGAACATTTGATATTATTACTAGTGCATAGTGTAGGAAAAATTCATTTCGAAAGTAGAATATAAATCTTAGCCAACATACGACCATTATCGTATGCCTACTATAGCTACCATCTAAACAGTGGTGACCACCATAAGTAAATGGCAGGTTCTACAACTAATACCGTACAAGGTTTCGTATTGGGAATTGGATTTCCAACGAATGATCAGGCCAAGGAACTTCCCATTGCCACATGAGAATGCCTCTGGAAGGACATCCCCGAGAACCAAACCGGATCTCTACCAACACAAGGCCGGGTTACCCCTAACTGAGTAACAACTGACCCATTATGCCATCCCCCGGTCCTTTGGGACCTTTAACCGAGCGCTCGTAATCAATTCACACAATCATAAAGTGTTTTCAACATGAATAAGTATCTGGGCTCCATACCATGATACCACCCTTTTCCAGAAGGAAATGCACATACCCTAAAGGGCGCTACCCCTCATAACCTTGCTGCATCTTTCCTATTTTGACCATTCCCAGGGTGTGAGGCTCGACGAAGTCACGTCCACAAAAACATACTTTATACAAAAGCCATGCTTTGGGTCAACAAATGATCATAGAAATGATCACCAAAATAGACGATCAAATAAATGATCCTATCACAAATAATCAACACAATGACCATTTCAAAGCAACACTCGGCATGTCACATTACCAAATTGGGAATATATCGCTGATAACCTTCAACTACATAACCTCTGAGCTCATACGTCTCAGAGAAGGGTGTTAAGCTAAAAGAATAAATTCTCCGCCACCAACAGAAATATATTTGAAAGAAATCGGCTTTATATCTCAATTTGTAATGTCAGACATACAATCCATACAAGTCTGTTCCGGGCTCGAACAGAACCGAAGGCACTTACAAAGAAGTCCTTGCAATCCGGATATCCACAATCCCGATCGGATTTCCAATCACATATGGAGAACTCAATACCGGAGCAACTCGGTGCAGAGTCAATCGACAGGTCATCCTATCGCTCTCGCAAATACCAGGTCTTCAACACCGATCTTCAATGCTATCGATTACATCGTATCACTATTCAGAATGGGTAATCCGAATAACGAGCGCAATAATTTAAAAATAAGTGTAGCATTCAAATTCAACAAATCACAACAAATACCTTTCAAAGGTAAATATTGATAGTCGGTTATTGAACTATCAATGGATATGCACAACATCACCAGATTCCAAATAATTTTCCAAATTATTTATTTCCCAAAAATATCTTTACTAGATATATAGTTTTCACACTTCAAAAATAAATCAACATTTATTTTTAAACAAATTCCCCTTTCTTTTCATTTATAAATTCCATAGTGAATTTATATTTCACAATATCTACTGATATACGATTTTCAATAGGTTTCAAATATTCATTTTCAATTCATCTTCAAAAAGATAAATTTTCAAAATATTCACTTTATATTGGAAAACATTCCCATACTTATTTAATAAGTAATTCACAATCTTTTTATTTTCTACACTTGGAAAATATTCAATATACTTTAATCGAAATTAATCATATATTTCATTCTTTAAGGAAATCATTCTCTTAAACATATTTATTTGGGCTAAAACGAATGTTACGTAAAACATCGTTACGACAACCCAAAATCACTAGTATAGGGATTCGAAATTAAAATAGATATATAAATCCCATTACTATACAAAACACTTCCTTTCGGAAATCATTTACCATAACAACAGTGTTATAGTCCACCATTTCCTTCTATTTCTCGAAAACGTCTATTTCGACAATGAATGTTGAAATCTACGGTTTCGAATGTCAACATATTTTAAAACATCGTTAGATCGTTTTAATTCAATTTAAAATATCACATCCTAAACATTTTCTTTAACATATTATTCACTATTCAAAAACGTGAATATACTACGTTAAAAATTTCATCATTTCTATTCATTTTATTTTAAAGTATTATTCACTGTCTAAATCGTGAATATAACTCCATAAATATGTTTCAACAATTTACTTATCAAAATAAGTCGTTTGGGGATTTATAAAACAACGTTTATAAATTCCATTTCTATTTATTTTACCACAACTTCCTTTATAAATTCCTTTATTAACCTATCTCAATTTATAACTCAATTGTAAAACAAAAGTTCATGTTATAAGTTAAATACTTAGAATTTATTTGTTTGCACAATCGTTCCTTTGAACTTCATAATTACAAATCTTATAACTTATAAAATTCAATTATTTATCCAAAACCATTCTTTTAATAACTTTATAAATTTTATAAACCTACTGCTTATAAAATTCCATTTATAACTTCACCGTATAAAATTCCATTTATAACTTCACCGTTTATAATTCTATAAATTTCGTTCGTTTATGAAATTCATTCACAATTCATTCTAACACTTATAAAAGCTCGTTTTATAATTCCAATATTTTTAATTTATAAATATCAATTTATAAATCTTTTTATATAAATCAATTTATATTATTATTCTTTTAAAACATCTTTAATCTCCTTTATAATTTCATCATTTTGGTTTATAAAATAATCAAATTTTATAAATCCTATATTTAAACTTTTCACAATAAATTCAGAAATCCCAATTTAAACTCTTTTTATAAAGTTATTAACCCATATTTTCAAAAATCAATCTTTAACTATATTTCTCAAAAATCATAATTTTTATAACATTAAAATTATAACGTTTATTTATTTAAAATGGGTCAATTCCAAAAAAATAGTATATTTTCAAAAATCATTTTGAAATCCTTTTAAAATTCCAAAATTTGGTCCAATGATGCTACATACCAAATAGTCAATCACGACAACAACGATATCATATGTCGGTATGATAATCAATCAAATATCAAAATATCTGAAATCAAATAAATACTGTTGAGGAATCCAGTTGGATCCCTCCAACCTGTTTTCCTGCATCCACAAACATTAGCACAATACCAATTTCGCTCCAGTACGAAATTATCGCGGTATATGGGATTTAAAATATTATCCGCTTAATAGACGGTGCAATAGGGTCTCATCCGCTATGCAATGCGGGAAATCAATAACTGCAATATATACATATGCCAATATATATATATATTGCTATCATATATAATACCAATTTCACTGTTTATGAAATATTCGCGGTATATGTTTTTAATAAATAACATCCGCTTACTAACGGCGCATAATGTCTATTTTAACAATCAATAGATAACAATCATCATTCAAACATGCATTCAAATATTTTAAATCTAACTATTTAAAATAAAAATCGAAACTGATTCGATTGAGTGAGAAGTTCTCACCTTGATTTCAATTTCGTTTTAGCGATTTATTTCGAATAAAATTAAACGGACGTTTAATTTTACCCGAAATTCTCACTAACTCCAAACGACTCCAATCCAATTCCATAGCGTAGTACTCGTCCATACGATTCCAACGCAACTGGTTTCGCGCGTTTTCGACCTTGTATGAAAAAGTTATGATATTATGAAGTTACACGAATTTATTTATATAAATTACAACATATATTTTAAAAAATTTAAACCTAAGCCATCGTAGCTGTTCATCTCAGCAAAACAATCAGAGCCCTTGCACGCATACTTCTTCCTCGTTCACGTACTCACCCAGTAAAGCAACCGAACCCATATCATAAACTAGGTTTTGATTTTTCGATCACCTTGCTTGATTATAACTCGATCAGGAGCTTCCATTTTGAAGAGCATCACGCTCTCTACCTTCGGTCAGAATTCCATGGAGCTCGGCCCTTCATCAAGCACGAATTTCGAGGCCGAACGCATGGCCTTTGATCAAGGTTTGTCGACAATCTACTCCACTATTCTCGATCATAACCGTTGAACTTCAAGATCTCTACGTGCTCTACGAGTTTCATGTTGAAAGTTTGTTGTAATACTTCACGGATTTGAAGAAATTGGAGGAGAAAGATGGGAAGATTTCGGCCATAGGTTGAAGAGGATGGCGGCTCTGAATAGAATTAGGGTTTAGAATATTTTTTTTTATTTTCTTGTGAATTTATGGTCTATTTATAGGAAATTTCGAACACTATTCATCCGGATTTTCCGAACTCCGATTCACGCGCCGTAACCAGCGTTTCTAGGGTTTACCCCGCGTTCCGGACACAATGGAACAGGTTTCGGAAGCTAATTCGGACATCTGTGCGAGTTATGGCTATAAACGTTCAATTTAAATTAAACCGATTTTAACGATTTTCTAGGCGTTTTAATTTGTACAGGACAAACAGTAAATCCAATTGACACGAAATTTGAAACCTTACAATAATATCACATTACGGATCCGATGAAACTAGTTTCGTCAAAATCCGAGACTTTTTGAAAAATGACTATTTTAACTCGCCAAATTAATAATAAAACAATTTCGATGCGTTTCAAGCTGCCACGATCAAACGATAACTCCGATTGCTACGAAAATTGAAATCCGGTAATAACTAACTATTACGGATCCAATGAAACTGGTTTCGTCCAATTCTGAGACTGTTCGAAAATTGACTATTTTCACTAGTCGATTTAATATTAAAATATTTAATTTTCACAAATTAACTTTTAATTCGATTATAAAAGTTCTAAAATATCGTTCTAACTTCAATATGACAAAATAAAATTTTACAAATCATTTTCAATCATATTTAACTCAACTTTCAATTATTTCCATAATTTAACATATTAAATTATCGATTTAATTATCCAATTAAATCCAATTATTCGAAATAAAATTTATTCAACTTATAAATTCACTTATTAATATTTAAAATTAATTAAATATTCAAATTTTAATTACTAAAATTTCTGGGTCGTTACAATCTTCCCCCCTTAAAAGAATTTCGTCCTCGAAATTATCAAGTAAGAAAAGTTACAGAATCTATTAATTTTCCCAAAATTCATAGTTAAATTTCTTACAATAACTTTACTAAGTTTTCAAATCATACTTAGTTATCTTTTCAAAATCAACTACTATTGTTTGACTTTCAATTTCAAATCAAAATTATAGTTTTCAAAGAATTTTCCAATTTTTCTCAAAAATATTCTAACGCCTTAAATTTCCGGAAAAATTCGCCATAGTCTCCTTTGCGCGGCTCGATCCGAAAAAAAATGACAGTATATATATCACAAATATACATCTCATCAATTAATGAGGCATCCCGAAGGGAAAAAAGTATAAAAGTACGGTATGTAATCCGAGATATGTACCTTATATTTTATTAGTGAGCATATACGGCTAATATAGCGCGAAAGCGAGCTCCAAATGCGAAGCAAACGCGATCCGCACCTACTAAACACTCAACAAACAACATGAGAATCATGTATATAGACAATAGTATCGATATACAACATATAGCAACATAATAACTATATATGTCAACATAGCAAATGCAATAAAAGTAATATGCTCAACCATCAACCAACTATCATCCATAACCAATAAATATTCATTTATATTCTCATTAATATTCAATGAATTGGGTTTTCAAGTTAATCACATATGATTCATTAACAGTGGATGTTCTTACTAACATTCATTTTCAATTAGTTTATATTCACTAATTCATATTCAAGTTGGTTCACTTCCAATTCAAATTCAATTCTATTTAAGATTCACTTAACTTCCAATCGTATTCCAATTACTTTAGCTTCCAATTTCATTAATTCAATTTCATTAACACTTAACGAATTATATACAATCATCTAACAACCATATAACAACCAATGTATAATAATCGCAACCAAATCCCTTTGCTTATATTCATTTTGGTTTAACACCATCACTTTCAATTGGTTTAATCAAATTGATTTTCATTCAATTATTCAACTTCTAATAACATTAGATTTTAATGAATTAACACTTACATTCATTATTTCATATCAATTTAATTCACATTCAATTGATTAACATTTAATCCATTAATTCAATTCAATTACAAAAGTTGAATTTCATTTACATAACTTAAGTTCATATTTATCACTTCACTTTATTAATTTACTTTGATACCAATATCAACTTCATTCAACATCTCTTAAGTTATATTCCATTTTACAAACATTACTTGGTTTTACATAACTTAAATTCCAACTTATAAATAAATTCAGATTCCAATTCTAAAGTAAATTTCCATTTAACTTTAAATTCATTTTTATTTATAACTCATATTCATATATATATCCATATAGTTTCACTTCTTATATATATAAGTTTATTTCACAATTGTAAATCACCTTAATTATAATTTAATTCTTATAATTCTTTTCACTTATAAAATTATTCTTCAATTTAGATTTATTCAAACAACTAAACAATCAACTTATATACACTTTAATAATTCTGAAATTTTTTTCTTTTATATATAAAATATACTCAAGGTAAAATTATTTCATTTACCCAATTTAAAACAATATTGTGTCGAATTGTTCTATTCAAGTGTTTAGAAACCCCTTCGGCATAGTTGTGCATACCGTGCTGACGAAGGTTCATATACCACTCAATAAACCAATCATCACAATATAAAACAATTTTATATTCACTAACAAATATGCTCTCATATCTATTATTACACTCAAACTCATTCTAGAGTACTACTGACTCTATCTCTAATGTGTAATACCCAACAGAACCATGGTTGTCGCTTAACCATATGCTCTGATACCACATTGTCACGACTGTGGTCACAACCGGTAGGCTTTTCAACCATCCCAGCCCCACCGTGGCTTACACTGATATCCCAAACTTTCTTTTACGGCCACCCTTTCGAATGTCACGGCTTCGCCTAACCAACCCCGTAAAGAGGACGTGTGGGGGCAAGAGTCTCCCGTTCGCCACCAAACCGCGAAGCGAGAACCCCCCATCACATATCACCTAGCATAAGCAAGACTGGTGTGAGAACTCGAAACAGTTTATTTATCTTTAAAATCAAAATAGAGGAATATTTTTAAAGTCAATTCGCAATGCTTTTAAAAATGAGACTACCATAAGGCCTCCCGCACACACACACAATGCAAACGCAGAATCGGAGGAGATTTCTCCTTATGATAGTCAAAGATGCTTGATACGCATTTAAAAGAACATTTGATATTATTACTAGTGCAGAGTGTAGGAAAAATTCATTTCGAAAGTAGAATATAAATCTTAGCCAACATACGACCATTATCGTATGCCTACTATAGCTACCATCTAAACAGTGGTGACCACCATAAGTAAATGGCAGGTTCTACAACTAATACCGTACAAGGTTTCGTATTGGGAATTGGATTTCCAACAAATGATCAGGCCAAGGAACTTCCTATTGCCACATGAGAATGCCTCTGGAAGGACATCCCCGAGAACCAAACCGGATCTCTACCAACACAAGGCCGGGTTACCCCTAACTGAGTAACAACTGACCGAGTATGCCATCCCCCGGTCCTTTGGGACCTTTAACCGAGCGCTCGTAATCAATTCACACAATCATAAAGTGTTTTCAACATGAGTAAGTATCTGGGCTCCATACCATGATACCACCCTTTTCCAGAAGGAAATGCACATACCCTAAAGGGCGCTACCCCTCATAACCTTGCTGCATCTTTCCTGTTTTGACCATTCCCGGGGTGTGAGGCTCGACGAAGTCACGTCCACAAAAACATACTTTATACAAAAGCCATGCTTTGGGTCAACAAATGATCATAGAAATGATCACCAAGATAGACGATCAAATAAATGATCCTATCACAAATAATCAACACAATGATCATTTCACAGCAACACTCAGCATGTCACATTACCAAATTGGGAATATATCGCTGATAACCTTCAACTACATAACCTCTGAGCTCGTACATCTCAAAGAAGGGTGTTAAGCTAAAAGAATAAATTCTCCGCCACCAACAGAAATATATTTGAAAGAAATCGGCTTTATATCTCAATTTGTAATGTCAGACATACAATCCATACAAGTCTGTTTCGGGCTCGAACAGAACCGAAGGCACTTACAAAGAAGTCCTTGCAATCCGGATATCCATAATCCTGATCGGATTTCCCATCACATATGGAGAACTCAATACCGGAGCAACTCGGTGCAGAGTCAATCGACAGGTCATCCTATCGCTCTCGCAAATACCGGGTCTTCAACACCGATCTTCAATTCTATCCATTACGTCGTATCACTATTCGGAATGGGTAATCCGAATAACGAGCGCAATAATTTAAAAATAAGTGTAGCATTCAAATTCAACAAATCACAACAGATACCTTTCAAAGGTAAATATTGATAGTCGGTTATTGAACTATCAATGGATATGCACAACATCACCAGATTCCAAATAATTTTCCAAATAATTTATTTCCCAAAAATATCTTTACTAGATATATAGTTTTCACACTTCAAAAATAAATCAACATTTATTTTTAAACAAATTCCCCTTTCTTTTCATTTATAAATTCCATAGTGAATTTATATTTCACAATATCTAATGATATACGATTTTCAATAGGTTTCAAATATTCATTTTCAATTCATCTTCAAAAAGATAAATTTTAAAAATATTCACTTTATATTGGAAAACATTCCCATACTTATTTAATAAGTAATTCACAATCTTTTTATTTTCTACACTTGGAAAATATTCAATATACTTTAATCGAAATTAAGCATATATTTCATTCTTTAAGGAAATCATTCTCTTAAACATATTTATTTGGGCTAAAACGAATGTTACGTAAAACATCGTTACGACAACCCAAAATCACTAGTATAGGGATTCGAAATTAAAATAGGTATATAAATCCCAATACTATACAAAAAACTTCCTTTCGGAAATCATTTACTATAACAACAGTGTTATAGTCCACCATTTCCTTCTATTTCTCGAAAACGTCTATTTCAACAATGAATGTTGAAATCTATGGTTTCGAATGTCAACATATTTTAAAACATCGTTAGATCGTTTTAATTCAATTCAAAATATCACATCCTAAACATTTGCTTTAACATATTATTCACTATTCAAAAACGTGAATATACTACGTTAACAATTTCATCATTTCTATTCATTTTATTTTAAAGTATTATTCACTGCCTAAATCGTGAATATAACTCCATAAATAGGTTTCAACAATTTACTTATCAAAATAAGTCGTTTGCGGATTTATAAAAGCTCGTTTTATAATTCCAATATTTTTAACACTTATAAAAGCTCGTTTTATAATTCCAATATTTTTAATTTATAAATATCAATTACGGATCCGATGAAACTGGTTTCGTCAAAATCCGAGACTGTTTGAAAAATGACTATTTTAACTCGCCAAATTAATATTAAAACAATTTCGATGCGTTTCAAGCTGCCACGATCAAACGATAACTTCGATTGCTACGAAAATTGAAATCCGGTAATAACTAACTATTACGGATCCAATGAAACTGGTTTCGTCCAATTCTGAGACTGTTCGAAAATTGACTATTTTCACTAGTCGATTTAATATTAAAATATTCAATTTTCACAAATTAACTTTTAATTCGATTATAAAATTTCTAAAATATCGTTCTAACTTCAATATGATAAAATAAAATTTTACAAATCATTTTCAATCATATTTAACTCAATTTTCAATTATTTCCATAATTTAACATATTAAATTATCGATTTAATTATCCAATTAAATCCAATTATTCGAAATAAAATTTATTCAAATTATAAATTCACTTATTAATATTTAAAATTAATTAAATATTCAAGTTTTAATTACTAAAATTTCTGGGTCGTTACAATTTCTGTTTTCTGATATGGCAATGACTAGCGGTTAGTAAACCGTTAAGTGCGAACGTGTGGTATGGGACGCACGTTAACACTTTTCGAGTTCCTATCTATGAGTTATGACACATTCTGGGATTGCCAGTGCTATAAACCTTCAGGCCATTTGGGATTACAAATTCGGTCGTCTGAGATTTACGACTTTAGTCTTCTGGGAGGGGTACCTAATGTATATAGTACCGTGGGGATGGCACATGCGGCTTTGCTTCGGCATGCAAATGGGATTTGGCCAATCTAGGGAATTTTATGAGTTTTTGATTTTGATTCAACAGTTTGAGATGGTGAATTTACTTATAGCCTTGAGTTAGAGAAAGGCTTATATGTATATATGTGTTTTATGGTGATTTCGATATTGGGATTATAAACTCTTATCGAGTTTCATGAGTTTTGATTTAGTGATTTTGATGATTTCACAGATGGCTTATATGTTGATTATGTTCATTTACATTGTATAGCCCTTGAATGTGAAACCTCTATGCTATGTTAAACCTTATCAAGTGATTAACTTTGAGCCTATGTGGAATACCTATTCTTAGTTGTATAAATAGACTTTCTTATATCATTCCTTTATCTTTAAAGGGATGTTTCCCTTATGAACTTTTATTCCTTTATCTTTTACTAATATCAAGTTCTAGTTAGCCTAACATGTGTATTTATCACTCGGGTCAGAGCGAGTTGCAGGTTAACTTTTGGACCTGTGTATTTGTGTTGCTGTTCTATGACTTAAGATTGTGTCGTTATCATAATTTTGTTTCTGAATCGATCCTATAGCCACCACAGTAGTGTTTTAGAAAGGAATTAAGTATGTCGAATACTCGTAATAAAATGAAAAAAATAAGTGCAAAATCCAACATACTTAGCTCTTATCTAATGCAAGAGTATGATGGTCGCCCTGAACCAGCCATACTCTCCGCATTAGCAGACAGAATTACTATGTAATTCTCTTTATTAATATGGGTCTCAAGGTAGGGCATTACACTATTTTTAAAACAATATTGTGTCTGTCCGTCCTATTAAGTGTTTAGAAATCCATATCGATGCCATAGCGTCTCATGCACCGACCAGAATTTATAAATACTCAACGGAACAATAACACAATACAAAACATTTCTATAACACTAATCAATACAATCTCTCGTATATATATTCTCAAACTCATTCTAGGGTTTGAGTTATCATATCTCTAATGAGTTTACCCCAAATAGGCTAAGGTATCTCTAAACTAAAGTTTTGATACCAACTATGACAACCCACCTTTTTAGATGGTTTAAATCGACAATAAACCACACATATCTAACACAAACCATTCAAAAGAGAGGATTGTCAATGAGGTTTAAAAAGAAAACGAGAGGAAAGAAAGGAAACAAAACACATAATCTCGCAGCAGAATGACAAAATATAATAATCAAATAAATTTTTCGTGAAGCTGTTTTATAATAAACATTTGATTACATAAATTTACAACATAATCAAAGTACAATCAATAACATACCAAAATGATGCAGCGGAATAATACTAATAATATAATATACCAAACTCCATCTTCATCCTCCAGAAATAATGTCTTTAAACATAGAAAAACTCAGGCTGGCCCAAGCATAATGAAAAGACAAAACACTCGAGTTAGAATTAAAAGTTCTTATGTAAGTTAAATCAATAGAAAATAAATATGAGTGTGACAGCTTCAGAGATGTTTACGTGATTTTACTCTCTTATCCAGTGTATACGTGCGTGAAGTAACTTAAGAGATGTTACAGAATTTTCCATCCCCTAAGAATCCGTTAAACTATCTCTATGTAGTAAGATACATAATATATATGCAATGTTTAATCAGTAAAGTAAATATTTTCCTTAGCGTTAAGGCTTTACGTTGATCCCCCTTAACACATTTTTAAGCAGGTAGTCTATGCAGGTCCTGTAACACAACCAGTAACTTCGGTAGTCAATAAGACCCCTATAGGTACCATACTAAAACAAAATCGTAGTGTCCATGAATATAGAGTATGAAAAGGCACATGAGGCAATGCCCAGGTAGGATACTACCATTTTGGGTCGTAGTGCGGGTGCTAACGCGTTGTAGCCACGACCGCCCACCGCGTCTAACACCCCCAAAATCAAATCAAATTAAGATGCACCGATCGAACCAACATCAATATAGTAATACAAAGAGGTGTGTCTGCTAGGGGTAGTGTAATGCCCCTGAATTTTAATTAACATTGTTGGGGATATTTAATTGGATAAATTAAATAGAATAATGTAAATAATTAGGGAGATGAGATTAATAGATCCAATGGTCGTGTCTTAATGTATGAACTAAAATTAGACTTAACTAAATTAAGAAGGATGAATTTCCTAAGGGGTAAACTTGAAAATGGGGCTATATTTCTTCATATAAATTTCTTCTTCCACCTTAATAAATTTTCACTCTCTCATTCATAACTCCTCACCAACTTTCGGCCGGTCATTAAAAGCTCGAGGAAAAGCAATAAATTGAAGAAAAAGCTAAGGAATTAAAGCTAGAAAATTATCTCATTCTCCAATTAACTAATCAAGGTGAATAATAATGTTTATCACCTCGTTTTTGTATTTGGATCGTTTATAGGTTATACCCAATTCATGTTTATGATTTTGGTTAGGATATAACCATTTGAACCTTTGTTTGGATAACACTTAGGTGTTTTAAAATGTTAATGGGCTAATTAACATGTTTTATTCGGTTTTGGTTAAATTTTGAGTTGTTTTGATCTTCATATGCTTTGAAATTTTAATATGTTGAAGTATATGATTTATAAGATTTTTGGTGATTTTTAGAGATTTTTCCTTAGTGGTTAACTAAGGTAATTAAATTAATTAATCCTAAGGGTTAAACTGCAATATTGCTTCCGCCTTGGTCAAAGCCGGAATAAAATTGCTTTCAAAAATTGATTTAGGGAAGACGTATAGTGTTTTAAGAAAAAACTTGACTTTGGTATATTTTTTACTATTCGAAAGCATAGGTGGAATCCCCTTGAACAATCACAATTAGACAAGCAAGATAAAACATCACTTCAGCAGGCCCAGATGTTCCCTCCAACTCCAAAAGTTGCTTTTATCCCTTCGTCTAAGTCGAAAGGTAGATATGGTGATGAAGGAAAGAGGGTTGAAGCGTCGGGGAGCTGCTTCCTTTGCTTTCAAATGGAAATAAAACTTGCTTTCAACTGAGACGAAGGGGGATCCTTCGATTATATAATTTTTTGTAAAAGACTAAGTTTTATATACTCAATAAGGGCCACGAAGGGGACCATCAAAAGTCAAAACCTTCAAGAGTTAATTTTTTAACCGCTTTCTATAATGATTTTAATACCTTTCGACAAAGTTGAAGGATAAACCTTCCGGCAAGGTCGAAAGTATACTTTCAAAGGGTTGGTTCCAACACCAACATTTCATTTTTTTGAATGATTTCGAAAGGTTTTATTTCGAAAGATTTTGATTTCGAAAGGTTTGATTTTGAAAGGTTTTGATTTCGATAGGTTTGATTTCGAAAGGTTTTGAAGGAGTTACCTTCAATGATTACGAAAGTTTTTGAGTTTCATTTCTTTCGAAAGGTTTATAAATGGTTTTTTAAGGGGATACTCCAGGCTTTCGACTAGGTCAAAAAGAAACCTTCTGACAAGGTCGAAAGGTAGACCTTTCGACAAGGGCGAAAGGTATGATTTTGTGATGCTTTCAAAAGAAATTTTTTTGGAGGGGCTAACTTTGGATGTTTATTTGCTTTTAAATTGGATTTCATTTGAAGGGTTGTAAAGGGCTGTTTTTAGCCATTTTTCTTCAGTAAAACTTTGCTAAATTGAATGGGTTACTTCAAAGGGTTATAGCATAAAATACTTATCATTGTTTGAATATGTATGGAGGATCCTTATATAAAATGAATGTTAATAAACCTTGGGGACACCGGGGTGGGTTTAATGTTTTCCATACATATTTTGGGGTTATAAACATAAATATGCTTTAGAAAATATACATTGGGGCTATCAATATGTTTTTATTTAATTTAACCTAATTGGGGCTACCTATGGGAATAGGTTAAACAGATGGGTACCTGGGGAAAATAAGTAATCATGAGGATCATGAATTTCTATAGATAATCATGGGGATCATGATGTTTTAATTGGCCAAGTGATGGGTTCTTGGTTAACCTATAAAAACCATGGAATGTGCGGTGGATAGCCCATCTGAAATTTCAAAAGTAAAGAATGTTTTGCCAAAGGTGGTTAGCCTTCGAATTTGGCACATAAGGGTTCATAGCCATCCTAGGAAAACTATGGTGTGTGCGGTGGATAGCCCACACCAACTTTTATAAAACAATGTAGGGTGGATAATCTGCATTTATTTTGGATGAATTTGGGACGGATAGTCCTATTAAATTTTTGATGGATAGTCATTTCTAAAGGTTTTAGAGGGGAACTTTAATAAATTGATTTTAGTTGGAAAATATAATAAATTACTTTTAGATGGGATATTTAATGAATGGGTTGATGGGATATCTAATGTATATGATTTATGGCTTTATTTCATATTATGTTAAGCCTAATAATTTTGGGTGCAGGAGCATAGTAAATGATTTGAATGTTTTGTTTGGATACTAGTGAGGGGAAAACCCATTCCGCTAAGCCGCATGGTCTCAGTAGCTATCTATTTAAGATAAGAGATGATAGGGGATTATTCATACCAAACTTATTGTCCGACTCGAAGTTTGTGTTTCTCCACAATCTCTCGGATACTCAAAAATTAATTTGAGTAGTCTGAGAGTGGGAGACTTTCAGATTTTTGGACAAATAGGCTTCTGGAGACGTGTAAAAGGTAGTATTAGCTACATAGGAGCTATTTTGTGTATTCCACTATGATGTACTAAGAACTGTAAAGCTCATATTTATTAGTTCATTAATCATCCTAAAGGAACATCTTCATATTTCACTCTTATAGTATTTTGTATGTATATGTGATCTGAACGCGGTTAACGTATGGAATTATGTAACTAAATCTTAAACTGTGATTTACTTAAAATGAAAATTTTGTTTATTGGAATTTTAATTCTTTTCATATTCTTGTGTTCCAATGTATCAACATTAACTTTGCCGCATTCGGTCACGAAGAAATAACAACTACGGATGACTGCAGCATCAGTAGCGGTTATTTTTGGGCCTCAAAATGCGGGATTTTACAAGTTGGTATCGGAGCATGATTTATGTGCTTAAAAGGAATTTAAACCTTAAAATATTTTTAAAGCATAATCTAATGAATCTAAAATATGGTTAGGCTTGGGTAATCGTTAGAGTAACGTATGTGTACTTTGCTATAAAAACCTAAGTATGTATTCCCCACTCTCTTAGACCGTTCATCTATATCTTACCAAGATTGGATTTCAGGTAGTAGAGAAGTAAGATATGGAGGCATGAAATGGAAGTGAATCAAGGTAGGATACGCACCGCAACACATAGAAATGTTCGACTTAGTACTAGGAGCAGCCAGGGTGGACAGGTAAATGCAAACCCAAATGCAAATGCTAATGTTGGTGCTGCTGAGATCCCGCCGGTTGATATGGGGATAACGTATTAGTTCTTCGTGAATATGATGCAGGCTGGAGCAGCTGTTGGAGTGGCTGTAGGGAATTCTAGATGAGCTAATCCGATGGTCCCAATTGGCAATAATTTGCCATGATAAGCAGAAATTACGCTAGCCTTGGAAAAAAGCCTTTTCTGGGAACCGAGGATGTAGTAGGAGTGGAAAATTGGCTATTGCATTGTGAAAGGATATTTGCAGATCTTGGCTTGACGGATATGCAAAAGAGGAGACTTGCTTCTAGGCAATTACAGGGAGTAGTATTGTTTTGGTGGAACGGAGTTACTATAGGAGAGCCAGAGGAAGACCTAATTTAGGCTGAATTTCAAAGGAGGTTCCAAGAAAGATTTTATCAGAGGTTTCCAAGTCAGGATTTCTCAGGAAATTTGCAGATTTAGTCTAGGGGATAGATCGGTGATTGATTACGCTATAGAGTTTGATAAGCTATCCCATTATGGATATGCTACTGTGGATACTGTCATTCGGAAGAATGATAAATTTATCAGGGGGTTGTATCCTGAGATCTCCATAGCAACCATGCTAAACCTCTGGGATCCATGTCGTATTGTTGTTGAGATGGCTATTCGGAAAGAAGCGGTCCTTTCTACTTTTGGAAAAAGGAAACCGCTTGAGATTCAGAATTTTCAGGGTAAGAAGAGGAAATTCTTTAAGAAGAGAGGTTCCCAGTCGGGGGTAACAACTAAGAAGAGCAAGGCTGAAATTTGTTGTTGCAAGTGTGACAAGAAGTGGCACTATGCTAATGAGTGTCGCTCGGGTGATGGAAGAACAGTTTCAGTGAGACCGAATGTGAAGTTCTACAACTGTGGCCAGATGGGGCATTTGAAGGACAAGTGTCCCGAGGCTGATAAGGCTGGAAAGGGAAAAGTCTTTGCGTTGGAGCCATCATCCTCGAGACCAATGGCTGCTAAGAAAGGAAAAGCTATGATGGAAGGTATGCTTATGATTCATAGTACTCCGGTTCAGATACTATTTGATACTGGTGTATCGCACTGTTATATATCTCAGCATTTGGTTAATTGCTTATGTCTGGAACCTTTATACCTTATTACTCTTTTAAGGGTTCCGAATTCTATAGGAGGGTATGCAACTATGGGAATGAGATATGACCAGCTAGAACTTGATTTGTTAGGTCATATGTCTACATGCAGTTTATATGTTTTTGATTTCGTGGGTTTCGGGATCATGTTGGGTATGTATTGGTTAGATAGATATGATGCTACGATATTTTTCCAAGAGGGGAAAATATCATTGAAGCACCCCAATAGCCATAACCGAGTTATTTGCTCAGTAAGGAGTTCAAATGAAAATGCTTATGCTTTATTAGGTGCTATGAGAACGGAAGCAGAGTTGAAGCATGTTTATGTTGCAAGAGAGTTTGCGGATGTGTTTGAACCAGTTTTGGGATTGCCACTGAAAAGGGCAATCAAGTTTCAGATAGATCTCGTACCGGGAGTTGAACCCGTAAGTAGACCACCTAGTAGGATGTCACCAACCAAGATGAAGGAATTGAAGGTGCACTAGTTGAATTGGAAGGAAAAAATTTCATCAGGCCAAGCAGTCCGCCTTGGGGAACGGCCGTGGTATTTGTTAAGAAGCTAGATGGGTCATTAAGGATGTGTATCGACTATCGTATGTTGAACGAGAGGACGATCAAGAATAGGTATCCTTTGCTGAGGATCGATGACTAATTCGATTAGTTGAGTGGAGCTAGAGTGTTTTTCCAGCGGGATTGGCGACAGGTTTCCATCAGCTAAGAGTGGAAAAGGACTATGTTGCTTTGACAACGTTTAGGACCAGATATGGGTCTTGCGAGTGGTTGGTTATGCCATTCGGGCTTACTAATGCGCCATCTTTCTTCGTGAATTTGATGAACTGAGTTTTCCAAGAGCATTTAGATAGGTTCTTTTTGGTTTTTATTGATGACATTTTGGTATATTCTAAGAATGAGAAGGATCATGCAGATCATGTTAGAATAGTGTTGGAGATGCTAAGGCGACATCAACTGAAGGCGAAGTTCTCCAAGTGTCATTTATGGAAGAAGGAAGTGAAGTTCCTTGGTTATGTAGTTTCCGAGGAAGGGTTAGCAGTTGATCCGGATAAGACTGAGACTATTGAGAATTGGAAAAGAACAGAGACGATAAGTGAGATTAGAAGTTTTCTTAGTCTTGCAGGTTGCCACCGAAGGTTCATTAAGGATTCTCATGGATAGCGGCATCCTTGACTATGCTAAGTGGAAAGGACGTGAAGTTTGTTTGGTCTGACATATGTGAGGATGCATTCCTTAAGTTAAAACATTTGTTAACCAATGTGTCCATGTTAGTTAGTTCTAGATGGGAATCAGAGATTGGTAGTTTACACGGATTCATGTGGTACCGAGTTAGGTGCTGTGCTAATACAGCATGGAAAGGTTATTGCCTATGCTTCTAGATAGCTTAGACCGCATGAAGTGAGATACCCTACTCATGATTTGGAGTTGGCAACTGTAATTTTCGCATTGAAGGTGTGGAGATATTATCTTTTGAGAGAAAGGTTTGTGCTATTTACGGTCATAAGTCACTATGGCATTTATTCTCTTAGAAGGCGCTGAACATAAGACAGTAGAGATGGCAGGAGTTTGTTGCAGCTAATGATTTTAGCATCGAGTATACACCGGGAAAAGGAAATAAGTTGGTGGATGCGCTTAGCAGGAAACATCAGAATGTGGTGTTAGCTATGTTGGCTGAATTGAAAGACTTGGAAGCACTGGCTGCTTGCAGTGTGCAGTTGAGGTCGAATGCTGGACCTAGTCGGAATATCACCATGATGTCTTGTTTGGAAGTTCGACCAGTGTTGATTGAATGAATTGCTTTTAGGAAGAAAGAGGTTCTAGTGTTAGCCGACAGGATTAGAAGGTTAGAAACTGAAGTCGAGATTAATGACTTAAGCGATTTCGTTCTCGATCGTAGGGGTTGGTTGAGAAAGAAGGAATGGTTATGTGTTCCAGACGTTGGAAACCTTAGGAAGGAAATTCTTAGAGAATATCATCGATCGAAGTTTACGATCATCTTGGGGGAACCAAGATGTATCAGGATAGGAAGAGAAGTTTCTCCTTGGAAGGAATGAAGAGGGATGTTGACTTATGGGTAAAACAATGTTTGAACTGTCAGCAAGTAAAAGCCGAACATCAGAAGCCAAGTGGTTTGCTTCAGTCTTTGGATATTCTAGTTTGGAAATGGGACCCGATATCCGTGGATTTTATTGAAGGGCTGCCAAGGTCAAACCGGGGTAATGAAAG
Organism: Allium cepa; assembly: GCA_030765085.1. NCBI lineage: Eukaryota > Viridiplantae > Streptophyta > Magnoliopsida > Asparagales > Amaryllidaceae > Allium > Allium cepa. The sequence goes on along the minus strand of CM060928.1, from coordinate 892,216,746 downwards.
TATATGGATCATAGTGGATAGATTGACCAAAAGTGTCGATTTAATTCCGGTAAGGTCAACAAGGACGGCTCCTGTTTTAGCTAAGTTGTTCATGAAGAACATCATTAGACTGCATGGAATTCCTAGTAGTATCGTTAGTGATAGAGATGCTTTGTTTACTAGCGAGTTCTGGAAGCGCCTGTAGAGTATGTTAGGCACTAAGCTCAAGATGAGTATCGTTTATCTTACTCAAACAGATGGGCAGACAGAGAGAGTCAACAAGGTACTGGAAGATCTGTTGAGAACTTATGTGATGGATTTTAGTGATTCTTGGGAAGATCACTTGCACTTAGTAGAGTTTTCCTTTAATAATAGTTATCAGACTACTATTGGACTGGCCTTTTTGAAGCTCTGTATGAAAAGCCATGCAAATCACCAGCATGTTGGTTAGAGACCGGAGACAGATTGGTCCTTGGTCTAGATTTGGTGAGAGAGGCGATGGATAAGATCAAGTTGATAGATGAAAGAATGAAGGAAGCTTAGTCTAGGTAGAAGAGTTACGCAGACAAAAAGCATAAGTACCTAGGGTTCTCAGTTGGAGATGGAGTTTTCATAAAGGTATCGCCGATGAAAGTGTAGTTCAGTTCAAGAAGACCAGGAAGCTAGCACCGAGATATGTTGGACCATTTTCTATATCAGAGAGGATTGGGAGACTCGCATACCGAGTAGATTTGCCGAGCAGTTTGGTCAGGGTCCACAATGTGTTTCATGTTTCTCATCTTAGGAAGTATGTTCATAATCCAGAAACTACCATCGCTCCGACGACACTGGAGGACTTAGTGGTGGAACTAGATATGATTTTTGTGAGGCAACCAGTTCATGTTGTGGCAAAATATGAGAAGATGTTAAGAAACTAGACAGTCAAATTGGTGAAAGTTCAGTGGAGAGACAACATGAAGGACTATACATGGTAGACAGAAGATAGGATTAGGGCTACTTTTGGGATGTTTTAGATGGTATGTTCTACATAGCGTTTATATAGAATTTGGCTGGTAGGTTATACTAGCTTTGCTTGCATGTGCTATATGCGTTTTGTTTTGTCCTTACTGAAATTTCAGGGACGAAATTCTTTAAAGGGGGGGATTGTAATGCTTCTGAATTTTAATTAACATTATTCAGGATATTTAGTTAGATGAATTAAATATAATAATGTGAATAATTTGGAAGATGAGATTAATAGATCCGATGGCCGTGTCTTAATGAATGAACTAAAATAAGACTTAAGTAAATTAAGAAGGAGAAATTTCCTAAGGGGTAAACTTGGATATTGGGCTACATTTCTTAGTATAAATCCCCCTCCACTTTAATAAATTTTCACACTCTCATTCATAACTCCTTCCTAACTTTCTACCGGCCATTAAAATCTCTAGGAAGAGCAATAAATTGAAGAAAAAGCTAAGAAATTAAAGATAGGAAATTATCTCATTCTCCAATTAACTAATCAAGATGAATAATCATGTTTATCGTCTCATTTTCTATGTATGGATCGGTTATGGGTTATACCCGATTCAGGTTCGTGATTTTGGTTAGGATATAACTTAAATCTTTGTTTGGATAAGGCTTAGGTGTTTTAAAATATAAATGGGCTAATTAACATGTTTTATTCGGTTTTAGTTAAATTCAGAGAGTTTTTTATCTTCATATGCTTTGAAATTTTAATATGTTGAAGTATATGATTTATAAGAATTTTGGCGATTTTTGAGAATTTTTCCCTATGTGGTTAACTAAGGTAATCAAATTAATTAAGCCTAAGGGCTAAAATGCAATATTGCTTCCACCTTGGTCAAAGTCGGAGGGAAATTGCTTTCAAAAATTGATTTCGGGAAGAAGTATAGTGTTTTAAGAAAAAGGTTGACTTTGGTATATTTTTTTCTATTTGAAAGCATAGGTGGAAGCCCTTTGACCAAACAAATTAGACAAGCAAGGTAAAACATCACTTCAGTAGGCCAAGATGTTCCTTCCGACTCCAAGAGCAGCCTTTATCCCTTCATCTAAGTCGAAGGGTAGGAATGGTAACAAAGGGAAGAGAGGTGAAGGGTCGGGGAGCTGCTTCCCTTGCTTTCAACTAAGACGAAGGGGGTACTTCAATTCTATAATTTTTTATAAAAATACTAAGTTTTATAAGCTCAAGGAGGGGCCATGAAGAGGATCTTCAAAAGCCAAAACCTTCGAGAGTTAATGTTTTAAATGCTTTCCAGAAAGAATTTAATATCTTTCAACAAGGTGAAGGGTAAACCTTCCGACAAGGTCGGAAGTATACTTTCGAAGGATTGGTTCCAACACCAACACTTCATTGTTTTTGAATGATTTCGAAAGATTTGATTTCGAAAGGTTTTGATTTCAAAGGTTCTGAAGGGGTTACCTTCAACGATTGCGAAAGGTTTTGAGTTTCATTCCTTTCGTAAGGTTTATAAATTGTTTTATAAGAGGGGATACCATAGGCTTTCGACTAGATCAAAAAGAAACTTTTCGATAAGGTCAAAATGTATGATTTTGTGATGCATTCAAAAGAAAGTTTTCCGAAGGGGCTAACTTTGGATGTTTATTTGCTTTCAAATGGGACTTCGTTCGAAGGGTTTTAAAGGGCTGTTTTTAGTCATTTTTCTTAAGTAAAACTTTGCTAAGTCGAAGGGGTTACTTCGAAGGGTTATAGCATACAATACTTATTATTTTTTGAATATGTAAGGGGGATCCTTATATAAAATGAATGTTAATAAACCTTGGGGACACCGAGGTGGGTTTAATGTTTTCGATAAATAGTTTGGGGTTACACATAAAAATATGCTTTCGAAAATATACATTGGGGGCTATCAATGTGTTTTTATTTAATTTAACCTAATTAAGCTACCAATGGGAATAGGTTAAACATGTGGTATACCTGAAAAATATAAGTAATCATGAGGATCATGCATTTTTATAAATAATCATAAGGGTCATGATGTTTTAATTGGCCAAGTGATGGGTTCTTGGTTAACCTAGGAAAACCATGGAATGTGCGGTGGATAGCCCACATCAAATTTCTAAAGTAATGAATGTTTTGCCAGAGGTGGTTAGCCTCGGAATCTAGTACCCAAGGGTTCATAGTTATCCTAGGAAAATTATGGGGTGTGCGGCGGATAGCTCACACCAACTTTTATAAAACAATGTACGATGGATAATCTGCATTTATTTTGATGAATTTGAGATGGATAGTCCATTAATGTTTTGATGGATAGTCATTTTAAAGGTTTAAGAGGGGAACTCTAATAAATTGATTTTAGATGGGAAATCTAATAAATTGCTTTTAGATGGGATGTCTAATGAATGGGTGGATGGGATATCTAATACATATGATTTATGCCTTTATTTCAAATTATGTTAAGACTAATCATTTTGGGTGCAGGGGCATAGTAAATAATTTGCATGTTTTATTTGGATACTAATGAGGGGAAAACCCTTTTCTTTAAGAAGTATGGTCTCACTAGTTATCTATTTATGATAAGAGATGATAGGGGATTACTCATACCAGACTTATTGTTTGACTCGAAGTTTGTGTTTCTCCAAGATCTCTCAGGCACTCAAAAATTAATTTGAGTAGTCTGAGAGTGGGAGACTTTCAGGTTTTTGGACGAATAAGCTTCCAAAGACTTGCAGGAGGCAGTAGTAGCCATATAGGAGCTATTTTGTGTATTCCGTTGTGATGTACTAAGAACTGTAAAATTCATATTTATTAGTTCTCTGATCATCATAAGGGGACATCTTCAAATGTCGCTCTTATCGTATTTTGTACATGTATATGTGATCTGAACATGGTTAACGTATGGGATTATGTAATTAAATCTTAAATTCTTATTTGCTTGAAATGAAAATTTTTGTTTATTGGAAGTGTAAATTTTTTCATATTCTTGTGTTCCAATGTATCAATAATACCTATGCCGCATTGGGTCGCTAAGAAAAAACAACTATAGATGAATGCAGTTCCAGTAGCGGTTAGTTTTGGGCCTCAGAAGATGGGATATTACAGGTAGCTAGCCCACTTGACCCTGAAAAGTCATCATATTTTAGTCATTTCAAATTGGCACAAGTGCCAGGGTCAACCATCATCGTTCTCATTCTTCAAATCCAGCAATCGTTCATCAAATCCAACCACTTCATTCTGGATCATCTACCACGTAGTTGTTAAAGTGGATCCAACATTGACAAAGAGTATGCCAATGAGAGGACCCGGTCTCTTCAACAACCAAACATCATTTTTCACACCCGTTGGTTCTTTTACGTTTCAAAACCGAGTCATATTTGATATCAAAATATTATGTTCAATTCAAAATAACCTTCATTTCAAAATCATCATATTTACCCAAAATTTTCATTTTTACTTGAAATACCATTTCAAATTACAATTTAGATTATAACCTCATTTAACCACATTTGCATTTAAATCAACGATTTAAATATAAACATCTCAACCTTGCACAGGTTGAAAATTTTAAAAATATTTTAAATAGTTTGAATAGTTTGATATAAAAAGGGTTTTAATATTGAAAATAGTTTATATAGTATAATAGTTTGAAAAATCTAAATAATTTGAATATTAAAAAAATAGATTTTAAACGGTTTATTTAAAATAATTTATTTTTGAAAATAATACCAAATCAAACCGTTTCTTTTCATTTCCACCAATCTAGAACCCATGTCTAAATTTTGAATCAATAAAACTCAATTTCAAATCTTTCAATTTAATTGACTCAATTTCAGTTTAGTTTCAAATCCACTTGATTTCAATTTCAATTCAAAATAACTTCAATTTCTGAAAACATTCATTTTTCACTTCAAATTCAATTCCAATTTTAATTTACCGATTTAAATAACTTAAATCAAATTAACCACATTATTCAATTTCTAAAATACAAATCTTTAAAATAATTGAATTTTCAAAATTAAAGTCGTATATCGATTATAACTTCACATTTCCAATTCGATTCTTTAAAACAATTTCTTTTAACCTGTTTCAATTTCACTTTTCAACGCTCCAATTCGAAATAATTCAATTCATATAAATCCATAATTTATTTATTTTAAAACAATTTCATTAAATCAAAATCCAAATTCAATGTAACGACGCAGAATTTTTAGAAATTAAAATTTGAATATTTAATTAATTTTAAATATTTACAAGTGAATTTATAAGTCGAATAAATTTTAATTTGAATTTTTGGATTTAATTGGATAATTAAATCGATAATTTAATATGTTAAACTATGGAAATAATTGAAAATTGAGTTAAATATGATTGAAAATGATTTGTAAAATTTTATTTTATCATATTGGAGTTAGAATGATATTTTAGAACTTTTAAAATTGAATTAAGAGTTAATTTGTGAAAATTGAATATTTTAATATTAAATCGACTAGTGAAAATAGTCAATTTTTGAACAGTCTCAGAATTGAACGAAACCAGTTCCATTGGATCCGTAATAGTTAGTTATTACCGGATTTCAATTTTCATGTCAATCGGAGTTATCGTTTGATCGTGGCAGCTCGAAACGCATCGATTTATTTTTAATTTTAATTTAGCGAGTTAAAATAGCCATTTTTCAAAAAGTCTCGGATTTCGGCGAAACCAGTTTCATCGGATCCGTAATGTGATATTATTGTATGGTTTCAAATTTCGAGTCAATTGGATTTACCGTTTGTCCGTTACAAATTAAAACGCCTAGAAAATCGCTTAAATCGGTTTAATTTAAATTGAGCGTTTACAGCCATAACTCGCACATACTTTCGAATTAGCTTCCGAAACCTGTTCCATTGTGTCCGGAACGCGGGGTAAACCCTAGAAACGCTGGTTACGGCGCGTAAATCGGAGTTCGGAATTTCCGGGATGAATAGTGTCGTTCAAAATTCTATAAATAGACCCTTCACTCAAGAAAATTAAAAGATTCTAAACCTAACCCTAATTTTGAACTGCAGCCGGCCCTAACAAATGAATGGCCAGTATTTCTTCTCCTTCCTCCCTCGATTTCTCCAAATCCGTCGACAATTAGCCTTAGGTTTCAACTAGAGAATTGAAGAGGACATCAAGATCTACAAGTTCAACGGTGGAGATCGTGTTTGGAGCGACGATAGGGGAGATATGGAGCCGCGTGCGTGGGCTGTTCATGGACGTGCGCACGCATCACGAGGTGGCCGAGTGCTACCATGGTCAGGCCGAGCATGGAGGGGGTCAAGAGCTTCCTATTGCAAGTGGTTTGATCGAGTTTCGTCGAGAAATGAAGATGCAAATTCAAACCCTAGTTTCTATGTGATGGGTTATGTTGTTCGGCTCATACCTGATGAAGGAACGCAAGTGGAAGATGAAGATGTGGACGGCCCTGATGCAAAACAGTGGGATCTTATGGCTAGGAATGGTTAGGGGTTTATAATTTTAATTTAAGTTGTAAATTAGTTAATATAAATACGTGTAATCTTAGAAAATTCATAACTTTTTCATACGAGGTCGAAAACGCGCGAAACCAGTTGCGTTGGAATCGTATGGACGAGCACTACGCGATGAAATTGGATTGGAGTCGTTTGGAGTTAGTGAAAATTTTGGGTAAAATTAAACGTCCGTTTAATTTTATTCGAAATAAATCGCTAAAACGGAAATAAAATCAAGGTGAGAACATCTCACTCAATCGAATCAGTTTCGATTTTATTTTAAATAGTTAGATTTAAAATATTTGAATGCATGTTTGAATGTTGATTGGTATATATTGATTGTTAAAATAGACATTATACGCCGTTAGTAAGCGGATGTTATTTATTAAAAACATATACCGCGAATATTTCATAAACAGTGAAATTGGTATTATATATAGTAGCAATATATATATATTGGCATATGTATATATTGGAGTTATTGATTTCCCGCATTTTTTGTTTAGCGGATGAGACCCTATTGCGCCGTCTATTAAACGGATAATATTTAAATCCCATATACCGCGATAATTTCGTACTGGAGCGAAATTGGTATTGTGCTAATGTTTGTGAATGCAGGAAACAGGTTGGAGGGATCCAACTGGATTCCTCAACAATATTTATTTGATTTCAGATATTTTGATATTTGATGGATTATCATATCGATATATGATATCGTTGTTGTCGTGATTGACAATTTGGTATGTAGCATCATTGGACCAAATTTTGGAATTCTAAAATGATTTATAAAGTGATTTTTGAAAATATACTATATGTTTGGAATTTGATCTATTTTAAGTAAATAAACGTTATAATTTTTAAAGTTATAAAAATTATGATTTTTGAGAGAAATAGTTAAAAAAACTGATTTTTGAGAATATGATGCTGATGATTTTATAAAATAGAAAAATCGGAATTTCTGAATTTATTGTGAAAAGTTTAAATATAGGATTTATAAAATTTAATTATTTTATAAATCAAAATGGTGAAATAATAAAGGAGATTAAAGACATTTTAAAAGAATAATATAAATTGAATTATATTAAGAGATGTATAAATGGATATTTATAAATTGAAATATTGAATTATAAAACGAGTTTTTATAAGTGTTTGAATGAAGCGAAAATGAATTTCATAAATCGAATGAAATTTATAGAATTATAAACGGTGAAATTTTAAATGGAATTTTATAAACAGTGGGTTTATAAAATTGATAAAGTCATTAAAAGAATATATTTGGATGAATAATTGAATCTTATAAGTTATAAGATTTATAATTATGAAGTTCAAAGGAACGATTTTGCAAACGAATAAATTATAAGTATTTAACTTATAATATGAACGTTTAGTTTATAATTTAGTTATAAACTAGAATAGGTTAATAAAGAAATTTATAAAAAGGAAGTCTTTATAAATAAATAGAAATGGAATTTATAAACGTTGTTTTATAAATTCGCAAATGACTTATTTTGATAAGTAAATTGTTGAAACTTATTAATGGAGTTATATTCACATTTTTTGATTGTGAATGATCCTTTAAAATAAAATGAATAAAAGGATGAAATTTGTTAACGTAGTATATTCACGTTTTTGAATAGTGAATAATATGTTAAAGAAATTGTTTTGAATGTGATATTTGAAATAGAATTAAAACGATCTAACGATGTTTTAAAATGTGTTGAGATTCGAAACCATAGATTTCAACATTCATTGTTGAAATAGACGTTTTCGAGAAATAAAAGGAAATGGTGGACTATAACACTGTTGTTATAGTAAATGATTTCCGAAAGGAAATGTTTTGTATAGTATTGGGATTTATATATCTATTTTAATTTCGAATCCCTATACTAGTGATTTTGGGTTGTCGTAACGATGTTTTACGTAACATTCGTTTTGGCCCAAATAATTATATTTGAGAGAATGATTTCCTTAAAGAATGAAATATATACTTAATCTCGATTTAAGTATATCGAATATTTTCCAAGAGTTGAAAAATAAATAAAATTTGTGAATTACTTATGAATAGGTAAGTATGGAATCGTTTTCCAATATAAAGCGAATATTTTGAGAATTTATCTTTTTGAAGATAAATTGAAAAGGGATATTGAAATGAATAATTGGAATCGTATATTCATAGATATTTTGGATTATAAATTCACTATGGAATTTATAAAAGAAAGTGGGATTGGTTTAGAAAAATAAATATTGATTTATTTTTGAAGTATTGAAATTATATATCTAGTGAAGATATTTTGGAAAATAAATAATTTGGAAAATTATTTGGAATCTGGTGATGTGTGCATATCCAGTGATAGTTCAATAACCGACTATCAATATTTCCCTTTGAATGGGTAATTGATGTGATTTGTTTGAATGTGAATGCTACACTTATTTTTGAATAAGCGCTCACTATTCGGGTTAACCGGGAAAGGACCATGGGGTCGTATAACCCATTCCGAATATGTGATACGTCGTTGTGAATTGCATTTGAAGATCGGTGTTGAAGACCCGGTATTTGCGAGAGCGATAGGATGACCTGTCGATTGTCTCTGCACTGAGTTGCAGCGGTATAGAGACTCCCTAAGTGATGGGAAATCCGAACAGGATTGTGAATATCCGGATTGCAAGGACTTCTTTGTAAGTGCCTTCGGTTTTGTTCGAGCCCGGAACAGACTTGTATGGATTGTGTGTCTGACATTACAAATTGAGATATAAAGCCGATTTCTTTCAAATATATTTCTGTTGGTGGCGAAGAATTTATTCTTTAGCTTAACACCCTTCTCTGAGACGTACGAGCTCAGAGGTTATATAATTGAAGTTATCAGCGATATACTCCCAATTTGGTAATGTGACATGCTGAGTGTTGCTGAAATGATCATTGTGTTGATTATTGTGATAGGATCGTTTATTTGATCGTCTATCTTGGTGATCATTATTTTGATCATTTGTTGACCCAAAGCATGGCCTTTGTATAAAGTATGTTTTTTTGGACTTGACTTCGTCGACCCTCACACCCCGTGAATGGTCAAAATAGGAAAGATGCGGCAAGGTTATGAGGGGTAGCGCCCTTTAGGATGTGTCCATTTCCTTCTGGAAAAGGGTGGTATCATGGTATGGAGCCCAGATACTTACTCATGTTGAAAACACTTTGTTATGATTGTGTGAATTGATTACGAGCGCTCGGTGAAAAGGTCCCAAAGGACAGGGGGTTGGCATATTCGGTCAGTTGTTACTCAGTTAGGGGTAACCCGGCCTTGTGTTGGTAGAGATCCGGTTTGGTTCTCGGGGATGTCCATCCAGAGGCATTCTCATGTGGCAATGGGAAGTTCCTTGGCCTGATCATTCGTTGGAAATCCAATCCCCAATACGAAACTTGTACGGTATTAGTTGTAGAACCTGCCATTCACTTATGGTGGTCACCACTGTTTGGATAGTAGCTATAGTAGGCATACGATAATTGTCGTATGTTGGCTAAGATTTATATTCTACTTTCGAAATAAATTTTTCCTACTCTATGCACTAATAATAATATCAAATGTTATTTTAAACGCGTATCAAGCATCTTTGACTATCATAAGGAGAAATCTCCTCCGATTCTGCGTTTGCATGTGTGTGTGTGCGGGAGGCCTTATGGTAGTCTCATTTTTAAAAGCATTGCGAATTGAATTAAAAATATTCCTCTATTTTGATTTTAAAGATAAATAAACTGTTTTGAGTTCTCACACCAGTCACACGACTGACTCGGAGTTTATTGTTTTCCTTCCTAAACTCTGGGTGCCCACCAATTTCCACACGGGCAGTCAAGAGTCAAGGTTTATCAGGATATTCTGGATATTCAGGAATTGCTGGAGGCAAGCTGGATGGCATGGCGTATTACTAATTTATATAGTATTTCTTTTTCCGCTGCATTGTTTGTTGTTGTATAATGTTGTACACTCTGATGATATGATGTAATGAAATGTATAAAATGTAATAACTGATATAGTTCTTTGTTTAAAGATTATTCATTTATTTATTATATGTTGTTCCGCTGCGAATTGTGAGATTCTGATGTTGTTCTGTTGTTTTCTGTTCCGTTCTATTCTCTTTTTCTTTCTATGTTAAAACGATCTATTTTCTATTTTCTATATTCTCTATCTTTTTCTATGTGTTCCATTTTCTATTTTTCTTTCCCTCTATTTTCTACCTTCTTCAATTTCTGTTTCCTTTCTGTTCTATATTTTCTACCTTCTTATCTCTTCTATGTCTTCTTCTTTCTTTTTCTTTTCTTAAATTTTTTTCTTAAAACCCTCAGTGTTCGGTTTTCCGTCGTTCGATTTCTCGGCAGTCGATAAAGTGAGTATCGATGTCGAATTTTCGGAAGACGAAGAATCGGGTCCTGACAATGTGGTATCGGAGCATATGGTTAAGCGACAACCATGGTTCTGTTGGGTATTACTCATTAGAGATAGAGTCAGTAGTAAGCTAGAATGAGTTTGAGTGTAATAATAGCTATGAGAGCGTATTTGATAGTGAATATATAAAATTGTTTTATATTGTGATGATTGGTTTATTGAGTGGCATATGAACTTTCGTCAGCGTGGTCCGCAAGACTATGCCGAAGGGGTTTCTAAACACTTGAATAGAACAATTCGGCACAATATTGATTTTAAAAATTGGGTAAATGAAATAATTTTACTTGATTATATTTTATATATAAAAGAAATAAATTTTCAGAATTATTAAAGTGTATGTAAGTTGATTGTTTAGTTGTTTGAATAATCTAAACAAAAGAATAATTGTATAAGTAAAAGAATTATAAGAATTGAATTATAATTAAAGTGATTTACAATTGAGAAATAAACTTATATATATGAGAAGTGAAACTATGTGAATATATTTATGAATATGAGTTGTAAATAAAAGTGAATTTAAGTTAAGTAAAAACAAGTGATGTTTGTAAAATGGAAGTATAACTTAAAAGATGTTGAATGAAGTTGATTTAGGTATTAAAGTAAATTAATAAAGTTAAATGATAGAAATGAACTTAAAGTTAAATGAAAATTTACTTTAGAATTTAAAAGCTAAATCAATTGAAATCCAATTTGAAGTTAAGTAAATCTTAAATAGAATTGAATTTGATTTGGAAGTGAACCAACTTGAATATGAATTAGTGAATATAAGCAAATTGAAAATGAATGTTAGTAAACCCAATGTAAATGAATCAAATGTGATTAAATTGAAAACCATTACATTGAATATTAATGAGAATATAAATGAATATTTATTGGTTATGGATGTTAGTTGGATGATAGTTGGTTGATGTTTGCATTTGTTGTTTTGTTTACATTTGCTATGTTAACATATATAGTTATTATGTTGCTATATGTTGTATATCGATACTATTGTCATGATATACATGTTCTCATGTTGTTTGTTGAGTGTTTAGTAGGTGCGGATTGCGTTTGCTTCGCATTTGGAGCTCGCTTTCGCGCTATATTAGCCGTATATGCTTGCTAATAAAATATAAGGTACATATCTCGGATTACATACCGTACTTTTATACTTTTTTCCCTTCGGGATGCCTCATTACTTGATGAGATGTATATTTGTGATATATATACTATCATTTTTTTTCGGATCGAGCCGCGCAAAGGAGACTATGGCGAATTTTTCCGAAAATTTAAGACGTTAGAAAAAATTTGAGAAAATGGAAAAATTTTGAAAACTTTAACTTTGATTTTGGAATTGAAAGTTAAACAATAGTAGTTGTTTTTGAAAGGATAACTAAGTATGATTTGAAAGCTTAGTAAAGTTATTGTAAGAAATTTAACTATGGATTTATGGAAAATTAATAGAATTCTATAACTTTTCTTACTTGTTAATTTCGAGGACGAAATTCTTTTAAGTGGGGAAGATTGTAACGACCCAGAATTTTTTGAAATTAAAATTTGAATATTTAATTAATTTTAAATATTTATAAGTGAATTTATAAGTCGAATAAATTTTAATTTGAATTTTTGGATTTAATTGGATAATTAAATCGATAATTTAATATGTTAAACTATGGAAATAATTGAAAATTGAGTTAAATATGATTGAAAATGATTTGTAAAATTTTATTTTATCATATTGGAGTTAGAATGATATTTTAGAACTTGTAAAATTGAATTAAGAGTTAATTTGTGAAAATTGAATATTTTAATATTAAATCGACTAGTGAAAATAGTCAATTTTTGAACAGTCTCAGAATTGAACGAAACCAGTTCCATTGGATCCGTAATAGTTAGTTATTACCGAATTTCAATTTTCGTGTCAATCGGAGTTATCGTTTGATCGTGGCAGCTCGAAACGCATCGATTTATTTTTAATTTTAATTTAGCGAGTTAAAATAGCCATTTTTCAAAAAGTCTCGAATTTCGACGAAACTAGTTTCATCGGATCCGTAATGTGATATTATTGTATGGTTTCAAATTTCGAGTCAATTGGATTTACCGTTTGTCCGTTACAAATTAAAACGCCTAGAAAATCGCTTAAATCAGTTTAATTTAAATTGAGCGTTTACAGCCATAACTCGCACATACTTCCGAATTAGCTTCCGAAACCTGTTCCATTATGTCCGGAACGCGGGGTAAACCCTAGAAACACTGGTTACGGCACGTAAATCAGAGTTCGGAATTTCCGGGATGAATAGTGTCGTTCAAAATTCTATAAATAGACCCTTCACTCAAGAAAATTAAAAGATTCTAAACCTAACCCTAATTTTGAACTGCAGCCGGCCCTAACAAATGAATGGCTAGTATTTCTTCTCCTTCCTCCCTCGATTTCTCAAAATCCGTCGACAATTAGCCTTAGGTTTCAACTAGAGAATTGAAGAGGACATCAAGATCTACAAGTTCAACGGTGGAGATCGTGTTTGGAGCGACGATGGGGGAGATATGGAGCCGCGTGCATGGGCTGTTCATGGACGTGCGCACGCATCACGAGGTGGCCGAGTGCTACCATGGTCAGGCCGAGCATGGAGGGGGTCAAGAGCTTCCTATTGCAAGTGGTTTGATCGAGTTTCGTCGAGAAATGAAGATGCAAATTCAAACCCTAGTTTCTATGTGATGGGTTATGTTGTTCGGCTCTTACCTGATGAAGGAACGCAAGTGGAAGATGAAGATGTGGACGGCCCTGATGCAAAACAGTGGGATCTTGTGGCTAGGAATGGTTGTGGGTTTATAATTTTAATTTAAGTTGTAAATTAGTTAATAAAAATACGTGTAATCTTAGAAAATTCATAACTTTTTCATACGAGGTCAAAAACGCACGAAACCAGTTGCGTTGGAATCGTATGGACGAGCACTACGCGATGAAATTGGATTGGAGTCGTTTGGAGTTAGTGAAAATTTTGGGTAAAATTAAACGTCCGTTTAATTTTATTCGAAATAAATCGCTAAAACGGAAATAAAATCAAGGTGAGAACTTCTCACTCAATCGAATCAGTTTCGATTTTATTTTAAATAGTTAGATTTAAAATATTTGAATGCATGTTTGAATGTTGATTGATATATATTGATTGTTAAAATAGACATTATACGCCGTTAGAAAGCGGATGTTATTTATTAAAAACATATACCGCGAATATTTCATAAACAGTGAAATTGGTATTACATATAGTAGCAATATATATATATATTGGCATATGTATATATTGGAGTTATTGATTTCCCGCATTTTTTGTTTAGCGGATGAGACCCTATTGCGCCGTCTATTAAACGGATAATATTTAAATCCCATATACCGCGATAATTTCGTACTGGAGCGAAATTGGTATTGTGCTAATGTTTGTGAATGCAGGAAACAGGTTGGAGGGATCCAACTGGATTCCTCAACAGTATTTATTTGATTTCAGATATTTTGATATTTGATGGATTATCATATCGATATATGATATCGTTGTTGTCGTGATTGACTATTTGGTATGTAGCATCATTGGACCAAATTATGGAATTTTAAAATGATTTATAAAGTGATTTTGAAAATATACTATGTGTTTGGAATTTGATCTATTTTAAGTAAATAAACGTTATAATTTTTAAAGTTATAAAAATTATGATTTTTGAGAGAAATAGTTAAAAAAAACTGATTTTTGAGAATATGATGCTGATGATTTTATAAAATAGAAAAATCGGAATTTCTGAATTTATTGTGAAAAGTTTAAATATAGGATTTATAAAATTTAATTATTTTATAAATCAAAATGGTGAAATAATAAAGGAGATTAAAGACATTTTAAAAGAATAATATAAATTGAATTATATTAAGAGATGTATAAATGGATATTTATAAATTGAAATATTGAATTATAAAACGAGTTTTTATAAGTGTTTGAATGAAGCGAAAATGAATTTCATAAATTGAATGAAATTTATAGAATTATAAACGGTGAAATTTTAAATGGAATTTTATAAACAGTAGGTTTATAAAATTGATAAAGTCATTAAAAGAATATATTTGGATGAATAATTGAATCTTATAAGTTATAAGATTTATAATTATGAAGTTCAAAGGAACGATTTTGCAAACGAATAAATTATAAGTATTTAACTTATAATATGAACGTTTAGTTTATAATTTAGTTATAAACTAGAATAGGTTAATAAAGAAATTTATAAAAAGGAAGTTTTTATAAATAAATAGAAATGGAATTTATAAACGTTGTTTTATAAATTCGCAAATGACTTATTTTGATAAGTAAATTGTTGAAACTTATTAATGGAGTTATATTCACATTTTTTGATTGTGAATGATCCTTTAAAATAAAATGAATAAAAGGATGAAATTTGTTAACGTAGTATATTCACGTTTTTGAATAGTGAATAATATGTTAAAGAAATTGTTTTGAATGTGATATTTGAAATAGAATTAAAACGATCTAACGATGTTTTAAAATGTGTTGAGATTCGAAACCATAGATTTCAACATTCATTGTTGAAATAGACGTTTTCGAGAAATAAAAGGAAATGGTGGACTATAACACTGTTGTTATAGTAAATGATTTCCGAAAGGAAATGTTTTGTATAGTATTGGGATTTATATATCTATTTTAATTTCGAATCCCTATACTAGTGATTTTGGGTTGTCGTAACGATGTTTTACGTAACATTCGTTTTGGCCCAAATAATTATGTTTGAGAGAATGATTTCCTTAAAGAATGAAATATATACTTAATCTCGATTTAAGTATATCGAATATTTTCCAAGAGTTGAAAAATAAATAAAATTTGTGAATTACTTATGAATAGGTAAGTATGGAATCGTTTTCCAATATAAAGCGAATATTTTGAGAATTTATCTTTTTGAAGATAAATTGAAAAGGGATATTGAAATGAATAATTGGAACCGTATATTCATAGATATTTTGGATTATAAATTCACTATGGAATTTATAAAAGAAAGTGGGATTGGTTTAGAAAAATAAATATTGATTTATTTTTGAAGTATTGAAATTATATATCTAGTGAAGATGTTTTGGAAAATAAATAATTTGGAAAATTATTTGGAATCTGGTGATGTGTGCATATCCAGTGATAGTTCAATAACCGACTATCAATATTTCCCTTTGAATGGGTAATTGATGTGATTTGTTTGAATGTGAATGCTACACTTATTTTTGAATAAGCGCTCACTATTCGGGTTAACCGGGAAAGGACCATGGGGTCGTATAACCCATTCCGAATATGTGATACGTCGTTGTGAATTGCATTTGAAGATCGGTGTTGAAGACTCGGTATTTGCGAGAGCAATAGGATGACCTGTCGATTGTCTCTGCACTGAGTTGCAGCGGTATAGAGACTCCCTAAGTGATGGGAAATCCGATCAGGATTGTGAATATCCGGATTGCATGGACTTCTTTGTAAGTGCCTTCGGTTTTGTTCGAGCCCGGAACAGACTTGTATGGATTGTGTGTCTGACATTACAAATTGAGATATAAAGCCGATTTCTTTCAAATATATTTCTGTTGGTGGCGAAGAATTTATTCTTTAGCTTAACACCCTTCTCTGAGACGTACGAGCTCAGAGGTTATATAAGTGAAGTTATCAGCGATATATTCCCAATTTGGTAATGTGACATGCTGAGTGTTGCTGAAATGATCATTGTGTTGATTATTGTGATAGGATCGTTTATTTGATCGTCTATCTTGGTGATCATTGTGTTGATCATTTGTTGACCCAAAGCATGGCTTTTGTATATGTTGAGTCAAGATTTTTATAGAGTTTTGATTTCTGACAAAGGGATAAGCCGTGATCGACAAAAAGAAGTTATTCAGACACAAAGAGCTCCATATGATTAGAGGTTGATTATTTTGTATGTTAGTAATGATTATTTATGTTAAAATCTATCCTCAAATAATCTTATGCCTTTAATCTTCGAATATATATATAAATATATATGTGTAACGACCCCGGATTTTTATAAATATTTAAATTGATAATTAATTGAATTTTTGAATTTAAAATTGTTAAGTAATTTCATTTTGAATAAAATTTGTGAAATTAATCGATTAAGTGATGTGAGTTTCCCCGGATTCAAGTATATTCTATATAAATCATTGAAATTTTTAAATATTATATATATATATATGTATATATGTGAATATATATATGTATATGTATATTTGGATATATATGAGTCAATTTGAAATTATAAAATCTTGAGTGTATATATATATATATTTTGATTTGAATTTAAATCTTAGATGCATGATTTAATAAATATTTGGGTTATAAAATAAATTAAGAAAAATATATATATAGTAACTCATAAATAAATTTTAACAACATGTTAAAACAGAAGTTATTCATACTATAAAGTAATAAGACAAAGCAGTGGAACAAAACGTATATATGAATTAACTTGCAAAAACAAACCATCTATATTTAAACATTAAAACAAAATGTGTGAGCAAATAAAATGAAGAAGCAAGACAAGAAACAAGTAAACAAAACAAAATATCTTTTAAAATATAAACTATTGAAATAAATATATAAAAAAAAAAGATACAAAACAATTTGTATGTAAGATAAAATAAATACTCAAGATAAAAATAGAAATGTGTAGGCTTGCAAAGAAAAGAAACAATATGCATTCAAATGTGATTTGAAATGTATTCATATGACAAGTGATAAAACAAAAGAAGAAATACACATAAGAAAAGGTATGTAAACAAACTCAACTCAATATAAAACTGCAAACAAATAATGTATAAACAAGTATAAGCAAATAAATGACAAATATATAAGTATGCAATTCAAATATAATGCAAGGAAGAAACAAAGTACTTAAGAAAATAAAGTAACTAAATACAAACAAATATAAAAGTTTGAGTATGCAAAGAAAAAAATAATAATAAGAGCAAATAAAAGTATTCAAACAAATAAAATAACATACAAAGTAGAAACCACATATTTATAAAATTATGTAAAATATAAAACAAGAAATAAACAAAAGAAAAGCAAAGACAAGTGAAAGAATAAAACAAGTAACATAACAAACAAGACAACATTAACCTGTACAAATAATAATATCTATGTATATAGTATCACCTCCAACACAAGATCACTTCAGCTGAAGCAAGAAAAAGGATAGAATGAGGTAGGTATGGAGACACATATCTTGGCATTAAATGCAATACACCTCTAGCATTGAATGCAAGAATCTTCAGCATGCTTATTTTACAAATATATATCACCCTGTTGTACTAACTACACCTATAGCTTCACATATACATCACCACCAGTAAACTTCTTTTCTCATTTATATCAAGCTTCTTCATTCCAATTTGTTTCATTAATTCGATATTCAAAAGCTAAGAAAACTGAAAACAAAGCTATGTAAATCTGTAATCATATCTTCATCAAACCTGGAAACAAAATTGAGTTGCAAATGCAAATCCAAAGCCTGAGAATTCAGCCTGTAAGCAAAGCAAAACCTCTCCTCTGTTTAATTCTTCTGAGACAGGTGAGTAAACAATAATTTTAAAGCTTTAAGTTATTCAAAAAATAGATCAAGATCCATTATAATTTGGCTTGAGTATGTTTCAGTTTGAATATGATCCTTGCCTGTGTATGTGATGCTCTGTTCAAATATTTCCCTGTCACTTGAAACAGAATTCATGCTTCTGTTCAAACAAACAATTGAAATCTGCAAGTTGTTAATTAAAACAATATGTTTAAACTAATTTAAGATTTCAAAAGTTAATTAAAAACTATGTTGTAAGAGTATATTACTGTAACTTGTTCTACATGTAAACCAAACATTTCTTTGATGAAGTTGAATGTCGTAAATTGCTAATTCAAGTTTATATCTTGAATGCTTACAGTAATTTATGATTTTTAAAACTAAAACGAAGAATTTTAGTTTGGGGTTTTAAGAGAAATTTGAACTTGAACCAAAACTGCCTTTTTGCAAATTTCTAGTGAATTAATCAATGTAAAAGGTTGAAATTTGGCATAAAGCAAGGTTGAAGTTATGTTAACACTAGAAAAATGTGAAATTATTTTTCAGATGCATAAATTTTGAGTTTGAATTAAGAATAGGGTTTGAGTGCTTAAAATTTGGATACTCTGTAAATTTTCAATTGCGACACACTGGGACGATCGAGTGTGATGAGCGTCAAGGTGAAGGTTGTGGAGGGTATGGTCTTGGCCTGAGCGGAGGGGCTTTGCTTCCGGTGTTAAATATTGGGCGAACTTAGTGGTTTTCGGTGAAGTGTTCGCGTTTGGAGTTCGAGCTTCAGGCTCTTTTTCGATTCCGAGTGTATAGCGATGCAGTGAAGTTTGTTTTCACGTGAGATGTCGATTTGGGGTTTGCTGGAGGTAGCGTGAGCCACCGGAGGGGCGGCGAGCCACCGTGCACGTGCACGGTGGCGTGTGAGTGTCAGTGGTTCGATGTTTGGGTCGTCTCGAGGAATTGCTCGAGAAATTTAGGGTTTGACACGAGTTCGAACCCAGGTGCGTGAACGAGGTCGTGTGACTGAGGTTATGTTTTAACATAAGCTTGTATAAAAAAAAAAAGAAGAAGAAGAAGTAAAAGAACAGGTAGGTGAAGAAGAAGGGTAGTGGGGAAAGTGGAACGCTGGAAAACAGGGGCGAAGATGCGAGTTTCACTCGAGTAAACAACACGTTTACTTCGGGTCTAATTTTTCTCGGGGTAACTTAAATTAACCTTAAGTTAAAATGTTAAACAAATTTAATATTAATAAAGTTATTTATGTTGACAAGTGTTGAGCTAAGTTTGTTTTAAATTTTATTAAGAAGGTTTGCAAATATAAGGAAATAAGTAAATTTAAAAGTGTAAGGTTAAAAATACACTTAAATATTTATGAAATCATTAATAAAGAAATTAATTGTCTTAGGGATAATTAAGGCAATCAAATAATTTAATTTATAAAATAATTAAAGAATGATTAATCAAGGAGTTTAAGTATAATTACTTGATGTAATTAAATTATGATTTATTAAAATAAGTGATTTGGGATAAGCACTTATTGTAGCTAGAAAAGGATAATTAATTGAATGGTATTAAATTAAATATTTATTAATGAATGAGTTATAATTAATTGAAGATTAATTAATTGTAAGTGGTTAATTATTAAAGTTAATTAACCAAGTGATTAAGATAAAATTACATTTAATGTAATTAGAATGTTGATTTATTTATAAAGATAATTAATCATTTAAAAATAATTATTTAATAAAATAAATTTAGGTTAAATAATTTTGTAATTAACCTAAGCTTAATCTAATTAATTTATTAATTAAGGATAATTAATTAAAGTGTTGATAAATTATTTAAATCAAATTATTTGTGATTAATTTATAAATCAGAATTAGATAATAAATTCATATGTAGTTAATTTACTAGGAAATAAATTGAATTTATTAGGATTGAACGAATAATTAATCCTGTTTATAAATGTTTATCAAATGCTTGACCTTACTTATGAATGATTGTATTGTATGAGATGCCTTGAATTGATTATCCTATTTGATCTGTGATATTTTGTTCTATGCTTTGAGCTGTGTACAGATTATTTGTTTACATTCGTATATTATCTGTGAATGAACGATAAGCGTTATAGTTTATATCGCTTATCAACTATATTTCTGTGTTTTAATTTGTGATGATGATAATGTTGCACTATTGTGTTAAACCCTTGGACCACACCATACACACACAAATATGGATTTCACGAGGAAATCGATTAAGTCACAGATTTTTGAAATAGTTTAAAATTTGAATTTTTAAAATTTAAATGTTTTGGAAATGGAGAGGGTTTAAAGTGAAAAGCTTTTGAAATGAAATTTCAAAGATGGAAATTTATTTTGAATAACTGGATTAAGTGTTGAAATTTAAATACTTTAATTTAAATTTGAATTCAATATTCAAATTTAATTCTGTAATTTGAAATTAGGGATTAGTGATATTATACTAGTCATTATGAGTTAAACCATTTTTAAAGTATTATTTTTGGGAATTTGAATTTAACCCAAGGATTTCAACTCGTATAAATGAATCAGATTTTCAAAATGAAAACTGTTGTTTTCAAATGATAAACACTTTTGGATAAGAACTGAGATTCCAGTTAATTAAGGGGATTTCAAGATTGAATAGAGAAATGATTTTCCTAAGTTATGAATAAATTCTTTTTGAAAGCTATGAATTAAATCTGTTTATTTTTGACAGATTTAAATTGATAATTTGTTTAAATCAAATTGAAATGAAATTGTTTCGAAGGCTATAAGTTAAATCTTTGATTTAAAGATTTAACGAGTTAATCAAATTGAAATGAAAATTGATTTGGAAAAAATCTGTGAATGAATCTTTTGTTTAAAGGATTAAAATTGTTTAAACCGTTAAAGGTTGTGAAAATAAATCTTTTTGTTTAAAGATTGAAAATGGTAATTTGTTAAGCCATTTGAAGAAAAGTTTTGAATTATTAAGTGTGACTTAATTGAAATCCCATTATCCATTTGTTTTTGAACTATTTCGCTTACTATTCGGGTTAACCGGGAAAGGACCATGGGGTCGTATAACCCATTCCGAATATGTGATACGTCGTTGTGAATTGCATTTGAAGATTGGTGTTGAAGACCGGTATTTGCGAGAGCGATAGGATGACCTATCGATTGTCTCTGCACTGGGTCGCACCTGGTATAGAGATTCCATAAGTGATGGGAAATCCGATCGGGATTGTGAATATCCGGATTGCAAGGACTTCTTTGTAAGTGCCTTCGGTTCTGTTCGAGCCCGGAACAGACTTGTATGGATTGTATGCCTGACATTACAAGTTGAGATATAAAGCCGATTTCTTTCAAATATATTTCTGTTGGTGGCGGAGAATTTATTCTTTGCTTAACACCCTTCTCTGAGACGTACGAGCTCAGAGGTTATATAGTTGAAGTTATCAGCGATATATTCCCAGTTTGGTAATGTGACATGCTGAGTGATGCTGAAATGATCATTATGTTGATTATTTGTGATAGGATCATTTATTTGATCGTCTATCTTAGTGATCATTGTGTTGATCATTTGTTGACCCAAGGCACGGCTTTTTATACAAAGTGTGTTTTGTGGACGTGAATTCATCGAGCCTCACATCCCGGAAATGGTCAAAACAGGAAAGATGCGGCAAGGTTATTAGGGGTTGCTGTAGCTCCCCTTAGGGTATGTGCATTTCCTTCTGGATAGAGGTGGTATCATGGTATGGAGCCCAGATATTTAACCTATGTGGTTACTACGAGTTTATTACTTTGTGGTTGTTGGTTATCGGGATCCCGTGAAAAAGGTCGTTTACGATCGGGGAATGGCGTGCTCGTGTCAGTAGTTACCCAGTTAGGGGTAACCCGGCCTTGTGTTGGCAGAGTTCCGGTTTGGTTCTCGGGGATGTCTTTCCAGAGGCATTCTCATGTGGCAATGGGAAGTTCCTTGGCCTGACCATTTGTTGGAAATCCAATTCCCAATACGAAACTTGTACGGTATTAGTTGTAGAACCTGCCATTCACTTATGGTGGTCACCACTGTTTGGATGGTAGCTATAGTAGGCATAGTTCGAAATGTCTATGCTGGCTAAGATTTATATTCTACTTTCGAAATGAATTTTTTCTACACTATACACTAATAATAATATCAAATGTTATTTTAAATGCGTATCAAGCATCTTTGACTATCATAAGGAGAAATCTCCTCCGATTCTGCGTTTGCATGTGTGTGTGTGCGGGAGGCCTTATGGTAGTCTCATTTTTCAAAAGCATTGCGAATTGACTCAGAAAATCTTTTGTTGAATGTTTTTAAAAGATAAACTGTTTTGTTGCTCATACCAGTCCCACGACTGATCCGGAGTTTATCGTTTCTTTCCTAAACTCTGGGTGCTCATTATTTTCTACACGAGCAGTCTAGAGTTGGGTTTTTCAGATAGTCAGATGTAGTAGATTATTTGGAGTTAGTTCAGTCTTTGGATCGGACCAGACTTGCTAAGCTTGGTGCATCGTTATTGGAGATTCAAGCTATTACTGGATTAGTTCTTGGAAATGGAGTTGCAGTTTCTGGAGTTCTTCCTTGAAGATTATCTTAGAGTTATTTGTTCCGCTGTTAAATGTTATCTATTTTCTTTCCGCTGCTATTTTATTGTATCATCTCTGATGTATATTGATATCTACTGGATCATCTGTTGTATCAGATATTGTATCAAAGCTGTATATCAATGTATTATTCTTTTATTCCGCTGTGTTATTTACTTAATGATTGTTATAAGCTCCGGCGAATCGGATTTGAACGGTCGAATCTATGGCATTCGAATACGATTTGAAGTATGGATGTCGATTTTCGAGCGGGCAAAATCCGACTCGTTACATTTGGTATCAGAGCTAAGGTGAAACTTTAGCTCAGGAGTGTAACACATTAAGTAGCTCATTAGAGATAGGATGAAGTAAATCCTAGAATGAGTAATCCTTAAGATATCCGTTTGAATGCCTCAGTAAGTTCTCTTACTATCTACTGATAGTGAGTATGAGTGCAAGAAGAGAACGAGATAGGGGGCAGGGAAATACGACTATAATTGGTCGATACTCTGTAACAATAGTGGAAACATCTTTCTTATCAATTTTCTTTGATTCGTTTCTAAATTCTTTTGAATTCTTCGCGACAGCTCCAGAAAGAAGTTTCGATGTGAAGGTGGCCTTACGAATCGTTGCAGAAAATTATTACTTCGTACTTCATCGATTTCTTATCAGCTTTTCGATTTAAACTCTAATAAATGAATTAGAAATTGAAAATTTTAATTGAATTAAATTGATTAATAGAATATGAAGAATGATTAGAATTGTATCGATAAAATGATTTTGTTTAAAACCATAATTTGAAATTTTAATTATAATTTCCTGTATCTATTATTGATATTCTGATTTGATGAGCCAAATCCAGAATCGATATCCAGTTTGATCTGAAAAGATATTTCTCTATCTTTCATCTATCTGTGTTGTTTTCGTGCCTGCGAATTTCGAGGACGAAATTCTTTTAAGGGGGGAAGTCTGTAACGACCCCGGATTTTTATAAATATTTAAATTGATAATTAATTGAATTTTTGAATTTAAAATTGTTAAGTAATTTCATTTTGAATAAAATTTGTGAAATTAATCGATTAAGTGATGTGAGTTTCCCCGGATTCAAGTATATTCTATATAAATCATTGAAATTTTTAAATATTATATATATATATGTATATATGTGAATATATATATGTATATGTATATTTGGATATATATGAGTCAATTTGAAATTATAAAATCTTGAGTGTATATATATATATATATTTTGATTTGAATTTAAATCTTAGATGCATGATTTAATAAATATTTGGGTTATAAAATAAATTAAGAAATATATATATATAGTAACTCATAAATAAATTTTAACAACATGTTAAAACAGAAGTTATTCATACTATAAAGTAATAAGACAAAGCAGTGGAACAAAACGTATATATGAATTAACTTGCAAAAACAAACCATCTATATTTAAACATTAAAACAAAATGTGTGAGCAAATAAAATGAAGAAGCAAGACAAGAAACAAGTAAACAAAACAAAATATCTTTTAAAATATAAACTATTGAAATAAATATATAAAAAAAAAGATACAAAACAATTTGTATGTAAGATAAAATAAATACCCAAGATAAAAATAGAAATGTGTAGGCTTGCAAAGAAAAGAAACAATATGCATTCAAATGTGATTTGAAATGTATTCATATGACAAGTGATAAAAACAAAAGAAGAAATACACATAAGAAAAGGTATGTAAACAAACTCAACTCAATATAAAACTGCAAACAAATAATGTATAAACAAGTATAAGCAAATAAATGACAAATATATAAGTATGCAATTCAAATATAATGCAAGGAAGAAACAAAGTACTTAAGAAAATAAAGTAACTAAATACAAACAAATATAAAAGTTTGAGTATGCAAAGAAAAAAATAATAATAAGAGCAAATAAAAGTATTCAAACAAATAAAATAACATACAAAGTAGAAACCACATATTTATAAAATTATGTAAAATATAAAACAAGAAATAAACAAAAGAAAAGCAAAGACAAGTGAAACAATAAAACAAGTAACATAACAAACAAGACAACATTAACCTGTACAAATAATAATATCTATGTATATAGTATCACCTCCAACACAAGATCACTTCAGCTGAAGCAAGAAAAAGGATAGAATGAGGTAGGTATGGAGACACATATCTTGGCATTAAATGCAATACACCTCTAGCATTGAATGCAAGAATCTTCAGCATGCTTATTTTACAAATATATATCACCCTGTTGTACTAACTACACCTATAGCTTCACATATACATCACCACCAGTAAACTTCTTTTCTCATTTATATCAAGCTTCTTCATTCCAATTTGTTTCATTAATTCGATATTCAAAAGCTAAGAAAACTGAAAACAAAGCTATGTAAATCTGTAATCATATCTTCATCAAACCTGGAAACAAAATTGAGTTGCAAATGCAAATCCAAAGCCTGAGAATTCAGCCTGTAAGCAAAGCAAAACCTCTCCTCTGTTTAATTCTTCTGAGACAGGTGAGTAAACAATAATTTTAAAGCTTTAAGTTATTCAAAAAATAGATCAAGATCCATTATAATTTGGCTTGAGTATGTTTCAGTTTGAATATGATCCTTGCCTGTGTATGTGATGCTCTGTTCAAATATTTCCCTGTCACTTGAAACAGAATTCATGCTTCTGTTCAAACAAACAATTGAAATCTGCAAGTTGTTAATTAAAACAATATGTTTAAACTAATTTAAGATTTCAAAAGTTAATTAAAAACTATGTTGTAAGAGTATATTACTGTAACTTGTTCTACATGTAAACCAAACATTTCTTTGATGAAGTTGAATGTCGTAAATTGCTAATTCAAGTTTATATCTTGAATGCTTACAGTAATTTATGATTTTTAAAACTAAAACGAAGAATTTTAGTTTGGGGTTTTAAGAGAAATTTGAACTTGAACCAAAACTGCCTTTTTGCAAATTTCTAGTGAATTAATCAATGTAAAAGGTTGAAATTTGGCATAAAGCAAGGTTGAAGTTATGTTAACACTAGAAAAATGTGAAATTATTTTTCAGATGCATAAATTTTGAGTTTGAATTAAGAATAGGGTTTGAGTGCTTAAAATTTGGATACTCTGTAAATTTTCAATTGCGACACACTGGGACGATCGAGTGTGATGAGCGTCAAGGTGAAGGTTGTGGAGGGTATGGTCTTGGCCTGAGCGGAGGGGCTTTGCTTCCGGTGTTAAATATTGGGCGAACTTAGTGGTTTTCGGTGAAGTGTTCGCGTTTGGAGTTCGAGCTTCAGGCTCTTTTTCGATTCCGAGTGTATAGCGATGCAGTGAAGTTTGTTTTCACGTGAGATGTCGATTTGGGGTTTGCTGGAGGTAGCGTGAGCCACCGGAGGGGCGGCGAGCCACCGTGCACGTGCACGGTGGCGTGTGAGTGTCAGTGGTTCGATGTTTGGGTCGTCTCGAGGAATTGCTCGAGAAATTTAGGGTTTGACACGAGTTCGAACCCAGGTGCGTGAACGAGGTCGTGTGACTGAGGTTATGTTTTAACATAAGCTTGTATAAAAAAAAAAGAAGAAGAAGAAGTAAAAGAACAGGTAGGTGAAGAAGAAGGGTAGTGGGGAAAGTGGAACGCTGGAAAACAGGGGCGAAGATGCGAGTTTCACTCGAGTAAACAACACGTTTACTTCGGGTCTAATTTTTCTCGGGGTAACTTAAATTAACCTTAAGTTAAAATGTTAAACAAATTTAATATTAATAAAGTTATTTATGTTGACAAGTGTTGAGCTAAGTTTGTTTTAAATTTTATTAAGAAGGTTTGCAAATATAAGGAAATAAGTAAATTTAAAAGTGTAAGGTTAAAAATACACTTAAATATTTATGAAATCATTAATAAAGAAATTAATTGTCTTAGGGATAATTAAGGCAATCAAATAATTTAATTTATAAAATAATTAAAGAATGATTAATCAAGGAGTTTAAGTATAATTACTTGATGTAATTAAATTATGATTTATTAAAATAAGTGATTTGGGATAAGCACTTATTGTAGCTAGAAAAGGATAATTAATTGAATGGTATTAAATTAAATATTTATTAATGAATGAGTTATAATTAATTGAAGATTAATTAATTGTAAGTGGTTAATTATTAAAGTTAATTAACCAAGTGATTAAGATAAAATTACATTTAATGTAATTAGAATGTTGATTTATTTATAAAGATAATTAATCATTTAAAAATAATTATTTAATAAAATAAATTTAGGTTAAATAATTTTGTAATTAACCTAAGCTTAATCTAATTAATTTATTAATTAAGGATAATTAATTAAAGTGTTGATAAATTATTTAAATCAAATTATTTGTGATTAATTTATAAATCAGAATTAGATAATAAATTCATATGTAGTTAATTTACTAGGAAATAAATTGAATTTATTAGGATTGAACGAATAATTAATCCTGTTTATAAATGTTTATCAAATGCTTGACCTTACTTATGAATGATTGTATTGTATGAGATGCCTTGAATTGATTATCCTATCTGATCTGTGATATTTTGTTCTATGCTTTGAGCTGTGTACAGATTATTTGTTTACATTCGTATATTATCTGTGAATGAACGATAAGCGTTATAGTTTATATCGCTTATCAACTATATTTCTGTGTTTTAATTTGTGATGATGATAATGTTGCACTATTGTGTTAAACCCTTGGACCACACCATACACACACAAATATGGATTTCACGAGGAAATCGATTAAGTCACAGATTTTTGAAATAGTTTAAAATTTGAATTTTTAAAATTTAAATGTTTTGGAAATGGAGAGGGTTTAAAGTGAAAAGCTTTTGAAATGAAATTTCAAAGATGGAAATTTATTTTGAATAACTGGATTAAGTGTTGAAATTTAAATACTTTAATTTAAATTTGAATTCAATATTCAAATTTAATTCTGTAATTTGAAATTAGGGATTAGTGATATTATACTAGTCATTATGAGTTAAACCATTTTTAAAGTATTATTTTTGGGAATTTGAATTTAACCCAAGGATTTCAACTCGTATAAATGAATCAGATTTTCAAAATGAAAACTGTTGTTTTCAAATGATAAACACTTTTGGATAAGAACTGAGATTCCAGTTAATTAAGGGGATTTCAAGATTGAATAGAGAAATGATTTTCCTAAGTTATGAATAAATTCTTTTTGAAAGCTATGAATTAAATCTGTTTATTTTTGACAGATTTAAATTGATAATTTGTTTAAATCAAATTGAAATGAAATTGTTTCGAAGGCTATAAGTTAAATCTTTGATTTAAAGATTTAACGAGTTAATCAAATTGAAATGAAAATTGATTTGGAAAAAATCTGTGAATGAATCTTTTGTTTAAAGGATTAAAATTGTTTAAACCGTTAAAGGTTGTGAAAATAAATCTTTTTGTTTAAAGATTGAAAATGGTAATTTGTTAAGCCATTTGA
The DNA here is from genome assembly GCA_030765085.1 of Allium cepa. Classification (NCBI taxonomy): domain Eukaryota; kingdom Viridiplantae; phylum Streptophyta; class Magnoliopsida; order Asparagales; family Amaryllidaceae; genus Allium; species Allium cepa. The sequence continues at coordinate 892,188,192 of CM060928.1, read as the reverse complement.
AGAAAAGTTTTGAATTATTAAGTGTGACTTAATTGAAATCCCATTATCCATTTGTTTTTGAACTATTTCGCTTACTATTCGGGTTAACCGGGAAAGGACCATGGGGTCGTATAACCCATTCCGAATATGTGATACGTCGTTGTGAATTGCATTTGAAGATTGGTGTTGAAGACCGGTATTTGCGAGAGCGATAGGATGACCTATCGATTGTCTCTGCACTGGGTCGCACCTGGTATAGAGATTCCATAAGTGATGGGAAATCCGATCGGGATTGTGAATATCCGGATTGCAAGGACTTCTTTGTAAGTGCCTTCGGTTCTGTTCGAGCCCGGAACAGACTTGTATGGATTGTATGCCTGACATTACAAGTTGAGATATAAAGCCGATTTCTTTCAAATATATTTCTGTTGGTGGCGGAGAATTTATTCTTTGCTTAACACCCTTCTCTGAGTCGTACGAGCTCAGAGGTTATATAGTTGAAGTTATCAGCGATATATTCCCAGTTTGGTAATGTGACATGCTGAGTGATGCTGAAATGATCATTATGTTGATTATTTGTGATAGGATCATTTATTTGATCGTCTATCTTAGTGATCATTGTGTTGATCATTTGTTGACCCAAGGCACGGCTTTTTATACAAAGTGTGTTTTGTGGACGTGAATTCATCGAGCCTCACATCCCGGAAATGGTCAAAACAGGAAAGATGCGGCAAGGTTATTAGGGGTTGCTGTAGCTCCCCTTAGGGTATGTGCATTTCCTTCTGGATAGAGGTGGTATCATGGTATGGAGCCCAGATATTTAACCTATGTGGTTACTACGAGTTTATTACTTTGTGGTTGTTGGTTATCGGGATCCCGTGAAAAAGGTCGTTTACGATCGGGGAATGGCGTGCTCGTGTCAGTAGTTACCCAGTTAGGGGTAACCCGGCCTTGTGTTGGCAGAGTTCCGGTTTGGTTCTCGGGGATGTCTTTCCAGAGGCATTCTCATGTGGCAATGGGAAGTTCCTTGGCCTGACCATTTGTTGGAAATCCAATTCCCAATACGAAACTTGTACGGTATTAGTTGTAGAACCTGCCATTCACTTATGGTGGTCACCACTGTTTGGATGGTAGCTATAGTAGGCATAGTTCGAAATGTCTATGCTGGCTAAGATTTATATTCTACTTTCGAAATGAATTTTTTCTACACTATACACTAATAATAATATCAAATGTTATTTTAAATGCGTATCAAGCATCTTTGACTATCATAAGGAGAAATCTCCTCCGATTCTGCGTTTGCATGTGTGTGTGTGCGGGAGGCCTTATGGTAGTCTCATTTTTCAAAAGCATTGCGAATTGACTCAGAAAATCTTTTGTTGAATGTTTTTAAAAGATAAACTGTTTTGTTGCTCATACCAGTCCCACGACTGATCCGGAGTTTATCGTTTCTTTCCTAAACTCTGGGTGCTCATTATTTTCTACACGAGCAGTCTAGAGTTGGGTTTTTCAGATAGTCAGATGTAGTAGATTATCTGGAGTTAGTTCAGTCTTTGGATCGGACCAGACTTGCTAAGCTTGGTGCATCGTTATTGGAGATTCAAGCTATTACTGGATTAGTTCTTGGAAATGGAGTTGCAGTTTCTGGAGTTCTTCCTTGAAGATTATCTTAGAGTTATTTGTTCCGCTGTTAAATGTTATCTATTTTCTTTCCGCTGCTATTTTATTGTATCATCTCTGATGTATATTGATATCTACTGGATCATCTGTTGTATCAGATATTGTATCAAAGCTGTATATCAATGTATTATTCTTTTATTCCGCTGTGTTATTTACTTAATGATTGTTATAAGCTCCGGCGAATCGGATTTGAACGGTCGAATCTATGGCATTCGAATATGATTTGAAGTATGGATGTCGATTTTCGAGCGGGCAAAATCCGACTCGTTACAATATGAGTGCACATTAACTGTGCAGTCTGGACAAAACCGGTCGACCGGTCAAAAACCAGGTGGTCGGCCGTTTTTGCCCAGAATGCACAGATAATGTGCACAAGTGAACATAACGTATATATATATTCAAATTCCTGTCTACTGGTCATTTTTTGACCTGTCGACCGTTTTTAAACAGAGAGCAACCTTTTCCAAAAGACACTTCTTTCTCCAATGGTTGCATCTCTTACCTTTCATCAAATAATCATATCTATTAATGGCAACTATTCACAAAGAGTTACAACTATTTTTCTCTATATATACTCATCTAAATCATTGATTCAAGGAACATGAAAACATGATTTTATATGCTTTTTACTCTAATCTCTGATCTTACTATATATATACTCCTGCATTCTAAAATGCTCTCGATTATTTATTGAATCATTGAAACTATTTCATATCTTTTGATTCAATAAGTAATATACTTTCCTTAATCTTTTCAAAACATCATTCGCATACTTTGAGGATAAGATTATAGGAAGGGTGTACTACTAGTGACAAATCCGTGTTTTCAAGAGCACAAGTTGTCAACAACAATTGTATTTGTTCTTTTGTTGAAGTCCTCTGTGTTGTAAGAGGCAAGTGTTGAAGTCCTCAGTGTATTAGAGGCGTGAAATCCCGTTCGGTTGCTCGGGTGTTGTAAACCTGTTCCTCCGGGTGAAGCGAGGTTGTTAATAGTGAAAATCCAAATAGAAGTCTGGGACTGGACGTAGGACGGTGCTCCGAACCAGTATAAAAATCTCTGGTGTGATTTTTCTATTTTTAATTTACTATGCTATTATCATCTATTTCCGCATTTATATTGTAGTCCATATTACACGATCTGTGTGTACTATATTAGCACATATAATTGTATACACACCGCACTTTCATTTGGTATCGGAGCCTGGTTTTCTAGAGATCGTAACAACATCCTAGAATAAATGGCTACAAAGAGATCTAGTGAAGGCAATAAGAAAAGGAAGAGCAATAAAGAACAATCAAAGGAGCAAACAAACAAATGCTTCATGGCAAAAGATAACGAGGTTAGTGATCTAACTTTTGATGATATGATAGAAATAAATTCAGAACTTCTAGACACTTTAAAAAGTCTCAAAAGAAAATATAAGGAAGCTCAGGAAAATCAGAAGAAAGCAGAATTCAAAAGAGATATGCTTAAAGACGAGAAGAGAATATTAGAAGAAGAACTTGAGAAAATTCAAGATTCAGACAATTCTCAAGTCGCTCTATTAAGTCAAGAAATAGAAGCTCAAAAAGAAAAGAATAATGCTCTAGCTTCTGAAAATCATGAGTTAAAAACAAAAATTAGAATTGTTGAGTTAGATAACACTAGTCTCAAAACTAAGCTTGATGACATTACTAAAAATATTTCCAATTTTAATAAAGGAAGAGAAAATTTATCCAGGATTATTGAAAATTCTCAACCTGCTTCAAATAAGAAGGGATTAGGTTATGTTAAGAATTCAAAAGCTCACAATGATAGAAGTGGTGTAGGCTATAAACAAGCTAAAAGTAAAAATAGTACTAGATATGCATTCATGTATACTAACTTTAGTGCTAGTACTAGTAATCAAGATAGTTTTAAAACCAGTTATAGTCATAATAGTACTTTGTTTAGAAATGATAGAAATTATTCTTCAAGTACTAAGCTAATGACTAATAGTATTAAGATATGGATTCCAGCTAATATGATTGATCATGATAAATAACTTTATATTAGCAACTATTATAAGAATGTAATTTGTAATGAAAATTATATTTATAAAGGTTCAACCACACCCAAATGGGTATGGTTTCCAAAGACCTAAACCCCCGGACCCTAACATAGTAAGTGGGTACCGAAAATTATTATTATTTTTTGCAGGTACTCAGAGAAACAAAAGGAAAATGATAGATTTTGGAATTTCAAAGAATGTTCCATATGTTTAATAGAATTACGTGCTTACAATAAAATATGGACTTCGGTAAATATGGTAAATTTATTTTACTTTTCCTTCATAATTAATAATGAGTTTATCTCGTTATATACAAGATATTTTATATAATTTTATATATTTCCCCATTCTTTTTGATAATGACAAAGGGGAAGAAATTCATATGCATATAAATAGAGGGAGATATTATACTTAGGGGGAGATGTTATACTTAGGTGGAGCTTTAAAGATATTATCTGGCACTTGTACTAAATAGTGTCGTGTTTTAATTCGTACTAGACTTGTGTGTATTATCATCTTGTGTGAATGTTACTCTTGATCTATGGTAGTAGTTTTTATGTTGCTTATAATCTCTTTTACATCCTCCATTTAAACAACTCCTTTTTGTCGATGACAAAGGGGGAGAAAATTGTGCTAACAGTATATATGCAGGACACAATCTCAGGGGGATATCTTATACAGGGGGAGATTCATAAATATGTTGTCATCAATCAAAAAGGAGGAGAATGTTGAGTCAAAATTTTTATAGAGTTTTGATTTCTGACAAAGGGATAAGCCGTGATCGACAAAAAGAAGTTATTCAGACACAAAGAGCTCCATATGATTAGAGGTTGATTATTTTGTATGTTAGTAATGATTATTTATGTTAAAATCTATCCTCAAATAATCTTATGCCTTTAATCTTCGAATATATATAAATATATATGAGTGCACATTAACTGTGCAGTCTGGACAAAACCGGTCGACCGGTCAAAAACCAGGTGGTCGACCGTTTTTGCCCAGAATGCACAGATACTGTGCACAAGTGAACATAACGTATATGTATATTCAAATTCCTGTCTACTGGTCATTTTTTGACCTGTCGACCGTTTTTAAACAGAGAGCAACCTTTTCCAAAAGACACTTCTTTCTCCAATGGTTGCATCTCTTACCTTTCATCAAATAATCATATCTATTAATGGCAACTATTCACAAAGAGTTACAACTATTTTTCTCTATATATACTCATCTAAATCATTGATTCAAGGAACATGAAAACATGATTTTATATGCTTTTTACTCTAATCTCTGATCTTACTATATATATACTCCTGCATTCTAAAAAGCTCTCGATTATTTATTGAATCATTGAAACTATTTCATATCTTTTGATTCAATAAGTAATATACTTTCCTTAATCTTTTCAAAACATCATTCGCATACTTTGAGGATAAGATTATAGGAAGGGTGTACTACTAGTGACAAATCCGTGTTTTCAAGAGCACAAGTTGTCAACAACAATTGTATTTGTTCTTTTGTTGAAGTCCTCTGTGTTGTAAGAGGCAAGTGTTGAAGTCCTCAGTGTATTAGAGGCGTGAAATCCCGTTCGGTTGCTCGGGTGTTGTAAACCTGTTCCTCCGGGTGAAGCGAGGTTGTTAATAGTGAAAATCCAGATAGAAGTCTGGGACTGGACGTAGGACGGTGCTCCGAACCAGTATAAAAATCTCTGGTGTGATTTTTCTATTTTTAATTTACTATGCTATTATCATCTATTTCCGCATTTATATTGTAGTCCATATTACACGATCTGTGTGTACTATATTAGCACATATAATTGTATACACACCGCACTTTCAGTATAAAGTATGTTTTTGTGGACGTGACTTCGTCGAGCCTCACACCCCGTGAATGGTCAAAACAGGAATGATGCGGCAAGGTTATGAGGGGTAGCGCCCTTTAGGATGTGTCCATTTCCTTCTGGAAAAGGGTGGTATCATGGTATGGAGCCCAGATACTTACTCATGTTGAAAACACTTTGTTATGATTGTGTGAATTGATTACGAGCGCTCGGTGAAAAGGTCCCAAAGGACCGGGGGATGGCATATTCGGTCAGTTGTTACTCAGTTAGGGGTAACCCGGCCTTGTGTTGGTAGAGGTCCGGTTTGGTTCTCGGGGATGTCCATCCAGAGGCATTCTCATGTGGCAATGGGAAGTTCCTTGGCCTGATCATTCGTTGGAAATCCAATCCCCAATACGAAACTTGTACGGTATTAGTTGTAGAACCTGCCATTCACTTATGGTGGTCACCACTGTTTGGATGGTAGCTATAGTAGGCATACGATAATGGTCGTATGTTGGCTAAGATTTATATTCTACTTTCGAAATAAATTTTTCCTACTCTATGCACTAATAATAATATCAAATGTTATTTTAAATGCGTATCAAGCATCTTTGACTATCATAAGGAGAAATCTCCTCCGATTCTGCGTTTGCATGTGTGTGTGTGCGGGAGGCCTTATGGTAGTCTCATTTTTAAAAGCATTGCGAATTGAATTAAAAATATTCCTCTATTTTGATTTTAAAGATAAATAAACTGTTTTGAGTTCTCACACCAGTCACATGACTGACTCGGAGTTTATTGTTTTCCTTCCTAAACTCTGGGTGCCCACCAATTTCCACACGGGCAGTCAAGAGTCAAGGTTTATCAGGATATTCTGGATATTCAGGAATTGCTGGAGGCAAGCTGGATGGCATGGCGTATTACTAATTTATATAGTATTTCTTTTTCCGCTGCATTGTTTGTTGTTGTATGATGTTGTACACTCTGATGATATGATGTAATGAAATGTATAAAATGTAATAACTGATATAGTTCTTTGTTTAAAGATTATTCATTTATTTATTATATGTTGTTCCGCTGCGAATTGTGAGATTCTGATGTTGTTCTGTTGTTTTCTGTTCCGTTCTATTCTCTTTTTCTTTCTATTTTAAAACGATCTATTTTCTATTTTCTATATTCTCTATCTTCTTCTATGTGTTCCATTTTCTATTTTTCTTTCCCTCTATTTTCTACCTTCTTCAATTTCTATTTCCTTTCTGTTCTATATTTTCTACCTTCTTATCTCTTCTATGTCTTCTTCTTTCTTTTTCTTTTCTTAAATTTTTTTCTTAAAACCCTCAGTGTTCGGTTTTCCGTCGTTCGATTTCTCGGCAGTCGATAAAGTGAGTATCGATGTCGAATTTTCGGAAGACGAAGAATCGGGTCCTGACATTCAAGATTTTTAAAACCATTTAATTTAACAAATCCGATGTTCGTATATAATTTTCTACCCTATGACCAAGTGATCAGTTAATTCAATTCTAATTACATGGATGGATATATATCATTTCAACCCAAAATTAAGTGACATAGATATGTATATCATTTCAACCTATTTCTTAGTTTATTCGAAATAATTCAGCTGACAATTTATAGGATGTTAAATAAATAATAGGATAACAACAGAGATTTATCCAAAAATAAATAAACAACCATGCATCCAACATCAATTAATAGGCATACAATAACAATCAACATCGAATTCAATCAACATATCCCAACAGCTTCAAATCATCGATTGCCGGTGTTTAACATGCAATTAAATTTAAATGTTAACTTAAATGTCAATTTAACTCAATTTCAATTCAAATTTCAATTTAAACTACAAAATAGTAACCAATAATTTTTTTTGTAACTTCACAAATTTAATTAAACTAATATAATAAAATTCAGTATTGCGTGAGTGGGTTAAATGACCCACCTTCGATTTCTAGTCGATTTAAAATCCAAATTAAGCCTAAAATTTGAACAGTCTCAGAATCCAACCAAACTAGTTACATGTCGTTCGAAATTTTGAAACGATCGCAATGGAGAAAACCGTGCGTAAACCCGAGCTCGTATGCAAAAGTTATTAATGTTTAAAGATTTGAATATTGAAATTAAATTAAAATTAAAACAAAGGGCGAATCCGTAAAATCGTACCTTCCTCAACCCTAGCTCATGCCCTAACCCGCTTCAGCCTCGATCAAGAACCCACGACTGCAACTAACAAACCTCCTACCACGCCGCCTATAAGTGCCGCCACCACGATCTGACCACGTCACGCCACTCCTCGGCCCACGCCGCAGCCCCCATGACAACACGGCTAAGTCCGAACGCCACCATCATCAGTCCGCCGCCGCTACCTTTTAGTGCTATTTCTAGACATTCTGGCAACCTGCGACCCAAACTAATACCATAGATCTACCATGCTGATCATCCTCTACAAGCCTATAACTCCCGATCGTTGACTGGTCGGTGATCTGTCTTTAAATCCAAAACCCCAGCAACGGACGACCGAGAATGATCATTGTTTTTTGGACAAATGGAGCCTCCAATCCAAAAACAAACTGCATGGAGAGATTGCATTCGTCAAGAGCTTTCCAAGGATTCAATTATATATGGTATGAAGAGTTTGAATTTTCGGTATTATTTTGAATTTGCAATTGGGTTTTGAGATGTCTGCCATTGAGAAGGAACATGTAATGGAACATATAGATAGAAATTGTACGTACAAACCATGAAGATAAGAAGCTACAAGGGTTTATAACAACCTATATATAAGCATAGATGGATAAGAATGGATTGAACATATCGATTTGGGTTGAAATGATAACAACGACCCAAAAAATCCGTTTAGCTCCCAAAACGAAAATAGGTCATCAAATACATCGAAATATATGTTTTCGATATTTTTAAATTCAATAGAACTAGTTTCTAACCCTAATTCCATTGTATATAGAAGTTAGCTTTTAAAATTAGATTCTATTAATTTAAAATTCTATTAATTGATTTTCACGCGTTTCGAGCTCGCACGATCAAATGATAAGTCCGATCGCTACGAAACTTGAAATCCTATAATAATTCGCTATTACGGATCCGGTGTGACTAGTTTCGTCGAAATCCGAGAAAGTGCCCAATCGGCTAATTTTACACGTTAATTAAATAAATTATGATTAAATTGATTTAATCACTATTAAATTATAAAGTAAAAGTTAACAATTTTCATCATTTCTGATTACACAGAAATTAATAATCTTTTAATAGTAAATATTCCATGCTAAATCAAAGATTTAAATTATAAATTATCTTCAGCGTTAAATTTCAACTGAAATAAAACCATTCATTATAATTTAAATTCCAAAAATCTTATTTAATTTAATATTTTTAATTATCCAAAATACGGGTCGTTACAATCTTCCGCACTCAAAACATTTCGTCCCCGGAAAGAAACAAGAAAGAATCAATAGGTTTGGTAAGTTTTTGTTCAAAATAGTCAATTTACAAACAATTAAACTTACATATTTAGGTTTAATAAAATTTTGAAAATAACTCAACTTCTACAAAAAAATTCTAAGCTCTAAATTTACGGAAGATTTCGGCAGAGTCTCCTTTGCGCGGTTAGGTCCGGAAAATAATAATATCAATAATTACAATATATATACACCATATTTTAATAATAAAATATCCCAAACCATGGGAAAAAAAAATAAAATACCGTTTCAAAAACCGTAATCTGAAAACGTACCTATTTGTCGGGCAAACAAACTATATTTATGAAACCAAAATCAGTAGTTATTGCTTCCATAAACCTGTATTTTACTTACACAATCCAAAAGAGTTAGAAGTATGTAAGAAAAGAAATATATTAGTTGTTTCAATTAATAATACAAACAACACGGCATAACAATAGTCCTATGCAAACAAAATTGTACAACCATCATATACAACAAAAGAATTCATCATACATCCATCACCATCAAAACAAATGTTTTTTGCAGGTTTAGACACTTTTCATCGTACAAGAATGATAAATAAACTACCAAGTATAACTTACGCTCAACAACCTTTGATAATTACTTAATAGATTATTCATACAACCTTAAACAAATTGAAGTATCATTTTCCAAACATCCCATAAGCCAAATAACAATGAATTTTAAATATTACTTAAGTTTATTCTATTGGTTTCTCTTTTTTTTCACTGTTTACTTTCATTTATTTTCATTCATTCATACAATGTCGTTACTTTTCATTCATTTACTTACATAAAAAATTTCCATTCAATATTTGAAATCATCAATAAATCCATTCTTAAAGTATTACGTTTGTTTCTTTGCATTTTAATTCACTTTTACTATTTACTTACATACTCGATTTCCATTTAATATTCATATTCATTCATGAATCATTTCGTCTTAAATTTCTTAACTATTTTTTATTCTCATTTACTTCTTCATATATAGTATCATTTAATATTAAAACTAGTCATGAATCATTTCAACATTTTCTTTAAGTTTACAATCATTTACTTAAATAGTATTCACTTTTTACTATTCAATTTAATTATTAAGCATTTCAAAGCATTAACTTAAGTCTATAACATTTCTTGTAACATCTTATTTTATCATTTATAAACATATGTTCATTTTGAATCATTTTTTTACTTAAGCTTTTACTCGTATAATATTCTATTACATATTCATTTTTTTAATATTTCAACTTTTTAAACTTTATGGGTCTGTTTTATATAAGTTTTAGAATGTAATTGAATCTTATGCAAATTTATCTTATTCATTTTAGCTAACAAAAATGTTCAACAGTTTATGTCTTCTTAATTTTCATTATCCTTTAATTTACAAGTGACAAATCTCCAATTTCTTTATGGTTTCATTAAATACTCAGCTCTTAATTTCTTTTTTCTCATTTTGAAAGTTTCCAACTATTTAAAATTTCACTTTATTTCTATAACTCAAAATCATTAATTAATAGGAACTTAAGAATTCAATATCGGGTTCATTTCTAATCACTTAGAAATAACATACACTTTTATCCTTTATATATATCCAATCATATCTAAAAATATAAAAATTAAAATTTGTTTCACCAAACAACTATGAAGCAAAGCTACTATAGTGGTCTTTCCACTTTGAAACTCGAAAATGAAAGTCGATGATGCCGCAATCATCGCCGAAGTTATTTTCCAACGATAGAAGAGGGGAGTATAGAATTTGTTTCCTTTAAAAAATTCTTTGAAAACATTTCTTTCAAGTTCCTTTTTTAAAACTTTGAAGACATTTCTATTTGCAAATGCTTCCAAATAATACTGATATTATATTCCAAAATCTTTGAAAACCCATTTCAAAACTCCAGAACTTAAGTTCTCAAATTTTCAATTAAATTCATTGTATTGGTAAATCATATTTTAGCAAACATATTTATGAACTTACATTTTATTATAACATGCAGTAGTTAATAGTTCTAAAAAAATGACTAACCAAACAATAAATGACAATAATTAAATATTACCATTTACAAACAACCAATACAACAAAATAACAAAATCAATTTATGAAAATTACATACATACATACATACATATACATATATATATATACACATACAAAATACAATACTAGGTAAAATTATTTCGTTTACCTATTTTTAAAACAATATTGTTTCGCCCATAGAGTCACATGCACCGATCATAATTTATAAATACTCAACAGAACAAGTTAACACAATACAAAACATTTTATAACACTAACAAATACGCTCTCTCGTATATATACACTCCAACTCATTCTAGGATTTTAGTTACCCTATCTCTAATGAGTTTACCCCAAATAAGCTAAGGTATCTCTAAACCAAAGCTCGGATACCAACTGTGACGACACATTTTTTTGGACAGTTTAAATCGACAATAAACCACACATGTCTAACTCAAACCATTCAAAAGGAGGATTGTTATTGTAGTTTAATAAGAAAATAAGAGGAAAGAAAGAAAACAAAATATAGAATCTCGCAGCGGAATGACAAAATATAATAATCAAATAAACAGTTCATGAAGCTGTTTTACAATATACTTTGATTACACAAATTTACAACATAATTAGAGTACAATCAATAACATACCAAAATGATGCAACAGATAAATACTAATAATATAATATACCAAATTCCGTCTTCGTTCTCCAAAAATAATGTCTTTAAACACTGAAAAACTCAGGCTGATCCGAGCATAATGAAAAAACAAAACACTTGAGTCAGAACTAAAAAGTTCTTATGTAAGTTAAATCAACATCAAATAAATATGAGTGTGATAGCTTCAAAGATGTTTACGGGATCTTGCATATCCTATTCAGTGTATACGTGCATGCAATAACTAAGGAGATATTATGGAATTTTCCATCTCTTAAGGATTCGTTAAACTATTTATATGTCGTAAGATACGCTATATATATGTCTAGTTAGTAAAGTAAAAAAATTCTTAGCGTTAAGGCTTTACATTGATCCCTCTTAACACATTTTTAAGCAGGTAGTCTATGTCGATCCTGTAATACAACCGGTAACATCGGTAGCCAGTGAGTCCCCTATAGGTACCACACTAAAACAAAATCATAGTGGCCGCGAATAAGAATAAAGAGTATGACAAGGCACCTGAGGCAATGCCCAAAGTAGGATACTACTAGTTCGGGTCGTAGGGCTGGCGGTAACACATCATAGCTACGACCGCCCACCGCGTCCAACACCTCCAAAATCAAACAATCAAGGTGCACCGATCGAGCCAACATCAATATAGTAATATGAAGAGGTGTGTCCGCTAGGGGTAGCTAGTCCACTTGGCCTTGATAAGTCATCCTGTTTTAGTCATTTCAAATTGGTACAAGTGTCGGGGTCATCCATCATCGTTCTCTTTCTTCAAATCCAGCAATCATCCACCAAATCCAACAACTTCATTCTGGATCATCCACTACGTACATAGTTGCTAAAGTGGTTCCAATATTGACAGAGAGTATGCCAATGAGAGGACCTGGTCACTTTAACAATGGAACGACATTTTTCACAACGGGTTGGTTCTTTTACGTTTCAAAACCAGTTCATATTTGATATCAAAATATCATATTCAATTCAAAATATCCTTCATTTCAAAATCATCACATTTACCCAAAATATGACATTTTCACTTGAAAATACCATTTCAAATTCCGATTTATGTTATAACCTCATTTAACCACATTCACATTTAAACCAACAATTTAAATATAATCATCTCAACCTTGCACATTTTGAAAATTTAGCAAATAGTTTGAATAGTTTTAATAGTTTGATATGAAAAGGGTTTGAGTATTGAAAATAGTTTAAATAGTAGAATAGTTAGGAAAATATAAATAATTTGAATATTAAAAAATAGATTTTAAACAGTTTATATTAAAATAATTTGTTTTTGAAAATAATACCAAATCAAACTGTTTCTTTTCATTTCCACCAATCTGGAACCCATTTCCAAATTCTGAATCAACAAAACTCAATTTTAAATCTTTCAATTTAATTGAATCAATTTCAATTTAGTTTCAAATCCACCTAATTTCAATTTCAATTCGAAATAACTTCAATTTCCAAAAACATTCATTTTTAACTTCAAATTCAATTCCAATTTTAATTTACTGATTTAAACCACTTAAATCAAATTAACCTCATTGTTCAATTTTTAAGATACAAATCTTTAACATAATTAAATTTTCAAAATTAAAGCCATATATCGATTATAACTTCACATTTCCAATTCGATTCTTTAGAACAATTTCTTTTAAACCGTTTCAATTTCACTTTTCAAAGCATGAATTAGAAATAATTCAATTCATATAAATCCACAATTCATTTACTTTAGAACAATGTCATTTAATCAGAATCCAAATTTAAGATTTTTAAAATCGTTTAATTTAACAAATCCGATATTCGTATATAATTTTCTACCCTATGGCCAAGTAATCGGTTAACTCAATTCTAATTACATGGATGGATATAAATCATTTCAATCCAAGATTAAATGACATACATATATATACATATATATATATATATATATATATATATCATTTCAACTAATTTCTTAATTTATTTTAAATAATTCAACTGACAATTTATAAGATGTCAAAAAAATAATAGGATAATAATAAAGATTTATCTAAAAATAAATAAACAACCATGCATCCAACATCAGCTAATAGGCATACAATAAAAATCAATATCGAATTCGACCAACATATCACAACAGTTTCAAATCATTGATTGTCCATGTTTAACAAGCAATTAAATTGAAATATTAACTTAAATGTCAATTTAACTCAATATAAAAGTCAATTTCAATTCAAATGTCAATTTAAACTACAAAACATAACCAAATAAATTTCTTATCACTTCATAAATTTAATTTAATTAACATAAGAAAATTCAATATTGCATGAGTGGGTTAAATCATTCACCTTCGATTTCTACTCGATTTAAAATCCAAATTAAGCCTAAAATTTAAACAGTCTTCGAATCCAACCAAACTAGTTCCATGTCGTCTAAAATTTCGATACGGTCGCAATGGAGAAAATCATGCATGAATCTGAACTCGTATGCAAAAGTTATTTATGTTTGAAAATTTGAGTATTAAAATTAAATCCAAATTAAAACAAAGGGCAAGTCTGTAAAATCGTACCCTCCTCAACCCTAGCCCGTGCACTATCCCGCTTCAGTCTCGATTAAGAAACCACGGCCACCACTAATGAACCTCCAGCCGTGCCACCACCGCGATCCGACCATGTCACGCCACTCCTCGGCCCACGCCACAGCCCCCAATGGCCACGCGGCCAACTCCGAACGCCACCATTATCAGTCTGTCGCCGCCTTTTAGTGCTATTTCTGGCGATTCTGCAAACTACGACCCAAACTAATACCATAGATATACTCTACCGATCACCCTCTACAAGCCTATACCTCCCGATCGTCGATTGGTCGACGATCGGCCTTTAATTCCAAAATACTAGCAACAGACGGCTGAGAAAGATCATCGATTTCTAGACAAATGGATTCTCCAATTGAAAAAAGAATTGCAAAGATACATTGCGTTCTTCGAGAGTTTTTTAATGATATATAATTTGATATGGTTTAAAGAATTTGAATTTTCAATTTGATTTTGAATCTGCAATTAGGGTATGAGATGTCCGCCATTGAGAAGGAACATGTAATGGAATAGATAGATAGAAATTATACATACAGACAATGAAAATAAGAAGCTGCTAGGTTATAACAGCCTATATATAGACACAGATGGATAAGAACGGAGGGAACAGATCGAATTGGGTTGAAACGATAACAACGACCCGAAAAGCACGTTTCATTCCTGACATGAAAATAGGTCATCCAGTATATCAAAATATATGTTTTCGATATTTTTGAAATCAATGGAATTAGTTTCAAACCCTAATTTCATTGTATATAGAAGTTAGATTTTAAAATCAGATTATATACATTTAAATTCTATTAATTGATTTCCACGCCTTTCGGGCTTGCATGATCAAATGATAAGTCTGATCGCTACGAAACTTGAAATCCTATAATAATTTACTATTACGGATCCGATGCGACTAGTTTCATCGAAATACGAGATAGTGACCAAAAGGCAAATTTTACAAGGTAATTAAATAAATTATGATTAAATTAATTTAATCACTTTTAAATTCTAAATTAAAAATTAACAATTTTCATCATTTCTGATTACACAGAAATTAATAATCTTTTAATATTAAATATTCCTTGCTAAATCTAAGATTTAAATTATAAATTAGCTTTAGTGTTAAATTACAACTGGAATAAAACCATTCTTTATAATTTAAATTCCATAAATCTTATTTACTTTAATATTTTTAGTTACCAAAAATATGGGTCGTTACAATATCCCTCACTCCAAAAATTTCGTCCCCAAAAGAAACAAGAAAGAATCAAGAGATTTGGTATGTTTTATTCAAAATAGTCAATTTACAAACAACTAAACTTACATATTTAGGTTGATAAAATTTAAAAAATAACTCAACTTCTACAAAGAAATTCTAAGTCCTAAATTTAACGAAAATTTCGATAAAGTCTCCTTTGCATAGTTAGGTCCAAAAAATAATAATATCCATAATAACAATATATATACCATATTTTAATAATTAAATATCATGGGAAAAACAATAACCATAATCCAAAAACGTGTCTAATTGTCGGGCAAACAAATTTTATTTATGAAACCAAAAGCAGCAGTTATTGCTTCCATAGACCTATATTTTACTTACATAATCCAAAAGAGTTAGAATGATGTAAAAAGAGAAATATATTAGTTGTTTCAATTAATAATACAAACAATACAACATAACAATAGTCCTGTGCAAATAAAACAGTACAACCATCATACACAAAAGAATTCATCATACATCCATCGTAATCAAAACAAATGTTTTGTCCAAGTTTAGACATTTTTCATCGTACAAAGATGATAAATAAACTACCAAGTGTAACTTACGCTCAACAGCCTTCGATAATTACTTAATATGTTATTCATACAACCTTAAACAAATTGAAGTATCATTTCCCAAACATCCCATAAGCCAAACAACAATGAATTTTAAATATTATTTAAGTTTATTCTATTGGTTTCCCTCTTTTTTTCCATCATTTACTTTCATTTATTTTCATTCATTCATACAATGTCATTATTTTTCATTCATTTACTTACATAAAAAATTTCCATTCAATATTTGAAATCATTAATAAATCCCTTCTTAAAGTATTACATTTCTTTCTTTGCAGTTTAATTCACATTTATTATTTACTTATATACTTGATTTCCATTTAATATTCATATTCATTCATGAATCATTTCATCTTAAGTTTCTTAACTTTTATTGTTCTCATTTACTTCTTCATACATAGTATCATTTAATATTACAACCGGTTATGAATCATTTCAACATTTTCTTTAAGTTTATAATCAATTACTTAAATAGTATTCACTTTTTACTATTCAATTTAATTATTAAGCATTTCAAAACATTAACTTTAGTCTATAACATTTCTTATGACATCTTATTTTTTCATTTATAACATATGTTCATTTTGAATCGTTTTTGTTACTTAAGCTTTTACTTGTATAATTGATTGTGTTGTGCGATGTCAAGTACTACATTAAAGATAGTCAATTATGGTTAGTATAAATACTTCCCCTTATTTTATGATTAAACCCATGATGATGCTTTATTGATTTGGTTTAGAGTTTTATTTGGGAAATTGCAAGGGCACAATTCTTTTAAAGGGGTATGTAACAACCCGCAAATTATACACTATTAATATAAATTAATTAAAAATAATTTTTTAATTAAAAAACGAATTTGGTGTCGTGCTTATATTTATAGTGAAAGTCTTTCCGAGATAATCATTTGGTATATAATTTTAAAGGATTTGGATTTACGTTTTGCAAAATAAAGGCGTCATAGTGTTGAAATGGAGTACGTGGCTAGTTTTGGGCCAAATAGTTACAAATAACTACACTCATCTCGTTGCCGATATAAATGTTGCATAAAACCCCTAGAGTGCAGCTGTTAGATCAGTCTCTCTTCCGTAATCCTAAAATTTCTCTTAATATCATTTTAATGGAAAATGATTTCGTTACTTACACTAGAATTCAAACTATCTAATACCCATCTAATTATACATCGGGTGGTCGTTTGTCATAAAAGTGCTCGAATAAACTAGAAATCGCATTCAAAGTTGCTAGCGGTGAAACTTAAAGGGATGAATTGGGCGTTTCCAATTTTGACGACGATTGGAGAAATTGGAAGCATGGTGTCAAAGAGCTCGAAGAGAGGAGTTGAACGCTAGTGGTGGCACTTCATATAATGGCTGGAGTTGTAACAACCCTGTATTTTGTAATTATTTTATTGTATATTTTAATTATTTTTAATGTAAGATTTTGATTTAAAAACTTATTTTACTTATTTGAAATGATTAAATTTATTATTTAAATATAATCTTGATTTTTATATGAGTTATAATTCCAAAATTTTGTAAGTTGAATATTTGCCTGAAATGCTGATTTTGGTCAAAATAGTCAAACTTTGACTTTCAACTTAAAATTTTAAAAGTTTAAAAATTTAAATTTTTTCTTTTGTTATGAAAGTACATAAAATTATAAGAACACCACTTTTCGTTTCGTTGAAATTGGATGTAAATTGTGAAAGTTATACCCTTTACAATATTGTGCGTATATAGGGTTATTTAACAATGACTATTTTAAATTGTATAAATTACTTCTTCTTTGTTTTATTTTATTTTAATATGTGATAATATGTTATATAATGTGTATTTGACTTTTATGTATTTTTAAAATGATAATATAATTTTTCTAAAGTTCATTTGAATTTATTTCTAATTTTAAAAGCCTAGTCTACAATTTTAAGCCATTTTCTTAATTTAATTATATATAATTAAAATTTATTTATTTATTTTATGCACTCACTTTTATTTGCTGTGTTTTACTCTATTTTATTCATTTTACATATATTTAAATTAAAGTAAATTTTTCCAAAGTGTATTGAAGTTATTTCTAATTCTTAAGTCAAGTTTTCATTTTCTGTGCTATTTTTCTTATTTTAATCATATCTAATTAATATTTAATTATTAATATTTTGTTTATCTATTATATTTTCGAATTTTAACTGATATTTTAATTATTTTCAGTTATTTAGATGTATATGAATATATATATAGGAAGTTTAAAAGGTTTGAAAGCAAAGAAACGTAAAACCGTTTTAACGTTTCTTCTTCCGTTTCTTTTCCAATTAATAGATTTAATTTCCTTTGACCGTTCTTTTCTTTATTGTAGCTGTGCATTTCTTACCTCATTTTCACATGAAAACATTACTTTCCACTTCATAACAATTTTATAATGAAATGTATAATTTTCCAAGACTAACAGTGATTTATGCACAATTTTAGAACACTGTTTGGTATTTTTAAGGCACTTTCTTCATTATTTTATATTTTTTTCAAATTATACTATTTGTTACCTCATATTTCTAATTGATTTCGGTTTGTAAAGTATTTTCTTCTGAAATTTTGTTTATGTAAAGTTTTAAAAGGAAAAGAATATGGAAGATTGTAAATCACTTTGAAACGTAAGCCCTTTTATTTGCCCAAACCCTTCATTTCCTTAAACTCCTCAATTAATTGCCTTAGCCGTATAAAACCCTAATGTAGCCGTCATCTCATTAGGTTTTCACGTGAAAAAAAAGATCATTTTCATTTGTTTCTCACGGCTTCAAAGATCTGGTAATGGCTTCCCTTTCTTTTTCTTACTTTTCTACTTGTTTTCCCTAAATTTAATTTTTTTTTCATTTATTGAAAGACTTTGGCTTTTGTTTTCTTAAAAATCTAATTTTGGAAATTTTCTTGAAATGATTTCTGATCATTTGTCCAAATAAAAATAAACAATGTCTGAAAATTTGATTTGGATAAAAAGTGTAACTTTAATAGAAATTCTAAATTTTATAATTCTAAAGGCAAATTTTTCATCTTGAACTGTATACAATTGTGTAACATTTGTTTCACTTTTGTTTTGGTCAGATTTGTTGTATACTTTTTTTTTAAAAAAAAGTTAGTAATAATTAATGTGAAACGGGAAATAAACTTTACATTTCTTTTACATATGTTTACATCTGTTTCTTAACTTTATATTTAACAGTCAATTGGATGAAGCTAAATCAAATGTTATTAATTATGGTACAATAGCTATTAAATTATGGTTTAAAGTGATGGTTTATTTTCCTAATAGAAACGTTAGTATTTTAAATTTATTTAATAAGAGAAACAAAATAATTTGTACGTTATTTAATAAGAGAAACAAAATAATTTGTAAGTTACTTTGGGCATATATTTAATTGTTGCTCTTGCCTTTTCGTTATCTATTTGATTTTTTTTTCTTGTGTTAACAATGCAAATTTTTCAGCCGTATATTCTCTTTTGAGAATCCAAAATCTTGCCTTAAATCATTTTCGTGTGTGAATTACTTCTTTCCCTCTTGCCTCCCATACGTTTCCACCTATTGGATAGAATTGAATGCCTTAATTGCCTCTACCGTTTAAGCATTTTTCTCTTGCCTGCCCTCTACATAAATTAGTGAGCAAATGTTAATATATATTTCACGTTCAAAAGTTCTATACCATAAATTATTCATTTTGCTTCCATCAAAATTTGCGTAAGCCCCTTAAGGTATGAACCGGCGCATGCTTTTCCTTTCATTTTTTTTCTTTTTTTTTCTTTCTTTCTTCTTTTCACTCTTGTTTTATTTCATTTGTTCTCCTTTCATTGTTTTGCTTTGGGTTGTTGATACAAAATCATATCTTGGCTATCTTTCAACTCAAATCAAAAGTGGTGAAATTGTGCTTGTCGTGCCTTTGGAGTCGTGCTTGTATGTTGTTTTCGTCTCTAGCTTTGAAAAAGGTGAGTCTTTCTCACTCTGACATTTATACTTATGAAAAGTGAATTGATGACAAGTGTTTAGTAATATAAAATGTTTATGCAAGTTAATGATGATCATATGATACGCTATGCCGTGTTATTACCATGTTAGAACTATTAATTTTCACCTGACATCTGATACATGACTGTATGTTGTGATATTGACATTGTTTATATTATTTCTGTATATGATCACACTGCAAGTTCCCTGTTAGGATAAAAAAATCATTATGGGCTGAAATGATAGGCATGAGTTATTTTATTTATTTATTTAAACTTGGGATTGTGGGTTTGAAACGATAAAACCCGGATTTTTACCTTTTAAACTGCGGATTGAAATGATACATATCCGTACCACTTGACCTAGGTTAGAAAACTATATACAGACCCGTGGTTATTCTATAAAGTGCTTTGAATATTTTAAGTATTTTAAAAATATATAATTATGAAATTTGATTTATATAGATTTTGAAAGGTTTCAAAATAAATAAATTATGATTTTTCTATGTGTTAAAAATGTAATTTATGAATGGATTAACTGAATTTTGAAATATAACTTATGTTTGAAATTTGGAATTTTGACTAAAAATGATATTTAAGTTACATGAATAAAATGGACTTTAATTTTATTTGGAAAATAGTAAATATGATAAATTGATTTATATTTGAATTTAAGTGATTTATTAAAGAATTATTGATTTTCTATAAATTTAAGTGGTTGAATAAATGACTGTTGAAAATGAAATTTTAAATTATAACTTGACTTGAAAATGTGAAATTTGAGTTTTAACTAAAGATGTTAAATTAATTAAATAAACTGGAAGTTTAGTTAAATTTCTGAAATGGTAATATAAATCTGAAATGTTAAGTTTTAATTAATGAAAGTAACGTATAGGTTTTAATTAATGAAAGTAACGTATAGATTTTAATTTATGAAAGAAACGTATAGGTTTAATTTATGAAAGAAACGTATAGGTTTTAATTTATGAAAGAAACGCATAGGTTTTAATTAATGAAAGAAACGTGTAAAGTCCTAATTAATGAGAGAACATGTAAAGTTTTAATTAAGAAAGAAACATGTAAAGTTTTAAGTAGTGTGGTATTGATTTAATTAATAAATGTTCATTATTGTAATAGGAATATAAAATTTAAAACATACATTTGACCCGTAGATTTTAATCAATGTAATGGTGTATTTTAAATTGATTAAAATGATAAATGTTACTTACTGTAATAATAAAATGTAAGTTGATAACGTACATTTGATAAGAAAGTTTTAATTTAGGTGAATGACATTCTTTAAATGATTAAAATAATAAAGTTTCTTTATTGTAATAATAATGTAAGTTAATAAGGTGCTTTTAACTTAACATAAGAATTTCGGTTTAAATTGCATATTACAGTAAGAAAGTTTATTTAACTATAAGGCTATGATAAATTGACATGTTAAAATTTTAAGCTTATCAATACATTGATTATATACAATGTAAAGTGGAAAGTAGTACATTCCAAAAATGCTATGATTCCTTAAGGTAACATTTCCAAAATGCTATGATAATTTAAAGGAATATTTCAAGTTTAATAAATTTAAAGAAATATTCAATGATTTGAAAATTTGGGTTTTATTTGAATGATATAATATTGAATTATTTTTGTAATGGAAATGATACAATTGTGATATTGTTTTGAAATGAGTATGATATTTTGGTCTTGGAAGTATAAATTATTTGAAATAAATATCCATGGGTTATAATAACGATTGGTTGTTAAAGAGACCGGCATCGGATATTGTCTTATAGCCGGACAATACCGAAAACCACTTTAACAACTGTGTACGCGGTGGAGATTCTAGAATGAAGTAGGATGGTGGCGACGTTCTCGAGGTATGTTACGTGGACCCAACTCCCGTGAGTTGGCATATATGAATAAAACAGGAGCTATACCGGGCTACACAAAGGGTCGCACCCTTTCATCGAGCATGCTCCATCGGAAACTATTCTATTACTGTTGTGATTCGATTCGGTGGCACCACTTTGATTCGGGGGTATTGTTCGAGGTGGGCGGAAGCTGCTGGCTTGCCGTCACCACCGGTCCGGGAGTGCAAACGGTGTATCCACCCTGGCATTGCCTCGCGTGCCGTGTCATATCCTTATATCGAGCCCACTACGATTTTGGTTTTAAAGATCCGACCGCGTTAAGGTTCACCATCCCCTTAACGCTATTTTCTATATGATTATACTTTACTGATTAGACACTACCGTATATAGCGTATATTACTACATAGTAAATAGTTTAACGGATCCTTAGAGGATGGGCGGTCCCAAGCATCCTTTAAGTTACTGATGCATTTTGTTACTGTTCACTTGAGTTGATTTACAGTTTATAAGTATTTATGTCCTGACTCGAGGGTTTTGTGTTTTGCTTTAAGCTCGGGTAAGATTGATTGAGTTAGCATTCAAGATTCTCCTTTGGAGTTGGAGCTTTTCTTGAAGATCCAGCCTTCTATTTTGTTTCAGTATCCAGTGTTTCAGTGATGTATCTTGTTACTCTTCTGTTGTATCTCATTTAACTCTGATGTATCTTATATATTTTTTTTTAGTAGCTTCATGAACTACTATCTCTTTTACTTCCGCTGCATTATTATATACTCTGTGTCTGTGATCTGTGATTTTATTTGCTGTATATTCTGAGGTTTGCCAAAATTTTATTTACAACGCGGTATTTTGAGCAATTCAATTCCGGCATGAGTGTCTATCTATACACTTACAATGGATGTGAATGGTTGAAAATACCGGGTCGTTACAGGAGTTGATTTCAATTTTCGGAACAAGGTTTTGACCATCGGGATTTGCAGTGACGGCTGGTGAAGACGAAGGTGGTGACAGCGCTTTCAAACGGTGGTGTATAGTTGTGAATTTGCACGTAGGAGCAAATGTGGAAAGAGAAATGTGGAAAGAGAAATGTGGATGTAGGCTTTACCACATATAGCTGATTTGGTATCTTCTTTTATACCATTGTTATACTGTTTATGAGTTAGTGATAATTAATGTATTAAAATGTGGATTGATGTAATTATCAAGTAAAATAGTTGAATTATTGAGTTAATGTATATTTATATTGAAGTTTTATTCCACTACGAGGTTTCCCTTTGTCGTTTCTTAGTTTTGAAATTTTAAATTATAAAATAAATGATCCGCTATTTTTAATATCTAAAATTAATTGCAAGTGTATTTCGTGGCGTTTGTAATTGATTCCAGATGTTTAAAATAGTAGGACGTCACAAAAACTTTTTCTATGTACATCCATATTTACTTTCCAACATACGTTCCCATGTATAACAAATAGAACATATTAAAATCCATTTAGCTAAAAATATTCTTCTTGCATATTATTATCCATACAAAATTTAGATCCTTCATTTTAAGTTTTGTCAATGGCATGCAATCTTGGAAAAAAAGTAATGAATTTTTTATAATAACATACTTGGCCCAAAAGGTTTATGAACTCCATCGCACTCTCTAGCCTCTCCCAATCCTAAAGTTTTTCTAATTTTGTATGGGATGCCTATTTGAAATCAACGCAACAAAGAAACCCAACTTCAAACCACCAAAAATGACACACCAAAAACATTATATTCAACTGGTGTTTCCTCAAGCATTGTAGCAATACTCTAAATGAATATGTATGTTCATCCTTGATTCTTGAATAAACCGAGATATCATAGAAAAACACAGGTACAAACTTATTTAGTTTCTCCTTGAACACTTCATCAATTCAGCCAAAATGATATCACCAACTAGTCAAAGAATCTTGTTGGGTCTAATATGTAGTCAATGGTATACTCCATCATCCACTCTCAATTAATGAAACCTAGAAGTTGAATTCAACTATAAGAACATCTAATATCCATTAAGTTGGTCAAGCAATTCATTAATGCACCACAAGAGATACTTGCTCTTTATTATTGCTTTGTTTCACTCACTCTAATTAACACAAAGCCAATGAGACTCATCCCTTTAGAAGTGAACTTCACAAGCATTACCTATAATAAAAACTTCAAGTTCTTATTAACCCCTTTCATTCAAGCTCTTCGGTTTTGCTTATAATTTTGGCCTTCTCCTTAGCTATGTAGTTAGAATGCTCAACGGTTCCGTAGCGGTGGAGGTATAAAATATCATGGAAGGGATATACAGAGGGCGTAGTAAAAAAATAGAAATGTGCAAAAGGCTATATCAGAGGAAAAGTCAAATGGATAAATAATTTTTTATCAGTCTTCTATCATTGGTGTAGAAAAGTGAAACAACTTTTACTCATATATTATGAAATCCAAGAATGTCTTAATCCAAGCAGTTCAAACTTTGGGACTAGAAATGGTATTCCAAATTACGGTGAGCATCTAGGCATTGAACTTAGACATGCTTAAGCTTTTTTACTAGGGATTACAAGGAAATAATGTAAATTATATATATATTAAAATTTCTAAAGTGGATACTACAGTAACCATATTTAGCGGTAAATAACCATGCTTTAATGGGCTCATTAGTTAGGAGTGTTAAATTGTAAAAGAGTAGCCTACATAGGGCACTAAATGCTTTAGCTTAGCTATATCTATCTAGGCTTCATCGGGGCTTTAGATACATAGCTCCTTAAGAGACATCATTCTAAATTGATTTAGTGCCAACATCGTTTTTGGAACCAATTCGATACTAAACTTGACTTCCCCCTTTCGACGTTAATCGAACACCTCCTTGGAGATTTTTGGGTGCTCACATGTAATTAGAACATTCAAACCTCATCATAAGCAACTTTGAATGGTTATAAAAATTATTAATGTCCAAGTTTGTCCTCGCACACAACATCTCTAATAGTTGTTCGCCCTCATCTCTCAATACAACCAATAAACTCACATAATCAAGTACGACCCTATACGTAAAAAACCTATAGATACTCAAAAAAATTCCAAAACTAATGAACTCAACCACAAAATAGCCGAAAAATATATGACCATGAAATGAAACATACATCCAAACACATCAACTCAGATATTTTGAACCTCCAATCGAGTTCGTGGCTTTAAGAGAGCAGATATTGTTTTTAGTTCCAACTTTTCTACTATATCACAAGACATAAATGAACTAGATGCATCAACATCGAAAAGATTCCTAACTATTAATTGAAAATAAGTATATCACCTTCAAAAATAGAATACCTAGAATCACTTCCACTTGCACCAACTATCACTCTCGATTGCTGGGATGACCACAACGACTGACCTTGGCTCACACTACCTTGAACTATATATTTTTCCAACACATTCCCTACTTCCCATGGTGGTTCAACATTTAATTATAAATGTCGATAGCACTATATATGTATCTGCATCCGTATCCTAAATCATTCTCCGATATCTTCATCCATGGATATAGAATGATATTGGATATTTATCATATCCACCGATTAATAAATATGAAACATAAATATAAAATTTTAGTTTAACATAAATTTTATTTCCAATCCCATTTATTTATAAATGTATGAAAATAAACAAATATGATAATAATAGATAGTTTTAAGTAGTTAATATGTTCTAAATGCATATAATATAGATTATTTACTTTATAAAACAATAAATACATATCATTCATTATACTAAAATATACGTAATATAAACAATAATCTTAACAAAAAATGAATAATATAATTTCCGGGCGCGAATGTCTTCATATTTGCATATGTATTAATTATTCTGAATATCAGATATTTATCTATTTTTAAAACACAAATACGGATGAATTTTGGATTATTCAAGTATATATGGACAAGCTTATTCCCACATCTAAAGAAATGTACCACAACCTTCTCTACCTAAATACAAGTAGGTACACAATTGCATATTCAACGACCTTAAGCACTTTATATGTGTCTTATTCAATTTATTCCTTGGCTCTAGCTTACCATCCTTCTTCATCTCACCCTTTAGAAACCTATTCATACCCTTCTTCCATTAAGGCTTGAAGTGAAACCCTTCCAATATGGCTGTGGTATGTTCCCATTGTTGTGCATAATAGCTTTATCTCTAGCATTCTCTTTCTAATAGGAGTGAGCAAATGGTTGGTTCGGCTTAAAACCAATAAAAAATGTTGTAACCAAAATAACCATTCAAGAACGATATTTTAAAACCAAAACCAACCAAACCGATTATATTTTGTTTGGTTGGTCTATTTAGTTTATCTTAAAATGAATTAGATCTTCCGGTTGTTGATATAATATAAGATTAAAATAATTAATTAAGTTCATATGATGCACATTTTGAAAAATATACTACTCTTCAAAAAATATTAATATGAATTGAAAGGAAAAAAATATTGTTTTTAAATATTATAAATAATAGAGGTGCCAGTAGTAATTTTGTCATTTTAAAATAATTTGATTTTAAATTGGGTTTAATTAGTTGGTTTAGTTTTCAAATATTGAAAACCAAACCCGACAAAAAAACCAAAAATATATAAAAATAGAAACCGAAACCAACCAATTAACTAACAAAACTGAACCAAACCGACCAAACATAATTGGTTTGTTAGATTATTCGGTTTAAACCAATAAATGCTCACCCCTACTTCCTTCCTAATGAAGGAAAAGAACAAGCAGTTTATCAATATGGTCGTTAATGTGTGACAACACTATCATGCTCAACTCCTTTCAAAGACTAAACACAAACTTCTCATCCTTCTTCATGGAAGTATTAGTCAAAGTCAAAACATAACTAACAAAGCATGAAATCTGTTCGCATACTCTAATACTTACATTTTTCCCTGCTTTAGCTTGAAATATGTCTAGACCATTGTAGACTTCTCTGTTTAAGGCATGAACTGGTTCTCAAACTTCACTTTGAAATCATACCAAGTAATATCTACTTCAAGCACAATAGGTATAGTATGTTCCCAACAACCGACTGTAGCTTCTTCAAACTCTTAAAAGCTAACCATCTACAACATTCCATTGTTATTCTCATACCATTGACTACCATTTCACAGATTTTAACCCATGATAGAACATTCATAATGGACTCAACATGAGAGAAACGCTCACCACCATAACTATGGTCAATTGAGCTAACTCCTTGTCCTCTCAATTCAATTGCTTTATTAGCATCTACCAAATAGCAATAATAAGATTTTGAAGTATCGCTCCAAGTCCTGTACTAGAAACTTTAGCTATCCTATTTCCTAATCATCTTTCACTATTCACGCTTGTTCCAATTTTCCCTTGCTCAGTCTCTATCCTATCAACTTGCACTTATCTAGAAGACTATAAGAACGTTAGTCAGGATAACATGAAAAAAAAAGATTGAATGAGAAGATACAATACTAAATAAAAATAGCAATATATATAATTGTAATTTAGGAGTTAAGCTGCTATGTTAACGATAATGTATAATCAAGTGTATATGATGATATGTACTATGTCTTGTATTTTATATGCTTAGTATGACTGTATACGACATATGTATGATGCATATGATGTATCTATATTCACCATAAGTTAAAGTTCTCCTATATCAATGATGTTTTTGATAGGAGATTTGTGGTGTGTTCCTATATTTCTATAGTGAAGTATTATCAATGATGAGACTAAGAAAAATTTTGAATTGGAAAAATGTGTAAATAGGAAGATGAGGTTATAATAGTGGATAGTATGAGACATCAATGTGTTTTAAGGGTTATTTATGCTACACTACGTACTGTAGTGTACATTGTATGTAGTCTCAGACGAGGATATTGTTGAGAGTGAGTAGTGGAATCCCACTAGATGCTCGAGCCATTAACATGGTTACCAAGTATTATATGCATGATGCAAAGCAATAGATGACCAATCACATCAATCTATGCATTGGGCGTGTTAGATATTGTAATTGCTTTGAATGAGTTATACTATGACATTACATACATGCACATAATTGGTGTTGTTAATGCATGCCATGTATGTAGTGTACATATGTGCGTGCGCGTGCCTCTGTGTGTATGTATGGTCACATACAGTATGATTGATATACACTTTGTTTTTGCACATGATTTATATAGTGGTTTCATACTCATATATTATGTAATCATATTTGGTGTGATGAATACAATTGATTTGAATGTGTGTTATGTTTGATATTTCATTGAGACGATGTAGTTTATATATGCCCATTTTATGATGAGATATATTTTATATGTTATAACCACATGCTTAATAGATTGTACTCTGTGATTTACTTATGCCAAATGATGTAGGCGAGGCATATGTAACTGCAATACCTACGCAGCGCTTGTACCATTAGTAGCATGGGTAAAACTTATGTGGGAAATGATTCCTATGTTCAAATTTCTAATTTAAATGCAATACATAACTATAGATAATTCCCGTTTAAAATAATATATGGTCATTCAAATCTGTTTTAACAAAAAACAACCCCAAATTTTAAAGCTTTATAAAATACAAGTGTATAAAATTCAGCATACATGAATGAAATCAAACCTTGAAAGTATGATTTTGTCACTAGGATTCATGTTAGGCTTGGACCAATTGTAAACTGTTGATGTGCAATACCGCTTAGCCAAAAACAACCTTCATAAACATTCAATGGACCACTCCTCCAGCTTCATCCCTCAAAATGCCTTGTTCATCTTCTTCTCCACCACGGGATCGTCCAGATCTCGATCAAGGGTTAGGAGAAGTTTGGAATTGAAGGTGTCGTCCATGATGAGGTCAGAATGCCACTTCACGAGTATGTTGCGGTTGTTATCAGTGTTTTTCATTGGCGTCGCAAAGGCGTTGGAAATTAACGATGCTTTTGCGACACCACAACAATTTACATCATATCAATCGGCGTCGTTTTACAATCACACATTTTCAACTGTCAAATTCAAACCAATAGAATTGTACAGTTCTCTAACTCATCAATCTTCTCCATTATCTCTCCAATAAAAGTGCAAATCCCTCGCAATTATAAACACCATGCACTCCGTTCTTTTCAGGTTAATACCAAGCAAAACTTCTCCCAAATCTCAAAAACCTAATATTAGCAATATTTCCCAAAAATAAAAATAAAAATTCCTGTTTCCATATTCATTCAAATGACCAATTCAAGAAAAAACTTTGACCAGTATGTAAGGGCTTTATAACACATTTTTTCAAACAATTTACTAACAATACATACTTTACATGATGTTCAGAGTGAAAATGAGGGTTTACCTAGCATTGTGATCGAGAGACCAATTATCTGAAAGTCGGTTCTGACCCAGAGGAAAGTGGATGGTTTCAGCAATGCAGTGACAGCTGCAGACACCACAAATATTGGAAATCCCAGTGATAGATTCTCACAGAACCTTTCAAAAGACCCCTTTCTTCCATTGTTAGCATCATAGCCATTAAAAGAAGAAGATGATGAATTTGAAGCAAAAACTAATGTTGGTTTTTTTCTGCAACGTGAAGAGTTTCTTTTTGCAGGAAGATAGTACCTGGTTGGGTCTTTAAGATCATATAGTGATTGATGTCGATGAGTAATAGATTGGTATTTGAAGGAGTTGATCATATTCATGAGGGGATCAAGAGTGGTGAATTTGATTGACCTAAACTAGTGCATAAAAGTGTATTTTTGAAGGATGAATGCAAAGAAGACTGGCGTGCCTGTTCCTCGTAGTTATCCAGACAAATTTGTAGTCGTTGTCAACTTATAAGCTGCTGCTTTTGCTGAAAAGTGCTCAGTTGTGCTGATTGATAGAGACGTGGTGTTTATCAGTGTGTAGGAAAAAATCGCGTATTTTTATTTTTGTTATATAAGTGTTGATGGCAGCCGTGTTTTGATGATGTTCCGAGCTCATGGGCCGCTTTGATCCGTAATTCAAACAGTCGCAGGTTAGACACTGGAATCAGTGGTCCAAACGCTCCATTTCACTAGATTGAACTGTGATTCTTTTATTTTTTTGCTTAAATTTTCATCATGTCATTTTTGTCCATTCTCCTTTTCTGTATTGTTTTGAAAAAAAAATCGACATTGCAAAAATTGTTATTGCATAAACATTTAAACAACAAGCTTTACACTTCGTTCTTTACAATTGCAAGATCCTTCAATATTACTGCACGCTTGTCGAGTTTATTGTCGTTAAACTTCTATCTTTATGCACGACTCCTATATACATGACTACAGTTGTGTTTGTGCACTTATGCACTGCAGTGGCACACAACTTCGGTTGTTGACCTTAAAACTATTAGCTACTTACATACCTAGTATTTCAATATCAAATTTTTTGCACATACATTGTATATGATTGTGTAGATTTTTGAAAAATAGTTCACGGATCCAACGATTAGACTGATTGGGCAATCAAAACCTTAAAGCTTGAGGTATTACGGTTTGACTCACAGTCCGATGACGAAAACTATTGACGGAATTACAAAAATCTTACCAAAATTTGCAACTAAATTTTGTCAAATTTACTACTTATAAGCAATCCAAACCATCTTTATTACTTTTCAAAAAAAAATGTTCCCAAACTAGCTCATTACATAACTAATGAGTTGAATTTGCTGTTTGTACTGGAAAAGAAGGTGGATTGCCTTCATATAACATCCACACAGTTTAATCTTGGAATAGTTGGTTTTAATCTTGAATAATTAAGACTGACTAAATAGAAAAAGTATTCCTAAAAGCTGCCAAATATCTACTCTTTGCTTAGAAACTGCAATGTTGATATATGTATGTATATGAGGAGCGCTCCATGACACCTCTGTTTGAAAGCGTCCTAATTTCAATCACAGGTTTTTATTTAAATAATTGAGTGAGTGGAGAAAGAGTTAGTGGAAAGAGAAAGAAACTGAAACACATCGTGGATATCAGGAAGCTGTAGGGGTGGTACGACGTTTGACTTGCAGTTGAACACTCATACACACACACACACACACACACACACACACACACACACACACACACACACACATATATATTATAACTCTTTTGCACCGTATATTGTTCCATAATTGGCACATCTGTATTGTTCGGCTACACGAACTTTGCTACATGAAAATAGAAATTTGGTATCACTAATAAAATCTTAGGTCCATAATCAACATTAAATGTAACATCCGAGGATAATGAGTTGAATTTGCTGTTTGTGCTGGAAAAGAAGGTGGATTGCCTTCATATAACATCCATGCAGTTTAATCTTGGAATAGTTGGTTTTAATCTTGAATAATTAAGACTGACTAAATAGAAAAAGTGTTCCTAAAAGCTGCCGAATATCTGCTCTTTGCTTGGAAACTGCCATGCTGATATATGTATGTATATGAGGAGCGCTCCATGGCACATCTGTTTGAAAGCATCCTAATTTCAATCACAAGTTTTTATTTAAATAATTAAGTGAGTGGAGAGAGAGTTAGTGGAAAGAGAAAGAAATGGAAACACATCGTGGATATCAGGAAGCTGTAGGGGTGCTACGGCGTTTGACTTGCAGTTGAACGCTCATATACATATATGTATGTATGTATGTATGTATGTGTGTGTGTATGTATGTATACACACGCGCGCGCGTGCGCACACACACACACACACATATATATATGTATATGTATATGTATATGTATATGTATATGTATATGTATATGTATATGTATATGTATATGTATATGTATATGTATATGTATATGTATATGTATATGTATATGTATATGTATATGTATATGTATATATGTATGTATGTATATATGTATGTATCTATGTATCCTTATGTGTATATAAACATACACATACATGTGTGTGTGTGTGTGTGTGTGTTTATGAGAAGATTAAGATGAACGTACATTCTATTTACAGCGATAATCCACGATGATAAATACGATGTTACATGCTCAACACGTAAGACTTGAGTAAAAGTAAAACCATTTCACTTGTGCGCGGTACAGAGGATATATTCAAATCTTTGATCACTATCAATTATTAGTTTATACGAAATATTATAATAAATATGATTATAACTCTTTTTCACCGTATATTGTTCCATCATTGCCACATCTGTATTGTTCGGCTACACGAACTTTGCTACATGAAAATAGAAATTTGGTATCACTAATAAAATCTTAGGTCCATAATCAACATTAAATGTAACATCCGGGGATAATGAGTTGAATTTGCTATTTGTACTGGAGAAGAAGGTAGATTGCCTTCATATAACATCCACGCAGTTTAATCTTGGAATAGTTGATTTTAATCTTGAATAATTAAGACTGACTAAATAGAAAATGTATTCCTAAAAGATGCCAAATATCTGCTCTTTGCTTAGAAACTGCCATGTTGATATATGTATGTATACGAGGAGCGCTCCATGGCACCTCTGTTTGAAAGCATCCTAATTTCAATCACAAGCTTTTATTTAAATAATTGAATGAGTGGAGGGAGAGTTAGTGGAAAGAGAAAGAAACGGAAACACATCGTGGATATCAGGAAGCTATAGGGGTGCTACGGCATTTGACTTGCAGTTGAACGCTCATATATATATATATATATATATGTATGTATGTATGTATGTATGTATGCATGCATGCATGTATGTGTGTGTGTATGCATGTATACACACGCGCGCGCGTACGCACGCGGATATATGTATATGTATATGTATGTATCTATGTATCTATGTGTATATATAAACATACACATATATGTATGTGTGTGTGTTTATGAGAAGATTAAGATGAACGTATATTCTATTTATAGCGATAATCCACGATGATAAATACAATGTTACACGCTCAATACATAAGACTTGAGTAAAAGTAAAACCATTTCACTTGTGCGCGGTACAGAGGACATATTCAAATCTTTGATCACTATCAATTATTGGTTTATACGCAATATTATAATAAATATGATTATAACTCTTTTGCACCGTATATTGTTCCATCATTGCCACATCTGTATTGTTCGGCTACATGAACTTTGCTACATGAAAATAGAAATTTGGTATCACTAATAATATCTTAGGTCCATAATCAACATTAAATGTAACATCCGGGGATTTTTGACTCTCGAAAATCGACATCAATACGTCCACTGTAAAAAATGTCGAGCGATCGAATGCCGAAAATTCCAGGTTATTAGGTAAAAGAAGAAAGAAGTAGAAGAAGAAGATAAAAACAACATCAGAGTCTCGCAACCGTAGCAGAAAAAGGTATAATATATGATAAAAACTTTTAAATACAAAGGAACCTGTACTGTTATATATACATACCATTATCATAGTACAACAATCATCCATTTATTTGGACAGCTTAATACTTGTCCTTACCAAGTGGAAATAATAACCAAGTATGGAGATATGACTCTATCATCCAGCTCGCCCGTGACGGCCTGGATTTCAGCGCTTGAAAATCGACATTCATACATCACTTGTATTCAAATGTGGCAGATTCAAACGTTCAAATCTGATTCATCGAAGCTTATAACACATTAAGTACAACAACACAGTGGAAGAAAATGAATAAGATCATTGATATACAACATCTGATACAACACATTGATACAAATGATATCAATATACATCAGAGATACACAATGGCGGGAATAAAATAGCACTAGAAGAAGAGATAGCATCTTCAATGCTAATCTTCAAGGGAGAAGGAAAGAAAGAATCCAACACTGGGACACCATTGCTCCAAAGCTCTAAAGACTTTCATCTCCAAAACCAAAAGCTTGAACCACCATCATCATGTTGTGTTAAGCAAGGTCAGCCATCTAAAGGCTCCAAA
The DNA here is from genome assembly GCA_030765085.1 of Allium cepa. Lineage (NCBI taxonomy): Eukaryota > Viridiplantae > Streptophyta > Magnoliopsida > Asparagales > Amaryllidaceae > Allium > Allium cepa. Next base: position 892,154,341 of record CM060928.1, on the reverse strand, counting down.
ACTTTTGATCGACATCAATACTTGACTAGCTTCTGATTCTACTAAAACCTGACTCTAGGATGCCCGTGTGGAAAAATTGTTGGCGTCCAGAGTTTAGGAAGGGAACAATAAACTCCACGTCAATCATGGGACTGGTGTAAGCAAACGAAAACATTTTGTCTTTATTAAAAGAAAAATAAAAGAATTTAAAAGAAATTCGCAATGCTTTTTGGAAAATGAAACTACTATAAGGCCTCCCCGCGCACACACAATGCAAGCGCATAGTTGGAGGAGATTTCCCCTTATGATAGTCAAACATGCTTGATACGCAAAAATCTTTTGATATTATTATTAGTGCATAGTGGAAAACATTTGCAAATATAATATTAACCTTAGGCAGCATACGTACCATTATAGTATGCCTACTATAGCTACCATGTTAGATGGCAGGTTCTACAACTAAAACCGTACAAGTTGCGTATTGGTGATTGGATTTTCAACAAATAGTCAGGCAAAGGAACTTCCTATTGCCATATGGGTACGCCTCTAGAGGGACGCCGCAAGAACTTAACCAGCTCTCTGCCAACACAAGGCCGGGTTACCCCTGCCCGGAAGTAACACCTACAAGTATGACATCCCCGGTCGTTACCGACCTTTATCCGAGGATCCTCAACCACAAAGCAACAACCACAAAGTAATAAATTTTCAGCAACTACAATAGGTTAAATATCTAGGCTCCACACCATGATACCACCTTTTTCCAGAAGAAATGGACAAACCCTAGAGCGCGACCCCTAATAACCTTGCCGCATCTTTCCTGTTTCGACCTTTTCCGGGTTGTGAGGTCCGACGCAGTCATGTCTACAAAGCTACGCTTTTCACAAAAGCCGTGCTTCGATCAACACATAATCAGAAGCACGTCGTATGCCACATTACCAAATTGGGAATGTATCACTCGTAACCATCAACTACATAACCTCTGAGCTCATACGTCTTAGAGAAAGGTGTTAAGCTAAGAGAATAAATTCTCCCTTACCAAACAGAAATGTATTTGATAGAAACCAGCTTTGCATCTCAAAGTGTAACGTCAGACATACATCCATACATGTCTGTTCCGGGTTCGAACAGAACCGAAGGCACTTCGAAAGAAGCCTTTGCAATCCGAATAATCCCAAATCACGTCCAGACTTTCCATCACAAAGGGAGATCAAATCTCTATACCAAAGACCAGTCGGTGCAAAGACATTCGACGGATTATCCTTTCGCTTTAGAAAATATCCGGTCTTCACCATCGGTCTTCAAATGCTATCTATATCGTCGTATCACTATTCGAAATGGGTTATTGACACAAAGTCCTCACTTGGCTAAACCGAATAATGAGCGCTAAATTTAAAAAGCATATTGATATTGGGACCTTAGTTAAGTCACAACTTATTACCCAAAACCTTTCTTTCAAATGGTTTAAACAAATTACCATTTTCAAATCTTTGAACAAAAAGATTCACTTCACAAAGTTCACCAATCTTTAACAAAGATTCATTCATAGCTTTCAAAACCATTTTCAATTCAAACATGAAATCTTTTCAACACAAATTGGAAATTATTTCTTTATATGAAAGCTATTATTATTTGAAAACAAATAGTTATTATTTGAAAACAAATAGTTCTCGTTTCGGAAAAATCCAATTAAAATTTGCACATGTTAAAGCCCTTCAAGTATAAAACTTGGGTTAAATTCAAATTCCCAAAACAATACTTTTAAAATGGTTTAAAACCCATGTAAACACATTTATAACTTGTATAACCTTTTTAAACCATAATTTCCAAACATATAATTCAATTTCAAATCTTGAATTCAAATTCAAATCAAATTATTTTAATTTCAAAACTTTATCAAGTTATTCAAAATAACCTTTATCTTCAAAACTCCTTTTCAAAAGCTTTTCATATTTAACCCAATTCCATTTCCAAAACTATTTTGGATTCAAAATTCAATCTTTAAAACCATTTCATAATATTAGATTCAAATATCTATGACTTAACCAATTTCCTCGTGCAGTCAATATTTGTGTGTGTATAGTGTAGCCCACGGGTTTTACACAATAGTGCCAGATCATCAATCATCACAGATTCAAGCACAACAATATCGATAAGCGGTATAATTTATAACGTCTATCTTCATTCACAGATAAATAATATTAATTCATCACAAATAAAATAAATTACATTCATCACAGATAAATAAATTACATTCATCAAAGCTTAAATCAAAACAGAGCATCACACATCAGGGATATCAAACAATTCAACATTCAGTAGAATCTAAACATCCATAAGTAAGATTAATTAATCATCTGATTAATTTAAACTAGATTAATTACTGATGAATAAATCAGTAATCCTGGTTAATTAATAATAATTAATTAAAAACCATTTTGATTGATTATTGTTTAATCATTTGTTAATTAACCATTAATAATAAACCAATTAACCTTTAATTATTAATTAATCAACCTTTAATCATTAAATGATTATCCTTTAATTAATTACCCTTAATTATAATTAATTAGCCCTTAATTAATTATCATTCCTTAATTACCTTCATTAATTAATTAACCTTAAGTTAATTACACAATTAATTGTCCCTTAATTAAGTAATTATCTTTTAATCCTTAATTAATTGACTTTTAATCATCAATTAATTTACCCTTAATCATAAATTAATTAATCTTTAATCATTAAGTAATTATTCTTAATTAATTATCCCTTAATTGCTTATACTAACAAATCATTAATTACTTAATTAAATTAAAAGATAACTCATTTTATCTTTATTAATCACTTTAATTATCCTTTAAACTTATTAAATAAATCTTGTAATAGTTTAACTTAGACTTTAAAGTTAGTTAACAATTAAAACATCTTTTCTTAATTAACTTCATAATATTATTAAGTTTATTTAAAATAACTTTGAAATAAAGGTCATATATCTATTTAAACATTTTAAACTTAATTAATTTTTATTTTTATTTTAAAACCTTTATCTAATTCCAAACTTTAGATAAAATGATTATTATACACAAGAGCTAATTAAGAAATCTATTTAAACTTGATTTGTTTTAAAGTTTTAAAAACTGTTTTTATATTAAAATCTACAGACCCGAGCCAATTCTTATTTTACCCAAGCCTGACCCCGAGTTAACCCACATCCATTTTGCTTCGAGTATTTTCACGAATTCCCCGAGTTACCCCCGAGTTACTCCTCGTCTTCCCTAATTTTAATTACAACAGGCAGATATATGATCGCGTGCATGTGCACGAACGCATCGATCACCTCCTGTCACTGCTACGACCGTTGACAAGTCAACAACGACCACCTCTATCCACCAGACCACTCAGCACAAGAAAATCATCAGAGGATTTGAAATCGAGAAAAATCGGGCAAACCTGGAACCAACTCCCTCATCGAAAAACACCTCGCCTGATCCCTGCCGATCACCTGAAATTGTGCCGCCGCGTCTAGACGTTCTCCAAAGACCTATATTGTTTTCCCCTGGGTGCGAAAGCCTATAATCAACTATCGCCGACAAGAATGCTACTTCTTTATCGTTCACCAAAACAGTTTGTTAAACCCTAAACTCACGCCGCATCACTACGACGATCATCTAAAAAAAAAATTCCATCATTTTTTCTTCGATCTACGTCACGTCATCCTCCTTTGACATCAAGCCTGAGGACCAATCGTTCATTGATCATCGGAAATTGACATTTTTTCCAATGTTGTTCATCTCGTAAATTCACAACAGACACTGAACTAAAAATCATCATTTTATTTTTAAAATTCATGGTTTTGAAACACGAATTCATTCCTATGATTTGAAATTGAAACCCAAAAATTTGGTTTTGAATCTAATTTCATTTTCTACTTTTTTTCCCGTTCTTGAAATAAATTCACAACATAAAAGCTTGGATTTATTTCTATTATCCTGTTTAAATTATCTTTTCTTTAGTAACCATAATTCGAATTTGTATAGATTGTAAGATGTGAATTTTTAAAGTAAAATTTCAAGTTTCTAAATATAAGAACAGGCATATATGCCTATATACACATATTTTAATATATATATGTATGTATGTATGTATGTATGCATGCATGTATGTTAGGCAACATTTCATAAAATATTCAAACACCAATCACAAACATCAAAACATAAAACCAGAGATAAGTGAGTTTGCTCACCTAAGAAATCAAAACAGAGACCAGGTCTTATGAAATGATCTTGAATTGATTGTTTGATTACTTTATCTTTGTTTCCAGGTTTGCTTTGAAAACTTTACTTGATCATTTGATCTTCTTTGCCCTGTATCAAGTCAGATTGCACTTGATTGCTTCAGATCTTGTTTGATTGGTTTCAGGTCCGAGTTGCTTTACTGGTTTGTTTGGTTAAAAACTTTACTTTGCTTGATTTGATTTTTGTTTCAATTGCTTCAGGTTGAATCATTGTTGAGTTGATTCACTTTTGAATCAGATTCCAAAACTTGAGTTTGATTTGCATGATCTGGAAGTATTTTTTTCTGAAGCTTTGTGTTTGAGTTGATTTCTGGATTTGAACTTCTAGGTTGAAGTTGTTTGAGTTGAATATTGAACTTTTCTTTTATTTCCAGGTTGAAACCTTAATTGAATTTTGCTTTATTCTTCATTTTAATTTCCAGGTTTTATTTTTTTAGGTTTACAACTTTCTTTTGTTTTGAATATTAACAAAGAAAAAATGAGGAAGAAGAAGATATGATAAATACATAGCCTTGTTTCACATTTTTATTGATTAATTTGAAAATAAAAGACAATTGACTTTTGTAATTATAAAACAAAATTGAACCAACATATGTCTTTGTTAAGCTAACACTTGTTAGTTACTTGTATTATCATTTTACAAATGTTAAAATGTAAACATTTTATATTTATATCCTTTATCTTTAATTAGTTTATAGAATATGTTTTAAACCCTTAAGTTAGATTTATTTATAAATTATGTTTTTTTCTCATTTATACTTTTATGTATTTACAAAACATTCCTTATTTATATTAACATATGTATTATATTTATGCATTTTCTATTATTTATATTTTATACTTTTATAACTTTCAAATAGTAATTCAAAAATTATTGTATTAATTTCAAAATATAACTTCCAAATCAATATATCTACTTAATGTAATTTGGGAAAAAAAATCTTTATTAATTGAAAATATAATGTTTTCAAATCCAATTTATTTATAAGATTATTAATTTTGAATTCCAAGATTCAATTTAAAATAAAATTATAAATATAAATAAATAACAAAACATATCTTTATAAATTTGAAAAAAGTTTGAACTAATTCACCATTAAATTCACAATTTAACATTAATTACCAACTTAAATCTAACTAAAAATCAGGATTTTTACAAATCCCCCCTTAAGAAAATTTCGTCCTCGAAATTTGCTAGACAGGGAGACAACAAAGAATAGATGAACACATCTGAGATAGAGAATTGATTCACCAGATCAAACTGAATATCTATTCTTCATTTGTCTTACCAAATCAGAATATCAATAAATATGAGAATAAACTTATTCAACACTTTACGAAATATTTGGGTCATCTGATCTATGAAATATACAGGGGCATTGGTTAGTTCGAAAGGATAACTAACCGTTCGTAGAATGTATGTAGACCCTAAAAGAATAGATAAATGGACACTCAACTCAGGTCAAAATATCCCAAAATATATACTAGATTGTCCATCTTCGGACTTGGATCCACACAAGTAACAAAATTTTCCAAATTTTGGTTTTAACCGAAATTGTTCTATCGATACAACTAAATTTTAACTTCATATTTCGTTAACCAATTTATTTCAATTGAAATTTCAAATTGATTAAAGTTAAAACGAGAAGTTGATGGAAAACTAACGAAGAGAATACGAAATATGAGTTTTCTACACGATTCGCAGGGCCACCATCACACCGAAGCTTCTCCCTGAAGATGCCACGATGCTATCCAAAAGAATTGAAGTCGAATGATGATAAAAGAGATTGATAGAAAAGTTGTTCCCGTTGTTGCAGGGTATTGACCATTTGTAGTCGTACTCTCCTTTCCCCTATTTCGTCCTCTTCTTGCACTCGTACTCACTATCAGGGGATAGTAAGAGAATTCACTGAGGCATTCGGACAGATATCTTAGGGATATACTCATTCTAGGGTATTCGTAACCCTATCTCTAATGAATTACCTAATGTATTATACTCCTAAGCTAAAGTTCAACCTTCCGCTCTGATACCAAATTGCGATGGCCCGGATTTCAACGCTCGAAAATCGACATCCGTACTTCATTTGTATTCGAATGTCGCAGATTCAAACGTTCAAATCCGATTCGTCGGAGCTTATAACACATTAAGTACATCAACACAGCGGAAGAAAATGAATAACATCATTGATATACAACATCTGCTACAACACATTGATACAAATGATATCAACATACATCAGAGATACACAATAGCGGAAATAAAATTGCATCAGAAGAAGAGATAACATCTTCAATGCTAATCTTCAAGAGAGAAGGAAAGAGAGAATCCAACACTGCGACACTATTGCTCCAAAGCTCTAAAGACTTTCATCTCCAAAACCAAAAGCTCGAACCCCCATCATCATGTTGTATTAAGTAAGGTCAGCCATCCAAAGACTCCAAAACTTTTGATCCACATCAATACTTGACTAGCTTCTGATTCTACTAAAACCTGACTCTAGGCTGCCCGTGTGGAAAAATTGTGGGTACCTAGAGTTTAGGAAGGGAACAATAAACTCTAGGTCAGTCATGGGACTGGTATGAGCAAACGAAAATAGTTTATCTTTATCAAAAGCAAAACAAAATAATTTAAAAGAAATTCACAATGCTTTTTGGAAAAAGAAACCACCATAAGGCCTCCCCGCACACACACAATGCAAACACACAATTGGAGGAGATTTCTCCTTATGATAGTCAAACATGCTTGATACGCGAAAATCTTTTGATATTATTATTAGTGCATAGTGGAAAACATTTGCAAATATAATATTAATCTTAGCCAGCATACATACCATTATATTATGCCTACTATAGCTACCATGTTAGATAGCAGGTTCTACAACTAAAACCGTACAAGGCGCGCATTGGTGATTGGATTTCCAAAAAATGGTCAAGCAAAAGAACTTCCTATTGCCACATGGGTACACCTATGAAGGGACGTCCCGAGAACTTAACCAGCTTTCTGCCAACACAAGGCTAGGTTACCCCTATCCGGAAGTAACACCTACAAGTATGCCATCCACGGTCGTTAACGACCTTTATCCGAGGATCCTCAACCACAAAGCAACAACCACAAATTAATAAATTTGCAGCAACCACATAGGTTAAATATCTGGGCTCCATACCACGATACCACCTTTTTCCAGAAGAATGGACATACCCGAGGGGCCGACCCCTAATAACCTTGCCGCATCTTTGCTGTTTCGACCGTTTTCGGGTTGTGAGGTCCGACGAGGTCATGTCCACAAAGATACGCTTTTCACAAAAGCCATGCTTCGATCAACACATGATCAGCAGCACTTCGTATGCCACATTACCAAATTGGGAATGTATCACTAGTAACCATCAACTAATAACCTTTGAGCTCATACGTCTCAGAGAAGGGTATTGAGCTAAGAGAATAAATTCTCCGCCACCAAACAGAAATGTATTTGATAGAAACTGTGACGCCCCACCTCTATACCCACGCTAGACAAGAACATTACTGTGAATGCTGTCGACTAGCACGGAGAATAAGGCTGTTGAGGAGCGACCATCTGTATAATTGCTTTGTGCGAGTACCGATATACCGGATAAAAATATAACTTTTCATCTCAAGAGGAAATCCGACATACCGACACAAACTCAAAGCTACTACACAGTGGCTATAATATCTTCGGAAACAAATATAGAAAAAAACATAACATAAATCAGTCACAGACAATTCATATCACAAAGGCGGAATAAGATATGAATATTACACTAGAAAGTGTACATCAGAGTAGTGGTCTAAAAAGATCCACAATATCACAAAAGAATAGTTACACGAACTACACAAAAGTATAAGTATACATTAAAGAGTCTATATCTCAAATGTATACAACAAAATAACTACTAATCTAAGTAGTTAACCCAAAAGTCAAGGAGTTAATCCCGGATGAGAAGTCAAGCAGAAGCACCTGTAACATCTCGGTCTGACCCGAGTATTATTTAATAAGAAAATAATAAACGGATCAGTCTAACTATAAATATCAAATGAAACGATATAGAGTAAGAGATATGACTAAACACATAATAATCACAATGCCAAGCTGTGATATATATATATGAATACATACTTAGTTGATAATCATCAAGAGATAAATCAATGTCACCAAATCTACACAAGAATCAAAGAAACGTCATACTCCTAATTTCGTTCACCATACCATAAATATTGACGATAATATCTACGTCAATCACAAAAGTCAATGACACACAAATTCCAGAAGACTACACAAGAAATCCAGAAACCACTAAAGTCAATGACACACAAATTCACCAATGCACAAATATTGATAAAACTTATCAATGGAAATCACGAAAATTGGTGAAACACAAATTCTAGGAATCTACACAAGAAATCCAGAAATCACAAAGGGGGGGAGGCCTATCACAAACGGGAGCATAAAGCTCACCAACACGTGTATCACAAACGGAATGCTAATTCCATGGTTGCTAACCATCACAAATTGAGCCGAAGCTCCACAAACGGCCCGAAGACCCTGGGTTGCTACCCCATCACAAATTGAGTCGAAACTCCACAAAACGGGGTTTAGTCTCCCTCGCAGATAAAGAGACATCGCACATTGCTAGTCTAAATCACAAAGATGATCGTCATGATCAACGAGAAGTGTCAATTACACTAAGCTAGTAAATATATGAGTTTAGCTTCATGTCCCATAACCACTTGCTTAACTTAAATATTTACGAACAAACTGTAAATCTTCACTAGAAAATTGTCACAAGAGGTTCAATCGAACAAGTCCAAGAATTAACCGACAAAGTAAACGCAAACGTTTCATACCACTTGTTTTACTAAGCCGTTTAATTAGATTTCTCATACGAGTGAGGTAAAGGTTTGTATATACTAATAGATTGGAAAACGGTTTTATAAACGAATTTGGTATTAAAATAGTATTGAAATCGTTTGAGGAAAGAGTTTTGATATTTACTACTAGTATAGAAAACCTTTATATTTTTAAAGTCACAAATCATGAAGAAGATTGTAAGAACAATCAAATCACAAAAATTCACATACGAAGACGTGAATAAAATCCATCGAAATCAATAAAGGATCCATCGAAATGGATATTCAAAAATCCCTAAAAAGAGTCATCAAAGTCATAATAGATGATAACAACAAATAGGATTATCACGAATCGATTTAAATTGGAATTTCAATCCAAAAAGGCAAATTGGACACAAACAGCAGGTTCAGTCGACTGAACAGAGAATTTCAGTCGACTGACCCTGTACATGGAAATTTTTCAGGTTCAGAAAACTTTCTGTTTCCAGTTTCAGTCGACTGTGCAGAGTTTTTCAGTCGACTGAATCATGCCTGGAAACTCTCGGGTTTCAGGTTCAGTCGACTGAACAGAGATTTCAGTCGACTGAATCATGCCTGGGCTGTTTTTCAGCCTTATACAAATGAAGAGCAAACTCTTCCAAAATGCAATCGGACGAACATTGGCTCTAAGGGTTTATGCTAAACGGCAACCCGGCCCTATATGCTCCTCGATGCATCACCAAAAGCATGATCAAACATCCATAAAAGGATTTCACACAAATTTGACTTAAAAACCCAAAAATTGGAATATTTACAAAACCAATCCAAATCAAGAGCAAATTCTCATGAAGAAGTGTTAGGAATTCATACCTAACAACCAAAGATAATTATAGTCATAGATGTGAGATAAAAATCTCACCTTTGAACTAAATTTATGAAGATGAAGCTTGAAAGTAATGGCAAGAACAAGCACTCTTCAATCTCAACACTAGAAGCTTGAATCTAAGCTCAAAAACAAGAACATTCCCGAAATTAGGTTTAGGAATTTCTGAAATTGGGAAGAGAATAAGTTGGAGAAGAAGAAGAGAAGCTTACCAATGGGTTCTTCTTGAGTTTGGAGCAAGGAATTTGATTTGCAAGAGAAACTAGGGTTTTGGAATTTTAATTTCCAATCTCTCCCACCATTAACACTCTAAAAACTGAAATGAGAAGAGAATGAGGGTGAGTGGGGAAGAGTGGCTCAGATTTGAGCATAAGTTAACATAGGATTGAGCCCAAAAACCAAACCCAAAGTAAAAAGTAGCAGAAATCAACTTTCTCCAAACATATCGAAGCTTATACTCAAAAAGGTCGCAAACGACATTTTAAACTCAATGGGAGTGGTCCCGAGTCCTAATTCGACCGTATGCAAAAAGTAGCTTTTCGGACTAAAATCCGACTAACGATAAAATATTTAAATAAAATATTTAAATATAAAATCGATAAATATGCGGGTTGTTACAGACTCCCCTCCTTAAAGAAATTGCGTCCTCGCAATATTACAAGAAGAAGATATATAGTAACAACCATAAAAGCATATTCAACACAAAAGAAGTTTGAAATAAGAAGTTCACCTCAAAGAGCACGAGAAAGTAAGTCCGGATGTGTACGCTTGATGTACTCTCTAGATTCCCAAGAACAATCCTTAGGATTTGAAGACCATTGAACTTTAACAAGCGGAACATCTTTATTTCGAAGTCGCTTGACTTCCGAAGCAAAGATACGAATAGGATGTTGCTCATAAGTTAAATTAGGCGAAACTTCAATCTCTTCCACAACACCGGGCTCAAGAATAGAATCGGAATCTCGAAGACATTTTCGAAGTTGTGAAACGTGAAACACGTCATGCATAGCAGAAAACTGAGCCGGTAATAAAAGGCGATAAGCCATGGAACCAATGCGTTCAGTGATAGGAAATGGCCCAATATATCGAGGCGCTAACTTTCCCGATCGACTGAAACGTACAACACCCTTCATAGGTGAAACACGAATGAACACAAGATCTCCCACAGAAAATTCTAGCTTCCTTCTCCGGTTATCGGCATAGGATTTTTGTCTACTCTGGGCTTCTTGCATCCTATGACGAATAAGATCAATCTTTTCTGTAGAATCCCGAATAAAATCTGGACCTAAAACCAGCTTCTCACCGGCCTCAAGCCAACAAGAAGGAGATCGGCATGGCCTACCATAGAGTGCCTCGAAAGGTGCCATACCAACACTAGATTGGAAGCTATTATTATAGGAAAATTCAACAAGTGAGATATGATCTTCCCAACTTCCACCAAAATCAAGAACACAAGCACGAAGAAGATCTTCAAGAGTTTGATTCATACGCTCGGTTTGTCCATCGGACTGGGGATGATAAGCGGTGCTAAAATTAAGCTTCGTTCCCAAAGATTTTTGAAGACTCTTCCAAAATCCACTAGTAAACAATGGATCACGATCACTAACAATAGAAGTAGGAACACCATGCAATTTAACAATTTCTTTGATAAATATCTTGGCCAAAAGAGGAACAGTTTGGTTAGACCGAACGGGAATAAAATGGGCGGATTTAGTAAGTCTATCAACAATTACCCATAAGCTATCATAACCCGATCGTGAACGGGGAAGGCCATCTATAAAATCCATGGAAATATGATCCCACTTCCAAACTGGAATTTCTAAAGGTTGCAATAACCCACCGGGCCTTTGATGTTCGGCCTTAACGAGTTGGCAAGTCATGCAACGTTTAACGAAGTTAGCGATGTCAAGTTTCATTCCCTCCCAATAATAAAGTCGCTTCATATCCACGTACATTTTACTACTACCGGGATGAATGGTAAATTTAGAACAATGAGAATCTTCTAAAATATCTTTACGAAGATCACCAATATTTGGCACGACAAGTCTACCAAATTTCTGAATGCCGCCACGAGAATCGATATCAAAGTCTTTCAAACCTTCAATATCCATTTTATCCCTAATATTTTGGCCAAGAAGAGCCAAGTCGGGATCTAGCCCTTGAGCTTCAAGAATGCGGTCTAAAAGAGATGGATGAGCCACAAGGCTACATAAAACAAACGATGAGCATAAATCGGAAACACGGTCTCGAATTTCGCAAGTGGATAAAATCTCGAGATCGTTCCATTCGGATATCATCATAGAAACAACAGCTTGTTGTTTACGGCTAAGAGCATCGGCGACAAGATTACCCTTACCGGGAGTATAAAGAATATCAAGATCATATGGTGCAAGAAATTTGAGCCAACGCTGTTGACGCAAATTAAGTTCTTTTTGAGAGAATAAATATTTCAAAGACTTATGATCTGTGTAAAGAACAAATTTCTCTCCTAAAAGATAATGACGCCAAATCCGAAGAGCAAAAACAATAGCCGCGAGCTCTAAATCATGAGTGGCATATCTAGTCTCAACAGGCTTTAATTGCCTAGAAGCATAAGCAATAACACGTTCTTCTTTGCAAGAGAATGACATCCAAACCAATACGACTAGTATCGGTACAAATAGCAAAGTCTTGGTTCCCCTTCAGGAATCACAAGAATAAGAGTATCGAAAGGAAGAGTTCTTTTAAATAATTCTCTTTCCCGAAAAGTTAAAACTTTCAAAATTACATTTTTATTTTTATGTAATATTCTTCCTACAAAAATTTACATTTTTTTTTTTTTTTACAATTCAATATATCGTGTCTGACTGTCTCATCAAAGCGTTTAGGAGATTCCTATCTATAACGTTGATCAAGCGCATCGACCAGAATTCTTAAAGCACTAAATGGGCAATACAATCACAAAATCATATTCTATAGGATAAGTAAGTTTCTCAAAAACTTCTAAGAATATTCTTTGTTCGTTTTAAGAACAAAAAATCAAATTGTACTTATAAATAAATCTTATGAAAAAGATTTTCAAAATTTTAAATTTCTATTTTCATCCAAAATCAATAAATTCAAGAATAGTCTCACCGAAATATTCATAGAATACTTGATTAATAAAATGGATGAAATAAGCTAGACGAATCGAATGACATAATAAGTCATTCATAAGAATCGTAACGAGTGCGGAATGCGGTAAGTGGAATGCTAACTCCCGCAACTCGTAGCCAAACGAAAATCGGTGGCAAGGTCGAACTAGAAAGACCTTATCACCACACAAAAGATTTCTTAGGTGATAATTCTAAGACAAACTCAAAATTACCGGAAAATTCTCAAACTACATGAATGAGAGGAACAACACTTTCTTCATCATGCGGGCTTAAAGAATAAAATGAGGCCTTCAAAAATTTGAAATCGGAATCACAAGAAGAATAGAAATCTGCTTAACAGATAGAAAATGTCGAAGATGAATAGTCCACTAGGGACAAAGGATATGGCTTCGTAATGAAAAAGCCAATCCTTTAACACAAATCAATCCCGAAGCCTAAGTAAAAATATCGGCTCGGAAAGAAAAATCACATAAAATAATTTCGACATCAATAGAAAGCAAATTGAGTGTTGCGGATCTACCATCCGGATTCGCAATTCTCAAGGAAGACATCAAGCCCAAAATTGTTTAAAGGGGAAGAATCAACAAGTTCTTTTGATATAAAATAGTGAGGTGGAACCCATATCAAAAAGAACACGAACAAGATAATCACAAAGCAAATGTCATCATGGATTGAATAAGAAATACCTTGACCAAGAGAAGTGTCACAAGGGGCTTGCACGACTTTCGACTTTCCCTCCCTCTTGCTAGGGAGTTTGGGACATGTAGATAAGTAATGACCCAAGCCTTTGCAATAGCGGCAATAGAGGGGTTTTGGGCACTTAATTACATAATGGTCCGTGGAACCACAATTGTAGCATTGTTTACGACTTGGGGTAGGAGTCTTGGCTACCGAAGTTTCTTGTTCCACCTTCTTCTTGCTTTGGAGTATGGGGCAGATAGAAATATGATGACCTGTATTTCTGCAATAGCGACAAAAGAGTGGCTCCGGACACTCCTTTGCATAGTGGTCCTTAGAATTACAATTGTAGCATCCTCCACGATAAGGGATTGGAGTCTCTGCTACAAAAGTAGTTTGCTTCACTCTCTTATTGGGATTAAGGCTCTTGAACTTAATATGCCTCTTCTTGGAAGTCCCAATATCACAAACACTTCCTTTACTAACCTCTTCATGAAGAAGAACAACATCCACAAGCTGATTGAAAGAAACTTCAAGTTTCAAAGGTAGAACCATATCGGGGTTCTTACTCAAAGCACAGATAAGCTCTTGATTCTTTACAAGATCCAAAAGTTGTTGGGCAGTCATGAATGCGTCATCCAGAGAAGGTCTACTGGATTGACCAGCGCTAAGACTGCTAGAACTAACCATTTCCCTTCCTTTAGAAAAGAAAGAAGGAGAAAAGTTATTCTCAAAATAAATATCAAGCAATCTTGATAGACAAAACAAGGAATCATAAATGACAATAGGATAGGACGGTACGTAGACCCGAATAAAATCCTAAAGCACGACTCCTAAGAAAGACTTAGGACGATGATCCTTGTTATAATATTCCATATTGTTCCGAAGTTTGGCTCTGATACCAAGCTGTGACGCCCCACCTCTATACCCACGCTAGACAAGAACATTACTGTGAATGCTGTCGACTAGCACGGAGAATAAGGCTGTTGAGGAGCGACCATCTGTATAATTGCTTTGTGCGAGTACCGATATACCGGATAAAAATATAACTTTTCTTCTCAAGAGGAAATCCGACATACCGACACAAACTCAAAGCTACTACACAGTGGCTATAATATCTTCGGAAACAAATATAGAAAAAAACATAACATAAATCAGTCACAGACAATTCATATCACAAAGGCGGAATAAGATATGAATATTACACTAGAAAGTGTACATCAGAGTAGTGGTCTAAAAAGATCCACAATATCACAAAAGAATAGTTACACGAACTACACAAAAGAATAAGTATACATTAAAGAGTCTATATCTCAAATGTATACAACAAAATAACTACTAATCTAAGTAGTTAACCCAAAAGTCAAGGAGTTAATCCCGGATGAGAAGTCAAGCAGAAGCACCTGTAACATCTCGGTCTGACCCGAGTATTATTTAATAAGAAAATAATAAACGGATCAGTCTAACTATAAATATCAAATGAAACGATATAGAGTAAGAGATATGACTAAACACATAATAATCACAATGCCAAGCTGTGATATATATATATGAATACATACTTAGTTGATAATCATCAAGAGATAAATCAATGTCACCAAATCTACACAAGAATCAAAGAAACGTCATACTCCTAATTTCGTTCACCATACCATAAATATTGACGATAATATCTACGTCAATCACAAAAGTCAACGACACACAAATTCCAGAAGACTACACAAGAAATCCAGAAACCACTAAAGTCAATGACACACAAATTCACCAATGCACAAATATTGATAAAACTTATCAATGGAAATCATGAAAATTGGTGAAACACAAATTCTAGGAATCTACACAAGAAATCCAGAAATCACAAAGGGGGGAGGCCTATCACAAACGGGAGCATAAAGCTCACCAACACGTGTATCACAAACGGAATGCTAATTCCATGGTTGCTAATCATCACAAATTGAGCCGAAGCTCCACAAACGGCCCCGAAGACCATGGGTTGCTACCCCATCACAAATTGAGTCGAAACTCCACAAAACGGGGTTTAGTCTCCCTCGCAGACAAAGAGACATCGCACATTGCTAGTCTAAATCACAAAGATGATCGTCATGATCAACGAGAAGTGTCAATTACACTAAGCTAGTAAATATATGAGTTTAGCTTCATGTCCCATAACCACTTGCTTAACTTAAATATTTACGAACAAACTGTAAATCTCCACTAGAAAATTGTCACAAGAGGTTCAATCGAACAAGTCCAAGAATTAACCGACAAAGTAAACGCAAGCGTTTCATACCACTTGTTTTACTAAGCCGTTTAATTAGATTTCTCATACGAGTGAGGTAAAGGTTTGTATATACTAATAGATTGGAAAACGGTTTTATAAACGAATTTGGTATTAAAATAGTATTGAAATCGTTTGAGGAAAGAGTTTTGATATTTACTACTAGTATAGAAAACCTTTATATTTTTAAAGTGACAAATCATGAAGAAGATTGTAAGAACAATCAAATCACAAAAATTCACATACGAAGACGTGAATAAAATCCATCGAAATCAATAAAGGATCCATCGAAATGGATATTCAAAAATCCCTAAAAAGAGTCATCAAAGTCATAATAGATGATAACAACAAATAGGATTATCACGAATCGATTTAAATTGGAATTTCAATCCAAAAAGGCAAATTGGACACAAACAGCAGGTTCAGTCGACTGAACAGAGAATTTCAGTCGACTGACCCTGTACATGGAAATTTTCCAGGTTCAGAAAACTTTCTGTTTCCAGTTTCAGTCGACTGTGCAGAGTTTTTCAGTCGACTGAATCATGCCTGGAGACTCTCGGGTTTCAGGTTCAGTCGACTGAACAGAGATTTCAGTCGACTGAATCATGCCCGGGCTGTTTTTCAGCCTTATACAAATGAAGAGCAAACTCTTCCAAAATGCAATCGGACGAACATTGGCTCTAAGGGTTTATGCTAAACGGCAACCCGGCCCTATATGCTCCTCGATGCATCACCAAAAGCATGATCAAACATCCATAAAAGGATTTCACACAAATTTGACTTAAAAACCCAAAAATTGGAATATTTACAAAACCAATCCAAATCAAGAGCAAATTCTCATGAAGAAGTGTTAGGAATTCATACCTAACAACCAAAGATAATTATAGTCATAGATGTGAGATAAAAATCTCACCTTTGAACTAAATTTATGAAGATGAAGCTTGAAAGTAATGGCAAGAACAAGCACTCTTCAATCTCAACACTAGAAGCTTGAATCTAAGCTCAAAAACAAGAACATTCCCGAAATTAGGTTTAGGAATTTCTGAAATTGGGAAGAGAATAAGTTGGAGAAGAAGAAGAGAAGCTTACCAATGGGTTCTTCTTGAGTTTGGAGCAAGGAATTTGATTTGCAAGAGAAACTAGGGTTTTGGAATTTTAATTTCCAATCTCTCCCACCATTAACACTCTAAAAACTGAAATGAGAAGAGAATGAGGGTGAGTGGGGAAGAGTGGCTCAGATTTGAGCATAAGTTAACATAGGATTGAGCCCAAAAACCAAACCCAAAGTAAAAAGTAGCAGAAATCAACTTTCTCCAAACATATCGAAGCTTATACTCAAAAAGGTCGCAAATGGCATTTTAAACTCAATGGGAGTGGTCCCGAGTCCTAATTCGACCGTATGCAAAAAGTAGCTTTTCGGACTAAAATCCGACTAACGATAAAATATTTAAATAAAATATTTAAATATAAAATCGATAAATATGCGGGTTGTTACAGAAACCAGCTTTACATCTCAAAGTGTAACGTCAGACATACATCCATACAAGTCTGTTCTGGGTTCGAATAGAACCGAAGGCACTTCGAAAGAAGCCCTTGCAATCCGGATAATCCCTAATCACGTCCAGACTCTCCATCACAAAGGGTTATCAAATCTCTATATCAGGGACCAGTCGGTGTAGAGATATTCAACGGGTTATCCATTCGCTTTCGAAATTATTCGGTCTTCACCACCGGTCTTCAAATGCTATCCAAATCGTCGTATCACTATTTGAAATGGGTTATATGGCACAAAGTCCTCTCCCGGCTAAACCGAATAACGAGCGCTTAATTTAAAAAGCATATGGATATTGGGATCTTAGTTAAGTCACAACTTATTACCTAAAACCTTCCTTTCAAATGGTTTAAAAAATTACCATTTTCAAACCTTTAAACAAAAAGATTCACTTCACAAAGTTGACCAATCTTTAACAAAGTTTCGTTCATAGGTTTCAAAACAATTTTCATTTCAAACTTGAAATCTTTTCAACACAAATTGGAAATCGTTTCTTTATATGAAAGCTATTATTATTTGAAAACAAATAGTTTTAATTTCGAAAAAATCTGATTATAATTTGCACAAGTTAAAGCCCTTCGAGTATGAAACTTGGGTTAAATTCAAATTCTTAAAACAATACTTTTAAAATGGTTTAAAACCCATATAGACACATTTATAACTTGTATAACCTTTTTAAACCATAATTTCCAAACATAGAATTCAATTTCAAAACTTGAATTCAATTTCTAATCCAATTATTTAAATTTCAAAACTTTATCAAGTTATTCAAAATAACTTTTATCTTCAAAACTCCTTTTCAAAAGATTTTCATATTTAACCCAATTCCATTTCCAAAACTATTTTGGATTCAAAATTCAATCTTTAAAACCATTTCATAATATTAGATTCAAATATCTATGACTTAACCAATTTCCTCGTGCAATCCATGTTTGTGTGTATAGTGTAGCCCAGGTGTTTTACACAATAGTGCCGCATCATCAATCATCACAAATTCAACCACAACAATATCGATAAGCGGTATAATCTATAACGCTTATCTTCATTCACTGATTCACAGATAAATAATATTAATCCATCACTGATAAAATAAATTACATTTATCACAGATAAATAAATTACATTCATCACAGCTCAAATCAAAACATGCATCACACATCAAGGATATCAAACAATTCAACATTCAATAGAATCCAAACATCCATAAGTAAGATTAATTAATCATCTGATTAGTTTAAACCAGATTACTTACTTATGAATAAATTACTAATCCTCGTTAATTAACATTAATTAATTGAAACCATTTTGAATAATTATTCTTTAATCACTTATTAATTAACCATTAATAATAAATTAATTAACCTTTAATTATTAATTAATCAACCTTTAATCATTAAATGATTATCCTTTAATTAATTTATTATCCATTAATTAATTATCCTCGATTAATTACATTAATTAATTATCTCTTAGTTAATTATCATTCCTTAATTACCTTCATTAATTAATTAACCTTAAGTTAATTACGTAATTAATTGTCCCTTAATTAAGTAATTATCTTTTAATCCCTAATTAATAACTTTTAATCATCAATTAATTCACCTTTAATCATAAATTAATTAATCTTTAATCATCAAGTAATTATTCTTAATTAATTATCCCTTAATCGCTTATATTAACAAATCATTAATTACTTAATTAAATTGAAAGATAAACCATTTTATCTTTATTTATCACTTTAATTATCCTTTAAACTTATTAAATAAATCTTATAATAATTTAACTTAGACTTTAAAGTTAATTACCAATTAAAACATCTTTTCTTAATTAACTTCATAATATTATTAAGTTTATTTAAAATAACTTTTGAAATAAAGGTCACATATATATTTAAACATTTTAAACTTAATTAATTTTATGTTTTATTTTAAAACCTTTATCTAATTCCAAACTTTAGATAAAATGATTATTATACACAAGAGCTAATTAAGAAATTTATTTAAACTTGATTTGTTTTAAAGTTTTAAAAACTGTTATTATATAAAAATCTACAGACCCGAGCCAATTCTTATTTTACTCGAGCCTGACCCCGAGTTAGGCCACATCCATTTTGCTTCGAGTATTTTCATGAATTCCCCGACTTTCCCCCGAGTTACTCCTCGTCTTCCCTAATTTTAATCACAATAGGCATATATATAATTGCGTGCACGTGCACGAATACATCGATCACCTCCTGTCACTGCTATGACCGTTGACAAGTCAACAACGACCACCTCTATCCACCAGACCACCCAGCAGCATGAAATCATCAGAGGATTCGAAATCGAGAAAAATCGAGCAAACCTAGAACCAACTCCCTCATCGAAAAACACCTCGCCTGATCACCACCGATGACTTGAAACCGTGCCTTCAGGTCTAGACGTTCGCCAGAGACCTATATTTGTTTTCCCCTGGGTGCGATCGCCTAAAATCAACTACCGCCGACAAGAATGCTACTTCATCATCGTTTACAAAAACAGTTTGTTAAACCATAAATTCACGCCGCATCACCACGACGATCATCTAAAAAATCTCCCATTATTTTTCCTTCGATCTGCATCATGTCATCCTCCTCTGACATCAAGCCCAAGGTCCAATCGGTCATTGATCATCGGGAATTGACAATTTTTCGAATTTCGTTCATCTCGTAAATTCATAATCGATACCAAATGATGATTTCATTTTTAAAATTCATGGTTTTGGAACACGAATTCATTCCTATGAATTAAAATCGAAGTCCAGATATTTGGTTTTGAATCTATTTTGATTTTCTACCTTTTTCCCCATTTTGAAATAAATTCACAATATAAAAGCTTGGATTTATTTTAACATTGATATTATCCTGTTTAAATCATCTTTTCTTTAGTAACCATAACTCGAATTTGTATAGATTGTAAGATGTGAATTTTTAAAATAAAATTTCAAGCCTGTAAATATAAGAACAGGCACATATGCCTGTATACACATAATTTAATACATACATATATGTATGTATGTATGTATGTATGTATGTATGTACAACATGCAAGCATATTCAATAGCTAGGCAACATTTCATAACATATTCAAATATCAATCACAAACATCAAAACATAAAAGCAGAGATAAGTGAGTTTGCTCAACTGAGAAATGAAAACAAAGACCAGGTCTTATGAAATGATCTGGAATTGATTGTTTGATTACTTTATCTCTGTATCCAGGTTTGCTTTGAAAACTTTACTTGATTATTTGATCTGCTTTGCCCTGGATCAAGTAAGGTTGCACTTGATTGCTTCAGATCTTGTTTGATTGGTTTCAGGTCTGAGTTGCTTTACTGGTTTGTTTGGTTAAAAACTTTAATTTGCTTGATTTGATTTTTGTTTCAATTGCTTCAAGCTGAATCATTGTTGAGTTGATTCACTCTTGAATCAGATTCCAGAACTTGAGTTTGATTTGCATGATCTAGAAGTATTTTTTTTCTCCGAAGCTTTGTGTTTGATTT
This sequence comes from Allium cepa, assembly GCA_030765085.1. Lineage (NCBI taxonomy): Eukaryota > Viridiplantae > Streptophyta > Magnoliopsida > Asparagales > Amaryllidaceae > Allium > Allium cepa. The sequence continues at coordinate 892,133,181 of CM060928.1, read as the reverse complement.
GATTTCTGGATTTGAACTACCAGGTTGAAGTTGTTTGAGTTGAATATTGAACTTTGCTTTTATTTCCAGTTTGAAACCTGAATTGAATTTTGTTTTGTTCTTCATTTTAACTTCCAGGTTTTGTTTTTTTCTGGTTTACAACTTTCTTTTGTTTTGAATATTAACAAAGAAAAAATGAAGAAGAAGAAGATATGATATATACATAACCTTATTTCACATTTTTACTGATTAATTTGAAAATAAAAGACAATTGACATTTTTAATTATAAAACAAAATTGAACCAACACTTGTCTTTGTTAAGCTAACACTTGTTAGTTACTTGTATTATCATTTTACAAATGTTAAAATACAAACATTTTATGTTTATATCCTTTATCATTAATTAGTTTATAGAATTTGTTTTAAACCCTTACTTTGATTTATTTATAAATTATGTTTTATATTTTTCTAATTTATACTTTTATGTATTTACAAAACATTCCTTTTTTATATTAACATATGTTTTATATTTATGCATTTTCTATTATTTATATTTTATACTTTTATAACTTTCAAATAGCAATTCAAAAATTATTGTATTAATTTCAAAATATAACTTCCAAATCAAAATGTCTATTTAATGTAATTTGGAAAAAAAATCTTTATTAATTGAAAATATAATATTTTCAAATCCAATATATCTATAACATTTTTAATTTTGAATTTCAATTCCAAGATTCAATTTAAAATAAATGTATAAATATAAATAAATAACAAAACATATCTTTATAAATTTAAAAAAAATTGATTTAATTCACCACTAAATTCACAATTTAACGTTAATTACCAAATTAAATTTAACTAAAAATCGGGATCGTTACATCGCCTCATAAGCTCCATAGCACATTACCCTAGATCTTTTCAACTCGGTCTGACCCGAGATCATAATAAAACAACACCCAAGTCAGTCTGAAAAACCAGCGTGAGAAAATCACACTCAATTTTTTTATTATATTTTGAAAATCCTTTGAAAATAAAGGTGTCTCGTAAGACCATGCCACAAATAAACATGTCGGGTTTTTACATTACGATAACCAAATTTTTTTATCAAATCCATCTGATATTATAATAATGTATATAGAGAGTAAATAGAACATAACTGAAATGCTTGCATCTCACGTTCCAACATAGTTGGGCACAATCAAAACCGTACGGGGGCTTATTGGAAATTGGATTTCATACAATGGCAGGGCTCCTGGGGTACCGCCCGTCACTTTACCTGGTCTAGATCAGCGTTCCGAGGACCACTCCTGATTCCCTGCAACACAAGACCGACCTACCCCTAACCTGGATAAACCGAATAAGTTCACCCCGCGGTTGGGATCAACAACCGCCACATAGCCGAAATAAAAGGACTCTAGACAGGGTTGACCTTACCCTACTTGGAAGCTACCCACTTAGTGTTGCTGCACCTCCCCTGTTTTAGCCATTCTCGGTTGATGAGGAATGAGGCTACCATTACCTTTTTAGACACATTCACTTAGAATGCTCATAGTCCTCCAATGACGATGTTCTGATAGCATTCGTCCATACAAGTTATCTTGGGACTGGACAAACCGAATCATCGTCTTCATCATCTTCACGATATTCATTCGATACGTTCAAACCGAATCGAAGTCATTTTCGAATAATTAAATCTGATCTCGGTCTCTTCGAAATGATTAGCGCATTGGCCAGTATTGATAGTCCATTATTTAACTATCATATAACATCCACAAACAAACCTCAGGCTTTAAATAATTTTCCAAATTATTTATTCCAAAAAAATCTACGCAAGATATTATTTCCATACTTCAACACTTTGAAAATAGTTTTCAAATCCATTTTTATTCTTACGGAGCAAATTTTTACCCTTGCCCGGTCCTTAGAATATTTTTCCCACTTCATTTGATATTCAACACTTGGAAAATATTCATTTATCTGCTATTTATTTTCTCAAAAATCATTCATAATTTTATTTGTAAATTTCCAACTCGTTTCACACGAATTATATAAATCCCAGAATTTCTTAGTCGCTTTCCTATAATATTTCCAAAGCTGTTTATGTTGATTTAAAATTCTAGTTTCACCACTACTTCCCTTGTAAATTTTATTTCACCTTCTAAAGTTCACTTATCCTATACTTCAGAATTTATTTAAGTTCCCATAATACCACTATAAGATCTTTCTTCTAAAATCTTATTCAATTAAATAAACTTAGCTTCCCATCTCGAGAGGATTTACAATGAAATTTAAAACATTTTAAATTTTTATATGAAATAAGAAAAATGGTTTGTTTCAAATATGGTTTTAGGTAAAACTAAAATATCAACATCATAAAAGCATTAAAAATTTAATTACTAATTACTTTACGAAGCTGATTATAAAATTAGAATATATTTCAATAAACATTAAGTATTAAAATAACTAATAATTACCATTTTAAAAATTAAATTGAATAATAATTTAATTTTGAACTAATTTTCTTGCAATAAGTAATTTTTTAGAAACTAAAATAATTATATAATTTAATTAAACAAATTAATCACCGTAAATACATACTTTTTAAATAAACTAGTAAATTTAAAATGTGTATATGTATATTTATTTTCTTTTGAAACTACATATATACTTACAAAAATAAATTATAGATTTCAAAAAACCTAATAAACTTTCAACATTTTAAAATTCCTATTTTTTTCTTTTCAAAACCTTATATATATATATATATATTTCTGTTTATCTATATACTTTTAAATTAAAATAGGTATGTTTATACATGCATACACACACACACACACACGTATATATTTATACTTATATTATACTTTTTCTTTATTGTATATATATAAAAATATACATATAAATCTTCAAATTAAAAAATAATTGGCATATATACCTTACTGTAAATTTATATACATGCATACATACATTACTAAAAAATATACCATACCTCACTGCAAATGCTCGAGGCTGCCACACCACTTCCCCATCACGACTGTATCTCCTTCCAACCTTTAAGAGCCTCCAAAATTCGCTCTCCAGCAACCCCTGAAGCCCAAGCTACCACCTCCACCTTCCTACACCGTGACCTCACGAGCACGCACGCGACATCGACCAACATCACGGCTCCAACTACTGCCTTGTCGCCCCTCCATGTTCTCACCAGTTGAGGTTCCCCCAGTCTTGCTCCTTCCCTCGGCCATACGATTTCGTTCTCTTTTTTTTATAATCGAACAAATTCAATTTCAATACATTACAGAGGTAAAAAGGGGAAATGAGATTATTGGCTTCGAACTGTAGAGATTCTCGTTCGATTTGCATCGAAATGGAGGAGAAGAGGTAGGCTTGCGATTTTTTTTAACGAAATGAAAATGGAAGGAAAGGCATGATTTTGAATTTGGGAACAAAGCCGTCTTCGTTGAATGTATTGGATAGAAGGATAAGGGCTTGGGATTTTTAAAAGGAAGAGGGGGAGACCGTGATTAAATTGAAAGGAAATGGATGTGATTTCTTGCGTGTATGAATAGGTGAGCAATGTTTTGAAAAAGTGCTGATGCGAAGGAATTACGGTTGAAGGTTGACTAGTGTATATATATATATATATAATTAAATTAAAATTGTATTGGTTTACACAACATAAAATTTCGAACCCCTATCGAGGCGTATTGTAACAAAACGATTTTGTCGGGATCCGAGGGTCGGCATTCATTCGTCCACTGTATCAAATGTCGCATAATCGAATGCCGGAAAACCGAACTGTTAGGGTTAAAAAGAAGAGGTAGAAGAAAAGATAGAAGAAATAAGAAAAAGATAGAACAGAAAACAATATCAGAATCTCACATATCGCAGCGGAACAACATATAATAGATAAATAAATAATCTTTAAACAAAGAACTATACCAGTTATTACATTACATCATATAACATTACATTACATCATCGGAGTGTACAACAACAAACAACAACAAATAGCGGAAAAGAAATAAATATTATATACTGGTGAATACGCCATGCCATCCAGCTTGCCTCCTGCAACTCCTGAATTCCAAAATATCCTGATAACCTAACTCTAGACTGCCCGTGTGGAAATTGGTGGGCACCCAGAGTTTAGGAAGGGAAACAATAAACTCCAGGTCAGTCATGGGACTGGTGTGAGAACTTAAAAAAGTTATTATTTTTAAAAAAAACAAAGAAACATTTTTAAAGTCAATTCGCAATGCTTTTTGAAAATGTAACTACCATAAGACCTCCCACCACACACACAATGCAAACGCAGACTTAGAGAAGATTTCTTCTTATGTTAGTCAAAGATGCTTACTACGCAAAATCAAATCATTTTTGATATTATTATTAGTGCATAGTGTAGAAAACATTTCGAAAGTAGAATATAAATCTTAGCCAGCATAGGTACCATTATATTATGCCTACTATAGCTACCGTATTAGATGGTAGGTTCAACAACAAAAACCGTACAAGGTTCGTATTGTTTCTTTGGATTTTCAACAAATGGTCAGGCTAAGGAACTTCCTACTGCCACATGGGATCGTCTCTGGCGGGACGTCTCGAGAACTTAACCAGCTCTCTGCCAACACAAGGCCGGGTTACCTTTGTCAGTAGGTAACTACTACACGAATATGCCATCCCCGGTCCCTTTGGACCTTTATCCGAGCGCTCGATAACCAACATCAAACAGTAATAAATATAGTGTGTCAACATGAGTAAGTATCTGGGCTCCATACCATGATACCACCCTTTCCAGAAGGAAATGACATACCCTAAAGGGCGCGACCCTCATAACCTTACTGCATATTCATGTTTTGACCATTTCTAGGGAGTGAGGTCTGACGAAGTCTCGTCCACAAAGCTACGCTTTTTCGCAAAGCCACGCTTTGATCAACAAATGATCAATAAATAATCATCACACAGCAACACTTAGCATGCCACATTACCAAATTGGGAATATATTGCTGATAACCTTCAACTACATAACCTATAAGCGCGTACGTCTCAAAGAAGGATGTTAAGCTAAGAGAATAAATTCTCCACCACCAACAGAAATGTATTTGAAAGAAATCTGCTTTATATCTCAAAATGTAATGTCAGACACGTAACCATACAAGTCTGTTTCGGGTTCGAACAGAACTGAAGGCACTTCAAAAGAAGCTCTTGCAATCCGGGTATTCACAATCCCGGTCGAATTTCCCATCACAAAGGAAATCTCCATACTGTAGCTAACGGTGCAGAGGTAATCGATAGGTCATCCTATCGTTTTCACAAATACCCGGTCTTCACCACTGGTCTTCAATGCTATCCATTACATCATATCACTATTCAGAATGGGTAATCCGAATAACGAGCGCAATAATTTAAAAATAAGTGTAGCATTCAATTTCAACCAATTCACAACAAATAGCCATTTAAGGGTCAATATTGATAGTCGGTTATTTAACTATCAATCAATTTTCAAAACATCACCCGATTTTAAATAATTTCTCTAAATTATTTATTTTTAAAAAATATCTTTATAAGATATATATTTTCCACACTTCAACCATTTGAAAACCAATTTCAAATCAATTTGCACCCTTACAACCTTCATTTCAAAATGGTTCATTTAAACCAATTAAATAAATCCTTAACGATTTATTAAATTTACGTTCCAAATCCGTAAATTAATTTCCACACTTCAAAAATAAATAAATGTTTATTTTTAAACAAATTTCCCTTTCTTTTATAAATTCCATATTGAATTTAAATTTCCAAAATATCTATGAATATACGATTTTTAAATCGATTTCTAATATTCATTTTCAATTTATCTTTAAAAGATAAAATCTCAAAACATTCACCTCATATTGAAGAAACATTTCTATACTTATTTAATAATAAGTAATTCACCAATCTATTTATTTTCAACATTTTGAAAATATTCAATATACTTAAATCTAAATTGAGTATATATTTATTCTTTAAGGAAAACGTTCACTTAAACATATTTATTTGGGTCAAAACGAATGTTACGTAAAACATCGTTACGACAACCCAAAATCATTAGTATAGGGATTTGAACTTAAAATAGATATATAAATTCCAATACTAAAAATACTTTTCCTTTCGGAAATCATTTACTATAACAACAGTGTTATAGTCCACCATTTCCTTCTATTCCTCGAAAACGCCTATTTCAACAATAAATGTTGAAATCTATGATTTCGATACTTAACACATTTTTTAAAACAACTTTAAATCGTTTAATTCTATTTAAAATATCACTTCCCCAAAACATATCCATTTTATTTCATAATATATTCACGTTCCAAAAATCGTGAATATACTTTATATACCCAATTCAATGTTTCTACACATTTATTTAAAAGATTATCCACCGTCCAAAATCGTGGATAAAATTCCCAACCAAACTCTTATTATTACAACATTTAACTTTATGGATAATTCGCTATCTAAAATCACGAATATATCTCCTTTAATAACTTTTATGTTTGATTTATCAAATTCAATTGATTTTGAATTTAAAACAATGTTTATAAATCCCATTTCTATTTATAAAACTTCAATTTATAAATCTCCTTTATTATCTAATTCAATTTATATAACTCAATTATATACCAGAAGTCCATATTATAAGTTAAGAACTTATAATCCATTTATTTGCAAAAATTTTTCTTTTAAAACTTCACAAATTATAAATCTTATTACTTATAAGATTTTATTTATAACCTTATTTTCAACATTAACAGAACTCCTTTTAGAATTCCATTATTTCGATTTATAAAATATATATTTTATAAATCTCATATATAAACCATTTATCTTTATTCAAGAGTCTCAATTAAAATGTCAAATCCGATTTATAAGTTAATTACTCATAAATCTTTTATTTTACAACATCTATTCATTTTATAACTTCACAATTTACAAGCCTATAAATTTCGTTCACTTATGAAATCCATTTTTTTTTCATTTTAACACTTGTAAAAACTCGTTTTATAATTCCAATATTTTTAATTTATAAAATATCAAGTTTAAAAATCTTTTTATATAAACCGTTTATAATAATTCAAAAATCCCAATTTAAATAAACCAATCCTTTTAATAATTTACAAAATGTTATTTAAAACTTATATAACTCCCAAAATCATATTTAAGTAACATTTTCCAAACATATAACTTTTATGACAATAAAATTATAATGTTTTTTTATTTTAACAATTTAAAATTTAATAAAACGTATACCTTCAAAAATCACTTTAAAATTCTTTTTAAAATCAAAAATCATTATTTTAAAACTTCAAAAATGGATCCGATGATGCAACAGCACTAAATAGTCAATCACGACAACAAAGACATCATATATCAGTATATGATAATCAACAAACATCACAATATGTATAATCAAATAAATACTAGTGAAGAATCCAGTTGTATCCCTCCAACCTGTTTCCCTGCATCCACAGATGTTAGCACAATACCAATTCCGTTCCAATACGGAATATCGCAGTATATGGGATTTATAAAATATTAGCCGCTATTATACAACGCAATAGGGTCTCATCTGCTATATAATGCGGGAAAATCAACTCCAAGTACATATATAATACCAATTCCATACAAGTTGGAATTATCGCGGTATATGTTTTTAATAAATAACCTCCGCTTAATAACGGCGTATAATGTCTATTCCAATCAAAATATAGCAATCATCGTTCAAACATACATTCAAGCAATTTTAAATCTAACTATTTAAAATTTAAATCGAAACTATTCGATTGAGTGAGAAGTTCTCACATTTCTTTCAATTCAGTTTCAGAGTTTTATTTCGAATAAAATTAAATGCGCGTTTAATTTTACCTGAAATTCAAACTAGCTCCAAACGACTCCAATCTAGTTCCATAGCGTAGTTCTCGACAAAACAAACCCGACGCAATTCGTTTCGTGCGAAACGGACCTCGTATGAAAAAGTTATACTTGTTTAAAGTTTACACGAATTAAATTATAATTTTATTTACAATTTCTTTTAATTCTAACCCTCAAATCAATCTGGGCCGTACGATCTCCAGCCCATGCATCATGGCCATCCCCCCTATCTCCTTCCTCAATGTTCAAAGCCGTGAGCACAAGAACCCACAAGCCGCCTCAAAACCCTACTACACGCGACCTATCCAAGCCACCTGACGACGATCAGCAACCTCCATCTCGAAGCCAATGTTGAGCTTGACCTTCGGCCAGAGGATGATGAAACTCGGCCTCATCATTGCGTGGGAATTCGTACACGAACGCGTGCTCTTTGCAGCCAAATTGCCATCGATTCGTTGCTCAATTCGCGATCATAACCGTTGGAATTCAAGATCATCTCGTGATGCTCTTTAATTTGTTGGTTGGAAGTTTCTGCTAAATATTTACGGATTTGAAGAAAAGAGGAGGAGAAGGAGAACGATTTTCAGCCGTGAACAGTGTTGATGGCAGCTAGAGTTATTAGGTTTAGGGTTCCTGTAAATTGTGATAAATGAGGTCCTTATATAGAAAATTTCCATGCACTATTCACCCGAAATTTTTCCGAACTCCAAACGAAGCGTGCCGCCTGGCGTTTATAATGTTTTATCTCGGAGGCCAATTCGATAATCGTTGCGAGTTACGGCAATAAACGGTCAAATTTAAATTAAATCGATTTAAACTAATTTCTATGTGTTTTGGCTTGTCCCGGACAAAGGGTAAATCCGATTGACATGAAATTTGAAACCTTACAATAATATCACATTATGGATCCGATGAATCTGGTTTTGAAATCCGAGACTGTTTGAAAAATGGCTATTTTAACTCGTCAATTAAATATTAAAATATTCAATTTTCACAATTTAACTTTTAATTCGATTTTAAAAGTTCTATAACATCATTCTAACTCCAACATGATATAATAAAAAATTTCAAATCATTTTCAATCATATTTAACCCAATTTTCAATTATTTCTGTATTTTCCAATATTAAATTATCGATTTAATTATCCAATTAAATCCAATTATTCGAAATAAAATTTATTCAACTTATAAATTTCACTTATTAATATTTAAAATCAATTAAATATACAAATTTTAATTAATAGAAATTCTGGGTCGTTACACGTACTGTTTGACGTTTATAATGTTATACCCCTCTTTCGAATGCAGTGGAAAAGGTTTCGAGTCCTAATTCAATCGTACGGAGAAGATAGCTTTTTAGACCCATATATTATATTAAATTTTCGATATAAATTTCATCGCATTTATATCTCGTACGGCTAAACGATAACTCCAAAAGCTATGAAATTTGAAATCCGATAATAATATAATATTACGTATCCAGTGAAACTAGTTTCGTCGAATTCCGAGACTATGTCTCGGAAGGCTATTTTTAAATGTCAATTTAAATGATATATTTCTAAAATTGAACAGATCACTTCCAAATTCAATTTCAAAAGTTGCATTGTCTTCAGTACTATTAATATAAATTTTACGAGCCTTTACATTATTTTTTTTGAGCTTAAAACTCCAAATTCAAATATTTTAGCTAATTAAAAATTCAAAAATTAAATTATCCAGTAAATCGCTAAATTTAAATCTTGAACTTATTTTATTAAATAAAAATCAAACTTTTCATATTCAGAAATCAATTTATAATTCCTATTTGAAACCATTTATATATTCCAAATCAAACGTCGAAAAATTCGAGTCGTTACATTCCTCTCTCCTTAAAAGAATTTCGTCTCCGAAATTGCTAAGGCAAAAAAATGCCCCAAACCCATTAACTTACTAAAAGTCACTTAGTCAAGCTCACATTTCACATTCCAATTCTTTTGTTTCTCCCAAACAATTTGCTTTCAATTTTAATCCAACGATCCTTTGTTTCAATTCCAATTTTAAATCTCTTCGTCATTTACCAAAAAAATTCAAAAATTTTCTAACTCCCAAAATTTCCAATTTTTTTTGGCAGAACCTCCCTTGTACGGAGGAGCATTTACAATATGAAAAGAGAGATAAATATATATACATCGACCCACATGGCCGCAAAATAAAAATAAACAACAATATTTATATTTTCTTTCTTTTATTGCATAGGCATACCCCTATTTAGGATTTTTAAGCAAGCGCCTTATTTATTTAGTAATTAGCGCTACCAAAATCCAGCCAAACGGCCTCCAAGTACCTGTACTTACTCAATTTAAACATGTAAGTACTAAATATATGAAATTCACAAACATTTCACTTATTTTAAATAGCTAAACACATGGATTTCACAAGAAATACATACTAAACAATTTCCATTAGCAATTTATAGGGTTTTGAATACTAATAAATTGCTTTCAATTAATCCATACACTATTTCATTCAATAGAATGATTCATGACTCAATTTCTTATATTCAGTTCATTTTTAAACCAAACAGACTATAATCATTCCAGTTGATTCCAAAATAAATTTCATTCGCTTCTATTAATTTATAGGATTTTATTTTCTTTTGTTCACGTCAAATGACAACTCTTTCTATGCGAATTCGACGATATACACTTAATAGAATATCCATTTTAGTTTGTAACTATTTCAAATTAATTCCAACTCATTTTATATTTAATTCCATTCCATTTCAATTTTATTCACAATCCATTCATTGTTTTTTATTCCATATTCGCATTTGTTTTATTCAAGACCATTTTATCAAGCTCGATAACATTCCATGCTATGGCCATTTAACATATTCACTTAAGTTGAGCGTCCGTTCAAATATTTACTTAAGTTATTTATTTTCTTCAAGTTATTTCAAGCTTATAACTTAAGTTTATTTTCTTTCTAACCAAATTCCAATTTAAATTCTTGTTTTGAGTTTTATTTAATCAAATCCATTTCGTTTACATTAATTACATCAATTCATTTACTTAATCCATTTTAACTCCAAATTTCGTATTCAATTCGTTAAATAATATCCAAGACCATTATTCATTCATACTCACTTGGATTTCATTTTCAATTCAAACCATCACTATTTTAATCCAATTTCATTTCACTTGACAACATTTCCAATTATATTTAATTCACTAACAATCCAAGTTGAATTTTATTTATGACTCGAATTCATTTCCAAACTCCATTATTAACTCACAATTCACTTCTATTTTACCAAATTAGGTTCCATTTCCATATTTCATTAAATAATTATTATCTAATTAGTTTATTTCAATTTTATAACCCAGTATCTGATATTTTTTTCTCAAAATCCATTTATTCAATTTTCTTGGGCTCAAACTCACTTTTATAATTCAAGTTTGGATTTTCTTTCATTTTCCAAAATATCAAACTATTTTATTTTGGGTTTCTTATTTCAATTTTTAACTTTTCCGTCAATCCTATTCTCGAATATATTCACATTTTATTAACTCAAGATTTACACTCATTTATAGCCCAAGCATATTTTATTCATTAAACTAGCCTACCTCACTGATTTATTTTTTTCTGATCATAATCAGTTAAATTTTTACAATTAAATTTCTCCAACTTAATCTAAGTTAAATTTTATTTTAACCTCCTCATTTTTAACTTTAATTTCAAAATTCAAATCTCATACTTTCCTCTCTTATTAAAAATCATTTCAATTTATAAGTTTATAATGTATTCCCTAATGATTTTCAAATTATTTAAATAAGGATTCCAGAATATTTTTTTAAGCACCTCCAAATTTAAACTTCCTGCTTCCGGTTTAAGTCCAATTTCAATTATAATCCATTTGTACACTTTATATTTATACAAACTATCATATTAGTTGTGTAAACTATTTCAAATTATATAATCTCATTTTGGTCATAACATTATCATCCAACATTTATACTATATATAATAATTTTCAAAAAAATATTTTCTCTTATATCAAAATATACTTTGGGTAAAATTATTTCATTTACCCCTTTCGAAAACAATACCGTGTCGAATTGTTTTATTCAAATGTTTAGAAATCCTCTTAATACAGTTGTATGGACTATTCCGACTAAGGTTCACAAGCCACTTAATGAATCAACCGACACAATATAAAACCATTTTATATTCACTAACAAATATGCGCTCATATCTATTAACATGCTCAAACTCATTCTAGAGTACTACTGACTCTATCTCTAATGATTAATCTCCACCAGAGCCAAGGTTCTCGCTTAACCTGGCTCTGATACCAAATGTAACGATCGGGGATTTTCGACTCTCGAAAATCGACATCAATATGTCCACTGTATAAAATGCCGAGTGATCGAATGCCGAAAATACCAGGTCATTAGGGTTAAAAAAGAAAGAGGTAGAAGAAGAAGATAAAAACAACATCAGAGTCTCGCAATCGCAGCAGAATAAAGTATAATATAAAATAACAGCTTTTAAATGCAGAGAAACTTGTACTGTTTATATACATGCCATTATTAGAGTATAACAATCATCCATTTATTTGGATACTTGTCCTTACCCAGTGGAAATAATAACCAAGTATGGAGATACGACTTTGTCATCCAACTCGCCTCTTGAGCTCAAACGCATATTATCCTGGATCTGTTCAACTCGATCTGACCCGAGCATCATAATAAACAACACCCAAGTGAGTCTGGAAAACCAACGTGAGAAAATCACACTCAATTGGATTATTATATTTTCAAAATCCTTTGAAAACAAAGGTATCTCATAAGACCATGCCAGAAATAAACATACCGGTTTTTACCTTACGATAACCAAAATATTTTTATCAAATCCGTTTGATATTACAATAGTGTCTATAGAAAGAAAATAGAATATAGCTGAAATGCTTGCATCTCATGTTCTAGCATAGTTGGGCACAATCAAAACCGTACCGGTGCTTATTGGAGATTGGGCTCCATACAATGGCAGGGCTACTGAGTATCCCCGCATAGTACCTGGTCTAGATCAGCATATAGAGGACCATTCCCGATCACCTACAACACAAGACCGGCCTACCCCTCACCTGGATAGACCGAATAAAATCACCCCGTGGTTGGAATCAGCAACCGCCACACAGCCGAAATAAAGGGACTCTAGACAGGGATGACCTTACCCTACTTGGAAGCTACCCACTTAGCCTTGCTACACCTCCCTTGTTTTAGCAATTCCCGGTTGATGAGGCTTGAGGCTACGATTACCTTTTTAGACACATTCACTTAAAATGCTCATCGCCCTCTAATAACGATGTTCTGATAGCATTCATCCATATAAGTTGTCTTGGGACTGGAAAAACGGAATCACCGTCTTCATCATCTTCATGGTATTCATTTGTTAAGTTCAAACCGAATCGAAGTGGTTTTCGGATAATTAAATCCGATCCCGTTCTCTTCGAAACGATCAGCGCATTGGCCAATATTAATAGTCAGTTATTTAACTATCATATAACATCCACAACCAAACATCAGGCTTTAAATAATTTTCCAAATTATCTATTTCAATATATCTACGCAAGATATTATTTCCATACTTCAACTCTTTGAAAATAGTTTTCAAATCCCCTTTTATTCTCATGGAACAAATTTCTACCCTTGCCCGATCCTTAGAATATTTTTCCCACTTCATTTGATATTAAACACTTGGAAAATATTCATTTATCTCCTATTTATTTTCTCAAAAATCATTTACAATTTTATTTGTAAATTTCCAACTCGTTTCACATGAATTCTATAAATCCCAGAATTTCTTAGTCGATTTCCTATAAGATTTCTAAAGCCGTTTATGCTCATTTAAAATTCCAGTTTCACTACTACTTTCCATTTGAATTTTATTTCACCTTCCGAAGTTCACTTATCCTATACTTTAGAATTTATTTAAGTACCCATAATACCACTATAAGATCTTTCTTCTAAAATCTTATTCAATTAAATAAATTTAGCTTCCCATCTGGAGAGGACTCATATTGAAATTTAAAACATTTAAAAAATTATATGAAATAAGAAAAATGGTTTGTTTCAAATATGGTTTTAGGAAAAATTAAAATTTAAACAACTTAAAAGAATTAAAAATTCATATCCAGGTACTAATTACTTTACAAAGATGTATAAAATTAGAATTTATTTCAATAAATATTAAGTATTAAAATAACTAACTTTGGAAATATTCTAAATCCAAGTGGTGGTTATAAATTATTTATTAAAATCCCATTTAAAACAAATTCAATTTACTCAACAAAATTCTATTTTTAGAAAGTCTAATATTCACCAATTCAATTCATAGATCCCTCTTGATTCATATCACATCGACCATATCACCATTTCTTACATTTGAAATATATTCCACTATTTATTTCAAAACGATTCCCATTGCTCGATATAAGTTTACACCATTAACTTATATTTTCCATATATCCACTGATATCCTTTTATCTCATTTATAAACTCCGTTTATAAATTTATAAACTCCCTTGAGTTTCCCATCTATTTACAAAAACAAATTCTATTTATAATTCCATTTTATAATTTTATCCCTTAATAAAATTCTATTTTATTTCAATTCTATTTATCGATTCCAAGATCTCTTCAAGTCCTTAATATATAATTTAATTTCAAATCTCCACTTAAAACAATTTACAAATAATTAAGTATAATCCAAGTTAGTTAATATATTTTTATTCTACTTAATTCCTTTTAGAAATAAATCCAATTTTCAGTATAAATAATTTCTTTTCAAATTTCCTTTTAAATTCCTTCAATTTTATTTGCTTATGGTATTTAAAAAATACTCATTTTAACTCCCATACAATTAATAATCCAATTCACACACAATCCATATCAATATATCCATCATATCATATATCGAAATATATATATGAAAACATTAAATATTTTTGAGGAATCTAGTTGGATCCCTTCAACCTGTTCTTCCCTGCCTCCATTGACGTTAGTCAACAAATAAAATACCAATCACACTTCAAGAGGGATATCGCGGTATGTAGGGTCATCCGCTATTATGCGTGCATATAGGGTCTCATTCGCTATAATATGCCGGAATGTCACTCCAATACTAATATATACACTACTATATATATAACGTCCAACAAATAAATTATAAATTTATCAATCAAGTTAGACATCCAATAATTTAAATTTAACATTTAAATTTAAATAGTGTTATCTAAATTTGTGATATTTTTTTTGCAATCCACTTCAATCTTGACTTGGTTTCACGGTTTATTAACATTCGAAATAATCGAACAGTCAGTTACCATTTAATAATTAATTAAATAATAATTTAATTTTAAACAAATTTTCCTTCAATAAATAATTTTTTAGTAACTAAAATAATTAAATAAGTTAGTTAAACAAATTAATCACCCTAAATACATATTTTTAAAATAAACTAGTAAATTTAAAATGTGTATATGTATATTTATTTTCTTTTGAAACTACATATATACTTATAAACACAAATTATATATTTCAAAAAATCCAATAAACTTTCAACTTTTTAAAATTCCATTTTTTTTCTTTTCAAAACCTTTATATATATATATATATATATATATTTCTGTTTATCTATATACTTTTAAATTAAAACAGGTGTGTGTGTGCCTATACATATACATACATATATATATTTGTATATATATATATATATGTACACACACATTTATACTTATACTATACTTTTTCTTTACTGCATATATATACAAATATACATATAAATCTTTAAATTGAAAAATAATTGGCATATACCTTTATTATAAAATTATATATATATATATATATATATATATATATATATATATATATGTATGTATATTACTAAAAAAGTATACCATACCTCACTGCAACTGCTTGAGGCCGCCACACCACATCGCGACCGTGCCTCCTTCCAACCATCAAGAGCCTCCAAAACTCACCCTCTAGCAACCCCCGAAGCCCTAACCTACCGCCTCCACCTTCTTGTGCCATGACCTCACGAGCGCGTGCGATATCGACTAACATCTCGGCTCTAACTACTGCCTTGTCACCCCCACGTACTCGCCACTCAAGCTTCCCCCAGCCTTGCTCCTTCCCTTCGGCTACACGACTTCGTTCTCTCTCTTTTTTATTTATTAATAATCGAATGAATTCGATTTCATTAAATTACAGAGGAAAAAAGGGGAAATGGGATTATTGGCTTCGAACTGTAGAGATTCTCGTTCGATTTGAATCGAAAGGGAGGAGAAGAAGTAGACTTGCGATTTTTTTTAAACGAAATGAAAATGGAAGGGAAGACATAATTTTGAATTTGAGAACGAAGCTGTCTTCGTTGGAAGTTTTGAATGGAAAGATAAGGGCTCGGGATTTTAGAAGGGAGAGGGGGAGACTGTGATTAAATTGAAAGGAAATGGATGTGATTTCTTGCATGTTTGAACAGGTGAACAATGTTTTGAAAAAGTGCTAATGTGAAGGAATTATAGCCGACGGTGGACTAGTATATATATATAAATATGTATATTTAATTAAATTCAAATTGTCTTGATTTACACAACATAAAATTTAGAACCCCTATCGAGGCATGCCGCTAGGCGTTTATAATGTTATACCCCTATTTCGAATGCAATGGAAAAGGTTTCGAGTCCTAATTCTATCGTATGGAGAAGATAGCTTTTTGGACCCAGTTATTATATTAAATTTTCGATATAAATTTCAGCGCGTTTATATCTCGTACGGCAAAACGATAACTCAAAAAGTTACAAATTTGAAATCCGATAATAAACAATATTACGGATCCAATGAAACTAGTTTCATCGAATTCCGAGACTGTGTCTTGTAAGGCTATTTTTAAATGTCAATTTAAACGATATATTTTTAAAATTGAACAAATCACTTCCAAATTCAATTTTAAAAGTTGCATTGTCTTCAGTACTATTAATATAAATTTTAGAAGCCTTTAAAGTATTTTTATTGAGCCTAAAACTCTAGATTCATATATTTTAACTAATTAAAAATTCAAAAATTAAATTATCTAGTAAATCGCTATATTTCATCCTGAACTTATTTTATTGAATAAAAATCAAACTTTCCATATTCAAAAATCAATTTATAATTAAATTTAAATATCTGAAACCATTTATCTGTTCCAAATCAAGCGTCGAAAAACCCAGGTCATTATATTAATCTAGCTAGAAAGTGGTTGGGTAGAAATTAAAGACGTTGGAAGGCAATTGAAGTTTCTTCCTCTTCGAACTCGTAACTCCCTTGGCTTCAAATACTTGAAAGTGTGAATATCTAGTTCTTCAATAGCTACTTCATATCATTTAGCTTCAATGTCCAGTTCATAATATAACCCCTAAAATGAAATTAGATGTGATGTTAAAGAAATTTAATAACACTCGTGTCTCCGATCAACAAATATGTTCTAGAAGTGTTAGATTCTAACAACATTGTTGATCATTGTCCATATTCAATACATTATAGATGAATGTTTTTACTAAAGTTAAAAACTAGCTACTTATAATTCTATCTATGTAACTCATCCTAGCTTTACTTAGAATCAGAATGCATCACGCTCTAATTTTATCATATCATTTTTCCAAACATTTTGAAACAACATTTTGAATCCACTCTTTAAGTCTGATCTATTCACCAAAGTGTAGAATATTTGGCTAAACCAAACATTTAGAATATTCTAATCAAATAAAAATTTATAAAAAGTTTTGAATTATTATAGTGATATTGATATTAATATAACAATTACACTAATAAATTTATTCTGGATATGTAATTATTAATAAGTACATAATAATTATATATGTGTTTATTTTTAATAAAAGGACCAAATGAATATTTTATCAATTTAAATATATTTAAAAATTACGTGTATATATTCATGTGCATGATGGATGGCCTATAGAATCTATAGATAGATGAAAAATTAGTTAATTCAAATGTTGAATATCAACTAAAACATTTGTAGGTTGTTGAGCTTTTTGAAGGATATTTTCCATTAAGTACCATTACAAATTGAAACTCCACTGTAAATTGAAGCCTAACAGCTCTGTTTTCGCATATATATTTTGTACCTAATCTGCATTCTCAATTATACCTTAATGGAAGACTTTTTGCAACTGTCATAGAGATCAAGAATGTTTAAAGAAGAGGAGACGCTAGCACTTTGTAACGACCCGCCGCTCTGACCGCCTCCAGTCGGTAATTAAACCAACTTGAAACGTTCAAAATGACGGATTGTTAGTCAGTTTATAGAGTTTAAACAGAATCAGCCACAGAATCACAGAATAATCATAATATTTTACATAAATGAATTTTTATACATATATCAGAGTTTGTACAATGAGTTAAATTTTATACAGCGGAATATTTCTTTTAAGTACAAATTTCTTCGAAAAGCTAAAGTGAAGCAATTTCCCCAACTCTCTCTAACTTCGCGGCCTGAAAGTCTTCAAGCTGTAAAATACTGGGTCTGGCCCGAGTATTACATTCAAAAGAAAATAATACACAGGTCAGTCTAATTCAAACTCAGTTATTAGTGCATGGAGGCAAAAATAATTTAAATAGCAATTAGATGACAGTCAAAGATAAATTTACCTATCCGATCCTTTAACAAGAAATCGGATAACGGTAAATACAACACTTAACAGTGTTAAACAACAAATCAGTAGATTCAAATTATCAATGAGGATAGATGAAGGGATTATTGATGAAGATAATTTAGAAAACAATCAAAATTTGCCTAAACGGCAATTAACAACAAAAATCATCAAAATCGGTTCAAAATTTATTGAATTGTCAACATAAAACAATTTTCATCAAAAAGAAAACATCAATTAAAACATTAGATTTGGTAGGGCTGCAGTACACACACGCGTATACGGCCTCGCCACAACAACATGTTAACTCTGCGTGGCTGCAGTTCACGCTTGCGTGCACTGCCTCGCCACTACATTATAAATTTTCACAACAGCACGGCGAATTAAAAGCAACTGACACTAACACAAAATCAAGTTTGAATTATACGACTCAAACTCGACTGGTCGGTGTCATCACAAAACATAAATGCACATGCAAGGCTACTGTATATATATACTACAGTAATATCCATGCAACAGTAACGCCAAGAAATCCAACAAGGTCGGGCTAGGCAACAATAATGACCACTAAATTCACATCACTGCTCAAATGCACCTGAAGCCATTTTTAGTGACACAGCCCCAAATAAAACCAACACCGTGCAACTGATTCGCAGAAATAAACAGTGACAACATATATGTATATAATACAGCAGATCCAAATTGCTCAGAAATGAATACAAAATGACTAGAGTAGAACTAGCATAGCGACAATATGCTAAAATATATAGACAAGAATGCATGTGTTAAGAACAAAGTTCATAACCAAACTACAATTGTCACAAAGGCACCAGGCCATTAATAGTGAAGTGGATCAAGCAAGTGCAACAGGCACAAAGGCTACAAGTATGACTTGAACAAAGCAAGGCTACAGAGCTCGTGCTTATGCAAAGTCAACATCAACGCATAAATTCAAGAAGGCACCAAGCAAATGGAACCAAATCCAAGTTACAGTATCATTAAACATGGACAGTGGAGTACATAGGTACATGAAGTCCAACAGATTAACTACAAAGGACAATAAGTATGAAGTGCACAACAGGCTGAAGCCAATGCACAACAACAGCATACATATATTTACTTATATGTAGATGAACAAATGTGACAACAATGTCACAATATCAAAGAAATAAAGTAACAGACCAATGCGAGACAGTGGTCTAAAAATATCAAAATGTATAGGTCAGGGAGGAACCCAAACCACATGAATTAAATTAAGTGTGCAGCTGACTTGGATGTCACAAATCGCAATAAACATAATGGATGCAACTGATGAAGGGTGCAAGCGACAGCACACATAAAGTTCAAGTATAACAATAATGCTCAAAGATAAGGAAAATGCAGCAGCGACACAGAGGTGGCAGCATAGTGCTACAGCCAACAAAACACCAAAACAAACGTACACAAAATACATATAGGTACTACTCGAATAAACAAGTAGACAGAGCATAGACAAGTGACAATGAACAAGTCAGGGTCACTGCACTAATGCATATAGAGTATGCAAGTGAAACCCAAACCAAGTATACCCAAAAATATGACCAGAGCCAACAACACAAGTATTCAAGGGCAAACTGCAATAAAATGCAGCCACCACAAGTATACAAAGGCACAGCAACCATCAAAATGAGTCTAGTATATTTACAAACAACTATCAATAAAGACTCAAGAGAGTGCAGATATGATTTACAAGACAATGCCCACATCGAAATAGGTCATGTGCCATGATGAAGCAGTGCAACATCAAGGAGCTCAAATGCAAAGATGGCAGTGAAACAGGTCATAGTGAAGATAACAAATGCAATGACCAGCTACCATATGCTCAAGTGTATCTGCAATGGATCGAGCAAGAGCAACAAATAAAATATACTGTTTTTTTTTTAGAACGAAATATTTGAAATCAAACATCTGCAGTTTCAAAATAAGACGGCCAGAGATAATATCAATATAATGGTGATAATACTGTGTCATGACATCCCATATACAAATCAAAGCAGCATCTAGCTTATGTACGCAGACCCAAATGCTCAAAGCAATTAACAAACCACTGTTCAATGAAGTCAATGACGAACAACCCCAAATCATCACAGGAAGGACAAATTCGAATGGCCAAGATATCAGAGGTGACTTCAATAAAATACAATCAAAGCAGTAATTAAAAATTTACAACTGCAGGTCGAATTCAAAATAGCAAGTGGTGCAAGACCGATGTCATGTAACAACAGGTTACAAATTCAGCAAAATCCAAATTAAGAAACCGAAGTCAAAAACCCAAATCAAGCTTTATTACATTTTCTAATCAAATAAATGTAGAAGTTTTCATGCTAAGCAAGGCAGTGGCCGAAGCCAACACAAAAATCAATTTCCAGAAATTTAAACTGGTGAACCAGGAAATCGTCATCACAGCAAACTAATTTTATCAAATCAAAAGGACCGAAGTCAACAAGAATTCAACAATTTCAAAAACCGTAAAAAGCAGTAAATCAAGCAACAAAATCATGAATTCGAACAAGCTAGCAATCACTAACGGCTTGAATTAGATGTGAGTAAGAATATTTTACTCACCTTTGCAAACGAATTGGGGCACGCGAGCGAAGAGGAGAGTCGAGCAAATTGAAGCCGCAAGAAGCCCTAATTTTTGGAGCACGGGATCGAAGAGGAACGAATGAAGGAGACGAGAGAGACGCCATTTTTTCGTTTCCCCTTTTTTTTTCTCTTTCGGTTTGATTACTGATTGATTTGAAGAAAGGGGTATCGAATATAAAAGGGAAAGAGGAGACGTGTTTTTGCAGAGAGGCACGATTTAGGGCGTGGGTTTAGCTGACAAGGTAAGGCAGTGTATTCTTTTTATTATTATTATTATTTATTTATTTTATTTTTATTATATATATTTTTTTTTTCTTATTTCTTTATTTAATTTGTTTTGTAAATTATTTTCTTTACTTTGTTTTTGTTTAATTTTGTTGTTAAAACTTTAACTAAGTGTATTTATTTATTTATTTTGTATTGATTAAAATTTTATTCTATTTTATTTAAGTAAATGAAAAATGTTACCAACTAACCATCAATTTATTAATTTACATAAATAAAAATTCGTAAATCCAAACTATTTTTTTCTAGGTCATTAGTTCGAATTTAAAATACAAATTCAATATTCAATTTCAACTCCAAAGTCAAATTCAAATTTTATTCAACTTAAATAGATTAAATTCTAAATTTAATCGCCAATTTATTCTGATAATTTGAAATTCAAGTCAATCATCATTTGAATATTTAAAATTAATTAAATATTATCATTTTTAAATTGTTCAAAATTCTGGGTTGTTACAATCTTCCCTCCTTAAAAGAATTTCGTCCCGAAATTATAAGTTAGGAAAAACGATTGTTTAAATCTCACCGATATTTATACCCTACTCAATTTAATAAGTTCGAATCTTATAAATAAATATAGGATTCATTCCATTTATTTTATTTCACTAGCTTTATTCATCGATTTCAATAATCAAGACACAAAAGTCTTTTACCAAATTTTTGACTTACAAACCTCAGATTTTTAAACTTGAAATTCTTCATGCTAAATATTTGTATATTACACCTTTTCCAAAGCTGTGTGCTTTCAAGATATTTTAAAAATTCTTCTTCCTTAATTCATTAGGTTAGAATTATGTAATTCTAATTTCAGATTATTGACTTTCTATTTAAAGTTTTGAAAATACTTGCTAACTCGAAGTTTAACAAGTCCATCGTCGTTCTTACAGACTTTAGGCATACGCTGGCCAGGCGCAAGACTAAAAATCTCCAAGTACTAAATATACTTGCTTCAACTCTCAGTGAAAATACTTTTTTAAAATTCTTTTAAAAATGGATATGGAAAGCACGTTCCCCCATGGATCACAGTTTACCCGGCGGTTACGCTACTATCCCGGTAGAATCGCTTGTAACTGTATATTTCACATCTCTCTTGAATTTCGCCATGGTTGTCGCCTTAGATCGCGGTCCACAAGGCGGTTACGCTACTATCCCAGTAGAATCGCTCGTGGCCGTAGGCATCACGCCCTTCGAATTACGCTTCGGTTTCTAGATCGCAGTTTACACGGCGGTTGCGCCACTATCCCAGTGAAATCGCTTGTAACTGTAGGCATCACGCCCCACGAATTACGCCAGCATCAATTCACCTAATCCCAAACACGATGATCCATCGTGGGGGATCCCGGTCAGTCCCAATGGACATTCCACTAATGGAAATTCTACGTAGCTACGATTACCAATGGACACTCCACCGAGTTCCAATCACCTTCACAAATAATAAATGGAAGGTACATTTCCATATCCTCAGTTTTTAGAAAACATATGCCATATACATATAGTACTTCATTTCACATTTCGTACATATCATACCTATGTAAACCTACACAGGAATTTTCATAATAATGACTTTCCAAACTGATGGTTTTCAATTTATTATATTCACATACATAAGTTACGAAAACTCAATTCACATTCATAACAAATAGAGGATTCCAAAATTTTCCATTTCATTTAAAATTTTCCTCTAAATCGATTTGAAAATTTAAGGTTATCTCAAACCTAATTCACATTCATAATCCAATTCATTGTCGACTTCACATTCGATTTGGATTTCACGTTACATCGTCAATTCTCAACACATAATTGATGTCTATCGATATATAACCTCTAAGCTCGTACGTCTCAGAGAAGGGTGTTAAGCTAAAAGAATAAATTCTCCGCCACTACAGATATATATTTCATACAGATCAATTGCTATGTCATCAATTCACAATGCTAGACATACAATCCCAATCGACTATCCAAAATTCAAAGCTCAACTTATATTGTTTTGATGTCAAAGTTAAACTCAATTTAACTCAAGATTCAATCTTTTTGGAAAATATTCAAGTTGAACTGATCGTTCAAATTTCCCAAAAATATCTTTACAAGATATATATATAATTTTCCAACTTAACCATTTGAAACAAATTTCAAATATTCATTTTTCAATTTATCTTTAAAAGATAAAATTTCAAACCTTTCATTTCATATTGGAAAACATTTCCATACTTATTTAATAATAAGTAATTCACAAATTCATTTATTTTCAACTCTCGAAAAATATTCAATATACTTGAATCAAAATTAAGTATATATTCCATCTTTTAAGGAAAGCGTTCTTTTAAACACATTTATTTGAGTCAAAACGAATGTTGCGTAAAACATCGTTACGACAACTCAAAATCACTAGTATAGGGATTCGAATTTAAGATAGATATATAAATCCCAATACTATAAACAATATTTCCTTCCGGAAACCATTTACTATAACAACAGTGTTATAGTCCACCATTTCCTTATTTTTCTCTCGAAAACGTCTATTTCAACAATGGATGTTGAAATCTATGTATTCGATACTTAATGCATTTTAAAACATCTTTAAAACCATTAACTTTTTCAATTTCAACTTCAACTTAATTCATAGTTTGAATTCCTCATACTTTTCATAATATTAGTTTTAAACCAATTTCAAACTTTTCAATATTAAGTTTTTTACTTAATTTAATTTTTCGCACGTTTAAATTCAAATTCATCACTGAATTTATTAAACCTATAATGGATTATCATGTTGACAACTTCAAATTTGAAATCTAAATCTCATTTGAACTTTGCATTTGCTTTCTATTTCAAAAATAATCAACTAGTTCTTTAGTAAGTCATTCATCAACTTGGTTCCATTAAATTTATATTTCCACATTAACCATTTCATAATATCACTTCCCTAAAACATATCTGTTTTATTCAATAATATATTCACTGTCCAAAATCGTGAATATACTTATCTATTCAATTCAGTGTTTCTACACTTTTTATTTAAAAGATTATCCACTGTCCAAAATCGTGGATAAAATTCCCAACCAACATTTACTATCACAATATCTAACTTAAAGGATAATTCGCCGTCCAAAATCACGAATATATCTCCTTTAATAACTCCTATTTTTCATTTATCAAATCCAATTGGTTTCGAATTTATAAACAATCTTTACAAATTCCATTTCTATTTATAAACTTCGATTTATAAATCTTCTTTATTAATTCAATTCAGTTTATATAACTCCATTATATAACAAAAGTCCATTTATAAGTTAAGTACTTATAATCCATTTATTTACTAAATCGTTCTTCAAAACATTTGAAATTAATTTTTCAAAAGAATTCAGAATCAAATTCCCAAGTAATAGTTTAATTATCCTCTCGGCTATAACTAAATTGAAATATCATTTTATTTCACAATTATTATTTTGTAGATATTCACAATATTTGATTCAAACCAATTCATTAATTCACTTCACTCATATTTTATTTACCATAAGTCTTAATAATTTGATAATGGATTTTCGAATGAGAAACTATCGCAATCCTAAATTTAGAGAGGGGAATTTTCGAAAAAATTTGAATTTTCAAAATACCTTTTATTTTTCAAAGAAAATAATTTCATACTTATTTAGATTTGAAAACATTTTTCTTTAAAGTGGTTCTAGTAACTATTCATATTAAACATCATAAACTGAGCTTTGTGTAAACCAAAGCTCCGATACCACTTTTGTAACGACCCGCCGCTCTGACCGCCTCTAATCGGTAATTAAACCAACTTGAAACGTTCAAAATGACCGATTGTTAGTCAGTTTATAGAGTTTAAACAGAATCAGCCACAGAATCACAGAATAATCATAATATTTTACATAAATGAATTTTTAACATATATCAGAGTTTGTACAATGAATTAAATTTTATACAGCGCAATATTTCTTTTAAGTACAAAATTCTTCGAAAAGCTACTTCACCTTATTCTCCCAGAAGTGACACTTGGATAATTTGGCATAAAGACGATGCTGACGAAGGGTGCTCAAAACAATCTCCAAATACTGAATATGATCGGCTTCAGATTTGGAATAAATAAGAATATCATCAATGAAAACCAAGACGAACTTATTGAGATATTTTCGGAATATCCGATTCATAAGATCTACAAAATACGCCGGAGCGTTCGTCAAACCGAACGACATAACAAGCCATTTGTAAGAACCATAACGAGTACGGAATGCGGTGAGAGGAATGCTATCTTCCGCCACTCGTAACTGATGAAAACCGGTAGCAAGATCGAGTTGGGAGAAGACTTTAGCGCCACTTAATTGATCAAACATATCGTCGATCCTAGGTAATGGATACCTATTTTTGATAGTAAGCTCGTTAAGCTTGCGGTAATCAATGCAAAGCCTAAGAGTACCATCTGGCTTCTTAACGAAGACAGCGGCGGCGCCCCAAGGAGACGAGCTAGAACGGATAAAATGCTTGGCTTCCAACTCAGATAATTGTTGCTTGAGTTCCTTATTTTCCTTAGCAGACATCCTCGTAGGAGGACGACTGACAGGATGTGCACCAGATATTAGATCAATACGGAACTCTATTGCCCTTTTCGGCGGCAATCTAGAAATAGGCTCGAAGACATCAGAAAAATTACAAACAATTGGGATATTAGCAATGATATCCTCCGACTCGAAGGAAGAAATGAGAGCACTAGAAGCATGATCCATGTCTCGAAACACAATAGATAACTGCTCGCTAGCATCGGGATGCTTGAGATACAAAGTTCTTTCAGGACATAGAATCTGAACTTCATAACGAACGAGCCAATCCATACCCAATATCATATCAAAACCAAGATGATCCATAACATGCAGATTCGCATGAAAGTAGAAACCACAAAGAATAATCTCAACATCAACACACAACAAACCAAGAGTAGCGGATCCACCAAGTGAAGCAATTTCCCCTACTCTCTCTAACTTCGCGGCCTGAAAATCTTTAAGCTGTAAAATACTGGGTCTGACCCGAGTATTACATTCAAAAGAAAATAATACACAGGTCAGTCTAATTCAAACTCAGTTATTAGTGCATGGAGGCAAAAATAATTTAAATAGCAATTAGATGACAGTCAAAGATAAATTTACCTATCCGATCCTTTAACAAGAAATCGGATAACGGTAAATACAACACTTAACAGTGTTAAAGAACAAATCAGTAGATTCAAATTATCAATGAGGATAGATAAAGGGATTATTGATGAAGATAATTTAGAAAACAATCAAAATTTGCCTAAACGGCAATTAACAACAAAAATCATCAAAATCGGTTCAAAATTTATTGAATTGTCAACATAAAACAATTTTCATCAAAAAGAAAACATCAATTAAAACATTAGATTTGGTAGGGCTGCAGTACACACATGCGTATACGGCCTCGCCACAACAACATGTTAACTCTGCGTGGCTGCAGTTCACACATGCGAATCAAAAGCAACTGACACTAACACAAAATCAAGTTTGAATTATACGACTCAAACTCGACTGGTCGGTGTCATCACAAAACATAAATGCACATGCAAGGCTACTGTATATATATACTACAGTAATATCCATGCAAAAGTAACACCAAGAAATCCAACAAGGTCGGGCTGGGCAACAATAATGACCACTAAATTCACATCACTGCTCAAATGCACCTGAAGCCATTTTTAGTGACACAGCCCCAAATAAAACCAACACCGTGCAACTGATTCGTAGAAATAAACAGTGACAACATATATGTACATAATACAGCAGATCCAAATTGCTCAGAAATGAATACAAAATGACTAGAGTCGAACTAGCATAGCGACAATATGCTAAAATATATAGACAAGAATGCATGTGTTAAGAACAAAGTTCATAACCAAACTGCAATTGTCACAAAGGCACCAGGCCATTAACAGTGAAGTGGATCAAGCAAGTGCAACAGGCACAAAGGCTACAAGTATGACTTGAACAAAGCAAGGCTACAGAGCTCGTGCTTATGCAAAGTCAACATCAACGCATAAATTCAAGAAGGCACCATGCAAATGGAACCAAATCCAAGTTACAGTATCATTAAACATGGACAGTGGAGTACATAGGTACATGAAGTCCAACAGATTAACTACAAAGGACAATAAGTATGAAGTGCACAACAGGCTGAAGCCAATGCACAACAACAGCATACATATATTTACTTATATGTAGATGAACAAATGTGACAGCAATGTCACAATATCAAAGAAATAAAGTAACAGACCAATGTGAGACAGTGGTCTAAAAATATCAAAATGTATAGGTCAGGGAAGAACCCAGACCACATGAATTAAATTAAGTGTGCAACTGACTTGGATGTCACAAATCGCAACAAACATAATGGATGCAACTGATGAAGGGTGCAAGCGACAGCACACATAAAGTTCAAGTATAACAATAATTCTCAAAGATAAGGCAAATGCAGCAGCGAAAACAGAGGTGGCAGCATAGTGCTACAGGCCAACAAAACACCAAAACAAACACACACAAAATACATATAGGTACTACTCGAATAAACAAGTAGACAGAGCATAGACAAGTGACAATGAACAAGTCAGGGTCACTGCACTAACGCATATAGAGTATGCAAGTGAAACCCAAACCAAGTATACCCAAAAATATGACCAGAGCCAACAACACAAGTATTCAAGGGCAAACTGCAATAAAATGCAGCCACCACAGGTATACAAAGGCACAGCAACCATCAAAATGAGTCTAGTGTATTTACAAACAACTATCAATAAAGACTCAAGAGAGTGCAGATATGATTTACAAGACAATGCCCACATCGAAATAGGTCAAGTGCCATGATGAAGCAGTGCAACATCAAGGAGCTCAAATGCAAACATGGCAGTGAAACAGGTCATAGTGAAGACAACAAATGCAATGACCAACTACCATATGCTCAAGTGTATCTGCAATGGATCGAGCAAGAGCAACAAATAAAATATACTGTTTTTTTTTTAGAACGAAATATTTGAAATCAAACATCTGCAGTTTCAAAATAAGATGGCCAGGGATATTATCAATATAATGGTGATAATACAGTGTCATGGCATCCCATATATAAATCAAAGCAGCATCAAGCTTATGTACGCAGACCCAAATGCTCAAAGCAATTAACAAACCACTGTTCAATGAAGTCAATGACGAACAACCCCAAATCATCACAGGAAGGACAAATTCGAATGGCCAAGATATCAGAGGTGACTTCAATAAAATACAATCAAAGCAGTAATTAAAAATTTACAACTGCAGGTCGAAAATAATATATATAAAATTATTTCTATAAAATTATTTTTGCCAATAGTTATTTATTAATATATATATAATTTAATTTATGAGATCATTTTAAATTAATAATCAATAAAATTAAATATTATACTATTTTTGGAAAAAGAGTTATTTCTGACCTGAACAAAAACAATATTATAATAGATAATGTTCAACTTATCTTAAATTTTAAATATTATACCTAGTGGAAAGTTAGCATTAAAATTTCTGTTAGATCCTAAATTTAAGGTAACTTTAGACTTAAATATTAATTCTGGGTTTTAAATAAAAATTATAAATATGTCTCCACACAAACGCATACACATTATAGTTGAATTATCTATGTTAATATTATATGTATATTTATATGAATAAATACATAAATATTATTTGCTAAAATTATATATACATATAAACACTTATATATTTACATAATTTCATGTATGCAAGCAAAAAATCCCCTATGTTAGAATCTAATCTAATATCCATTTATATACACATTCCCTATATAATCATGGAACATTTGATGCTCATTTCTATGGTCTTCCAATATATGTTTATTGAGCATGCACATTTTCAAACATCATAGTTCTTTATGCAAATTTTCAGTACACCTGCAATACAAGTTTTTTGAAAATGTGGTCCCATGGTCTAGTGGTTAGGACATTGGACTCTGAATCCAGTAACCCGAGTTCAAATCTCGGTGGGACCTTTCCAATATCTTTTAATTTACATTTTCATATTTGTATGTGGCTTATTTTTTTTTGAATTTAATGTAAAATCAAATGGTGTTATTTTCATCAACGAAGTAACGTTAAATTTGATGTTATATAAATAAGTGAATCTTAGTTAGTTACATTTATTTGTTCAATTTACTTATTGAAATATACTATTTTTGCTAAGATAAATATCACATTTATGATTTATAATAAATGTAACAGTAACATAAAATATAAAGCATCGAAAATTACTAAGGTATCCATCCTAAGATTCCAAGTAACATAAGTATATGAGTTTCAGTTTTCTTTCCCCACGTTAGTCTTTTGTCCTCCACAAAGGAAAACCACTTTATTACCACTATAAATAGATTTCATTTTCTCCTTATTTCACTCATTGATGGTATCAGGTAGATCTCTAGCTCCTCTACATTTTTATGAAAAACTTTAAGTAGCATGATCAGTATATCCATCCTAAGCTCCAAATTAGCAACCAAAGTTTTAGATTTAGATACATAGTTTAAAATCTGGAGAATGCAAGATCAGTAATGGTTATCTATGAATATCCTAACATTCTTTTTTTATATTTTTTACTAAACCGCTAAGTGTTCAAGTATATGGTTCAAAATAGTATTTTACATTATCCGATTGAAGATTAGAGAAAAATCAAATTTAAATAAATTAGAGTTCATATGAAATTAGGTTTTCTCTAAATTATTGAGGAAGTAACACAGTTGAAATCTTTGTTTAGTTCTTTAAAATAGAAGGTTAGGGTTTGATTTAGATAGACAATTTAGAATTTGGAAAAGGTAATATCAATAAAGCTCATATTTCCATTTTCTGACTTTTTTCACACATCCAATAAGTGTTCAAGTAACGTTGTTCAAAATATTATTTAGTTTTCTTTAATTGGAGATAAAAGAAAACTTATGCTTAAACGAACCGGGTTTTATATGATTTCGTTTTATAATAACCAATGAAGAGGAACATAACATTTGAATCCATTATCGATTCGCTTCATACTGCCTAGATTGTGGCCGCCGACATAATTACTTGATACAAGTGCTTCGATTGACATGATACCATCATAATATTGTTTCAATTCATGCTTGTCTCCAAAGTTTTTTTCTTTTCATCTTCTTATCATACAAACAAGTCCTTTTTATTTTTTGTGCTATGTCCCTCCCTCTTTTGCTATATGTTTTTTTCAAGTTTTTTGCTTTATCAATTCTAGTGTATGCATTGTTATTTTCTTATCAAATAGGAAAATTATTATAACA
This sequence comes from Allium cepa, assembly GCA_030765085.1. NCBI lineage: Eukaryota > Viridiplantae > Streptophyta > Magnoliopsida > Asparagales > Amaryllidaceae > Allium > Allium cepa. Next base: position 892,102,342 of record CM060928.1, on the reverse strand, counting down.
TAGGGGTTTAGGATTTGGTCTCAATTATTAATATGACTTTAGCAGAGCGAAAGCCAAAAGGGCTTATGTTTCAAAATCCTAATACAATAGGACCATGAAACTCTAGCTCCCAATATCTTTAAAAAGTCCATGTTTTAAATTAAAAATGTACAAAATAGCAAACAGTCAAAATCATCACAATTATGAAAAGTTTCAAAGATTTTATGTTGTTTTAGCAAATTGAAAATGTAAACACCAACATTATAGAAAAAATGGAAATATGTCCAAATAAATATGTAAGAAGACATTCAAAAAAATGCAAAACTTGGAGTTAAGAAGAAATCATACCTTTATGTTAAAAAATTATAAATGTACAATAAATAATGTATAGTATGAAAGTGGATAATATTACCAAGATAATGCATAATCAACAACAAAAGTAGACAAGAGTTTATTGCTTTAGTATAATTTAGTTAGATTGAAGATAAATGCAAATAAGTGTTTATGCTTCCTTTATTATATTATTTAAGTATTTATTTATATATTCGGCTTATACATATTAATATTAATTTGATATTAAAAAAATTCTCATAACAATTTATCGTACTTAGATCTAAAGTAATATATGTACAATTATTTTTGGCAATAATTATTTATTAAAATATATATATATATATATATATATAATTAATCTATTAGATTGATTTTAAATAATAAATAAATAAAGTTAAATACTATAGTATTTTCAAAAAAAGAATTATTTTTGACATGACCAAATTTTTTATAATAGATAAGGTTCTACTTATCTTAAATTTTAAATACTGGATTCTAATGCAAAGTTAAGTTTAAATTTTCTATTAGATCCTAGATTTAAGGTAACTTTTTATTTAGGTTCAAATTCTTGTTTTTAAATAAAAATATAGATATAAAGGCACACACACATTATAGCCAAATTATATATGTTATCATTATTTGTATGTACATATGAATAAATACATAAGTATTATTTACTAAAATTTAAATACATAAAAACACTTATATATTTACATAATTTCATCCATGTAAGCAAACATCCCTTATGTTAGAATTTAATATGATATATATTTATATACAATCCCTAAATAATCATTGAACATTTGATGCTCATTTTTGGTCTTCCAATATATGTTTACTAAACACGCCCACTTTCAAACATCACACTTCTTCATTCAATTTTTGATACTCTTGCAATGTACATTCTCTAAACATGTGGTCCCATAGTCTAGCGGTTAGGACATTGGACTCTGAATATAGTAACTTGATTTCTAATCTTGATAAGACCTTTTTAGTATCTTTTAATCTATAGTTTCATGTTTGAATGTGGTTTATATTTTTTGAATTTGATATAAAATCAAATGGTGGTGTTTTCATCAATGAAGTATATATTAAACTTAATGTTATATAACTAAGGGAATCTTAGTTATTTACATTGATTTAATCAATTTATAGATCCAAAAATATTATTTTTACTAAGATAAATATCACATTTATGATTTATAATAAATGTATTAGAAAGGAAAGCTCTGAAAATGACTAAAATGTCCATCCTTCTATTCCAATTAACATAAATTATATGAGTACAATTTTTCAGTTTTCTTTCCCCGCATTATAGTCTTTTGTCCTCCACAAATGCAGACCACTTTATTACTACTATCAACAGATTTCATCTTTCCTTATTTTCACTCATTGATGGTCTTGGGCAGATCTCTAGCTCCTTTACATTTTCTATGAAGAATCATGTAGCGCAATCATTATCTCGATCCTAAGCTCCAAATCAGCAATCAAAGATTTAGACTCATATGCATAGTTTAAAATTTGGAGAATGTAATATCAATAAAGATAATTTATGAAAACCCGAACATTCTTTTTTTTTTCTAACTCAGCCAATAAGTGTTAAGTATAACAGTTCAAAATAGTAATTAAGTTTATCCGACTAAAGATAAGAGAACATCGAAATTAAATAAATTAGGGTTCATATGACATTAGTTTTTCTCTAAATTATAGAGGAATTAACACTATTGAAATCCTTTTTTTGGGCTTTAAAGCAATAGGCTATGGTTGATTTAGATACATAGTTTAGAATTTGGAAATGGTAATATTGATAAAGTTCACATATAAAAATCCATTTCCCCCTTTTTTACACATCCAATAAGTGTTCAACTAAAGTGGTTCAAAATATTATTTAGATTCACTAATTTGAGGTAAAAGAAAACTTATGATTAAATGAACTAGGGTTTATATGAATTCATTTTTTTAATTACTAATTAAGAGGAACATAACATTTGAATCCACTATCAATTCGCTTCTAATTGTCTATAACGTGGCTACTGTTATGATTACTTAATACACAAATGCTTCATTGGCACATTACCATCATAATACTATTCAGCGCATGCTTGTCTCTAAAAAATTTCATTTTTTTGCTTTATCACATGAATAAGTTCGCTATATTTGGGGTATTATTGATGATACTCCATTTTTGGTTAAGAGGAGGCCATTTTTTAATATATATTTTTATTGTGAGGGGTACCGACAAAAGTAGCCCCTTTATATAATTATATTGTAAATTGAAAAATTTATCCCTTTTTTTTATCCCAATTTTTTTTAATCTTCACTATTCTTCTTCTTTAGTCTATATTCCAAATCAATAATCAACGGAGAAATTAAACCTATCAACATATGAAATTCCAAAAGGGAAAGAAATAAGACTAATTGTTATCCGAGAAAGCATCTGTAATACAGACTTTGTTCAACAAAACAAACTGATAATTTTATTTAAAATTCTACTGTTTTACACATTATGTTGAAAATTATAAATTGAGTTAAATGATGGTTAAAATAGGTGGGTGTTTTTTGTTTGGAAGCAAAACATTGGTTCTACCATTACTGAAAGCTAAATTGAAATTGGTGAAAAATGTAAGTGAAGAAGAAGAAGATTGGTTAAAAATAAATGAGGGGAAAAATAGGAATGATATATATTATTTGTACAACATGTGTATCCCTCACAAAAAATTTAATTTTAGTGGAGTGTCAGTAATTATACCCTTTATTTTTTGTGTTGTGTCCCTCTTTCATTATATGCTTTTTTTCAAGGTTTTCTACAGCATTAACTCTAGTGTATGCAATACTATTTACAGTTATTTTCTTATCAAATAGGAAAATGGTTATAACATTGGAGTTTAGCATTTGGTCTCCATAATTAACTTGACTTTAATAGATCGAAAGGCCTATTTATCAAAGTCTTAATATAACAGGACCACGAAACTCTAGCTCTTCATATCTTCGAAAAATCCATGTTATAAATTAAAAATGTACAAAATAGAATACAATCAAAATCACCAAAATTATGGAAAGTTTTAAAGATTTTGTGTTGTTTTGGAAAATTAAAAGTGTAAACACCTACATTACTAAAAAATGAGAATATTTTCAAATAAATATTAAAAAAACATTCAAAAAACGCAAAACTTGGAGTAAATAAAGGCATTATCTTATTTATGTTAAAAAATTAGAAATGTACAATAAATAGTATATACTATGAAAGTGGATGGCATTACCAAGATAATGCATAATCAACAACAGAAGTAGATTAGTGTTTATTGCTTTAGTTTATTTTAGTTAAATCAAAGATAAATGAAAACATATCAAAACATGTGTACTTCTTAAAGATCATATATGTAAAGCATAAAAATTAGCACATACTAAATGTGGTTAAGAAGCTCACTGCAACACACTATTTTGCATCAAAAATTTTACAAAACATAAATCCATTACATTTTTTTGTAAGAAATACAGCCTTTACAGATTTTCAAAAATAAAAAAACATGCAAAGAAGCTAATTATTATAGTAAGCAAAACTACAACAATGAATTTAAAACTTATACCTACATAAATATAAATACGAAAAAAACATATTTTTTAAATGCAGGTATTATGCAATTTACTAAAAATGCATAGAAAATTTAAGGAATGAAAAGGTCCTTCAAAAAGAATAAAATCAAAGTGTAGAATATATTCGGTTACATAAATAAAAAATTTAGCACAAAATAGACGAAAGTAAAATTTAAGAAGGAAAAAGTTGGACTCGTCTTTATTTCAAAAAAAAAAATTAGATTCGTCCATTTTTCGATTTGTAAAAATGCATAAAACTCAACGATATCCCCAAATTTGTACAGCCCTAAATTTAGAAACATCGATTTTTGATGATTTTAGTGTTTAAATCTTTATTGGTTGTGGTTTAGAGTTTGCTGACTACATTATTGGGAAAAGAGGTCCTTCAGTTGAATTATTAAATTATAAAGGGTCTTTCACTTCACCTCATTAGTATTAGGGACCCAACGTTGTTTCTTTGTATAATAATATATCATCATGCTTTAGTTAATGATGTTTACTAGAATGTAATTCAAATATTTGACCGGTCCATAAATTGGCCAATGAATTTATCTATCTTTTAACTTGAGATACTGTTTATTTGCAATTTATATTATCATAATATATACAATGGTTTAATAATATTAACTTTAATATCTCGTAAGGTTTATTGCATATAAATGTCCCATGCACAAGCTAATGCGGTACAAAATGTATTTTGCTTCACAAGTCAATAACGACATGTAATATTGTGTTTCACTAAATCATGAACAAAAGATTGACCTACAAAGTGAAAAGTATCACTTGTACTTTTCCCTTACATTTTGCATCGAATGACCTTTTAGACAGAAAAGACGTAATCTTTAGTTCCAGTTAAGTTCTGCAAAAAAAATTTAATAACTCATATGTGTTACTCTCTAGAAATGAGAGCACAAACACACACTCATCATAATATTGGGATCATTTGCTATGAAGTAATGAAGAGACCAATGATACATCAATAGAAATATATAGCTACTTCTTTACTGTTTTTGTCCTTTTCTAAACATAGACTTGTACTCATTAGTGTAGGCTTATTAGTTATATTTTCCATGTCAAACCTCTAAATTGAATCTTTTCAATATTTTACTTGATTTATGAAAATACCATTATTGGGGTTTTTTTTGTAATCTCGAGAAATAAATTAATTTACCCATATGTAACGTTTCATATTCATTCTTCACTATATTTGAAAATCGTGACATAATTTTTCACTAGTTGATCTAAAGATAATATCGTCCATATAAATTTGTAATACTAGTAATTCATATTTGCCCTTTTTAATGAAAAGAGTAGTATTGACTTTACCAACTTCGAAACCAAAACTCAAAAGGTAACTTTTTAGCCTATCATACTAAGCACAAGGTGCTTTTTTAAGGCCATAAAGCATATTTTAAATTTATAATCATTGTGCAGGAATTTTTCATGCTTAAATAAATGTAGTTGTTCAACATATTCATTTTCTTTTATAAAACCATTAGAAGAACACTTTTGATACCCGTTTGATAAAGCTTAAATTATGATGGCATGTAAAGCCAATAATATCCATATTGCCTCAAGTCGCGCTATAGGGGAAAACATCTTGTCGTAATCTAATCCGTCTTAATTTTAGTTCCAAGCTACTAACCTAGCTTTATCATATAATGTTATCATTTTCATTTGCTTTGTTCTTAAAGACCCATTTTATACCAATAACTGACCGGTTTGTACGTTTAGGGACTATTATCAAATATTGTTTCTTTAAATTTTCTTCTTGCATTGTTGAAATTTAGTAATCATCTTCTCAAGCTTCTTTATAATTATAGGTTCTACATTAGTTATAAAAGCAACGCATCCCGATTGATTTAATTAACTTCGTATTTTTACTTTATGTTTACATCACCTAGAACATTTTCTAATGGATGATCTCTAAAATTTCAAAGTTGTGATTTCAAAATATCATCCAAAACTCGTTCTTGATTATTATTATTTCAGTAATATTATTTTCTCCAGAACCGTTAGTTGATTAGTTCCAGGATTCTCAATATCATCGTCATTGAATTTAAAATTTTCATCAAATGATATGTGGAGAGTTTCTTCAATAGTATTAGTTAGTTTGCTGAAAATTTGATCGGTTTTTCTTTCCTTTGAGAAGTTAAGAAAGATTTCTTCATCATCCTTTTAATCGAATTTGCCCAACTGATTTATAGTGGTTAATATGAAGTATTTTTCTCCAATACTCAAATATATGATACTATGGTTCCTTTCCAATAAATAATTTATGGAGGGTATTTTTAGTTGAAGGTCTTATAGAAACATGACTAAGAACATAACAAACAGTATAGACATCTCCAACCAAAACGTTATTTGGTAATTCAATACTATTTAATAAATTTCTTGTGGATTCACGTTGGGTCCAATTTTCACTTTAGATAAAGAAATTTTTGATTGGCTGAAGAAATCCACACAAAAGTTGTGATTGGCTTAAGAAAGGGAAACCTACATCATTATCGTATCATATGTTCATCACTCATGGGAGAGTTGTGATTGGCTTAAGAAACCAATTTTTGTGATTTTTATAACTTTAGTAAACCAATATATGTAGTGGAAACCAATTTTCGTATTCTTTATAACTTTAATAAACATATGCGAGAGTTGCAATTAGCCTAAGAAAGGGAAACTTACATCATTATCATCCCATATGTTTATCACTTATGCTAATAGTATAGCATAAAAATTAGTGTTCTTATTTGATTATAACTATTTTAACATATTTGGGCAAGAAAACATGAGTGGATCACATGGTTATTTGGCCTCAAAGTGATAACCAAAGCAATTATTTCATGAGGAATTTGTTAAATCTATTTAAAAAAATTAGGTGCAATAATAATGATAGATAACATATTCAAATCACAAGCAATAATAACAATAAAATAAAAGAAGAAATTAAACACATATAGAGGATTTATGGTTGTTTAGCCCTATTTTAGTTCCTATATCCACTTCCTAATTGATTTAATTCACTTTATATTCATTTATAGATGACTATAGAGAGTTTACAGTACTTTTTGCTAAAGAAAACGAAGAAATTTAGACTACAATAGTAGAGTTGATGTCTAAAAATCTACCCCAAATGTTAAGTGGTAGAGTGTGTAGGTTCTTTCTTGAAGTCCCCTTCTTTGAATCATTTATATGCTATTTATAGCCTTCAATATTTGGTAACATCCCCAAATAACTTGGACATATAGGTTGAATGAGCCATTTGAAATATCTAGAGTGATAATAGATTCCTTTCGCTAGTTATTGCTCAATCGAGGGGTCGAACCTGAGTGACACGGTGTTAGCCACGGGTTTGAGCATGTCCCGCTCTAGGTCAAGCAACTTAATACTATAGCTTGAGTGTTATGGTTGAATAGGAATTGGGTTCGATCAGATTACCTGATTAAGTGCTATAATTTCATACCGAGCAAATAAATCTAAGGAGTCTTCATGCCCATCTTTTGAGATCTTCATATCTTAGTCTTTATACTCATGAGTCTTCATATCTTAGTCTTTATACTCATGAGTCTTGAGATCAGGTTCGATCAGGTTCTTTCGCTAGTCTTGAGATCTTCATATCTTAGTCTTTATACTCATGAGTCTTCATGCCCATCTTTTGAGTCTTTTCTATTGTACAGTCTTCGATTCAAAGCTTGTGTAATATCTTGCACTATATACTATATAACTTGGCAAAATATTAGTATTCGTATTTTATACTGTACAGTCTTTTACATGAATGCATATCGTTGTTATCAAGGTTGTTATCATCAAAATAAAAAACTGAGGTATTAACAATCTCCCTCGTTTTGATGACGACAACAATTAAAATTCTTGTAAATAAAATATGATATAATTCCCTTTGAGTTAGATAACTAGCCTTGAATATATAGATATGTATATTTTATATTTTTATCCTTGTTGTCATCAATAAAAATGGGAGAAAGATAAAACTCCCCCAAAATCAAATACTTAGAAACTATGGAGTTGAAATCAATAACTAAGTACAAAAATAATTGAAGCATACTAAACATGATGTAATATGATATTTAAGCATGATAATTATATGATGACATAATAAGATAATGTAAACTATTTTTATTAATTTAAATTTAATCTACTCATTTCATATTATCAATCTAAGCATCCAATTAAATAAAATCAAATAAATCCAAAAACCAATACAATCAAGTCACTTCCTAAGAGTATTGATCCAAACTATATCACACAAATCTAATAAATACACGCATTATGAAAAATATGTAGAAAACTAGACATTTTAGGTACTTCAACCCAATCGTTGGATCCAAAGATTGGATCCACTTTGATAGCACCCTAATCTTCATTATCCGTGTTAATAGAGCATTCTGGGTTATTGGTTTGATCATCTTGGATTAAGGAAGAAATCATCCATCGAAGGTCATCGAAAAGCATTTCTTGCTCTTTGATCATCGACATTTGACTTGACACTAAATTCTTTTGACTTCTTAAGGTAAAAGTAAGAATATCCTTGAAAGATTGAAGTGTTTGTTCAAGGTTTTTACACAATTTTTGGTGTGTAGAAGACATTTTGTTGGAAAAATGTTTGAGAATGAAAAGAGAATAGAGAGTAAAATGATAAGTGGATTTTTCTAGAAGAAATAGACTTATATAGGAGTGAAATTGGAAAGATTTGAATATGTGGTAGTAATTTTTTTTAAAAAAATTAATTTTTTGCCCAACGGCTCATATATGGCAACATATCTATTGTACGTATGTCGATATATATACTTAAAATTGCAAAGCTATTGGTTTTATTATATTTTGTTTTGTTTTTATCTTATACCATTATATATTTATAACTTCCAAAGACTATTAGAATTATATATAACAGCAAGAAAAAAATTTCATTACTAATGATAGAAAAGTATATTAGATTTAAATGAAATACATAAAAATAACATGAATTTAAACTAAAAGCACACATTACTAAGGAATACGAAACTAGATATCACAAGAAAATAATTAGATAGGCTTAGAAAGATGTAGATGACGACGATGAATTTCTTTCAAGCTTGCGAATGATCTTCCTAAAGTATTTGTCTACTTTTTTAAAAAGGGAAGTGAACTTTTACTAACGAAACATTTAAGCTTCTCTGGGTTTTTAAAAAGCTTCTCTTTGTTTTTAAAAAGCTTCTCTTGGTTTGTTAGAATCTCTTTGTTGGTGGGATGAGATGGCTTATCGAAACTTTCTGAAGAAGTATCCACTTGTTCCTTCTCCTCTTCTACATCCACTTCATCACCTTCTTCCTCTTCTTCACATTGAATTTCATGCTCTTCTTCATATGTTAATCTTTCTTCTTTTTTGGCAAGAGTCTCATATGGTCTAAAATAAGATGGAATGTGCATGAGAGAAAGTTTTCCTTATTGAAAACTTTTCAAGGTAGAGTTTGCTCTTCTTTTATATCAACATTAAAATATATGAAAATTCTAATAAGATATACACTATAGTAGAATATTTGCTTATGTCTAGAAATGTTCTTTTGAATAAAGTCATCTAAGATGACTTGTGCCCAATTGATGCAATAGTTTCCATAAATGGAAAAATGAGGTTTAAAAATATTTTGAATAGGGTTATTGTAATTATCCATCCTCAAAGTGATACTTTGTTGTAAAATGCCATGGTCTCAATTTTGGTAAAAGATTCTTGTGTTTAAAATCAAATCTAATCACTTTTGAAAATGTCGTAAAAACTTTACGATTCTGTTCATCAATTTGAAAAGTGGAGAAGTCAAATCCACTAGATTTGGAACCAAGTATATGACCCAAAAGTTCATAATTTAAAACAGTTTGACTGCCACCACATAGAATGGAACGTAATATAGTGATAGAATTCAAACATCACTGCAAAGTATGGAACGTGTTATAGTTATGGAAAAAGGGAACCCTTGTGTTGTGCGGAATGTGCTATGTCGTATAGTTTTTGAGTGGCATTATGTGTTGAGCTATAGAATTATGCGTAAATGTTCAATAATCCATTAGTTTCATCTCTGCTAGCTCCCTTATGACATATGACTTAGAGAGGCATATGGAGTGATGATTTTTTATTATTTACTTGGACTTTGTTCTTAAAACATAGAAGCGATAGTTTTGAAATGTTTATATTTTTTGCAAAATGAATTCAAATCTCAAAAACAATTAAAAACAAAGAATATTCAAAATGATCATGGAGCCAAATTCGAAAATGAACTTTTTGACAAATTTTTTAATGGAACCCCATAGGAATGCACCAAAATATTATTAAGTAGTAGTGCAATACCAAATAATTTTTCGACTAAATATTTAAGTATGTCATATATGTTCTTAGTCGTGATTTTATAAGACATTTGACTATAAATACCCCATGAATTATTCGTTGGAAAGAAACCAAAAGCATCATATTTTCGAGTATTTGGAGCAAAATATTTTATTTCAAACGCTAAAGACCAAATAAGAAAATTCGATCCAAAAGCTGGTTAAAGTATCTTTGTTGGCTACTGAAAAATGGAAATCCTATCAAATTTTCAACAAACGAACTAATACCAGTGAAGCTTCCCATGTATCTTTTGATGAAAATCTAAAATTCAATGATGATGATATTGAGAATCCTAGAATAAATCAACTAATAGTCTTGGAGAAAAATGCTTCACAAGTAAATAAGATTGCTGAAATAATAACGGTAATCAAGAACGAGCCTAGTATAATATTTTTAAATAACCAACCTAAATTTTAAGAGATCGTCCATTAGACAATGTTTAGGTCATGCAAACAATAAATTAAAAACTAGTAATCAGTTAAATGAATTAGGACTCAAATGCTTTTATATCTATATAGAATTTGAAAATTATAAAGTATCCTCAAAGGATGATTGCTTGATTCAGCAATGCGAGAAGAACTTAACTAATTCGAAAGAAACAATGTTTGGAATTAGTCCCTAGACCTACAGACTAGTCATTTATTAATACGAAATCGAGTTTGGATTTCTCCTATGTCCTCTTGTGATTCGTGCAATTCCTTCTCGAAATTGAGTTTCGATTTCTCCTATCGCCTCCTAGCATCAATCTCCACCTGCCTAGCATCTTCACTCCAACTCCAATGCCTCAGATGATGATCCGCTCGATCTCGTGCACGATCACGAGAATGTCACAATCTCCAAACATGACCGGTCGACATCAAATCTTGCGCCTAGATGCGAATCTCCACCAAGGATTCAAATATGAACTCAAAAATTCGAATCGAGCATGGCATACTCCAATTTTCCAAACCTTAGTTTTCGAAACTGCCGTGAGAACTCACTGTCGAGCAACAGCAAACCCATCTAAAACATGTTTGAATGCCAACAAAAATAGACCATCACCTAGCTCTCGTCAAAACATGATTTTTAAAAATCGTTTAGAAATTTTTCATTGTGCATTCCATTCGATATGAATTTTTAAATGTAAACATTTTTTTTACTTTTTCTTTTCAAGCGTTCGGCTCGTTATTAAAAAAAAATAGGAGCAGGGAAACATATTAGAAGAGGGAAGCATGTTGGAAAGGTACACTGATTTGAGGTGATAAAAAAACAAGTTGATGTAAATGGAAAGTTAAATCGATATAAATATATATTATTTAAATTCAAATCATCTTATGCAGCTCAAAATCTCAAACTCCTATCTAGGCATGCCGCTAGGTGTTTATAATGTTATACCCCTATTTCGAACGCAATGGAATTGGTTTTGAATCCTAATTCGATCGTATAGAGAAGATAGTTTTTGGACCCAATTATTATATTGAATTTACGATATAAATTTCAAAGCGTTTCTATCCCATACCACCAAACAATACCTCTAAAGGTTAGAAAATTTAAAATCCGATAATAATACACTATTCATATCCAATGGAACTGGCTTCGTCAAATTCTGAGAGTGTGTCCCGGAAGGCTATTTTTAATGTCAATTTAAACGATATATTTTTAAAAATGAACAAATCACTTTTAAATTCAATTTAAAAAGTTTTATTATTTTAATTATTATTAATATAAATTTTATAAACCTTCAAATTATTTTTATCAAGCTTAAAACTCAATATTCAATTATTTAACCAAATTTCAATTATTAAATACAATAATTAAATTATCCGATAAATAGTTATTTTTGAAATTCAAGCTAAAAATTAACTTTTACATATTTAAAATAAGCTAAATATTCTAATTTCAAATAACCAAAATTCTGGGTCGTTACACTTTTATAGAGATTAGTAGTCGAGAGCCTCTTCCTCTCTCCAATTGGATAAAGTTGGAGTATGTTGGGATTTACAAATTTATCCTCCTAGCACTAACTGGTAAATTATTATTATTTAATCTTAGGGTAGGTAGTTGAGAATTTATTATGCTGAGATATACTCATTTGGATGCATGGAGTCGAGAGTATTTATTATTGCTCTCATGTATTCGTTGGGAATCTAGGTCATAAGGTTCACGCCACTATGGAGAGCACATGACTAGGACCCGCCAGATAGGCTACTGTCCATCCTAGCGGTCTGGATTGCAAGGTCGCGCCGCAAATCTGTGATTTCAATTTGATTATTTTAGGAGGATGAGGATGAGGGATATTACGTTCATTAGAGCCATTGCCCAAACGTCACTTAAGGACCAACAGTCTATTATCAAGGGCATGTAGGAGTCGCGTCCAATGCATAGCATAGTCTTGCAGAATGTTTATGACGTGCAATGGATGTGAGTGTCATGATTTTGAGAGTAACTAAGGGACTGTAGAAAAAATGACACGGTCATTTGCTTTTCCTAGAGAAGCACTGTGGTATGTCAGTCTTCCTTCTAAATATAGGTCTATTATTTATGAGACATTGGATGTTATCACCTCTGTAAAGACGACGACTAGTTGACGTTAGAGACTGGCTACGTGCTTGTCGGTCATTTGAGATAACATAACAGTACAATTGCTTTCTGCCTTTCTATATGAAATTAGGGATTAACTATGTGCACGTCTTTGATTCTCTCCTATAGCCTTTTGCTAAGAAATCTACTGATGTTTTGCATATCTATATATCTCTTAGGGACATTCAGTCGAGATTACTTTCTCTCGTTAGAACTGTTGATCGAGATAGTTTGTAACAACCGAAATTTTCGACCCTAAAAATCAACACTCATACATCCTCATGCCACAAATCCAAGTGCCAGAAAGCCCGATTATTGGGTAAAAAGAAAATAAAGATAGAACATAATCTGACACGAATGGAATAACATATATTTTTTCAACAATAATCTTCAGAGTGTAAAAAATTGAATAAAAAACTGAGTCTAACCTAGATTTAGCTTGGATTGTTATAAATCCTCTGTCCTTACAAATGCTGAAAATTAAAAATAAATGCAGTAGAAGCAGCAGATAATAGAATACATCTATACATAGTGAAGATCTCCAACTCTCCTCTGGAAACTCTAAGGGTCTTCAACAAAACTTTAACTACCCGAATCTGACCTGAGTATTAAAAATACCCGAATCATGCTTGATAAACCAGCATGAGATACCCGAATTTTTTAATGTATAGAACATGTTGATATCAATCAAAACCTTCGAAAAAAAGGGTATTTCATAAGACCGTGCCCATACATAAAAATGGATGATTCGTGATAATGAAATCGAAGGCACTCCTTCAACCACATCTTTTTTTTTTTTGGAATCACCCCAAGGATCGGTAGCGAGCAGTCCTTAAAATCTGAAGATTTCAAAACGTGACAGAAACACTGCTATAATATTTGTCTCTATATTGGAAGCTACCCAGAGAATGACATCAAGCAATCCTTCCGCCCTGAAGATCTCCAGTCTTCAATACGACGAAGATTTTAGAATGCAAACACCACTGCCATATAAATATAATATGGGGTAAAAACGTTGGGACTCGTGACAACAATCCATACATTCTAAAGATCTTCGGTCTTCAGTAATCATCATCTTCAACATATCTTCACTTTCGAACGTATACATTGGTTCAAAGTGGTTTTCGGATAGGAATTATCCAAATCCGACCCCGGTTCCTCCGAACTAACCATCAATAAAAAGGAATTTGGGTATATAGGTGATTCCCACGCAACATTCAATTACTTTACCAAATTTCTCTTAAAAATATATTCATTAAATCATTCCATTATCTTTTTCAGAGTATATGGAATCATTAAGCCTCATTTATCAAATCCTTTGGTTAATTAAAACTTACTTTAAATTGGAATAGTTCTAAATCGTTTCACTTTTTACTTAGGAAATTTTTTTCCAAATCATTTATTTAAATTTAAATCAAATATTTCTCATATTCAAGTTATAGCATTTTAATGGGTCAAAAACAATGTTATTTAAGACATAGTTCACTATAAACGCCAAACTAATTTGTATTGAGTAAAAGATTAGACTAATTATACTCAGATTAACATTCGTATTCAACTCGTACAATTCATGGAATAACAATGGAATCACCTTTCAAAATCACATGGATAGTACAAGTTTCCTCCTTAGATCTTAATACAAAGTTTGATCAGAATATCTTTTATACCATTAAAATCCAGTTTAATTAACTATTTTGAAAATTCCTTGCTTTTGGAAAAACTTAAATGAGATTTTTTTTAGAGTATCTAGGCTTCCCCTTCGATCTATTCCATCCCTTATCTAAAAGAGAAAACAGAGGCCATGTTATTTTAGAGTATTGTTTACTCCATTCCTAATCTTAGTTACACACCTTGTTTTACCATTTAGATCTCACAAGCAGGACAAATGTATTAGTCGTTTCCGCATACTCCTTTCATTTTTAGAAATGATTTATAAAACTTCCAAATCTATATTAAAATATTTATTTTTTCTTTTAAAAACCATTTATAAAAGATATGAAAAAGAATGATTAAGTTTAAAATCATATTTCACAAGTTATTTAAAACTATTGTGAAAAGTACAGCGAAAAGTGTGTTAAAAGCTACGTTGAGCAAAACGAATTTTCTATCCTTTTGAAATTGATGTATATAACTCAATTTCCTTTAAAAAATTTAAAATATTTATAAAATTTATTTCATTTTTTTAAACATTTAAAAATATTCATTTTAAATCAATTTCTAATTCTGGTTTTAAACTGCAAAACCACGATTTTTCTTAAAACTTCTTTTGGACTTATTTTAAAATTTACAGGATGAAAACTTGATTTCATTTCTTCATTTAAAAACTATGGATATCATAGTCCAGAAAATTCTTGTCTCGAATTCGAGCCATATCCCATTTCATATGCTCATTTGAAACCTTCGGCGCGAAATCCCGAACTACTGTCACGCGCCTAGTTCTGACTTGTTTTTCAATTTCTTTTGAAACTTCATAAAAACACTTTTACATGTTCCTAAAGCATTTCTAAACCATTTTGAACTCATTTTAAACAATATTTTCATATTTCAAACTCATATTTCATTTCATTCCATATTATAATATTATATCATTATAATATCATTTTCAACATTTTAGATATTTTAAAATCGTTAAGAGGCTAAACAATTTTCATATACATATTTATGTGGATTTAATTCTTAATAAATTAGCTGTGGTTAATTACTAACCATTTCTCTTATCATTTATCAAACCAAATAATCATCAATATTTACATCCATATATCCAAACAATAACTCCAAAGGTTAGAAAATTTAAAATCCGATAATAATACACTATTAAAGATCAAATGGAACTGGTTTCGTCAAATTCTAAGATTGTGTCCCGAAAGGCTATTTTTAAATGTCAATTTAAACGATATATATTTAAAACCGAATCACTTTTAAATTAAATTTAAAAAGTTTTATTATCTTAATTATTATTAATATAAATTTTACAAACCTTTAAATTATTTTTATCAAGCTTAAAACTCAAGATTCAATTATTTAACCAAATTTCAATTATTAAATACAATAATCAAATTATCCGATAAATAGTTATTTTTGAAATTCAAGCTAAAAGTTATAACTTTTACATATTTAAAATAAGCCAAATATTTCAATTTCAAATAACCAAAATTCTAGGTCGTTACACTTTTATAGAGATTAGTAGTCCAAAGTCTCTTCCTCTCTCCAATGGATAAAGTTGGAGTATGTTGGGATTTAAAAATTTATCCTCCTAGCACTAACTGGTCGAGTGTTATTATTTAATCTTAGGGTAGGTAGTTGAGAATTTATTATGTTGATATATACTCATTTGGACGCATGGAGTCGAGAGTATTTATTGTTGCTCTCATGTATTCGTTGGGAATCTGGGTCATAAGGTTCACGCCATTATGGAGAGCGTGTGACTAGGACCCGCCAGATAGGCTAGTGTGCATCCTAGCGGTCTTGATTGCGAGGTCGCGCCGCAGATCTGTGATTTCAATTTTTTTATTTGAGGAGGATGAGGCTGAGGGATATTACGTTCATTAGAGCCATTGCCCAAACGTCACTTAAGGACCAACCGTCTATTATCAAGGGCAAGTAGGAGTCGCGTCCAATGCACAGCATAGTCTTGTAGAATGTTTATGACATGTGATGGATATGACTATCATGATTTCGAGAGTAACTAAGGGACTGCAGAAAACATGCCACGGTCATTTGCTTTTCCTAGAGAAGCACTGTGGCATGTCAGTCTTCCTTCTAAATATAGGTCTATTATTTATGAGACATTGGATGTTATCACCTCAGTAGAGACGATGACTATTTGACGTTTGAGACTGGCTACGTGCTCGTCGGTCATTTGAGATAGCATAACAGTACAAATGGTTTCTGCCTTTCTATATGAAATTAGGGACTAACTGTGTGCTCGTCTTTCATTCTCTCCTATAGCCTTTTGCTAAGAAATCTACTGATGTTTCGCATATCTATATATCTCTTAGGGACATTCAGTCGAGAGTACTTTCTCTTGTAAGAACTGTTGATCGAGATAGTTTGTAACAACCGAAATTTTCGACCCTCGAAAATCAACACTAATACATCCTCATGCCATAAATCCAAGTGCGAGAAAGCCCGATTATTGGGGAAAAAGAAAATAAAGATAGAACATAATCTGACACAAATGGAATAACATATATTATTTCAACAATAATCTTTAGAGCCGTTAATAGAAGCATTACACCTCTGTCCTTACAAATGCTGAAAATTAAAAATAAATGCAGTAGAAGTAGCAGATAATAGAATACATCTATACATAGATGAAGATCTCCAACTCTCCTTTAGAAACTCCAAGGGTCTTTAACTAAACCTTAAACTGCTTGAATCTGACCTGAGTATTAAAAATACCCGGATCATGCTTGATAAACCAGCATGAGATACTCGAATTTTTTATTGTATGGAACATGTTGATGTCAATAAAAACCTTCGAAAGGAAGGGTATTTCATAAGACCATGCCCATACATAAAAATGGATGATATTTTACCTTAATGTAACCAAAATACTTTATACAAAAAAACACTTTGATATTATTGTTATTGACATCAGTTTGAAAACACTTTCAAATAAATATATATACAAAGAAAGTATCAATAAAGGAAATATGGTAATATATCCGGGCTAGATCAACGGAATATACCGGACGGAATATATGATACCTACTAGGGTAGCCGAAATGTTTGCAAAGCATTACACCTATTTTTGGGACAACAATCAAAACCATAAAGCTTGTATTTGGAATTGGATTTCCAACATGATAGGGAACTAATGATGATTTCCTTCGATCCATGCATAACAACTATAGTCCTCGAAAGCCTTATCGTTTTTTTAAGCTAATTACTTGGAACTGTACTTGCTACACTACCAATTTCTGAAGCCTCATCACTTTTCACAAGCTAGCTACTATATTAAAATAAATAGGGCATTAGATGCCTTGAGGACTAGATTCCACTAAACTCATCCATACCCATATAACGAATACCCTGAAATATATGTCCTACAGACCACATAATTAGCCATATCGTCTCCGAGCTGTGAAGCTCGTGAGGCTACGCAACATTCCTCTTAGAATGCAACATTGTCATTCCTTAATCATATAACTAATTTCTATAAATGTATAACTCCTAAGCTTATACGTCTCAAGAAAAGGTGTTAAGCTAAGAGAAGTTGTCTACTACGCTACCAAGTAAATAATACGTTGATAGGGATCAAATAATATGATCAGAAATTCACTGTTAGACACTCATCCATACAAGTCCACTCCGTGACAATGAAATCGAAGGCACTCCTTCTACCACATCCTTTTTTTAGGAATCCCCCCAAGGATCGGTAGCGAGTAGTCCATATAATCTGAAGATTTCGAAACACGACAGAAACACTGCTATAATAATTGTCTCTATATTGGGAGCTACCCAGAGAATGACAACAAGCAGTTCTTTCGACCTGAAGATCTCCGGTCTTCAATACGGCGAAGATTTTAGAATGCAAACAACACTGCCATATAAATATAATATGGGGTAAAACCGTTGGGACTCGTGGCAACAATCCATACATTCTAAAGATCTTCGATCTTCAGTAATCACCATCTTCAAAATATCTTCACTTTCGAACGTATACATTGGTTCAAAGTGGTTTCCGGATAGGAATTACCCAAATCCGACCCCGGTTCCTCCGAACTAACCATCGATAAAAAGGCATTTGGGTATATAGGTGATTCCCACGCAACATTCAATTACTTGATCAAATTTCTCTTAAAAATATATTCATTAAATCATTTCATTATCTTTTTCAGAGAATATGGAATCATTAAGCCTCATTTATCAAATCCTTTGGTTAATTAAAACTTACTTTAAATTGGAATAGTTCTAAATCATTTCATTTTTAACTTAGGAAAAACTTTCCCAAATCATTTATTTAAATTTAAATCAAATATTTCTCATATTCAAATTATAACATTTTAATGGGTTAAAAACAATGTTATTTAAGACATAGTTCACTATAAACCGCAAACTAATTTGTATTAAGTAAAAGATTAGAATAATTATACCCAGATTAACTTTCGTATTCAACTCGTACAATTCATGGAATAACGGTGGAATCACCTTTCAAAATCACATGGATAGTACAAGTTTCCTCCTTAGATCTTAATACAAAGTTTGATCAGAATATCGTTTATACCATTAAAATCCAGTTTAATTAACTATTTTGAAAATTCCTTGCTTTTGGAAAAACTTAAATGATATTTTTTTAGAGTATCTAGGCTTCCCCTTCGATCTATTCCATCCCTCGTCTAAAAGAGAAAACAGAGGCCATGTTATTTCGGAGTATTAGTTGCTCCATTCCTAAGCTTAGTTACGCACCTTGTTTTACCATTTAGATCTCACAAGTAGGACAAATGTATTAGTCGTTTCCGCATACCTTTAATTTTTAGAAATGATTTATAAAACTTCCAAATCGTTATTAAAAAATATAATTTTTCTTTTAAAAACCATTTATAAAAGATATAAAAAAGAATGATTAAGATTAAAATCATATTTCACAAGTTATTTAAAACTGTTATGAAAAGTGCTACGAAAAGTGTTTTAAAAGCTACATTGATCAAAACGAATTTTCTATCTTTTGGAAATTGATTTATATAACTCAATTTCCTTTAAAACATTTTAAAAGATTTATAAAGTTTATTTCATATTTTTTAACATTTAAAAATATTCATTTTAAATCAATTTCTAATTATGGTTTTAAACTTCAAAACCACGATTTTCTTAAAACCTGTTTTCGACTTATTTTAAAATTTACAGGATGAAATCTTGATTTTATTTCTTCATTTAAAAACTATGGATATCATAGTTCAGAAAATTCTTATCTCGAATAATTCGAGCCATATCCCATTTCATATGCTCATTTGAAACCTTCGGCGTGAAATCGCGAACTACCGTTACGCGCCTAGTTCTGACTTGTTTTTCAATTTCTTTTGAAACTTTATAAAATCACTTTTACATGTTCCTAAAACATTTCTGAACCATTTTGAACTCATTTTAAACAATATTTTCATATTTCAAACTCATATTTCATTTCATTCCATATTATAATATTATATTATTATAATATCATTTTCAACATTTTAGATATTTTAAAATCGTTAAGAGGCTAAACAATTTTCATATACATATTTATGTGGATTTAATTCTTATTAAATTAGCTGTGGTTAATTACTAACCATTTCTCTTATCATTTATCAAACCAAGTAATCATCCATATATTCAAACAAGTAATCACATATATAATCATCCAGTACACACACAGATATATATATATATATATATATATATATTCATATCATTAAACTTGGAATTATTTAGAGATTAATTAGTAAATTTAAATGCGAGTACTCACCATTGTCTCTAATTAATTCTTCCTACCACTATTCTTATCCAACAACACTAAACTTTTGTCAACTTCAACTGACCATCGTCTACTCCATTCTTCCTTCCTAAGCTCCAAAAAATCTGGCAAAGCTTCCGTAGTACTTCAAACTTCCTCTTATCTTCTTGGAATTAAACCGGCGGAACTTCTCTCCAATATTTTCACTCCGAAGCTCCATGATCTTGCTCCTTTCTTTCTATAGGGCTCAGTCTAGGCTAGGGTAGGCACGGGCATGCTTTTGGTTGGGTGGTTCTCTTGGCTTTGAAGGTGAGGAGATGTGGTTGTGAGCAATGGAGAGGTGGAGGAGGTGTTTGGTGATGATACGAGCTAGTATCTTTACATTGAAGTGGTGTTTCTCATAATTTTCGTATAGCTTCGCTACTATAATATTTTATTTTCTAGAAGGCATGGAAGCCATTAAAGAAGCTTAAGTAAATAGAGAAGATGTAGAAATGTGTGAATGAAAGTGGAGATGAAGGTGGGTATTTATAGAAAAAGTTTAGGAATAAATATCATAACTTGAATGGACAAAAATGCCCTTACTTATCCACAAAGTGAACCATATTTTTCAAACCTTACCATCACCTTATTACATCATTCTTTATGTCATAATCATTTAATGCTTAAGAAATGTAAAATGAAAGTTTTGTTAGATTTTGATGTGGTTTGATTTGACTTTTGTGAAAATATCTTCTTAAGTATCTTTTCCTAAATTAATTAAATATTTAGCTTAATTAATTCTTAGTTAATATAAGTGAGGTGTTTATTTCTTTGTTAATGTGTTTATATAATAATTATTCAAGTTGCAAAACGTTTACACAAATTATAACATCTTGAGATGTATTATAGGAATTTTAAGAGGTAGGAATTAATATTTTTATGGTTTGAAGAAAAATTAATAACATATAGAGGGTTAAAATGAAAATTTAATCATGGAGCTAAGGAGAACTCAGTATGTTGATTGAGAATGAATGAGAGAGCATAATACTAATGGTTAAATATTGAATTTCTTATATAATAGAATAGATATGCTCAAATTGTTTTGTCTGATTAGCAACTTTAAAATTTGTGTTTGACGATTAGCAACGCACATTTAATCTTTATTTTGTTATCCCATATTTATTTGTGTTTATTTTTATGCATGTTCTGTGGACTATTAGCAACGCATGTTTAATCACGTTTTTGAATGACTAGCAATGTAAAAGTTCATGTTTCGTCATCCTAGATTGGTACAGATTTTTACAACAATTTTTACGATGCTAATCAAGATCCATTTACGATTTGAATCCGTTTTTTGTCATCCCATGTAATCATAGACAAACCTTCATTTATATAAATATGCTCAGCAGTTTTTGACTGGGTTTATAACTTTGTATAACCAACTTTAACTCAATTATAACCATACTAGGACAAATAGCATGTTTGTACAAAGATTATTTCATTGCAAAAGTTTATAAACGAGTTATAAAAGTCAAAAGAATTATATATGTATAATACTTTATCATATAATGTTAAAAGGGATTTTCCTTAATATTCAATGTATAAAACGCAGAATTTATAATATTAACATTTGTATAAACTTCATATTAAAATAGATGTACTTAAATTTTTGAAATGAGTGTATGAAGAGTTTGGCACAAAAACCGATGTGTATCACCTAAAATTCATTTCCTATAGTTTTTGTTAATTGTTATTGGATGGTTGAGTATGATGTTATAGGAAAGTTAAGTTATTCACATTTTAGGTCCATAAGGTATTAACAAGTATTTTATAATGATGCAATATATAAAATATTTTTCTTTATGAACTAAAAATAAGACAATATAAATTATCAAAATTTTAGTGAAAGTTTAAAGAAAAATGATAAAATATCACATGAAACAAGTAGGTTTTGTCCTCTCTTCAAGTGACTTTAATGATCAATGCTTATGTGTGCTTATTTTGTAATGACACAATATCTAAAATATTTTATTTTATGAAAGCTTTTGCTAAAATATTTACACCTCCTTTGATATCTTGAAATCGATAATATGTTCATGATTTCTAAAACACATTTTACATTAATTTTGTACTTCATCCATCTTCTATGCATGCCAAAAAATATCAAATTTAATAGAGCAATGTATCGGTGATTTTTGGGTGGCTTCATGGAAGAATGTGGTTGCCGATGTGAAAAAAGCCTTATTTGCTGATTTTATGGTAATTAATTTGTATTTTTATATTGAGTAATGAATTATACAACTATTATTGATCTACAAAGTGGAATTTGATGATTAGTATTTTATAATCATTATGCACTATACACTATTTGCTTCATTATGATTGCGAACCATTTCTACCATTTAGGCAAAGATTTATTGCTTAGATCCGAAGGATGTCACCTTTTCTATGATGAGGGAGGCTTGGTGCTGAAAAGTTACAGGATGTTGTTCATGTATTATTCTTAAGATGAAGGAACTGGAAATTAATAAGAAGGAAATACCACCATTTGTATTAGAGCATCAATGGAAAATATTTAGTCATAAGAACAATCCACGTTTGCATAATGTGATTCAATTTCTATGGAGGAGACTGGGGAGAAGATGGTAATTTAGAAAATATTTAAATATATTTTATAGCAAATAGTGAATAACATAATTATATTATATTACAGGCTAATGACAAAAATAAAGCGGTGACACCATTCAAGATATTTAGGCAGACTCATATCAAAAATAGTAATGAGATAACAACGGCGGATGATCCAACTACCATTATTTTGAAGTGGGTCAACTCAACCGCCGAAGATTTTCAGATAAATTTACAGTAAATGATGTTCGGCCATTTCAAAATATCGATGAAACATTTAGTAATAATTTAATTCAATGTGATAGCTGATAGAGATCTGGTATCAGGATGATACTCGAATTTTTTGAATTAGCAGGCATATGCCTCCTTTGTTAATCCTTAACATGTTTCTGCTTCATTTACAGTAATAAATACTAATCGTTATGAAATGCAACATATTTTCGTACACATTTTACAGTTTATCTATTATTTGATGACATCTCCCTCTGGATTTGAGATAGCAAGGAATAAAAGGCAACGTGAAGTATAAGAAGAAAACTAGTTTTAGGACATGAATTTTGAAAAACGTTGATTTTTTGAAACACATATCAAGTTGATTTTGAAAAAAGTAGTGCTAGGCAGAAAAGTAGATATAGACTCATATCAAAAAGCAGTATATATAGAGTGACATGAATTTTGAATAACATCGATTTTTTGAAAACTGAGTGAATTTGAAAAACACTGATTTTGAGGAGAGTAGGAGCATGTAGTAAGCCATGCAATGATTTTTGAGTTGCAGAACATGTCTCAAGTGTGAAACTTGTTTGAAAACTGAGCAGCAACATGTTTTTTTGAAAACTCAGGCCATGCATGCAACAGATGCCTTCATCCTACCTGCTACACGCCTTTACAAGTTCGTCCTAAGCCTTTAGATTGCAACTGGGCCTTCAGGTTGCAACATGCCTTTAGGTAGCAACGAGCACTGATTTTTCCAACATGGCCTTCATCCTGCCTGCTACATGCCTTTACAAGTTGCATAACATCAACATGTCTCAAGTGTGGATTTAACTTTTCTACACAAGAAGAGGGTAGTCTCAAGTGAATTGGAACCTTTATGAAGAAACACATATCAAGTTTCCCAACTCCGCCAGCAATTCAATTTTATAACTGAGTTGGCAGCTTAGTTTTCAACTGAGTTGTGTGCAGCTCTGTTTAAGAACTGAGTTGGCGACTCAGTTTTAAGCTGAGTTGGGCAACTCAGTTGAAGTCAGATGCACGAAACTTAGTTGTGCACCTCAGTTTTGAAACTGAGTTGTGGATTGCAACTCGATTAAATTTTTGGGTTGATTGAATTTAATATTTGATGATATTGTATATTTACAGGCTAGGTATCATATTGCATGTAACGAGCGATTGACTGCTATTAGAGAAGAGAATGACGAGGATGCGGGGGAGGTTCCACAAGAGCAACAAATATTGATTTTTCATGCTTTGAGCCCATTAAATTGAAAGCAAGGTGCATATCTTGGTGGTAGATGCAAATAGTTTTATGAATAATTGATTTGTTACTTAGTGCATATCTGATAATGTTGCATATCAATATATATGCAAAATTTCATGTTCTTGAAGTGTACTTTTAGAAAAAAACATGTATTGTTAATTGATCGGATCACATGCTGCCCAGTGATGAAGGATGCTAACGAATGAAAGGACAACATAGGAGTTAAAATCTAGGCTATGCCTTAACGGAGGAAATGCAACCTGTCGAGACTCGAACAATGGAATTAAGTCAATAATTTGGGACAGAGCATCGAAGGATTGAAGAGGAGCCCGAGACACATTGTCGACAGATTACAGAAGGGCATGAGGTTCATTTGCGGTGTAATGAGGATGAACATGATACCGAAAAGCATAAAGAGTTTGAGTTTAGATTTGTAAGTTGTCGAGTAAAGATTGTCACATTCGGTCCTAATTGGTTATGGGATTATCTTATTATTGTGGACTTGGTATGATTGATAGATTTTTGGTATGCATGTTGAAATTTAATGTATGGGCATGTATTTTGGTATGCACATTGAAATTTATATACTGTGACTTGTATTTTGTTGGTTACTATTTGTATGATTTCCTTTCAGTTTATCTTGATCTTTTATCTATTCATTTATTAATATGCTCTTTTGGTTTAGTTTTCGATGAAATTGTTTAGGTAATATTCTAAAGTAATAAATATATTGTTTGATTGTTAGGACGAAACAATAGAATAAATAAAACAATCTATAAGCGTTATTTGTCATGGGTTTGTGACGTAGTATACAATGTACTATGCAAGTATTTTTATTTTCAGAAAATTTCACGTGACAAATCCATAGTTATTTTATGATTTTTGTATAGTAAATCGCAGCGATTTTATGATGGAACAAATTGTAACTAATTAAGTATTAAAAAAATCAAAGTTTTATCATTAGTTTGTGACGAATAAGCAATAAATTTTTATTACAATAATTTTACCTCAGAGTTACAAAAAATTAAATTTGTTACGTACTCTGGAAGATCCATCACAAATTATGTTGATTTTCCATTGTTATTTTATTATGACGGATCTGCCACACATGTTTTAGTAAGGGGACTATCCATTATTAATTCGTCATAGATTTAAGATTAGTGACTAATTTGTGATGGACTTTGCTGTCATAGTGTGTCCAATTTAAATAATGATACTTCCCTAGCGTAGTGTAAAGAGAGAAAATATTATTAATTAAATCAGAATCTGTGGTCGAATCAGGGGGATTAGAGGTGTAGCCAAATTGAAGTGTAGCTATATATATCCATGCGTGTTTGCATTTGTGTGTGTGTGTATACGCACACACATGTGTGTATACGCACACACATGTGTGTATCTATATGTGTATAAATACTGAAAAATACCAGTATCATAACTAGAATATTAATTGTTTTATTAGAAGTCCTTCTAAAGCAGAGCACAATCTTGTATTGAAATAAGAAGCTAAGAAATTTTTTGTTGTATGTCTAGTACAATCTTATAACGAATTAAGAAAATACAATGAAAAGTCATATAATTTTTAATTCAAGAGAAACTAAAACAAGATTTGGTCATTTTTCACACGATAAAGTAATAATATATTAGTCACTTTTTGATGAAAATATTTTAAAAAGTTTACCATGAAGAAACTTCATAATTAATGGTGTTGATTTGATTTGATTTAATCAGATTGCTGAGTTTTGAGGTGGTTCGCAAAAGCGTGTCAATGTGGTTTATTTATTTATTTAATTATGATTTAAAAATATTAAATTCATATTCATTGATGAAAGTTTATAATTATTGATATGTGTAGTGTTATATTAAAATTGTTTGGATATTTAAATATTTTAGATATCTTGTGCCTTGGTTTAACTGTTTGTTATTGTATTATTTGATGTTAATTATAATTAATTGTGGATCTAAATTTTGAATGTAATTAACTAAAATAAAATGGATGAAATTGTGCGATAATGATAAAACTAGATAAATAAATGAAAAATAAAATTATTTACAAATTTCGAGTGAAATTTGCAAAATAATAGTGATTTAACAAATTAAACTGGAATTAAGGTAAGAAATACAACAGTGTTATTATTTATGAATTTCTATGGAAATTCATAAGCAATAAAGGAAAACCTATTTTAAACTGAATTTGGGAAGTTTGTTCTTGTTTATAAAATAAAGTGATATTTCATAAATAATAATACGATTTTGTGAAAATTATATTGTTGAGTAAGTGAAAACATAATGGATTTTACAGTATTTATTGGAAAATATTATTACTATTATCTAAGTAATAAAATAAAAGATATTTTTGGGATATTAATAATAAATGTAAAGATATGCTTCCAAAGTTTTAGGTTAAATTATTATTGTTTTGATGCAACTAACAATTAAAGGATCTTTGAAGTGTAATATGGAATATTATTATCTCTGAGATAAACAGTAATAAATTAGTTGTAGAAAATATTAAAGAGGTTTCGATATATATTATCATCTTGATGTAAAATAATAATTTTTTTGCGAAAAGTAATTTGATGTAAATTACTATTTTTTATAGAAAATACAATGTTTAAGGACTTAAAGTAATAGAAGTATAATAAAGGATTTTGAAGTATATTACCATTTTAGAAGAATTATTTTCCTTTTAAGATAAATAAAGCTGATTTTATAATAAATAATAAAAAATAATTTTATACTTAAGAGAAAAAAATAGTCGTAAATATGATATTTTGGATGGATGTAACATTAATTAATTATTTATTTGAAGTACCACATATGTTTTGATATGACGATGAAATCGCATTTGGACGTATGCACGGTATTTTGCTATTATTACTACGTTATGTGCAGTTAGTTATGCTCTTATTGTGTTGGTTTTTATATTACTGATATAATGGGTTAGTACACATTTGATGATTTAATGTTTGTGTTAATGTAGTGAGTTAGTGCACATTACAACGATTTGACGTTGTGTTGCTAATATGGTAGGTTAGTACACATTTGATGATTTGGTGTTGTGTTAATAATATATTGGGTTAATACACATTTGGTGATTTAGTGTTTGTGTTACTAATTTATTGGGTTAGTACACGTTTGTTTAATTTATACTTGTACTGATGATGTATTACTAATAATCGACGATTAATACATATGTGAGTATATTACTTGTTGTTAGCTTAATTGACATTTGGGTTTGACTTCGCGTGTTGTCAAACATATGTGATGTTTAATGGATGAGTATGTTATTACTGTTGTTATCGTATATTTATTATGATTGATGGTTATGACTTTGTATGAAAAGTTTTTTCTGGTTGCATTGGTTGCATGGATGCTATAGTTGTTATGTGTAATAAGCATTTGGATGCTAAAGAAGAGCATGAAATGGAATTACAAGGGCTTGATCCCCAAATAGGTACGTAGGCATTGTTCTCTTATGCAATAACTCTCGAGCCTATGGCCAGAGTGTATAAGGTTATGCCTTGTTCAATATGGTTGATACTCTTTACTTGTGCGTGCGTGACCATGTGTGCATGTGCGTGTCTGCATGTGTGTACAGTTGTGAAGTTGCAGGTTGGAGCAAAGGAGAGAATAGAAAGGTGGATGTAGGCTTTACTATAGATAACTGATTTGGTATATTCTTTTACACCATTTTTATAACGTTTATGAGTTAGTGATAATCAATGTATTGAAATGTGGACTGATGTGATTATCATGTAAAATAATTGTACAATTGAGTTAATGTATATTTATATTGATATTTTATTCCGCTGTGAGCTTTCCCTTTTTCCTTTCTTAGTTTTGAAATTTTAAATTATAAAATAAGTTTCTAATATTGAAAATTAGTTACAAGTGTACTTTGTGGCGTTTATAATTGATTCCAGATGTTTAAATTGCAGGACATCACAAAAACTTTTGCTATGTACATCCACATTTACTTTCCAACCTATGTTCCCATGTATAACAAATAGAACATGATAAAATCCATTTAGCTAAGAAAATTCTTCTTGCATATTATAATCCGTACAAAATTTACATTCTTCGTTTTAAGTTGCGTCAATGGCATGCAATCTTGGAAAAAAAGTAATGAATTTCTGATAATGACATACTTGGACCAAAAGGCTTATGAACTCCATCGCACTCTCTAACCTCTCCCAATCCTAAAGTTTTCTAATTTTGTATGACCAACTGATATGCCTACTTGAAACCAATGCATCAAAGAAATCCAACTTCAAACCACCAAAAATGACACACCAAAAACATCATATTCAACGGGTGTTTCCTCAAGCACTATAGCAATACTCTAAATGAATATGTATGTTCATCCTTGATTCATGAATAAACTGAGATATCATAGGAAAACACAAGGACAAACTTATTTAGTTTCTTCTTGAACACTTAATCAATTCATCCAAAATGATTTTACCAACTAGTCAAAGAATCTTGTTGGATTTAATATGTAGTCAACGGTATACTCCCTCGGCCACTCTAATGGAGCCTAGAAGTTGAATTCAACTATAAGAATACTTAACATCCACTCAGTTGGTCAAGCAATTCATCAATGCACTATAAGAGATACTTTCTCTTTATTGTTGCTTTGTTTAACTCACGATAATTAACACAAAGCCAATGAGACCAATACCTTTAGAGGCAAACTTAACAAGCATTACCCACAATAAATCTCTAGTCCTTATTCACCCCTTCCATTCAAGCCCTTCAGCTTTGTTTATCATTTTGGCCTTCTCCTTAGCTATGTAGTTAAAATACTCAATAAATGCTAAATGGTTCCATAGCTGTGGAGATATAAATATTATAGAAGAGATATACCGAGGATGTAGCGGAAAATAGAAATGTGTAAAATGCTATATCAAAGGCAAAGTCAAATGGATAAATAATTTTTTATCAGTCTTCTACCATTGGTGTAGAAAAATGAAACAATTTTTACTCATATATAATGTTATTAAACTTTGGAGTAGAAATGGTGTTCCAACTTATAGTGAGCATCCAGGCATTGAACTTAGACCTATACATAAACTTTATTCTTCTAGGGACTGTGTCACGACCCGAAGTTTAGCGTTCAAAAATCGACATCAAATACCTCACTTGTATTCGACTGCCGGAGATTCAAACGTCGAATTTCAGTTCGGATGGAACTTATAACAACAATTAGATGAATAATAAACAGCGGAAAATGTAACTTCCAACATCAACATCCCAGATACAACACCACAAACATCAGAGTATTAATATACATATACAACACAACTCCAAAAATAGACCATCAATATGTGATCATCCCAAGAAAGTCTTCAAGAGATAAAGCAATAATGAACTTCCAAACTGAGAACCTTGAGATCCAAAAGTTTCCAAAATATCTCCAAGATAAAACCCTCAAAACTAGTAGTCTCCAAACCATACAACTCCAAGATCCAGCTAGTACCAAAACGCAGAAGACCTGCTACTAGGCTGCCCATGTGGAAATTATGGGCACCCAGAGTTTAGAAAGGAAACAATAAACTCCAGGTCAGTCGTGGGACTGGTATGAGTAAACAAAACAGTTGCTTTGAAAAATAGAAGCAGTTTATTTTAAATCAAAAAAAAACAATCAAAAGGATTCGAAAGAAGTTCGAAATGCTTTTTGAAAATGAAACTGCCATAAGGCCTTCGCCTCACACACAATGCAAACGCAGACTTGGGGGAGATTTCTCCTTTTGACCGTCAAAAATGCTTGATACGGGAAAAATTCTTTGATATTATTACTAGTGCATAGTGTAGAAAACATTTCAAAAATATAATATTAATCTTAGCCAGCATAGACATTTCGTACTATGCCTACTATAGCTACCATCTAAACAGTGGTGACCACCATAAGTAAATGGCAGGTAATACAATTAAAACCGTACTGGGTTCGTATTGGTAATTGGATTTCCAACAAATGGTCAGGCTAAGGAACTTCCTGGACCACATGGGTACGCCTCTGGAGGGACGTCCCGAGAACCTAACCGGATCTCTGCCAACACAAAGCCGGGTTACCTCTATAACTAGGTAACTACTGACACAAGTATGCCATTCCCCGGTTGTAACCAACCTTTATCCGGGGCCCCAACATCAATCACAAAGGAATATATATATATATTTGCGATATCCACATAAGTTAAGTATCTGGGCTCCATACCATGATACCACTTCTTTCCAGAAGGAAATGCACATACCCTAAAGGGCGCTACCCCCAATAACCTTGCTGCATCTTTCCTGTTTCGACCATTACCAGGTTGTGAGTTACGACGAAGTCTCGTCCACAAAGCTACGCTTTTTACTAAAGCCATGCTTTGATCATATAATGATCAACAAATGATCATCAATACACAACAGCACTTAGCGTGCCACACTACCAAATTGGGAGAATATCGCTGATAACTTCAACTACATAACCTCTGAGCTCTTATGTCTCAGAGAAGGGTGTTAAGCTAAGAGAATAAATTCTCCGCCACCAACAGATATGTATTTGAAAGAATTGGCTTTATATCTCAAAGTGTAGTGTCAGACACACGACCATATAAGTCTGTTCCGGGTTCGAACAGAACGGAAGGTACTTCGTCCAATAAGGGAAGAAGTCCTTGCAATCCGGGCGTCTACAATCCCGATCGGACTTCCCATCACTTAAGAAATCCCTATACCGGAGCAACTCAGTGCAGGGACAATCGATACGTTATCCTATCGTTTTCGGAGACACCCGGTCTTCACCACCGGTCTTCAAATGCAATCCATTCGTCGAATCATTATTCGGAATGGGTTATATGACACAAAGGTCCTCTCCCGGCTAATCTGAATAGTGAGCGCTCATATTTAAAACATGTGGGTATATCAATCACAAAGGTTCACTTTCAAGGTTCGATGTGGGTTTCGGATAACAAACTGAAATCTAACTCCCTATCGCATCGAAGTTTAAATGCCATTTTACGGGCAGAAGGGGTTTCACAAACATATAGGAACAAATCACAAATCACAGATAGTATAGCTTGGCATAAAGAATTTAAATCACAAAGCATCACAAATAAAATCAATGATGTCCACCAAATATATTACACGATAGTTATTGATCATGTCCCGCCAAGATAGCTTGATTGTGTGATTTAAACCAATTAATCATTTATTTAATTTCACTAATTATCTTTAATCAATGACTTTTTTTTATCCTTATTTAAAATAAATCAAATCTTTTATTATCTTCATACTTAACTCATCACTTAATTAATTACCCTAATAAATTATTCTTAATTGTTCATAAATTAAGTCCTAATTACTCTCATTAATTTATTATTTCCCCCAATTAATTATTTTAATAAGTTAATCCCTAAATAATCATTGAATGTTAAGAAATTAATTTAAATAAATTATTTTAAGTAAATCATTTAGTCTTTAACACCATTTTTTTTCATTTCATAACATAATTTTCTTTTAATAAATAATTCGACAAGAATTAACTTAAATTAATTTACTTAAAAGAGAAATATCTTACTTAACATTAAGTTGTTTTAAATATAAATCAAAACCATCTTTTAAAATATGAATTTTAAAAACTTTAAAAGTTTTGAATTTTTTTTTTCATTTGGCAAAATTCCCTGTTTCTGACTTTCCCTGAATTCCCTTCGAGTCTTCCCCGAGAATTCTTTCTACTTGCTTCGGGTTGTCTAAAATTTGACACGAGTGACTCAATTTTTTAAAAAATTTGGTTAAGTACAAAATCAACCCGATACCATGCTTATTTGACCCGAGTACACCTTCGAGTTTTCACCCATTTCCCTCGTGCCATGCTTCGAGCTTGCTCCTCGTCCTACCCAACCCATCACACTAACATACCACTATAGTCACGTGCACGTGCACCGACATCGGAGGCGATTCCGACCACTGGCGAGCATCCTCGCACGTCAACCATCAACCCAGCAACCATCCCCATTCATCCAAATGCCCCATCTCCCCTCAAATCAAAATCAAGCAATAGAACCCAAAAACATCAGGCAACGCCAACACGTATTCGCCTCGCGCTGCCTCCTCTAACCGTCAGTAGCCGTGATATTTAGACCGAAGCTCCTACATCGTGTGATGCTTCGATTGGCTGCATTGGCACGATGTCCGAACATCTGAGGACGGCGCAGCACCGACGTTTTCGAACGTGAATCAAAATGGTTCTTAAACCCTAAAACAAACTCGAATTCAAAATCTGGGTTTTTAAAAAATCAAACTGCATTTTTCTGGTGTTGCTGAACCCTAAATCTAGCCGTGGCGATGAATTCGAGGCCCACCATCGTTGGGATCATCAGAGTTTGACAAAAAGGCATTTTTCCGATCAACCCAAAAATTTTGATAAAGACTAAATGAAAAATTCAAATTTTTATTTCTAAAATCATCATTCCATATAGTGATTAATTGGTGTAGCTAGAATTCAAATTCATGCGGTTCGAATTTTTAGATATTTTGAGTTGTGACTGTGTTTACCTCTCCTAGTAAAAATAAATCAAGTTCCCTTGCTTCTTTTTATTACTAAATCAAGGTACAGATTAAACAATAGTTTAACTTGTCAAAAACAATTCTTTTCAGAACTAAAGAGAGGGAGAGAATGTTTGGGTTTCTTTGATATGCATTTATTCTACATAACAGAACTTTAAACATGCCTTATGATTTTTGATTTTTTTTTTCAAAGTCTTCCTAGTAAAAGAACAGTGGCTTTGCTTTGATTAAATCTGAAACATGATGCATTGTTAGACATCCTTCTACCTACCTTTACAATTCGATTACCTTTCAAAAGAAATGGGGAGAGGGGTTTTTTTCTCTCTTTATTTTGAAGGACTCTGTAACTCAAATTGTTACAGGAAAACAAAACACAACAAAGGAAACAGAAAACAATGTTTCCAGAAAATCAAAACACAAGCCTATCATTCATTCAATTCAAAGCCATCACATTCATTAAGGAATTCAAGCACAAAAGATTTGAATAATCATAGGCTTACTCACAGCAACATATGATTAAAAGAAAACAGAGTTTACTCACCTTTTTTTTAAAAGAGTTCCCTGCGTTCTTACAAAACAGAGATGATGCTGGCAATTCTTTTTCTACTTGATTTTGAAATTTAAATCTGCAACTTGAAGTTATAACTTTTTGTTAATCACTGTTGCATGCTCTAGTTTATTTACTTATTAATATCAAAACAAGGATTTGAATTTACTTACAGTTTTGAATTTGTAACAGAGCAGTCTTTTCTTTTTATTTCTGCAACTAGAAACCTAAAGTAGATTTAAAGCTTTGAATTTTTTTTCTTTACTATTGGTAGAAAGTTATTGCATAAGTTTGTTTACTTAAATAAAAAAAAAACTTAAGAAAAGAAAGGACACTTGTTACTTTTCTTCTTTTATTGAATTACACTTGTCACTATGTTAAATCTTAATTTAACACTTGTAACAATTTTTCTTCTTCTTTTATTAACAAAGTATTTTACCCCATTAAACTTGTATTTTTACTTACACCTTTTCTTTTTATTAAAGACATTGGTTTTTTTTATGTTAATACATATTATTGAAAGAAAGTGTCTTGAATTTTTTGTACATATTAAATAATTCCTATAGATATGTGTATATAATGCAAATTATTTTACTAAACACTTCATTTTAAAATTCAAATTCAAATTGAAAATCAATTCAATATATAAATTCAAATCTACCTACGTATGCACATATATACATGTATATTTGTATATATGAATAAAAGTTAGATTCAATGATTTTAAAACTTTTAATGATTCAAAACTTTCAAACTTAAAAGAAATTTGAAATTCTTATTCATCTACATCATCATCTATTTATTTATTCTTTATTTTATAATTTGAATTTTTCAAATATTTTATCATAAAAGTTCTACATTTGTAATTTATAAATTGTTGAATTTTGGTATGTTACAAACTGTAAGAAAATTATTTATATATACATATATATATATATATATATATTAAAATTTCTAAAGTGGATACTAAAGTAACCCTACTTCAGCGAATTTAGCGGTAGATAACAGTGCTTTAATGGGCACGTTATTTAAGAGTGCTAAATTGTAAAAGAGTGACCTGCGTAGGGTGCTAAGTGCTTTAGCTAAGCTTTATCTATATAGGCTTCATCAAGGCTTTAGCTACATAGATCCTTAAGAGACATCTTTCTAAATTAAGTTACTGTAGACATTGAATTTGGAACCAATTCGATATTAAACTTGACTTCCCCATCTAGAAGTTAATCGCACACCTCCTTAGAGACATTTTGGGTACTCACATGTAGGCATGTCAATGGTACGGGTTTTGGTCTGAACCATGCTCGAACCTCTCCTATTTATGTGGGTACGGGTTTTGTTTTTTACTACCTAACCCCAACTCAGGCCCGACCTGGGTCAGGTACGATTTTATCAATACTCGACCCGGTTAGGACCCGACTCGACTATTAGTTTTTCATCGTATCAAAACATAAGCATATATGTTATTTCTTTACCATTTTGTTTGTCGACACACAGATGTTTTTTTGTACTTTTGTTATGAGCTTGACTACATCGCCATTCAATTTATATGTTAACATTATTTGTATAAAATTTTCAACAAAGCTGCAGTTTTAAAATATGGTTTTCACAGAAATATTCCGAGTTAGGTATTCAGTTATTATCCAGCGGGCTTAAAAAGCCCGACGGGCCGGGCTCAAATATTGGGTTGAAATACCCTACGGGTTCGAGCCAGACTCGGGTTTTATTTATTGTAATTGGACTCGGGTCCGGGTTTTACAATACCCGAATGGGACTCCACATTGACATGCCTACTCACATGCAATTAGAACATTCAAACCTCGTCATAAGCAACTTTGAATGATTATAAAAATTACCAATATCCAAGTTTGTCCTCTCACACAACATTTCGAATAGTTGTTTACCTCATCTCTCAATACAACCAATAAACTCACGTAATCAAGTATGACCCTATACATAAAAAAAACCTATAAATATAAAAAAACATTCTAAAACTACTGAAATCAACCATAAAATAACCGAAAAATATATGACCATGAAATCAAACGTACATCCAAACACATCAACTCAGAGTTTTCGAACCTCCAACCGAGTTCGTGGCTTTAAGAGAGCAAATAATCTCACATCTAAACGTAAATAAGTATATCATCTTCAAAAATAGAAGACCTAGAACCACTTCTACTTGCACCAACTGTCACTATCTCGGTTGTTGCATATTCCTTACTTCTTGTGACCTATCAACAATTAATTATAAATGTGGATATTGCTACTTATGCATCTACTTCCGTATCATAAATCATTCTCTGATATCTTTATCCATGGATATAGATTGATATTGGATATTTATCCTATCCATCGATTAATAAATATAAAAACATAAAGAAAATTATGGTTTAACATAATTTTATTTCCAGTCCCATTTATTTATAAGAGTATGAAAGTAAACACATATGATAATAATAGACAGTGTCTAAGTAGTTAATATGCACTATACGCATATAATATAAACTATTTACTTTATAAAAAAATAAATACATATCATTCATTATACTAAAATATACATAATATAAATAATAACATTAAAAAAATGAATAATATAATTTTTAGATGCGGATGCCTTCATATTTACATTTGTATTAATTATTATGAACATCGGATATTTATCTGTTTTTTATATACGAACACGGATGTATTTTGGATTATTCGAGTATCTATTGACAAACTTATTCCCACATCTAAAGAAATGTACCGCAATCTTCTCTGCCTAAACACAAGTAGATATACAATTGCATACTCGACGACCTTAAGCACTTCACATGTTTCTTATTTAATTTGTTTCTCAGCTCTAGCTTACTGTCCTCCTTCATCTCACCTTTTGGAAACTTATTCATACACTTCTTCCATTCGGGGTTGAAGTGAAAACCTTCCAATATAGCTCTGGTATGTTCTCATTGATGTGCATAATAGCTTTATTCCTAGCATGCTCTTTTGGGATGAGCAAATGGTTGGTTCGGTTTGAAACCAAAAAAAAAATGAAACCAAAATAACCATTCAAGAAACATAAACCGAACCGAACCAAGACATTATTTTGTTAAACCAAAACCAACCAAACCAATAATATATTTTGTTTTGTTGGTCTATTTGGTTTATCTTAAAATGAATTAGATCTACAAGATTAAAATAATTAATTGAGTCCATATGATGAAATGTTTTGAAAAAAAATCCTCTTCCCAAAATACTAATATGATTTGAAAAAAAAAATTATTATGAAATATTGTAAATAATAGCGGTGTCGGTAGTAATTTTGTCAATTTAAAATAATATGATGTTCAAATTTGGTTTAGTTAGTTGGTTTAGTTTTAAATATTGAAAACCAAACCCTACACATAAACCAAAGAAATATACAAATAAAAACCAAAACCAACCAATTGACTAACTAAACCAAACCAAATCGATCAAACATAACCGGTTTGTTTGGTTTATTCCATTTTAACCAATAAATACTCACCCCTACTTCCTTCCCACCGAAGGTAAAGAATGAGCACTTTATCAATATGGTATTCGATGTGTGACAAAATTATCATGCTCAACTCCTCTCAAAGACCAAACAAAAACTTCTCATCGTCCTTCATGGTCTTCATGGAAGTATTAGTCAAAGTGAAAACATAACTAACAATGCATGAAATCTATTCGGATACTCTAATACTTACATTTTGCCCTGCTCTAGCTTGAAATATGTTTGGAACATTGCATACTTCTCTGTTTAAGGCATGAACTGGTTCTCAAACTTCACTTTGAAATCATACCAAGTAATATCTACTTAAGCACAATAGGTACAATACATTCCCAATAACCAACTGTAGCTCCTTCAAACTCTTAAAAGCTAACCACTTGCAACATTCCACTATTATTCTCATACCATTGACTGCCATTTCATATATTTTAACCCATGATAGAACATTCATAATGGACTCAATATGAGAGAAACGCTCACCACCATAACTCAAAAAATGGTAAATTGAACTAACTCCTTGTCCTCTCAATTCAATTGCTTCATTAGCATCTACCAAATAGCAACAATAAGATTTTGAAGTATCGTTCCAGGTCCTGCACTAGAAACTTTAGCTGTCCTATTTCCTTGCCATCTTTCTCTATTCACACTTCTTCCAATTTTCCCTTGCTTAGTCTCTATCCTACTCAACTTACACTTATCTCGAAGAATATAAGAATGTTAGCCAAGATAACATGAAAAAAATAAGAATGAATGAGGAGATACAATACTAAATAAAAATAGCAATATGTATAATCATAGTTTATGACTTAAGCTGCTATGTTAATGATAATGTATAATCGAATGTATATGACGATACTATGTATTGTTTTATATAAGCTTAGTATGACTGTATACGACATATGTATATAATGTATAGTTGAGTATATATGTGATATGTACTATGTCTTGTTTTGTATATGCTTGGTATGACTTATACGACATATGTATGATGCATATAATGTATGTATTTTCCCCTTGAGTTAAAGTACTCATATATTAATGATGTTTTTGGTAGAAGATTTGTGGTGCGTTCTTATATTTCTATGGTGAAGTATTATAGATGTTGAGACGAAGAAAAATCGTGAATTGGAAAAATGTGTAAATAGGAGATGAGGTTATAATAGTGGATAGTATGAGACATCAATGTGTTTTAAGGGTTATTTATGCTACACCACGTACTATAGTGTAGATTTTATGTAGTCTTGGATGAGGATATTGTTGAGAGCGAGTAGTGAAATCCCACGAGATGCTCGAGCCATCAACATGGTTACCAAGTATTATATGCATGATGCGAAGAAATAGAAAACCAATCACATCAACATGAGCATTGGGCATGTTAGATATTGTAAGTGCTTTGGATGAGTTATATTGTGACATTACATATGTGCACATAATTGGTGCTGCTAATGCATGCTATGTATGTATGTTTACCTATGTGTGTGCGCACGCCTCTGTGTGTATTTATGGTCACATACAGTATGATTGATATACACTTTGTTTCTGCACATGATTTATAGAGTGGTTTCATACTTATATATTATGTAATCATATTTGGTGTGATGAATGCAATTGATTTGAATGTGTGTTATGCTTGATATTTCATTGAGGCGATGTAGTTTATATATGCCCATTTTATGATGAGATATATTTTATATGTTATAACCACATGCTTAATAGATTGTACTCGCGTATTCATCACAAGAAAGTTGTGGATTTACCTATGCCAAATGATGGAGGCGAGGCATATGTAACTGCGATACCTATGCGGCACTTGAACCATTAGCATCATGGGTAAAACTCATGTGGGAAATGATTCCTATGTTCAAATTTCTAGTTTAAATGCAATACATAACTATAGATAATTTTCAGTTAAAATAATATCTGGTCATTCAAATCTGTTTTAACCAAAATCAACCCCAAATTTTAAAGCTTTATAAAATACAAGTATATAAAATTCAGCATACAAGAATGAAATCAAACCTGAAAGAATGATTTTGTCACTAGGATTCATGTTAGGCTTGGACCAATTGTAAACTGTTGATGCTGTAATACCTCTTAGCCAAAAACAACCTTCGTAAACAATCAATGGACCACTCCTCCATCCCCATCCCTCAAAACGCCTTGTTCATCTTCTTCTCCACCATGGATCGTCCAGATCTCGATAAAGGGTCGGTAGAAATTTGGATTTGAAGGTGTCATCCATGATTAGGTCAGAATTCCACTTCACTAGTATGTTGCAGTGTTGGGGTATAGGTGAATGAAGGGTAAGGTGGTGGTGGCCGGTGAAGATGACAGGATGCGATGGGCCCGAGCGAGAGAGATGGTGGAGTTGAGGTAGGGGAGGAAAGTTTTTGCGATGGAGGAGAAGTGGTTCTACGGTGGAGTTGTTCTGGATTTTGATTTTGATTTTGGATGATTGATGGAGTAAGGATTGTTTTTGTTCTATGACTTTATAATACCTCTAAGCTTTATAACAGAAAAAATTAGCAACTATTTGAATGTTAATATCAAATATACTAGTAGTGGTAATTGTGGAGCTGCCACGGTGTGCCACGATGTTGAGACTGGATCGCGATGTTTTATTTGAATTTGGTTAGGAAATGAGGAAATTTCCTTATTTTAGACTATCACTATTAGAGTTTATTCGAAAGGGACGGTAGTCATCTTCTTCTAGATGTATGTTAACAGATCGGGAAAATGAGTCATTTGGAAACCTTATTTTGATTGTCTAAAACTTGGACTACACAGCTATGGATCAACTACTTTGGTGGCGATGTACCATAGTGATGTGCAATCCCCATGGGTGATGGGTATCATGACTCCAGCATACACAAATTATCAAGTAGCGAATTGACTAGTTCGATGGTGGTGTACTATAGAGATATGCAATCCCTAAAGATGAAGCAATGATGGCGCGACATCGCTAAAATTACAGTCATCGCTAAGATGTCGCTAATTAGCTACGTCTTAGCATTGCCTTGATTGTTATGGATGTTTTATATTGGCGCCACAAAGGCATTGGAAATTACTAATGCCTTTGTGACACCACAACAATTATCAATCCACATCTTTGTACAGCCACACATTTTCAACCGTCAAATTCAAACCAATAAAATTGTACAGTTCTCCAACTCATCAATCTTCTCCGTTATCTCTAATCCAATAAAAGTGCAAATCCCTCTCAATTATAAACACCATCCACCCCGTCCTTTTTAGTTTAATACCAAGAAAAACTTTTCCCAAATCTCAAAAACCTTATATTAGCAATATTTTCCAAAAATAAAAATCCGCCTCCGCCTACTGAATTGAGGAGAGGAGGTCGCGATTATACATTTGTAGATTTGGTTAGATTGCTAAGTAGGGTCGCGATGTTCAAGTGGTTGTGGTGTTTGGATGAAGGATTTGGTCTGGAAGTCGTATGTTGAAAAGAGAAGACGTTCATAAGATGAGACAAGGAAAGAAAAATAAATGAGCCATGTCACAACCCTTTGTAGCTCTCAAACTGAAAAGCAGAAGCAAGAAACAAAGAAGTATGACATGGAAGAAGAACTTAAAAGCACATATGTTAAAGGAAATAGAAATGAAAGCTCTGCTAGTCCTGTTAGTAGTGTATGCAATGAAGAACAGAAGCTGAGAGATGCAGATTATACATGTGATAGCACTGAAGGGCAAGCAGAATAATCGTCATAATGACTAAGATTTTTGGATATTTGCATCCTCTCTACTCATATTTTGTAATATAGATTGAAAACGCAAAAAGGTAAATGAAAGATATAATGTTTGTATTATTTTTGAATACTTGTACAAATACAGAGAGTGCATACTGTATTTATATATGCAATTATATGAAAAATGGGCTTGCGGGTAGGCCTAGAGCATAAACACTTACAACCTGCATTCTCAAGATAATATAAAGCCAGCTTATACAATATTATTTCATTTCATTCACTACCACGTCCCCTCAAACCCGATACCTAGGGTTTGTGAATAAAACTCTCAAGTTCGAGAGCCGCCAGTGAAAATTGGTTCTTCAATGCAATTTCCTTTCTTCATTGAGCTCTGGTTGAGTTGAGGAGCTCAAACGGTATAGGAGGCGATTAGTGATTTGTGAGATGAGATTTCAATTTGAGTTTAGTTGTTAGATGAGGCTTCAATGATTCCCTTTTTCATCTTCAAAAGCTTTAGGAAAGTAAATCAGAGCCTTAGATATGAGATTAATATCAGCTTCGTCTACATTACGCTCTCGCCTAAATCTAATGAAGTTAGTCAAGAGAGTGGCTCGGTCAGGATGTCGGCCTTCTGGTAAGTTGAAGGTATGCATTTAACTTCAATGTTTTTGTTTATTACTTGCTCTCTCACAAAGTACAAGTCGAGTTCGATGTGCTTTGTGCAAGAGTGGAGTACTGGGTTTGCTGAGGTCGAAATTGAACTTTGATTATCACACCAGATAGTTTGTTTGCCACTTAGTTTGATCTGTAGTTCATTAAGTAGTGACATTAACCACATGAGTTCTGCAGTAGCACTAGCAATACTTCGATACTCAGTCTTTATGCTGGATCTAGATACAGTTGATTGCTTTTTTGCACACCATGATTTAAGATTTTTGCCTAAATAGATATAGTACCCTGTAGTGGATCTTTTATCATCCTGATCAGTAGCTCTATCTGGGTCAGTAAAGCCATTAATACATAAAATAGTACTTGCTTGCAGAATTAATCCTTGATTGATTGTGCCCTTCAAATATCTTAAGATTCTTTTCGCTGCCTTTCAATGTTCATCAAGAGGCTTTTGCATAAACGGACTCACTTTGTTTACACTGAATGAAATGTCTGGTCTGGTTATAGTGACATATTGCAGTGTTTCTACACTGCTTCTGTATTGCTTGTCATTTAGGATTAGTTCGCCTATGTTTTTTGAAAGATGACTGTTGCTTATCATTGGAGTGTGCAAAGGATTTTCTTGGTCCATTTTGCTTCGAGTATTTTCACGAATTCCTCGAGTTGCCACCGAGTTACTCAACGTCTACCCTAATTTTAATTACAACAGGCAGATATATGATCGCGTGAACGTGCACGAAAGCATCGATCACCTCCTGTCACTGCTACGACCGTCGACAAGTCAACAACGACTACCTATATCCACCAGACCACTCAGCACCAGAAAATCATCAGAGGATTCGAAATCGAGAAAAATTGAGCGAACCTGGAACCAACTCCCTCATCGAAAAACACCTCGCCTGATCACCACCGATCACCTGAAACCGTGCCGCCGCGTCTAGACGTTCGCTAGAGACCTATATTTGTTTTCCCTGGGTGCAAAAGCCTATAATCAACTATCGCCGACAAGAATGCTACTTCTTTATCATTCACCAAAACAGTTTGTTAAACCCTAAACTCACGCCGCATCACCACGATAATCATCTAAAAAATCTTCCATCATTTTTCCTTCGATCTATGCCACGTCATCCTCCTTTGACATCAAGCCTGAGGTCCAATCGTTCGTTGAACATCGAAAATTGACATTTTTTCCAATTTCGTTCATCTCGTAAATACACAACCAATACCGAACTAAAAATCATCATTTTATTTTTAAAATTCATGGTTTTGGAACACAAATTCATTCCTATGATTTGAAATCGAAATCCAGAAATTTGGTTTTGAATCTATTTTGATTTTCTACTTTTTTTCCCATTCCTGAAATAAATTCACAACATAAAAGCTTGGATTTATTTTTATTATCCTGTTTAAATTATCTTTTCTTTAGTAACCATAATTCGAATTTTTATAGATTGTAAGATGTGAATTTTTAAAATAAAATTTCAAGCTTCTAAATATAAGAACATGCATATATGCCTGTATACACATAATTTAATATGTATGTATGTACGTATGTATGTATGTATGTATGCAACACGAAAGCATATTCAATAGCTAGGCAACATTTCATAACATATTCAAACACCAATCACAAATATCAAAACATAAAAGCAGAGATAAGTGAGTTTGCTCACTTGAGAAATCAAAACAGAGACCAGGTCTTATGAAATGATCTGGAATTGATTGTTTGATTACTTTATCTTTGTATCCAGGTTTTTTTTGAAAACTTTACTTGATCATTTGATCTACTTTGCCCTGTATTAAGTCAGGTTGCACTTGATTGCTTCAGATCTTGTTTGATTGGTTTCAGGTCCGAGTTGCTTTACTGGTTTGTTTGGTTAAAAACTTAACTTTGCTTGATTTTATTTTTGTTTCAATTGCTTCAGGTTGAATCATTGTTGAGTACATTCTTGAATCAGATTCCAGAACTTGAGTTTGATTTTAGTTTCCAGGTTTTGTTTTTTCTGGTTTACAACTTTCTTTTGTTTTGAATATTAAGAAATAAAAAATGAGGAAGAAGAAGATATGATATATACATAGCTTTGTTTCAAATTTTTATTGATTAATTTGAAAATAAATGACAATTGACATTTTTAATTATAAAACAAAATTGAACCAACACTTATCTTTGTTAAGCTAACACTTGTTAGTTACTTGTATTATCATTTTACAAATGTTAAATATAAACATTTTATGTTTATATCCTTTATCTTTAATTAGTTTATAGAATTTGTTTTAAACCCTTAACTTAGATTTATTTATAAATTATGTTTTATGTTTTTCTCATTTATACTTTTATGTATTTACAAATCAATCCTTTTTATATTAACATATGTTCTATATTTATGAATTTTCTATTATTTATATTTTATACTTTTATAACTTTCAAATGGCAATTCAAAAATTATACTAATTTCAAAATATAACTTCCAAATCAAAATGTCTATTTAATGTAATTTGGGAAAACAAATCTTTATTAATTGAAAATATAATGTTTTCAAATCTAATATATTTATAAGATTTTTAATTTTGAATTTCAACTCCAAGATTCAATTTAAAATAAATTTATAAATATAAATAAATAAAAAACATATCTTTATAAATTTAAAAAAAATTGATTTAATTCACCACTAAATTCACAATTTAACATTAATTACCAAATTAAATTTTACTAAAAATCGGGATCGTTACATCGCCTCTTAAGCTCCATAGCATATTACCCTAGATCTGTTCAACTCGGTCTGACCCGAGATCATAACAAAACAACGCCCAAGTCAGTCTGGAAAACCAGCGTGAGAAAATCACACTCGGTTTGTTTATTATATTTTGAAAATCCTTTGAAAATAAAGTATCTCGTAAGACCATGCCACAAATAAACATGCCGGGTTTTTACCTTACGATAACCAATTTTTTTATCAAATCCATCTGATATTATAATAATGTATATAGAGAGTAAATAGATTATAGCTGAAATGCTTGCATCTCACGTTCCAACATAGTTGG
Organism: Allium cepa; assembly: GCA_030765085.1. Taxonomy (NCBI): domain Eukaryota; kingdom Viridiplantae; phylum Streptophyta; class Magnoliopsida; order Asparagales; family Amaryllidaceae; genus Allium; species Allium cepa. The sequence goes on along the minus strand of CM060928.1, from coordinate 892,057,968 downwards.
GCATAATCAAAACCGTAAGGGGGCTTATTGGAAATTGGATTTCATACAATGGCAAGGCTCCTGGGGTACCGCCCGTCACTTTACCTGGTCTAGATCAATGTACCGAGGACCACTCATGATCCCCTGCAACAAAAGACCGACCTACCCCTAACTTGGATATATAGACCGAATAAGGTCACCCCGCGGTTGAGATCAATAACCGCCACACAATCGAAATAAAAGGACTCTAGACAGGGTTGACCTTACCCTACTTGGAAGCTACCCACTTAGTGTTGTTGCACCTTCCCTATTTTAGCCATTCCTAGTTGATGAGGAATGAGGCTACGATTACCTTTTTAGACACATTCACTTAGAATGCACATAGTCCTCCAATGACGATGTTCTGATAGCATTCGTCCATACAAGTTATCCTGGGACTGGATAAACCGAATCATCGTCTTCATCATCTTCACGATATTCATTCATTACCTTCAAACTGGATCGAAGTCATTTTCAAATAATTAGATCCGATCCCGGTCTCTTCGAAATGATTAGCGCATCGGCCAATATTGATAGTCGGTTATTTAACTATCATATAACATCCACAAACAAACAACAGGCTTTAAATAATTTTCCAAATTATTTATTTCAAAATATCTACACAAGATATTATTTCCATACTTCAACACTTTGAAAATAGTTTTCAAATCAATTTTTATACTCACGGAAATTTTTTTTACCCTTGCCCGGTCCTTAGAATATTTTTCCCACTTAATTTGATATTCAACACTTGGAAAATATTCATTTATCTCCTATTTATTTTCTCAAAAATCATTCATAATTTTATTTGTAAATTTCCAACTCGTTTCACATGAATTCTATAAATCCCAGAATTTCTTAGTCGCTTTCCTATAATATTTCCAAAGCCGTTTATGTTTATTTAAAATTCCAATTTCACCACTACTTCCCTTGTAAATTTTATTTCACCTTTTGAAGTTCGCTTATCCTATACTTTAGAATTTATTTAAGTTCCCATAATACCACTATATGATCTTTCTTCCAAAATCTTATTCAATTAAATAAACTTAGTTTCCTATCTCGTGAGGATTTATAATGAAAGTTAAAACATTAAAAAAAATTATATGAAATAAGAAAAATGGTTTGTTTCAAATATGGTTTTAGGTAAAACTATAATACAACATCATAAAAGCATTAAAAAATTAATTACTAATTACTTTACAAAGCTGATTATAAAATTAGAATATATTTCAATAAATATTAAGTATTAAAATAACTAATAATTACCATTTTGAAAATTTAATTGAGTAATAATTTAATTTTGAACTAATTTTCCTGCAACAAATAATTTTTTAGTAACTAAAATAATTAAATAATTTAATTAAACAAATTAATCACCGTAAATACATACCTTTTAAATAAACCAGTAAATTTAAAATGTGTATATGTATATTTATTTTCTTTTGAAAATACATATATACTTACAAAAATAAATTATAGATTTCAAAAAACCTAATAAACTTTCAACATTTTAAAATTCCTATTTTTTTCTTTTCAAAACCTTATATATATATATATATATATATATATATATATATATATATATATTTCTGTTTATCTATATACTTTTAAATTAAAATAGGTATGTTTGTACATGCATACGCGCGCGCACACACACACACACATATATATTTATACTTGTATTATACATTTTCTTTACTGTATATATATATATATATATATATATATATATATATAAATATACATATAAATCTTTAAATTGAAAAATAATTGGCATATATACCTTACTGTAAATTTATATACATACATACATACATTAATAAAAATGTATACCATACCTTACTGCAACTGCTCGAGGCTGCCACACCACTTCCCCCACTACGACTGTACCTCCTTCCAACCTTTAAGAGCCTCCAAAATTCGCTCTCCAGCAACCCCTGAAGCCCAAGCTACCACCTCCACCTTCCTGCACCCTGAACTCATGAGCGCGCACGTGACATCGGCCAACATCACGGCTCCAACTACTGCCTTGTCACCCCTCCACGTTCTCAACGCTTGAGCTTCCCCCAGTCTTGATCCTTCCCTCGGCCATGCGATTTCGCTCTCTCTTTTTTTCTAATCGAACGAATTCGATTTCAATAAATTACAGAGGAAAAAAGGGGAAATGGGATTATTGGCTTCGAACTGTAGAGATTCTCGTTCGATTTGCATCGAAATGGAGGAGAAGAAGTAGGCTTGCGATTTTTTTAACGAAATGAAAATGGAAGGGAAGGCATGATTTTGAATTTGGGAACGAAGCTGTCTTCGTTGAATGTATTGAATAGAAGGATAAGGGCTTGGGATTTTTAAAAGGAAGAGGGGGAGACCATGATTAAATTGAAAGGAAATGGACGTGATTTCTTGCGTGTATGAACAGGTGAGCAATGTTTTGAAAAAGTGCCGATGCGAAGGAATTACAGTTGAAGGTTGACTAGTGTGTGTATATATATACAATTAAATTCAAATTGTATTGGCTTACACAACATAAAATTTCGAACCTCTATCGAGGCATACTGCTTGGCATTTATAATGTTATACCCTACTTCGAACGCAGTGAAAAAGGTTTCGAGTCCTAATTCGATCATATGGAGAAGATAGCTTTTTAGACCCAAATATTATATTAAATTTTCGATATAAATTTCATCGCATTTATATCTCGTACGGCTAAACGATAACTCCAAAAGCTTCGAAATTTGGAATCCGACAATAATATAATATACGGATCCAGTGAAACTTGTTTCGTCGAATTCCGAGATTTTGTCTCGGAAGGCAATTTTTAAATGTCAATTTAAATGATATATTTTTAAAATTGAACAGATCACTTCCAAATTCAATTTTAAAAGTTGCATTGTCTTTAATACTATTAATATAAATTTTATAAGCCTTTACATTATTATTTTTGAGCTTAAAACTCCAAATTCAAATATTTTAACTAATTAAAAATTCAAAAATTAAATTATCGAGTAAATCGCTATATTTAAATCCTGAACTTATTTTATTAAATAAAAGTCAAACTTTTCATATTCAGAAATCAATTTATAATTCCTATTTGAAACCATTTATATATTCCAAATCAAACGTCGAAAAATCCGTGTCATCACATTCCTCCCTCCTTAAAAGAATTTCGTCCCCGAAATTGCTAAGGCAAAAAAACTGCCCCAAACCCATTAACTTACTAAAAGTCACTTAGTCAAGCTCACATTTCACATTCCAATTTTTTTGTTTCTCCCAAAAATTAACTTTCAATTTTAATCCAAAGATCCTTTATTTCAATTCCAATTTTAAATCTCTTCGTCATTTACCAAATATTTTCAAAAAATTTCTAACTCCCAAAATTTCCAAATTTTTTTGGCAGAATCTCCCTTGTATGGAGGAGCATTTACAATCTGACAGGAGAGATAAATATATATACATCGACCCACATGGTCGGAAAATAAAAATAAACAACAATATTTATATTTTCTTCTTTTATTGCATAGGCGCACCCCTATTTAGGATTTTTAAGCAAGCGGCTTATTTATTTAGTAATTAGCGGTACCAAAATCCAGCCAAACGGCCTCCATGTACCTGTACTTATTCAATTTAAACACGTAAGTACTAAATATATGAAATTCACAAACATTTCATTTATTTTTAAATAGCTAAACACATGGATTTCACAAGAAATACATACTAAACAATTTCCATTAGCAATTTACAGGGTTTTGAATACTAATTAAATTGCTTTCAGTTAATCCATACACTATTTCATTCAATAGAATGATTCATAACTCAATTTCTTATATTCAATTCATTTTTAAAACAAACGGACTATAATCATTCCAATTGATTCCAAAATAAATTTCATTCGCTTCTATCAATTCATAGGATTTTATTTTCTTTCGTTCACGTCAAATGACAACTCTTTCTATGCGAATTCGACGATATCCACTTAATAGAATATCCATTTTAGTTTGTAACTATTTCGAATTAGTTCCAACTCATTTTATATTTAATTCCATTCCATTTCAATTTTATTCACAAACCATTCATTATTTTTTATTCCATATTCGCATTTGTTTTATCCAAGACCATTTTATCAAGCTCGAAAACATTCCATGCTATGGCCATTTAACATATTCACTTAAGCTGAGCTTCCATTCAAATATTTACTTAAGTTGTTTATTTTCTTCAAGTTATTTCAAGCTTATAACTTAAGTTTATTTTCTTTCTAACCAAATTCCAATTTAAATCCTTGATTTGAGTTTTATTTAATCAAATCCATTTCGTTTACATTAATTACATCAATTCATTCACTTAATCCATTTATCTCCAAATTTCGTATTCAATTCGTTAAATAATATCCAAGGCCATTATTCATTCATACTCACTTGGATTTCATTTTCAATTCAAACCATCACTATATTAATCCAATTTCGTTTCACTTGACAACATTTCCAATTATATTTAATTCACTAACAATCCAAGTTGAATTTTATTTATGACTCGAATTCATTTCCAAACTCCATTATTAACTCACAATTCACTTCTATTTTACCAAATTAGGTTCCATTTTCATATTTCATTAAATAATTTATTATCTAATTAGTTTATTTCAATTTTATAACCCAGTATCTGATTTTTTTCTCAAAATCCATTCATTCAATTTTCTTAAGCTCAAACTCACTTTTATAACTCAAGTTTGGATTTTCTTTCATTTTCCAAAACATCAAACTGTTTTATTTTGGGTTTCTTATTTCAATTTTTTACTTTTCCATCAATCCTATTCTCGAATATATTCACATTTTGTTAACTCAAGATTTACACTCATTTATAGCCCAAGCATATTTTATTCATTAAACTAGCCTACCTCACTGATTTATTTTATTCTGATCATAATCAGTTAAATTTTAACAATCAAATTTCTCCAACTTAATCTATGTTAAATTTTATTTTAACCTTCATTTTTAACTCTAATTTCAAAATTCAAATCTCATACTTTACTCTATTATTAAAAATCATTTCAATTTATAAGTTTATAACGTATTCCCTGATGATTTTCAAATTATTTAAATAAGGATTCCAGAGTACTTTTTTAAGCAGCTCGGAATTTAAACTTCCAGCTTCCGGTTTAAGTCCAATTTCAATTATAATCCATTTGTACACTTTATATTTATATAAATTCTCATATTAGTTGTGTAAACTATTTCAAATTTTATGATCTCGTTTTGGTTATAACATTATCATCCAACATTTATACTATATATAATAACTTTCAAAAAAATTATTTTCTCTTATATCAAAATGTACTTTGGGTAAAATTATTTCATTTACCCCTTTCGAAAACAATACTGTGTCGAATTGTTTTATTCAAATGTTTAGAAATCCTCTTGATACAGTTGTATGGATTGTTCCGACTAAGGTTCACAAGCCACGTAATAAATCAACCGACACAATATAAAACCATTTTATATTCACTAACAAATATGCGCTCATATGTATTAACAAGCTCAAACTCATTCTAGAGTACTACTAAATCTATCTCTAATGATTAATCACCACCAGAGCCAAGGTTCTCGCTTAACCTGTCTCTGATACCAAATGTAACGGTTTGGGATTTTCGACTCTCGAAAATCGACATCAATACGTCCACTATATAAAATGCCGAGCGATCGAATGCCGAAAATACCAGGTCATTAGGGTTAAAAAAGAAAGAGGTAGAAGAAGATAAAAACAACATCAGAGTCTCGCGATCATAGCAGAATAAAGTATAATATAAAATAACAGCTTTTAAATACAAAGAAATTTGTACTGTTTATATACATGCTATTATCAGAGTACAACGATCATCCATTTATTTGGACAGCTTAATGCTTGTCCTTACCCAGTGGAGATAATAACCAAGTATGGAGATACGACTTTGTCATCCAGCTCGCTTCTTGAGCTCTAAAGCATATTATCCTGGAGCTGTTCAACTCGGTCTGACCCGAGCATCATAATAAACAACCCCCAAGTCAGTCTAAAAAACCAGCGTGAGAAAATCACACTCAATTGGATTATTACATTTTGAAAATCCTTTGAAAACAAAGGTATCTCATAAGACCATGCCAGAAATAAACATACCGGTTTTTACCTTACGATAACCAAAACATTTTTATCAAATCCGTTTGATATTATAATAGTGTCTATAGAAAGTAAATAGAATATAGCTGAAATGCTTGTATCTCATGCTCCAGCATAGTTGGGCACAATCAAAACCGTACCGGCGTTTATTGGAGATTGGGTTCCATAAAATGGCAAGGCTACTGAGTAACGCCCGTCATAGTACCTGGTCTAGATTAGCATATAGAGGACCATTCCCGATCCCCTACAACACAAGATTGGCCTACCCCTCACCTGGATAGACCGAATAAAATTACCCCGCGGTTGAGATCAGCAACCGCCACACAGCCGAAATAAAGGGACTCTAGACAGGGATGATCTTACCCTACTTGGAAGCTACCCACTTAGCCTTGCTACGCCTCCCTTGTTTTAGCCATTCCCGGTTGATGAGGCTTGAGGCTACGATTACCTTTTTAGACAGATTCACTTAAAATGCTCACCGTCCTCCAATAACGATGTTATGATAGCATTCATCCATACAAGTTGTCTTGGGACTAGACAAATGAAATCACCGTCTTCATCTTCACAGTATTCATTCGTTAAGTTCAAACCGGATCGAAGTAGTTTTCGGATAATTAAATCCGATCCCGGTCTCTTCGAAACGATCAGCGCATTGGCCAATATTAATAGTCAGTTATTTAACTATCATATAACATCCACAAGCAAACATCAGGCTTTAAGTAATTTTTCAAATTATTTATTTCAAAATATCTACGCAAGATATTATTTCCATACTTCAACCCTTTGAAAATAGTTTTCAAATCCCTTTTTATTCTCACAGAACAAATTTCTACCCTTTCCCAATCCTTAGAATATGTTTCCCACTTCATTTGATATTAAACACTTGGAAGATATTCATTTATCTCCTATTTATTTTCTCAAAAATCATTTACAATTTTATTTGTAAATTTCCAACTCGTTTCACATGAATTCAATAAATCCCAGAATTTCTTATTCGATTTCCTATAAGATTTCTAAAGCCGTTTATGCTCATTTAAAATTCCAGTTTCACTACTACTTTCCATTTGAATTTTATTTCACCTTCCGAAGTTCACTTATCCTATACTTTAGAATTTATTTAAGTTCCCATAATACCACTATAGGTTCTTTCTTCTAAAATCTTATTCAATTAAATGAACTTAGCTTCCCATCTGGAGAGGACTCATAATGAAATTTAAAACATTTAAAAAAAAAATATGAAATAAGAAAAATGGTTTGTTTCAAATATGGTTTTAGGCAAAATTAAAATTTAAACAACTTAAAAGAATTAAAAATTCATATCCAACTACTAATTACTTTACAAAGATGTATAAAATTAGAATTTATTTCAATAAATATTAAGTATTAAAATAACTAAGTTTGGAAATATTCTAAATCCAAGTGGTAGTTTTAAATTATTTAGTATAGTAATTTAAAATCCCATTTAAAGCAAATTCAATTTACTCAACAAAAGTCTATTTCTATATAGTCTAATATTCACCAATCCAATTCATAGATCCCTCTTGATTCGTATCACATCGATCATATCACCATTTCTCACATTTGAAATATATTCCACTATTTCTTTCAAAACGATTCCCATTGCTCGATATAAGTTCACACCATTAACTTATATTTTCCACATATCCACTGATATCCTTTTATCTCATTTATAAACCCCGTTTATAAATTTATAAACTCCTTTGAATTTCCCATCTAATTACAAAAACAAATTCTATTTATAATTCCATTTTATAATTTCATCCCTTAATAAAATTCCCTTTTATTTCAAATCTATTTATCGATTCCAATATTCTTCAAGCCCTTAATATGTAATTTAACTTCAAATCTCCACTTAAAACAATTTACAAATAATTAAGTATAATCCAAGTTAGTTAATATATTTTTATTCTACTTAATTCCTTTCAGAAATAAATCCAATTTTCAGTATAAATAATTTCTTTTCAAATTTCCTTTTAAATTCCTTCAATTTTATTTGTTTATGGTATTTAAAAAATACCGATTTTAACTCCCATACTATTAATAATCCAATTCACACACAATCCATATCAATCTATCCATCATATCATATATCGAAATATATATATGAAAACATTAAATATTTTTGAGGAATCCAGTTGGATCCCTTCAACCTGTTTTTCTCTGCATCAGTAGATGTTAGTCAACAAATAAAATACCAATCACACTTCAAGAGGGATATCGCGGTGTATAGGGTCATCCGCTATTATGCGGGCATATAGGGTCTCATTCGCTATAATATGCGGGAATGTCACTCCAATACTAATATATACACTACTATATATATATATATATATAACGTCCAACAAATAAATTATAAATTTATCAATCAAGTTAGACATCCAATAATTTAAATTTAACATTTAAATTTAAATAGCGTTATCTAAATGAATGATATTTTTGTTTTGCAGTCCACTTCAATCTTGACTTGGTTTCACGGTTTTTGACCTTGTATAAACATTATACTCTTGATTAACATTTGAAATAATCGAACAATCAATTACCATTTAATAATTAATTAAATAATAATTTAATTTTAAACAAAATTTCCTTCAATAAATAATTTTTTAGTAACTAAAATAATTAAATAAGTTAATTAAACAAATAAATCACCCTAAATACATATTTTTAAAATAAACTATTAAATTTAAAATGTGTATATGTATATTTATTTTCTTTTGAAACTAGATATATACTTATAAAAATAAATTATATATTTCAAAAATTCTAATAAACTTTCAACATTTTAAAATTCTAATTTTTTGCTTTTCAAAACCTTATATATATATATATATATTTGTTTATCTATATACTTTTAAATTAAAATAGGTGTGTGCGCGCCTATACATACATACATACATACATACATATATATATATATATATATTTGTGTATATATATATACATTTATACTATACTTTTTCTTTACTGTATATATATACAAATATACATATAAATATTTAAATTGAAAAATAATTGGCATATACCTTTATTGTAAAATTATATATATATATATATATATATATATATATATATATATATATTACTAAAAAAGTATACCATACCTCACTACAACTGCTTGAGGCCGCCACACCACATCGTGACCGTGCCTCCTTCCAACCATCAAGAGCCTCCAAAACTCGCACTCTAGCAACCCCCGAAGCCCTAAGCTACCGCCTCCACCTTCCTATGCCCTGACCTCACGAGCGCACGCGACATCGACTAACATCTCGGCTCTAACTACTGTCGTGTCGCCCCGCACGTACTCGCCACTCAAGCTTCCCTCAGCCTTGCTCCTTCCCTTTGGCTACACGATTTCGTTCTCTCTCTTTTTTATTTATAATCGAATGAATACGATTTCAATACATTACAAAGGAAAAAAAGGGAAATGGGATTATTGGCTTCGAACTGTAGAGTTTCTCGTTCGATTTGAATCGAAAGAGAGGAGAAGAAGTAGGCTTGCGATTTTTTTAAACCGAAATGAAAATGAAAATGAAAATGGAAGGGAAGACATAATTTTGAATTTGAGAACGAAGCTGTCTTCGTTGAAAGTTTTGAATGGAAAGGTAAGGGCTTGGGATTTTAGAAGGGAGAGGGGAAGACTGTGATTAAATTGAAAGGAAATGGATGTGATTTCTTGCATGTTTGAACAAGTGAAAAATGTTTTGAAAAAGTGCTAATGTGAAGGAATTACAACCGAAGGTGGACTAGTATACATATAAATATGTGTATTTAATTAAATTCAAACTGTCTTGATTTACACAACATAAAATTTCGAACCCCTGTCGAGGCATGCCGCTAGGCGTTTATAATGTTATACCCCTATTTCGAACGCAATGGAAAAAGTTTCGAGTCCTAATTCTATCGTATGGAGAAGATAGCTTTTTGGACCCAGTTATTATATTAAATTTTCGATATAAATTTCAGCGCGTTTATATCCTGTACGGCAAAACGATAACTCGAAAAGTTATGAAATTTGAAATCCGATAATAGAAAATATTACGGATCCAATGAAACTGGTTTCATCGAATTCTGAGACTGTGTCTCGAAAGGCTATTTTTAAATGTCAATTTAAACGATATATTTTTAGAATTGAACAAATCACTTTCGAATTCAACTTTAAAAGTTGCATTGTCTTCAGTACTATTAATATAAATTTTACAAGCCTTTAAAGTATTTTTATTGAGCTTAAAACTCTAGATTCATATATTTTAACTAATTAAAATTTCAAAAATTAAATTATCTAGTAAATCGCTATATTTCAATCCTGAACTTATTTTATTGAATAAAAATCAAACTTTTCATATTCAAAAATCAATTTATAATTAAATTTAAATATCTGAACCCATTTATCTGTTTCAAATCAAGCGTCGAAAAACCCGGATCATTACATTAATCCAGCTAGAAAGTGGTTGGGTAGAAATTAAAGATGTTGGAAGGCAATTGAAGTTTCGTCCTCTTCGAACTCGTAACTCCCTTGACTTTAAATACTTGGAAGTGTGAATATGTAGTCTTCAATAGCTACTTCATATCATTTAGCTTCAATGTCTAGTTCATAATATAACCCCTAAAATGAAATTAGATGTGATGTTAAAGAAATTTAATAACACTCGTGTCTTCAATAACCAAATATGTTCTAGAAGTGTTAGATTCTAACAGCATTGTTGATTATTGTCCGTATTCAATGAATTGTAGATCGTGTTTTAACTAAAGTTAAAACTAGCCACCTACAATTCTATCTATGTAACTCATCCTAGCTTTACTTAGAATGAGAATGCATCACGCTCTAATTCTATCATATCATTTTTCCAAACATTTCGAAACAACATTTTGAATCCACTCTTTAAGTCTGATCTATTCACCAAAGTGTAGAATATTTAGCTAAACCAAACATTTAGAATATTCTAATCAAATAAAAATTTAAAAAAAGATGAATTATTATACTGATATTGATATTAATATAAAAATTTCACTAATAAATTTATTCTGGATATGTAATTATTAATAAGTACATAATAATTATATATGTGTTTATTTTTAATAAAAGGACCAAATGAATATTTTATCAATTTAAATATATTTAAAAATTACGTGTATATATTCATGTACATGAAGGATGACCTATAGGATCTATAGATAGATGAAAAATTAGTTAATTCAAATGTTGAATATCAACTAAAACATATGTAGGTTGTTGAGCTTTTTGAAGGATATTTTCCATTAAGTACCACTACAAATTGAAACTCCACTGTAAATTGAAGCCTAACATCTCCGTTTCGCTTATATATTTTGTACCTAATCTGCATTCTCAATTATACCTCAATAGAAGACTTTTTGCAACTGTCATAGAGATCAAGAAAGTTTAAAGAAGAGGAGACGCTAGCACTTCGAGTTGACTACTATCAACATGGTCACCTTGGAAGGCATGTTTTATGAATCGTTTACTATCATATGTTTTATGTTATACGTATTCTCCTTTCATTATAAAATAATAGTTTTTATATATTTAATTTAATTAATTTAAACATTGTACATTTACAATTATGGTATAAATAGTCATGTATAATGTAATAAATTTAGTTTGATAAACTATATAGCATAGACAAATGTATAAAATCTTTTCAAAAAATTAAAAATTATAAATTTAAACAACTTTTTTATTATTAATATTATTTAAATATTTATTTATATATTCGCACAATACATATTAAACACCAATTTGATATAAAAAAATTGTCATAACAAGTATTATACTTAGATCTAAAATAACATATGTAAATTTATTTTTGGCAATAGTTATTTATTAGTATATATATAATTAATTTATGAGATCATTTTAAATTAATAATCAATAAAATTAAATATTATACTATTTTTGGAAAAAGAGTTATTTCTGACTTAAACAAAAACAATATTATAATAGATAATGTTTAACTTATCTTAAATTTTAAATACTATATCCTAATGCAAAGTTAGCTTTAAAATTTCTGTTAGATCCTAAATTTAAGGTAACTTTAGACTTAAATATTAATTCTGGGTTTTAAATAAAAATTATAAATATGTATCCACACAAACGCACGCACATTATAGTTGAATTGTCTATGTTAATATTATATGTATATTCATATGAATAGATACATAAATATTATTTTCTAAAATGATATATACATATAAACACTTATATATTTACATAATTCCATCTATGCAAGCAAACAATCCCCAATGTTAGAATCTAATCTAATATCCATTTATATACACATTCCCTATATAATCATGGACCATTTGATTCTCATTTCTATGGTCTTCCAATATATGTTTATTGAACATGCACATTTTCAAACATCACACTTCTTCATGCAAATTTTCAGTACACCTGCAATATAAGTTTTTTGAAAATATGGTCCCATGGTCTAGTGGTTAGGACATTGGACTCTGAATCCAGTAACCCGAGTTCAAATCTCGGTGGGACCTTTCCATTATCTTTTAATTTACGTTTTCATGTTTGTATGTGGCTTATATTTTTGAATTTGATGTAAAATCAAATGGTGTTATTTTCATCAACGAAGTAACGTTAAATTTGATGTTATATAAATAAGTGAATCTTAGTTAGTTACATTTATTTATTCAATTTACTTATCGAAATATATTATTTTTGCTAAGATAAATATCACATTTATGATATATAATAAATGTAACAGTAATATAAAATGTAAAGCATCGAAAATTTCTAAGGTATCCATCCTAAGATTTCAAGTAACATAAGTGTATGAGTTTTAGTTTTCTTTCCCCACGTTAGTCTTTTGTCCTCCACAAAGGCAAACCACTTTATTACCACTATCAATAGATTTCATCTTCTCCTTATTTCACTCATTGACGGTCTCAGGTAGATCTCTAGCACCTCTACATTTTTTATGACAAACTTTAAGTAGCATGATCAGTATATCGATCCTAATCTCCAAATTAGCAACCGAAGTTTTAGATTTAGATACATAGTCTAAAATCTGGAGAATGCAAGATCAGTAATGGTTATCTATGAATATCCAAACATTCTTTTTTTATATTTTTTTACTCGACATCTAAGTGTTCATGTATATGGTTCAAAATAGTATTTTACTTTATCCGATTGAAGATTAGAGAAAAATCAAATTTAAATAAATTAGAGTTCATATGAAATTAGGTTTTCTCTAAATTATTGAGGAAGTAACAATGTTGAAATCTTTGTTTAGTGCTTTAAAATAGAAGGTTAGGGTTTGATTTAGATAGACAGTTTAGAATTTGGAAAAGGTAATATCAATAAAGCTCATATTTCCATTTTTTGACTTTTTTCACACATCCAATAAGTATTCAAGTAATGTTGTTCAAAATATTATTTAGATTTATTTGATTGGAGATAAAAGAAAACTTATGATTAACTGAACCGGGTTTTATATGATTTCGTTTTATTATAACCAATGGAGAGGAACATAACATTTGAATCCATTATCGATTCGCTTCATATTGCCTAGATTGTGGCTGCCGACATAATTACTTGATACATGTGCTTCGATTGACATGTTACCATCATAATATTGTTTCGATTCATGCTTGTCTCCAAAGTTTTTTTTCTTTCATATTCTTATCATACAAACAAGTCCTTTTTATCTTTTGTTCTATGTCCTTCTTTTGCTATATGTTTTTTTTCAAGTTTTTTGCTTTATCAATTCTAGTATATGCATTGTTATTTTCTTCTCAAATAGGAAAATGATTATAACATAGGGGTTTAGGATTTGGTCTCAATTACTAGTATGACTTTAGCAGAGCGAAAGCCAGAAGGGCTTATTTTTCAAAATCCTCATATAATAGGACCATGAAACTCTAGCTCCCAATATCTTTAAAAAGCCCATGTTTTAAATTAAAAATGTACAAAATAGCAAACAGTCAAAATCATCACAATTATGAAAAGTTTCAAAGATTTTATGTTGTTTTAGCAAATTGAAAGTGTAAATACCTACATTACAGAAAAAATGGAAATATGTCCAAATATATATGTAAGAAAACATTCAAAAAAGGCAAAACTTGGAGTTAAGAAAAAATCATACCGTTTATGTTAAAAAATTATAAATGTACAATAAATAACGTATAGTATGAAAGTGGATAATATTACCAAGATAATGCATAATCATCAACAAAATTAGACAAGTGTTTATTGCTTTAGTTTAATTTAGTTAGATTGAAGATAAATGCAAATAAGTGTTTATGCTTCCTTTATTATATTATTTAAGTATTTATTTATATACTCGACTTATACATATTAAATATTAATTTGATATTAGAAAAATTCTCATAACAATTTATCGTACTTAGATCTAAAATAATATATGTACAATTATTTTGGCAATAATTATTTATTAATATATTTATATATAATTAATCTATTAGATTGATTTTAAATAAATAATAAATAAAGTTAAATATTATAGTATTTTCAAAAAAAGAATTATTTTTAACCTGACCAAATTTTTTATAATAGATAAAGTTCTACTTATCTTAAATTTTAAATACTAGATCCTAATGCAAAGTAAAGTTTAAATTTTCTATTAGATCCTAGATTTAAGGTAACTTTTTATTTAGGTTCAAATTCTTGTTTTTATATAAAAATATAGATATAAAGGCACACACACATTATAGCCAAATTATATATGTTATTATTATTTGTATGTACATATGAATAAATACATAAGTATTATTTACTAAAATTTAAATACATAAAAACTCTTATATATTTAAATAATTTCACCCATGTAAGCAAACATCCCTTATGTTAGAATTTAATATGATATATATTTATATACATTCCCTACATAATCATTGAACATTTGACGCTTATTTTTGTCTTCCAATATATGTTTACTAAACACGCACACTTTCAAACATCACACTTCTTCATGCAATTTTTGACACTCTTGCAATGTACATTCTTTAAACATGTGGTCCCATAGTCTAGTGGTTAGGACATTGGACTCTGAATATAGTAACTTGATTTCTAATCTTGATAAGACCTTTTTAGTACCTTTTAATCTATAGTTTCATGTTTGAATGTGGTTCATATTTTTTGAATTTGATATATAATCAAATGGTGGTGTTTTCATCAACGAAGTATATATTAAACTTAATGTTATATAACTAAGGGAATCTTAGTTATTTACATTGATTTAATCAATTTATAGATCCAAAAATATTATTTTTACTAAGATAAATATCACATTTATGATTTATAATAAATGTATTAGGAAGGAAAGCTTTGAAAATGACTAAAATGTCAATCCTTCTATTCCAATTAGCATAAATTATATGAGTACAATTTTTCAGTTTTATTTCCCCGCATTATAGTCTTTTGTCCTGCACAAATGCAGACCACTTTATTACTACTATCAACAGATTTCATTTTTCCTTATTTTAACTCATTGATGGTCTTGGGCAGATCTCTAGCTCCTTTACATTTTTTATGAAGAATTATTATGTAGCGCAATCAATATCTCGATCCTAAGCTCCAAATCAGCAATCAAAGATTTATATTCATATGCATAGTTTGAAATTTGGAGAATGTAATATCAATAAAGATAATTTACGAAAACCCTAACATTCTTTTTTTCTAACTCAGCCAATAAGTGTTAAGTATAACATTTCAAAATAGTAATTAAATTTATCCGATTAAAGATAAGAGGACATCGAAATTAAATAAATTGGGGTTCATATGACATTAGTTTTTCTCTAAATTATAGAGGAATTAACACTATTGAAATCATTTTTTAGGGCTTTAAAGCAATAGGCTATGGTTGATTTAGATACATAGTTTAGAATTTGGAAATGTTAATATTGGTAAAGTTCGTACATAAAAATCCATTTCCCCCTTTTTTACACATCCAATAAGTGTTCAACTAAAGTTGTTAAAAATATTATTTAGATTCACTAATTTGAGGTAAAAGAAAACTTATGATTAAATGAACTAGGGTTTATATGAATTCATTTTTTTAATTACTAATTAAGAGGAACATAACATTTGAATCCACTATCAATTTGCTTCTAATTGTCTATAACGTGGCTACTGCTATGATTACTTAATACATAAATGCTTCATTGGCACATTACCATCATAATAATGTTCAGCGCATGCTTGTATCCAATTTTTTTTTTCATTTTTTTGCTTTATCATACGAATAAGTTCGTTATATTTGGGGTATTATCGATGATACTCCACTTTCGGTTAAGAGAAGGCCATTTTTTAATATATTTTTTTATTGTAAGGGGTACCGACAAAAGTAGCCCCCTCATATAATTATATTTTAAATTGAAAAATTTATCCCTATACTTTTTATCCTATTTTTTTTTAATCTTCACTATTCTTCTTCTTTAGTCTATAATCCAAATCAATAATCAATGGAGAAATTAAACCTATCTACATATGAAATTCCAATAGGGAAAGAAATAAGATTAATTGTTATCCGAGAAAGCATCTGTAATACAGACTTTGCTCAACAAAACAAGCTGATAATTTTTTTAAATTCTACTGTTTTACACATTAAGTTGAAAATTATAAATTGAGTTAAATGATGGTTAAAATAGGTAGGTGTTTTTTGTTTGGAAGCAAAACATTGGTTCTACCATTACTGAAAGCTAAATTGAACTTGGTGAAAAATGTAAGTGAAGAAGAAGAAGAAGATTGGTTAAAAATAAATGAGGGGAAAAATAGGAATGATATATATTATTTGTACAACATGCGTATCCCTCGTAAAAAATTTAATTTTAGTGGAGTGTTAGTAATTATTCCCTTTATTTTTTGTGCTATGTCCCTCTTTCATTATATGCTTTATTTTCCGGTTTTCTACAGCATTAACTCTAGTGTATGTAATACTATTTACTGTTATTTTCTTATCAAATAGGAAAATGGTTATAAAATTGGAGTTTAGCATTTGGTCTCCATGATTAACTTGACTTTAATAGATCGAAAGGCCTATTTTTCAAAATCTTAATATAACAGGACCATGAAACTCTAACTCTTCATATCTTCAAAAAATCCATGTTATAAATTAAGAATGTACACCTACGTTATTAAAGATTTTAAAAATGTATAAATATACTTGTATATATATATTGTAAATAGAAAATAATGGATAAAACTTAAACAGAAAGTATGTTTTCAAATTTATAATGTACATATTTTTTTTATGATGATTTGGAAGATTTTTGATTTGGTTTAATAAAATGCTTTTCAAAAGCAGTTTAAAATTAATTTTTATTTATAAAACACTTAAAGGAAAATTTATTTTTATTAAAAGAATAATAGCTTGAAAATAGTACATTAGTATAAAAATTTAATTTGTTTTCTTTTAAATTGGTTTTTGAAAATAAATTTAGTTTTTATATATAATATCAATGTTAGTTACAATAACTTTAGTTTAAACTTTTAAAATAAAATTTAAATAAATTTTACTTTCTTTTTGTTAAAACTTATCTTTAGGAAAGGTAGATTTAAATAATTATAAATTAAATCATGAAGTTATAAATACATTTCATAGTTATATATATAACATAAGTATTAGATTAATATTGTAATTAAGGTTTAAATTATTAGTAATAATAAGTAATTAATGTAATCTTAAAATACTTGGCAACATAAGAAATGATGAAAACACACTTGTATACAAAATAATAAAAGTTTGACATTTGTAAATACATGGACATTTCATAATAACAAGCGGCAAGTCTTTGTTTTAAAGAAATTTTGTTTTTTTTATTAAGGTTTAAAGGAAAGGTCTGTTTTTGTTTTCTTCAGTTAAGATCTTCTTTAATTGTCTTCAACTAAAAAAAAAGAAACCAAATGCAAACTTCAAGCTGAAACCAAAGAAAACAAAATTCAAACTGTAACCCAAAAATCTGAAGCTATGTACAAACTTCAAATTCAAAGTATTCAACCTAAAAAAAAACATGGTTTCAAGCTCAACTGGGAATCAACAGCAAATTCAACAAGTTTTCAGAAGATAATCAGAGGAATTTATAGATGTGAGCACCATCAGATTTCAATGTTTCAACAGAAATAAAAATGCAGTGTTCTCTCCTTTTAAACTCGGGTGAGTAAATTGATTTTAAAAACAGATTAAAACTAGATTGTATGATGAATGCCTGTTGAAGTAATTAAGCTTATATATATGGATGTAAATGTTATAGTAAACATAATATCAATGTTTGCAAGCTTAATTTGAAGATTGAATGCATGTTTATTTAGCTGTTTGAATACCTATAGTTATGAAAGTTTTTTTTACTCTGTTCTTATTCATGTTCCAGTTTATATAAAAAAATCTATCTTCCAAGTTAAGAACTATCAATCATTGATCATTGAAAGGAATTTGATCATAATGAAGTAATCTTGTAGTTAAAACAAATCTTTAAGTTTATATTGAACAATAAACTGTAAATTTTAGATTTACAGTGGAAAAATCATAATTGGGTGAAAATCAATTTCAATAATTTAAATTTCTGATCGTATGATCTGAATTGTTGTTCAAAATCATGAATTTTAAGATGAAGATTGTAATTTTTAAATTGGCATTCAGAGAGGAATTAGAAATTACTTGAAATTGGGTTATTGGTTGATTGCCGTTGAATGAAGGTGAGGTGGTGGTCGAGCTTCGGCATGGAGGTAGTCATGGTGACTGGTGATTCAGGAAAAATGGTGAAAGATTTATATGATGACCGTGGTGGCCATGAAGGGTGTAAGTAGGGTTTTGGGTTTGTTTTCTTTTTGGATCGGATTTGAGTGCAATTCGTCATCGTTGATGATTTTGGGAGAATCGCATGAGGGGGAAAGGATTGTGTGGATTGAGGCGCGTGCTTGGATGAAGTGGCAGGCACTCCGGTGATGGGTTTCACCGTTGGCAGCGATCGTTTGGTTCGAGTGTACTTTCTGGTTGAAGTGCTGAAGCACCCTTTTTCGAATCTGTACCGATTTCATCGATTCTTGGGGACGTGGAGGTCGTGAGGGTTAGGAGAGACTTGTGGAGAGTCGCGACATCGTTCGTCGTCGACCGATCCCAGTGTGCACGTGCACGAACTCATTTGGGTACATCCGTTTTCGTTTGGGTAGATGATTGGCCATAGTTTCGTTGTTTGTTCGAGGGTAGTCTCGTGTTGGTCCCGCATGCAACTCGAAGTGGTAGGAGGGTTGTTGCGTGAGTTTTGGGTTTCGACTAGCTTGGTTTCAGGATTATATCCTGTTCAATTTTTTTACAGCATATTGGAATTTAGAGATTTAAAAAGCAAACTAAGTTTTTAAAACAAAGTTTAAAATAGTTTAAAGATGTTTGAAATCTTTTAATTTAAAACTTTGTGTTTTAACAAGTTTAAGTTAATCTTATTTTTTTTAAAATAGATTATTTTAAAAGTTTAGTATTAACCGGATTTGTACTTTAAAAAATGAAGATTCAAATTTGAAAGCAAATTGAATTTTTAACAAGGTGTTTAATTAGTTTCATAATGAATGAAGGTTTGACTTAATAAGAATTTTAGCTTTAAAGTTTCGATTCTTATAATTTAAACTTTTGTTTTAAAAATAGTTTGTTTCATTTTTGCTTTGTTAAATGATATAATAATGTTTTCAAATAAAAATGTTATTGTAGTAATTTAAATGTGATTAAAGTAAGGTATTTAATAATGATAAATTAAAGATGATGTTTTTGTGTAAACCAAATATAAGTTTTTGAATTTAAAATTTTAATTTTTAAAATGATTGATTAAAGTTAATGAAATGTATGGTTTATCTTAATTAAGTTTTATTTATAAAGGTAAATAAAGTAAATTACTTAAATTTACTTAAATGATTAACCCAAGTAATTAAATTAAGGCAAACTAGTTAGTGTAATTAATTAAGCGTAATTAATTATTTAATGAAAAATTAATTAATCAAGGTTAATTAATTAAGAAATAATTAGTTAATAAGTAATTAAGAGGTTAATTGGTTGATTGCCGTTGAATGAAGTTGAGGTGGTGGTCAAGCTTCAGCATGGAAGTAGTCATGGTGGTTGGTGATTCAGTAAAAATGGTGAAATATTTATATGATGACCGTGGTGGCCGTGAAGGGGGCAAGTAGGGTTTTGGGTTTGTTCTCTTTTTGGATCGGATTTGACTACAATTCGTCGTCGTTGATGATTTTGGGTGAATCGCATGGGGGGAAGGATTGTGTGGATTGAGGCGCGTGCGTGGATGAAGTGGCGGCACTCCGGTGATGGGTTTCGCCGTTGGCGGCGATCATTTGGTTCGAGTGCACTTTATGGTTGAAGTGTTGAAGCACCCTTTTTTCGAATCTGTAGCAATTTCATCGATTATTGGGGACGTGGATGTGACGCCCCACCTCTATACCCACGCTAGCCAAGAACACTACTGTGAATGCTGTCGACTAGCACGGAGAATAAGGCTGTTGAGGAGCGACCATCTGTATAATTGCTTTGTGCGAGTACCGATATGCCAGATAAAAATATAACTTTTCATCTCAAGAGGAAATCCGACATACCGACACAAACTCAAAGCTACTACACATTGGCTATAATATTTTCGGAAACAAATATAGAAATAAACATAACATAAATCAGTCACAGACAATTCATATCACAAAGGCGGAAATAGATATGAATACTACACATGAAAGTGTACATCAGAGTAGTGGTCTAAAAAGATCCACAATAATACAAAAGAATAGCAACACGTGCTATACAAAAGAATACATCTATGAGTCTAAATCTCAAGTGTATACAACCAAATAAACTACTAATCTAAGTAGTTTGCCAAAAGTCAGAGGGATCAATCCCAAGAGAGAAGTCAAGCAGAAGCACCTGTAACATCTCGGTCTGACCCGAGTATTATTTAATAAGAAAATAATAAACGGATCAGTCTAGCTATAAATATCAGATGAAGTGATATATAATAAGAGATATGACATAAACATATAATAATCACAATGCCAAGCTGTGATAAATAAGTAATTGAAAATCAACAAGAGATTAATCAATATCACAATAATCTACTCAAGATAAAAAGGAATGTCATACTCCTAATTTCATTCACCAAGCCACAATATATGACATATATATCAATGCCCATCGTAAAAGTTGGTGAAACATAAATTCCAGAATTCAACACACGAAATCCAGAAATCACAAGGAAAGGATCAACGACGTCGTACAGCGGGACGTCCGATGAACCAAATCACAATCAAAGGGAACAACGACGTCGTACAGCGGGACGTCCGATGAACCAAATCACAAAGACATAGCACAAATGCTAGTCTAAAACCTAAAATGATCGTCATGATCAAAGAGAAGTGTCGATTACACTAAGCTAGTAAATATATGAGCTTAGCTTCATGTCCCATAACCACTAGCTTAACTTAAATATTTACGAACAAATTGTAGATCTCCACTAGAAAATTGTCACAAGAGATTCAATCGAACAAGTCCAAGAATTAACCGATGAAGTAAACGCAAGCGTTTCATACCACTTGTTTTACTAAGTCGTTTAATTAGATTTCTCATACGAGTGAGGTAAATGTTTGTATATACTAATAGATTGGAAATCGTTTGAGAAAACGAGCTTTGTAATAAAATAGTGTTGAAATCATTTGAAGGAAGAGTTTTGATATTTACTACTAGTATAGAAAACCTTTATGTTTTTAAAGTGACAAAGCACAAGGGGGATTGTAAAAACAATAAATCACAAAGATTCACATACGAAGACGTGAATAAAATCCAACGAAATCGATAAAGGATCCATCGAAATGGATATTCAAAAATCCCTAAAAAGAGTCATCAAAGTCATAATAGATGATTACAACAAATAGGATTATCACGGATCGATTTAAATTAGAATTTCAATCCAAAAAGGCAAATTGGACTCAAACAGCAGGTTCAGTCGACTGAACAGAGTTTTCAGTCGACTGACCCTGTGTCTGGAAATTTTCCAGGTTCAGGAAACTTTATGTTTCCAGTTTCAGTCGACTGTGCAGAGTTTTTCAGTCGACTAAATCATGCCTGGAAACTCTCGGGTTTCAGGTTCAATCGACTGAACAGAGTTTTCAGTCGACTGAATCATGCCTGGGTGTTTTTCAACCTTATTCAAATGAAGAGCAAACTCTTCCAAATTGCAACCGGACGGACATTGGCTCTAAGGGTTTATGCCAATCGGCAACCCGGCCCTATATGCTCCTCGGTGCATCACCAAAAACATGATCAAACATCCATAAAAGGATTTCACACAAATTTGACTTAAAAACCCAAAAGTTGGAGTATTCACAAAGTCAATCCAAAACAAGAGCAAATGCACATGAAGAAGTGTTAGGAATTCATACCCAACAACCAAAGATAGTTATAGTCATAGATGTGAGATAAAAATCTCACCTTTGCACTAAAATTTATGAAGATGAAGCTTGAAAGCAAAAGGGGAATCAACCACTCTTCAAATCCAACTCTAGAAGCTTGAATCTAAACTTAAAAGAGAAACATTTCCAAAATTAGGTTTAGGAAATTTCTGAAATTGAATGGAGAAAGAGTTGGAGAAGAAGAAGGAGATGCTTACCGAGGGGTTCTTCTTGAGTTTGGAGCAAGGAGATGGATTTGCTAAGGAAGTTAGGGCTTGGAGTTTTAATTCTTTTTCCTCTCCACCATTTTCAGTTGGAGCTTGAGTTTGAAGAGTTGGAATGAAGTAATGAAGAGGAGAGGGGGATTGGGACTGAATACATAAGTGGTTAATTGGCTCAGCCCAAACCAAAACCCTAAGCAAAAAGTAGCAAAATTCAACTTTCTCCAAACATATCGAAGCTTATACTCAAAAAGGTCGCAAATGGCATTTTGTACGCAATGGAGGTGGTCTCGAGTCCTAATTCTACCGTATGCAAAAAGTAGCTTTTCGGACTAAAATCCGACTAATGATAAAATATTTAAATAAAATATTTAAATATAAAATCGATAAATATGCGGGTTGTTACAGACTCCCCTCCTAAAAGAAATTGCGTCCTCGCAATAATTAAGAAGGAAATATAAGAAGTAACAACCATAGAAGCATATTAACACAAAAGAAAATTTGAAATAGGAAGTTCACCCTAAAGTGCACAAAAGAGTTAGCAGGAAATCTAGTGAAACTTAAATTTCCACAATAACACCGGGCTCAAGAATGAAAACCGGAATCCCTAAGGCATTCCCGTAGATAAAAGACGTGGGGAACGTCAAGAATAGCATAAAATTGAGCCGGTGCAACGGCGTAGTACAAAAAAGGTACGCCCGAAAAACTAGAAACTCAAACAATTTGGGACATAAGCGTAGTACAAAAACGGTAGGCCCAATGAATCAAATAGCAAAGACATCGATGTAGTACAAACGGTACATACGATGAATCAAATAGTAAAGACATCGATGTAGTACAAACGGTACATCCAATGAATCAAAAGCAAAGACATCGATGTAGTACAACGGTACATCCGATGAATCAAAAGCAAAGACATCGATGTAGTACAAACGGTACATCCGATGAATCAAAAGCAAAGACATCGATGTAGTACAATCGGTACATCCGATGAATCAAAAGAAAAGACATCGATGTAGTACAACGGTACATCCGATGAATCAAAGGCAAAGACATCGATGTAGTACAACGGTACATCCGATGAATCAAATAGCAAAGACATCGATGTAGTACAAACGGTACATCCGATGAATCAAATAGCAAAGACATCGATGTAGTACAAACGGTACATCCGATGAATCAAAAGCAAAGACATCGATGTAGTACAACGGTACATCCGATGAATCAAAAGCAAAGACATCGATGTAGT
The DNA here is from genome assembly GCA_030765085.1 of Allium cepa. Taxonomy (NCBI): domain Eukaryota; kingdom Viridiplantae; phylum Streptophyta; class Magnoliopsida; order Asparagales; family Amaryllidaceae; genus Allium; species Allium cepa. The sequence goes on along the minus strand of CM060928.1, from coordinate 892,033,901 downwards.
ACAAACGGTACATCCGATGAATCAAAAGCAAAGACATCGATGTAGTACAACGGTACATCCGATGAATCAAAAGCAAAGACATCGATGTAGTACAAAGGTACATCCGATGAATCAAATAGCAAAGACATCGATGTAGTACAACGGTACATCCGATGAATCAAAAGCAAAGACATCGATGTAGTACAACGGTACATCCGATGAATCAAAAGAAAAGGCATCGATGTAGTACAACGGTACATCCGATGAATCAAAAGAAAAGACATCGATGTAGTACAACGGTACATCCGATGAATCAAATAGCAAAGACATCGATGTAGTACAACGGTACATCCGATGAATCAAAAGCAAAGACATCGATGTTGTACAACGGTACATCCGATGAATCAAAAGCAAAGACATCGATGTAGTACAAACGGTACATCCGATGAATCAAAAGCAAAGACATCGATGTAGTACAAACGGTACATCCGATGAATCAAAAGAAAAGACATCGATGTAGTACAACGGTACATCCGATGAATCAAATAGCAAAGACATCGATGTAGTACAACGGTACATCCGATGAATCAAAGGAAAAGACATCGATGTAGTACAAACGGTACATCCGATGAATCAAATAGCAAAGGCATCGATGTAGTACAAACGGTACATCCGATGAATCAAAACCCAAATAATTCGGAACACTGACGCAATACAAAAACGGTACGTCCAATGAACCGAACACAATAAAAGGACATCGGACGCAAGTACTTAAAAGGAATGAGATAAAGCTCAATAAAATGAAGTATACCAAAACGTCCGATGAACTTGATAGAAAAATAATTCCATTCAGACAACATCAAAGAATCAACCACTTGTTGCCTACGACAAAGCGCATTGGCAACGCGATTTCCCCTTCGGGAATAAAAAGGAATATCAAGATCATAAGATGTCAGGAACTCGAGTCAACATGAAGTTCCTTATGAGAAAATAATTATTCCAAAGATTTATGATCGAGGTAGAGAACAAATTTCTTCCCCAAAGATGAAGATGTCAAATTCCAAAAGCAAAAACAATAGCCACGAACACTAGATCATGAGTGGCATATCTAGTCCCGATAAGCTATAATGATTTAGAAGCACAAGCGATATCACGTCCTCCTTTGTAAGAGAATGGCATTCCAAACCAATACGACTAGTATCGGTACAAATAGCAAAGTCTTGGTTCCCCTTCAGGAATCACAAGAAAGTATAAGAATATCGAAAAGAAAGGACTTCTTTTAAATAATTCTCTTTCCCGAAAAGTTAAAACTTCCAAAATTACATTTTTACTTTTATGTAATAATCTTTCTACAAAAAATTTACATTTTTACAAGTCAATATATCGTGTCTGATTGTCACATCAAAGCGTTTAGGAAATTCCTATCGATAACGTTGATCAAGCGCATCGACCAAAATTCTTAAAGAACTCAACGGGCAATACAATCACAAAATCATCTTTTATAGGATAAATTAATCTCTTAAAAAGTTTTAAGAATATTCTTTGTTCGTTTCAAGAACAAAAATCCAGTTTTACTTATAAATAAATCTTATGAAAAAGATTTGCAAAATTTTAAATTACTATTTTCATCCAAAATCAATAAACACAAGAATGGTCTCATCGAAATATTCATAGAATATTCGATTTATAAAATGGATGAAATAAGCTAGATAAACCGAATGACATAATAAGTCATTCATAAGAATCATAACGAGTGCGGAATGCGGTAAGTGGAATGCTAATTTCCGCAACTCGTAGCAAACGAAAACCGGTGGTAAAGTCAAACTGAAAAGACCTTAACACCACACAAAAGATTTCTTAGGTGATAATCCTAAGACAAACTCAAAAATACCGGAAAATTTCTCAAACTACATGAATGAGAGAAATAACACTTTCCTTATAAGTGGGCTTAAGGAATAAAATGATGCCATCCAGATGGAATCAAAATCACAAAGAAAAATAGAAATCTTCTTAACAGATTGAAAATGTCGAAGATGAATAATCCACTCGGAAAAATAGGATATGGATTCACAATGATTAAGCCAATCCTTGCAGAAAGGTCAATTCCGAAGCCAAAGCAAAAATATCGGCTCGGAAAGAAAAGTCACATAAAACAAGCTCGACGTCTAAACAAAAGCAAATTGAGTGTTGCGGATCTACCATCCGGATTCACAATTATCAATGAAGTCAATAAGCCCAAAATATTCAAAGAAAAAGAATTGATAAGTTCTTTTGATATAAAAATAATGAGATGAAACCCATATCAAAAAGAACTCAAATAGAAAGTTCACGAATTAAAACAATGCCATCGAGGATTGAATGAAAATACCTTGACCAAAAGTTGCAGCTTTCCTTCACACTTGCTTGGAAGCTTAGGACACGAAGATAAAAGATGACCCGAACCTGTGCAATAGCGGCAAAAGAGGGGTTTCGGGCACTCCCTTACATGGTGGTCTGTGGAACCACAATTGTAGCATCGTCAACAACTAGAGGTAGGAACATTTGCTACCTGAGTTTGTTGCTTTCCTTTCTTATTAGAATCGGGGCCTTTGAATTTGATAGGTCTCTTCAAGCTATTGTCGAAGTTCTGTTGGGCACACACAACTTCAACATCACCTTCATTATCGGCCTCTTCAAGACGAAGAGTGATATCAATAAGCTGATCAAACGAAACCTCAAGTTTCAGGAGTAATGGCTTCTTAAGATTCTTATTCAAGCCATAGACAAATCTCTGATTTTTCTTCAATGGGGTATTAATGTACTCAACTCCGTATTTGGACAGAGATTTGAAGGATGCGACATAGTCTGTCACAGAAGATTCACCTTGAACAAGGTCTATGAAACGCCGGGCTAAGGTTACTTTTTCAGCCTTCGGCACAAATTTCAATTCGAATCTTCCCCGGAATTGCTCCCAAGTAAGATCCGCCTCAACGATTTCAGAGATTAAAAGCTCATACCAATCCAATGCTCTTTCTTGGAGCATGCTAGAAGCTACTTGGACTCGATGAAGGTCAATAAGGTTCATGCGAGAAAAGATGCGATCGCATGATTTGAGCCAAGCTTGAATTTCTATAACACTCTCGGATCCCGTGAATGGCCTTCCACCCAAATCAGTGTAGTCTCTGCACAAGCGTGCAAAACCGGATCTAGGATGAGTAGGCTCCTGATTGGGACCCGCTGTTTGAGCGTTCTTGACAAGATCTAAAAGCTGTTGGGCAGACATAAATACTCCATTCAGAGGAGTAGCGCTAGATTGACCGGCGCTGGGACGGCCAGGTCTAACCATTTCTCTTCTTTAAGAAAGAAAGAAAGAAGAGGAAAAAGTTATTCTCAGAATAAATTTCAATCAAACTTGATTGATAAAACAAGGAATCATAAAGAAAGTAGGATAGAACGGTACGAAGACCCGAATAAAATCCTAAAGCACAACTCCTAAGAAAGACTTAGGACATGATCCTTGCTAAATTATTCTACATTGTTCCGAAGTTTGGCTCCGATACCAAGCTGTGACGCCCCACCTCTATACCCACGCTAGCCAAGAACACTATTGTGAATGCTGTCGACTAGCACGGAGAATAAGGCTGTTGAGGAGCGACCATCTGTATAATTGCTTTGTGCGAGTACCGATATGCCAGATAAAAATATAACTTTTCATCTCAAGAGGAAATCCGACATACCGAAACAAACTCAAAGCTACTACACAGTGGCTATAATATCTTCGGAAACAAATATAGAAATAAACATAACATAAATCAGTCACAGACAATTCATATCACAAAGGCGGAAATAGATATGAATACTACACATGAAAGTGTACATCAAAGTAGTGGTCTAAAAAGATCCACAATAATACAAAAGAATAGCAACACGTGCTATACAAAAGAATACATCTATGAGTCTAAATCTCAAGTGTATACAACCAAATAAACTACTAATCTAAGTAGTTTGCCAAAAGTCAGAGGGATCAATCCCAAGAGAGAAGTCAAGCAGAAGCACCTGTAACATCTCGGTCTGACCCGAGTATTATTTAATAAGAAAATAATAAACGGATCAGTCTAGCTATAAATATCAGATGAAGTGATATATAATAAGAGATATGACATAAACATATAATTATCACAATGCCAAGCTGTGATAAATAAGTAATTGAAAATCAACAAGAGATTAATCAATATCACAATAATCTACTCAAGATAAAAAGGAATGTCATACTCCTAATTTCATTCACCAAGCCACAATATATGACATATATATCAATGCCCATTGTAAAAGTTGGTGAAACATAAATTCCAGAATTCAACACACGAAATCCAGAAATCACAAGGAAAGGATCAACGACGTCGTACAGCGGGACGTCCGATGAACCAAATCACAATCAAAGGGAACAACGACGTCGTACAGCGGGACGTCCGATGAACCAAATCACAAAGACATAGCACGATGCTAGTCTAAAACCTAAAATGATCTTCATGATCAAAGAGAAGTGTCGATTACACTAAGCTAGTAAATATATGAGCTTAGCTTCATGTCCCATAACCACTAGCTTAACTTAAATATTTACGAACAAATTGTAGATCTCCACTAGAAAATTGCCACAAGAGATTCAATCGAACAAGTCCAAGAATTAACCGATGAAGTAAACGCAAGCGTTTCATACCACTTGTTTTACTAAGTCGTTTAATTAGATTTCTCATACGAGTGAGGTAAAGGTTTGTATATATTAATAGATTGGAAATCGTTTGAGAAAACGAGCTTTGTAATAAAATAGTGTTGAAATCATTTGAAGGAAGAGTTTTGATATTTACTACTAGTATAGAAAACCTTTATGTTTTTAAAGTGACAAAGCACAAGGGGGATTGTAGAAACAATAAATCACAAAGATTCACATACGAAGACGTGAATAAAATCCAACGAAATCGGTAAAGGATCCATCGAAATGGATATTCAAAAATCCCTAAAAAGAGTCATCAAAGTCATAATAGATGATTACAACAAATAGGATTATCACGGATCGATTTAAATTAGAATTTCAATCCAAAAAGGCAAATTGGACTCAAACAACAGGTTCAGTCGACTGAACAGAGTTTTCAGTCGACTGACCCTGTGCCTGGAAATTTTCCAGGTTCAGGAAACTTTCTGTTTCCAGTTTCAGTCGACTGTGCAGAGTTTTTCAGTCGACTGAATCATGCCTGGAAACTCTCGGGTTTCAGGTTCAGTCGACTGAACAGAGTTTTCAGTCGACTGAATCATCCCTGGGCTGTTTTTCAACCTTATTCAAATGAAGAGCAAACTCTTCCAAATTGCAACCGGACGGACATTGGCTCTAAGGGTTTATGCCAATCGGCAACCCGGCCCTATATGCTCCTCGGTGCATCACCAAAAACATGATCAAACATCCATAAAAGGATTTCACACAAATTTGACTTAAAAACCCAAAAGTTGGAGTATTCACAAAGTCAATCCAAAACAAGAGCAAATGCACATAAAGAAGTGTTAGGAATTCATACCCAACAACCAAAGATAGTTATAGTCATAGATGCGAGATAAAAATCTCACCTTTGCACTAAAATTTATGAAGATGAAGCTTGAAAGCAAAAGGGGAATCAACCACTCTTCAAATCCAACTCTAGAAGCTTGAATCTAAGCTTAAAAGAGAAACATTCCCAAAATTAGGTTTAGGAAATTTCTGAAATTGAATGGAGAAAGAGTTGGAGAAGAAGAAGGAGATGCTTACCAAGGGTTTCTTCTTGAGTTTGGAGCAAGGAGATGGATTTGCTAAGGAAGTTAGGGCTTGGAGTTTTAATTCTTTTTCCTCTCCACCATTTTCAGTTGGAGCTTGAGTTTGAGGAGTTGGAATGATGTAATGAAGAGGGGAGGGGGATTGAGACTGAATACATAAGTGGTTAATTGGCTCAGCCCAAACCAAAACCCTAAGCAAAAAGTAGCAAAATTCAACTTTCTCAAAACATATCGAAGCTTATACTCAAAAAGGTCGCAAACGGCATTTTGAACGCAATGGAGGTGGTCTCGAGTCCTAATTCTACCGTATGCAAAAAGTAGCTTTTCGGACTAAAATCCGACTAACGCTAAAATATTTAAATAAAATATTTAAATATAAAATCGATAAATATGCGGGTTGTTACAGTGGAGGTCGTAGGGGTCAGGAGAGACTTGTAGAGAGTCGCGACGTCGTACGTCGTCGACCGATCCCGGTGTGCACGTGCACGAACTCATTTGGGTGCATCTGTTTTCGTGTGGGAAGATGATTGGCCACGGGTTTCGTTGTTTGTTCGAGGGTAGTCTCGTGTTGGTCCCGCGTGCTACTCGTTGCGTGAATTTTGGGTTTCGAGTAGCTTGGTTTCAGGATTATATCCTTTTCAATTTTTTTTACTGCATATTGGAATTTAGAGATTTAAAAAGCAAACTAGGTTTTTAAAAAAAAGTTTAAAATAGTTTAAAGATGTTCGAAATGTTTTAATTTAAAACTTTGTGTTTTAACAAGTTTAAGTTAATCTTGTTTTTTTTTTAAAATAGACTGTTTTTAAAAGTTTAGTATTAACCGGATTTGTACTTTAAAAAATGAAGATTCAAATTTGAAAGCAAATTGAATTTTTAACAAGGTGTTTAATTAGTTTCATAATGAATGAAGGTTTGACTTAATAAGAATTTTAGCTTTAAAGTTTGGATTCTTATAATTTAAACTTTTGTTTTAAAAATAGTTTGCTTCATTTTTGCTTTGTTAAATGATATAATAGTGTTTTCAAATAAAAATGTTATTGTAGTAATTTAAATGTGATTTAAGTAAGGTATTTAATAATGATAAATTAAAGATGATGTTTTTGTGTAAACCAAATATAAGTTTTTGAATTTAAAATTTTAATTTTTAAAATGATTGATTAAAGTTAATGAAATATATGGTTTATCTTAATTAAGTTTTATTTATAATGGTAAATAAAGCAAATTACTTAAATTTACTTAAATGATTAACCCAAGTAATTAAATTAAGGCAAACTAGTTAGTGTGATTAATTAAGTGGAATTAATTACTTAATTAAAAATTAATTAATCAAGGTTAATTAATTAAGAAATAATTACTTAATAAGTAATTAAGAAGTTAACTACATAATGATTAAGAATAATTATTTAAACATAATTACTTAATGAAGTAATTAAAGTAATTAATTACTCGGTGTAATTAATTAAGTTATTGGGGATAATTTTAGTTAATTAATTAAGTTTATTTAATTAAAAAGAATTACTTAATGATGGGATTAAGTATAATTACTTAATGTAACTAAAAAATGTGTTATTACTTAGTGAAGTGATTAATGAATAGTTGCTGAATGTAATTAATTGAGGAAATTACTGGATGGATAGTAATTAAAGGATAATTACTCAAGGGAAGTAACTAAGGGACAATTACTCGGTGTAATTAAAGGATTGATTAATGTAATTAATCGAGGTGTTGGTTTAATTGGCGAAGTAACTAAGGAAGTTAATTACTGATTGTGATTAATCAGGTTTGATTAATAAATGTAATTAAGTGTATAATTAATAATTAAATGTAATTTCGAGAATAGTTGATTAATAAAGTAATTAGAGGGTCATTAATAAATGAAATTAATGAATAATTAATTGTTTAATTAATTAATAAACGTGATTAATTATGAGATAATTAACAAATGGAGTAAGGAAGAAGTAATAATTAATTAATGATTTGTGTAATTAATTATTGTCAATTAATTAATTAGAAATTAATTAAGATTAATTAATGATTAATGATAAATTAATCTATGTAATTAATTTAAAGGCTAATTACATAAGGTGATTAAAGAATAATTAATCTTGGTGATTACTTAAGAATATGATTAAAGGATAATTAATCTGTAATTGAAGATTAATTAATTGGATTATGAAGGTGATTAAAGAGTGATTAATTAATTAATTGTAATTAATTAATGATTGTTTAAGCAAGATTAGTTGTTTAATTTTCAAGTAATTAATTTAATTTAAGATGATTAAATTAATTATAAAGGAAATAATGATACCTATTTGTGTATGATTGTTGTGAAATATCTGGATTGGTTGATATCTATTGGATGACATGTTGTGATATTTTATGATATGATATTTGATATATCAATGATAAATGTGTGATATTTATCTATGAATGATGTTGTGTGAATTCAATGTTTAAATTGAATTAATTTGTTAAACTTAAATCAATTGGACATTAAGATGGCGTTTGGATTCGATGAGACCGGGATCGGGTTCCAAATTTGGAATTTCGAAAACCACATCGATCCAAATTAGACGTTAGGCCGTGAATCCAAGGGGAGTGCAAGTGAAGACTCGAAGTGTAAGACCTATTCATTAGTATAACTCTGGGGATGATTCCGAGATGAGTTTGACGGAAATTTTACTTACAGGTTCGGGATGGTGATTCAGAGTGCAAGGGCTATTGTCATTAACTCTGAGGGTGATTCTAAAACGAGTGTAGTGAGATAGTGCCTTCGGTTTCATTCGAACCCAGAACGAACTTGTATGGATTGAATGCTTTCAGAACATCGTCAGGTGGACGATGAGCATTCTAAGATAGATGTGTCCTATAAAGGTAATCGCAGCCTCAAGCCTCATCAACCGGGAATGGCTAAAACAGGGGAGGTGCAGCAAGGATAAGTGGGTCATGCTCAAGTAAGATGAGATTTACCCCTGTCTAAAGGTCCCTTTTTATTTCGGCTGTGTGGGCGGTTGATCATGACAACTGCCAGGGTGGTCTTGCTGGGACTGTCTAGTAAGGGATGGTTCCGGCTTTGTGTTGCAGGGGATCGGGAGTGGTCCTCGGTAGGGTGATCTAAGCCACGTAATGTGACGGGCGGTACCCCAGTAGCCCTGCCATTGTATGGAATCCAAAATCCAATAAGTGCCTGTACGGTTTTGATTGTGCCCAACTATGATGGAACGTGAGATGTAAGCATTCCATCTATTTCTGTATTTTATTTTGAAAACCCTAGACCCTATTATAATATCACTGGATTTCCTATCAAATGTTTTGGTTAGCGTAAGGTAAGAACTTACTCATGTTTATTTGTGGGGAGTCTTACGTGATACCTTTGTTTTCAAAGGATTTTCAAAGTTAAGCAACTTTTAACCGTTTACTCACACCAGACCCCTGTCCGACCCGAGTGTTCATTTTCTGTTTTATTAAACTCTTGGGCACTCATATTATGTATGAGTAGTTGAGGGATTCAGGTTTGCTTTGACAAGTTCTAGAGGAGATATGGAGCAGGTGGCCTCTACGTGTGTGTGTGTGTGTGTGTGTGTGTGTGTGTGTGTGTGTGTGTGTGTGTATAGTGGTTCCGCTGTGTTTGAGTTGTATTTATTTCCTGTTAGGTACTTGAATTGTAATGTATAGACAGGTGTTATAACTGTCTAGTCTTTCCAGTTTGTGTAGTTTTGAGCTGTATAACTCTGATGTATATGATACTATGTAATATTTTATTTGATTAATATAATTTATTCGTTCTGCTGTGAGATTCTGATGTTATTTGGTTCTTTCTTTTCTATCTGTTCTCTTTTCTATCCCTTTCTTTCTTCTTAATGATGCGTCTTTCGATGATATGAAAGGAGGGTCGTTACATTGTGGTATCAGAGCGCTAGGTTGAGCGAATACCTAGGCTCTAGAGTGGCGACTTTCTTGAGAGTGCGTATTTGTAATTTTGACTATATATATATATATATATGTATGTATGTATATCTATTTGTTCCTACTTATTTTGTTGGGTTACCTGTTCGGGTTTGCCAACATAAGATCTAGAAGTAGGAGAGATAGTGGTGTGTATAGCACGACTATCAATGGAAGAAGTCCGAGTATTTGAGGTTGGAAGAGTATCTGCCAGGACAGTTTTGGGCATCTTGAGTAAGTTTAGCAGCTGAGTATATGGATTTCATTGATCTCTGAAGGAAATCTTTTAAAGGTTCAGAGTTTATCTTTGGAGTATAAGTTTGGATTGCGCTCGTGCGAGCGGATTTTTCTAGAATTTGGATCAGTCGGAAGAGCTGAAGCAAGTAATGGTATTTTGGCAACCATAGGAAGGAGTCTTATTTGTATTGGAGTAGGAGACTCAGTTCAGCTAAGTGTTTGTGCTTGGTTTGAAATCGAGTTTCCTGAGAGATATCTGTCTATCTTGAAGGCTCTATTGTGGAAGTGGCTGATGTAGCTTTGGGATTCGATGAGCTTTTGGATAAGAATGTCTTTGGTAGCAGTAGCAGCTTGGAGGTGTTGAGTGTGCTGTCAGGAAGATCTCTTGGCTCAGCAGTATCCTAGAGGTGGAGTTGGAAAGCGTTGTGTGGTCTGTTTCTTCGATGGTTCAGAAGTCTTTGAGATTTTTCTGTCAGTAGATCGGGCAAATGGTGAAGGCTTGTCCACTTCTTCTGGAAGCTCAGCTGGGTAAGATGTTTGGGGTTGAGATGGACCATCAGTTTCTTCTTTTGAAGGGCTTAAGCTGTTTTGTTATGTAAGAGAAAATAGTTTCTTTGGAATCTGAACTGGGTATTATCGCAAAAGTGACTTGCGATGATTTGGAAGTTCTTTTAGTAATCTTTGCTTTAGTTTGAGGCATCTCTAAAGATGTTGGAGCTATCGAAGTGGTTTGAGACTTTCTGAATATCTCCGAGAAAGTCAAAGGAGTTTGTCCGCATCGGGAGAAGGAGTTTTGTTTCGATTTGGTTCTTGGATTTTCTGGTGGTTTTGCCTAGTAGAGAAGAGATTCCAGAAGAGAGGATTTTGTGAGCGATCAGGATTGATTGGATCTATTTTTTCGAATGGATTTCTGCTGTAGTATTTGTGACCAAATCAGATAGGTCATTAAGCTTTTATGGGATTTGTTGGACAATGTTTCTTGATGAGTTGATCAAGTTTGTGTTTGCGTTCATCAAAAGCATTCTCATCTTCTTCGGATCAGAGTTCTGTAGTGGAAGCATGGTGGCAGCTATTCCAGAATAGAAGCAACCTCGGATTCATCGAAAGATTTGTGTTTTCTTGGATTTAAGGTTTTCTTCAGAAAGTTATTTCGAGATATTAAGACTTGGATGTCAGGAGCATCTGTTCTGTTTTTCCGAATAGGAGAAGCAAGTTTGAAGTTCTTGATGCTTGTATGGTAGATTGGTGTTTTGGATTTCGATGGATTTGGGAAAACCATCTTGTTGAGTAGAATCAGGAGGTCATCTCATTCTTGATCCAGTTTTGATTTGAGAAGCATCTGTGAAGTTTGGTTGATCAGGAAGATTGAGGGCAGCCCAAGATCAGCGGAGGTTGTGGACAAGAGACGAAGAGATTTGGAACTCGAAGTCGGAGATTTAATTTTTGGATAAGTTTTCTTCGATCATAAGAGCAATGAGATTGTACAAGATGGGAAGCTAGCTCAAGAATGAATTGGAATCTTTCTGTATTCTCTTAAGGATAAGTGTTTGATCTATCGCTGGTTAGAACCAGCAGGTCATGGAGATTTGGAAGTTGATCGGGCTTGTCTGTGGTCCGGTATCCTGTTTAGATTGTAGATCTGGATATATAGGAGTTCTAGATCTGAGTAGAGCACCTAGTTTTAGATTCTGTAGAGCGAGTATTCTGGTGTTTGTACCTAGGAAACTCTAGGAAATTCTATCCAAAATTTTTCTTGGATAGTTAAATTGATTGTTTGAATTGGATGTTATGGTTTCTAGTATGGTTGATAGCATTTGTTGCTATTTTAAAATTAAAATCTATATGGAATTATTAAATTGTCTTTGCTTTTAATTTCGGGGATAAAATTCTTTTAAGTGGGGAGGAATGTGATGTCCCAAAATTTTGGGCAATACTTATTTAATAAGTTCCATTTATAATTTATTTTAAAATATGTTATATTGATTTAAAAATCTAATTTAACCAAATATTATATATTCAAAACTAATAATTAATCTAATTTAACAAACGTTATCTTTTCAAAAACTCAATAATAATGATAATTTAATTTGAAATGTTTATTCTTTTCAAAGGATAATAATATATATCTAATTAATAATAATTAATCTTTTTAAGTTAATAAAAATATTCTATTTGTAATGTATATATGTATACATTGTAAAAAAGAAATTGGTTCAATTTAAATTTAATAAAAAATATTTTTCAAATTATAATATATATATTTATATATCATGATTTAGAGTTCTGTTTTAAAATTCCAATAATTTATGAAGTTAATATTTAAAATATTCTATTTATAATGTATAAATATACTTGTATATATATATATATATATTGTAAATAGAAAATAATGGATTAAACTTAAACAGAAAGTATGTTTTCAAATTAATAGTGTACATATGTTTTTATGATGATTTGGAAGATTTTTGATTTGGTTTAATAAAATGCTTTTCAAAAGAAGTTTAAAATTAATTTTTATTTATAAAACACTTTAAGGAAAATTTATTTTTATTAAAATAATAATAGCTTGAAAATAGTACATTATTATAAAAATTTAATTTCTTTTCTTTTAAATTGGTTTTTGAAAATAAATTTAGTTTTTACATATAATATCAGTATTAGTTATAATAGCTTTAGTTTAAACTTTTGAAATAAAATTTAAACAAATGTTACTTCTTTTTTTTTTAAAACTTATCTTTAGGAAAGGGAGTTTTAAATAATTATAAATTAAATCATCAAGTTATAAATACATTTCATAGTTATATATATATATATATAACATAAGTATTATATTAATATTGTAATTAAGGTTTAAATTATTAGTAATAATAAGTAATTAATGTAATCTTATAACACTTGGCAACATAAGAAATTATGAAAACACACTTCTATACAAAATAATAAAAGTTTGACATTTGTAAATACATGGACATTTCATAATAACAAGAGGAAAGTCTTTGTTTTAAAGAAATTTTGTTTTTTATTAAGGTTTAAAGGAAAGGTCTGTTTTTGTTTTCTTCACCTAAGAACTTCTTTAATTATCTTCAACTAAAAAAAAGAAACCAAATGCAAACTTCAAGCTGAAACCAAAGAAAACAAAATTCAAACTGAACCCAAAAATCTGAAGGTATGTACAAACTTCAAATTCAAAGTATTCAACCTGGAAAAAAACATGGTTTCAAGCTCAACTGGGAATCAACAGCAAATTCAACAAGTTTTCAAAAGATAATCAGAGGAATTTATAGATGTGAGCATCATCAGATTTCAATGTTTCAACAGAAATAAAAATGCAGTGTTCTCTTCTTTTAAACTCTGGTGAGTAAATTTATTTTAAGAACAGATTAAAACTAGATTGTATGATGAATGCATGTTGAAGTAATTAAGCTTACATATATATATATGGATGTAAATGTTATAGTAAACATAATATCAATGTTTGCAAGCTTGATTTGAAGATTGAATGCATGTTTATTTAGCTGTTTGAATACCTGTAGTTATGAAAGTTTTTTTTACTTTGTTCTTATTCATGTTCCAGTTTATATAAAAAAAATCTATCTTCCAAGTTAAGAACTATCAATCATTGATCATTGAAAGAAATTTGATCATAATGAAGTAATCTTGTATTTAAAATAAATCTTAAAATTTATATTGAACAATAAACTGTAAATTTTAGATTTACAGTGGAAAAATCAAAATTGGGTGAAAACCAATTTCAGTAATTTAAATTTCTAATCATATGATCTGAATTGTTGTTCAAAATCATGAATTTTAAGATGAAGATTGTAATTTTTAAATTGGTATTCAGAGAGGAATTTAGAATTACTTGAAATTGGGTTATTGGTTGATTGCCGTTGAATGAAGTTGAGGTGGTGGTCAAGCTTCAACATGGAAGTAGTCATGGTGATTGGTGATTCAGTAAAAATGGTGAAATATTTATATGATGACCGTGGTGGCCGTGAAGGGGGTAAGTAGGGTTTTGGGTTTGTTCTCTTTTTGGATCGGATTTGACTGCAATTCGTCGTCGTTGATGATTTTGGGTGAATCGCATGGGGGGGAAAGGATTGTGTGGATTGAGGCGCGTGCATGGATGAAGTGGCGGCACTCCGGTGATGGGTTTCACCGTTGGCGGCGATCATTTGGTTCGAGTGTACTTTATGGTTGAAGTGTTGAAGCACCCTATTTTCGAATCTGTAGCGATTTCATCGATTCTTGGGGACGTGGAGGTCGTAGGGGTCAGGAGAGACTTGTGGAGAGTCGCGACGTCGTACGTCGTCGACCGATCCCAGGGTGCACGTGCACGAACTCATTTGGGTGCATCTGTTTTCGTTTGGGTATATTATTGGCCACGGGTTTCGTTGTTTGTTCGAGGGTAGTCTCGTGTTGGTCCCGCGTGCAACTCGTTGCGTGAATTTTGGGTTTCGAGTAGCTTGGTTTCAGGATTATATCCTTTTCAATTTTTTTTACTGCATATTGGAATTTAGAGATTTAAAAAGCAAACTAGGTTTTTAAAAAAAAGTCTAAAATAGTTTAAAGATGTTCGAAATGTTTTAATTTAAAACTTTGTGTTTTAACAAGTTTAAGTTAATCTTGTTTTTTTTTAAAAATAGACTGTTTTTAAAAGTTTAGTATTAACCGGATTTGTACTTTATAAAATGAAGATTCAAATTTGAAAGCAAATTGAATTTTTAACAAGGTGTTTAATTAGTTTCATAATGAATGAAGGTTTAAATTAATATGAATTTTAGTTTTAAAGTTTGGATTCTTATAATTTAAACTTTTGTTTTAAAAATAGTTTGCTTCATTTTTGCTTTGTTAAATGATATAATAGTGTTTTCAAATAAAAATGTTATTGTAGTAATTTAAATGTGATTTAAGTAAGGTATTTAATAATGATAAATTAAAGATGATGTTTTTGTGTAAACCAAATATAAGTTTTTGAATTTAAAATTTTAATTTTTAAGATGATTGATTAAAGTTAATGAAATGTATGGTTTATCTTAATTAAGGTTTATTTATAAAGGCAAATAAAGTAAATTACTTAATTTACTTAAATGATTAACCCAATAATTAAATTAAGGCAAACTAGTTAGTGTAATTAATTAAGTGTAATTAATTATTTAATTAAATATTAATTAATCAAGGTTAATTAATTAAGAAATAATTAGTTAATAAGTAATTAAGAAGTTAATTACATAATGATTAAGAGGAATTATTTAAATATAATTACTTAATGAAGTAATTAAACTAATTAATTACTCGGTGTAATTGATTAAGTTATTGTGGATAATTTTAGTTAATTAATTAAGTTTAATTAGTTAAAAAGAATTACTTAATGATGGGATTAAGTATAATTACTTAATGTAATTAAAAAATGTGTAATTACTTAGTGAAGTAATTAATGAATAGTTACTGAATGCAATTAATTGAGGAAATTACTGGATGGATAGTAATTAAAGGATAATTACTTAAGGGAAGTAATTAAGGGACAATTACTCAGTGTAATTAAAGGATAGATTAATGTAATTAATCAAGGTGTTGGTTTAATTGGTGAAGTAACTAAGGAAGTTAATTACCGATTGTGATTAATCAGGTTTGATTAATAAATGTAATTAAGTGCATAATTAATAATTAAATGTAATTGTGAGAACAATTGATTAATAAAGTAATTAGAGGGTCGTTAATAAATGAAATTAATGAATAATTAATTGTTTAATTAATTAATAAGTGTGATTAGTTATAAGATAATTAATCAATGAAGTGAGGAAGAAGTAATAATTAATTAATGAAATTAATTAAGGATTTATGTAATTAATTATTGTCAATTAATTAATTAGAAATTAGTTAAGATTAATTAACGAATAAAGATAAATTAATCTATGTAATTAATTTAAAGGCTAATTACATAAGGTGATTAAAGAATAATTAATCTAGGTGATTAATTAAGAATATGATTAAAGGATAATTAATCTGTAATTGAAGATTAATTAATTGGATTATGAAGGTGATTAAAGAGTGATTAATTAATTAATTGTAATTAATTAATGATTGTTTAAGCAGGATTAGTTGTTTAATTTTCAAGTAATTAATTTAATTTGAGATGATTAAATTATTATAAAGGAATTAATGATGCCTGTTTGTGTATGATTGTTGTGGAATATCTGGATTGGTTGATATCTATTGGATGATATGTTGTGATATTCTGTGATATGATATTTTATATATCAATGATAAATGTGTGATATTTATCTATGAATGATGTTGTGTGAATTCAATGTTTAAATTGAATTAATTTGTTAAACTTAAATCACTTGGACATTAAGATGGCGTTTGGATTCGATAAGACCGAGATCGGGTTTCCAAATTTGGAATTCTGAAAACCACATCGATCCAAATTAAATGTTAGATCGTGAATCCAAGGGGAGTGCAAGTGAAGACTCGAAGTGTAAGAAATATTCGCCAGTATAACTCTAGAGGTGATTCCGAGCTGAGTTTGACGGAAATAGTACTGACAGGTTCGAGATGGTGATTCATAGTGCAAGGGCTATTGTCGTTAACTTTGAGGGTGATTCTAAAACAAGTGTAGCGAGATAGTGCCTTCGGTTTCGTTCGATCCCGGAACAAACTTGTATGGATTGAATGCTTTCAGAACATCGTTAGGTGGACGATGAGCATACTAAAATAAATGTGTCCTATAAAGGTAATCGCAGCCTCAAGCCTCATCAACAGGGAATGGCTAAAAAAGTGGAGGTGCAGCAAGGCTAAGTGGGTCATGCCCAAGTAGGACGAGATTTACCCCTGTCTAGAGGACCCTTTTTATTTCGGCTGTGTGCGCGGTTGATCATGACAACTGTCGGGGTGGTCTTGTTCCGGACTGTCCAGTAAGGGATGGTTCCGGCTTTGTGTTGCAAGGGATTGGGAGTGGTACTCGGTACGGTGATCTAGGCCACGTACTGTGACGGGCGGTACCCCAGTAGCCCTGCCATTGTACGGAATCCAAAATTCAATAAGTGTCTGTACGGTTTTGATTGTGCCCAACTATGTTAAAACGTGAGATGTAAGCATTCTAGCTATTTCTGTATTTTATATTGAAAACCCTAGACCCTATTATAATATCACTGGATTTCCTATCAAATGTTTTGGTTAGCGTAAGGTAAAAACTTACCCATGTTTATTTGTGGGGAGTCTTACGTAATACCTTTATTTTCAAAGGATTTTCAAAGTTAAGCAACTTTTAACCGTTTACTCACACCAGGCCCCTGTCCGACCCGAGTGTTTATTTTCTGTTTTATTAAACTCTTGGGTACTCATATTATGTATGAGTAGTCGAGGGATTCAGGTTTGCTTTGATGAGTTCTGGAGGAGATATGGAGCAGGTGGCTTCAGCGTGTAGATATATATATATAGTGGTTCCGCTGTGTTTGAGTTGTATCTATTTCATGTTATGTACTTGAATTGTAATATCTAGACAGGTGTTATAACTGTCTAGTCTGTCTAATTTGTGTGGTTTTGAGCTGTATAACTCTGATGTATATGATATTATATAATATTTTATTTGATTAATATAATTTATTCGTTCCGCTGTGAGATTCTGTTGTTGTTTGGTTCTTTCTTTTCTATCTTTTCTATCCCTTTCTTTCTTCTTAATGATGTGTCTTTCGGTTGTATGAAAGGTGGGTCGTTACAGTTTTCTAGAATGTAATTCAAATATTTGACCGGTCCATAAATTAGCCAATGAATTTATCTATGTTTTAACTTGAGATATTGTTTATTTGCAATTTTTATTATCATAATATATACAATGATTTAATAATATTAACTTTAATATCTCGTAAGGTTTATTGCATATAAATGTCCCATGCACAAGCTAATGCGGTACAAAATATATTTTGCTTCACAAGTCAATAATGACATGTAATATTGTTTTTCACTAAATCATAAACAAAAGGTTGACCTACAAAGTGAAAAGTATCACTTGTACTTTTCCCTTACATTTTGCATCGAATGACCTTTTAGATAGAAAAGACGTAATCTTTAGTTCCAGTTAAGTTTTGCAAAAAAAATTAATAACTCATATGTGTGACTCTCTAGAAATGAGAGAAAAAACACACACTCATCATAATATTGTGATCATTCGCTATTAAGTAAAGAAGAGACCAATGATATATCAATAGAAATATATAGCTACTTCTTTACTGTTTTTGTCCTTTTCTAAACATAGACTTGTACTCATTAGTGTAGGCTTATCGGTTATATTTTACAGGTCAAACCTCTAGATTGAATCTTTTCAATATTTTACTTGATTTATGAAAATACCATTATCGGGTTTTTTTGTAATCTCGAGAAAAAAATTAATTCACCCATATGTAACGTTTCATATTCATTCTTCACTATATTTGAAAATCGTGACATAATTTTGCACTAGTTGATCTAAAGATAATATCGTCCATATAAATTTGTAATATTAGTAATTCATATTTTCCCTTTTTAATGAACAGTGTAGTATTGACCTTTCCAACTTCAAAACCAAAACTCAAAAGTTAACTTTTTAGCCTATCATACTAAGCACAAGGTGCTTTTTAAGGCCATAAAGCATATTTTAAATTTATAATCATTGTACAGGAATTTTTCATGCTTAAATAAAAGTAGTTGTTTAACATATTCATTTTCTTTTATAAAACCATTAGAAGAACACTTTTGATGCCCCTTTGATAAATCTTAAATTATGATGGCATGCAAAGCCAATAATATTCATATTGCCTCAAGTCGCGCTATTGGGGAAAACAACTTGTCGTAATCTAGTCCGCCTTAATTTTAGTTCCAAGATACTAACCTAGCTTTATCATATAATGTTATCATTTTCATTTGCTTTGTTCTTAAAGACCCATTTTATACCAATAACTGACCGGTTTGTACGTTTAGGGACTATTACCAAATATTGTTTCTTTAAATTTTCTCCTTGCATTGTTGAAATTTAGTAATCATCTTCTCAAGCTTCTTTATAGTTATAGGTTCTACATTAGTTATAAAAGCAACGCATCCTGATTGATTTAATTAACTTCTTATTTTTACTTTATGTTTACATCACCTAGAACATTTTCTAATGGATGATCTCTAAAATTTTCAAAGTCGTGATTTCAAAATATCATCCAAAACTCGTTCTTGATTATTATTATTTTAGTAATATTATTTTCTTGTAAAGCAATTTTCTCCAGAACCGTTAGTTGATTAGTTCCAGCATTCTCAATATCATCGTCATTGAATTTAAAATTTTCTTCAAATGATATGTGGAGAGTTTCTTCAATAGTATTAGTTAGTTTGCTGAAAATTTGATAGATTTTTATTTCCTCTGAGAAGCTAAGAAAGATTTCTTCATCGTCCTTTTAATCGAATTTGCCCAACTGATTTATAGTGGTTAATATGAAGTATTTTTCTCCAATACTCAAATATATGATACCATGGTTCCTTTCCCATAAATTATTTATGGAGGGTATTTTTAGTTGAAGGTCTTATAGAAACATGACTAAGAACATGACAAGCAGTATAGACATCTCCAACCAAAATGTTATTTGGTAATTCCATACTATTTAATAAATTTCTTATGGATTCACGTTGGGTCCAATTTTCACTTTAGATAAAGAAATTTTTGATTGGCTTAAGGAATCTACACAAAAGTTGTGATTGACTTAAGAAAGGGAAACCTGCATCATTATCGTATCATATGTTCATCACTCATGGGAGAGTTGTGATTGGCTTAAGAAACCAATTTTTGTGATTTTTATAACTTTAATAAACCAATATATGCAGTGGAAACCAATTTTCATATTTTTATAACTTTAATAAACATATGCGAGAGTTGCAATAAGCCTAAGAAAGGGAAACCTACATCATTATCATCCCATATGTTTATCACTTATGCTAATAGTATAGCATAAAAATTAGTGATCTTATTTGATTATAACTATTTTAACATATTTGGGCAAGAAAACATGAGTGGATCACATGGTTATTTGGCCTCAAAGTGATAGCCAATGCAATTATTTCATGAGGAATTTGTTCAATCTATTTAAAAAAATTAGGTGCAATAATAATGATAGATAACATATTCAAATCACAAGCAATAATAACAATAAAATAAAAGAAGAAATTAAACACATATAGAGTATTTATGGTTTTTTAGCCCTATTTTAGTTCCTATATCCACTTCCTAATTGATTTAGTTCACCTTATATTCATTTATAGATGACTACAGAGTTTACAGTACTTTTTACATAAGAAAACGAAGAAATTTGGACTGTAATAATAGAGATGATGTCCAAAAATATACCCCAAATGTTAAATGGTAGAGTGTGTAGGTTCTTTCTTGAAGTCCCCTTCTTTGAATCATGTATATGCTATTTTTAGCCTTCAATATTTGGTAAGATCCCCAAATAACTTGGACATATAGGTTGAATGAGCCTTCTGAAATATCTAGGGTGATAATAGATTCCTTTCGCTAGTTATTGCTCAATCGAGGGGTCGAACCTGAGTGACACGGTGTTAGCCACGAGTTTGAGCATGTCCCGCTCTAGGTCAAGCCACTTAATACTACAGCTTGAGTGCTATGGTTGAATAGGAATTAGGTTCGATCAGATTACTTGATTAAGTGCTATAATTTCATGTCGAGCACATAAATCTAAGGAGTAAACTTTAGGTCGAACACACGCACCATGTTCTCCAAATTAAGATGCTAAGTGCACCCGGATCAAGCACTTGATTTCTTTAAGGCTTCCTTAGACCCGAGCAATAAGTTCCCCATGTTGAGATCCAAGTTTTCAAGAGCCAATTTGGGTACTATTAAGTGTTAATTTCTAACCAATTTCTTTGTCATTTTTTAGTGTTGTTTTGAACATACTTTCAAGAGTATTTCATCTTTGACATTCGTGTAGTTACTCTATCGTTTATAGCGCTAAATTGGTATAATATTTCCCCTAATTTTTTTGTACCAATGAAAAAAATTGTTAACAGGTATGCCATATGCCTACAATGGTTTTGAGCTCTCCAATCAAAGCCTAGTAATTCTATCTTGGTTGGTATTATAACAAATGCCATTGCATAGTACAAACATAATTGTAACGAAGGAAGTTGTATGAGTATTTCATCATCGAGTCTTCAAAGACCCCTTCGATTAATGTGTAACGTAAGCCAACTATGGATAATGGTATTATGGATCTTAAGGTAATTAAATGGTAGATAGGGTGAATAGTGTTTTTAACTTTTGTAAATCTTTTTAAATTTTATTCAAGTTTGATATTAAATCTCAAATTAACAATGCAGAATTATACTATTAAATAGTCACAGATGAAACCATAGATAAAAATAAAAATAGTAAAGCAAAGTAATGAGTTAGAGAGATTATGCCGGTGATTTTATACTTGTTTGGATTTCTCCAAAATCCACCCATACAGTTGCTTGTACGTATTTCTTTTCAAATGCCGATCTTTAAATGGGCAGAAGGAAAACCCAATTACAACTTCGATCCCTAGGCTACGAGATAAACCCTTTTAAAGTTTTGGACTTAGGGTACACCCACTTGATTTGGATGGGCTACTAGCACATTTTTTTGGGCAATCAGGCACGCCTACTTGATTTAATGAGCTACAAGCACAACTTAGAAAATACAAATAAAGTTTGATGGTTTTTCCAAAGAAAATTTCTTGAACTTTGGATACAATGGATCCTGTAGCCTCTTGGACAACATTTTGATCTTTGATTTAAGAGGGAGATGATTCCAAAACAGCAAGAAATTAGCAGTAAATAAATACAAAGAATTTTGAATTGATTCTATACGATAAAGAATAGAGTATTTTTTTAATGTAGCTTTCAATAAAGTAAGAGAGGGAAGAAAATAAGTTAATAACTGTCAAAAAATTTGTCTGAACTCCCTTTTATATAGTGAATAAACAGGCATGTCCATTCGTGAAGAGTTGCGATGGGTAGACACTTCATTTCAAAATTTAGATAACAATTTGGCGGCATGTATGTCGACGTATCATTTGGGCATATGTCAACATATGTTGTTGAATTTGAAAACTTGTTTCTTTTTTAAATATTTTTAAAATTCCATACTTTGTAAAATGATTTGAATATAGTTTATTAACATTTCAAACTTTGAAAAACTTTTATAAAATATTTTGAAATATATTTTGAAAATTTATTTTGCTTTAAAAATATAAAAGATATAAAAATAATTGATAGAGATCAAAGACTACTACTAGGGACTTTAATAATATTCTATGACTTTATACATTATATTATTGTCTTGAGATCTTCATATCTTGGTCTTTATACTCATGAGTCTTCATGCCCATCTTTTGAGTCTTTTCTATTGTACAGTCTTCGATTCAAAACTTGTGTAATATCTTGCACTATATACTATATAACTTGGCAAAATATTAGTTTCCGTATTTTATACTGTGCAGTCTTTTACATGAAAACATATCGTTGTTATCAAGGTTGTTACCATCAAAATAAAAACCAAGGTATTAACAATCTCCCTCATTTTGATGATGACAACAATTAAAATTCTTGTATATAAAATATGATATAATTCTCTTTGAGTTAGATAACTAGCTATGAATATATAGATATGTATATTTTATATTTTTATCCTTGTTGTCATCAATAAAAATGGAATAAAGATAAAGCTCCCTCAAAATCAAATACTTAGAAACTATGGAGTTGAAATCAATAACTAAGTACAAAAATAATTGAAGCATACTAAACATGATGTAATATGATATTTAAACATGATAATTATATGATGATATAATAAGATAATGTAATCCATTTTTATTAATTTAAATTTAATCTACTCATCAATCTAAGCATCCAATTAAATAAAATCAAACAAATCCAAAAACCAATACAATCAAGTCCAATCTTAAGAGTATTGATCCAAACTATATCACACAAATCCAACCAAATAAATTCAAATCTAATAAATATACACACTTATGAAAAATATGTAGAAAACTAGGCATTTTAGGTACTTCAACCCAATCATCGGATCCAAAGATTGGATCCACTTTGATAGCACCCTAATCTTCATTATCCGTGTTGATAGAGCATTCTGGGTTATTGGTTTGATCGTCTTGGATTAAGGAACAAATCATCCATCGAAGGTCATCGAAAAGCTTTTCTTGCTCTTTGATCATCGACATTTGACTTGACACAAAATTCTTCTGACTTCTTAAGGTAAAAGCAAGAATATCCTTGAATGATTGAAGTGTTTGTTCTAGGTTTTTACACAATTTTTGGTGCGTAGAAGACATTTTGTTGGAAAAATGTTTGAGAATGAAAAGAGAATAGAGAGTAAAATGATAAGTGGATTTTTCTAGAAGAAATAGACTTATATAGGAGTGAAATTGGAAAGATTTGAATATGTGGTAGTTATTTTTAAAAAAAAATTAAATTTTTGCCCAACGGCTCATATATGGCAACATATCTATTGTACATATGTCGATATATATACTTAAAATTGCGAAGCTATTGGTTTTATTATATATTTTTTGTTTCTATCTTATACCATTATATATTTATAACTTCCAAAGACTATTAGAATTATATATAACAGCAAGAAAAAAATTTCATTACTAATGATAGAAAAGTACATAGATTTAAATGGAATACATAAGAATAACATGAATTTAAACTAAAAGCACACATTACTAAGGAATACAAAACTAGATATCATAAGAAAATAATTAGATAGGCTAAGAAAGATGTAGTGACGATGATGAATTTCTTTCAAGCTTGCGAACGATCTTCCTAAAGTATTTGTCTACTTTGTTAAAAAGGGAAGTGAACTTTTTACTAACGAAACATTTAAACTTCTCTTGGTTTTTAAAAAGCTTCTCTTGGTTTGTTAGAATCTCTTTGTTGGAGGGATGAGATGGCTTATCGAAACTTTCTAAAGAAGCATCCACTTGTTCCTTCTCCTCTTCTACATCCACTTCATCACCTTCTTCCTCTTCTTCACATTGAATTTCATGCTCTTCTTCATATGCTAATTTTTTTTTCGGCAAGAGTCTCATATGGTCTAAAATAAGATGGAATGTGCAAGAGAGAAAGTTTTCCTTATCGAAAACTTTTCAAGGTAGAGTTTGCTCTTCTTTTATATGAACATTAAAATATATGAAAATTCTAATAAGATATACACTATAGTAGAATGTTTGCTTATGTCTAGAAATGTTCTATTGAATAAAGTCATCTAAGATGACTTGTTCCCAATTGATGCAATAGTTTCCATAAATGGTAAAAGGAGGTTTAAAAACATTTTGAGTAGGGTTATTGTAATTATCCATCCTCAAAGTGATACTTTGTTGTAAAATGCCATGGTCTCAATTTTAGTCAAAGATTCTTGTGTTTAAAGTCAAATCTAATCACTTTTGAAAATGTCGTAAAAACTTTACGATTTTGTTCATCAATTTGAAAAGAGGAGAAGTCAATTCCACTAGATTTGCAACTAAGTATATGACCCAAAAGTTCATGATTTAAAACAATTTGATTGCCACCACATAGAATGGAACGTAATATAGTGATAGAATTCAAACATCACTGCAAAGTATGGAACATTTTATAGTAATGGAAAAAGGGAACTGTTGTGTTGTGCGTAATGTGCTGCTATGATGTCATATAGTTTTTGAGTGGCATTATGTGTTGAGCTATAGAATTATGCATGAATGTTCAATAATCCATTAGTTTCATCTCTACTAGCTCCCTTATGACATATGACTTAGAGAGGCATATGGAGTGATGATTTTTTATTATTTACTTGGACTTGTACTTAAAACATAAAAGTGATAATTTTGAAATGTTTATATTTTTTGCAAAATGAATTCAAATCTCAAAAACACTTAAAAACAAAGAATATTCAAAATGATCATGGAGCCAAATTCGAAAATGAACTTTTTGACAAATTTTGTAATGGAACCCCATAGGAATGCACCAAAATATTATTAAGTAGTAGTGTAATACCAAATAATTTTTTGACTAAATATTTCTATATGTCATATTATGTTCTTAGTCGTGATTTTATAAGACATTTGACTATAAATACCCCATGAATTATTCGTTGGAAAGAAACCAAAAGCATCATATTTTCGAGTATTTGGAGCAAAATATTTTATTTCAAACACTAAAGATCAAATAAGATAATTCGATCCAAAAGCCGGTGAAAGTATCATTTTGGATACTGAAAAATGGAAATCCTATCAAATTTTCAACAAACGAACTAATACTAGTGAAGCTTCCCACGTATCTTTTGATGAAAACCTAAAATTCAATGATGATGATATTGATAATCCTAGAATAAATCAACTAATAGTCTTGGAGAAAAATGCTTCACAAGTAAATAATATTGTTGAAATAATAACAGTAATCAAGAACGAGCCTAGTATAATATTTCTAAATAACCACCCTAAATTTTAAGAGATCGTCCATTAGACAATGTTTTAGGTGATGTAAAAAATAAATTAAAAACTAGAAATCAGTTAAATCAATTAGGACTCAACTGCTTTTAAATTTATATAGAATTGAAAAATATAAAGTATCTTCAAAGGATGATTGCTTGATTCAGGAATGCGAGAAGAGCTTAACTAATTCGAAAGAAACAATGTTTGGAATTAGTCCCTAGACCTACAAACTAGTCATTTATTAATACAAAATCGAGTTTCGATTTCTCCTATGTCCCCTAGTGATTCGTGCAATTCCTTCTCGAAATCAAGTTTTGATTTCTCCTACGGCCTCCTAGCATCAATCTCCACCTACCTAGCATCTTTATTTCAACTCCAACGCCTCAGATGAAATCATGATCCGCTCGATTTCATGCACGATCACGAGAATGTCGCAATCTCCAAACATGACCGGTGTGATGCCCCACCTCTATACCCACGCCAGCCAAGGACACTACGGGGTAATGCCGTTAACTAGCACGGAGAATAAGGCTATTGAGGAGCGACCAACTGTATAATTGCTTTGTGTGAGTACCGATATGCCAGATAAAAATATAACTTTTCATCTCCAGAGGAAATCCGACATACCGACACAAACTTAAAGCTACTACACATTTGCTATATATAATCTTCGGAAACAAATATAGAAATATCATAACACAAATCAGTCACAGAAGTTCATATCTTAAAGGCGGAAATAGATATGAATGTTACACATAAAAGTGTATATTAGAGTAGTGGTCTAACAAGATCCACCATATCACAAAAGAATAGATACAAGTGCTAGATAAAAATATGTATACATCAAGGAGTCTAAATCTCAAATGTATACAACAAAGAACTACTAGTCTAAGTAGTTAGCCAAAAGTCATATGATGGTCCGATAAGGAGTGAAGTAGAAGCATCTGTAAAATCTCAGTCTGACCCGAGTATTATTTAAGAAGAAAATAATAAATGGATCAGTCTAGCTATAAATATCAGATAAAATAGTATAGAATAAGAGATATGACAAAAACGTATGATAACCATAATGCCATACTGTGATAAGTATGTAACTGAAAATCAACCAGAGATTAATCAATATCACAAGAATCTTCTCAAAGATTAGAAAGAATGTCATGCTCTTAATTTTTATTCACCAAACCATAAATACTGACAATTATCAATGCCGATCACAAATGTTAATGACACACATTTTCACCAATGCATAAATATTGATAAAACTTATCAATGAAAATCACGAAAATGGATGAATCACAAATTCTAGAAATCATCAATGAAATCCATAAATCACAAAAAAGGGGAAAGAGGCCTATCACAAAACGGGAGCATGAAAACTCACCAACACGTGTATCAGAAAAACGGAATGCTATTCCATGGTTGCTAACCATTAATTTTTGAGCCAAGGCTCCACTAAAACGGCCCGAAGACCTTTGAGCCGAAGCTCCACTAAAACGGTCTGAAGACCATGGGTCGCTACTCCACTAAGCCAAAGCTCCACTAAAAAAGGGGTTTAGTCTCCCTCGCAGACAAAGAGACATTGCACATTGCTAGTATAAATCACAAAATGATCATCATTGATCGATAAGTGTAAATTATACTAAGCTAGTAAATAAATGAGTTTAGCTTCATGTCCCATAACTACTAGCTTAACTTAATTATTTACGAACAAATTGTAGACTTCCACTCGAGGTTAAGTGTCAATCACACTAAGCTAGTAAATATACGAGTTTAGCTTCATGTTCCATAACCACTAGCTTAACTTAAATATTTATGAACAAATTGTAGATCTCCACTCGAAAATTGTCACAAGAGATTCAATCGAACAAGTCCAAGAATTAACCGACGAAGTAAACGCAAGCGTTTCATACCACTTGTTTTGCTAAGCCGTTTAATTAGATTTCTCATACGAATGAGATAAATGTTTGTATATACTAATAGATTAGAAAACAGTTGAAGAAAATAAGTTTTGTAATAAAATAGTGTCAAAATCATTTTGAAGAAAGAGTTTTGATATTTACTACTAGTATAGAAAACCTTTATATTTTTAAAGTGACAAATCACAGAAATGATTGTAGAAATAATCAATCACCAAAGATTCATATTCGAAGGCGTGAATCAAAGCCATAAAAATGGATATCCAATCCATCAAATGGATATTCCCAAAAATTCCGAAAAGAAGTCATCAGTGTTGACAACAAATGATAACAATAAGTCGGATTAATATGAATCGATTAAAATAGGAAACCCCAACAACTTAGGCAAATTGGGCTGAAATAAGCAGGTTCAAACGTCTGAAATTTCCAATTCAGACGTCTGAATCTGGAAAAATAAATATTTCCAATTCAGTATTCAAACATCTGAATCAATAATTTAGATGTCTAAAAATGGCTAATTTTAGCCTATTTCCTTTCTGGTTGAACACGAGCAATTTCAGACCTCTAAAATATATAATTCAGACGTCTGAATCTGGAAAATAAAGTTTTTGCCCAGAACAATATTAAGACGTCTGAATCCTTTATTTCAAACGTCTGAAACTGAAGCTTTGGGCATTTTCTTGCCTATACCAATGATGGCGAAACCATATCGGAAGCAATCAGATGAGTGACCGTTACGAGGGGTTTACGCCAAACGACTACCCAACCTCAAAGACTCACCAATACACTCCGATCAACATGTCCAATATCCATGTAAGGTTTTTCATAGATTTTGTTTTCAAAACACCAAAAATTGGAATATTCACCAAATCAATCAAAATCAAAATCAAATGAACACGTAAAGATGTTAGGAATTCATACCTAACAATCAAAGATAATTATAGACTTAGATGTGAGATAAAAATCTCACCTTTTTCACAAAAACAAGGATGAAGAAGCTATAGAGCAAGGCAAGAACAATCACTTATCAATTCTAACCCAAGAAGCTTGAATCTAAGCTTAAAAGAAAAACATAAGTTAGACTTTAGGAATTTCTGAAATTGAAGGGAGAATGAGTTGGAGAAGAAGAAGAGGATGCTTACCAATAGCTTCTCTTGATTTATGGAGCTATAAGTTGAATTTGCAAAAAACCTAGGGCTTAGGATTTTAGTTTCCAATCTCTTCCTCTATTTTTTATGAAGCTTGAGTGTTAGGAAATGAAAGTGAATGAAGAGAAGTTGGGGTGGAGCTAGAGTTAATAGTTTAGGCTAACCCAAACCCAAAGTCCAAAGTGCAAAAGGTTAAATTTTAGCTAGCTCCAAACATAACAAAGTTTATACTCAAAAAGGTCGCAAACGGCATTTTGAACTCAATGGAAGTGGTCCCGAGTCCTAATTCGACCGTTTGCAAAAAGTAGCATTTCTAACTATAATCCGACAGACGATGCTATATTTAAATAAAATATTTAAATATACAATCGCTAAATACGCAGGTTGTTACAACCGGTCGACATCAAATCTTACGCCTAGATGCGAATCTCCACCAAGGATTCAAATACGAACTCAAAAATTTGAATCGAGCATGGCATACTCTAATTTTCCAAACCTTAGTTTTCGAAACTGCCGTGAGAACTCACTATCGAGCAATAGCAAACCCATCTAAAACATGTTCGAATGCCAACAAAATAAGACCACCTAGATCTCGTCAAAACATGATTTGTAAAAATCGTTTAGGAATTTTTCGTTGTGCATTCCATTCTATGTGAATTTTTAAATGTAAACATTTTTTTACCTTTTCTTTTCAAACGTTCAGCTGGTTATTAAAAAATAGGTGGAGGGAAACATATTAGAAGAGGGAAGCGTGTTGGAAAGGTACAGTGATTTGAGGTGATAAAAAAACAAGCTGATGTAAATAGAAAGTTAAGTCGATATAAATATATATTATTTAAATTCAAATCAACTTGCAGCTCAAAATCTCCAACTCCTATCGAGGCATGACGCTAGGCATTCATAATGTTATACCCCCATTTCGAACGCAATGGAAATGGTTTCTGTAACAACCCGCATATTTATCGATTTTATATTTAAATATTTTATTTAAATATTTTGTCGTTAATCGGATATTGGTCCGAAAAGCTACTTTTTGCAAACGGTCAAATTAGGACTCGAGACCACTTCCGTTGAGTTCAAAATGCCGTTTACAATTTTTTTAAGTATAAACATTGACATGATTGGAGATAGTAGAATTTCACTACTTTTTCACTTGAGACTTTGGGTTGGGCTTTTAGCCTATTAGACCCAACCTTCACCCCTCCTCTTCATAACTTCATTTCTATTTTCCTAAGTCTTCAAGCTTCTTCAAAAATGGTGGAGGGAATGGGAAATTAAAATTCCAAAACTCAAATTCAATTGCAATCCATCTTTCAACTCCAAATTCAAGAAGAAGACATTGGATTCAAGCTTCTTGTGCTTAGATAGAAGAGGGATTGATTCTTGCTTGCTTAAAACTTCATTTTTCATTGAATTTGTGCAAAGGTGAGATTTTTTATCTCACAATTCTAGTCTATAACTATATTGGACTGTTGGGAATGATTCCCTATCACTTTAGCATGCACATTTGCATTTGGTTTGGATTGGATTGGGAAAAACTCCAAATTTTAGTGTTTTTGGGGAGAAACTGCTGTTAGGTCGTTCTGGCCGTTTTTGGCACGTTCGGAGTTAGGTCGCTTCAGTTGGGTCGCTCGCGAGTCAACACTAGGTCGTTCTGGCCATTTTTGGTGTGTTCGGAGTTAGGCCGTGTGGGGATAGGTCGTAGGTCGCTCGGCCTCACTCACTTCGCTAGGTCGCTAGCTCGTAGCTCGCATTTGAGCTTAAGTCGTTAGGTCGTTAGACCCTTAAGTCGTTCGACTCTTAGGTCGTAACACTTAAGTCGCTCGCCTCTTAAACCGATAGGTCGCATGACCTTTATACTTTTAGGTCGTTAGACCCTTGATTCGTTAGGTCGTTAGACCCTTAAGTCGTTCGACTCTTAGGTCGTAACACTTAGGTCGCTCGCCTCTTAAACCGATAGGTCGCATGACCTTTATACTTTTAGGTCGTTAGACCCTTGAGTCGTTAGGTCGTTAGACCCTTAGGTCGTAGGTCATTAGACCCTTGAGTCGTTAGGTCGTTAGACCCTTGAGTCGTTAGGTCGTGTGGCCATAGCTCGTTAGGTCGTATGACCTTATAACCTTATAGGTTAGGTCGCTTCAGTTGGGTCGCTCGCGAGTCAACACTAGGTCGTTTGGCCATAGCTCGTTAGGTCGTATGACCTTATAACTCTATAGGTCGTTGGACCTTTAACTCGTAGGTCGTTGGACCTTATCCCGATAGTTCGCTTGACCCATTAGATCCTTAGGTCATTAGACCTTATCCCGTAAGCGGTGGCGTTGCCCCCACACCCCCACCTTGGGGGTTGCCACCCCCTGGACACCCCTCCGTAGGGGATCTTATCTGAAAAACGTGGAGCTGATTTCCTTGGATTTTATTCACATCTCCGTATGCGATCTTTGTGACTGATTGTTTCTACAATTGCTTCTGTGCTTTGTCACTTTATAATATAAAGGTTTCAATACTAGTAGTAAATATCAAAACTCTTTTAACAAACAATTTCAACTCTATTTTTAATAACAAAGCTCTTTTCTTAAACCGTTTTCCAATCTATTATTATATACAAACATTTACCTCACTCGGATGAGAAATCTAATTAAACGACTTAGTAAAACAAGTGGTATGAAACGCTTGCATTCACTTCGTCGGTTAATTCTTGGACTTGTTCGATTGAACCTCTTGTGACAATTTTATTAGTGAAGATTTACAGTTTGTTCGTAAATATTTAAGTTAAGCAAGTGGTTATGGGATATGAAGCTAAACTTCTATATTTACTAGCTTAGTGTAGTTGACACTTCTCGTTGATCGTGACGATCATTCTGATGATTTAGACTAGCAACTGTGCGATGTCTCTTGTTGCGAGGTTAGACTAGACACCACTTGTGTGATTCCACTCACGCATACCTTTTTGCTTTTTGGTTAGTCTAGACCTTAATCTGTGTGATTCCACTCACACATGTGGGGTAGCTCCCCTTGGTCTTCGGACCGTCATGTGATAGGCCTCTTTCTCTTTTCTATGATTTCTGGACTTCTTGCATTGATTTCTAGAATTTATGTCATTGACTTGTTATGAGTACAAGTTTGGGGTATGATGCCCTTTCCGAATCTTTGAGAAGATTCTTGTGATATTGATTATCTCTTATTGATTGATCTTCTGTTGATCATTATTTACATACTTATAGTGGTATGTCATTATGGATATTTTATGTTTATGCCATATCTTTTATGTTATATCATGTCATCTGATATTTATAGCTAGACTGACCCGTTTATTATTTTCTTAAATAATACTCGGGTCAGACCGAGATGTTACACGTGCTTCTGCTTGACTTCTTCCCAGGGATTCATCACTCTGACTTTTGGCTAACTGTTTAGATTAGCAGTTTTTGTTGTATACACTTGAGATATAGACTCATAGTTGTATTCTTTTGTATAGCACGTGTTGCTATTCTTTTGTATTATTGTGGATCTTTTGAGCTCTACTCTGATGTACACTTTCATGTGTTAGTTATATATTCATATCTTCTTCCGCCTTTGTGATATGGATGTCTGTGACTGATTTGCGATATGCTTATTTCTATGTTTGTTTTCGAAGATTATTTATAGCCACCGTGTGATAAGCAATTACATGGATGGTCGCTCCTCAACAGCCTTATTCTCCATGCTAGTTGACAGCACTACTCCGTGGTGTTCTTGGCTAGCGTGGGTATAGAGGTGGGGCGTCACAGCTTCGAATCCTAATTCGATCATGGAGAAGATAGTTTTTGGACCCAATTATTATATTGAATTTACGATATAAATTTCAGAGTGTTTCTATCACATACCACCAAACAATAACTCCAAAGGTTAGAAAATTTGAAATCCGATAATAATACACTATTGCAGATCCAATGGAACTGGTTTCGTCAAATTCTGAGATTGTGTCCCGGAAGGCTATTTTTAAATGTCAATTTAAACGTTATATTTTTAAAACTGAACAAATCACTTTTAAATTCAATTTAAAAAGTTTTACTATCTTAATTATTATTAATATAAATTTTATAAACCTTTAAATTTATTTTTATCAAGCTTAAAACTCAAGATTAAGTTATTTAATTAAATTTGAATTATTAAATACAATAATTAAATTATCCGATAAATAGTTATTTTTGAAATTCAAGCTAAAAATTAACTTTTACATATTTAAAATAAGCTAAATATTTCAATTTCAAATAACCAAAATTCTGGGTCGTTACACTTTTATAGAGATTATTAGTCGAGAGTCTCTTCCTCTCTCTAATAGATAAAGTTGGAGTATGTTGGGATTTACAAATTTATCCTCGTAGCACTAACTGGTCAAGTATTATTATTTAATCTTAGGTAGGTAGTTGAGATTTATTATGTTGAGATATAATCATTTGGACGCATGGAGTCGAGAGTATTTATTATTGCTCTCGTGTATTCGTTGGGAATCTAGGTCATAAGGTTCACGGCACTATGGAGAGCGCGTGACTAGGACCCGCCAGATAGGCTAATGTCCATCCTAGCGGTCTTGATTGCGATGTCGCGCTGTGGATCTGTGATTCAATTTGATTATTTGAGGAGGATGAGGCTGAGGGATATTACGTTCATTAGAGCCATTGCCTAAATGTCACTTAAGGACCAACAGTCTGTTATCAAGGGCAAGTAGGAGTCGTGTCCAATGCATAGCATAGTCTTGCAGAATGTTTATGACATACGATGGATATGAGTGTCATGATTTTGAGAGTTACTAAGGGACTGTACAAAACATGCCACGGTCATTTGCTTTTCCTAGAGAAGCACTATGGTATGTCAGTCTTCCTTCTAAATATAGGTCTATTATTTATGAGACATTGGATGTTATCACCTCAGTAGAGACGATGACTAGTTGACGTTAGAGACTGGCTACGTGCTCGTCTGTCATTTGAGATAGCATAACAGAACAACTGCTTTTTGCCTTTCTATATGAAATTAGGGACTAACTGTGTGCTCGTCTTTCATTCTCTCTTATAGCCTTTTGCTAAGAAATCTACTGATGTTTTGCATATCTATATATCTCTTAGGGACATTTAGTCGAGAGTACTTTCTCTTGTTAAAACTGTTGATCGAGAAAGTTTGTAACAACCGAAATTTTCGACCCTCGAAAATCAACACTAATACATCCTCATGCCACAAATCCAAGTGCCAGAAAGCTTGATTATTAGGGAAAAAGAAAATAAAGACAGAACATAATCTGACAAGAATGGAATAACATATATTATTTCAACAATAATCTTCAGAGCGGAAAAAATTGAATAAAAAACTGAGTCTAACCTAGATTTAGCTTGGACAGTTATAAAGCCTCTGTCCTTAAAATGCTGAAAATTAAAAATAAATGCAGTAGAAGTAGCAGATAATAGAATACATCTATACATAGATGAAGATCTCCAACTCTCCTCTGGAAACTCCAAGGGTCTTCAACTAAATCTTAAATTGTCCGAATCTGACCTGAGTATTAAAAATACCCGGATCATGCTTGATAAACCAGCATGAGATACTCGAATTTTTTAATGTATAGAACATGTTGATGTCAATCAAAACCTTCGAAAGGAAGGGTATTTCATAAGGCCATGCCCATACATAAAAATGGATGATTTTTTACCTTAATGTAACCAAAATCTTATACCAAAAATCACTTTGATATTATTGTTATTGACATCGGTTTGAAAACACTTTCAAATAATATATACAAAGAAAGTATCAATAAAGGAAATATGGTAATATATCCGGGATAGATCAACGGAATATACCAGACGGAATATATGATACCTTCTAGGGTAGCTGAAATGTTTGCAAAGCATTAAAACTATTTTGGGACTAGAATCAAAACCATAAAGCTCGTATTTGGAATTGGATTTCCAACATGATAGGGGACTAATGATCATTTCCTTCGATCCATGCATAACAACTATAGTCCTCGAAAGCCTTATCGTTTTTTTCGAGCTAGTTACTTGGAACTGTACTTGCTACACTACCAATTTTCGAAGCCTCATCACTTTTCGCAAGCTAGCTACTATATTAAAATAAATAGGGCAATAGATGCCTTGAGGATCCAGATTCCATTAAACTCATCCATACCCATATAACGGGTACCCTGAAATATATGTCCTACAGACCACATAATTAGCCATATCATCTCCTAGATGTGAAGCTCATGAGGCTATGCTCAATTTCTTCAAAGCCTCACTTTTCTTTAAAAAAAGTCACACTTTATTTTTCCATAAAGCACATTCCTCTTAGAATGCAACATTGTCATTCCTTAATCATACAGCTTATTTCTATAAATGTATAACTCCTAAGCTTATACGTCTCAGGAAAATGTGTTAAGCTAAGAGAAGTTGCCTACTTCGCTACCAAGTAAATAATATGTTGATAGAGATCAAATAATATGATCAGAAATTCACTGTTAGACACTCATCCATACAAGTCCACTCTGTGACAACGAAATCGAAGGCACTCCTTCTACCATATCCTTTTTTTAGGAATCACCCCAAGGATCGGTAGCGAGTAGTCCTTATAATTCGAAGATTTCAAAACGCGAAGAAACACTGCTATAATAATTGTCTCTATATTGGGAGCTACCCAGAGAATGACAACAAGCAGTCCTTCCGACCTGAAGATCTCTGGTCTTCAATACGACGAAGATTTTAGAATGGAAACACCACTGCCATATAAATATAATATGGGGTAAAACTGTTGGGACTCGTGACAACAATCCATACATTCTAAAGATCTTCGGTCTTCAATAATCATCATCTTCAACATGTCTTCACTTCCGAACGTATACATTGGTTCAAAGTGGTTTTGGGATAGGAATTACCCAAATCCGACCCCGGTTACTCCGAACTAACCATCGATAAAAAGGCATCTAGGTATATAGGTGATTCTCACGCAACATTCAATTACTTGATCAAATTTATCTTAAAAATATATTCATTAAATCAGTTCATTATCTTTTTCAGAGTATATGTAATCTTAAGCCTCATTTATCAAATCCTTTGGTTAATTAAAACTTATTTTAAATTGGAATAGTTCTAAACCGTTTCACTTTTTTACTTAGGGAAAACTTTTCCAAATCATTTATTTAAATTTAAATCAAAGATTTTTCATATTCAAATTATAACATTTTAACGGGTCAAAAACAATGGTATTTAAGACATAGTTCACTATAAACCCCAAACTAATTGGTATTGAGTAAAAGATTAGAATAATTATACCCAGATTAACTTTCGTATTCAACTCGTACAATTCATGAAATAACGGTGGAATCACCTTTCAAAATCACATGGATTGTACAAGTTTCCTCCTCAGATCTTAATACAAAGTTTGATCAGAATATCGTTTATACCATTAAAATCCAGTTTAATTAACTCTTTTGAAAATTACTTGCTTCTGGAAAAACTTAAATGAGATTTTTTTAGAGTAACTAGGCTTCCCCTTCGATCTGTTCCATCCCTCGTCTAAAAGAGAAAACAGAGGCCATGTTATTTCAGAGTATTGGTTGCTCCATTCCTAAGCTTAGTTACGCACCTTGTTTTACCATTTAGATCTCAAAAGCAGGACAAATGTATTAGTCGTTTCCGCATACTCCTTTCATTTTTAGAAATGATTTATAAAACTTCCAAAACATTATTAAAATATTTAATTTTGCTTTTAAAAACCATTTATAAAAGATATGAAAAAGAATGATTAAGATTAAAATCATATTTCACAAGTTATTTAAAACTGTTGTGAAAAGTGCCGCGAAAAGTGTTTTAAAAGCTACATTGATCAAAACAAATTTTCTATCTTTTGGAAATTGATTTATATAACTCAATTTCCTTTAAAACATTTTAAAAGATTTATAAAGTTTATTTCATATTTTTAAACATTTAAAAATATTCATTTTAAATCAGTTTCTAATTCTGGTTTTAAACTGCAAAACCACGATTTTTCTTAAAACTTGTTTTCGACTTATTTTAAAATTTACAGGATGAAATCTTGATTTTATTTCTTCATTTAAAAATTATGGATATCATAGTCCAGAAAATTCTTATCTAGAATAATTCGAGCATATCCCATTTCATATGCTCATTTGGAACCTTCGGCGTGAAATCGCGAACTACCGTTAAGCGCCTAGTTCTGACTTGTTTTTCAATTTCTTTTGAAACTTCATAAAAACACTTTTACATGTTCCTAAAACATTTCTAAACCATTCTGAACTCATTTTAAACAATATTTTCATATTTCAAACTCATATTTCATTTCATTCGATATTATAATATTATATTATTATAATATCATTTTCAACATTTTAGATATTTTAAAATCGTTAAGAGGCTAAACAATTTTCATATACATATTTATGTGGATTTAATTCTTATTAAATTAGCTATGGTTAATTACTAAACATTTCTCTTATCAT
The DNA here is from genome assembly GCA_030765085.1 of Allium cepa. Taxonomy (NCBI): domain Eukaryota; kingdom Viridiplantae; phylum Streptophyta; class Magnoliopsida; order Asparagales; family Amaryllidaceae; genus Allium; species Allium cepa. The sequence goes on along the minus strand of CM060928.1, from coordinate 891,996,925 downwards.
TTATCAAACCAAGTAATCATCCATATTTACATCCATATATTCAAACAAGTAATCAACCAAGTAATCACATATATAATCATCCAATACACACACACACACACACACACACACACACATATATTCATTTCAATAAACTTAGAATTATTTAGAGATTAATTAGTAAATTTAAATGCAAGTACTCACCATTGTCTCTAATTAATTCTTCCTACCAATATTCTTATCCAATAGCACTAAACTTTTGTCAACTTCAACTAATCATCATCCACTCCATTCTTCCTTCCTAAGCTCTAAAAAATCTAGCAAAGCTTCCGTAGTACTTCAAACTTCCTCTTATCTTCTTGGAATTAAACTGGCGGCACTTCTCTCCAATATTTTCATTCCGGAGCTCCATGATCTTGCTCCTTTCTTTTTATAGGGCTCGGTCTAGGCTAGGGTAGGCACGGGCATGCTTTTGGTTAGGTGGTTCTCGTGCCTTTGAGGGTGAGGAGATGTGGTTGTGAGCAATGGAGAGGTGGAGGAGGTGTTTGGTGATGATACGAGCTAGTATCTTTACATTATATTACCATACCGGAGAAGGCTTTCTAGAAGAAGGCTTGCGTACCAGGGGTAGAGGAGGTTTTCAAATATTGAAGCCATCTTCGACAGTTTCCTCCTCATCCGCTTCTTCCACAAACTCATCGTCATCTTTTGTTTCTCTAGAACTACCTATTTGTACCTATTATAGTGCATGAAAAACAAAAATACATTTTAGATTAGAAATGCAAGGTTCATATCTACGTGTATCAGTTACAATTGCAATCACTGTAAAATAATAATACAGTCAGGTTAAAATGATAGCACAAATGTGACACAACCTGGTTATACAGTCAGGTTAAAATGATAGCACAATGCCACAAATGTAAATAAATAAGTTTATAAAAATTACACAGTTCAATAAAATTAAAAAACAGTTACACGGTTTAATAAAATCGGGTTAATTCAAGCATATACACTATAGTCAGGTTAATTTAAAGCATACACAGTCAGGTTAATTCAAGCATATACAGTCAAGTTAATTCAAGCATAATGTGGTTCAATTTCTATGGAGGAGACTGGGGAGAAGATGGTAATTTAGAAAATATTTAAACATATTTTATAGCAAATAGTGAATAACATAATTATATTATATTACATGCTAATGAAAAAAATATAGCGGTGACACCATTCAAGATATTTAGGCAGACTCATATCAAAAATAGTAATGAGATAACAATGGCGGATGATCCAACTACCATTATTTTGAAGTGGGTCGACTCAACCGCCGAAGATTTTCAAATAAATTTACAGTAAATGATGTTCAGCCATATCAAAATATCGGTGAAACATTCAGTAATAATTTAATTCAATGTGATAGCTGATAGAGATCTGGTATCGGAATGATACTCAAATTTTTTGAATTGGCAGGCATATGCCTCCTTTATTAATCCTTAACATGTTTCTGCTTCATTTACAGTAATAAATACTAATCGTTATGAAATGCAACATATTTTCAAACACATTTTACGGTATATCCATTATTTGAAGACATCTCCCTCTAGATTTGAGATATCAAGGAATAATAGGCAATGCGAAGTGTAGGAAGAAAACCAGTTTTAGGACATGAATTTTGAAAACATTAATTTTTTGAAATATGTATCAAGTTGATTTTGAACAAAGTAGTGCTGGGCAGAAAAGTAGATATAGACTCGTATTAAAAAGCAGTATACAGAGTGACATGAATTTTGAATAACATTGATTTTTGAAAACTGAGTGATTTTGAAAAACTTGATTTTGAAGAGAGTAGGAGCATGTAGCAGGCCATGCATTGATTTTGAAAAACATTGATTTATTGAAAACTGAGTTGCAGAACATGTCTCAAGTGTGAAACTTGTTTGAAAATTGAATACCAACATGTTTTTTTGAAAACTCAGGCCATGCATGCAACATATGCCTTCATCCTACCTGCTACATGCCTTTATAAGTTCGTCCTAAGCCTTTAGATTGCAACTGGGCCTTCAGGTTTCAACATGCCTTTAGGTAGCAACGAGCACTAATTTTTTTAACATTGCCTCTATCCTTCCTGCTACATGCCTTTAAAAGTTTCATAACATTAACATGTCTTAAGTGTGGATTTAACATTTCTACATAGGAAGATGGTCGTCTCAAGTGTGGTTTAACATTTCTACACAAGAAGAGGGTTGTTTTAAGTGAATTGGAACCTTTATGAAGAAACACATATCAAGTTGCACAACTCCGCCAGCAATTCAGTTTTATAACTTAGTTGGCATCTTAGTTTTCAACTGAGCTGCGTGCAGCTCAGTTTAAGAACTGAGTTGGCGACTCAGTTTTAAGCTGAGTTGGGCAACTCAGTTGAAGTCAGATGCACAAAACTTAGTTATGCACCTCAGTTTTGAAACTGAGTTGTGAATTGCTACTCGATTAAATTTATGGGTTGATTGAATTTAAAATTTGATGATATTGTATATTTACAGGCTAGGCATCATATTGCATGTAACGAGTGATTGACCGCTATTAGAGAAGATAATGATGAAGATGCGATGGAGCTTCAACGAGAGCAACAAACATTGATTTTTCATGCTTTCAGCCCGTTAAATTGAAAGGGATTTGCATATCTTGGTGGTAACCTACCTGATGATGTAAGTAATTTTATGAATAATTGATTTGTTACTTAGTGCATAACTGATAATATTGCATATCAATATATATGCAAAATTTAATGTTCTAGAGTGTAATTTTAAAAGAAAAACATGTATTGTTAATTGTTGATTGGATCACATGCTGCCCAGTGACGAAGGATGCTAATGAGTGAAAGTACAACAATGTAGGAGTTAAAATCTAGGATATGCCTTAATGGAGGAAATGTAACATGTCGAGGCTCAAACAATGAAATTAAGTCAACAATCTAGGACAGAGCATCAAAGGATTGAGGAGGAGCATGAGACACATTGTCGACATATTACAGAAGAGCATGAGGTTCATTTGCAGTGTATTGAGAATGGACATGATACCGAAAAGCATAAAGAGTTTGAGCTTAGATTGTGTAAGTTGTCAAACAAAGATTGTAACATTCGGTCCTAATGGATTCATGGAATCATCTTATTATTATGGGCTTGGTATGATTGATAAATTTTTGGTATGCATGTTGAAATTTAATGTATTGGCATATATTTTGGCACGCACATTGAAATTTATATACCGTGACTTGTATTTGTTGGTTACTATTTGTATGATTTCCTTTTACTTTATGTTAATCTTTTATCCATGTATTTATTAATATGCTCTTTTGGTATAGTTTTCGATGAAATTGTTCATGTAATATTCTAAAGTAATAAATATATTATTTGATTGTTAGGACGAAACAAGAGAATAAATAAAACGATCTATAACCGTTATTTGTCATGGGTTTGTGACGCAATGTACAATGTACTATTTAAGTATTTTTATTTTCAAAAAATTTCACGTGACAAATCCGTAGTTACTTTATGATTTTCGTATAGTAAACTGTAGCGGATTTATGACAGAACAAATTATAATTAATTAAGTATTAAAAAAATTAAAATTTTATCATTAGTTTGTGACAGATGAGCAATAAATTTTTATTACAATTATTTTACCTTGGAGTTATAAAGAATTATATTTGTTACGCACTATGGTAGGTCCAGCACAAATTATGTTCATTTTCCATTGTTATTTTATTTATGACTGATCTTCCACATGTGTTTTAGTAAGGGGCTATCCATTATAAATCCGTCATAGATTTAGGATTAGTGACAAATTTTTGATGGACTTTGCTGTCAAAATCTTCTTATTGTGTTTTCTATTTAAATAATAATACTTTCCCTAGTGTAGTGTAAAGAGAAAGAAAATATTATAAATTAAATCAGAACTTGAGGTCGAAATCAGGGGATTAGAGGAGTAGCCAAATTGAGGTGCTATATATATCTATGTATGTTTGTATTTGTATGTGTGCGTGCATGTGTGTGTTTATTTATCTCTCTCTGTACACACATACATATATACATACACACATACATGTGTGTATCTATATTTGTATCAATACTGAAAAATATCAGTATCATAGCTAGAATATTAATTGTTGTATTAGAAGTCCTTCTAAAGCATAGCACATTCTTGTATTGAAATAAGAAACTAGGAAATTTGTTGTTGTATGTTTAGTACAATCTTATAATGAATTAAGAAAATACAATGAAAAGTTATATAATTTTTAATTCAAGAACAATTAAAAGAAGATTTGATCATTTTTAACACGATCAAGTAATAATATATTAGTCACTTTTCGATGATAATATTTTAAAAAGTTTACCATGATGAAACTTCATAATTAATGGTGTTGATTTGATTCGATTTAATTGGACTGCTGAGTTTTTAGGCGGTTTGAAAAACCGTGTCGGTATGGTTTATTTATTTAATTAATTATGGTTTAAAAGTTTTAAATTCATAGTCATTGATGAAAATTTATAGTTATTGATATGTGTTGTGTTACATTAAATTTGTTTGGATATTTAAATATTTTAGATATGTTGTGTCTTGGTTTAACTATTTACTGTTGTATTATTTTATTTGTAATTATAATTAATTGCGGATTTGAATTTTGAATGTAATTAATTAAAATAAAATGGATGAAATTGTGCAATAATGATAAAATTAGATAAATGAATGAAAAATAAGATTATTTACAAATTTTGAGTGAAATTTGTAAAAAATAGGGATTTAACAAATTAAACTGGAATTAAGGTAAGAAATGTAAAAATGTTATTATTTATGAATTTCTACGGAAATTCATAAGTAATAAAGGAAAACCTATTTTAAACTAAAATTCATAAGACATGTTTCCAAATTTTTAAGTTAAATTATTATTATTTCGATGCAACTAACAATTAAAGGAGTTTTGAAGTTTAATATGGAATATTATTATTTTTGAAGTAAAAAGTAATAAATTAGTTTTAGAATATATGAAAAAGGTTTCGATATATATTATTATCTTGATGTAAAATAATAATTTTTTTGAAAAATAATTTGATGTAAATTGCTATTTTTGATAGAAAATATAATGTTTAAGGATTTGAAGTAATAGAAGTATAATAAAGGATTTTGAAGTATATTACCACTTTAGAAGAATTATTGTCCTTTTAAGATAAATAAAGTTGATTTTATAATAAATAATAATAAAATAATTTTATACTTAAGAGAGAACAATGGTCGTAAATACGATGTTTTTGATGGATGTAACATTAATTATTTATTTATTTGAATTATCACATATGTTGTTATATGGCGATGAAATCGCATTGGGCCGTATGCACGATATTTCACTATTACTACTACTTTGTATGCAGTTAATTATGATTTTATTGTGTTGGTTTTTATATTATATGGTGATTTGATGTTTGTATTATTAATATAGAGGGTTAATGCACATGACAACAGTTTGGCATTGTGTTACTAATATGTTACGTTAGTACACATTTGATAATTTAGTGTTGTGTTAATAATATGCTAGGTTAATACACATTTGGTGATTTAGTGTTTATGTTACTAATATAGTGGGTTAGTACACGTTTGTTTAATTTATACTTGTTCAGATGATGTACTACGAATAGTCGATGATTAATACATATATGAGTGTATTTGTTGTTGTTAGTTTAATTGACGTTTGTGGTTGATTTTGGGTTTTGTCAAACGTATGTGATGTTTAATTGATGAGTGTGTTATTACTGTTATTATCCTATATTTATTATGATTAATGGTTATGACTTTGTATGGATAGTGTTTCCTGCTTGCATTGGTTGTAATGATGCGTTGGTCCCCAAATCGGTATGCAGGCATTGTTCTCTTGTGTAATAACTCTCAAGCCTATGGCCAGAGTGTATAGGGTTATGTGTAGTTCAATATGGTTGATACACTTTACCTATATGTGCATGCATGTGTGTGTGTGCATGCGTGTGTATGTCCGTATGTTTGTACAGTTGTGGCTGTAAATTTCTGATAATGACATACTCGACCCAAAAGGCTAGTGAACTCAACTGGTGTTTCTTCAATGTATGACCAACTTAGATGCCAACTTAAAAACAACGCATCAATGAAATCAAACTTCAAACCACCAAAAACATCATATTCAACTGGTGTTTCCTCAAGCACTATAGCAATACTTTAAATGAGTATGTGTGTTCATCTTTAATTCTTGAATTAACTGAGATATCAAAGAAAAACGCAAGGACAAACTTATTTAGTTTCCCCTTGAACACATCATCAATTTAGCCAAAAACAACCTTCATAAACATTCAATGGACCACTCATCCAGCCCCATCCCTCAAAAATGTTGTAAAATTTTCAAACTTGCTTTGAGAGCTTTGGGTTTTTTGTTTGGAAGAGAAAGAAGAAAAGAAGAAAGTCCCAAACGCTGGAAGAATGAAGACTATATTTGTATAAATATAGTTTTCTCACGTGGATGTTGGGGCCTTGGGGCTCCCACATGTTTGCTTTGTTGTGAGGAGAGAAGTCATGTAACACCACACGCGCGCCGCCGCCGTCCGTTCGACCGAACCGAACCGGGTCGGGTACGGGTATGGGTTTCGGGTTCGGATCCGAAAATATTTTTGGATAATATAAGAACAGTAACGGCCAGATTTCAGCCCGTTAAGGGTCCAGAACCGAAAATTCTAAATTTGAACTGATGGCGGGAAATTTGTAACGTTGCGATGCCCCACCTCTATACCCACGCTAGCCAAGAACATTACGGTGAATGCTGTCAACTAGCACGGAGAATAAGGCTGTTGAGGAGCGACCATCCGTGTAATGGCTTTGAGCGAGCATCGATATGTCAGTTAGTATAACATGCAAATCTTTTCAAGTGGAAATCCGACATGTCATCACAAACTCAAAGCTACTACACAGTGGCTATAATATCTTAAGAAAAAGATATAGAAGTAAACATAACATAAATCAGTCACAGACAATTCATATCACATAGGCGGAATAAGATATGAATATTACACATAAAAGTGTACATCAGAGTAGTGGTCAGAAAGATCCACAATATCACAAAAGAATAGTTACACGAACTACACAAAAGAATAAGTATACATTATGGAGTCTATATCTCAAATGTATACAAACCAAAAACTACAATCTAAGTAGTTAACCAAAGGTCAGAGTAAGGAATCCCAAGTGAGAGGTCAAGCTGAAGTACCTGTAACATCTCGGTTTGACCTGAGTATTATTTAATAAGAAAATAATAAACGGATCAGTCTAACTATAAATATCAGATGAAACGATATAGAGTAAGAGATATGACTAAACACATAATAATCACAATGCCAAGCTGTGATATATATAATTAGTTGAAAATCATCAAGAGATTAATCAATGTCACAAATTCTACACAAGAATCAAAGAAAATGTCATACACCTTGTTTCGTTCATCAAACCACAAATATTGACGATTACATCAAAGTCAATCACAAAAGTCAATGACACACAAATTCCAGAATTCAACACACAAAATCCAAAAATCACAAAAGTCAATGACACACAAATTCACCAATGCACAAATATCGATAAAGTTTATCGATGGAAATCACGAAAATTGGTGAAACACAAATTCTAGAAATCATCTCAAGAAATCCAGAAATCACAAAGAGGGGGAGGCCTATCACAAATGGGAGCATAAAGCCCACCAACACGTGTATCACAAACGGAACGCTAATTCCATGGTTGCTAACCATCACAAATTGAGCCGAAGCTCCACAAACGGCCCGAAGACCATGGGTTGCTACCCCACCAAATTGATTCGAAACTCCACAAAACGGGGTTTAGTCTCCATCGTAGACAAAGAGACATCTCACATTGCTAGTCTAAATCACAAAGATGATCGTCACGATCAACGAGAAGTGTCGATTACACTAAGCTAGTAAATATATGAGTTTAGCTTCATGTCCCATAACCACTTGCTTAACTTAAATATTTACGAACAAACTGTAAATCTCCAATAGAAAATTGTCACAAGAGGTTCAATCGAACAAGTCCAAGAATTAACCGACGAAGTAAACGCAAGCGTTTCATACCACTCGTTTTACTAAGCCGTTTAATTAGATTTCTCATACGAGTGAGGTAAAGATTTGTATATACTAATAGATTGGAAAATGGTTTTAGAAACGAGCTTTGTAATTAAAATAGTATTAAAATCGTTTGAGGAAAGAGTGTTTTGATATTTACTACTAGTATAGAAAACCTTTATATTTTTAAAGTGACAAATCACTAAGAAGATTGTAAGAACAATCAATCACTAAAATTTACATTCGAAGACGTGAATAAAATCCAAAGAAACCGATAAAGAATCCATCGAAATGGATATTCAAAAATCCCTAAATAGAGTCATCAAAGTCATAATAAATGATAACAACAAATAGGATTATCACGAATCGATTTAAATTGGAATTCTCAAACAAAAAGGCAAGAAGGCAAAATCACAACAGTTTCAGACGTCTGAAACAAGTGGTTCAGATGTCTGAATCTGGAAATATAAAAATTTCCAGAACACGATTCAGACGTCTGAACCAAATGTTTCAGACGTCTGAAATAGGCATATTTTGGCCTATTTTCTTTCTGTTTGAAAATAAGCCAATTCAGACGTCTGAAACCATATATTCAGACGTCTGAATCTGGGAATAGAAAACTTCCCATACAATATTCAGATGTCTGAATATCACGTTTCAGACGTCTGAATGAAGGGTTCAGGGCATTCCCTGAACCTAGGCCAAAAATGGCCAAACGAGTATCGAAATCGATCGAACGAGCAAATGGCGATGACTAAGGAATTACGTCGAACGACAACCCATCCTAAACGGCTCTTCGATACGCCTCAAATATCAATGTCCAAATATCCATAATAGGATTTTCATAAATTAGACCAAAACACCAAAAATTGGAATATACACCAAATCAATCCAAACCAAAATCAATTGCACAAGAATAAGTGTTAGGAATTCATACCTAACAATCGAAGATAATTATAGACAAAGATGTGAGATAAAAATCTCACCTTTTCACAAAATCAAACAAGAAGAAGCTTGAAAGCAAAAGGAGAATCAACCTCTCTTCACCACAACCCAAATGAGCTTGAATCTATGCTCAAAACAAGAACATTCCCAAAATTAGGTTTAGAAATTTCTGAAATTGGTAAGAGAATAAGTTGGAGGAGAAGAAGAGAATGCTTACCAAAGGGTTCTCTTTAATTTGGAGCTAGGAATTTGATTTGCAAGAGAAACTAGGGTTTTGGAGTTTTTAATTTCCAATCTCTCCCACCACTAATGTTATAAAAACTAAAAAGAGAAGAGAATGAGGGTGAGTGGGGAAGAGTGACTCAGATTTGAGCATAAGTTAACATAGGGCTGATCCCAAAACCAAACCCAAAGTGAAAAGTAGCAAAAATCAACTTTCTCCAAACATATCGAAGCTTATACTCAAAAAGGTCGCAAACGGCATTTTAAACTCAATGGGAGTGGTCCCGAGTCCAAATTCGACCGTATGCAAAAAGTAGCTTTTCGGACTAAAATCTGACTAACGATAAAATATTTAAATAAAATATTTAAATATAAAATCGATAAATATGCAGGTTGTTACAGACTCCCCTCCTTAAAGAAATTGCGTCCTCGCAATCATAAGGAATAAATGAACAAAAAGTAACAACCATAAAAGCATATCAACACAAAAGAAGAAATTCGAAATAGAAGTTTACCTCAAAGGGCACGAGAAAGTAAGTCCGGATGTGTTCGTTCGATGAATTCTCTAGATTCCCAAGAACAATCCTTAGGATTTGAAGACCATTGAACTTTAACAAGCGGAACATCTTTATTTCGAAGTCGTTTGACCTCCGAAGCGACAATTCGAATAGGATGCTGCTCATAAGTTAAATTAGGCGAAACTTCAATCTCTTCCACAACACCGGGCTCAAGAACAGAATCGGAATCTCGAAGACATTTCCAAAGTTGAGAAACGTGAAACACGTCATGGATAGCAGAAAATTCAGCCGGTAATAAAAGGCGATAAGCCATGGAACCAATACGTTCAATGATAGGAAATGGCCCAATATATCGAGGCGCCAATTTTCCCGATCGACTGAAGCGCACAACACCCTTCATAGGTGAGACACGAACAAAAACGAGATCTCCCATAGAAAATTCTAATTTCCTTCTCCGGTTATCGGCATAGGATTTTTGTCTACTCTGGGCTTCTTTCATCCTATGACGAATAAGGTCAATCTTTTCTGTGGAATCACGAATAAAATCTGGACCTAATACCAGCTTCTCACCGGCCTCAAGCCAACAAGAAGGAGATCGGCATGGCCTTCCATAGAGTGCCTCAAAAGGTGCCATACCAATACTTGATTGGAAGCTATTATTATAGGAAAATTCAACAAGTGAAATATGATCTTCCCAACTTCCACCAAAATCAAGAACACAAGCATGAAGAAGATCTTCAAGAGTTTGATTCACACGCTCGGTTTGTCCATCGGACTGAGGATGATAAGCGGTGCTAAAATTAAGCTTCGTTCCCAAAGCTTTTTGAAGACTCTTCCAAAATCCACTAGTAAACAATGGATCACGATCACTAACAATAGAAGTAGGAACACCATGTAATTTAACAATCTCTTCAACAAAGAGTTTGGCCAAAAGAGGAACGGTTCGGTTAGACGAACGGGAATAAAATGGGCAGATTTAGTAAGTCTATCAACAATCACCCATAAGCTATCATGACCCAAACGAGAACGGGGAAGGCCATCTATAAAATCCATGGAAATCTGATCCCACTTCCAAATTGGAATTTCGAAAGGTTGCAATAACCCACCAGGCCTTTGATGTTCGGCTTTAACGAGTTGGCAAGTCATGCAACGCTTAACGAAGTTAGCGATGTCAAGTTTCATTCCCTCCCAATAATAAAGTCGCTTCATATCCGCGTACATTTTACTACTACCGGGATGAATGGTGAATTTAGAACGATGTGAACCTTCTAAAATATCTTTACGAAGATCACTAATATTTGGCACGATAAGTCTACCAAATCTCCGAACGCCGCCACGAGGATCGATATCAAAGTCTTTCAATCCTACAATATCAATCTTATGCTTAATATTTTGGCTAAGAAGAGCCGATTCAGGATCTAACCTTTGAGCTTCAAGAATGCGGTCTAAAAGAGAAGGATGAGCCTCAAGGCTACATAAAACAAGAGATGAACATAAATCGGGAACACGCTCTCGAATCTCACAAGTGGTTAAGATCTCGAGATCGTTCCATTCGGATATCATCATAGAAACAACAGCTTGTTGTTTACGGCTAAGAGCATCGGCGACACGATTACCCTTACCGGGGGTATAAAGAATATCAAGATCATAAGGTGCAAGAAACTCGAGCCAACGCTGTTGACGCAAATTAAGTTCCTTCTGAGAGAATAAATACTTCAAGGACTTATGATCGGTATAAAGAATAAATTTCTCTCCTAAAAGATAATGACGCAAAATACGAAGGGCGAAAACAATAGCCGCTGAGTGGCATATCTAGTCTCGGCAGGCTTTAATTGCCTTGAAGCGTAAGCAATAACACGTTCTTTTTGCATAAGAACGGCACCCAAACCAACGCGACTAGCATCGGTATAAACAACGAAATCTTGATTCCCCTCGGGAATAACGAGACTAGGAGCATCAGAAAGAAGTTCTTTTAATTTCTAAAAAGAAACTTCACATTTGTCCGACCAAATGTATTTAACACCTTTCTTCGTCAAGCTAGTGAGAGGCACAGCAATCTTAGAAAAGTCTTTGATAAATCGGCGGTAATAACCTGCCAATCCCAGAAAGCTACGGATTTCTGTCACACTCTCCGGTCTCTTCCAATTCTGAATCGCTTCAATCTTTGAAGGATCCACTGATATTCCGGACTCGGAAATAATATAGCCTAGAAACTTCACACGAGATTGCCAAAAATGACATTTAGAAAATTTTGCCCTTAATTGATTACTCCTAAGAGTTTCCAACACAATCCGAAGATGTTTTTCTTGCTCCTCCTCGGTTTTAGAATACACAAGAATATCATCGATAAAGATGAGAACAAACCGGTCGAGAAAGTCTTTGAAAACTCTATTCATAAGGTCAACGAAATACGCCGGAGCATTCGTCAAACCAAATGGCATGACAAGCCATTCATAAGATCCATAACGAGTACGGAACGATGTCAAAGGAATACTATCCTCTGCAATACGAAGCTGATGAAATCCAGTAGCTAAGTCTAATTGTGAAAATACTCTAGCACCAGTAAGTTGATCGAATAGATCATCAATCCGAGGTAAAGGATATTTATTTTTGATAGTAAGTTTATTAAGCTTGCGGTAGTCAACGCAAAGCCTAAGTGTACCATCGGATTTCTTCACGAAAATAGCCGAAGCTCCCCAAGGCGAGGAACTAGAGCGAATAAATTGCTTCGTCTCCAATTCGGATAATTGTTTACGCATCTCCTCGTTTTCTTTATTGGACATACGATAGGGAGGACGAGTGATAGGTTGAGCTCCAGGAATAAGATTAATTCTGAACTCAATTGCCCGCTTAGGTGGTAATCCTAAAACGGGTTCGAATATGTCGGAAAATTCACGAACGACGTGAATAAGAGAAATAATATCACCCTCATCATCATCATCGTCATCACGAGGATTTAAAGAATATAAAGATGCGACCAAGCTGGAAACTGAATCTTGAAGATTAATAGAAATCGGCTTAACAGATTGAGGATGTCGAAGATGAATAGTCCGCTCAGGACATAGGATATGGGCTTCATAACGGTTAAGCCAATCCATTCCCAAAATCATTCCAAAGCCTAAATAACGCACGACATGCAAATCGGCTCGGAAAGAAAAATCACACAAAATAATCTCGACATCTTTACACAATAAACTGATTGTTGCAGATCCACCAACCAGATTCGCAATTCTCAAAGAAGTCATTAAACACAAAACATCCAAAGAAAAAGTATCAACAAGTTCTTTTGATATAAAAGAATGGGACGCACTCGTATCAAAAAGAACTCGAATAGGATGATCACGAAATAAAATAATTCCATCCAGAATAGAATGAGAAATACCTTAGCCACGAGATGTGTTGCCAGGGGCTTGAGCAACATTAAGATTTCCCTCTTTCCTGCCCTGAAGCTTGGGGCATGAGGATATAACATGACCGGGAACTTTGCAGTAGCGACAAGAGAGAATCTTTGGACACTTGTTCGCGTAATGGTCCTTCGAACCACAATTATAGCGTTCCCCACGACCAAAGGAAGAAGTCTTTGCCACGGAGGTTGCTTGCTTCCCTTTCTTATTAGGATAGGGGCCTTTGGATTTTTTTGGCACCTTCTTGTTGTTGAAGTTTGGTTTGGAACCCACCACTTCAACATCATTCTCCCTATCTGCCTCTTCAAGACGAAGAGCGATATCAACGAGTTGGTCGAAAGAAACTTCTAATTTTAGAAGTAATGGCTTCTTGAGATTTTTGTTTAAGCCATAGACGAACCTTTGGTTCTTCTTTAAAGGGGTGTTGATGTATTCAACCCCATATTTGGAAAGCGACTCAAAAGACGCGACATAATCTGCCATGGAAGATTCACCTTGAATAAGGTCTATAAAACGGCGAGCCAAAGTCACCTTCTCAGCTTCTGGTACGAATTTCAACTCGAAGCGTTCGCGGAATTGCTCCCAGGTGAGATCCGCTTCATTAACCTCAGAAATAAGAAGCTCGTACCAGTCCAATGCTCTTTCTCGGAGCATACTAGAGGCCACCTGAACTCGGTGAAGGTCAATAAGATTCATGCGAGAAAAGATTTGATCGCATGACCTTAGCCAAGCCTGTACTTCAATAATAGTTTTGGAACCATTGAATGGCTCCCCACCCAAATTAGTGTAATCGTTGCACAAGCGTGCAAATCCCGACTTTGGGTGAGTAGGTTCCGGGTTAGCTCCAGCTGCTTGAGCATTCGTCACTAAATCAAGAAGCTGTTGAGCAGTCATAAAACTCCATCCTGGGGTGGAGTGCTAGATGGCATGGCTCTGGGGCGGCCTGGTCTAGACATTTCTCTTCCTTTGAAAGAAGAAAGAAGAAGAAAAAGGTTATTCACCAAATTCAATATCAAGCAATTCTTGATAGATAAAACAAGGAATCATAAAAGAAAATAGGATAGGACGGTACGTAGACCCGAATAAAATCCTAAAGCACGACTCCTAAGGTAGACTTAGGACGATGATCCTTGTTATTTTATTCCATATTGTTCCGAAGTTTGGCTCTGATACCAAGCTGTGACGCCCCACCTCTATACCCACGCTAGCCAAGAACATTACGGTGAATGCTGTCAACTAGCACGGAGAAGAAGGCTGTTGAGGAGCGACCATCCGTGTAATGGCTTTGAGCGAGCATCGGTATGTCAGTTAGTATAACATGCAAATCTTTTCAAGTGGAAATCCGACATGTCGTCACAAACTCAAAGCTACTACACAGTGGCTATAATATCTTCGGAAAAAGATATAGAAGTAAACATAACATAAATCAGTCACAGACAATTCATATCACAAAGGTGGAATAAGATATGAATATTACACATAAAAGTGTACATCAGAGTAGTGGTCAGAAAGATCCACAATATCACAAAAGAATAGTTACACGAACTACACACAAGAATAAGTATACATTATGGAGTCTATATCTCAAATGTATACAAACCAAAAACTACAATCTAAGTAGTTAACCAAAGGTCAGAGTAAGGAATCCCAAGTGAGAGGTCAAGCTGAAGCGCCTGTAACATCTCGGTCTGACCCGAGTATTATTTAATAAGAAAATAATAAACGGATCAGTCTAACTATAAATATCAGATGAAACGATATAGAGTAAGAGATATGACTAAACACATAATAATCACAATGCCAAGCTGTGATATATATAATTAGTTGAAAATCATCAAGAGATTAATCAATGTCACAAATTCTACACAAGAATCAAAGAAAATGTCATACACCTTGTTTCGTTCATCAAACCACAAATATTGACGATTACATCAAAGTCAATCACAAAAGTCAATGACACACAAATTCCAGAATTCAACACACGAAATCCAAAAATCACAAAAGTCAATGACGCACAAATTCACCAATGCACAAATATCGATAAAGCTTATCGATGGAAATCACGAAAATTGGTGAAACACAAATTCTAGAAATCATCTCAAGAAATCCAGAAATCACAAAGAGGGGGAGGCCTATCACAAATGGGAGCATAAAGCCCACCAACACGTGTATCACAAACGGAACGCTAATTCCATGGTTGCTAACCATCACAAATTGAGCCGAAGCTCCACAAACGGCCCGAAGACCATGGGTTGCTACCCCACCAAATTGAGTCGAAACTCCACAAAACGGGGTTTAGTCTCCCTCGTAGACAAAGAGACATCGCACATTGCTAGTCTAAATCACAAAGATGATCGTCACGATCAACGAGAAGTGTTGATTACACTAAGCTAGTAAATATATAAGTTTAGCTTCATGTCCCATAACCACTTGCTTAACTTAAATATTTACGAACAAACTGTAAATCTCCACTAGAAAATTGTCACAAGAGGTTCAATCGAACAATTCCAAGAATTAACCGACGAAGTAAATGCAAGCGTTTCATACCACTCGTTTTACTAAGCCGTTTAATTAGATTTCTCATACGAGTGAGGTAAAGGTTTGTATATACTAATAGATTGGAAAACGGTTTTAGAAACGAGCTTTGTAATTAAAATAGTATTAAAATCGTTTGAGGAAAGAGTGTTTTGATATTTACTACTAGTATAGAAAAACTTTATATTTTTAAAGTGACAAATCACTAAGAAGATTGTAAGAACAATCAATCACTAAAATTCACATTCGAAGACGTGAATAAAATCCAAAGAAACCGATAAAGAATCCATCGAAATGGATATTCAAAAATCCCTAAAAAGAGTCATCAAAGTCATAATAAATGATAACAACAAATAGGATTATCACGAATCGATTTAAATTGGAATTCTCAAACAAAAAGGCAAGAAGGAAAAATCACAATAGTTTCAGACGTCCGAAACAAGTGGTTCAGACGTCTGAATATGGAAATATAAAAATTTCCAGAACACGATTCAGACGTCTGAACCAAATGTTTCAGACGTCTGAAATAGGCATATTTTGGCCTATTTTCTTTCTGTTTGAAAATAAGCCAATTCAGACGTCTGAAACCATATATTCAGACGTCTGAATCTGGGTATAGAAAACTTCCCAGACAATATTTAGACGTCTGAATATCACGTTTCAGACGTCTGAATGAAGGGTTCAGAGCATTCCCTGAACCTAGGCCAAAAATGGCCAAACGAATATCGAAATCGATCGAACGAGCAAATGGCAATGACTAAAGAATTACGTCGAACGACAACCCAGCCTAAACGGCTCTTCGATACGCCTCAAATATCAATGTCCAAATATCCATAATAGGATTTTCATAAATTAGACCAAAACACCAAAAATTGGAATATACACCAAATCAATCCAAACCAAAATCAATTGCACAAGAATAAGTGTTAGGAATTCATACCTAACAATCGAAGATAATTATAGACAAAGATGTGAGATAAAAATCTCACCTTTTCACAAAATCGAACAAGAAGAATCTTGAAAGCAAAAGGAGAATCAACCTCTCTTCACCACAACCCAAATGAGCTTGAATCTATGCTCAAAACAAGAACATTCCCAAAATTAGGTTTAGGAATTTCTGAAATTGGTAAGAGAATAAGTTGGAGAAGTAGAAGGGAATGCTTACCAAAGGGTTCTCTTGAATTTGGAGCTAGGAATTTGATTTGCAAGAGAAACTAGGGTTTTGGAGTTTTTAATTTCCAATCTCTCCCACCATTAATGTTATAAAAACTGAAAAGAAAAGAGAATGAGGGTGAGTGGGGAAGAGTGACTCAGATTTGAGCATAAGTTAACATAGGGCTGAGCCCAAAACCAAACCCAAAGTGAAAAGTAGCAAAAATCAACTTTCTCCAAACATATCGAAGCTTATACTCAAAAAGGTCGCAAACGGCATTTTAAACTCAATGGGAGTGGTCCCGAGTCCAAATTCGACCGTATGTAAAAAGTAGCTTTTCGGACTAAAATCCGACTAACGATAAAATATTTAAATAAAATATTTAAATATAAAATCGATAAATATGCGGGTTGTTACAAACGTTTTTTGAAACGTTACAAAATGAATGGACGCGACCGTTTGTAACAGTTGTGAACCGTTACAAAATGAATAGACGCGACCGTTGCAAACGGTTGTGACGCTTGGCGAATAGACACCTCTCCACCACTATAAATAGCAACGCCCAGAACATGCTTCAAAAATACAGTTTTTTCCAGCACTGTTCTTCTTCTTCCTCTTGCACAAATCTGCGACGCCAGGGAAGTTTTGCTAATCGCTGCACTTCCAATTATTCTATATTTTGTAACATCTGAAAGTGTTGCAAACGCTGAATCATTGCAGATTTGTTTCTTCTTTCTCTTCATTCTATTATATATAAATTGCATCATCAGAAATCGTTTCTAAAGTGTTCTTGGTCGGATCAAAGTCGTACAAACTTTGAATCCGATTTCGCTGTTTTAGGGCTTCATTGAATCCTGAAAGTCGATAGTTCGATAACCCGCTTGTACCTGGTGGGTTGAACTATTGTCTAAAAGAATCTATTCCATAGATCCTGAAGTCGGAAGTACAACATTGTCTTTGTCGCCACCGCCATCAAATTCGTCTCGAACAGCAAATCCCCGACAAATTTCAGACAATAATTTTCAACATTGGAAGGTTCGAGCGCTTTACAAGTTATGAATCAGCATCTAACTCGATTGGAGCGTTTTGATGGCGACAATTTCACTCGTTGGCAAGAGACGATGAAACTTTGCCTGATCACCCTCAAGTTGTTCTACATTTTGGAAGATAACTTGGAAGAAATCCCAGAGAAAATTGATAAAGATGATGGTGCTCTAAAGGCTAAACGTGCAAAGCGCAAAGAGGATGATTTCCTATACAGAGGCCATATTCTGAATGCACTATCTACCCCGGTCTACAATGCTCAATAAGACCTTAGAAACAGAGAAGGGACTATGGACTGCCCTGGAGAATAAGTACCGCATATCCAAGGCAATTAATGAAAAGTTTCTTATTTCTAGATTTATGGATTTCAAAATGGTGACCAATAAGTCCATAATTTGACAAGTAAGCGAAATCTTACTGTTGGTGAATCAACTTAAAGATGCTGAAATTGATCTTCCTGAATCTTTTGCTATTGGAGTTATAATTTCTAGACTTCCGTATAGTTGGAATGATTATAAGAAAAAGATGAAACATGCGAAAATGGACTATAATTTGGACGGTTTGCAGCGTCGTCTTCGTATTGGAGAAGAGTCTCGTAAACGCGATCTAGATGATAATCCACAAACTGAGTCCCATTCTAAGGCAAATAATGTTGAAATTACTGATAAATTAAAGTCAAAAAATGAGATACAGTTTAAGAAGAAAATCATTCCAAAACTAACAACAAAAAGAAAGGCGCTTGTTACTTTTGTAACAAGCTCGTCAAATATGCCCAAGACTGCCGTATGCGGAAGAAACAACAAAAAGTGAATGTGGTCGAAGACTCGCTTGTGGCTGTAGTGCAAGAGGCGAACTCCGTTAATGGCAATGATAATGATTGGCGGTTCGATATTGGAGCACCATTAACATTTGCAAAGACCGTAATCTTTTCAAGAGTTACGAAGAAAATAAAGGAGAAGTTGACGAAGTTACTGGAGCAAAGATGATTCCAAGCAAAGTTTTGGGAAAATGCACTATAGAACTTCCTCTCACCTCTGGAAAAGTTCTTACATTAGTCAATGTACTTTATGTACCTGATATGTGTAAGAATTTGGTCTCTGGATACCTTCTTAATAAAGGAGGATTCAAGAGGTATATGAGTCTGATAAGCTAGTGTTGTCTAAGAATGGTAAATTCATTGGACAGGGATACTCTTGTAATGGCATGATTAAGTTGGATCTAATAAAGAAATCTTCGGTTTATATTGTTGATTCTATTAATTTATGGCATGGTATATTAGGAAATGTTAATTATAAATCCATTAGAAATATCAATAAATTAGGATTAATTTCTGATTGCGATTTCGATGCCATCTCTAAATGTGAAATATGTGTTCAAGCAAAAATACACCGGAAATCCTTTAAATTCGTAGAAAGGAAAATAGGTTTTCTTGATTTGGTATATAGCGATGTGGATGACTTAAAAAGTCATATCACCTATGGTGGTATCCAATACTATATAACATTCATTGATGATTATACTAGATATGCATATGTATATCTAATGAGAACTAAAGATGAGGCTTTGGACAAATTCAAAATTTACAAAGCAGAGGTCGAAACACAATTAGGAGTTAAAATTAAAATATTACATTCAAATCGTGGTGGTGAATATTTCTCAAATGAATTCACCTTGTTTTGTAAACAACAAGGTATAGTTCACCAATGTACTGCCCCATATACACCACAACAAAATGGTGCTGCTGAAAGGAAGAATAGAACTTTAGTAGAAATGGTTAATGCCATGCTCATAAGTTCTAATTTACCTTATAACCTATGGGATGATGCTATGTTATCTGCATGTTATATTCTAAATGGGGTACCACTTAAAAAGAATAATATTTCCCCTTATGAATTATGGTTTAATAGGAAACCTAACCTAACTAGACCTAAAATTTGTGGTTGCTTAGCATATGTTAGAAAACCAGACCCTTAACAACCAAAGTTAGGAAATAGAGCATTTAACTGTGTTTTCATAGGATATTCACTTAATAGTATAACTTATAAATTTATTATTCTTGACACCCTAGAAGTTATAGAATCTGTAGATGTAGAATTTTTTGAAAATCAAACTATTGAGATCCCATTGAGATCATCTAGTCCCGAACCTAGTATGACTAATGATATCAATGCCGATGATTATGCTCCTACTCAAAACAGCAAGGAAGTGTCTGTACCAGATAATAGTACTGAACAACGGAGAAGTAAAAGAGCGAGAATAGAGGACTATGGTCCTAACTTCATTACATATCTCGTAGAAGGCAGTAAGGACGAAGTCCTTAATGTGACTAAATATGTAATGAACGTCGATGACGATCCCAAAACTTATTCTGAGGTTATGGGTTCCAGAGATTCTAATTTCTGGAAGGAAGCTATCAATGATGAAATGAATTCTATAATGATAAACTAAACATGGGTTTTAACTGATTTACCTCCTGGTGCTAAACCTATAGGATGTAAACGGATATTCAAGAAAAAGTTGAATACAAATGGATCCATTGATAAGTTTAAAGCCAGATTAGTTGCTAAGGGATATAAGCAAAGACATGGAGTAGATTACTTTTATACATATGCTCTAGTTGCTCGCATATCTTCTATATGCTGTTTAATTGCACTTGCATCAATTCATAAATTAGATATACATCAAATGGATGTAAAGACAGCTTTTCTAAATGGAGATTTAGAAGAAGAGATATATATGGAACAACCTGAAGGTTTCAAAACCCCATGCCAAGAAAAGAAAGTTTGCAAATTAGTGAAATCTCTTTATGGCCTGAAGCAAGCTCCCATGCAATGGCATGAGAAGTTTGACAAAGTTGTACTGTCATATGGATTCATTGTTAATGATGCTGATAAATGTATTTATAGAAAATGGATAACAACGGTATTGTTATAATATGTTTATACGTTGATGACATGCTAATATTTGGTTCCAATATATCCTGTGTGAATGAAACTGAAAAAGTTTCTGTCTTCTAAATTCGATATGAAAGATCTAGGAGTGGCTGATGTAACTTTGGGAATTAAAATTATTAGGAAAGAGGGGGAGTTATTACTAACTCAATCTCATTACATAGAGAAATTCCTACAAAAGTATGGTCATTACAATGACAAACCAACACCAACTCCTTTAGAGCCTAGTATTTAATTAGAAAAGAACACTGGACGTACTATCTCTCAACTAGAGTATTTCAGTGTTATTGGGAGTCTTATGTATGCTATGCATTGCAATAGACCAGACATCGCACATGCTATAAGCGTATTGTGTTGATTTACGAGTAATATAGGTTTTGAACATTGGAAAGCTATTTCTAGAGTTTTAGCTTATTTGAAAAGAACCATTGAATATGGTTTATCTTATAAAGGATATCGTGCTGTAATAGAAGGATATAGTGATGGAACCTGAAACAATGTAGAATCCAAATCTAAGTCTACGACTGGAATGGGTCTTTACATTAGGAGGCGTTACTTTGTCTTGGGCTTCCAAGAAGCAGACCTATATTTCTGACTCAACAATGTTGTCAGAATTGATTGTTTTAGCAGATGCTTGTAAAGAAGCGGAATGGCTTAGGAATTTATTAATGGAAATCCCTTTATGGAAGATGCCATCTCCAGCAGTCCTGATTAACTGTGACAATCAAGCAACGATATACAATGTGTCTAATAAGACATATAATGGAAAGTCTAGACATGTGAGTCTAAGACATCAAATGGTGAGACAGTTACTCATAAGAGGAGTTATAACTGTTGACTATATAGAAATGAAGAAAAACTTGGCCGACCCACTTACAAAGAGTCTTCCAAAGGCAATAGTTTCTATAAAGTCACAAGAAATGGGACTAAGGTCTATGAATGAAGGTTGATCATCCTTAATAGAAACCCAACTTATGTCTTGAAATGGATAGACAAAGTTCAATTGATACCAACAAGTTAAGAGAATGATTATGGAACACTAAATTGATAATCCCTTAATATTTAATGTTGGATTCTGCAAGAACAAAGGATGGATATATATCCTTAATAAGTCTAAAAACCTTAAAAGGTGTATCGCAGAAACACATTAAGAGACTTACCTATATGAGTATGGAAATCAAGTTGTTTCCTAGGAAAGTAAGACCGCTTTCCAAGTTGACTCATGAACCAGGATTTAAGCACATGGCCATTAACGTGCTGAGCAATACAGAACACTTTACCTAAGGAAATCAACATGTGTGATTGTTCCAGTTTTATCATTAGGGATACTTGGTTCAAGATTCATTCACCATAGAATCTCGATAAGGCTTTGAATGGTTTACACTAAGTAAAGGTTCAAATCCAAAAGATACATTTTATTTATATGTTGGTTTTCACGACGATGCTAAACTTGATCTTAGAACTACATAGGCTTGATCCCACTTGGGTATGTGGGAATCACTCTAGTGATGCAGCCGTTCTATTTATTTATTTTGTAAATTTGGGGAGATTGTTGTAAAAATTTCAAACTTTCTTTAGGGGCTTTGGGTTTTTTGTTTGGAAGAGAAAGAAGAAAAGAAGACAGTCCCACATGCTAGAAGAACGAAGACTATATTTGTATTAATATAGTTTTCTTATGTAGATGTTGGGGCCTTGGGGATCCTACATATTTGCTTTGTTGTGAGGAGAGAAGTCATGCAACACCACACGCGCACCACCGTCGTCTATCCGACCGAAGCGAACTGGGCCGGACCAGGTCGAGTTTGGGTATGGGTATGAGCTTCGGGTTCGGATCCAAAAGTATTTTTGGATAATATGTGAACAGTAACGGGCCAGATTTAAACCCGTTAAGGACCGAGAACCAAAAATTCTAAATTTGAACTAATGGTGGGAAATTTGTAACGTTTTCTGAAATGTTACTAAATGAATGGACGCTACCGTTTGTAACAATTGTGAACCGTTACAAAATAAATAGGCGCGACCGTTGCAAACGGTTGTGATGCTTGGCGAATAGACACCTCTCCACCACTATAAATATAAACGCCCAGAACATGTCTAAAAAAAACAGTTTTTTCCAGCGCTCTTCTTCTTCTTCTTCCTCTTGCACAAATCTGCGACACCACGGAAGTGTTGCTAATCGCTGCACTTCCAATATTTTGTAACATTTGAAAGTGTTGCAAACGCTGAATCGTTGTAGATTTGTTTCTTCCTTCTCTTCATTCTATTCTATATAAATTGCATCATCAGAAATCGTTGCTAAAGTGTTCTTGATCGGATCAAAGTCGTATAAACTTTGAATCCGATTTCGCTGTTTTAGGGCTTCATTGAACCTAAAAGTCGATAGTTCGATAACCCGTTTGTACCTGGTGGGTTGAAGTCTGAAAGAATCTATTCCATAGATCCTTGAAGTCGGAAGTGCAGCATTGTCTTCATTGCCATCAAATTCGTCTCGAACCGCAAATCCCCAACAAAAAAGCCTTGCTCATCTTCTTCTCCACCATGGGATCGTCCAGATCTCGATAAAGGGTTGGGAGAAATTTGGATCTGAAGGTGTCGTCCATGATGAGGTCAGACCCCACTTCACGAGTATGTTGCGGTGTTGTGGTATGGGTGAATGAAGTATAAAGCGGTGGTGGCCGGTGAAGATGACAGGATGCTGTGGGGCCGAGCGAGAGAGATGGTGGAGTTGAGGTGGGGGCAGGATAGTTTCCGCGATGGAGGAGAAGTAGTTCTACGGTGGAGTTGTCCTGGATTTTGATTTTGACTTTGGGTGATCTATGGAGTGAGGATTGTTTTGGATTTTAATTTTGAATTTATATGCCTCTAAGCTTATAACATAAAAAATTAGCAACTATTTGAATGTTAATATCAAATATACTAGTAGCGGTAATTGGGGAGCTGCCACGGTGAACCGCGATGTTGAGACTGGACCGCGTTATTTTAATTGAATTTAATTAGAAAATGAAAAGTAGAGAGGGATCTATATGGTCACAAGGACGTAGAAAGAGTGCAAAATTTTTTTTACGTCTTTCCCATGCCTTTTCAAGTCTATTCACGCCTTGGTAGGTACTTTCGAATATGGATAGTGTCATATCTGTATCCATATCCAAAATCACTTTCGAATATCAGATATTCGTATCGGCGGATGCAGCTGAATGTCAGATATTCTTCAATCAGTTCACAACCAATAAATACAAATTTTGATTTATTATAAATCTATTTATGTATTAAATATATAAAAAAATAGTAAATACACTAAGAAAAAATAATTTTAATCGGTAAAACTTGATTTTTATACATAAAATATTTTTTTATACCTGGATAAAATAGTAAATGACGATCATTTTATGTACCAAAATACATGAAAAATTACTATAATATTGATAAAAACTGGACGGATAATTATCATATATGGCAATATCCGTATCCATATCCTTTTTCGAATATTGGACAATTTTTCATATTTCAGATACGGATGGATTTCGTAATTTTTGGGTATTCTTGACAGCCCTACCCATGCCCCTTCAAATAACTTAGGGAATGTAGGAAATATCATATGCCTTTTCTACGTCTTGAAAAATATAAAGGGCAAAGAGAATGCGTCGGAGATTTTTACGTATTCCCTACGCCCCACCATTTGTCATAGGAATAGTGTAGGAAATTCCTTTATTTTAGACTATCACTGTTAGAGTTTATTCAAAAGGGATGGTAGACAACTATGACGATCCACCTTCTTGGACGGTTTAAATCGACAATAAACCACACATGTCTAACTCAAACCATTCAAAAGAGAGGATTGTCAATGCGGTATAATAAGAAAATAAGAAGAAAGAAAGGAAACAAAAAAAGAATCTCGTAGTGGAATGACAAAATATAATAATCAAATAAACAGTTCATTAAGCTGTTTTATAATATACATTTGATTATTAAATTTACAACGTAATCAGAGTACAATAAAAAACACACCAAAATGATGCTGCAGAATAATACTTTTAATATAATATATCAAACTCTGTCTTCGTCCTCTAGAAATAATGTCTCCAAACAATAAAAAACTCAAGCTGACCCTAGCGTGATGAAAAGACAAAACAATCGAATCAGAAATAAAAGTTCTTATGTAAGTCGAATCAACAGCAAATAAATATGAGTGTGATAGCTTCAGAGATGTTTACATAATTTTACATCTCCTATCCAGTGTATATGTGCATGCAATAACTTAAGAGATGTTACGGGATTTTCCATCCCCTTAGGATCCGTTTAACTATCTCTATGTAGTAAGATACACTATTTATTTAATGTCTAATCAATTAAGTAAATATTTTTCTTAGCATTAAGGCTTTACATTGATCCCCCTAAGATATTTTGAAGTAGGTAGTCTATGCAGGTCCTGAAACACATCCAGTAACGTCGGTAGCTGGTGAGTCCCCGATAGGTACCATACTAAAACAAAATCGTAGTGGCTGCAAATAAGGATAAAGGGTATGACAAGGCACGTGAGGCAATGCCAAGGTAGGATACTACCAGTTCGAGTCACAGGGCTGGTGGTAACGCATCGTAGCTATGACCGCACACCGGGTCCAACACCCCCAAAATCAAATCAAATCAAATCAAGGTGCATCGATCGAGCCAACATCAATACAGTAATACGAAGAGGTGTGTCCGCTAGGGGTAGTTTGGCCACTTGGCCCTAATATGCCATCATTTTTAGTCATTTCAAATTGGCACAAGAGCCGGTATTATCCATCATCGTTCACTTTCTGCAAATCCAGCAATCGTTCATCTAATTCAATGACTTCATTTTGGATCATCCACCACGTACACATTTGTTAAAGTGGTCCAATATTAATAATGAGTATGCCAATGAGAGGACCCAGTCTCGAACAACCAAACGTCATTTTTCACACCGGTTGGTTCTTTTACGTTTCAGAATTGGTTTATATTTGATATCAAAATATCATATTCAATTCAAGATATCCTTCATTTAAAAATCATCATATTTTCCTAAAATATGTCATTTTCACTTGAAAATGCCATTTCAAGTTACAATTTAGGTTATAACCTCATTTAATCACATTCTCATTTAAATCAACGATTTAAACATAAACATCTCAACCTTGCACGGTTTGAAAATTTAGAAAATAGTTTGAATAGTTTAAACAATTTGATATAAAAAGGGTTTGAGTATTGAAAATAGTTTATATAGTAAAATAGTTTGGAAAATCAAAATAATTTGAATATCAAGAAAGTAGATTTTAAACAGTTTGTTTTAAAATAATTTATTTTCGAAAATAATACAAAATCAAACAGTTTCTTTCCATTTCCACCATTCTGGAACCCATGTTCAAATTATGAATCAACAAAACTCAATTTCCAATCTTTCAATTTAATTAACTCAATTTCAATTTATTTTCAAATCCACTTGATTTAATTTCAATTCGAAATAACTTAAATTTTCGAATATATTTTTATCGTCAAATTTGATTCCAATTTTAATTTACTGATTTAAATCACTTAAATCAAATTAACCTCATTGTTCAATTTTGAAGATACAAATCCTTAAAATAATTGAAATTTCAAAATTAGTCATATATCGATTATAACTTCACATTTCCAATTCGATTCTTTAAAACAATTTCTTTTAACCCGTTTCAATTTCACATTTCAAAGCTCGAAGTAGAAATAATTCAATTCATATAAATCCACAATTTATTTACTTTAAATAATGTCATTTAATTAAAATCCAAATTCAAGATTTTTAAAACCATTGAATTTAACAAATCCGGTGTCCGTATATAATTTTTTACCCTATGGCCAAGTGATCAGTTAATTCAATTCTAATTACATGGGTTGGATATATATCATCTCAACCCAAAATTAGTTGACATAGGAATATATCATTTCAACCTATTTTTTAGTTTATTCTAAATATTTCCAATGACAATTTATAGGATGTCAAATAAATAATAGGATAATAACGGAGATTTATTCAAAAATAAATAAACAACCATGCATCCAACTTTAATTAATAGGCATATAATAACAATCAACATCGAATTCAATCAACATATCACAATAGTTTCAAATCATCGATTGTCGATGTTTATCAAGCAATTAAACTGAAATTTAACTCAATATAAAATTCAATGTCAATTTAAACTACAAAACAGCAGCCAATAAATTTCTTGTCACTTTATAAATTTAATTTAACTAATAAAAAAATTCAGTGTTGCATGAGTGGGTTAAATCACTCACCTTCGATTTCTAGTCGATTTAAAATCCATATTAATCCCAAAATTTGAACAATCTCAAAATCAAAGCAAACAAGTTCCATATTGTCCGAAATTTCGATACAATCGCAAGGAGACAACTGCACGTGAATTTGAGCTCGTATGCAAAAGTTATTAATGTTAGAAGATTTGAATATTAAAATTAAATTTAAATTAAAACACAGGGAAAATCTATAAAATCTACCCTCCTCAACCCAAGCTCGTGCCATAACCCGCTTCAGCTTCAATCAAGAACCCACGACCACCACTAAAAACCTCATGTCGTGCCACCTACAAGTGCCACCACCGTGATTTGACCACGTTACACCACTCCTCTC
This sequence comes from Allium cepa, assembly GCA_030765085.1. NCBI lineage: Eukaryota > Viridiplantae > Streptophyta > Magnoliopsida > Asparagales > Amaryllidaceae > Allium > Allium cepa. The sequence continues at coordinate 891,969,396 of CM060928.1, read as the reverse complement.
GGCCCACGCCGTAATCCTACATGGCCACGCATCCAACTCCGAACACCACGATCATCAGTCCACTGCCTGCCATTTAGTGCTATTTCTAGCGATTTTGGTAACTTGCCACCCAAACTAATACCATAGATCCACTCTATTGATCTCCCTCTACAAGCCTATACCTCTCGATCGTCGATTGGTCGACGATCCATCGTTAAATCCAAAATCATATCAACAGACAGCTAAGAATGATCGTCGATTTCTAGACAAACAGAGCCTCTAATCGAAAAAGGAATTGCAGAGAGGGAGATTGCGTTTGTCGAGAGCTTTCCGACGATATATAATTTGATGTGGTTTGAAGAGTTTGAATTTTCAATTTGATTTTGAATTTGCAATTAGCGTTTGAGTGTTTGCGATTGAGAAGGAACAGGTATTGGAACATATAGATAGAAATTGTAAGGCAATGAAAATAAGAAGCTGCTAGGGTTTATAACAGATCGAATTGGGTCGAAACGATAACCACGACCTAAAAAGCCCATTTCATTCCCGAAACGAAAATATGTCATCCAATATGTCAAAATATATGTTTTCGATATTTATAAACTCAATGGAACTAATTTCAAACCCTAATTCCATTATATATAGAGTTTAGATTTTAAAATCAGATTATATTCATTTAAATTTTATTAACTGATTTTTACGTGTTTTGAGCTCGCATGATCAAATGATAAGTCCGATCGCTACGAAACCTGAAATCTTATAATAATTCACTATTACGGATCCGATGAGACTAGATTCATCGAAATCCGAGACAGTGCCTAAAAGGCTAATTTTACACGTTAATTAAATAAATTATTATTAAATTGATTTAATCACTTTTAAATCCTAAATTAAAAGTTAACATTTTTTATCATTTCTGATTACACAGAAATTAGTAATCTTTTAATATTAAATATTCCATGTTAAATCTAGGATTTAAATTATAAATTAGCTTCAGCGCTATATTACAACTAAAATAAAACCAGTCGTTATAATTTAAATTTCAAATATCTTATTTAACTTTATATTTTTAGTTATCAAAAATACGGGTCGTTACAATCTCCCCATCTCAAAACTTTTTGTCCTCAAAAAGAAACAAGAAAAAATCAAGAGGTTTGGTATGTGTTATTCAAAATAGTCAATTTACAAACAATTAAACTTACATATTTAGGTTTAACAAAATTTTGAAAATGACTCGACTTCTACAAAAAAATTCTATGTCCTAAATTTCTGGAAAATTTCGGCAGAGTCTCCTTTGCGCGGTTAGGTCCGGAAAACAATAATATCAACAATCACAATATTTATATAAACAATATTTCAATAATAAAATATCCCAAACCATGGGAAAAACAATAAAATACCGTTTCAAAAACCATAATCCGAAAATGCACCTATATGTCGGGCAAATAAACTTTATTTATGAAAACCAAAAGCAGTAGCTATTGCTTCCATAAACCTGTATTTTACTCACATAATGCAAAAGAGTTAGAATATGAAAAATGAGAAATATATTAGATGTTTAAATTAATAATACAAACAACACAACACAACAATAGTCTTATGCAAACAAAATAGTACAACCATCATATACAACAAAAGAATTCATCATACATCCAACGCAATCAAGACAAATGTTTTGTCCAGGTTTAGACACTTTTCATCGTACAAGGATGGCAAATAAACTACCAAGGGTAACTTGCGCTCAAAAGTCTTCGATAATTACATAATAGATTATTCATACAACCTTAAACAAACTGAAGTATCATTTCTCAAACATCCCATAAGCCAAACAACAATGAATTTTAAATACTTTTTAAGTTCATTCTCTTGGTTTCAATTTTTTTATCATTTACTTTCATTTATTTTCATTTATTTTCATTCATACATACAATGTCGATATTTTTCATTCATTTATTTACATAAAAATTTTCCATTCAATATTTGAAATCATCAATAAATCCATTCTTAAAGTATTACATTTGTTTCTTTGTAGTTTAATTCACATTTATTATTTACTTATATACTCAATTTCCATTTAATATTCATATATATTCATGAATCATTTCATCTTAAGTTTCTTAACTTTATTTTATTCTCATTTACTTCTTCATATATAGTATCACTTAATATTAAAACTATTTATGAATCATTTCAACAGTTTCTTTAAGTTTATAATCATTTACTTAAATAGTATTCACTTTTTACTATTCAAGTTAATTATTAAGAATTTCAAAACATTCACTTAAGTCTATAACATTTCTGGTAACATTTTATTTTTTTCATTTATAAACATATATTCATTTTGAATCATTTTTGTTACTTAAGATTTTACTTGTATAATATTCTATTACATATTCATTTTTTCTAATATTTCAACTTTTTATACATTGCTGGTAAGTTTTATATAAGTTTTAAAATGTAATTGAATGTTATACAAATTTATCTTATTCATTTTAGTTAACAAAAATGTTCAACAATTTACATCTTCTTAATTTTCATTATCCTTTAATTTACAAGTGACAAATATCCAATTTCTTTATGGTTATTAAATACTCATATCTTATTTTCTTTTTTCTCATTTTGAATGTTTTCAACTATTTAAAATTTCGTTTTATTTCTATAACTGAAAATCATTAATTAACGGGAACTTAAGAATTCAAATAACGGGTTCATTTCTAATCACTTAGAAATAATATATACTTATGTCTTTTATATATATATCAAATCATATTTAAACATTAAAAAATTAAAATTTGTTTCACTAAACAACTATGTAGCAAAGCTACTATATTAGTATTCCCACTTTGAAACTCGAAAGTGAAAGTCGATGATGTCACGGTTATCGCCAAAATTATCTTTCAGCGACAAAAGAAGGGAGTACAGAATTTGTTTCCTTTCAAAAATTCTTTGAAAACATTTCTTTTAAGTGCCTTTTTGAAAACATTTTGAAGACATTTCTATTTGCAAATGCTTCCAAATAATACTAATATTATATTCCAATATCATTGAAAACCAATTTCAAAATTCCAAAACTTAAGTTCTCAAATTTACAATTAAATTCATTTTATTGGTAATTCACCAACCATCTTTATAAACTCACATTTTCTTATAACATACATGTAACAACCCGCATATTAACGATTATATATTTAAATGTTTTATTTGAATATAGCGTCGTTAGTCGGATTTTGGCTCCGAAATGTTCTTTCTGCAAATGGCCGAATTGGAACTCGAAACTACCTCTATTGGTTCCAAAATGGCGTTTGCGATCTTTTTGAGTATAATCTTTGATATGTTTGGAGTTTATGAAAATTTGACCCTTATTCTATTGGGTTTTGGGTTTGGGTTCAGCCCACTAGTTAACTAATACCCTAACCCAACCCCTTCTCTTCATTCATCCTCATTTCATTTCATTTCTTAAGCTAGAACTGAAAATGGTGGAAGGGAAAGAGAAATAGAAATTTGCAAGCCCTAGTTTTCTCTTACAAATTGATTTTTGCTCCAAATTCATAGAGAAGACATAGGTAAGCTCTTCTTCATCTTCTCCAACTCTTCTCCACTTCAATTTCAGAAAATTTTCAAAACCTAAATTGGGAAATATGCGTTTTATTCTTAGATTGAAGCTTGTTGAGTTGAAGTAGTGTTTGGTTGGTCTTCTTCTTGTTTTTGGGTTAAAAGTGAGTTTTGAACTCACATCTACTTCTCTTGATTTCATTGATGTTGGGCATGAATTCTTAGCACTTGTTCATATGCACTTGCTTTTAGTTTGGATTGAATTAGTGAATACCCAAATTTTTAGTGTTTTGGGTTCAATTCTTTAGAGATCCTAACTTTGATGTTTTGATCATGTTTTGGTGATGCATTGAAGTGCTTATAGGGCCGGGTAGCCGCTAGGCGTAAACCCCTAGCGTCCGTGCTCGTCCGGTTGAAAGTTGGGAGAGTTTGCACTTCATTTGTTATAAGTAGGAAATGCAGGAAATTGGGTTCAATCGGCTGGATCCTCTGTTCAGTCGACTGAGCTGAAGCCCGAAATTTTTATGGACAATTTTCAGTCGACTGAATAGGGATTTCAGTCGACTGACCTGCTCCTGTTTTCCTGTTTTGCCTATTTATGCTCGTTTTGATTGGTTATCCGGATTTTATCGATTCATGTTGGTTCTTAGTGGTTGTTATTGCCTCTTTGACTTTGATAACTTATTTTTGACTTCATCCACGGGTTTTTATAAAATAATCTCTCGAATCACATTTAAAAGCTCGTTTCTCCAATTTATAAATTCTATTTAAAACACACACTTTCGCACTTCGAGCGAAGTGGAAGGGTTATTAAATGGTTGGGCAAAACACGGACCGTGAATCTGTGCGTTTATCTTTCCGATTAATCCCCGACCTATTCAATTGATCGTTTTGACCTTTGGTTTGGTTTACCGATGATATGAGGTGCACTTTGTACTGCTTTGAGTGTGAAATTAACTAACGGATAGTAAACCGTTTAGTGAGAACGAGTGGTTATGGGACTCACGTTACCACTTTTCGTATTCCTATTTGGGAGTTATGACACATTCCGCCAATTAGTGGTGTCCAGTACCGGGTCTTCGACCGTCACCACTACGGTTTGTTGCCTTCGGGTATGTGCCTTCGGGTTTGTGCCTTCGGGTTTGTTGCCCTCTAGTATCGCTTCCGATGTTGGTCGTTATGAGCCGCATGGGTGATATTGGGTTGCCCTTTAGTATCGCTTCCGATGTTGGTCGTTATGAGCCGCATGGGTGATATTGGGTTGCCCTTTAGTATCGCTTCCGATGTTGGTTGTTATGAGCCGCATGGGTGATATTGGGTTTGGAGTCTTCGGGCTCATGGATCCTTGTTTGTACAGTACCGAGCTCGAGCAAATTTTCTGATGTTTCATTCATATGTATATTTTCTGATATTTCATTCATATGTATATTCCCTAGGTATCGTCCTTCGATGTTGGTCATTATGAGCCGCATGATGCATAGCGTTTACCTTGTGGAACTTGTATACCTTATTGGTATTTGTTATTGCCTTTTGGCTTGCTTTGGGATATTCTTATCCTTTGTTTCTATATGTTGCCGATGATATGAGGCTTGTTCTATATGATTCATCTTTCGTTAGATGATTGTATTATCTCTTTTAGAGATATTTGTTATGCTTTGTAACCTTGCAGGTTTATTGTTGCTCGTTTTATCTAACTGATTTGTTTAGCTAGACTGACCTGTGTATTTCATACTCGGGTCAGACCGAGATGTTTCAGGTTAGGTGCTTTTGGACTTAGCCTATTTTGCTTCCGCATGGACTACTCCGCTAGCTTCTTTTTGTCATAGCTTTTTGTGTAGTCCCATTTTGTAGTAACTCTGATATGTATTCTTTTGACTCGTCTGTATATTGTGGTTTGCTATACCACTTGACATGTATTAGTTGGTATACTCTGTTATGTATCTGTATATGTGTATATGATGATCTACTGTTCTGTGATGTATATTACATTTGAGTTGTTATATTCTGTTCTGATAGATCCTTCAACCACCTATGGTTTTGTTTTAAGTATTCATTGGGTATGTCGACCTGCTTGGTATGTTTATTGTCCATGTATTCAATAGATAGTTAGAGCAAGGCTATAGATGGTCGCTCCTAACCAGCCTTATTCTCCGTGTTAGTTGACGACACTACCCTGTAGTGTCCTTGGCTAGCGTGGGTATAGAGGTGGGGCGTCACAGCATGGTATCAGAGCTGAGTTCAGAACTAAGCATGACAAACGCAGAATAGAGCACATATTACAGTACATCAAAGTATACAAGTGATACAAACCTTTGAATCATCGTGTCTCTTTATTCCATCAAGGTTAGAAAGAATTTGGGGAATACGTCTAGGAATGCATTTTATTCCATAGTATTCCGTAATGAAGTATCTACCTTGTGAATAATCTTGTTCTTATCTTACTTTCAGCGTATGACTGGAAGAGGAAGGGGACGACGTTCGGATGCTGGGCAATCAGTGGCACACATCCGGATGGCGTTTATATGTCTGCTGATCAGTTTTTGGAATTGTTTAGGAGCACTCAGCCTCCAGTTCCTCCTCGAGTATCTCCACCTCGCAAGTCTGCCTTTGCATGTCAGTGCTGTAACGACCCAGAAATTATAACTATTTAATTTGGAAATATTTAATTTATTTTAAATATTTGAATGATGGTTTGAATTGAATTTCAATTTATCAGAATGAATATGACGATTAAATTATAGAATTTAATCTAATTGAGAGTTGAATGAAAATTTGAATCTAAAATTTTAAGCCGATTAAAAATATTTCAAAGGCTTGTAAAATTTATATTGATAGTGCTGAAGATAATAGAAGCTTCAGAATTGAATTTGAAAGTAAATTGTTCAGTTTTGGAATTTTTATCGTTTGAATTGAATTTAAAAAAAATAGCCGTCCGAGGCACAGTCTCGGAATTCGACGAAACCAGTTCCATTGGGTCCGGAATATTGAATTATTCTAGGATTTCAAATTTCGTATTTTTCGGAGTTGATATGTGATCACACGGCGTGTAAACGCATTGAAATAAAATCGAATTCAATTTAAATTTAAATTTAAACTTAGTCAAAATACACACGTTCGCTTCCCTATAATCGCTCCTAAAACCGTGCCGAGTATCACGCAGAAATCACGATAGAAATCGTGATAAACATGCCTTAGTCTATTTTAAATATCATCTTCCTCCCTCTCTTCAGTTTAAAATCGAAGAAAAAAAAAAGAAAAAAAAAATGGCCGAAGCCAATTCAAACAAGGAAAAAAATCGCGTCTTTAAAATCCCTCTCCCCCTCTCTTCTGTTGTTCGATTTACATCAAAGTATAAAGGGCCGAAGCCTTTTATTCTCAGATAAAAAAAAAAAAAATCAATGGCACGCGCGTGAAAGGGGTATCGGCGACGAAGGCGTGGTGATCGCGATAGTTGAGGCGGCGATTCACGAAGGGGGTTTCGATAGCAGTAGGTGGGATTGTCGATTTGGGGCTTTCTCGAGCAGTCGTGCTAGCGCGTGGGGGTACGCGGCACGTAGGGCGGCGACGAAATGGTGAGTGGCGACTCGCGTGAGGTCAGGCGCGATGAGGAGGCGAGGCGCAGCGGCTGTAGGTTGGAGGTGATGTCGCGATAAGGATGTGTGGTCGCGTGTGATAATGGCGACGGCATCGTGATGATTGGGGGAACTGGCGGTGGCGTGCGCTTAGGGCAGTGGCGATTTCGAGGCAATCTAGGGCTTAGGGATTAACAGTAAGGTAATTAAATTTAATTTTGTTTTAATTTTAGTTAATACATATATATATGAATTTAGATTGAGAAAAATAACAGTAAAGTAAAAAAAATAATAATAATAATAATATATTTACAGTAAATATTTATATATGATTTTGAAAATTTATAAAGTTAATCAAATTTATTGAAAACAAAAGGGATTTGTTGGTTAAAATAAAATTATGGTTAAATGAATTTAATTTAAAAGGAAATAGTAGATTTAATTTATAAATAAATAAGTCATTAGTTAGAAATGTAAAATGAATGTACAGATGGATTTTAAATTTACTAAGTTTATATTAAAATAATACATAATATGAGGATTTATTATTTTAACAAAAATTTATCTGTTTATTTTAATAACTAAAGGATATTTTATAAAAGAAAATGATTTATCAAAAGATAATATTATTTATTATCGGGAAAAAATGGGTTAAGAATAATTTATTAAGGTGTTTAATTAACTTAGTAAATTCTTTTAATTACTAAAGAAAATTTGTTTAGAACTAAATTGATAGTTATTTAAATTATTTAAAGAAAGATTGAAAATAAAAAAATAAATATTCAAGTGGATTTGATAGATTGTTTTAAAGATAGGAATATTATTTTTAGAATGTGAATAGTATGTATAAAAAGGGAAATTTGTATGAATTTAAATGTTAGGTTAATTTACTAAAAGGAATAGATTTAAAATAAAGGCCACTGGTTAATTAAATTTATTAAAAGAAAAGAAATTTAAATTTTAGTTAAAATAAAATAGAAAGATGAAATTGGTTTAAATAAAACTATCCGTTAATTTAGCTATTAAAAAGAAAATCACCGATGAATCAAAATTATCAAATGAAAATTTATTATTCGATCTGTTCGAATATTAATTGAATTGTATAAATTATTTATACTAGGTATAAATCAAGGAAATCGAGTCAAGAGGGAAAGTGGATGGCAAACGGAAATAAAGGTGAGAACTTCTCACTCAAAAGGAATTTTATTGTTTATTTAAATTTTAAATAGTTAGATTTAAAATTGCTTGACTGTGTTGATTGAATGCTTGAATGATGATTGTTATATATATATTGGATGTGAATAGACCCTATACGCCGTTAGTAAGCGGAGGTTATTTATTACACACATATACCGCGATATTCCACCTCGAAGTGGAATTGGTATTATATTATATATATAGCAATATATATATATTGGCATATGTATATATTGCAGTTGATTGATTTCCCGCATTTTCTTTTAGCGGATGAGACCCTATTGCGCCGTTAGTAAGCGGATATATATATTTATAAAATCCCATATACCGCGATATTCCGTCTTGAAACGGAATGGTATTGTGCTAATGTCTGTGGATGCAGGGAAACAGGTTGGAGGGATCCAACTGGATTCCTCACAAATATTTATTGATTTTAAATATTGTGATGTTTGATTGTTTATCATATCGATATATGATATTGGAAAAGTCGTGATTGACTAATTGATGTGTTGCATCATTGGATCCAATTTTTGAAATTTAAAAACAACGATTTTAATTTCTAAAGTGATTTTTGAAAATATACGTTTATATAATATTTTTTGGAATTGATTTATTATAAATAAATAAACGTTATAATTTTTATGTTATAAAAATTATGATTTTTGAGAAATGTAGTTAAAAGTTGATTTTTGAGAATATGGGATTAATGGTTTGACAAAATAATTTAAACTGGGATTTTTGAATCTATTATAAAATGAATAAAAGTGATGAAATTATAAAGAACTGTGAAGATGTTTCAAAAGAATAATATAAATTGTTTTATATTAAAAAGATTTATAAATTGATATTTATAAATTAAAAATATAAGAATTATAAAACAAGCTTTTATAAGTGTTAGAATAAATTGTAAATGAGTTTCATAAATAGAAATGGAATTATAGAATTATAACGATGAAGTTATAAATAGAATTTTATAAACAGTATAAATTGATTTATATAAAAGATTTACAAACGGATATTTGTAAATTAAAATATTGGAATTATAAAACGAAGTTTTTATAAGAGTTAGGATGAATTGTGAATGAATTTCACAAATGAATGAATTTATAGAATTATGAACGGTGAAGTTATAATTGGAATTTTATAAACAGTAGGTTTATAAAATTTGTGAAGTTATTTAAAAGAATAAGATTTTGGATAAATAGATGAATCTTATAAGTTATAAGATTTATAAAATTTGTGAAGTTTAAAGGAATGATTTTATAAACAAATAAATTATAAGTATTTAACTTATAATATGAAATTTTTAATATATCATTGTGATATGAATTGAGATAAGTTAATAAAGGAAATTTATAAAAGGAAGTTGTTATAAAAGAAATAGAAATAGAATTTATAAACATTGTTTTATAAATTCGCAAACTACTTATTTTGATAAGTAAATTTTTGCAATTTATTTATGAAGTTATATTCATGTTTTAGACAGTGAATAATTCCTTAAACTAAAATGAATAGAAGAAATGAAATTGGTTAACAATATATTCACGTTTTTGAATAGTGAATAATATGTTAAAGAAATTATTTAGAATGTGATGTTTTAAATAAAATTAAAACAATCTAATGATGTTTTAAAATATGTTGAGATTTGAAATCATAGATTTCAACATTTATTGTTGAAATAGATGTTTTCGAGAAATAAAAGGAAATGGTAGATTATAACACTGTTGTTATAATAGATGATTTCCGAAAGGAAATGTTTTGTATAGTATTGGGATTTATATATCTATTTTATTTCGAATCCCTATACTAGTGATTTTGGGTTGTCGTAACGATGTTTTACGCAACATTCGTTTTGGCCCAAATAAATATGGTTAAGTGAATGATTTCCTTAAAGAATAAAATATATACTTAATTTCGATTAGAGTATATGGAATATTTTCAGAAGGGTGAAAATAAATAAATTTGTGGATTACTTATAAAATAAATAAGTATGAGAATGTTTTTCCAATGTGAAATAAATATTTTGGAGAATTTATCTTTTTGAAGATAAATTGAAATGGAAAGTTAGAGAATTTATCTTTTTGAAGATAAATTGAAAAATGAATATTTGAAATCGTATATTCATAAATATTTTGGAATATAAATTCGATATGGAATTTATAAATGGATTTGGAAAATGGGTTTAAAAATAAATATCGATTTATTTTTGAAGTATGGAAAGTTTATATCTTCTAAAGATATTTTGGGAAAATAAATAATTTGGAAAATTATTTGGATTCTGGTGATGTTGGCATATCTATTGATAGTTCAATAACCGACTATCGATAATTACCTTGAATGGTATTTGTTGTGATTTGCTTGAAATTGAATGCACACTTTATTTTTTTAAAATAAGCGCTCACTATTCGGGTTAACCGGGAAAGGACCATGGGGTCGTATAACCCATTCCGAATACGTGATACGTCGTTATGAATTGCATTCGAAGACGGTGTTGAAGACCGGATATTTTCGAAAACGAGAGGGTTTCTTGTCGAATGTCTTTGCATCGACTGGTCCCCGGTATAGAGACTCCATATGTGATGGGAAATCCGATCAGGATTGTGAATATCCGGATTGCAAGGACTTCTTTGTAAGTGCCTTCGGTTCTGTTCGAGCCCGGAACAGACTTGTATGGATTGTGTGTCTGACATTACAAGTTGAGATATAAAGCCGATTTCTTTCAAATATATTTCTGTGGTGGCGGAGAATTTATTCTTTGCTTAACACCCTTCTTTGAGACGTACGAGCTCAAAGGTTATATAGTTGAAGTTATCAGCGATATATCCCATTTTGGTAATGTGACATGCTGAGTGATGCTGAAATGATCATTGTGTTGATTATTTGTGATAGGATCATTTATTTGATCGTCTATCCTAGTGATCATTGTGTTGATCATTTGTTGACCCAAAGCATGGCTTTTGTATAAAGTATGTTTTTGTGGACGTGACTTCATCGAGCCTCACATCCCGGTAATGGTCAAAACAGGAATGAAGCGGCAAGGTTATGAGGGGTAGCTCCCTTTAGGGTATGTGCATTTCCTTCTGGAAAGGGTGGTATCATGGTATGGAGCCCAGATACTTACTCATGTTGATACACTATATCTTTTTCTGTGTGGTGTTGTTGGTGACGAGCGCTCGGTTAAAGGTCCGATGGGACCGGGGGATGCCATATTCGTGTAGTAGTTACCTAGTGATAAAGGTAACCCGGCCTTGTGTTGGCAGAGAGCTGGTTAAGTTCTCGGGACGTCCAGCCAGAGGCGATCCCATGTGGCAGTAGGAAGTTCCTTAGCCTGACCATTTGTTGGAAATCCAATTCCCAATACGAAACTTGTACGGTATTAGTTGTAGAACCTGCTATTCACTTATGGTGGTCACCACTGTTTGGATGGTAGCTATAGTAGGCATAGTTCGAAATGTCTATGTTGGCTAAGATTTATATTCTACTTTCGAAATATTTCCTACACTATGCACTAATAATAATATGAAATGTTCTTTTAATGCGTATCAAGCATCTTTGACTATCATAAGGAGAAATCTCCTCCGATTCTGCGTTTGCATGTGTGTGTGTGCGGGAGGCCTTATGGTAGTCTCATTTTTAAAAGCATTGCGAATTGATTAAAAATATTCCTCTATTTTGATTTTAAAGTAAATAAACTGTTTTGAGTTCTCACACCAGTCACATGACTGACTCGGAGTTTATTGTTTTCCTTCCTAAACTCTGGGTGCCCACCAATTTCCACACGGGCAGTTAAGAGTTAGGTTTATCAGGATATTCTGGATATTCTGGAGTTGCTGGAGGCAAGCTGGATGGCATGGCATATTACTAGTTTATATAGTATTTCTTTTTCCGCTGCACTGTTTGTTGTTGTATGATGTTGTACACTCTGATGATATGATGTAATGTAATGTATAAAATGTAATAACAGATATAGTTCTTTGTTTAAAGATTATTCATTTATTATTATATGTTGTTCCGCTGCGAATTGTGAGATTCTGATGTTGTTCTGTTGTTTTCTGTCCCGTCCTATTTTTTTTTTTTTTTTCTTTTTCCTCTATTCTCTTTTCTTTCTATTTTAAAATTTTCTACCTTCTATTCTGTTTTCTATTCTCTCTAATTTCTATTTTCTATTTTCTTCTTTCCTATCTTCTTTCTTCTTTTCTTTTTCTTAAAAACCCTCAGTGTTCGGTTTTCCGTCGTTCGATTTCTCGGCAGTCGATAAAGTGAGTGTCGATGTCGGATTTTCGGAAGACGAAGAATCGTGTCCTGACAAGTGCAGTGATTTTTCTCATCTTGGAGGAAAGCCGTTTAAGGGCTCCGAGTCTGTTCTTGAAGTCCAAGCTTGGCTTCGTACGTGCGAGCGTATCTTTTCTCGCATGGACCTTTCTGACCATGATAGAGTTCTTGTAACTTCTAGCTTATTACAAGAGCGTGCTCTTGATTGGTATGAGCTTCTTGTAGCCGAGATTGATGAGTCTACTCTTTCTTGGACTCTGTTTCGAGGACGATTTGAACTCAAGTTCCTTCCTGAATCTGAAAAAGTTTTATTGACCCGTCGCTTCCTTGAGTTGAAGCAAGGGAAATCTTCTGTTTCTGAGTATGTTGCATCATTCGAGGCTTTATCTAAGTATGGTCTTGAATTCATCAGCACTTCTTACAAGAAGAATTTGAAGTTTGTTTCTGGTCTTAAGAAATATCTTAAGAAATCTTTGTTGCTCCAACTTAAACTTTCTTTTGAGGAGTTGGTTGATTCGGCACTTCATCTCGAGACCGTCGAGAAGGAGTGTGATAGTGATGTTGATGTTGAGGTTTCCAAGAACCCCAACAAGAGGCCGTTTCCAATTCAGAAGAAGCCTTTTCCTTCTAAGAAGAAGAAGACTGGTGGTCCTAGTTCTCAGCCTCAGTTTTCCGAAACACCTTTCGTTCGAAAGTGTTTTAATTGTGGTTCTCCGGATCATATTATTCGAGCTTGTCCTAAACCTCTCTTCTGCCGTTATTGCAAGAAGGAGGGTCATCATGTTTCAGCATGCCCTACTGTTCCGGCTGGTGCTAAGTCTAGCAATCTTTATGCTACCAAGGCTTCTAAAGGTCCTTCTCAGCCCAAAGGTATATCTCCATCCATTTTGGAAGGTTCTGTTTTATCTTATGACCATAGTATACGAGTTATTTTCGATACGGGTGCTTCACATTCTTTCGTATCGAAAAAGCTCGTTGATGATTTATCTTTGGATGTTTCTTGTATGGTTACTTCATTAAGGATTGCGAATCCTATTGGGGGATCCACGACCCTTAGTTTGCTTTGTGATGATGTTGAGATTGTTTATGTGGCTTTTCTTTCCGTGCGAATCTGCATGTTATTTCTTGTCTGGGATTTGATATGATTTTGGGTATGGACTGGCTAGTGAGATATGATGCCAGGATTATTTGTTCGGAGAGAATTTTGTATCTTCGACATCCGGATTCGCCTACTCAGTTATCTCTTGTTCTTCGGAATGTAGATAATTTCGAGATGGCTTTATATTATCTTGACTCGCGAGACGATGATGATATATCTCGTATTCCTGTTGCTTGTGACTTTTCTGATGTTTTTGAGCCTGTTTCGGGTTTGCCACCCAAACGGACAATTGAGTTCCGCATTGATCTTATTCCAGGCGCGCAACCAGTTAGTCGTCCTCCCACGAGGATGTCTACAAAGGAAAATGAGGAACTCAAAAATAGCTTTTGGAGCTTGAGTCCAAGCAGTTTATTCAGTCCAGTTTTTCTTCATGGGGATCCGCGGTCGTCTTCGTGAAGAAGTCCGATGGAACTCTTAGGCTTTGCGTTGACTATCGCAAGCTTAACGAGTTAACCATCAGAAATAGGTATCCATTGCCTAGGATCGATGATATGTTCGATCTATTGAGTGGTGCTAAGGTCTTTTCTCAGCTCGACCTTGCCACGGGTTTTCATAAGTTACGAGTTGCGGAGGATAGCATACCTCTTACAGCCTTCCGCACGCGATATAATTCTTTTGAGTGGCTCGTTATGCCGTTCGATTTGACAAACGCTCCTGCTTTCTTTGTCGATCTCATGAATCGAGTATTCCGGGAATATCTCGACAAGTTCGTCCTTGTGTTCATTGATGATATCCTTATTTAATCTAAATCTGAAGCCGAGCATGCTAATCACTTGACAATTGTCTTGAGTACTCTCCGTCGTCATCAGCTTAGAGCCAAATTCTCCAAATGCCACTTTTGGGAGAATAAGGTTAAGTTTTTAGGCCATGTTGTATCTTCCGATGGCATTTCTGTCGATCCCTCAAAGATCGAAGCCATCCAGAATTGGAAGAGGCCCGAGAATGTGCATGAGATTCGTAGTTTCCTCGGATTGGCGGGTTATTACCGTCGGTTCATTAAGGATTTTTCCCGTGTTGTGCTTCCTCTCACCACCCTTACTCGGAAAGGCATTCATTTTATTTGGTCCGACAAGTGTGAAGCTTCCTTTCAGACATTGAAGGAACTTCTCACTAATGCTCCTATTCTTGTGGTTCCCGAGGGGAATCATGATCTTGTTGTCTACACCGATGCTTGTGGTAGTGGTCTCGGTGCTGTTCTTATGCAGAAGGATCAGGTAGATGCTTATGCTTCTAGGCAACTGCGTCCGAATGAAGTTCGCTATGCCATTCATGATCTTGAGTTAGCCGCCATTGTCTTTGCCTTGAAGATTTGGCGACACTATTTATTGGGTGGGCGCTTCATTCTCTATACCGATCATAAATCCTTGAAGTATTTGTTCACTCAGAGGGAACTCAATATGAGACAACAGCGTTGGCTCGAGTTTCTTGCTTCCTATGACTTTGAGATCCAGTATACCCCTGGAAAGGGTAATCGTGTTGCTGATGCGCTTAGTCGCAAACATTCGGCTGTTGTTTCTATGATGCTAGCCGAATGGAATGTTCTTGAGACTCTATCTTTTTATGAAATTCGTGATCAAGGTTCATCTTCTGATTCTCCAATTCTATTGCTTAGTTTGGGAGCTCGACCTATTTTGTTGGATCGTATTGCCGATGCTCAGCGGCGTGATCCTAATTTGTTGCATTTTATTCAGCTTTGTGAGTCTGGATCTTGTGATGAGGCGTTGCAAGATTTTAGCATTGATTCTCATCGGTGTCTTCGTAAGAAGAATCGTCTTTTTGTGCCTTCTGATCGTGCACTTAGGCATGACATTCTTGATGACTGCCACCGTTCTATGTATACCATTCATCTCGGTAGTAGTAAGATGTATGCCGATATGCATCGTCTTTATTATTGGGAAGGCATGAAACGCGATGTAGCGAGTTATGTGAGCAATTGCATAACTTGTCAGCGTTTTAAGGCCGAGCATCAACGTCCTTCGGGTCTTCTTCAGCCTCTTGAGATTCCATTGTGGAAATGGGATCAGATTTCTATGGATTTCATTGACGGCCTACCTCGTTCGAGATCTGGCCATTCTAGCATTTGGGTTATTGTTGATCGCCTCACTAAGTCTGCTCATTTTGTCCCTATTAAGTCCAATAGGACTGCTTCACATTTGGCTAAGTTGTATGTCAAAGAAATCGTGAGACTTCACGGTGTTCCTAATTCTATTGTGAGTGACGGTGATCCTTTATTCACGAGTCATTTTTGGAAGAGTCTTCAGCAAGCTTTGGGAACGAAGCTTAATTTTTCTACAGCTTATCATCTGCAGTCTGATGGACAGACTGAACGGGTGAATCGTGTCTTAGAAGATCTTCTCCGTATTTGTATTTTTGATTTTGGTGGAAGTTGGGAGGATCACCTACCTCTTGTAGAGTTCTCCTACAATAATAGTTTTCAGTCTAGTATCGGTATGGCTCTTTTCGAAGCCTTATATGGAAGGCCATGTCGATCACCTTCTTGTTGGTTGGAATCTGGAGAGAAGCTAATTCTTGGTCCAGATTTTGTTCGTGATTCTTCCGAGAAGATTGATCTTATCCGATTGAGAATGAAAGAGGCACAAAGTCACCAGAAATCCTACGCGGACAACCGTAGGAAGCCTCTCTAATTCTCAATTGGTGATCTTGTTTTTATTCGTGTTTCTCCTTTGAAAGGGGTTATGCGTTCAGTACGACTAGGAAATTGGCTCCTCGCTTTATAGGACCATTTTCTATTACTGAACGTATTGGCCCTGTGGCTTATAGAGTTTCACTTCCAGCTCATTTATCTAGCATTCATGACGTGTTTCACGTCTCGCAACTTCGGAAGTGTCTTCGGGAGTCGGATTCTGTTATTACTTCTCCTGATTTGCAAGAGCTTGAGATCTCACCGGACTTATCTATTGTACAGCAACCTATTCGCGTGCTTGACACGGAGGTGCGACACCTTCGGAATAAGGACGTGCCGCTCGTTAAAGTTCAATGGTCTACTAATCCCAATAACTGTACTTGGGAAACCAGAGAGTTTGTCGAGCGATCTTATCCGGGTTTTCTTTCTTTGCTTTGAAACGGTGAGTATGTCTTTTCATCTCGAGCTTATTTCCTTTTCTTTTGATTGTATGTATGTAGTTGTTACAAGTATCGTCTCTAGGAATTGCGGGGACGCAATTTTGTTAGGAGGGGAGATCTGTAACAACCCGCATATTAACGATTATATATTTAAATGTTTTATTTGAATATAGCGTCGTTAGTCGGATTTTGGGTCCGAAATGTTACTTTCTGCAAATGGCCGAATTGGAACTCGAAACTACCTCTATTGGTTCCAAAATGGCGTTTACGATCTTTTTGAGTATAATCTTTGATATGTTTGGAGTTTGTGAAAATTTGACCCTTATTCTATTGGGTTTTGGGTTTGGGTTCAGCCCACTAGTTAACTAATACCCTAACCCAACCCCTTCTCTTCATTCATCCTCATTTCATTTCATTTCTTAAGCTAGAACTGAAAATGGTGGAAGGGAAAGAGAAATAGAAATTTGCAAGCCCTAGTTTTCTCTTACAACTTGATTTTTGCTCCAAATTCATAGAGAAGACATAGGTAAGCTCTTCTTCATCTTCTCCAACTCTTCTCCTCTTCAATTTCAGAAAATTTCCAAAACCTAAATTGGAAAATATGTGTTTTATTCTTAGATTGAAGCTCGTTGAGTTGAAGTAGTGTTTGGTTTGTCTTCTCCTTGTTATTGAGCTCCATCTTCTTATTTTTGGGTTAAAGGTGAGTTTTGAACTCACATCTACTTCTCTTGATTTCATTGATGTTGGGCATGAATTCTTAGCACTTGTTCATATGCTCTTGCTTTTAGTTTGGATTGAATTAGTGAATACCCAAATTTTTAGTGTTTTGGGTTCAATTCTTTAGAGATCCTAACTTTGATGTTTTGATCATGTTTTGGTGATGCATTGAAGTGCTTATAGGGTCGGGTAGCCGCTAGGCGTAAACCCCTAGCGTCCGTGCTCGTCCGGTTGAAAGTTGGGAGAGTTTGCACTTCATTTGTTATAAGTAGGAAATGCAGGAAATTGGGTTCAGTCGACTGGATCCTCTGTTCAGTCGACTGAGCTGAAGCCCGAAATTTTTCTGGACAATTTTCAGTCGACTGAATAGGGATTTCAGTCGACTGACCTGCTCCTGTTTTCCTATTTTGCCTATTTATGTTCGTTTTGATTAGTTTTCCGGATTTTATCGATTCATGTTGGTTCTTAGTGGTTGTTATTGCCTCTTTGACTTTGATAACTTTTTTTTGACTTTATCCACGGGTTTTTATAAAATAATCTCTCGAATCACATTTAAAAGCTCGTTTCTCCAATTTATAAATTCTATTTAAAACATACACTTTCGCACTTCGAGCGAAGTGGAAGGGTGATTAAATGGTTGGGCAAAACATGGACCATGAAGCTGTGCATTTATCTTTCCGATTAATCCCCGACCTATTCAATTGATCGTTTTGACCTTTGGTTTGGTTTACCGATGATATGAGGTGAACTTTGTACTGCTTTGAGTGTGAAATTAACTAACGGATAGTAAACTGTTTAGTGCGAACGAGTGGTTATGGGAATCACGTTACCACTTTTCGGATTCCTTTTTGGGAGTTATGACACATTCCGCTAGTTAGTGGTGTCCAGTACTGGGTCTTCGACCTTCACCACTACGGTTTGTTGCCTTCGGGTATGTGCCTTCGGGTTTGTGCCTTCGGATTTGTTGCCCTTTAGTATCGCTTTCGATGTTGGTCGTTATGAGCCGCATGGGTGATATTGGGTTGCCCTTTAGTATCGCTTCCGATGTTGGTCGTTATGAGCTGCATGGGTGATATTGGGTTTGGAGTCTTCGGGCTCATGGATTCTTGTTTGTACAGTACTGAGCTCGAGCAAATTTTCTGATGTTTCATTCATATGTATATTCCCTAGGTATCGTCCTTCGATGTTGGTCATTATGAGCCGCATGATGCATAGCGTTTACCTTGTGGAACTTGTATACCTTATTGGTATTTGTTATTGCCTTTTGGCTTGCTTTGGGATATTCTTATCCTTTGTTTCTATATGTTTCCGATGATATGAGGCTTGTTCTATATGATTCATCTTTCGTTAGATGATTGTGTTATCTCTTTTAGAGATATTTGTTATGCTTTGTAACCTTGCAGGTTTATTGTTGCTTAGTTTATCTAACTGATTTGTTTAGCAAGACTGACCTGTGTATTTCATACTCGGGTCAGACCGAGATGTTTCAGGTTAGGTGCTTTTGGACTTAGCCTATTTTGCTTCTGCATGGACTACTCCGCTAGCTTCTTTTTGTCATAGCTTTTTGTGTAGTCCCATTTTGTAGTAACTCTGATATGTATTCTTTTGACTCGTCTGTATATTGTGGTTTTCTATACCACTTGACATGTATTAGTTGGTATATTCTGTTATGTATCTGTATATATGTATATGATGATCTACTGTTCTGTGATGTATATACATTTGAGTTGTTATATTCTGTTCTGGTAGATCCGTCAACCACCTATGGTTTTTTTTTAAGTATTCATTGGGTATGTCGACCTGCTTGGTATGTTTATTGTCGATGTATTCAATAGATAGTTAGAGCAAGGCTATAGATGGTCGCTCCTAACCAGCCTTATTCTCCGTGTTAGTTGACGACACTACCCTGTAGTGTACTTGGCTAGCGTGGGTATAGAGGTGGGGCGTCACAATACAGTAGTTAATAGTTCTAAAAAAACATGACTAACCAAACAATAAATGGCAATAATTAAACATTATCATTTCCTAATATTCAACACAACAAAATAACAAAATCAATTTATGAAAATTATATATACATATATATATATTCGTATATATACAAAATATAATACTAGTTAAAATTATTTCATTTACCTATTTATAACAAACCTGATTTGGAGATTACACACACACACACACACATATATATATTTAAATTATAATGGAGGTTATAATTTAATATTGTAAATTAAATTATAATTGGAGATTTTAAAATTTTTATTTGGAATAAACAATAAATTTTGTAATTAAAATGGGGAAAAATAAAGTTTGGAACTTTATTTTGTTTAATTGGGAATAAAATATGGATTAGATAAGTATCTGGTTTAAATAAATTGAAATATTGGGTTTTTATTAGTTCGAGCTATTAATTTAATTAGTTGACATTTTTCAACATGAAATTGTTGAAATAAATCTAATGTGATGGAAATAAAGTTATAAAAACTTTATTTTGAAAATTTGAGTAGAAAATAATCAAATTGCAACATTATTTGGGTAAATGTAACAATGTTGGAAAACATTATTAATATTAATCCTTTATTGAATTTAAAATGAGAAATATGAAGATATTATGTGTTTTACTAAAATAAAAGATGAAATACTGTTTGAAAACAATATTTTGTTGATTAGAAGTGTTAAAATGAATTATAGTAATTTAACTGACAAGAAACAATTTTTGTACAAATTATTGGAGTGAAAATAGTGTTTTATAATAAAATTGTGTAAATTATGAAATATAGATAAATATAAGGTTTTATTTATAAAAAGTAACATTTTATTATTGAAATAAATTTTATTTAGTTAGAATAACAATTTTATTTTCATGCAAATGAGTTGTATATATTTTACATGGCTTAAAATGAGAAAACCGGTGTGATAACCTGGATTTCTGGGCATCTAATAATTGGAAATTATCAAATTTTTACCATTAAATACTGATAGATGTGTTAAAAAAAATTCTATTAATTAAAATGTCTATAAATGGATTTGGGAAAAACAATAATAAATATTGATTTATAATATTTGAGAGATGATAAATTTTATAGTGAATTAGTAAATTCCATAAATAGATATTTATATGACAATCTCCTGATATAATTATTTAAGATGGCAAAACTTATTATTTCCATACAAGTTAAATATGTGTTTATAGAAGAAAATAATAATAATAATAAAATAGTAATAATATTATATATATATGAGTAGATTTTAAATTAAATTTGAATTCATCGATTGTAATTCAAATGTATGATTGTTTTGAGTATGTAATTAAGATTTTAAAATTTTGTCTTTTAAAAAGTTAAATATATGTATAAATTCTAGGAGGGTATTGATAAACATAATATGATATTAAAAAAAAAGACAAAGAATAATGAGAGTTTTAAAATATACATATCTTTGGGGAAATAGGAAAATAAAATTTCAGAGCTTTACAAATATTAATAACTTAACATTTGTAATACTCTAAACATAAGGTAAATATTCTAATAACATTTAAAATTTATTAAGTGAGAAAAGAAACAAACAAGTATAAATATTTTAGCATACACATTAACATATGTAAGCTCTATAGCTAATAAGGTTAACAAGTGTTTGCTTAGGAAAGTAACAAGTGGCAAAATAAAATATTCTTTTGATTTAAGATTTAAAAAGGTAAAAAATTAAAAAAAAATGAATAATAAAATAGGAAGAAGAAAAATCTGGGAATCCGAGAACAAAAAGATCAGCAGTTCAAAAACTGAGATCAAACCCTGTTATTCACTCCTCAAACCTAAATACAAGTTTGTAATTCATCTTCTCTTAAACAAATGCAAACCAGAGAATGGTACTAAACCTATAACCATTTGATTCCTCAAAATTTAAAAAAAAACTGTAGTGTTCTCAATTCCCAGATCTGGAAAACAAACTCAAGTTTAAAAACATCCCTCAAACCAAAGTTTAAACTTGTAATTCATTCCTCAAATCGTAACCAGAAGGATAATTAAAGCAAGACGAGGATTCAAATCTTTAGAACAATACAAAGTTCCAGTTTCGGTTTTGCCAAAAGGAAGCATTTCCAGATTTAGCTTAAGCTCTCTGATCTTCTTTTGCTAGTGAGTAATCTGTCCTCTTTTTTCTGTTCTTTTAAATTCTGCGAGTACACAAATCTTTTAATCTGTTTCGTGCTGTGAACTCGAAATAGAGTATATAAAGAAAAGTTTATATGATTATTTAAATATGACTTGTAGGTATATCTGTATGATAAAATGGGTTTGCATGTCTGAATATAGGGTGTTTGTTCTGTGCATATGATACAGGTTCAAAAATTTGATATAAAGTCCAAATTTTATTGCTGGATTTTCCTTAGTCTTCATTAAATAACAGAAATTTGTTGAGGTGGTAAGATCATTTCAAAAATGTGGATTTAGATTAAAGTGTAGTTCCAGGTTCATTCAAAACAATCTTTTTCTGATTTATACCTGGAAGTAAATTTCAGTTAATTTTTTTTAGGGCTTAAATTGATTTAAATACATGATGCATGTGATAATCTTATACAGTAATGGGGTAAATAAGATTTGCATGAATGTTTTTGAACTGGAGATAGTTGAAACTTCCTGTATAATGTGTGCGTGACTGAGTAAATGAGTATATATCCTCCTCTGTTAAACTTCAGGGACAAATCACCTTAATAAATTCATTTCTCTTCATAACTTAAAGGTTGGATCATCATCATTGAAGATAAAATGATTAAATGAATGTAACTTTATTTTTAGAAATAAAATCCGGAAGAAATATTTGGTAAATATTCTGGAAATAGAAATTACTGTGAAGTCAATTTAAAATCAGAAAAATCAAAGATCGGAAATTTAAGTTCTGATTATAAAAACAGATTAGTATTGGAAAATGATGAATTATGATAACAAATTCTCAATTTTTAAGCTTGTAATTCGTGTGGGATTGGGAGATGATCGGTTTTGGGTGTACTGCCATTTTCCGGCGATAGGGTCGCTCGTGTTACTTAGCAATGGGCAGGAAGGAGCGTCGGTCGGAGTGGCACCAGGGAAAAATGGTAGATGTAATTCCTATTGCATGGATTGATGGGGTAGGGTCGATCTAGGGTTTTATTTGTCATTGGTATAGCATCGGCTTTGAATTGAATAGCGTAGCAATGGGGAAAGATGAAGGTTGCGCACGTGGGGGAAACTCTGCGGGAGGTGGCGACGAGTCTACCAATGAAATTCTAGGATATACGATGGCAGGACGGCCGGAGCGTGTTGATCGTTACATTCCCAGGAATGAAGAGGAGAGGTCGAACTTGTTTTTTTTGTACGGAGCTGTTCGTCGAGGTTTTGGTGGTTGGAAAGGATAAGGTGATCATATGAGATGTGTAGAGATGATCAGCGGCAAGGAACGATCATTGGAGGAAGCGTGCACGGATACATGCACGAATTGGTGTTCTTGCCTGTAGTTGGAACTTGACCTGTTGCTGAAGATAAGTGAATTAGGGGAAATTTGATGTTTTCTGGATCTGGGTCATGGGTGGGCTGAAGATTATGGGCCAGTTGGGTTTTGTAATTATTTTATTAAGGTATAGAGGTAGTTATGAAATAATTGTTAATAAATTGACGTAAAATGGGGTATTGGAAAGAAATATTTTCTAGAATATGTGGTTGTTAATTTGAGCATTTGGTTAGCCCGGGAATATTTTTTTGTATTAGACCTAGGTATATTATAGGTTAAGGATTTCAAGTTAATATAATAAGTTAATTATATAATTTTACTTCTAAGTGATTTTAAATAAAATTAAATGATGATTTAGTAGTTAAATTGAGATAATAATTATCTTAAACCAATTAAGGTCTTGATTTTGAGGGGTAAATAATCAGGGTAATTAAATTAAAGTCATTAATTAATATAAGTATTAAATGGGTTTATTAATTAACTTAAGTAATTAAGGAGATTAATTAGAAATAATTAATATGAGAAATTAATTAAGGATAATTACTTAAGTTGGATGGTTAATGAATAAGATTTGCTAATGTAAGTAATTAAGACTAGTTAATTACTTATTGTAAATTAATTACTTGAATGTGATTAAGCATGGTATAATTGATTTAGGAGAATAGTTAAAGGTTATTGATAATCAAGGTTGATTAATGAATGTAATTAAGTTATACTATTTAACGAAATCTAAGAATAATTAACTAATGAAAGTAATTAGAGAATAATTAATTTATGTAATTAATGGAAGTGATCAATCTTGCTTATGAATGATTAAATAACGATGAGTGTTTTGAATTGGGTGATATCTCTGATATGAATTGCTTTGTAATATGATATATTGGATGGATGGTGATAACGTGGTTATCTATCAATTATGAATTGCTGTGTAAGAGTAACATCCAATATTTAAAATTTAATCACTTGAATAACTTGGGTAAAAATGACATTAGATTCGAAGAGACCGGAGTCGGGTATTAGTAATTACCCGAAACCACTTTGAATATTTATAGATTGATTTGTAAAATAAATAGGCTGGAATGGAATAATATGGTCCTTTGGAAACTAAGTATAGGTACTTAGGGATTGGTTCTTGAAATAAGCGTTAAGCATAACAAGTAATGAACTCGTAGGGAAGTACGAGTTGTCCCAAGTTTTTTTTTAAATATGCTTGTGCATTAGAATTTCTTGTTATATGGGTTTACTCACGCTGGTTTCCAGCCTGACCCGGGTGTTACTTTGATGTAATGCTCGGGTCAGACCGAGTATTACAGATTTTCAGGTAGGCACAATCTGGAGCTCAAGAGGTGAGCAAGATGGCAAGAGCGTATAGAGTATTTTCCACTGTATTTATATTATTGTTAATCTGCGACATAATAATTGCATATATTCTATGACTGTATATATACGAAACTCTGATGTATATTAAATGTAAATCGACAAATATAGTATTCTTTTGTAAACTGTTATTGTTTATTATTATTTTATCCGCTGTGAATGTGAGTTGTTGATGATTCTGTTCTTCTTCTTCTATCTTTTTCTTCTTTTCCATAACTATCTGGAATTTTCGGGTTTCAAAAATTCTGGGTCGTTACATTTGGTATCAGAGCTGAAGGTTAAGCGAGAACCTTGGCTCTGGTGGGATTACTTATGAAGGATAGGGTAAGTGGTACCCTAGAATGAGTTGAGTGTGTGTCTATATATATATATATATATATATATATATATATATATATATATATGAGAGAGCGTACTTGTTATTTTCTTATATAAAGAATTTAAATTGATTTTATATAAGAATATATTTTGATATATAAAGTAATATTTCTTTCTAATAAATATTAAGGGAATTGGATGTTAAAATTATTGAAATTAAAGTTGAGAAGTAATAGCACACAACCAAACTGAAAATTGAAATTGAATAAAGATAAGTGAAATAAATTCAAACTGAAATTTAATTCGTGAATTTGGAAAAGAATTTCAGAATAAGATAATAATGAAATGTTTTAAGGAAGTAAACCATTTAGATAAGTATGGGATATAAATTGAAATTGAAGTTGATCTAAATTGTGAAGTTTGAATCTTAAGATTTAAAAACATTTGAAATTTGTTTTCAATGAGAGAGTTTGATGCAAACAAGAGTTGTTTAAAGATGTAAAGGAATTTGTTTTGAATTAAAACCAAGGGTGGTTTAAATTTTAAAATTGGGCTTGGTGGGCCAAGAAGTAAAATGTATATATGTGGATGGTTTGAAATAAACTCTAAATATTGAGTTTGAATTTGGAATAAGATGTGATACCCGAAGTGCTAAGTTTTTGAACTTAATAAGTGGGAAGATTATTAATGTGAAATTAGAATTTGAAATGGAAATTCAAATTGGGTAAGGTTGATCGGGTTAAGTGAATTAAGTTTAACTTGAGGAAGAGTTAAATAAGTTGGAATGATCAACCTGATTTGGGGATTTCAAGATGGAATTGGAATTTAACTTGGGAAGTTAAATGGTTATTCTAAATTGGGAGTTTGTGTGATCTCAAAATGGGTTTGAGATCTGGAAATTGGAAATTGATGGATGTTTTAAAATTAATTGGATGATATCATCCTATTGTTGTTAAAAAATTAATCTTTAAGTTGTGAATTGGAATTGTTTAAATGAATGAGAGATGGAGTATGGTAATCCATTATTAAGATAAAAGGGAAATTAAACTTTAATTTGAAATTAAGGGTATGGAATTACCTTGAACTAAAAATTTGAGTAATTGAATTTGTAAATTAAAATTTGTTTGAAACTCTTACTTGAACCTTGTAATGAGTTAAGTAAAGATAATTTAAAATGGAATTTTGAGAATTGGACTCAGAATTAAATTGTTTAAAGGTTTGGGTTATTGGTGTAAAAAAAATAAAGGTTAATTTGATTTGTCGTATAATATGTTAGGTCTGAACTGTGAATTAAATTGTTTAAAAACTTTAAAGGTAAATTGATTTAAAGGAATTAAATCAACATTTGAAATATTAACTCGAATTTATATAATTCGAGATGGTTTAAATTTGAAATTTGAATTAGTTCAAATTGAATTTGATTTGAATTAACTGAAATGGTGATTGAAGATGTATGAGTATAAGATTCAAATGGAAAATTTGAATTGGATTGATTTGAATAATTTGGAATTGTAATTAAATTGAATAGTTTTAAATTCAAATGGAATTTGACTTAAATTTAGGAGGAAATGAAGAATAATTCAACTTGATTTGGAAATGGAATTTGAAATTGGGATTAGTTCAAACTGGAGTTGAAATGGATTGGAATTGAAGTGGGTTCAATTGAATGGATATTAGTCCAAAGTGATTGGAATAACTTGGGATTGTAATTAAAGTTGAATATGTTTAAAATCAAATGGAATTTGATTTAAATTTGAAAAGGAATTGAGAAATAATTCAACTTGAATTGGGAATAAATCAATTCCAATGAAAATTGGAGTTATTTAAAATTGGAATTGGGTCAATTTAAATGAAAGTGGAAATTTAAATTGAATTGATGAGAATGGAGATTGGGAAGTGACCAGTTTTGACTCTGGACTATTTTTAATAAAAATTGATTTAATATGAACATATTTTTCCAAGCTATTTATTATGTATACAACTTTTCTTTCAAAAGCCAAACTATCTTATATTTGTTTTACAATTATTTTTGAAACTGTTTAACAATTTTCCAATAGTTTTATAAACTAATTACTATATTTCAACTATTTTACAAAACTAATTACTATCTTACTATTATTTTGTAATTATCTAAAATTTATATAGTTATTTTAACTATTTTCTAACTATTTTACACCTATTTTACAAACTAGTATTTATTTTCCAACTACTTATTTATTTTTAAAAAAAATTCAAGCTATTTTCTAAATAAACTGGTCGGAGTTCAAACTGTTAATGGTTAAATACCCAATCGAGATAAGAATAGAGGTGATAATCCAAATGGATTGAAGTAAATATGAGTAAGTGAATGAAAATCAAAGTGGATGTGAATAGAAATGGAGTTGATTTGGACAATAACCAATAAAGATAAATACGTAGGGTGTACGTATGTTATTCTATTCGCATAGTGATTTGATCCAGATTCGAGCACAGAATTTCAAGATAGTTTGTCGATCCGAGTTGGGATTTTTCGCTCGATTTTCGACGGCGAACTTGGATATGGATTGTTGATTGGTTCTGGATATTCTCTATCATAGTTATGACTATGCAAGGAGAATGACGGTTTCTGATCAAGAAACCAGATCTGTGTCCACACTAGGAAGTCGGGTGGATGATATTAGTTCGAAAGTGAAATTGTGTGATCGAGTGAGCGATCAGATTGGTATGGCGTACGGATGATATGTGTACATCGTACGGATTTGAATGAAAATGTTATTGAAAATAGTAATCAAATTTGAATATTTGATTTTGAGTAAACAAAGTTAAATATCTTTGTTTTATAAATTGAAACTCCCCTTGTTGAATCTCTTGCCAGAAGAAAAGGATTTTGAAGGTGTTTTGGAGTATAAAAGGAGTTCTATACAAGTTTGAAATGATCCAAAGATTTAAAAATTATATACACACACACATATATATATATATATATATATATATATATGTTAAGGATCCTATGAGGATTTTAGAAAAGGTTTTGGGAACCTTTGGATTTGGAAAGGCTTTTGATTTTAGGGTAAGTCAATATAAGGATTTGGAAAGCCTAGTTTGAGAATTATCGATTTTGGAATAATCGATTTTGTGTAAAGGAGCTTTATATGAGATCATACTAGGTGTATGATTTGAAAATACTATATGTGTATAGTATAAAATGTTTTGATGATGGCTATGGGGAAAAAAGGTGCTCCCTTGAAATGAACTTCTCAGGAGTACCACCGGGTGTTGTTGCCTTGAGCCCCAAGGGGGGTTCAAAAGTTGATCCTGTGAGGAGTCCGGACAAAACTAGTTCTTAGGGATAATGAGTGGAGTATAACATAGCAAAAGTCGTGTGCGCCGCTGAGAGCCAATAGTCTGCGTTTGATTTTATATCGGTAGACTGCCACCTATGTAGGAGTGGAGAAGTTTCATTTCGACAGCGAAAATCAGAGGCCGCTGAGAGCCTGCAGTTACATGGACTTTTGCTGTGATGGCAACGTAACCCTGGATGTAACTATGATCTGTTGTGGGTTCCATGACGTAATCGAGAGGCCGCGGAGAGCCTGAAGTTACATGGACTTTTGCTGCGACGGCGATGTAACCCTGGAATGTAACTGTGACCATGGATGGGGGTGATGATTTCCAGAGCATTCTCACCAAAGATATATCCTCTATTTCCAAAAACTGTTTTCTATGTTTTCAATAAAATTATTTTCCAAGTATTTTCACTGGGTGTTGAAAATGGGTCTGCTAAGTACTTGTAGTTTTTCAGTCTTACGCCTAATCAACGTATGACCGAATTTCTATGAGCACAAGGATGGACTGGTTGAGACATCGAGTTATAAAAAGTATTTTAATAAAACTGTTTTGTAATATTATATAGATTTTAAAAGTGTTTTAAAATGATCAAAGAATATTTTAACCGGTTTTAAATATTTAACAAGTTCTGGTTTTGTTCCTTTTCGAGGACGAAAAGATTCAAAGGGGGGAGGAATGTGATAACCTGGATTTCTGGGCATCTGATAATTGGAAATTATCAAATTTTTACCCTTAAATACTAATAGATATGTTAAAAAAATCTGTTAATTAAAATGTCTATAAATGGATTTGGGAAAAACAATAATAAATATTGATTTATAATATCTGAGAGATGATAAATTTATAGTTAATTAGTAAATTCCATAAATAGATATTTATATGACAATCTCCTGATATAATTATTTAATATGGCAAAACTTATTATTTCCAAACAGGTTAAATATGTGTTTATAGAAGAAAAAAAAATAATAAAAAAATAGTAATAATATTATATATATATGTGAGTAGATTTTAAATTAAATTTGAATTCATCGATAGTAATTCAAATGTATGATTGTTTTGAGTATATAATTAAGATTTTAAAATTTTCTCTTTTAAAAAGTTAAATATATGTATAAATTCTAGGAGGGTATTGATAAATATAATATGATATTAAAAAAAAGACAAGGAATAATGAGAGTTTTAAAATATACATATCTTTGGGAAATAGGAAAATAAAATTTCAGAGCTTTACAAATATTAATAACTTAACATTTGTATTACTCTAAACATAAGGTAAATATTCTAATAACATTTAAAATTTATTAAGTGAGAAAAGAAACAAACGAGTATAAATATTTTAGCATACACATTAACATATGTAAGCTCTATAGCTAATAAGGTTAACAAGTTTTAGCTTAGGAAAGTAACAAGTGGCAAAATAAAATCTTCTTTTGATTTAAGATTTAAAAAGGTAAAAAAATAAAAAAGTAAATGAATAATAAAATAGGAAGAAGAAAAATTTGGGAATCAGAGAACAACAAGATCAGCAGTTCAAAAACTGAGATCAAACCCTGTTATTCACTCCTCAAACCTAAATACAAGTTTGTAATTCATCTTCTCTTAAACAAATGCAAAACAGAGGATGGTACCAAACCTGTAACCATTTGATTCCTCAAAATTTAAAAAAAAAATGTAGTATTCTCAAATCCCAGATCTGAAAAACAAACTCAAGTTTAAAAACACCCCTCAAACCAAAGTTTAAACTTGTAATTCATTCCTCAAATCATAACCAGAAGGATAATTAAAGCAAGATGAGGATTCAAATCTTTAGAACAATACAAAGTTCCAGTTTCATTTTTGCCAGAAGGAAGCATTTCCAGATTTAGTTTAAGCTCTCTGATCTTCTTTTGCAAGTGAGTAATCTGACCTCTTTTTTTCTGTTCTTTTAAATTCTGCGAGTACACAAATCTTTTAATCTGTTGCGTGCTGTGAACTCGAAATAAAGTATATAAAGAAAAGTTTATATGATTATTTAAATATGACTTGTAGGTATATCCATATGATAAAATGGGTTTGCATGTCTGAGTATAGGGTGTTTGTTCTGTGCATATGATACAGGTTCAAAAATTTGATCAAAAATCTAAATTTTATTGTTGGGTTTTCCTTAGTCTTCATTAAATAACATAAATTTGTTGAGGTAGTAAGATCATTTCAAAAATGTGGATTTAGATTAAAGTGTAGTTCCAGGTTCATTCAAAACAATCTTTTTTTGATTTATACCTGGAAGTTAATTTCAGTTAATTTTTTTTAGGGCTTAAATTGATATAAATACATGATGCATGTGATAATCTTATATAGTAATGGGGTAAATAAGATTTGCATGAATGTTTTTGAACTGGAGATAGTTGAAACTTCCTGTATAATGTGTGCGTGACTGAGTAAATGAGTATATATCTTCCTCTGTTAAACTTCAGGGACAAATCACCTTAATAAATTCATTTCTCTTCATAACTTAAAGGTTGGATCATCATCGTTGAAGATAAAATGATTAAATGAATGTAACTTGATTTTTAAAAATAAAACCCGAAAGAAATATTTGGTAAATATTCTGGAAATAGAAATTACTGCGAAGTCAATTTAAAATCAGAAAAATCAAAGATCGGAAATTTAAGTTCTGATTATAAAAACAGATTAATATTGGAAAATTATGAATTTTGATAACAAATTCTCAATTTTTAAGCTTGTAATTCGTGTGGAATTGGGAGATGATCGGTTTTGGGTGTGCTGCCATTTTCCGGTGATAGGGTCGCTCGTGTTACTTAGCAGTGGGCGGGAAGGAGCGTCGGTCGGAGTAGCACCAGGGAAAAATGGTAGATGTAATTCCTCTTGCATGGATTGATGGGGTAGGGTCGATCTAGGGTTTTATTTGTCATTGGTATAGCATCGGCTTTGAATTGAATAGCGTAGCAAGGGGAAAGATGAAGGTTGCGCACGTGGGGGAAACTCTGCTGGAGGTGGAGACGAGTCTTCCAATGAAATTCAAGGGTATACGATGGCAGGACGGCCGGAGCGTGTTGATCATTACATTCCCAGTAATGAAGAGGAGTGGTCGAACTTTTTTTTTTGTACGGAGCTGTTCGTCGAGATTTTGGTGGTTGGGAAGGATAAGGTGATCATATGAGATGTGTAGAGATGATCGGCGGCAAGGAACGATCATCGGAGGAAGCGTGCATGGATACATGCACGAATTGGTGTTCTTGCCTGTAGTTGGAACTTGACCTGTTGCTGAAGATAAGTGAATTAGGGGAAATTTGATGTTTTCTGGATCTGGGTCATGGGTGGGCTAAAGATTATGGGCCAGTTAAGTTTTGTAATTAGTTTATTAAGGTATAGAGGTAGTTATGAAATAATTGTTAATAAATTGACGTAAAAAGGGGTATTGGAAAGAAATATTTTCTAGAATATGTGGTTGTTAATTTGAGCATTTGGTTAGCTTGGGAATTTTTTTTGTATTAGACCTGGATATATTATAGGTTAAGGGTTTCAGTTAATATAATAAGTTAATTATATAATTTTATTTCTAAGTGATTTTAAATAAAATTAAATGATGATTTAGTAGTTAAATTGAGGTAATAGTTATCTTAAACCAATTAAGGTCTTGATTTTGAGGGGTAAATAATCAGGGTAATTAAATTAAAGTCATTAATTAATATAAGTATTAAAGGGGTTTATTAATTAACTTAAGTAATTAAGGAGATTAATTAGAAATAATTAATTTGAGAAATTAATTAAGGATAATTACTTAAGTTGGATGATTAATGAATAAGATTTGTTAATGTAAGTAATTAAGACTAGTTAATTACTTATTGTAAATTAATTACTTGAATGTGATTAAGCATGGTATAATTGATTTAGAAGAAAAGGTAAAGGTTATTGATAATCAAGGTTGATTAATGAATGTAATTAAGTTAAAGGTTAATTATTTAATGAAATCTAAGAATAATTAACTAATGAAAGTAATTAGAGAATCATTAATTTATGTAATTAATGGAAGTGATCAATCTTGCTTATGAATGATTGAATAACGATGAGTGTTTTGAATTGGGTGATATCTCTGATATGAATTGCTTTGTAATATGATATATTGGATGGATGGTGATAACGTGGTTATTTATCAATTATAAATTGCTGTTTAAGAGTAACATCCTGTATTTAAATTTTAATCACTTGAATAACTTTGGTTAAAATGACATTAAATTCGAAGAGACCGGAGTCGGGTATTAGTAAATACCCGAAACCACTTTGAATCTTTATAGATTGATTTGTGAAATAAATAGGCTGGAATGGAATAATATGGTCCTTTGGAACCTAAGTATAGGTACTTAGGGATTAGTTCTTGAAATAAGTGTTAAGCATAACAAGTAATGAACTCGTAGGGAAGTACGAGTTGCCCCAAGTTTTTTTAAATATGCTTGTGCATTAGAATTTCTTGTTATATGGGTTTACTCACGCTGGTTTCCAGCCTGAGTCGGGTGTTACTTTGATGTAATGCTCGGGTCAGACCGAGTATTGCAGATCTGCAGGTAGGCACGATCTGGAGCTCAGGAGGAGAGCAGGATGGCAAGAGCGTATAAAGTATTTTCCACTGTATTTATATTATTGTTAATCTGCGACATAATAATTTTATATATTCTGTGACTGTATATATACGAAACTCTGATGTATATTAAATGTAAATCGAAAGATATAGTATTCTTTTGTAAACTGTTATTGTTTATTATTATTTTATCCGCTGCGAATGTGAGTTGTTGATGATTCTGTTCGTTTTCTTCTATCTTTTTCTTCTTTTCCATAACTATCTGGAATTTTTGGGTTTCGAAAATTCCGGGTCGTTACAATGTAACGACCCGGAATTTTCGATCCCGAAAATTCCAGATAGTTAGAGAAAAGAAGAAAAGAGATAGAAGAAGAACAGGAAAGAAAAACACAATCTCACATTCGCAGCTGATAAAATATAATAATAAATAAATAATAGTTATACAAAGGAAACTATACTTGTCAAATTACACTTTAATATATATCGGAGTTACAACAGATTTACAATCATAGAACGGATAAATCATCTGTTTCAAATACTATAATATATCATATCAGAAGCTCTCCGTACATTCCTACTCTCCAACTCGCCTCTTGAGCTCCAGAACGTCCTTACCTGAAAATATGTAGTACTCGGTCTGACCCGAGCATTACATCAAATAATTAATTTATCAAATTAATCAACTTGCAATAGTCATTAACTTACATTTGTCATTATTAATTTCATATTAATAAATCTTGAATATCTAATTAATTAGCCCAAATGATTAATTTATCAAATAAATCAATTATCCATTTAAATCTCCTTATAAATTAAATGAATTACAAATCTTTAACAAAGTTTTTAAAACACATCCTTAACCCTTCATTTCACAAGTTAATGATATACTCATTTAATCAAGAAGCTTAAAGGGATTTAAAACCAAATTCATATTCAAATTCAATCAATTTAAGTTACCCTTTAAATTTTAAATAGTTTAAATCATCTCAAATTTTAAATCATTCCTACATTTCGCAACTGAAATACTTATTTACATTTTTATTTCAGCTAAATCTTCAGATGTTAAACCTTTTCTTATATTTTAAAACTTTTTTTTTGAGTTTTAAACTTGAATTGTAAAACTACTTTAGAAATGTTTAAGTAGTTTGAATTTTAATAAAAAAAAAGTTTTAAAATATAAGAAGAGGTTTAAAATCTGAAGATTTAGTTGAAATAAAAATGTAGATAAGTATTTCTGTTGTGAAATGTAGGAATGATTTAAAATTTGAGATGATTTAAACTATTTAAAATATTTAAAGGGTAATCTAAATTGATTGAATATGAATTTGGTTTTAAATCCCTTTAAGCTTCTTGATTAAATGAGTATATCTTTAACTTGTGAAATGAAGGGTTAAGGAATGTGTTTTAAAAACTTTGTTAAAGATTTGTAATTCATTTAATTTATAAGGAAATTTAAATGGATAATTGATTTATTTGATAAATTAATCATTTGGGTTAATTAATTAGATATTCAAGATTTATTAATATGAAATTAATAATGACTAATGTAAGTTAATTACTTAAAGACACTTCATTTCTTATTCATTCAAACTATTAATGGTTAAATACCCAATCGAGATAAGAATAGAGGTGAAAATCCAAATGGATTGAAGTAAATGTGAGTAAGTGAATGAAAATCAAAGTGGATGTGAATAGAAATGGAATTGATTTGGATAATAACCAATAAAGATAAATACGTAGGGTGTACGTATGTTATTCTATTCGCATAGTGATTTGATCTAGATTCGAGCACAGAATTTCGAGATAATTTATCGATCCGTATATAATTGATAATATAGGTTATAAATATACATTTCTTTGTAATTTCACTAAGTAAAAATTGGGTCTGGGCTTATTGGGTTAATATTTTCACCCATTTGACTAATCTGGAGAATTTGATGAGAAGGAAATAGAATGTACGTAACTTTCATTCCACCATCTTCTCCAAAAAACATTCACGGTAAAATAAAATAGAAATCCATGGCTACTACATGTTAAATTCAATTTCCACTCAAAATTTGCAACAAATTCAAAGAGAAATATCACCAAATCAAGATTATAAAAGGTGATCTCCACAAATAATAAATCTATCTCATCAAAAATCTTGAATTAGATATGAATTTTCTGTAACAAATTCTATTTGTTCTGCATGTTTCTTTTCTAGCTTTTACAGGTGTTGAAGGTCGTTTCTCCACCAAAAGCTTCCAACTTCATTTTGAAATCACCCAAACACATGTTAAATCATTGAGGTGAGTTCAAAACTCACAATTGTTATAAATCAAGCTTTGCTTGTAAAGAAAATTGCTTAGAAATAGTTACTGTCTACATTCTATTCTTTGTTTCTTATTTCCTTGCCTTTTGGTTTCTGGTTGCTACTTTGAGCATCCATAACTCTTTGATTTTCGCTTGAACTGCTGCTGGATTTTTTTCGAAGTGTCGTTTGGTTGTTAAACTTGTTTCATGTCAAATTTTAGTCCTTAGTTCATTTGTTTACTATGTGAAATATTATTTAGAAGTTCAATAAGAAGCAGGAATCACCCAGGAAAATAAACTCCATAGCCTGGGTCGACTGGTAGGTCGACCTAATAGTCTCCAGGTCGATCTGGAGGTCGACCTAGCCATTGGCCTGGGTTGGCTCCTGTTGGCCCAGTATGAGAAGTTGTGGCCATTGTTTTTATACTTTTCGCAGCACTTTGTCGTTTTTGCTATGATTTTGGTCCTAATTCCTTTGCAATTTTGAGATGTTTTTGATGATGGTTATGGGCTATGATATCCATCAATGGGTTAGCCAAGATTTGGAGGAATTTGGAATTTACAATGTTGAATTTAAATTCGATTTGTATTTGAATATCGATTGGGTGTATTTCCAGCGTTTTCTTGATTCTCAAGCACTATTTCTTCCAAATAAGTTTTAAGAAAATTTCTAAATAGTTGGGTTTTTGAAATCTTTATTAAACATTTTTTATATTATTATTAAATTATTTCAAGGTATTTAGATATATTCAAGCAAAATTTCAATAAATTGTCTTCAAAATGATTTCATAAAATTATTTTTAAAATCCCGTTTTGTCAAGTAAATTATTTTATAAATAATATACATTATTTTTACACTATTCGGACGTATGAGAAAGAGAATTAAACGTAGTAAAACCCATGGTATGGGACACGTGAGTTTACTTTATTGGTTAACTCCAGACTTATACGATCGAAACTATGTAGGTAACTGATATCCGAGTTATTTAGCCAATTTATGGTGAGTTTTTGAGATTATAATTCCTATCTTTAGGAATTATCTAGGAAGGTCCATATTTGGCGGGTTGTGGTTCGAGATCTACTATTCTAGGAATATGATCTATGAGAACATGTTGTAATGTTTTACTTGCCGATGAGATGAGGCAAATTTGAGTTTTGAGATTTTATGATGATTTCTGTTTTCTGATGTGGCAATGACTAGCGGTTAGTAAATCGTTAAGTGCGAACGTGTGGTATGGGACGCATGTTAACACTTTTCGTGTTCCTATCTGTGAGTTGTGACACATTCTGGGATTTCTAGTACTATAAACCTTCGGGTCATCTGGGATTACAAATTCGGTCATTTGAGATTTACGACTTTAGTCTTCTGGGAGGGGTGCTTAATATATATAGTACAGGGGTGATGGCACATGCGGCTTTGCTTCGGCATGCAAATGGGATTTGGCCAATCCAGGGAATTTTATGAGTTTTTGATTTCGAATCAACAGTTTGAGATGGTGAATTTACTTATAACCTTGAGTTAGAGAAAGGCTTATATGTATATATGTGTTTTATGGTGATTTCGATATTGGGATTATAAACTCATATCGAGTTTCATGAGTTTTGATTTAGAGATTTTGATGATTTCATAAATGGCTTATATGTTGCTTATGTTCATTTACATTGTATAGCCCTTGAATGTGAAACCCATATGCTAT
This sequence comes from Allium cepa, assembly GCA_030765085.1. Lineage (NCBI taxonomy): Eukaryota > Viridiplantae > Streptophyta > Magnoliopsida > Asparagales > Amaryllidaceae > Allium > Allium cepa. The sequence continues at coordinate 891,932,793 of CM060928.1, read as the reverse complement.
GTTAAACCTTATCAAGTGATTAACTATGAGCCTCTGTGGAATACCTATTCTTAGTTGTATAAATAGACTTTCTTATATCATTCCTTTATCTTTAAAGGGATGTTTCCCTTATGCACTTTTATTCCTTTATCTTTTACTAATATCAAGTTCTAGTTAGCCTAACACGTGTATTTACTACTCGGGTCAGAGCGAGTTGCAGGTTAAATTTTGGACCTATGTATTTGTGTTGTTGTTCTATGACTTGAGATTGTATCGTTATCATAATTTTGTTTCTGAATCGATCCTGTAGCCACCACAGTAGTGTTTTAGAAAGGAATTAAGTATGTCGAATACTCGTAATAAAATGAAAAAAAATAAGTGCAAAATCTGACATACTTAGCTCTTATCTAATGCAAGAGTATGACGGTCGCCCTGAACCAGCCATACTCTCCGCATTAGCAGACAGAATTACTATGTAATACTCTTTATTAATATGGGTCTCAAGGTGGGGGCATTACACTATTTTTAAAACAACATTGTGTCAGCCCGCCCTATTAAGTGTTTAGAAATCCCTATCGATGCCATAGCGTCTCATGCACCGACCAAAATTTATAAATACTCAACAGGACAATTTAACACAATACAAAACATTTTTGTAACACTAATCAATACACTCTCTCGTATATATACTCTCAAACTCATTCTAGGGTTTTAGTTGTCTTATCTCTAATGAGTTTACCCCAAATAGGCTAAGGTATCTCTAAACTAAAGTTTTGATACCAACTATGACAACCCACCTTTTTAGATGGTTTAAATCGACGATAAACCACACATATCTAACTCAAACAATTCAAAAGAGAGGATTGTCAATGAGGTTTAATAAGAAAATGAGAGGAAAGAAAGGAAACAAAACACATAATCTCGCGGCATAATGACAAAATATAATAATCAAATAAATTATGCATGAAGCTGTTTTACAATAAACATTTGATTACATAAATTTACAACATAATCAAAGTACAATCAATAACATACCAAAATGATGCAGTGGAATAATACTAATAATATAATATACCAAACTCCATCTTCGTCCTCCAGAAATAATGTCTTTAAACATAGAAAAACTCAGGCTGACCCAAGCATAATGATAAGACAAAAACACTCGAATTAGAATTAAAATTTCTTATGTAAGTTAAATCAATAGAAAATAAATATGAGTGTGACAACTTCAGAGATGTTTACGTGATTTTACATCTCTTATCCATTGTATACGTGTGTGTAGTAACTTAAGAGATGTTACAGAATTTTCCATCCCTTAAGGATCCGTTAAACTATCTCTATGTAGTAAGATACATAATATATATGTAATGTTTAATCAGTAAAGTAAATATTTTTCTTAGCGTTAAGGCTTTACGTTGATCCCCCTTAACACACTTTTAAGCAGGTAGTCTATGTAGGTCATGTAACACAACCAGTAACTTCGGTAGCCAATGAGCCCCCTATAGGTACCATACTAAAACAAAATTGTACTGGCCATGAATAAAGAGTATGAAAAGGCACATGAGGCAATGCCCCAGGTAGGATAATACCATTTTGGGCCGCAGTGCGGGTGGTAACGCGATGTAGCCACGACCGCCCACCGCGTCCAACACCCCCAAAATCAAATCAAATTAAGGTGCACCGATTGAGCCAACATCAATATAGTAATACAAAGAGGTGTGTCTGCTAGGGGTAGTGTAATGCCCATGAATTTTAATGAACATTGTTGGGGATATTTAATTGGATAAATTAAATAGAATAATGTAAATAATTAGGGAGATGAGATTAATAGATCCAATGGCCGTGTCTTAATGTATGAACTAAAAGAAGACTTAACTAAATTAAGAAGAAGGAATTTCCTAAGGGGTAAACTTGAAAATGGGGCTACATTTCTTCGTATAAATTTCTTCTTCTACCTTAATAAATTTTCACTCACCCATTCATAACTCCTCACCCACTTTCGATCGGTCATTAAAAGCTCGAGGAATAGCAATAAATTGAAGAAAAAGATAACGAATTAAAGCTAGGAAATTATCTCATTCTCCAATTAACTAATCAAGGTGAATAATAATGTTTATCACCTCATTTTTGTATTTGGATCGATTATGGGTTATACCCAATTCATGTTTATGATTTTGGTTTGGATATAACCATTTGAACCTTTGTTTGGATAACACTTAGGTGTTTTAAAATGTTAATGGGCTAATTAACACGTTTTATTCGGTTTTGGTTAATTTTCGAGTTGTTTTGATCTTCATATGCTTTGAAATTTTAATATGTTGAAGTATATTATTTATAAGATTTTTGGTGATTTTTGGAGATTTTTCCTTAGTGGTTAACTAAGGTAATTAAATTAATTAATCCTAAGGGCTAAACTGCAATATTGCTTCTGCCTTGGTCAAAGCCGGAAGAAAATTGCTTTCAAAAATTGATTTAGGGAAGAAGTATACTGTTTTAAGAAAAAAGTTGATTTTGGTATATTTTTTAGTATTCGAAAGCATAGGTGGAAGCCCCTTGAACAATCACAATTAGACAAGCAAGATAGAACATCACTTCAGTAGGCCCGGATGTTCCCTCCTACTCCAAAAGTTGCTTTTATCCCTTTGTCTAAGTCGAAAGGCAGACATGGTGATGAAGGAAAGAGGGTTGAAGCGTCGGGGAGCTGCTTCCTTTGCTTTCAAATGGACATAAAACTTGCTTTCAACTGAGACGAAGGGGGATCCTTCGATTATATAATTTTTTTGTAAAAGGACTAAGTTTTATATACTCAATAAGGTCCACGAAGGGGACCATCAAAAGCCAAAACCTTCAAGAGTTAATTTTTTATCCGCTTTCCAAAAAGATTTTAATACCTTTCGACAAAGTTGAAGGATAAACCTTCTGACAAGGTCGGAAGTATACTTTCGAAGGGCTAGTTCCAGCACTAACAGTTCAATTTTTTTGAATGATTTCGAAAGGTTTTATTTCGAAAGGTTTTGATTATGAAAGGTTTGATTTCGAAAGGTTTTGATTTTGAAAGGTTTGATTTCGAAAGGTTTGATTTTGAAAGGTGTTGAAGGGGTTACCTTCAATGATTACGAAAGTTTTTGAGTTTCATTTCTTTCGAAAGGTTTATAAATGGTTTTTTAAAGGGATACTCCAGGCTTTCGACTAGGTCGAAAAGAAACCTTCTGACAAGGTCGAAAGGTAAGACCTTTCAACAAGGGCGAAAGGTATGATTTTGTGATGCTTTCAAAAGAAAGGTTTCTAGAGGGGCTACCTTTGGATGTTTATTTGCTTTTAAATTGGATTTCATTCGAAGGGTTTTAAAGGGCTGTTTTTAGCCATTTTTCTTCAGTAAAACTTTACTAAGTCGAAGGGGTTACTTCAAAGGGTTATAGCATAAAATACTTATCTCTGTTTGAATAAGTATGGGGGATCCTTATATAAAATGAATGTTAATAAACCTTGGGGACACCGGGGTGAGTTTAATGTTTTCTATACATAGTTAGGGGTTATAAACATAAATATGCTTTTGAAAATATACATTGGGGCAATCAATATGTTTTTATTTAATCTAACCTAATTGGGGCTACCTATGGGAATAGGTTAAACAGATGGGTACCTGGGGAAAATAAGTAATCATGAGGATCATGAATTTCTATAAATAATCATGGGGACATGATGTTTTAATTGTCCAAGTGATGGGTTCTTGGTTAACCTATAAAATCCATGGAATGTGCGGTGGATAGCCCATCTCAAATTTCAAAAGTAAAGAATGTTTTGCCAAAGGTGGTTAGCCTTCGAATTTGGCACATAAGGGTTCATAGCCATCCTAGGAAAACTATGGGGTGTGCAGTGGATAGCCCACACCAACTTTTATAAAACAATGTAGGGTGGATAATCTGCATTTATTTTGGATGAATTTGGGACGGATTGTCCTATTAAATTTTTGATGGATAGTCATTTCTAAAGGTTTTAGAGGGGAACTTTAATAAATTGATTGTAACGCCCCACCCCGAGACCCATCTTAGTAAAGAGAATTAACAAGTAATTCCGTCTACTAAAGCGGAGAATAGGGCTGGTTACTATAATTTTGTCTTAAACATCTATTGAATACGTCGATAAATGCAATATAATTTTTTTTTTCAACTCAAGTGGATCGACATACCCAGTAAATGCTTAATCCAAAACTATAGGTGGTTAACGGATCTATCAGAACAAAATATAATAACTGAATGTAAATCACATCACAGAACAGTAACCAACATCATATATATACATATACACTGATACATGTTTAGTACAATACAATATGAATACAATAAAGGTGGTACTCGACCACACCATAACTATCGAATCAAATGTAACTACATCAGAGTATGGGGAAGAACAAAAACTACTCAAGAGAAAGAAGAGCTGATATCCAACATCAACTTCAAGCTAAGTCCAATAGATGATACCTGAAATAACTCGGTCTGACCCGAGTGATAAACACATGGGTTAGGCAACTGAATCTTATCGTTAGAAAGGAATACGATAAGGTAAAGAGAAGAGCTTCGCAACGGGATAACATAAGTAGGTATGAACATCTAGGGTTGATATCAAGTATCTTCACTATGTCTCTATGATGGTTTGCATATACATATACTTTGGTTAATCTGAAGGAATTCATGTATATGGTATAAGGGAAAACATTCAAACATTATCCATGAATAAATAATCTCTCAAGTCATATATAAATCCCAAGTATAAATCCATTAAATTCGAAATCACCAAAATCATCAAAGAAATCATATTTGCCTTATTTACATCTATAAGGCTAGGTAAACACATCAAAAATGGTGAAATCGAAATCATCATAACTCATAAAAGAAATCTCATATTGGCCAATTATTACATGCAAAAGCATGTTGCACGTGCTATTTACCAGTACTGTTCACCATCATGGTACCATATCCATCTCTCGACCGGAATCCTCATCTCGAATTAATCTGGTCTATGATGTCATCTATATTCTCCCCGAACACCCGCCATCAAAAGTGATTGGAGCACCTCACTCCAACCGGTGTCCGCTGAGTCCCCGCCCTCAAAAGTGATCGAGTCAAGTATTACTTAACCTGATCAGGACTCTAAGTACTGGTAGTTCACCCAGAATATGTCAACAACTCTCGGATAGTAACCGAGAAAGTGGTAACATATGTCCCATACCATACGCTCTCACTTAGCGGTTTTCTAGCCGTTAGTTCGTGCCACACTAAGAAATCATCAACATCATCAAAAGAATCGCCTCATGTCATCGGCATATGGTATAAGATGCTAAACCCATCTCATCTCATCGACGAGTAGAAACTCCATAAAAACATCAAACTCATCAAATTCTATCAAAATCTTGCCTCATATCATTGGCAAGTATATCTCCATCAATATAGTCCTAATCTCGTATATACTCCCGAATAGGAGATCTCGGACTATACGCATTAGCCAAATGGACTAATATAATCTCAAACTCATACCACAATGTGGTTAACATCAAGGAGGAAATCAAATGATTTCTCAAAATCGTTTCGGTCGTACAAGTCCGAAATTAACCGATAAAGTAAATACTCAAGTCTCATACCTCGCGGATTTACTAAATCATTTAATTTATTTCCTTATACGTCGAAAAGCATCAAAGTAATTAAAGTAAATAAAATTAATTATAATATATTTTACTAGAGAAAACGGGATTTTAAACCAATTTATAGAAATTTATCTAAAGGATTTTGAGTGAAAACCAATCATTTAAAGAATTTTAATGATTTTTAGAAAGCCTAGAAAATAAAGAATAATTGTGTAAAAACCTTTAAAAATGTATAAAAACATTTTTTTTCTCAAACCATGATTTTAGAAGATTTTATGCAATTTATTCGGATTTTTAAAACTCAGAAAAACATCAATTTGCAATTTAATCGGTAAAAACCGATATTCAAATTTTAAATCGAATTTAAAACCAATTTAAATTAAAGTCACATTCTAAATTTACTAGTCCATTGCTGGACAAAAGAATCAAATGTTAGCATCAAATTTCGTAGTAAAATTCGTGCAAAAGCTTGCAAATGAAATCATCAAAGTCGAACAATTACATCAATATTGGGGCAGTTCATAACAGACCAACATTGCAAAACATCAATTTTCCACCATGCAAACTTCAAAATTCTACAAAAACAAAATAAAAAATTGTAGCTAACAGCCTCAGGTTTCCAAAACTTCATAAATTTTGATATTCCGATTAGTAACGAAGAAGTTATGCTAGAAATACTACTAAGAAAGAAATTATTTGCGCTGTGTGTCAACACAGGACAGCGATGAAAATGCCAATTTTCCACTATGTAGACTTCTAAATCAGTCAAAACCAAAAACATGAAAGTTTTGGAATATTTCACAAGGATTTCAGATCATCCAAGAAACCAAAATTCCGAAAAGTAACACAAAAGTTATGGTGAAAACACTAACCAGCCACTAGAATATTCTAGGCTTAATCCCTCTCTGGTTTTCATTTTTGACAGCAACTAAGAAGGTCCAAACGGACTCAAAACCCAATGAAAGTTAACATGAACAAACTATAATCAGTCCTCTACAATCTAAAAAAGAGTGGCATCAATCCGACACTGGACGAGCCAGATATGAGCAAAACAAGATAGGGCATTTTCAGCATCAATCAATATAGAACAGAGATAAAATTCAACATATTTAACAAATATTTCAAGCAAGAGATTATTTGCTGCTGAAATTTGTTCACTTACAGTTGCTATAAGCCTTAGCTTACCTATTAGCAGCAAAAAGATGACGATTTAGGCTTGAAGATGGAAGTTTTCAACTCGAATTCGTCTTTGCCGGACCTATGATTGCTTAAACTTGTGTATTGGCTTGACTTTTTCCCTTGCTTTCTCCAAGTTTTTTTTTTCACTTTATCTTCCTTTCGTTTTTATTTTGTGAAAGAAAGAAAAATAAGTGAACATTTCCACCCTTTATATAGTAATTTTCAAGGCTAGTTTGGTAATTTTAGTTTTGGACACTTGTCTACTTCTCTTTGCACAAGCTTTAAAATATTGACACATGCCTACTTAGGTGTCTTAAGATGTTTCAACACATGGACACCTAATGGGGTTATGTGTCACTATTTTATTTAATCTTGTGACACATGTCCTTCACTTTTTTTTATGTAAGCTTTATTTCATGACACATACCTTATTTAGTAATCATTTAAGGTGTTCTAGAAGTGTACACCAAAGTGACATATGTGTCATAATTCTATTTCATCTCAAGATAGGTGTATGGTCCATCATTTTTTTTTATATACTCAAAGAAGATTATTATTATTTTTTCTTCTTATTCCCCATATTTTATTTTACAGTATAATGTATTATTGGTTTTAAAATTACCAACATGATTTCCCCAACCCAAACAAAATTCCATTAATTACTCCAAACCACTCCAACCATTGAAATGGAGTGATTAATTTATTTTGTTACAATTCATTAGCCCAAAAATTCAGATTCATTATGCGTATGATGATTAAACAATTATTTAACAATTTTCTTTGTATTTAACAAAGAAAAGATGCAATTTGACAATAAATTACATTATCGCCAAATCGTACATGTTAATTGAATATAGTTGCATCTCTATATTCAAAATTCATGAAATAAAGGAACAACTTTATCTCACACATATGTTTATTACTATTAATATAATAAAATCTTTCTACTTTTATTTTCCCTTTTATTTTACAATAAAAGGAGAATATTGGGATAAATTGCCAATATTCCTTTAATGCTCCTACTAAATTCCATCAATGACAATTTCCAACTCAAAGATCTCAATTAAGTTGTTTACTTCATCTTTCCTTCATCTTAAATTTGCTTCAATCATTTAATTTGAAATAAACCTTATTTTATATTGTTCTCCTAAAATTTATTTATATTATATTGTTTATTCCAAATAAACAATATAATTCATCATTTTCTTCCAATTAATTCAATTAATTCCAATATTAAATTATAATATTCATTATAATTTAATATTTACGGTAATCTCCAACCAGGGTTGTTACAGACTCCCCCTCTTATAAAAATTGCGTCCTCGCAATTTCTAGAAGAAATCTGTATTCAACACAATTTATTCAATCAACAAAGGATAAAAGAGAAGCTCGAAACTTAAACCATTCATATTCTCAACATAGAATGGTAGAGAGAAATAAGGAAAAACTTCCTTGGTTAATCCAATGGTCCATCAAATGCTTATATAACGATTAGCAAACCATCGAATTTTCCAAGTAACTTGAAAGAATTTCGAAGATATCCCATGTTCGAAAAAAAACTCAATAAGATGCTCAACAATTAATCAATCGAAAATGATTGATTTCACAAAACTCTACGAATAGAGTCGGGACAAAACTCACTTAAATCCAAACTCTAAGCAATAAAGAATATCATCAATAATATTTTCTGCATAATAATGCGGAAAGAACATCCTCACCACGAGATAAACGCAATAGACAAGATGAATAAATCACGTAATGACTTCTTGCAAGCCCACCAAACTCGAACGACCGCGATAAGGCATGTCGTTGATATTAACTCAAGGATAGAATATACTCAAGAAATAAGGATATAAGCTCAAATTACTTTTCAATCCAAGATATTTAGAATTTTTAAATTCCAACATCTTTTAAATTTAAATCTCAATTTTTAACATTTAAAAATTTCAAACTCCTTACTATACTACTTAGTAAGTAATTTAAAACTCAAATTAAAAGTCTAAATTAATTTTCAAAAGATTTTATAAATCCATAATAATATTCCTTAAAATAAATTAAGAGTTTAAATTCTCTTTAGTCTTTTTATTAAACCACTTAAATAGTTTAAAACGATCTTCAAATCCCCTTATAATTATTCTCTTAAAACATCCAATGTATATAATATAATTCTAAAATCTCAAAATATACTTTAAATAAAGTATAGCTCAATAATTTTCTCATATATTCTCATCTTTATAATTTCAAAATAAATATATATAAATAAATGGCATTGCCTCTCCATTGAATCTCTAATAAATAGATATATCTGTTGGCTGCAGAGTCGATCAAACGATCAAAACTGCCTCGCCACTCTGTTACTCGTCCTAAAATTATTGGCTGCAATTACCATTCAAAAATAAATTTAATATATAATCTCAAAATATTATTTTCAACTTCTCAATTTTTAAAACACAAACCATTGTGTCTGATTGCCCCATCATAGCATTTAGGAGATTCCTATCGATAACGTTGATCAGATGTATCAACCAGAACTCTTAACTACTTGATGGACAACCCAACACTCTCAAATTGTTTCCAAAAAAAAATACTACTCATGTAAATATATTCTAAAAATATTCTTTGATTTTTTTTAATATCTCAACGCTTAAATTTCTCTTTAAAACTCATATTTATATAGCTTCAAAACTCAGACCAAAGAACATTAAGAGAATGCATCGAGATATTCCTGTATACTCGATTCTCAAAATCAACAGAAGGAGATAGAGCGTTTGTCAATCTTACGATGTCACGAGCCTCTCCCCAAAATCATCAAGATACAGGATAAGCAAGATATTTTTCTCAAAGGAGAAGAAGCACACAATCCACGAATCAATACTTCAGTCGGAGTAAAGCTAAAGGATAACACTGATTGAGTATATGAAAAGGACACTCAAACGAAGTTGAATGATAAACTCAATCAAACTCGAACAATCTAGAAACTCACCTCATTCCTTAGTGGATATCCTCGTGGAAGGATAACCGAAGAGCTAAGAGCCAGGAATAAGGTTACCTCCACACTCGATTGCCCGATTGGATGTCAAATCCAAATGGACTTACAGAACTCAACAAAGCCACCTTGATTGGAAATCGAGATATATCATCAACATCTCGATATTCAAGAGCGAATATAGAAATTTCGAAATCATCATTAACATTTCAAAGTGATAGAAATAATAACCCAATAAAATAGGAAACCTAAATATACAGGATCCTATAATAACAAAAGGATCGGGCTTAACACCAAATACGTTAGTCCATCTCAAATCAGATACATCTCAAGATTGTGAGTAACAAACAAATACTCACAAAAGCAACATCAAATAAAAATCTCAGAATGCCCACAATGAGCCAATCATTGTGGATCCCTTCAATAGGATTCACAACTCTCAAATGAATGCAACAAGAATGCTCAAAGAAATCAATCATCTCCATCGATACGAACTCACTCGTATCGGAAAAAAATTGAAAATAGAATAATCCCAAATAAGATTATTCATAAGACAAGATAACATCAAACTCAATTATGGAATACTACGGAATACAATATATATTTTCCTAGACATATTCCATCCCGATAATCCCAAAACTCGAAAACGAATCAAGGCTCGATTCGAAAACAAGCACGAATAAAGGACAATGATTCGCTCGTATTGTACTTCGACGTATTGTGATATACGTACTGTTCTGTGTTTATTATACTTTGTTATGACCGCAGCTCTGATACCAAGCTGTAACGCCCCACCCCAAGACCCACCTTAGTAAAGGGAATTAACAAGTAATTCCGTCTACTAAAGCGGAGAACAGGGCTGGTTAAGGGCGACCATCTATAATTTTGTCTTAAACATCTATTGAATACGTCGATAAATGCAATATAATTTTTTTTTCAACTCAAGTGGATCGACATACCCAGTAAATTCTTAATCCAAAACTATAGGTGGTTAACGGTTCTATCAGAACAAAATATAATAACTGAATGTAAATCACATCACAGAACAATAACCAACATCATATATATACATATACATTGATACATATTTAGTACAATACAATATGAATACAATAAAGGCGGTACTCGACCACACCATAAATATCGAATCAAATGTAACTACATCAGAGTATGCGGAAGAACAAAAACTACTCAAGAGAAAGAAGAGCTGATATCCAACATCAACTTCAAGCTAAGTCCAATAGATGATACCTGAAACAACTCGGTCTGACCCGAGTGATAAACACACGGGTCAGGCAACTGAATCTTATCGTTAGAAAGGAATACGATAAGGTAAAGAGAAGAGCTTCGCAACAGGATAACATAAGTAGGTATGAACATCTAGGGTTGATATCTAGTATCTTCACTATGTCTCTATGGTGGTTTGCATATACATATACTTGGGTTAATCTGAAGGAATTCATGTATATGGTATAAGGGAAAACATTCAAACATTATCCATGAATAAATAATCTCTCAAGTCGTATATAAATCCCAAGTATAAATCCATAAAATTCGAAATCACCAAAATCCTCAAAGAAATCATATTTGCCTTATTTACATCTATAAGGCTAGGTAAACACATCAAAAATGGTGAAATCGAAATCATCATAACTCATAAAAGAAATCTCATATTGGCCAATTATTACATGCAAAAGCATGTTGCACGTGCTATTTACCAGTACTGTTCACCATCATGGTACCATATCCATCTCTCGACCGAAATCCTCATCTCGAATTAATCCGGTCTATGACGTCATCTATATTCTCCCCGAACACCCGCCATCAAAAGTGATTCGAGCACCTCACTCCAATCGGTGTCCGCTGAGTCCCCGCCATCAAAAGTGATCGAGTCAAGTATTACTTAACCCGATCGGGACTCTAAGTACTGGTAGTTCTCCCAGAATGTGTCAACAACTCTCGGATAGTAACCCAGAAAGTGGTAACGTATGTCCCATAACATACGCTCTCACTTAGCGGTTTTCTAGCCGTTAGTTCATGCCACACTAAGAAATCATCAACATCATCAAAAGAATCGCCTCATGTCATCGGCATATGGTATAAGATGCTAAACCCATCTCATCTCATCCACGAGTAGAAACTCCATAAAAACATCAAAATCATCAAATTCCATCAAAATCTTGCCTCATATCATTGGCAAATATATCTCCGTCAATATAGTCCTAATCTCGTATATACTCCCGAATAGGAGATCTCAGACTATACGCATTAGCCAAATGGACTAATATAATCTCAAACTCATACCACAATGTGGTTATCATCAAGGAGGAAATCAAATGATTTCTCAAAATCGTTTCGGTCGTACAAGTCCGAAATTAACCGATAAAGTAAATACTCAAGTCCCATACCTCGCGGATTTACTAAATCATTTAATTTATTTCCTCATACATCGAAAAAGCATCAAAGTAATTAAAGTAAATAAAATCAATTATAATATATTTTACTAGAGAAAATGGGATTTTAAACCAATTTATAGAAATTTATCTAAAGGAGTTTGAGTGAAAACCCATCATTTAAAGAACTTTAATGATTTTTGAAAGCCTAGAAAATAAAGAATAATTGTTTAAAAACCTTTAAAAATGTATAAAAACATTTTTTTGCTCAAACCATGATTTTAGAAGATTTTATGCAATTTATTCGGATTTTTAAAACACGGAAGAACATCAATTTGCAATTTAATCGACAAAAACCGATATTCAAATTTTAAATCGAATTTAAAACCAATTTAAATTCAAGTCACATTCTAAATTTACTAGTCCATTGCTGGACAAAAGAATCAAATGTTAGCATCAAATTTCGTAGTAAAATTCTTGCAAAAGCATGCAAATGAAATCATCAAAGTCGAACAATTACATCAATATTAGGGCAGTTCATAACAGACCAACATTGTAAAACATCAATTTTCCACCATGTAAACTTGGAAATTCTACAAAACACAAAATACAAAATTTGTAGCTAACAGCCTCCGGTTTCCAAAATTTCATAAATTTTGATATTCCGATCAGTAACGAAGAAGTTATGATAGAAATACTACTAAGAAAGAAATTATTTGCGCTGTCTGTCAATACAGGATAGCGATGAAAATGCCAATTTTCCACTATGTAGACTTCTAAATTAGTCAAAAACGGAAACATGAAAGTTTTGGCATGTTTCAAAAGGATTTCAGATCATCCAAGAAATCAAAATTCTGATAAGTCACACAAAAGTTATGGTGAAAACACTAACCAGCCACTAGAATATTCTGGGCTTAATCCCTCTCGGGTTTTCATTTTTGACAGCAACTAAGAAGGTCCAAACTGACTCAAAACCCAATGAAAGTTAACATGAACAAACTATAATCAGTCCTCTACAATCTAAAAAAAGAGTGGCATCAATCCGACACCGGACGAGCCAGATATGAGCAAAACAAGATAGGGCATTTTCAGCATCAATCAATATAGAACAGAGATAAAAATCAACATATTTAACAAATATTTCAAGCAAGAGATTATTTGCCGCTGAAATTTGTTCACTTACAGTTGATATAAGACTTAGCTTACCTATTAGCAGCAAAAAGATGATGATTTAGGCTTGAAGATGGAAGTTTTCAACTCGAATTCGCCTTTGCCGAACCTATGATTGGTTAAACTTGTGTATTTGCCTTGACTTTTTCCCTAGCTTTCTCCAAGTTTTTTTTTTCACTTTATCTTCCTTTTGTTTTTATTTTGTGAAAGAAAGAAAAATAAGTGAACATTTCCACCCTTTATATAGTAATTTTCAAGGCTAGTTTGGTAATTTTAGTTTTGGACACTTGTCTACTTCTCTTTGCACAAGCTTTAAAATATTGACACATGCCTACTTAGGTGTCTTAAGATGTTTCTACACATGGACACCTAATGGGGTTATGTGTCACTATTTTATTTAATCTTGTGACACATGTCCTTCATTTTTTTATGTAAGCTTTATTTCATGACACATACCTTATTTAGTAATCATTTAAGGTGTTCTAGAAGTGTACATCAAAGTGACATATGTGTCATAATTCTATTTCATCTCAAGATAGGTGTATGGTCCATCATTTTTTTTTATATACTCAAAGAAGATTATTATTATTTTTTCTTCTTATTCCCCATATTTTATTTTACAGTATAATGTATTATTGGTTTTAAAATTACCAATATGATTTCCCCAACCCAAACAAAACTCCATTAATTACTCCAAACCACTCCAACCATTGAAATGGAGTGATTAATTTATTTTGTTACAATTCATTAGCCCAAAAATTCAAATTCATTATACGTATGATGATTAAACAATTATTTAACAATTTTCTTTGTATTTAACAAAGAAAAGATGCAATTTGACAATAAATTACATTATCGCCAAATCGTACATGTTAATTGAATATAGTTGCATCTCTATATTCAAAATTCATGAAATAATGGAACAACTTTATCTCACACATATATTTATTACTATTAATATAATAAAATCTTTCTACTTTTATTTTCCCTTTTATTTTACAATAAAAGGAGAATATTGGAATAAATTGCCAATATTCCTTTAATGCTCCTACTAAATTCCATCAATGACAATTTCCAACTCAAAGATCTCAATTAAGTTGTTTACTTCATCTTTCCTTCGTCTTAAATTTGCTTCAATCATTTAATTTGAAATAAACCTTATTTTATATTGTTCTCCCAAAATTTATTTATATTATACTGTTTATTCCAAATAAACAATATAATTCATCATTTTCTTCCAATTAATTCAATTAATTCCAATATTAAATTATAATATTCATTATAATTTAATATTTACGGTAATCTCCAACCAGGGTTGTTACAGACTCCCCCTCTTATAAAAATTGCGTCCTCGCAATTTCTAGAAGAAATCTGTATTCAACACAATTTATTCAATCGACAAAGGATAAAAGAGAAGCTCGAAACTTAAACCATTCATATTCTCAACATAGAATGGCAGAGAGAAATAAGGAAAAACTTCCTTGGTTAATCCAATGGCCCATCAAATGCTTATATAGCGATTAGCAAACCATCGAACTTTCCAAGTAACTTGAAAGAATTTCGAAGATATCCCATCTTCGAAAAAAAACTCAATAAGATGCTCAACAATTAATCAATCGAAAATGATTGATTTCACAAAACTCTACGAATAGAGTCGGGACCAAACTCACTTAAATCCAAACTCTAAGCAATAAAGAATATCATCAATAAGATTTTCTGCATAATAATGCGGAAAGAACATCCTCACAACGAGATAAACGCAATAGACAAGATGAATAAATCACGTAATGACTTCTTGCAAGCCCACCAAACTCGAACGACCGCAATAAGGCATGTCGTTGATATTAACTCAAGGATAGAATATACTCTAGAAATAAGGATATAAGCTCAAATTACTTTTCAATCCAAGATATTTAGAATTTTTAACTCCCAACATCTTTTAAATTTTAAATCTCAATTTTTAACATTTAAAAATTTCAAACTCCTTACTATACTACTTAGTAAGTAATTTAAAACTCAAATTAAAAGTCTAAATTAATTTTCAAAAGATTTTATAAATCCATAATAATATTCCTTAAAATAAATTAAGAGTTTAAATTCTCTTTAGTCTTTTTATTAAACCACTTAAATAGTTTAAAACGATCTTCAAATCCCCTTATAATTCTTCTCTTAAAACATCCAATGTATATAATATAATTCTAAAATCTCAAAATATACTTTAAATAAAGTATAGCTCAATAATTTTCTCACATATTCTCATCTTTATAATTTCAAAATAAATATATATATATAAATAAATGGCATTGCCTCTCCATTGAATCTCTAATAAATAGATATATCTGTTGGCTGCAGAGTCGATCAAACGATCAAAACTGCCTCGCCACTCTGTTACTCGTCTCTAAAATTATTGGCTGCAATTACCATTCAAAAATAAATTTAATATATAATCTCAAAATATTATTTTCAAAATCTCAATTTTTGAAACACAAACCATTGTGTCTGATTGCCCCATCATAGCATTTAGGAGATTCCTATCGATAACGTTGATCAGATGTATCAACCAGAACTCTTAACTACTTGATGGACAACCCAACACTCTCAAATTGTTTCCATAAAAAAATACTACTCATGTAAATATATTCTAAAAATATTCTTTGATTTTTTTTAATATCTCAAAGCTTAAATTTCTCTTTAAAACTCATATTTATATAGCTTCAAAACTCAGACCAAAGAACATTAAGAGAATGCATCGAGATATTCCTGAATACTCGATTCTCAAAATCAACAGAAGGAGATAGAGTGTTTGTCAATCTTACGATGTCACGAGCCTCTCCCAAAAATCATCAAGATACAGGATAAGAAAGATATTCTTCTCAAAGGAGAAGAAGCACACAATCCACGAATCAATACTTCAGTCAGAGTAACGCTAAAGGATAACATTGATTGAGTATATTAAAAGGACACTCAAACGAAGTTGAATGATAAACTCAATCAAACTCGAACAATCTTGAAACTCACCTCATTCCTTAGTGGATATCCTCGTGGAAGGATAACCGAAGAGCTAAGAGCCAGGAATAAGGTTACCTCAACACTCGATTGCCCGATTGGGTGTCAAATCCAAATGGACTTACAAAACTCACCAAAGTCACCTTGATTGGAAATCGAGATATATCATCAACATCTCGATATTCAAGAGCGAATATAGAAATTTCGAAATCATCATTAACATTTCAAAGTGATAGAAATAATAACCCAATAAAATAGGAAACCTAAATATACAGGATCCTATAACAACAAAAGGATCGGGCTTAACACCAAATAAGTTAGTCCATCTCAAATCAGATACATCTCAAGATTGTGAGTAACAATCAAATACTCACAAAAGCAACATCAAATAAAAATATCAGAATACCCACAATGAGCCAATCATTGTGGATCCCTTCAATAGGATTCACAACTCTCAAATGAATGCAACAAGAATGCTCAAAGAAATCAATCATCTCCATCGATACGAACTCACTCGTATCGGGAAAAAAATTGAAAATAGAATAATCCCAAATAAGATTATTCATAAGACAAGATAACATCAAACTCAATTATGGAATACTACGGAATACAATATATATTTTCCTAGACATATTCCATCCTGATAATCCCAAAACTCGAAAACGAATCAAGGCTCGATTCGAAAACAAGCTCGAATAAAGGACAATGATTCACTCGTATTGTACTTCGACGTATTGTGATATACGTACTGTTCTGTGTTTATTATACTTTGTTCTGACCGTAGCTCTGATACCAAGCTGTAACGCCCCACCCCAAGACCCACCTTAGTAAAGAGAATTAACAAGTAATTCCGTCTACTAAAGCGGAGAATAGGGTTGGTTAAGGGCGACCATCTATAATTTTGTCTTAAACATCTATTGAATACGTCAATAAATGCAATATAATTTTTTTTTCAACTCAAGTGGATCGACATACCCAGTAAATGCTAAATCCAAAACTATAGGTGGTTAACGGATCTATCAGAAAAAAATATAATAAGTGAATGTAAATCACATCACAGAACAATAACCAACATCATATATATACATATACACTGATACATATTTAGTACAATACAATATGAATACAATAAAGGCGGTACTCGACCACACCATAAATATCGAATCAAATTTAACTACATCAGAGTATGCGGAAGAACAAAAACTACTCAAGAGAAAGAAGAGCTGATATCCAACATCAACTTCAAGCTAAGTCCAATAGATGATACCTGAAACAACTCGGTCTGACCCGAGTGATAAACACACGGGTCAGGCAACTGAATCTTATCGTTAGAAAGGAATGCGATAAGGTAAAGAGAAGAGCTTCGCAACGGGATAACATAAGTAGGTATGAACATCTAGGGTTGATATCTAGTATCTTCACTATGTCTCTATGGTGGTTTGCATATACATATACTTGGGTTAATCTGAAGGAATTCAGGTATATGGTATAAGGGAAAACATTCAAACATTATCCATGAATAAATAATCTCTCAAGTCGTATATAAATCCATAAAATTCGAAATCACCAAAATCCTCAAAGAAATCATATTTGCCTTATTTACATCTATAAGGCTAGGTAAACACATCAAAAATGGTGAAATCGAAATCATCATAACTCATAAAAGAAATCTCATATTGGCCAATTATTACATGCAAAAGCATGTTGCACGTGCTATTTACTAGTACTGTTCACCACCATGGTACCATGTCCATCTCTCGACCGAAATCCTCATCTCGAATTAATCCGGTCTATGACGTCATCTATATTCTCCCCGAACACCCGCCATCAAAAGTGATTGGAGCACCTCACTCCAATCGGTGTCCGCTGAGTCCCCGCCATCGAAAGTGATCGAGTCAAGTATTACTTAACCCGATCGGGACTCTAAGTACTGGTAGTTCTCCCAGAATGTGTCAACAACTCTCGGATAGTAACCCAGAAAGTGGTAACGTATGTCCCATAACATACGCTCTCACTTAGCGGTTTTCTAGCCGTTAGTTCATGCCACACTAAGAAATCATCAACATCATCAAAAGAATCGCCTCATGTCATCGGCATATGGTATAAGATGCTAAACCCGTCTCATCTCATCCACGAGTAGAAACTCCATAAAAACATCAAACTCATCAAATTCCATCAAAATCTTGCCTCATATCATTGGCAAGTATATCTCCGTCAATATAGTCCTAATCTCGTATATGCTCCCGAATAGGAGATCTCGGACTATACGCATTAGCCAAATGGACTAATATAATCTCAAGCTCATACCACAATGTGGTTAACATCAAGGAGGAAATCAAATGATTTCTCAAAATCGTTTCGGTCGTACAAGTCCGAAATTAACCGATAAAGTAAATACTCAAGTCCCATACCTCGCGGATTTACTAAATCGTTTAATTTATTTCCTCATACGTCGAAAAAGCATCACAGTAATTAAAGTAAATAAAATTAATTATAATATATTTTACTAGAGAAAACGGGATTTTAAACCAATTTATAGAAATTTGTCTAAAGGATTTTGAGTGAAAACCCATCATTTAAAGAATTTTAATGATTTTTGAAAGCCTAGAAAATAAAGAATAATTGTTTAAAAACCTTTAAAAATGTATAAAAACATTTTTTTGCTCAAACCATGATTTTAGAAGATTTTATGCAATTTATTCGGATTTTTAAAACTCAGAAAAACATCAATTTGCAATTTAATCGGCAAAAACCAATGTTCAAATTTTAAATCGAATTTAAAACCAATTTAAATTCAAGTCACATTCTTAATTTACTAGTCCATTGCTGGACAAAAGAATCAAATGTTAGCATCAAATTTCGTAGTAAAATTCTTGCTAAAGCATGCAAATGAAATCATCAAAGTCGAACAATTACATCAATATTGGGGCAGTTCATAACAGACCAACATTGTAAACATCAATTTTCCACCATGTAAACTTGGAAATTCTACAAAACACAAAATACAAAATTTGTAGCTAACAGCCTCCGGTTTCCAAAACTTCATAAATTTTGATATTCCGATTAGTAGTGAAGAAGTTATGATAGAAATACTACTAAGAAAGAAATTATTTGCGCTGTCTGTCAACACAGGATAGCGATGAAAATGCCAATTTTCCACTATGTAGACTTCTAAATCAGTCAAAACCGTAAACATGAAAGTTTTGGAATATTTCACAAGGATTTCAGATCATCCAAGAAATCAAAATTCAGATAAGTAACACAAAAGTTATGGTGAAAACACTAACCAGCCACTAGAATATTCTGGGCTTAATTCCTCTCGGGTTTTCATTTTTGACAGCAACTAAGAAGGTCCAAACGGACTCAAAACCCAATGAAAGTTAACATGAAAAAACTATAATCAGTCCTCTACAATTTGAAAAAAGATTGGCATCAATCCGACAAAAGGACGAACCAGATATGAGCAAAACAAGATAGGGCATTTTCAGCATCAATCAATATAGAACAGAGATAAAATTCAACATATTTAACCAAATATTTCAAGCAAGAGATTATTTGCTGCTGAAATTTATTCACTTACAGTTGCTATAAGCCTTAGCTTGCCTATTAGCAGCAAAAAGATGATGATTTAGGCTTGAAGATGGAAGTTTTCAACTCGAATTCGCCTTTGCCGGACCTATGATTGCTTAAACTTGTGTATTTGCCTTGACTCTATTTCCCTAGCTTCCTCCAAGTTTTTTTTTTCACTTTATCTTCCTTTTGTTTTTATTTTATGAAATAAAGAAAAATAAGTGAACATTTCCACCCTTTATATAGTAATTTTCGAGGCTAGTTTGGTAATTTTAGTTTTGGACACTTGTCTACTTCTCTTTGCACAAGGTTTAGAATGTTGACACATGCCTACTTAGGTGTCTTAAGATGTTTCTACACATGGACACCTAATGGGGTTATGTGTCACTATTTTATTTAATCTTGTGACACATGTCCTTCATTTTTTTTATGTAAGATTTATTTCATGACACATACCTTATTTAGTAATCATTTAAGGTGTTCTAGAAGTGTACACCAAAGTGACATATGTGTCATAATTCTATTTCATCTTAAGATAGGTGTATGGTCCATCTTTTTCTTTTATATATACTCAAAGAAGATTATTATTATTTTTTCTTCTTATTTCCCATATTTTATTTTACAATAAAATGCATTATTGGTTTTAAAATTACCAATATGATTTCCCCAACCCAAACAAAATTCCATTAATTACTCCAAACCACTCCAACCATTGAAATGGAGTGATTAATTTATTTTTTTACAATTCATTAGCCCAAAAATTCAAATTCATTATGCGTATGATGATTAAACAATTATTTAACAATTTTCTTTGTATTTAACAAAGAAAAGATGCAATTTGACAATAAATTACATTATCGCCAAATCGTACATGTTAATTGAATATAGTTGCATCTCTATATTCAAAATTCATGAAATAAAGGAACAACTTTATCTCACACATATGTTTATTACTATTAATATAATAAAATCTTTCTACTTTTATTTTCCCTTTTATTTTAAAATAAAAGGAGAATATTGGAATAAATTGCCAATATTCCTTTAATGCTCCTACTAAATTCCATCAATGACAATTTCCCACTCAAAGATCTCAATTAAGTTGTTTACTTCATCTTTCCTTCATCTTAAATTTGCTTCAATCATTTAATTTGAAATAAACCTTATTTTATATTGTTCTCCCAAAATTTATTCATATTATATTGCTTATTCCAAATAAACAATATAATTCATCATTTTCTTCCAATTAATTCAATTAATTCCAATATTAAATTATAATATTCATTATAATTTAATATTTACGGTAATCTCCAACCAGGGTTGTTACATTGATTTTAGTTGGAAAATCTAATAAATTGCTTTTCGATCGGATATTTAATGAATGGGTTGATGGGATATCTAATATATATGATTTATGGCTTTATTTCATATTATGTTAAGACTAATCATTTTGGGTGCAGGAGCATAGTAAATGATTTGAATGTTTTGTTTGGATATTAGTGAGGGGAAAACCCATTCCGCTAAGCCGCGTGGTCTCAGTAGCTATCTATTTATGATAAGAGATGATAGGGGATTATTCATACCAAACTTATTGTTCGACTCGAGTGTTTCTCCACAAACTCTCGGGTAGTCAAAAATTAATTTGAGTAGTCTAAGAGTGGGAGACTTTCAGATTTTTGGACGAATAGGCTTCTGGAGACATGCAGAAGGCAGTATTAGCTACATAGGAGCTATTTTGTGTATTCCACTATGATGTACTAAGAACTGTAAAGCTCATACTTATTAGTTCATTGATCATCATAAGGGAACATCTTCATACGTCACTCTTATAGTATTTTGTACATGTATATGTGATCTGAACATGGTTAACGTTTGGAATTATGTAATTAAGTCTTAAATTGCGATTTACTTAAAATGAAAATTTTGTTTATTGGAATTTTAATTTTTTTCATATTCTTGTGTTCCAATGTATCAGCGTTAACTTTGCCACATTCGGTCACGAAGAAATAACAACTACGGGTGACTGCAGCATCGGTAGCGGTTATTTTTGGCGTCAAAATGCGGGATGTTACAAGTTGGTATCGAAGCATGATTTATGTGTTAAAAGGAATTTAAACCTTAAAATATTTTTAAGGCATAATCTAATGAATCTAAAATATGGTTGGGCTTGGGTAATCGTTATAGTAACGTATGTGTACTTTGCTATAAAAACCTAAGTATGTATTCCCCACTCTCTTAGACCGTTCATCTATATCTTACCAAGATTGGATTTCAGGTAGTAGAGAAGTAAGATATGGAGGCAGGAAATGGAAGAGTGAATCAAGGTGGGATACGCACTGCAACACATAGAAATGTTCGACCCAGTACTAGGACCAACCAGGGGTGGACAGGTAAATGCAAATCCAAATGCAAATGCTAATGTTGGTGCTGAGATCCCGCCGGTTGATATGGGGATAACGTATCAGTTCTTCGTGAATATGATACAAGCTGGAGTAGCTGCTGCAGTAACTGTAAGGAATTCTAGAGGAACTAATCCGATGGCCCCAATTGGCAATAATTTGCCAAGATAAGCAGAGATTACGCTAGCCTTGGAAAATAGCCTTTTTTGGGAACCGAGGATGCAGTAGGAGTGGAGAATCGGCTATTGCATTGTGAAAGGATATTTCCAGATCTTGGCTTGACGGATATGCAAAAGAGGAGACTTGCTTCTAGGCAATTGCAGGGAGCGGTATTGTTTTGGTGGAACGGAGTTACTATAGGAGAGCCAGAGGAAGACCTAATTTAGGCTGAATTTCAAAGGAGGTTCAAAGAAAGATTTTATCAGAGGTTGCCAAGTTAGCATTGCTCTGGAAATTTACAGATTTAGTCTAGGGGATAGATCAATGGTTGAGTACGCTATAGAGTTTGATAAGCTGTCCCATTACGGATATGCTACTGTGGATACTGTCATTCGGAGGAATGATGAGTCTATCAGGGGGTCGTATCCTGAGATCTCCATAGAAACCATGCTAAACCTCTAGGATCCATGTCGTATTGTTGTTGAGATGGCTATTCGAAATGAAGTGATGCTTTCTACTTTTGGAAAAAGGAAACCAGTCTAGATTCAGAATTTTCAGGGTAAGAAGAGGAAATTCTTCAAGAAGAGAGGTTCCCGGTCGGGGGTAACAGCTAAGAAGAGCAAAGCTGAAATTGTTTGTTGCAAATGTGACAAGAAGTGGCACTATGCTAATGAGTGTCGCTCAGGTGATGGAAGATTAGTTGCAGTGAGACCGAATGTGAAGTGCTACAACTATGGCCAGATGAGGCATTTGAAGGACAAGTGTCCCGAGGCGGATAAGGCCGTAAAGGGAAAAGTCTTTGCGTTGGAGCCATCATCCTCGAGACCAATGGCTGCTAAGAAAGGAAAAACTATGATGGAAGGTATGCTTATGATTCATAGTACTCCGGTTCGGATACTATTTGATATTGTTGCATCACACTCTTGTATATCTCAACATTTGGTTAATTGCTTATGTTTGGAACCTTTATATCTTATTACTCCTTTAAGGGTTCTGAATTCTATAGGAGGGTATGCAACTATGGGAATGAGATATGACCAGCTAGAACTTTATTTGTTAGGTCATATGTTTGCATGCAGTTTATATGTTTTTGATTTCGTGGGTTTCGGGATCATATTGGGTATGGATTGGTTAGATAGATATGATGCTAGGATATTTTTCCAAGAGGAGAAAATATCATTGAAGCAACCCAATAGCCGTAACCGAGTTATTTGCTCAGTAAGGAGTTCGAATAGAAATGCTTATGCTTTATTAGGTGCTATGAGAACGGAAGCATAGTTGAAGCAAGTTTATGTTGCAAGAGAGTCTGCTGATGTGTTTGAACCAGTTTCGGGATTGCCAATGAAAAGGGCAATCATGTTTCAGATAGATCTCGTACCATGAGTTGAACCCATAAGTAGACCACCTAGTAGGATGTCACCAACCGAGATGAAGGAATTGAAGGTGCACTAGTGGAATTGGAAGGAAAGAATTTCATCAGGCCAAGCAGTCCGCCTTGGGGAACGGCCGTGGTATTTGTAAAGAAGCTAGATGGGTCGTTAAGGATGTGCATCGACTATCGTATGTTGAACGAGAGGACGATCAAGAATAGGTATCCTTTGCCGAGGATCGATGACTAATTCGATCATTTGAGTGGAGCCAGAGTGTTTTTCCAACTGTATTTGGCGACATGTTTCCATCAGCTAAGAGTGGAAAAGGACTGTATTGCTTTGACAATGTTTGGGACCAGATAAGGGTCTTACGAGTGGTTGGTTATGCCATTCGGGTTTACTAATGCGCCAGCTTTCTTCGTGGATTTGACGAACTGGATTTTTCAAGAGCACTTAGATAGGTTCTTGTTGGTTTTTATTGATGACATTTTGTTATATTCTAAGAATGATAAGGATCATGAAGACTGTGTTAGAATAGTGTTGGAGATGCTAAGGCAACATCAATCGAAGGCGAAGTTCTCCAAGTGTCATTTCGGGAAGAAGGAAGTGAAGTTCCTTGGTTATGTAGTTTCCGAGGAAGGGTTAGCAGTTGATCCGAATAAGACTATTAATAATTGGAAAAGAACAGAGACGATAAGTGAGATTAGAAATTTTCTTAGTCTTGCAGGTTACTACCAAAGGTTCATTAAGGGTTTCTCGTGGATAGCGGCATCCTTGACTATGCTAACCAGAAAGGTTGTGAAGTTTGTTTGGTCTGACATATGTGAGGATGCATTCCTTAAGTTAAAACATTTGTTAACCAATGCGTCCGTGTTAGTAGTTCTAGATGGGAATCATAGATTGGTAGTTTACACGGATGCATGTGGTACTTAGTTAGGTGTTGTGCTAATGCAGAATGGAAAGGCTATTGCCTATGCTTCTAGATAGCTTAGACCGCATGAACTGAGATACCCTACTCATGATTTGGAGTTGGCAACGGTAATCTTCGCATTGAAGGTGTGGAGATATTATCTTTTGAAATAAAGTTTTGAGCTATTTACTGTCATAAGTCTCTATGGTATTTATTCTCTTAGAAGGAGCTGAACATGAGATAGTAGAGATAGTGGGAGTTTGTTGCAGCTTATGATTTTAGCATACACCGGGAAAAGGAAATAAGTTGCGGATGGGCTTAGCAGAAAACATCAGAATATGGTGTTAGCTATATTGGCTGAATGGAAAGACTTGGAAGCACTGGCTGCTTACAGTATGCAGTTGAGGTCGAATGCTGGACCTAGTCGGAATATCACCATGATGTCTTGTTTGGAAGTTCGACCAGTGTTGATTGAATGAATTGCTTTTAGGAAGAAAGAGGTTTCAGTGTTAGCCGAGAGGATTAGAAGGTTAGAAACTGAAGTCGAGATTAATGACTTAAGGGATTTTATTCTCGATTGTAGGGGTTGGTTGAGAAAGAAGGAATGGTTATGTGTTCCAGATGTTGGAAACCTTTGGAAGGAAATTCTTAGAGAATGTCATCGATCAAAGTTTACGATCATCTTGGGGGAACCAAGATGTATCAGGATATGAAGAGAAGTTTCTTCTAGGAAGGAATGAAGAGGGATGTTGACTTATGGGTATAAAAATGTTTGAACTGTCAGCAAGTAAAAGCCGAACATCAGAAGCCAAGTGGTTTGCTTCAGTTTTTGGATATTCTAGAATGGGATTCGATATCCGTGGATTTTATTGACGGGTTGCCAAAGTCAAACCGGAATAATGAAAGTATATGGATCATAGTGGACAGATTGACCAAAAGTGTCAATTTCATTCCGGTAAGGTCAACAAGGACGACACCTATTTTAGCTAAGTTATTCATGAAGAACATCATTAGACTGCATGGAATTCCTAGTAGTATCGTTAGTGATAGAGATGCTTTGTTTGCTAGCGAGTTCTGGAAGCGCCTGCAGAGTATGTTAGGCACTAAGCTCAAGATGAGTATCGTTTATCATACTCAAATGGATGGGAAGATAGAGAAGTCAACAAGGTACTGGATGATCTGTTGAGAACTTATGTGATGGAATTTAGTGATTCTTGGGAAAAACATTTTCACTTAATAGAGTTTTCCTATAATAATAGTTATCAGACTACTATTGGACTGGCCTTTTTGAAGCTCTGTATAATAAGCCATTCAAATCACCAGTATGTTGGTTAGAGACCGGAGACAGATTGGTCCTTGGTCCAGATTTGGTGCGAGAGGCGATGGATAAGATCAAGTTGATACATGAAAGAATGAAGGAAGTTCAGTCTAGGTAGAAGAGTTATGCAGACAAAATGCATAAGTTCCTAGGGTTCTTAGTTGGAGATAGAGTTTTCATAAAGGTATCGCCGATGAAAGTGTAGTTCGGTTTAGGAAGACCAGGAAGCTAGCACCGAGATATGTTGGACCATTTTCTATGTCAGAAAGGATTGGGAGACTCGCATACCGAGTAGATTTGCCGAGCAGTTTGGTCGGGGTCCACAATGTGTTTCATGTTTCTCATCTTAGGAAGTATGTTCATGATCCGGAAACTACCATCGCTCAGACGGCACTGGAGGACTTAGTGGTGGAACTAGATATGATTTTTGTGAGGCAACCAATTCATGTTGTGGCAAAAGATGAGAAGATGTTAAGAAACTAGACAGTCAATTGGTGAAAGTTCAATGGAGAGGTAACATGAAGGACTATACATGGGAGACAGAAGATAGGATTAGGGCTACTTTTGGGATGTTTAGATGGTATGTTCTACATAGGGTTTATATAGAATTTGGCTGGTAGGTTATACTAGCTTTGGTTGCATGGGCTATATGCTTTTTGTTTTGTCCCTACTGAAATTTCGGGGATGAAATTCTTTAAAGGGGGAGATTGTAATGCCTCTGAATTTTAATTAACATTATTCGAGATATTTATTAGATGAATTAAATAGAATAATGTGAATAATTTGGAAGATGAGATTAATAGATCCAATGGCCGTGTCTTAATGAATGAACTAAAATAAGACTTAACTAAATTAAGATGGAGAAATTTCCTAAGGGGTAAACTTGGAAATGGGACTACATTTCTTAGTATAAATCCCCCTCCACTTTAATAAATTTTCACTCTCTCATTCATAACTCCACACTAACTTTCTAATGGCCATTAAAATCTCTAGGAAGAGCAATAAATTGAAGAAAAAGCTAGGAAATTAAAGATAGGAAATTATCTCATTCTCCAATTAACTAATCAAGACGAATAATCATGTTTATCATCTCATTTTCTATGTATGGATCGGTTATGGGTTATACCCGATTCAGGTTCGTGATTTTGGTTAGGATATAACTTAAATCTTTGTTTGGATAAGGCTTAGGTGTTTTAAAATATAAATGGGCTAATTAACACGTTTTATTCAGTTTTAGTTAAATTCAGAGATTTTTTGATCTTCATATGCTTTGAAATTTTAAGATGTTGAAGTATATGATTTATAAAAAATTTGGTGATTTTTGAGAATTTTTCCCTTAATGGTTAACTAAGATAATCAAATTAATTAAGCCTAAGGGCTAAAATGCAATATTGCTTGTACCTTGGTCAAAGCCGGAGGGAAATTGCTTTCAAAAATTGATTTGGGAAAGAAGTACAGTGTTTTAAGAAAAACGTCGACTTTGGTATATTTTTTAGTATTTGAAAGCATAGGTGGAAGCCCCTCGACCAATCAAATTAGACAAGCAAGATAAAACATCACTTCAGTAGGCCCAGATGTTCCCTCCGACTCCAAGAGCGGCTTTTATCCCTTCTTCCAAGTCTAAGGGTAGGCATGGTAACAAAGGGAAGAGTGGTGAAGGGTCGGGGAGCTTCTTCCCTTGCTTTCAACTGAGATGAAGGGGGTACTTCAATTCTATAAATTTTTATAAAAATACTAAGTTTTATAAGCTCAAGGAGGGGCCATGAAGAAGATCTTCAAAAGCCAAAACCTCTAAAGTTAATGTTTTAAATGCTTTCTAGAAAGATTTTAATATCTTTCAACAAAGTCGAAGGGTAAACCTTCCGACAAGGTCGGAAGTATACTTTCGAAGGATTGGTTCCAACACCAACACTCATTGCTTTTGAATGATTTCGAAAGGTTTTGATTTCAAAGGTTTTGAAGGGCTTACGTTCAACGATTGCGAAATGTTTTGAGTTTCATTCCTTTCGTAAGGTCTATAAATTGTTTTATAAGAGGGGATATCCCAGGCTGTCGACTAGGTCGAAAAAAAAACCTTTCGACAAGGTCAAAATGTATGATTTTGTGATGCATTCAAAAGAAAGGTTTCCGGAGGGGCTAACTTTGGATGTTTATTTTCTTTCAAATGGGAATTCGTTCGAAGGGTTTTAAAGGGCCGTTTTTAGTCATTTTTCTTAAGTAAAACTTTGCTAAGTCGAAGGGGTTACTTCGAAGGGCTATAGTATAATATACTTATTATTATTTGAATATGTAAGGGGGATCCTTATATAAAATGAAGGTTAATAAACCTTGGGGTCACCAAGGTGGGTTTAATGTTTTTGATACATAGTTTGGGGTTACACATAGAAATTTGCTTTCGAAAGTATACATTGGGGGCTATCAATGTGTTTTTATTTAATTTAACCTAATTGAGGTACCAATGGGAATAGGTTAAACATGTGGTATACCTGAAAAATATAAGTAATCATGAGGATCATGAATTTTAATAAATAATCATTGGGGTCATGATGTTTTAATTGGCCAAGTCATGGGTCTTGGTTAACCTAGGAAAACCATGGAATGTGTGGTGGATAGCCCACATCAAATTTCTAAAGTAAGGAATGTTTTGCCAGAGGTGGTAGCCTCGGAATTTAGTACCCAAGGGTTCATAGTCATCCTAGGAAAACTATGGGGTGTGCGGTGGATAGCTCACACCAACTTTTATAAAACAATGTACGATGGATAATCTGCATTTATTTTGATGAATTTGAGACGGATAGTCCATTAATGTTTTGCCGGATAGTCATTTTAAAGGTTTAAGAGAGGAACTCTAATAAATTGATTTTAGATGGGAAATCTAATAAATTTCTTTTAGATGGGATGCCTAATGAATGGGTGGATGGGATATCTAGGACATATGATTTATGGCTTTATTTCATATAATGTTAAGACTAATCATTTTGGGTGCAGGGGAATAGTAAATAATTTGCATTGGATACTAATGAGGGTAAAACCCTTTCCTTTAAGCGGTATGGTCTCACTAGTTATCTATTTATGATAAGAGATGATAGGGGATTATTCATACCAGACTTATTGTCTGACTCGAAGTTTATGTTTCTCCATAATCTCTCGAACAATCAAAAATTAATTTGAGTAGTCTGAGAGTTGGAGAGTTTCAGATTTTTGGACGAATAAGCTTCCAGAGAGATGCAGGAGGAAGTAGTAGCCATATAGGAGCTATTTTGTGTATTCCGTTGTGATGTACTAAGAACTGTAAAATTCACATTTATTAGTTCTCTGATCATCATAAGGGGATATTTTCATATGTCGCT
Organism: Allium cepa; assembly: GCA_030765085.1. Lineage (NCBI taxonomy): Eukaryota > Viridiplantae > Streptophyta > Magnoliopsida > Asparagales > Amaryllidaceae > Allium > Allium cepa. Next base: position 891,903,366 of record CM060928.1, on the reverse strand, counting down.
CTTATCGTATTTTGTACATGTATATGTGATCTAAACATGGTTAACGTATGGGATTATGTAATTAAATCTTAAATTGTGATTTGCTTGAAATGAAATTTTTTGTGTATTTGAAGTGTAAATTTTTTCATATTCTTGTGTTCTAATGTATCAATAATAACTAAGCCGCATTCGGTCGCTAAGAAATAACAACTACAGATGAATGCAGTTCCGGTAGCGGTTAGTTTTTGGCCTCATAAGATGGGATATTACAGGTAGCTAGCCCACTTAGCCCTGACAAGTCTTCCTATTTTAGTCATTTCAAATTGGCACAAGTGCCAGGGTCAACCATCATCGTTCACTTTCTTCAAATCCAGCGATCGTTCACCAAGTCCAACCACTTCATTCTGGATCATCTACCACGTAGTTGTTAAAGTGGATCCAACATTGACAGAGAACATGCCAATGAGAGGACCCGGCCTCTTCGACAAACAAACATCATTTTTCACAGCGATTGGTTCTTTTACGTTTCAAAACCGAGTCATATTTGATATCAAAATATTATGTTCAATTCAAAATATCCTTCATTTCAAAATCATCATATTTACCCAAAATATGTCATTTTCACTTGAAAATACCATTTCAAATTCCAATTTAGGCTATAACCTCATTTAACCACATTTGCATTTAAATCAACGATTTAAATATAAACATCACAACCCTGCACAGGTTGAAAATTTAGAAAATAGTTTAATTAGTTTGATATAAAAAGGGTTTGAATATTGAAAATAGTTTATATAGTAAAATAGTTTGGAAAATCTAAATAACTTGAATATTAAAAAAATAGATTTTAAACAGTTTATTTAAAATAATTTATTTTTGCAAATAATACCAAATCAAACTGTTCCTTTTCATTTCCACCAATCTAGAACCCATGTCTAAATTTTGAATCAAAAAAACTCAATTTCAAATCTTTCAATTTAATTGACTCAATTTCAATTTAGTTTCAAATCCACTTGATTTCAATTTCAATTCGAAATAGCTTCGATTTTCGAAAACATTCATTTTTCACTTCAAATTCAATTCCAATTTTAATTTACCGATTTAAATAACTTAAATCAAATTAACCACATTACTCAATTTCTAAAATACAAATCTTTAAAATAATTAAATTTTCAAAATTAAAGTCATATATCGATTATAACTTCACATTTCCAATTCGATTCTTTAAAACAATTTTTTTAACCCATTTCAATTTAACTTTTCAAAGCTCCAATTCGAAATAATTCAATTCATATAAATCCATAATTTATTTATTTTAAAACAATGTCATTAAATCAAAATCCAAATTCAAGATTTTTAAAACCATTTAATTTAACAAATCCGGTGTTCGTATATAATTTTCTACCCTATGGCCAAGTGATAAGTTAATTCAATTCTAATGACATGGATGGATATAAATCATTTCAACCCAAAATTAATGACATAGATATGTATATCATTTCAACCTATTTCTTAGTTTATTCGAAATAATTCAGCTGACAATTTATAGGATGTTAAATAAATAATAGGATAACAATAGAGATTTATCCAAAAATAAATAAGCAACCATGCATCCAACATCAATCAATAGGCACACAATAACATTCAACATCGAATTCAATCAACATATCCCAACAGTTTCAAATCATCGATTGCCGGTGTTTAACATGCAATTAAATTTAACTATTAATTTAAATGTCAATTTAACTCAATTTCAATTCAAATGTCAATTTAAGCTACAAAATAACAACCAATGTTTTTTTTTTATGACTTCATAAATTTAATTAAACTAATATAATAAAATTCAGTATTGCATGAGTGAGTTAAATGACTCACCTTCGATTTCTAGTCGATTTAAAATCCAAATAAAGCCTAAAATTTGAACAGTCTCAGAATCCAACCAAACTAGTTACATGTCGTTCGAAATTTTGAAACGATCGCAATGGAGAAAACCGTGCATAAACCCGAGCTCGTATGCAAAAGTTATTAATGTTTAAAGATTTGAATATTGAAATTAAATTAAAATTAAAACAAAGGGCAAATCCGTAAAATCGTGCCCTCCTCAACCCTAGCTCATGCCCTAACCCGCTTCAGCCTCGATCAAGAACCCACGGCTGCAACTAACATACCTCCTACCACGCCGCCTACAAGTGCCGCCACCACGATCTGACCACGTCACGCCACTCCTCGGCCCACGGCGCAGCCCCCATAGCCACACGGCTAACTCCAAACGTCACCATCATCAGTCCGCCGCTGCTACCTTTTAGTGCTATTTCTAGACATTCTGGCAACCTGCGACCTAAACTAATACCATAGATCTACCATGCTGGTCACCCTCTGCAAGCCTATAACTCCTGATCATTGACTGGTCGGCGATCCGCCGTTAAATCCAAAACCCAAGCAACGGACAACCGAAAATGATCATCGATTTTTGGACAAATGGAGCCTCCAATCCAAAAACAAATTGCAGGGAGAGATTGTGTTCGTCGAGAGCTTTCCAAGGTATCAATTATATAAGGTATGACGAGTTTGAATTTTTGGCATTATTTTGAATTTTCAATTAGGTTTTGAGATGTCTGTCATTGAGAAGGAACATGCAATGGAATATATAGATAGAAATTGTACGTACAAACAATGAAAATAAGAAGCTACAAGGGTTTATAACAGCCTATATATAGGCATAGATGGATAAGAATGGATTGAACATGTCGAATTGGGTCGAAATGATAACAATGACCCAAAAAATTTGTTTAGCTCCCAAAACGAAAATAGGTCATCACATACATCGAAATATATGTTTTCAATATTTTTAAATTCAATAGAACTAGTTTCTAACTCTAATTCCATTGTATATATAAGTTAGCTTTTAAAATCAGATTATATTCATTTAAATTCTATTAATTGATTTTCACGCGTTTCGAACTCGTACGATCAAATGATAAGTCTGATCACTATGAAACTTGAAATCCTATAATAATTCGCTATTACGGATCCGGCTAGACTAGATTCGTCGAAATCCGAGAAAGTGCCAAATAGGCTAATTTTACACGTCAATTAAATAAATTATGATTAAACTGATTTAATCACTATTAAATTACAAAGTAAAAGTTAACAATTTTCATCATTTCTGATTACACAGAAATTAATAATCTTTTAATAGTAAATATTCCATGCTACATCAAAGATTTAAATTATAAATTAGCTTCAGCGTTAAATTACAGCTGAAATAAAACCATTCATTATAATTTAAATTCCAAAAATCTTATTTAATTTAATATTTTTAATTATCCAAAATATGGGTCGTTACAATCTTCCGCGCTCCAAACTTTTCGTCCCCAGAAAGAAACAAGAAAGAATCAAGAGGTTTGGTAAGTATTATTCAAAATAGACAATTTACAAACAATTAAACTTACATATTTAGGTTTAATAAAATTTTGAAAATAACTCAACTTCTACAAAAAAATTCTAAGTACTAAATTTACGAAAAATTTCGGTAGAGTCTCCTTTGTGCAGTTAGGTCCGGAAAATAATAATATCAATAATTACAATATATACCATATTTTAATATTAAAATATCCCAAACCATGGGAAAAACAATAAAATAACGTTTCAAAAACCATAATCCGAAAACGTACCTATTTGTCGGGCAAACAAACTTTATTTATGAAACCAAAAGAAGTAGTTATTGCTTCCATAAACCCGTATTTTACTTACATAATCCAAAAGAGTTAGAACTATGTAAAAAGAGAAATATATTAGTTGTTTCAATCAATAATACAAACAACACGGTATAATAATAGTCCTATGCAAACAAAACAGTACAACCATCATATACAAAAAAAGAATTCATCATACTGTTAGGAACTGAGTTGATGATGTTTTGATGACAACAACCTTTTATAGTTATTATACTTTACTTTATAAAATATATACTAACATTTCCATATATATATATATATATATATATCTGTGTGTGTGTGTGTGTGTGTGTAGGAAGTATATGCAGGTATCATCGAAGACTTATCAGTATAAAGACTCAAGCATCAAGATGAAGATTAGAGATTCAAGATTCAAGATTCTAGAGAATCAAGATTTCAAGATCTCAAGATAAGTGTCTACTATTTTGTTAAAACTTCATAATAGCACTCTCATCTTTCTTCCAATTTTCTTTTGGGATGGAACCCAATTTCTATCGAAACCAGTGACTTATAAACCCACGACAAGTAGCTTACAAACCTACGACAAGTGGCTTACAAACCCACGAAAATCAAAATCATTTAAACTACTTTGTATAAGTTCTCGAGTCCTATGGAGGAGCTCTGTAGGAAGGTTCTTGTAATTTCAGTTTGAATAGATTTTTCAAAATGTTTTTAAATCTGTTTTCAAAATGTTTTAGCTTTCAAAATCATGTTTTCAAAAATATTTTCAAACTTTGTTTTAGCCTTGAAATATTCCTCTATTTTGATTTTAAAAACTTCTATTTTTAAAACATCAGAACTTATTCTGATTTTAAATATTACTTGTATAATTGACGGTGTATATCAATTATATATATATATTTAAAATAATGTTTTATATTCATTCTCTATCTCAAAATATTGTTTAAACACTTTACTTTGCTTCAGAGAAGTTTCAACTTGTTTTAAATTCAATTGTCTTTACAAAACAACATCTCTATAATTTTGAACTGAGGGATATCGACATATGGGGATAACCCATGTCGACATGGTGACAGTTGGATTCAAAATTCAATTTTCAAAAGAAGTGTCCATTCGTTCGAAAACCTTTCGCCAATGGTTATGACTGTTGTGCATCTATATAAAGGCTTCCAAAACGAATTTTTTCAACAACTACTTTCTTATTTTCTTCACTCTTTCTTCTCCACCATTCCATATCCATAAAACTTCATATTTTCAAGATCGTGCCATCATTCTGCCTAATTCTCAATAGGAAATCATTAAGATACTCTCTCTATTTGATTCTCCATCATTCTACTAAATATCAAAGTGCTATTCAGAGTTATAGGATTAATTTTTATTCAAAAAGTCCATAGAGTCTATCCATTCAAAAGGATTGTTATTAAGAAGTATTAGGGTGATCTTGTGTCCCGTAAATCAAGAGAGTTTACCCCAGACTCGGAGATAGGAGGGTTCCTCAAGGCCTTCGAAATTGAGGGTTGTAATTTGGATATTGGCTTATAAAAATCTGTACCAGGATATTTGTAACGACCCAGAATTTTTAGAAATTAAAATTTGAATATTTAATTAATTTTAAATATTAATAAGTGAATTTATAAGTTGAATAAATTTTTATTTGAATTATTGGATTTAATTGAATAATTAAATCGATGAATTAATACGTTAAATTATGGAAATAATTGAAAATTGAGTTAAATATGATTGAAAATGATTTGTAAAATTTTATTATATCATATGGAAGTTAGAACGATATTTTAGAACTTTTAAAATCGAATTAAAAGTTAATTTGTGAAAATTGAATATTTTAATATTAAAATCGACTAGTGAAAATAGTCAATTTTTGAACAGTCTCAGAATTGAACGAAACCAGTTCCATTGGATCCGTAATAGTTAGTTATTACCAGATTTCAATTTTCGTGTCAATCGGAGTTATTGTTTGATCGTGGCAGCTCGAAACGCATCGATTTATTTTTAATTTAAATTTGACGAGTGAAAATAGCCATTTTTCAGAAAGTCTCGGATTTTGACCAAACCAGTTTCATCAGATCCGTAATGTGATATTATTGTAAGGTTTCAAATTTCAAGTCAATTGGATTTACCGTTTGCCCTGTACAAATTAAAACGCCTAGAAAATCGCTTAAATCGGTTTAATTTAAATTGAGCGTTTACAGCCATAACTCGCACATACTTCCGAATTAGCTTCCGAAACCTGTTCCATTGTGTCCGGAACGCGGGATAAACCCTAGGTACGTCAGTTTCGACGCCTAAATCGGAGTTCGGAATTTCCGGATGAATAGTGTCGATCGATTTTTCTATAAATACACCCCCTACCCTTCATAAATTAAAAAAAAAAAAAACCCTAAATTACAAACCCTAGCCGCCACCCCATTAACTGATGGCCAGAAATGCACGAAAATTTTCCCCTTTGATCTCTCAATCCATCAAGTTTTGGCTAAAACTTTCAACATGAAAGATGTAGAGGGCAACACGAACTACAAGATCAACGGTGGAGATCGCGAATGGAGCTATAGATTAGGAGATATGGGGCCGCGTTCTCTACAGCCTTTGCACGCATTTCGAGGCTGTAGGCATGGCCGAGCTCAGTGGCCTTGGGGCCGAGTATGGAGGGGATGGAGGCGAGGACAACGGCGCATCTTGATCGAGAAATAGGTGAGCGATGGAGTTGCAGTAATTAACCCTAATCTACGAATTGGGTTCGGCTCTATGATGTTTTACCTGTACAAGTTGCGTGCAAAAGGAAAGGATGGGGGAGAAGCAACACGCGGCCCAGATCGTTCTAGGAAAGGATGGACGGCAGATATTAATTTAGGTTATAAATTTTTTAATTATGTTGTAATTTATAAATATTAATTCGAGTAAACTTTAAAATATCGTAAATTTTTCATACGAGGTTGAAAAAATGCAAAACCAGTTGCGTTGGAATCGTATGGACGAGCACTACGCGATGGAGTTGGTTTGGAGTCGTTTGGAGTTAGTGAGAATTTTAGGTAAAGTTAAACATGCGTTTAATTTTATTCGAAATAAATCGCTAAAACGAAATTTAAATCAAGGTGAGAACTTCTCACTCAATCGAATCAGTTTCGATTTTATTTTAAATAGTTAGATTTAAAATATTTGAATGCATGTTTGAATGTTGATTGATATCTATTGATTGTTAAAATAGACATTATATGCCGTTAGTAAGCGGATGTTATTTATTAAAAACATATACCGCGAATTTTTCATAAACAGTGAAATTGGTATTATATATAATATCAATATATATATTGGCATATGTATATATTGGAGTTATTGATTTCCCGCATTTTTTTGTTTAGCGGATGAGACCCTATTACGCCGTTATTAAGCGGATAATATTTAATAAGAACATATACCGCGATAATTTCGTACTGGAGCGAAATTGGTATTGTGCTAATGTATTTGGATGCAGGAAAACAGGTTGGAGGGATCCAACTGGATTCCTCAACAGTTTTTATTTGATTTCAGATATATTGATATTTGATGGATTTTCATATTGATATATGATATCGTTGTAGTCGTGATTGACTATTTGGTGTGTAGCATCATTGGACCAAATTTGGAATTTTAAAATGAATTTTAAAGTGATTTTTGAAAAGTATACGTTTTATAAAATATTTTGGAATTGATCCATTTTAAATAAATAAACGTTATAATTTTTAATGTTATAAAAATTATGATTTTTGTGAAATACAGTTAAAAACTGATTTTTGAGAATATGATGCTATTGATTTTATAAAATAGTTTAATCGAGATATTTTAGAATTTTTGTGAAAAGTTTAAAATATAGGATTTATAAAATTTGATTATTTTATAAATCAAGAGAATGATGAAATTATAAAGGAGATTAAAGATATTTTAAAATAATAATATAAATTGAATTATATTAAGAGATTTATAAATGGATATTTATAAATTGAAATATTGAAATTATAAAACGAGTTTTTATAAGTGTTTGAATGAAGTGGAAATGAATTTCATAATTGAATGAAATTTATAGAATTATAAACTGTGAAGTTATAAAAGAAATTTATAAATAGTAAGATTTGTAAATTTGGTGAAATTATTTGAAGAATAGATTGGTTAAATAAATGGATCTTATAAGTTATAAGATTTATAAATTGGAAAGTCTTTAAAAAGAACGATTTTGTAAAATAATTGTTTTATAAGTAATTAACTTATAATATGAACGTTTAGTTTATAATTTAGTTATAAACTGGAATAGGTTAATATGGAAATTATAAAAAGAAGTTTTTATAAGATAAATAGAAAAGGGATTTATAAACGTTGTTTTATAAATTCGCAAACGACTTATTTTGATAAGTAAATTGCTGAAACCTATTAATGGAGTTATATTCACGTATTTGAACTGTGAATGATTCTTTAAAATAAAATGAATAGAAGTGATGAAAGTTGTTAACGTAGTATATTCACGTTTTTGAATAGTGAATAATATGTTAAAGAAATTGTTTTGAATGTGATATTTGAAATAGAATTAAAACGATCTAACGAAGTTTTAATTGTGTTGAGATTCGAAACCATAGATTTCCACATTTATTGTTGAAATAGACGTTTTCGAGAAATAGAAGGAAATAGTGGACTATAACACTGTTGTTATAGTAAATGATTTCCGAAAGGAAATGTTTTGTATAGTATTGGGATTTATATATCTATTTTAAATTCGAATCCCTATACTAGTGGTTTTGGGTTGTCGTAACGATGTTTTACGCAACATTCGGTTTGGCCCAAATAAATATGTTTAAGAGAATGATTTCCTTAAAGAATGAAATATATACTTAATTTCGATTTAAGTATATTGAATATTTTCCAAGTGTTGAAAATAAATAAAATTTGTGAATTACTTATGAATAAATAAGTATGGAGATGTTTTTCCAATATAAAGTGAATATTAGAGAATTTATCTTTTTGAAGATACATTGAAATGAATAATTGAAATCGAATATTCATAGATATTGTGAAATGTAAATTCAATATGGAATTTATAAAAGAAAGTGGAATCTGTTTAAAAATAAATATTGATTTATTTTTGAAGTATGAAATTATATATCTAGTGAAGATATTTTGGAAAATAAATAATTTGGAAAATTATTTGGAAACTGGTGATGTGTGCATATCTATTGATAGTTCAATAACCGACTATCAATATTTCCCTTTGAATGGGTAATTGATGTGATTTGTTTGAATGTGAATGCTACACTTATTTTTAAATAAGCGCTCACTATTCGGGTTAACCGGGAAAGGACCATGGGGTCGTATAACCCATTCCGAATATGTGATACGTCGTTGTGAATTGCATTGAAGATCGGTGTTGAAGACCGAGTATTTGTGAAAGCGATAGGATGACCTATCGATTGTCTCTGCACTGGGTAGCTCCTGGTATAGAGATCTCCTAAGTGATGGGAAATTCGATCGGGATTGTGAATACCCGTATTGCAAGGGCTTCGTAAGAAGTGCCTTCGGTTTTGTTCGAGCCCGGAACAGACTTGTATGGATTGTATGTCTGACATTACAAGTTGAGATATAAAGCCGATTTCTTTCAAATATATTTCTGTTGGTGGAGGAGAATTTATTCTTTTAGCTTGACACCCTTCTCTGAGACGTACGAGCTCAGAGGTTATATAGTTGAAGTTATCAGCGATATATTCCCAATTTGGTAATGTGACATGCTGAGTGTTGCTGTAAATGATCATTGTGTTGATTATTGTGATAGGATCGTTTATTTGATCGTCTATCTTAGTGATCATTGTGTTGATCATTTGTTGACCCAAAGCATGGCTTTTGTATAAAGTATGTTTTTGTGGACGTGACTTCGTCGAACCCCACCTCCCGGAAATGGTCAAAGCAGGAAAGATGCGGCAAGGTTATGAGGGGTAGCTCCCTTTAGGGTATGTACATTTCCTTCTGGATAGAGGTGGTATCATGGTATGGAGCCCAGATATTTAACCTATGTGGTTACTACGAATTTATTACTTTGTGGTTGTTGGTTTTCGGGATCCCGTGAGAAAGGTCGTTTACGATCGGGGAATGGCGTGCTCGTGTCAGTAGTTACCCAGTTAGGGGTAACCCGGCCTTGTGTTGGCAGAGTTCCGGTTTGGTTCTCGGGGATGTCTTTCCAGAGGCATTCTCATGTGGCAATGGGAAGTTCCTTGGCCTGACCATTTGTTGGAAAATCCAATTCCCATACGAAACTTGTACGGTTTTAGTTGTAGAACCTATCATTCACTTATGGTGTCGCAACACTGTTTAGATGGTAGCTATAGTAGGCATAGTTCGAAATGTCTATGTTGGCTAAGATTTATATTCTACTTTCGAAATGAATTTCTTCTACACTATGCACTAGTAATAATATCAAATGTTATTTTTAATGCGTATCAAGCATCTTTGACTATCATAAGGAGAAATCTCCTCCGATTCTGCGTTTGCATTGTGTGTGTGTGCGGGAGGCCTTATGGTAGTCTCATTTTTTAAAAGCATTGCGAATTGAATTTAAAAATATCTCTCTATTTTTAAATAAACTGTTTTGAGTTCTCACACCGGTCACATGACTGACTTGGAGTTTATTGTTTTCCTTCCTAAACTCTGGGTGCCCACCAATTTCCACACGGGCAGTCAAGAGTAAGGTTTATCAGGATATTCTGGATATTCTGGAGTTGCTGGAGGCAAGCTGGATGGCATGGCGTATTACTTATATAGTATTTCTTTTTTCCGCTGCACTGTTTGTTGTTGTTGTTGTACACTCTGATGATATGATGTAATGTATTGTATAAAATGTAATAACTGGTATAGTTCTTTGTTTAAAGATTATTCATTTATTATTATATGTTGTTCCGCTGCGAATTGTGAGATTCTGATGTTGTGTTCTGTTGTTTTCTATTCCGTTCTGTTTTTCTATCTCTTCTCTATTTTCTCTTTTCCTTCTATTTTAAAATGTTCTATTTTCTTTTCCCTCTATCTTCTACCTTTTTCTCTCTTCTCTTTTCTTAAATTCTTTTTAAAACGCATAACTATTCGGTTTTTCGGCATCGAAAAATCGAAACGTTACAATATTGCCTTGGTGCAGGACTGGATGTAGGAGGATTTCGAACCAGTATAAAATCCGGTGTGTTCTTTCTTTTTACTTGCTTTACTTTACTATTTGCATTTGTTATATGTTCTGTGATCATTCTGTGTTAGAATTCTGTTTAGATTTGTGTTGAAAGTTTTAATTTAGTCATATAGTTCATATATTCTTTAAAACACTATTCACCCCCCCCTCTAGTGTTATTTCTGCCTTAAGATCCTTTATCCGCATCCCCAACAATTAGTATAAGAGCGTTGGTTTTCATTGTTTTCATAATCTGAAACTTGAAAAATATAAAAATGGCATTTTTGGAAAATTGTGTTAAAACTATTTTGAATCTATGCATTTCATCAAAGTTTCATAAGTCTGCATATAGTTATTTTGAAAAATCAAGTTATCTACCGAATTGGTGTGTTATGCAAGGATAGACATGTTATATGGCTTTTGACGAATCAACACCCAATGGACAAACTATGCAAATTGAGAAAGATAAATGGATACTTGATAGTGGCTGTTCGAGGCACATGACTGGAAATCTCGAGATACTCAAGGACATTACTTATCAAGATGGTGGATTAGTCAATTTTGGTGACAACTCTAAAGGATATGTGGTTGGCGTCGGCAATGTCGGTAACTCTAAAACTTTACTTATTTCTGATGTTTTATTAGTTAAGAACTTAAAACATAATCTGCTTAGTATAAGTCAACTTTTGGATAAAGGTTTTAAAATTAAATTTGGAAAAGATAAATGTCACATTGAAGATGATAAGTCTAATATAATTTTTGAAGGTATTAGGAAGAAAAATATTTATATCCTTAGTATGAAAATTTCAAATGATAATCTATGTCTTTTGGCTAATACAAGTGACCCTTGGATTTGGCATAAAAGATTTGGCCATTTGAATTTCAAATTATTATCTAGGATATCAAAACTTGACTTAGTTAGTGGTCTACCCAAGTTAAACTTTAAAGTAGATAGTATTTGTGATGCTTGTCAATTAGGAAAACTTAAAAAAAGTTCATTTAAATTAAAAGATGCTATTTCTACCTCTAGTCCTCTAGAATTACTTCATTTAAATTTATTTGGTCCATCTCAAGTTCAATCAATTAACCATAGTAAATATGTTTTTGTTATAGTAGATGATTATTCAAGATATACTTGGACAATCTTTTTAAAACATAAAAGTGATGCTTTTGAAATATTTAAAAACTTTTCTAAAAGAATTCAAAAACAACATTCTTTCAAAATTAAAACTATTCGAAGTGATCATGGTGGTGAATTTGAAAATGAAAATTTTGAGAATTTTTGTACTCAAAAGGGAATTACTCACAACTTTTCATTTTCAAGAACTCCACAACAAAACGGAGTAGTAGAACGTAAGAATAGAACGATTCAAGAGTGTTAGAAGAGAATTAGGTATTTGTTCAAAATCTGAAATATAAAATAATATAATATAGTAATCAATAAAAATTCAAAATAAAAATTACATTTTTTTGGTGAACATGTCGACATGCCCCATCTCATGACGTCGACATACCCAACAAAAATTTGCAAATTGAATTTCCCTCCAAAGTTAGTTATTTGGTTATTTATCTATTCATTTCGTTTTCTCTCCTCTTTCTTCACTATATTCTCTGTAAATAACTTCTGAAACAATAAAATAATGGCCTCCTCTTCTAATGAACCCACTTCACCCACATCTCCTCATTCTGGTCCATTTCAACGAACTACGCATGCGCGAGTGATCAAATTGCAAGAGAAGATGAAAGATATCCTTCAATTGATGACTGAAATTCAAGTAAGTCAACTTAGGATGGCTAGAGAACAACAAAGGCAAGGGAATATTATTAGGAATGTACAAAAATTCCTTATGGATAACCGTACAAATCCTATTAATATTGAAGATTCTTCACAAGCCATGGAATCCGAGGAAGAAGAACCTATGGAAGAACCACAAGAAGACCAAGAAGAAGATCAACCTTTACCTCAACCCGAAGTCCCTATGAATACGGACGAGAGCGTTATTTGCGTTGGTGAGATCCTTGTTGATACTAATGGAAACATAATTGAACAACGTGGAAAATTTTGTCTCCACTACCCAAATTATTCGATTCATAAGTCTCCTATAGTTAAGGATCGCCATTAAAGCGTGCTTTCATTTTATTCTTTGTTTTAAATTGTTTTGTTTGTGCGTGTTTATGTATGTTCTTATATATGTTGTAATAACTAAAATGTGTTCACTTATACTCATTGTTTCATGCTTGTTCTATACATATTATTTGTTCATACTAATCATTCTTGAATTCTTAAGTAGTTAATAGTTTTTGTTGATGACAAAGGGAGAGAAAGTTATAAAAATATATGTGCTTGGTGTAAGAGGGAGTCATGGAGTAAGGGGGAGTTGTAGTTTTAAGAAGAAATCAAGGAGTAAGGGGGGGTTATGGTATGGTAAGAATATTTTATAAATAAAGGTTGTCATCATCAAAAAGGGGGAGATTGTTAGGAACTGAGTTGATGATGTTTTGATGACAACAACCTTATATAGTTATTATACTTTACTTTATAAAACATATACTAACATTTCCATATTTATATATATATGTAGGAAGTATATGCAGGTATCATCAAAGACTGATCAGTATAATGACTCAAGCATCAAGATGAAGATTAGAGATTCAAGATTCAAGACTCTAGAGAATCAAGATTTCAAGATCTCAAGATAAGTGTCTAGTATTTTGTTAAAACTTCATAATAGCACACTCACCTTTCTTCCAATTTTCTTTTGGGATGGAACCCAATTTCTATCGAAACCAGTGGCTTACAAACCCACGACAAGTAGCTTACAAACCTATGACAAGTGGTTTACAAACCCACGAAAATCAAAATCATTTAAACTACTTTGTACAAGTTCTCGAGTCCTATGGAGGAGCTCTGTAGGAAGTTTCTTGCAATTTCAGTTTGAATAGATTTTTCAAAATGTTTTTAAATCTGTTTTCAAAATGTTTTAGCTTTCAAAATCATGTTTTCAAAAATATTTTCAAACTTTGTTTTAGCCTTGAAATATTCCTCTATTCTGATTTTAAAAACTTCTATTTTTAAAACATCAAAACTTATTCTGATTTTAAATATTACTTATATAATTGACGGTCTATATCAATTATATATATATATATATATTTAATATAATGTTTAATATTCATTCTCTATCTCAAAATATTGTTTAAACACTTTACATTGCTTCAGAGAAGTTTCAACTTGTTTTAAATTCAATTGTCTTTACAAAACAACATCTCTATAATTTTGAACTGAGAGATGTCGACATCGGGGGATACCCCATGTCGACATGGTGACAGTTGGATTCAAAATTCAATTTTAAAAATAAGTGTCCATTCGTTCGAAAACCTTTCGCCAATGGTTATGACTGTTGTGCATCTATATAAAGGCTTCCAAAACGAATTTTTTCAACAACTACTTTCTTATTTTCTTCACTCTTTCTTCTCCACCATTCCATATCCATAAAACTTCATATTTTCAAGATCGTGCCATCATTCTGCCAAACTCTCAATAGGAAATCATTTAGATACTCTCTCTATTTGATTCTCCATCATTCTACTAAAGATCAAAGTGCTATTTAGAGTTATAGGATTAATTTGTATTCAAAAAGTCCATAGAGTCTATCCATTCAAAAGGATTGTTATTAAGAAGTATTAGGGTGATCTTGTGTCCCGTAAATCAAGAGAGTTTACCCCAGACTCGGAGATAGGAGGGTTCCTCAAGGCCTTAGAAATTGAGGGTTGTAATTTGGATATTGGCTTATAAAAATCTATACAAGGATATTGCCTTGGTGCAGGACTGGATGTAGGAGGATTCCGAACCAGTATAAAATCCGGTGTGTTCTTTCTTTTTACTTGCTTTACTTTACTATTTGCATTTGTTATATGTTCTGTGATCATTCTGTGTTAGAATTCTGTTTAGATTTGTGTTGAAAGTTTTAATTTAGTCATATAGTTCATATATTCTTTAAAACACTATTCACCCCCCTCTAGTGTTATTTCTGCCTTAAGATCCTTAATCTGCATCCCCAACACATACATCCATCGCTATCAAAACAAATGTTTTGTGCAGGTTTAGACACTTTTCATCGTACAAGAATGATAAATAAACTACCAAGTATAACTTACGCTCAACAACCTTCAATAATTACTTAATAGATTATTCATACAATCTTAAACAAATTGAAGTATCACTTTCCAAACATCCCATAAGCCAAATAACAATGAATTTTAAATATTACTTAAGTTCATTCTATTGGTTTCTCTTTTTTTCACCTTTTACTTTCATTTATTTTCATTCATTCATACAATGTCATTATTTTTCATTCATTTACTTACAAAAAAAATTTCCATTCAATATTGGAAATCATCAATAAATCCATTCTTAAAGTATTACATTTGTTTCTTTGCATTTTAATTCACATTTACTATTTACTTACATACTCGATTTCCATTTAATATTCATATCCATTCATGAATCATTTCATCTTAAATTTCTTAACTTTTTATTATTCTCATTTACTTCTTCATATGTAGTATCATTTAATATTAAAACTAGTCATGAATCATTTCAACATTTTCTTTAAGTTTACAATCATTTACTTAAATAGTATTCACTTTTTACTATTCAATTTAATTATTAAGCATTTCAAAACATTAATTTAAGTCTATAACATTTCTTGTAACATCTTATTTTATCATTTATAAACATATGTTCATTTTGAATCATTTTTTTACTTAAGCTTTTACTTTTATAATATTCTATTACATATTCAATTTTTTAGTATTTCAACTTTTTAAACTTTACTGGTATGTTTTATATAAGTTTTAGAATGTAATTCAATCTTATACAAATTTATCTTATTCATTTTAGTTAACAAAAATGTTCAACAGTTTATGTCTTCTTAATTTTCATTATCCTTTAATTTACAAGTGACAAATCTCCTATTTCTTTATGGTTTCATTAAATACTCAGCTCTTAATTTCTTTTTTCTCATTTTGAAAGTTCCAACTATTTAAAATTTCACTTTATTTCTATAACTCAAAATCATTAATTAATAGGAACTTAAGAATTCAATACCGGGTTCATTTCTAATCACTTAGAAATAACATACACTTTTATCCTTTATATATATCCAATCATATTTAAAAATTTAAAAATTAAAATTTGTTTCACCAAACAACTATGTAGCAAAGCTACTATAGTGGTCTTTCCACTTTGAAACTCAAAAATGAAAGTCGATGATGCCGCAATCATCACCGAAATTATTTTCCAACGATAGAAGAGGGGAGTATAGAATTTGTTTCCTTTCAAAAATTCTTTGAAAACATTTCTTTCAAGTTCCTTTTCTAAAAAAATTTGAAGACATTTCTATTTGCAAATGCTTCCAAATAATACTGATATTATACTCCAAAATCGTTGAAAACCCATTTCAAAACTCCAGAACTTAAGTTCTCAAATTTCCAATTAAATTCATTGTATTGGTAAATCATAGTTTAGCAAACATATTTATGAACTTACATTTTATTATAACATGCAGTAGTTAATAGTTCTAAAAAAATGACTAACCAAACAATAAATGACAATAATTAAATATTACCATATACTAACAACCAACACAACGAAATAACAAAATCAATTTATGAAAATTTATATACATACATACATACATATACGTACATACATACATACATATATATATATATACACACATACAAAATACAATACTAGGTAAAATTATTTCGTTTACCTATTTTTAAAACAATATTGTTTCGCCCATAGCGTCAGATGCACCGATCATAATCTATAAATACTCAACAGAACAAGTTAACACAATACAAAACATTTTATAACACTAACAAATATGCTCTCTCGTATATATACATTGAAACTCATTCTAGGATTTTAGTTACCTTATCTCTAATGAGTTTACCCCAAATAAGCTAAGGTATCTCTAAACCAAAGCTCGGATACCAACTGTGACGACCCACATTTTTGAACGGTTTAAATCGACAATAAACCACACATGTCTAACTCAAACCATTCAAAAGGAGGATTGTTATTTTTGTTTAATAAGAAAATAAGAGGAAAGTAAGAAAACAAAATATAGAATCTCACAGTGGAATGACAAAATATAATAATCAAATAAACAGTTCATGAAGCTGTTTTACAATATACTTTGATTACACAAATTTACAACATAATTAGAGTACAATCAATAACATACCAAAATGATGCAACGGATAAATAATAATAATATAATATACCAAATTCCATCTTCGTTCTCCAAAAATAATGTCTTTGAACACTGAAAAACTCAAGCTGACCCGAGCATGATGAAAAAAAACACTTGAGTCAGAACTAAAAAGTTCTTATGTAAGTTAAATCAACAACAAATAAATATGAGTGTGATAGCTTCAGAGATGTTTACGTGATCTTGCATCTCCTATCCAGTGTATATGTGCATGCAATAACTAAAGTGATATTATGGGATTTTCCATCTCCTAAGGATTCGTTAAACTATTTATATGTATTAAGATACACTATATATAATGTCTAATCAGTAAAGTAAATATTTTCTTAGCGTTAAGGATTTACATTGATCCCTCTTAACACACTTTTAAGCAGGTAGTCTATGCAGGTCCTGTAACACAACCAGTAACATTGGTAGCCAGTGCGTCCCCTATAGGTACCATACTAAAACAAAATCGTAGTGGCCGCGAATAAGGATAAAGATTATGACAAGACACGTGAGGCAATGCCCAAAGTAGGATACTATTAGTTTGGGTCGTAGGGCTGGCGGTAACACATCGTAGCTACGACCGCCCACTGCGTCCAACACCTCCAAAATCAAACAATCAAGGTGCACCGATCGAGCCAACATCAATATAGTAATATGAAGAGGTCTATCCGCTAGGGGTAGCTAGTCCACTTGGCCCTGATAAGTCATCCCGTTTTAGTCATTTCAAATTGGTACAAGTGTCGGGGTCATCCATCATCGTTCTCTTTCTTCAAATCCAGCAATCGTCCACTAAATCCAACCACTTCATTTTGGATCATCCACTACGTACACAGTTGCTAAAGTGGTTCCAATATTGACAGAGAATATGCCAATGAGAGGACCTGGTCTCTTCAACAACAAAACGTCATTTTTTTCACAACGGGTTGGTTCTTTTACGTTTCAAAACCGGTTCATATTTGATATCAAAATATCATATTCAATTCAAAATATCCTTCATTTCAAAATCATCATATTTACCCAAAATATGACATTTTCACTTGAAAGTACCATTTCAAATTCCGATTTATGTTATAGACTCATTTAACCACATTCACATTTAAACCAACAATTTAAATATAAACATCTCAACCTTGCATATTTTGAAAATTTAGGAAATAGCTTGAATAGTTTAAATAGTTTGATACGAAAAGGGTTTGAGTATTCAAAATAGTTTAAATAGTAAAATAGATTAGTAAATATAAATAATTTGAATATTAAAAAAATAGATTTTAAACCGTTTATATTAAAATAATTTGTTTTTGAAAATAGTACCAAATCAAACTGTTTCATTTCATTTCCACCAATCTGGAATCCATGTCCAAATTCTGAATCAACAAAACTCAATTTTAAATCTTTCAATTTAGCTTCAAATCCACCTGATTTCAATTTCAATTCGAAATAACTTCAATTTCCAAAACGTTCATTTTTAACTTCAAATTCCAATTTTAATTTACTAATTTAAATCACTTAAATCAAATTAACCTCATTGTTCAATTTTTAAGATACAAATCTTTAAAATAATTAAATTTTCAAAATTAAAGCCAGATATCGATTATAACTTCACATTTCCAATTCGATTCTTTAAAACAATTTCTTTTAAACTGTTTCAATTTCACTTTTCAAAGCTTGAATTAGAAATAATTCAATTCATATAAATCCACAATTCATTTACTTTAGAACAATGTCATTTAATCAAAATCTAAATTTAAGATTTTTAAAACCGTTTAATTTAACAAATTCGATATTCGTATATAATTTTCTACCCTATGGCCAAGTAATCGGTTAACTCAATTCTAATTACATGGATGGATATAAATCATTTCAATCCAAAATTAAATGACATAGATATATATCATTTCAACTAATTTCTTAATTTATTTTAAATAATTCAACTAACAATTTATAGGATGTCAAATAAATAATAGGATAATAATAAAGATTTATCCAAAAATAAATAAACAACCATGCATCCAACATCAATTAATTGGCATACAATAACAATCAATGTCGAATTCAACCAACATATCACAGCAGTTTCAAATCATTGATTGTCCTGTTTAACAAGCAAGTAAATTGAAATATTAACTTAAATGTCAATTTAACTCAATATAAAATTCAATTTCAATTCAAATGTCAATTTAAACTATAAAACATCAACCAATAAATTTCTCATCGCTTCATAAATTTAATTAACATAAGAAAATTCAGTATTGCATGAGTGGGTTAAATCATTCACCTTCGATTTCTACTCGATTTAAAATCCAAATCAAGCCCTAAATTTAAACAGTCTTCGAATCCAACCAAACTAGTTCCACATTGTCCAAAATTTCGATACGATCGCAATGGAGAAAACCATGCATGAATCGGAACTCGTATGCAAAAGTTATTTATGTTTGAAAATTTGAGTATTCAAATTAAATCAAAATTAAAACAAAGGGCAAATCTGTAAAATCGTACCCTCCTTAACCCTAGCCCGTGCCCTAACCCGCTTCAGTCTCGATTAAGAAACCACGGCCGCCACTAACGAACCTCCTGTTGTGCCACCTACAAGTGCCACCACCGCGATTCGACCATGTCACGCCACTCCTCCGCCCACGCCACAGCCCCCAATGGCCACGCGGCCAATTCCGAACGCCACAATCATCAGTCCGCTTCCGCCTTTTATTGCTATTTCTGACGACTCTGGCAAATTACGACCCAAACTAATACCATAGATCTACTCTACCGATCGCCCTCTACAAGCCTATACCTCCCGATCGTCGATTGGTCGACGATCCGCCTTTAATTCCAAAATACTAGCAATAGACGGCTGAGAAAGATCGTCAATTTCTAGGCAAATGGATTCTTCAATTGAAAAACGAATTGCAAAGATAGATTGCGTTCTTCGAGAGTTCTTCAACGATATATAATTTGATATGGTTTGAAGAATTTGAATTTTCAATTTGATTTTGAATCTGCAATTAGGGTATGAGATGTCTGCCATTGAGGAGGAACATGTAATGGAATAGATAGATAGAAATTGTACATACAGACAATGAAAATAAGAAGCTGCTTGGTTATAACAGCCTATATATAGACATAGAAGGATAAGAACGGAGGGAACAGACCGAATTGGGTTGAAACGATAACAACGACCCGAAAAGCACGTTTCGTTCCTGACACGAAAATATGTCATCCAATATATCGAAATATATGTTTTCGATATTTTTGAACTCAATAGAATTAGTTTCAAACCCTAATTTCATTGTATATAGAAGTTAGCTTTTAAAATCAGATTATATACATTTAAATTCAATTAATTGATTTCCACGCGTTTCGGGCTTGCATGATCAAATGATAAGTCTGATCGCTACGAAACTTGAAATCCTATAATAATTTACTATTACGGATCCGATGAGACTAGTTTCGTCGAAATACGAGACAGTGGCCAAAAGGCAAGTTTTACAAGGTAATTAAATAAATTATGATTAAACTAATTTAATCACTTTTAAATTCTAAATTAAAAATTAACAATTTTCATCATTTCTGATTACACAGAAATTAATAATCTTTTAATTTTAAATATTCCATGCTAAATCTAAGATTTAAATTATAAATTAGCTTTAGCGTTAAACTACAGCTGGAATAAAACCATTCATTATAATTTAAATTCCATAAATCTTATTTACTTTAATATTTTTAGTTACCAAAAATATGGGTCGTTACAATCTCCCTTACTTAAAATTTTCGTCCCCGAAAGAAGCAAGAAAGAATCAAGAGGTTTGGTATGTTTTATTCAAAATAGTCAATTTGCAAACAACTAAACTTACATATTTAGGTTAATAAAATTTTAAAAATAACTCAACTTCTACAAAGAAATTCTAAGTCCTAAATTTACCGAAAATTTCGATAAAGTCTCCTTTGCATGATTAGGTCCAAAAAATAATTAATATCAATAATAACATTATATATACCATATTTTAATAATTAAATATCATGGGAAAAACAATAACCGTAATCCAAAAACGTATCTAAACTTCGGGTAAACAAATTTTATTTATGAAACCAAAAGCAGCAGTTATTGCTTCCATAGACCTATATTTTACTTACATAATCCAAAAGAGTTAGAATGATGTAAAAAGAGAAATATATTAGTTGTTTCAGTTAATAATACAAAGAATACAACATAACAATAATCATGTGCAAACAAAACAGTACAACCATCATACACAACAAAAGAATTCATCATACATCCATCGCAATCAAAACAAATGTTTTGTCCAAGTTTAGACATTTTTCATCGTATAAGGATGATAAATAAACTATCAAGTGTAGCTTACGCTCAACGGCCTTCGATAATTACTTAATATATTATTCATACAACCTTAACAAATTGAAGTATCATTTCCTAAACATCCCATAAGCCAAACAACAATGAATTTTAAATATTATTTAAGTTTATTCTACTGGTTTCCCTCTTTTTTTCCATCATTTACTTTCATTTATTTTCATTCATTCATACAATGTCATTATTTTTCATTCATTTACTTACATAAAAAATTCCCATTCAATATTTGAAATCATTAATAAATCCATTCTTAAAGTATTACATTTCTTTCTTTGCAGTTTAAATCACACTTATTATTTACTTATATACTCGATTTCCATTTAATATTCATATTCATTCATGAATCATTTCATCTTAAGTTTCTTAACTTTTATTATTCTCATTTACTTCTTCATACATAGTATCATTTAATATTAAAATCAGTTATGAATCATTTCAACATTTTCTTTAAGTTTATAATCAATTACTTAAATAGTATTCACTTTTTACTATTCAATTTAATTATTAAGCATTTCAAAACATTAAATTTAGTCTATAACATTTCTTATGATATCTTATTTTTTCATTTATAACATATGTTCATTTTGAATCGTTTTTGTTACTTAAACTTTTACTTGTATAATTGATTGTGTTGTGCGATCTCAAGTACTACATTAAAGATAGTCAATTATGATTAGTATAAATACTTCCCCTTATTTTATGATTAAACCTATGATGATGCTTTTGATTTGGTTTAGAGTTTTATTTGGGAAATTGCAAGGGCACAATTCTTTTAAGGGGGTATGTAACGACCCACAAATTTTACACTATTAATATAAATTAATTAAAATAAATTTTTAATTAAAAAACGAATTTGGTGTCGTGCTTATAATTATAGTGAAAGTCTTTCCGAGATAATCAGCTTGGTATATAATTTTAAAGGATTTGGATTTACGTTTTGCAAAATAAAGATGTCATGGTGTCGAAATGGAATACGTGGCTAATTTTGGGCCAAATGGTTACAAATAACTACACTCATCTCGTTGTGTAACGATCCGTAAAATTTTGTTAATTTTTAATGGTTTCATTTAGCGTATTTAATTTGATTTTTGAGCAATTTTAAATAAATAATTTTGAAATATAATCTTACATTTGGATTACGTATAGTTAAATGTGGCAAATGATAAATTTTCATCAAAAATTAAGAAAGTATATTTTAGGGTGTGATTCTGTTCAATTTTCTTCCCAGGCAACAGCTCACATTCCATTTCACTCATAAATCAGTTTCCACTTTTACTCACCTGCTCACCTTTTCTTCCATCTATCTGTTTAATAGTTATATATAAGTTATACTATGTTTCCCTGATTCATCTCCTTTCCTTTTTTCATTGATATATTAATTCTGGAAGTGATTAATTTAAAAAACCTATCTTCCCCTCATTTCTTTAAACTTTCAGCTAAATTTTAGCTTGTGATCACTACTATACATTTCATTAAAGAGGTACGTTACTTTATTAATCCACGGAATTTAAGGGTGAAAATTTTATTTTTCTAACATTTCCTTTCCTATGCTCCCTGTTTCCACTTCTTTCATTATGACCGTTCATTATATATATACACTACAGCTGGAAAGTTATAAACGTATAAACTTAGATACGTTTTGTATTTATTAGAAATTTAAAGCTTACCTTTAATTGTGACCTTTTGGTTTCCTTGCTTTCAAAAAAATTTGAACCATAGCCACGGTAATAAATTATTATAAAATTTTCAATTTAATCTAAGATGACCATTGCTACTAGAATCGTTACTTTTCTAATATATTCATTCCTACTTTCACTGACCTTTTATTTCTTCGTTTTTCCACCGTCTAAATAAATAAATAAATGGTTATTCGTTTTATTTTATTCAGTAATCAACGTGAATCTTGCCATTTACACCGCACCATATTTGACTGTTGATTTTCGTTCAGCATTCTTATTTTATAAATATAACGCAGAATAACGTTGCCTTCACAATTTAAAATTTTCTTTAATAGTTCTTGAATCAATTTGTAGCTGTTACATTGATATTTTTCCGGAATTGTGACTTTTCTCTTTCCTTTCGTTCAAATTTGAAACGTGCTACCATTTATTTGCTTTGATTATTTTTCTAGAATCAACGTGAATATTTTGCCTTAAATCCTCAACTGAATCATAACATGTGATTGTGCTATTTCTTTGGTTACTTTTATTTAGTCGTTTCCATTTACTTCTGTACGTATTTTCTTCCCTTTTTTATTGCTTCTTCCCAGATTTCTCTTCTTTCCCTCTCTATTGTTTCTTCCTGTTCTATATAAACTTGCCTGGCAAGACAAATTTCGGCCTCTCCTTCACCTTTTCCAAACTCCGCTCCTCCACCGAACCCACTCTTCCCCTTGCGCAATATCCAACGAAGACGCAGCGACCCTCCCTTGTTTCCTCTACTGTTCGCATAACCAGGCATAGGTAAGTTAAGTTTATATTTGCATGTGTTATTTTTATATATTATATATAGTTTTATATTTAGCTATGATATGGATGGTTTTATCAATACACGTCCCCTGTACGTGCTGTTGATGCATATTCTAGCATTCAAAGTAGGTACGCATATTTGTTTATATGGAGTATAGTTATGATATATTGATAGTGGTATAAAAATATAAGATGCGTACATATAGTGGTTTATATAAAGTTGTTGGATTTGAATACATATATATACCAAACGTGGTTTCCATTTTTTGTTGAAAAGTTTGTTTTGTTTCTAGAAGTGTATGCATATTTAATATGTGTGAGTTGTGTTGGATCTGCAAATGGAGTCTGCATATTGGCAAGTAGATTTATATTCATTTTTGTTTTAACTTTGACTCCATATATGTATATTTTACAAACCATATTGTATGATTTATTTTATAAGTTTTGTAAATCCGTTATTATATATATATATATATATAGTTTTATAATAAACAGGTTTATAACTTTTATTGAAGGTCAATTTACATCTTATTATTATGGAAGTTGTATAGGATTTTTGAAGTTGTTTATTTTCCTAAGTTCGTATATGACATATATTTATATAAAGTTAT
Organism: Allium cepa; assembly: GCA_030765085.1. NCBI lineage: Eukaryota > Viridiplantae > Streptophyta > Magnoliopsida > Asparagales > Amaryllidaceae > Allium > Allium cepa. Next base: position 891,878,789 of record CM060928.1, on the reverse strand, counting down.
AATAATTATAGATATATCTTTATGGCCTTATATATATACACATTTTGCATACACTTATGTATGGAGTTAGTTTTCTAATATATAAGTTTTCATTTCAGTTGGCATGCATGTTTGCATAAAAGTTAAGGGTGTATATGTGTTTTAGTGTAGACCAGTTGCTTTCGCAAAAAAATAAAATAATATAAAAAGTTATATTAGTTGCTATTTATATATATTATATAAAGTTTACATTCTAACTTATACATTCGGTCTGCATAGGTTACAGTATTATATATATTTATAAAATAAGTTATAATATAAGTTATATAAGTAATTCGTACATCCGTTGTCTAAAATTTTATATAAGTCTGTGTATAGGCTTTACTGTTTATGTATGGGTAGTTATATATTAGTTTATATATATAGGTAAAGTGTTTGAAATTTATAATTGCATTGTGAAGTGGATTTTGTACCATATGTATATAGTAGTTTATAAATGAGATTTGAACAGTGTAATTTGTTGAACTTTTATATATTAATCTTATTTTAAAATATAAATCATAATGATATTATATACATAGGTCGTATGGGGTCGTTTGGGTCTTAGATTTGTAAATATTAATTTTGACCTATGTGTACAAATTAAAATGGCTTGGAAAAATTATAAGGATTTTTATTTAACATATATGTTTTATTTCAAATGTTAAAACTATTGGTTTACGTACGAAAAAAAGGTAAATTATATATGTATATATATGTGATTCGACTTTAAATTTTTCTTAGGGATGCAATTTTGATTTTTATTAAAATAGCAAAAATTTCTGTATATATCAGACTGATTCTGATTCAATTCATAAATTCTTGATTATCAGCCTCGTTCGTCCAAATCGTGTCAATCCTACTTTGCTTTGAAATTTGTGCTCGGATTTATAATTCAAATTTCAGTGTCCGTATCAGTGTGCGTATCCATGTCATCTTCTGTATTCTCTAGCCTCAAAAGGTGAGCAATCACTCACGATTAACATTCTTTTATTTGTTAAATTTGATTAAATTGAAGCGACAATTGAAATATGATGTTGTAGTTATTTAAATTGTTATATATGATATTATCTGTTACTGTTCACTTATGGTATATGACCCCATATCCTATTGTTTATATTTATTTTTGATGATATATGCCTGTTGTTATTATTATTTTCATATCTATTATCACTCTGCAAGTTCCCTGTTAATATAGAAATCACTATGGGTTGAAATGATACATACCCGAATGGATTTTATAATAGGAGAATTTCGTTATGGGTTGAAATGATAAACCCAAGCGATTTTCATTTGAATTGAATTTGGGATTACGGGTTGAAATGATATCCACCCATATATATTTAACGTACGGATTGAAATGATAAATACACGTATCCCTTGTACATAGAATAGAAAATTTTACATCGAAGCCGTGGTCTATATGAATGTTTTGAAAATAGTTTCTATGGTCTTGAAAAGAAATATATGGTTTTAATGAATATTGATTTAAAGTATTATGTAAAAAGGTTATTTTATATATAGATTTAATATTAAGATAATTTAATTAAGATTGATTTTATTAATATGAAATATGTTTAAGGGTTTATTAAATTTGTATTTCTGAAATAGATTTGTGGAATAAATTTTATAAGCTAAGGTTTGAAGATATATTTGGAGCTTATTTGAATTTGTCATTAGTTAAGGATTTTATTTAGTTAAATCAATTTGAAACTATTAAATTCGAAACTTTAACTTATGATCCTATAACTTGAATCTTTATTTAACAAATTTAATGGATGATTCATGTCTAAAGAAATCGAAGGTAATATAAAGAAAATGTAAATTTAAGGTCATATAAATAATATTGAATTTATTAAGTGAATATTTCAAAACTAAATAATAGTGAAGCCAAGTTGGGAGATAAACGCAACTATCAAAGTTTAGTCTTTGAAATGTTGAATATTTAGAGCTCCGAAATATATTAACTTCGAATTATATTGAAATTTAAATGGTTTATTTTGTGGTTCACATCCGTATTTAAAATAGACAAAATTTGAATTAGTTTAGTCAGAAACTAACTTGAATGGAAATTGATAAATTTTGATTTAATTAAATTTGAACGGGAAGCTCGAGTTGATTTTTGAAGCGATTTGTGAAGTTTGAGGAAATAAAAATACTTTACTTCATAAATTATTGGATATATATATATACACTAATTTGGAAATATGAGATATTTGAAATGAAAATGTTATTTTAGTTTTGAAATATAAATAAAATTGAAATGACCACGGTGTTATAGTGTATATTTCTACCCTGTAGATAGTTCCTTGGATCCTTAGAGGATAGGTATCCCAAACATCCTCTAAGTTAATTATATTTCAGTTGATATTTCACTTGAGTTGGATTTATAGATATAAGAATGTTAATCCTGACTCGAGTGTTTTGTGTTTTGCTTTACGCTCGGGTCAGACTGAGTGATACATCATTTGAGACTCACCTTCGAAGTTGGAGCGTTGTTTGAAGATCCAGCTATCTATCCTTTCAGTCATCCAGTTGATTGGTTCAGAGAAGTCATCTTCTCGTACTGGAGACTTCACTGCATCTGGGATTTTCTAATGTATTTTATTTCTAACTTTGTTTATATAGTAGCTTCGTGAACTACTATTCATTTATTCCGCTGCGTATCATTGTACTACTTTGTATCTGTGATTCTGTGATTGATTTATTTATTGTAGATGTTAAGTTTTTCCAAATTTAAATTAACAATTCGGTATTTTGAATTATTCAAGTCGGACATGTATAGTATTATTGTAGATTTGAATGGTCCAAAAAATAGCGAGCCGTTACAATTGTTATCAGAGCTATGGCTCTAGGAAAAATTTAGCATATATGGTAAATTTATTTACAGAATCTCTTTCGTTCGAGTTGAATCTCTTCCTTTTTGACTCGATTTTCTTTGAATTTTGGAATGTCCCTCGGTTCCGAAATTCATCCTCGTCTCTTTCTATTTATATTCGTTTGATTCTGGAGTATCCCATAACTCCATTGAATGTTTTGAAAAGGGGGTGAAAACTCCTTTACAATTGGCATTGATTCATCGAACATTTCTGTATCCTCGGTTTACGATGTTGCTATATCTTGATCTGGCGAATTCTATCTCTGGCGATCGAATCTCGATTTGTTTTGGAATTCCGCATCGATTATATTCCTAAAGTCACGGTTGACCCGATTAAGGTCGCCGGGATTTATAGAAGTATATCCATCTTCTATTTTGTAATTTAATTATCTCATCTTCGATCGAGTCTATCTTCAAATGAGGATTCTATTGATTGGAGTTCCTCTAATTTAATTCTCTGTCGTTGCTTTGAAATCCATTCTTGAATCATCCTTTAAAAATTGGTTATGTTGAAATTATTTTATATATCGAAATTATTATTTGGATAGCTATGAATTTATTCTATATATAAAAGTGAAATGTTATTCTATATATAAAAGTTGTGAAAGGATTTGAATTTTGGAAATGTATAAGAAATTGATTTATATAAAAATGATTTATAACTGAAGGGTAAAATTTGAAATTCGAGAATTGAATTCCGGTATTTTGAAATTGGTTTTAAGATTTTGGAAAATATATAAAAATAATACGATTTAAAAGTATTTTCCGAATAAGAAATGTTTCAAATGAGTTCAAATGAATTCCAATAACTTTGAAGAAATTTCAAAGAAGTTTTCAAGAAAATAGAAGTCCAGAACTCACTTATGTCGCTGGAAAATAATTTCGGTGATGACCATCGACATTGATTTTCGAGTTTCAAAGTGGGGGAGAGGCCACTTTAATAGCTTTGCTATGCGAGTGATTTTGTAAAACCGTTTTTGATTTCAAATTCCGAAGTAATTTGATATTTTCGAAAGATATATGTATATATTTGAAACAATTTAAAGTGAGACCGGTATTCAGTCCTCGAGTTTCGGATTTGATTTGGTATAATCCTATCTATTGAAATTGATTTATTGATTTATTGTTGATTTTCAACTCTTGAATTGGAAATTTGATTTCCCTAACTATTTTGAATGTTCAAACACTTCCAAATCGAGCTTAAATTTTTCAAAGCTAAGAAATTTCAAAGAGGATAAAATATTTGATAAAGCATAAATGTTTAGTTTTGTATGTTTAAGTTTGAAACCTTTTGTTAAGTAAATGAATATGACTATTTTGAATTATACTAATATGGAATTTAGTTCTGAAATGTTATGAATTTTTTTTAAGTTTTAAATAATGGTTTTCAATAAGGTAAATTGGATATTTCAAACAGAAATAAATAGTTTAAAGGTTTTAAAGGGATAATTATAAATTTGGAAACCATTTTGAGTATAATTGATTTTGAGAAAAATACTTGGTTTTGAAATTAGATTGGAATTAAAACCAGTACTTATATGGTGATTTTGGAAATGAATTTGTTGACTTGAATTATATTAATTTGGAAACTGGGATTATTTTTCTAAACCTATTATTTTGGGAACTTTGAAATTGAGATATTTAATTTGGAAGAAAATTTGGTGAGATCATGTATGATTTTGAAACTGAATTGATATTTAAATAATTTGAAATTGAGAACCTTATATTATTAAGTACTTGATTTGGAGTGGTCGAACTTATATAAAATGGATTTGTATAAGTATAAAGTTGGTTTGAAATCTATTGATTTAAAAGGAACTCAATTTGGAAAGAGAATTTTATATAATCGAAGTCTATATAAGTGTGATTTGATATACTGTTGATTTGGAAAGTATTCGATTTGAGAATGAAATCCTACATATAATGGACTTTATATAAGTATGATATTTGAAAGTGATTTGAAAAGGTACTATATGATATATATTTTCGAAGTAAAGATATGGAAAGTGCCTTCTGCTTGACATCCGCTTTGTGGCCACATTGTGGATTCATTCTATCGATACTATTCTCTTTGATTTTTGGTTTTTCAGATGTGATACTCGAGTGTTCCCACCGTGGCGTAACCCATGGTTTTTTTTTCTCTCGCGACTGCATAGCGCAACTGCCTGACTGAGTCTGGCCTAGGGGTACGGATTGTTTCCTGGGGAATCCAGGTGTAACCATTGTGTATCCTGCAATCTGTGTAGGTCGCATTAGTAGCGAAAATGCCTGGCTGAGACAGCCTAGGTGTACGGATTATTTCTTGGGGAACCCAGGCGTAACCATTGTGTATCCTGCACCCTACTAATCATCATGGCGTAACTTGCAGGGCTGAGAAAGCTTACATATACAGATTGCTTCCTGGGGGATCCAGGCGTAACCATTGTGTATCTGCGAACCATGGTTGGACAAAGGTTTTGGTTTGATTGTTTTGTTTGGATTGTACTTTCCATGTCTGTTTTTTAAGGTTTTTCAAGTATTTTCACTGGATGTTGAGACAGGTCTACTAAGTACTTGAAGAATTCTAGCATTGCGCCTGATCAACGCATGGCCAGAGTCTACAAGAACGAGGATAAACTTGTTGAAACATCGAGTTATAAAAGTATTTTTGAAAGGAAAAATTCATTTCGATATAAAAGTATTTTATTATAAAGGTATTTCCAACAAAGAAATTTTGTATTAATATTTGAGATTGAAATTTTATGGTTTGATTTAATTATTCGAGCCCGATACTATCCCTTTGAACCTACCTTATCTGCTTAGCTTTATTTATTCACATATATTTCGTTTTTCCGAATCTACCATCCTTTCCTTTTTGAATATAATCTTTAAAATATTGTTTATTTATATACTACATGGTTTAATAGTAAATCATTAGTGTCATTAATATTTCAGAAGTTATTAATTTAATATAACATATTTAAGAAATGAGTATTAATTTATCTATAATATTGAAAGCGTCTTAATATAAATTAGTAAATTTATAAACTATGGATTTAATGTTGTCAATTAACTTCCTTAAAAATATAACCAAGGATGTGAATAACTGTTTCCAAATAGTTTTCATATATATTTGTAAAGGTGTTATTTAAAACTTATAAATGGTATTTATGAAGGAAGCAAGAAATTTTACAAATGGGTTTGAAATTATTTTTTTAAGTATTAAAGAAAATTTAATTTCAAATGAATATTTCAAGAAAAATTTATATGGTCTTAAATTAATTGTTTATCCTTGTCTTTCAATCTATTTATCTTTCCAGTTGTCACTATTCTCTTACCTTCTTCCTTTTCGGGGACGAAAAGTTCTGAGTGGGGGAGAGTGTAACGACCCGTAAAATTTTGTTAATTTTTATGGTTTTATTTAGCATATTTAATTTGATTTTTAAGAAATTTTAAATAAATAATTTTGAAATAAAATCTTACATTTGGATTACGTATAGTTAAATGTGGCAAATGATAAATTTTCATCAAAAATTAAGAAAGTATATTTTAGGGTGTGATTCTGTTCAATTTTCTTCCCAGGCAACAGCTCACATTCCATTTCGCTCATAAATCAGTTTCACTTTTACTCACCTGCTCACCTTTTCTTCCATCTATCTGTTTAATAGTTATATATAAGTTATAATACGTTTCTCTAATTCGTCTCCTTTCCATTTTTCATTGACATATTAATTCTAGGAAGTGATTAATTTAAAAAACCTATCTTCCCCTCATTTCTTTAAACTTTCAGCTAAATTTTAGCTTGTGAACGTTGCTGAACATTTCATTAAAGAGGTACGTTACCTTATTAATCTCCAGAATTTAAGGGTGAAAATTTTATTTTTCTAACCTTTCCTTTCGTACGCTCCCTGTTTCCACTTCTTTGATTATGTCCGTTCATTATATATATACACTACATCTGGAAAGTTATAAACGTATAAACTTAGATACGTTTTGTATTTATTGAAAATTTAAAGCTTACCATTAATTGTGACCTTTGGTTTCCTTGCTTTCAAAAAAATTTGAACCATAGCCACGGTAATAAATTATTATAAAATTTTCAAATTAATCTAAGATGACCGTTGCTACTAGAATCATTACTTTTCTATTGTATTCATTCCTACTTTCACTGACCTTTTATTTCTTCATTTTTCCACCATCTAAAAAAATAAATAAATGGTTATTCGTTTTATTTTATTCAGTAATCAGCGTGACTCTTGCCATTTACCCGCACCATATTTGACTGTTGATTTTCGTTGAGCATTCTTATTTTAAAAATATAACGCAGAATAATGTTGCCTTCACAATTTAAAAATTGGTTTAATAGCTCTTGAATCAATGTGTAGCTGTTACTTTGATATTTTTCCGGAATTGTGACTTTTCTCTTTCCTTCCGTTCAAATTTGAAACGTGCTACCATTTATTTGCTTTGATTATTTTCCTGAATCAACGTGAATATTTTGCCTTAAATCCTCAACTGAATCATAGCACGTGATTGTGCTATTTCTTTGGTTACTTTTATTTAGTCGTTCGTATTTTCTTCCCTTTTTTATTGCTTCTTCCCAGATTTCTCTTCTTTCCCTCTCTATTTTTTCTTCCTCTTCTATATATACTTGCCAGGCACTACGAATTTCGGCCTCTCCTTCACCTTTTCCAAACTCCGCTCTCCACCGAACCCACTCTTCCCCTTGCGCAATATCCATCGAAGACGCAACGACCCTCCCCTGTTTCCTCTACTGTTCGCATAACCAGGCATAGGTAAGTTAAGTTTATATTTGCAAGTGTTATATATATATATATATATTATATAGTTTTATATTTAGCTATGATATGGATGATTTTTTCAATACACATCCCATGTACGTGCTGTTGATGCATATTCTAGCATTCAAAGTTGGTACGCATATTTGTTTATATGGAGTATAGTTATGATATATTGATAGTGGTATAAAAATATAAGATTCATACATATAGTGGTTTATATAAAGTTGTTGGATTTGAATACATATATACACCAAACGTGGTTTCCATTTTTTTTAAAAGTTTGTTTTGTTTCTAGAAGTGTATGCATATTTAATATGTGTGAGTTGTATTGGATCTGCAAATGGAGTCTGCATATTTGGCAAGTAGATTTATATTCATTTTTGTTTTAACTTTGACTCCATATATGTATATTTTACAAAGCATATTATATGATTTATTTTTTAAGTTTTGTAAATCCGTTATTATATATATATAGTTTTATAATAAATAGGTTTATAACTTTTATTGATGGTCAATTTACATCTTATTATTATGGAAGTTGTATAGGATTTTTGAAGTTGTTTATTTTTCTAAGTTCGTATATGACATATATTTATATAAAGTTATAATAATTATAGATATATTTTTATGGCCTTATATATATACACATTTTGCATACACTTATGTATGGAGTTAGTTTTCTAATATATAAGTTTTCATTTCAGTTGGTATGCATGTTTGCATAAAAGTTAAGGGTGTATATGTGTTTTAGTGTAGACCAGTTGCTTTCGCAAAAAAATAAAAAAAATAAAAAAAAAGTTATATTAGTTACTATTTATATATATTGTAAAAAGTTTACATTCTAACTTATACTTTCGTTCTGCACAGGTTACAGTATTATATATATTTATAAAATAAGTTATAATATAAGTTATATAAGTAATTCGTACATCCGTTGTCTAAAATTTTATATAAGTCTATGTATAGGCTTTACTGTTTATGTATGGGTAGTTATATATTAGTTTATATATATAGGTAAAGTGTTTAAAATTTGTAATTGTATTGTGAAGTGGATTTTGTACCATATGTATATAGTAGTTTATAAATGAGATTTGAACAGTGTAATTTGTTGAAGTTTTATATATTAATCTTATTTTATAATATAAATCTTAATGATATTATATACATAGGTCGTATGGGGTGGTTTGGGTCTTAGATTTGTAAATAGAAATTTTGATCTATGTGTAAAAATTAAAATGGTTTGGAAAAATTATAAGGATTTTTATTTAACATATATGTTTTATTTCAAATGTTAAAACTATTGGTTTATGTATGAAAAAAAAAGGTAAATTATATATATATGTGTGATTCGACTTTAAATTTTTCTTAGGGATGCAATTTTGACTTTTATTAAAATAGAAAAAATTTCTGTATATATCAGACTGATTCTGATTCAATTCATAAATTCTCGATTATCAGCCTCGTTCGTCCAATTCGTGCCAATCCTACTTATCTTTGAAATTCGTGCTCGAATTTATAATTCAAATTTCAGTGTCCGTATCAGTGTGCGTGTCCATGTCATCTTCTGTGTTCTCTAGCCTCAAAAGGTGAGCAATCACTCACGATTAACATTCTTTTATTTGATAAATTTGATTAAATTGAAACGACAATTGAAATATAATGTTGTAGTTATTTAAATTGTTATATATGCTATCATCGGTAACTGTTCACTTATGGGATATGACACCATATCCTATTGTTTATATTTATTTTTGATGATATATGCCTGTTGTTATTATTATTTTCATATCTATTATCACTCTGCAAGTTCCCTGTTATTATAGAAATCACTATGGGTTGAAATGATACATACCCGAATGGATTTTAGAATAGGAGAATTTTGTTATGGGTTGAAATGATAAACCCAAGCGATTTTCATTTGAATTGAATTTGGGATTACGGGTTGAAATGATATCCACCCATATATATTTAACTTACGGATTGAAATGATAAATACACGTATCCCTTGTACATAGAATAGAAAATTTTACATCGAAGTCGTGGTCTATATGAATGTTTTGAAAAAAAATTCTACGGTCTTGAAAAGAAATATATGGTTTTAATGAATATTGATTTAAAGTATTATGTAAAAAGGTTATTTTATATATAGATTTAATATTAAGATAATTTAATTAAGATTGATTTTATTAATATGAAATATGTTTAAGGATTTATTTAATTTGTATTTCTGAAATAGATTTGTGGAATAAATTTTATAAGCTAAGGTTTGAAGATATATTTGGGACTTATTTGAATTTGTCATTAATTAAGGATTTTATTTAGTTAAATCAATTTGGAACTATTAAATTCGAAACTTTAACATATGATCCTATAACTTGAATTTTTATTTAAGAAATTTAATGGATGATTCATGTCTAAAGAAATCGAAGGTAATATAAAGAAAATGTAAATTTAAGGTCATATAAATAATATTGAATTTATTAAGTGAATATTTCAAAACTAAACAATAGTGAAGTCAAGTTGGAAGATAAACGCAACTATCAAAGTTTAGTCTTTGAAATGTTGAATATTTAAAGCTCCGAAATATATTAACTTCGAATTATATTGAAATTTAAATGGTTTATTTTGTGGTTCACATCTGTATTTAAAATAGATAAAATTTGAATTAGTTTAGTCATAAACTAAATTGAATGGAAATTGATAAATTTTGATTTAATTAAATTTGGACGAGAAGGTCGAGTTGATTTTTGAAGCGATTTGTGAAGTTTGAGGAAATAAAAATACTTTACTTCATAAATTATTGGATATATATATATATATACTAATTTGGAAAATAGAGATATTTGAAATGAAAATGATATTTTAGTTTTGAAATATAAATAAAATTGAAATGACCACGGTTTTATAGTGTATATTTCTACCCTGTAGATAGTTCCTTGGATCCTTAGAGGATGGGTATCCCAAACATCCTCTAAGTTAATTATATTTCAGTTGATATTTCACTTGAGTTGGATTTATAAATATAAGAATGTTAATCCTGACTCTAGTGTTTTGTGTTTTGCTTTATGCTCGGGTCAGACTGAGTGATACAACATTTGAGACTCACCTTCGAAGTTGGAGCTTTGCTTGAAGATCCAGCAATCTATCCTTTCGGTCATCCAGTCGATTGGTTCAGAGAAGTCATCCGCCCGTACTGGTGAACTCACTGCATCTGGGATTTTCTGATGTATTTTATTTCTAACTTTGTTTATATAGTAGCTTCATGAACTAGTATTCATTTATTCCGCTGCGTATCATTGTACTACTCTATATCTGTGATTCTGTGATTGATTTATTTACTGTAAATGTTAAGTTTTGCCAAATTTAAATTAACAATTTGGTATTTTGAATTATTCAAGTCGGACATGTATAATATTGTAACAACCCGCATATTTAACGATTTTATATTTAAATGTTTAATTTAAATATAGCGTCGTTAGTCGGATTTTGGTCCGAAATGTTACTTTCTGCAAACGGCCGAATTGGAGCTCGAAACTACCTCCATTGGTTCCAAAATGGCGTTTGCGATCTTTTTGAGTATAATCTTTGATATGTTTGGAGTAAAAGAAATTTTGACCTTTTCTATTGGGCTTTGGGCTTGTGTTTCACCCAAACTGTTCTATTAACCCTAACTCAGCCCTCTCCTCTCATTCACTTATTCCATTTCTTAAAATTTAAGCTTCAAACTGAAATGGGGGAAGAGAAAGGAAATTAGAAACTCCTAGCCCTATATCCATTTGCAAAATCCAAATTCTTGCTCCAAAATCAAAGAGAATCCATTGGTAAGTTCTTCTTCATCTTCTCCAACTCTTGTCCTCTTCGATTTCAGAAAATATCCTAAAACCTAATTTAGGAAAATATGTGTTGTATTCTTAGATTGAAGCTTGTTGAGTAAGAGTGAAGAGTGGTTAGCCTTTCCTTTGCATTTGAGCTTCTTCTTCTTGTTCTTGAGTTAAAAAGGTGAGTTTTGAACTCACATCTACTTCTCTTGATTTCATTGATGTTGGGTATGAATTCCTAACATCTTGTTCATAGCATTTGCCTTTGGTTTGAATTGAATTGGTGAACATTTCATTTTTGGAGTTTTGGAGTCATATCCTTGAAAATCATAACTTTGATGTTTGATCATGGTTGTTGGTGGTAAATTGGAGTCAATGGTGTTGGATTATCGTTTGGCAAAATCCTCTTAAGTCCATTGCTCGATATGTTGCAAATGGGGTGAGTTGCTCCTCCATTTGCTAGGCTGAAAAACAATTCCAGCTACAGCCAGTCGACTGACCCCCTGTAGTCAGTCGACTGACTGCAGAGAGTAAAAACTCTCGGGTTGTGGATCAGTCGACTGACTGCAGTAGGCCAGTCGACTGACCTGCTTCATTTTGTCCTGTATGCCTAATTGTTTGTGATTTTCACTTTTATCGATGTATATTGATTCTAACTAGTTGTTTATGCATATTTGACCTTAATAATTCCCTTTTGAATTCATTCACAGGTTTTATAAATGATTTCTTCAAATCGTATTAAAAGCTCGTTTCTCCAATTTATAAAATCTATTTAAAACACACAATTTCGCACTTCGAGCGAAGTGGAAGGGTGATTAAATGGTTGGGAAAAACACGGACCATGAATCTGTGCGTTTATCTTTCCGATTAGTCCCCGACCTATTCGATTGATTGTTTTGACCTTCGGGTTTAGTTTACCGATGATATGAGGTGAATTTTATACTGCTTTGAGTGTGAAATAAACTAACGGATAGTAAACCGTTTAGTGCGAACGGGTGGTTATGGGACTCACGTTACCACTTTTCGGATTCCTTTCTGGGAGTTTGTGACACATATCGCCTTTGGGATAGTGTCTTCGGACTATCTCCTTCTGGCTTGTTGCCTTTAGTATCGCTTTCGATGTTGGCCGTTATGCGCCACATGGGTGATATTGGGTTGCTATAGTATCGCTTCCGATGTTGGCCGTTATGTGCCACATGGGTGATATTGTGTTGCTATTGTATCGCTTCCGATGTTGGCCGTTATGCGCCACATGGGCGATATTAGGTTGCCCTATTGTATTGCTTTCTGAGTTGGTCATTCGTTACCGCTCGAGCAATTTTTATGATGTTTTAATCGAGATGTATATTCCCTAGGTTTCGCCCCTCGGTGTAGGTCTTTTTGAACCACACGATATGTAGTGATCACCTTGTGAACTTGTATACCATATTGGTATTTGTTATTTGCCTTTTGGCTTGTTTTGGGATACTCTTATCCTTTGTTTCTATATGTTGCCGATGATATGAGCTTTGTTCTATATGATTCATCTCTTGTTGATGATTGTGTTATCTCCTTTAGAGATATTTGTTATACTGTATGACCTTGCAGGTTTATTATTGTTCAGTTTATCTAACTAATTTGTTATCTAGACTGACCCGTGTATTTTATACTCGGGTCAGACCGAGTTGTTTCAGGTTAGGTGCTTCGGACTTAGCCTATTTTGCTTCCGCATGGACTATTCGCTAGCTTCATTTTGTTATAGCGTCTTTAGTGGTCCTTATCTATTGTAACTCTGATATTTATACTTTTTCGTCTCGTCTGTATATTGTGGTCTGCTATACCACTTGACATGTATTATTTTGTATACTCTGCGATGTATCAGTATATGTGTATATGATGATTTACTGTTCTGTGATGTATATTACATTTGAGTTTTCATATTCTGTTTTGATAGATTCTTCAACCACCTATGGTTATGTTTTAAGTATTCATTGGGTATGTCGACCTGTTTGATATGTTTATTGTCGATGTAGTCAATAGATAGTTAGAGCAAAGCTATAGATGGTCGCTCCCAACCGGCCTTGTTCTCCGTGTTAGTTGACGGCATTACCCTGTAGTGTCCTTGGCTAGCGTGGGTATAGATGTGGGGCGTCACAGCGTGGTATCAGAGCTGAGTTCAGAACAAAATATGATAAACACAGAATAGATGCACATATTATGGAACATCAAAGTGTACAAGTGATACAAATCTTTGAATCATTGTGTCTCTTTATTCCATCAAGGTTAGATAGAGTTTGGGAATACGTCTAGGAGTGCATTTTATTCCGTAGTATTCCATATTGCAGTATCTACCTTGTGAATAATCTTGTTCTTATCTTACCTTCAGCGTATGGCTGGAAGAGGCAGGGGACGACGTTCGGATGCTGGGCAATCCAATGGCACACATCCGGATGGCGTTTATATGTCTTCCGATCAGTTTTTGGAGTTGTTTAGGAGCACTCAGCCTCCAGTTCCTCCTCGAGTATCTCCGCCTCGCAAGTCTGCCTTTGCACGTCAGTGCAGTGATTTTGCTCATCTTGGAGGAAAGCCGTTTAAGGGCTCCGAGTCTGTTCTTGAAGTCCAAGCTTGGCTTCGCACGTGCGAGCGTATCTTCTCTCGCATGGATCTTTCTGACCATGATCGAGTTCTGGTGACTTCTAGCTTATTACAAGAGCGTGCTCTTGATTGGTATGAGCTTCTTGTAGCGCAGATTGATGAGTCTACCCTTTCTTGGACTCAGTTTCGGGGACGATTTGAACTCAAGTTCGTTCCTGAATCTGAAAAAGTTTTATTGACCCGTCGCTTCCTTGAGTTGAAGCAAGGGAAATCTTCTGTTTCTGAGTATGTCGCATCGTTCGAGGCTTTATCTCAAAATGGTCTTGAATTCATCAGCACTTCTTATAAGAAGAATTTGAAGTTTGTTTCTGGTCTTAAGAAATATCTTAGGAAGTCTTTGTTGCTCCAGCTTAAACTTTCTTTTGAGGAGTTGGTTGATTCGGCACTTCATCTCGAGACCGTCGAGAAGGAGTCTGATAGTGATGTAGATGTTGAGGTTTCTAAGAACCCCAACAAGAGGCCGTTTCCAATTCAGAAGAAGCCTTTTCCTTCTAAGAAGAAGAAGACTGGTGGTCCTAGCTCTCAGCCACAGTCTTCCGGAACGCCTTTCGTTCGAAAATGTTTCAATTGTGGTTCTCCAGATCATATTATTCGAGCTTGTCCTAAGCCTCTCTTCTGCCGCTACTGCAAGAAGGAAGGTCATCGTGTTTCCACTTGTCCCATTGCTCCAAATAATTCTTCATCTGGCAAGCTCAATGTGGCTAATGCTTCTGGAGGTTCATCTCAATCCAAAGGTATGTCTCCATCTATTTTGGAGGGTTCAATTCTATTTCATGATCATAGTATACGAGTTCTTTTCGATACGGGTGCTTCACATTCTTTCGTATCGAAGAAGCTTGTAGATGATTTATCTTTGGATGTTTCTTGTATGATTACTTCTTTAAGGATTGCGAATCCTATTGGGGGATCCGCGACCCTTAGCTTGCTTTGTGATGATATTGAGATTGTTTTATGTGGCTTTTCTTTCCGTGCGAATCTGCACGTTGTTTCTTATTTGGGTTTTGATATGATTTTTGGTATGGACTGGCTAGTGAGGTACGATGCCAGGATTATTTATTCCGAGAGAATTTTATATCTTTGTCATCCTGATTCGCCTTCTCAGTTATCTCTTATTCTTCGGGATGTGGATAATTCCGAGATGGCTTTATATTCTCTTGACTCGCGAGATGATGATGATATATCTCGTATTCCTGTTGCTTGTGACTTTTCTAATGTTTTTGAGCCTGTATCGGGTTTGCCAACCAAACGGGCAATTGAGTTCCGCATTGATCTCATTCCAGGCGCGCAGCCAGTTAGTCGTCCTCCCACGAGGATGTCTACAGAGGAAAATGAGGAACTCAAGAAGCAGCTTTTAGAGCTTGAGTCCAAGCAGATGATTCGGTCCAGTTTTTCTCCGTGGGGATCCGCGGTCGTCTTCGTGAAGAAGTCTGATGGAACTCTTAGGCTTTGCATTGATTATCGCAAGCTTAACGAGTTAACCATCAGAAATAGGTATCCATTGCCTAGGATCGATGACATGTTCGATCAATTGAGTGGTGCTAAGGTCTTTTCTCAGCTCGACCTTGCCATGGGTTTTCATCAGTTACGAGTCGCGGAGGATAGCATACCTCTTACAGCTTTCCGCACTCGATATGGTTCTTTTGAGTGGCTCGTTATGCCGTTCGGTTTGACGAACGCTCCTGCTTTCTTTGTTGATCTCATGAATCGAGTATTCCGGGAATATCTCGATAAGTTCGTGCTTGTCTTCATTGATGATATCCTTATTTATTCTAAGTCTGAAGCTGAGCATGCTAATCACTTGAGAATTGTATTGAGTACCCTCCGTCATCATCAGTTTAGAGCCAAATTCTCCAAGTGCCACTTTTGGGAGAATAAGGTTAAGTTCTTAGGCCATGTTGTATCTTCCGATGGCATTTCTGTCGATCCCGCAAAGATCGAAGCCATCCAGAATTGGAAGAGACCTGAAAATGTTCATGAGATTCGTAGTTTCCTTGGATTAGCGGGTTATTACCGTCGGTTCATTAAGAACTTTTCCCGTGTTGTGCTTCCTCTTACTTGCCTTACTCGGAAAGGCATTCGTTTTATTTGGTCCGACAAGTGTGAAGCTTCCTTTCAGACATTGAAAGAACTTCTCACTAATGCTCCTATTCTTGTGGTTCCCGAAGGGAATCATGATCTTGTCGTCTACACCGATGCTTGTGGTAGTGGTCTCGGTGCTGTTCTTATGCAGAAGGATCGGGTAGTTGCTTATGCTTTTAGGCAACTACGTCCGAATGAAGTTCGCTATGCCACTCACGATCTTGAGCTTGCCGCCATTGTCTTTGCCTTGAAGATTTGGCGACATTATTTATTGGGCGAGCGCTTCATTCTCTATACAGATCATAAATCTTTGAAGTATTTGTTTACTCAGAAGGAACTCAATATGAGGAAACAGCGTTGGCTCGAGTTTCTTGCTTCTTATGACTTTGATATCGAGTATACCCCTGGTAAGGGTAATCGTGTTGCTGATGCGCTTAGTCGCAAACATTCGGCTGTTATTTCTATGATGCTTGCCGAATGGAATATTCTTGAAACTCTATCTTTTTGTGAAATTCGTGATCAAGGTTCATCTTCTGATTCTCCTATTCTATTATTTAGTTTGGGAGCTCGACCTATTTTATTGGATCGTATTGCCGATGGTCAGCGGCGTGATCCTGAATTGTTGCATCCTATTCAGCTTTGTGAGTCTGGATCTTATGATGAGGCGTTGCAAGATTTCAGCATTGATTCTCATGGGTGTCTTCGTAAAAAGAACCGTCTTTTTGTGCCTTCTGACTTTGCACTTAGGCATGACATTCTTGATGAGTGTCACCGTTCTAAGTATACCATTCATCCCGGTAGTAGCAAGATGTATGCCGATATGTGTCGTCTTTATTATTGGGAAGGCATGAAGCGCGATGTGGCGAGTTATGTGAGCAATTGCATAACTTGTCAGCGTTTTAAAGCCGAGCATCAGCGTCCTTCGGGTCTTCTTCAGCCTCTTGAGATTCCAGTGTGGAAATGGGATCAGATTTCTATTGATTTCATTGACAGCCTACCGCGTTCGTGATCGGGTCATTCTAGTATTTGGGTTATTGTTGATCGCCTCACTAAGTCTGCTCATTTCGTCCCTATTAAGTCTAATAGGACTGCTTCGCATTTGGCTAAGTTGTATGTCAAGGAAATCGTGAGACTTCACGGTGTTCCTAGTTCTATTGTGAGTGACCGTGATCCTTTATTCACGAGTCATTTTTGGAAGAGTCTTCAGCAAGCTTTGGGAACAAAGCTTAATTTTTCTACAGCTTATCATCCGCAGTCTGACGGACAGACTGAACGGGTGAATCGTATCTTGGAAGATCTTCTCCGTATTTGTATTTTTGATTTTGGTGGAAGTTGGGAGGATCACCTACCTCTAGTAGAGTTCTCCTACAACAATAGTTTTCAGTCTAGTATCGGTATGGCTCCTTTCGAAGCCTTATACGGAAGACCATGTCGATCACCTTCATGTTGGTTAGAAACTGGAGAGAAGCTTATTCTTGGTCCATATTTTGTTCGTCATTCTTCCGAGAAGATTTATCTTATTCGATTGAGAATGAAAGAGGCACAGAGTCGTCAGAAATCCTACGCGGACAACCGTAGGAAGCCTCTCGAGTTCTCGATCGGCGATCTTGTTTTTATTCGTGTTTCTCCTTTGAAGGGGGTTATGCGTTTCAGTGTGACTGGGAAATTGGCTCCTCGCTTTATAGGACCATTTTCTATTACTGAACGTATTGGCCCTGTGGCTTATAGAGTTTCACTTCCAGCTCATTTATCTGGCATTCATGACGTGTTTCACGTCTCGCAACTTCGGAAGTGTCTTCGGGAGTCGGATTCTGTTATTACTTCTCCTGATTTGCAAGAGCTTGAGATCTCACCGGACTTATCTATTGTACAACAACCTATTCGCGTGCTTGACACGGAGGTGCGACACCTTCGGAACAAGGACGTGCCGCTCGTTAAAGTTCAATGGTCCGCTAATCCCAAGGACTGTACTTGGGAAACCAGAGAGTATATCGAGCGATCTTATCCGAGTTTTCTTTCTTCGCTTTGAAATGGTGAGTATGTCTTTTCATCTCGAGCTTATTTCCTTTTCTTTGGAATGTTTTATGTATGTAGTTGTTACAAATATCGTCTCTAGAAATTGCGGGGACGCAGTTTTTGTAAGGAGGGGAGATCTGTAACAACCCGCATATTTAACGATTTTATATTTAAATGTTTAAATTAAATATAGCGTCGTTAGTCTGATTTTGGTCCGAAATGTTACTTTCTGCAAACGACCGAATTGGAGCTCGAAACTACCTCCATTGGTTCCAAAATGGCGTTTGCGATCTTTTTGAGTATAATCTTTGATATGTTTGGAGTAAGTGAAATTTTGACCTTTTCTATTGGGCTTTGGGCTTGTATTTCACCCAAACTGTTCTATTAACCCTAACTCAGCCCTCTCCTCTCATTCACTTATTCCATTTCTTAAAGCTTATGCTTAAAACTAAAATGGGGGAAGAGAAAGGAAATTAGAAACTCCTAGCCATAAATCCATTTGCAAAATCCAAATTCTTGCTCCAAAATCAAAGAGAATCCATTTGTAAGTTTTTCTTCATCTTCTCCAACTCTTGTCCTCTTCGATTTCAGAAAATATCCTAAAACCTAATTTAGGAAAATATGTGTTGTATTCTTAGATTGAAGCTTGTTGAGTAAGAGTGAAGAGTGGTTAGCCTTTCCTTTGCATTTGAGCTTCTTCTTCTTGTTCTTGAGTTAAAAAGGTGAGTTTTAAACTCACATCTACTTCTCTTGATTTCATTGATGTTGGGTATAAATTCCTAACACCTTTTTCATAGCATTTGCCTTTGGTTTGAGTTGAATTGGTGAACATTTCATTTTTGGAGTTTTGGAGTCAAATCCTTGAAAATCATAACTTTGATGTTTGATCATGGTTGTTGGTGGTAAATTGGAGTCAATGGTGTTGGATTATCGTTCGGCAAAATCCTCTTAAGTCCATTGCTCGATATGTTGCAAATGGGGTGAGTTGCTCCTCCATTTGCTAGGCTGGAAAACAATTCCAGCTACAGCCAGTCGACTGACCCCCTGCAGTCAGTCGACTGACTACAGAGAGTAAAAACTCTCGGGTTGTGGATCAGTCGACTGACTGCAGTAGGCCAGTCGACTGACCTGCTTCATTTTGTCCAGTATGCCTAATTGTTTGTGATTTTCACTTTTAACGATGTATATTGATTCTAATTAGTTGTTTATGCATATTTGACCTTAATAATTCCCTTTTGAATTCATTCACGGGTTTTATAAATGATTTCTTCAAATCGTATTAAAAGATCGTTTCTCCAATTTATAAAATCTATTTAAAACGCACACTTTTGCACTTCGAGCGAATTGGAAAGGTGATTAAATGGTTGGGCAAAACACGGACCATGAATCTGTGCGTTTATCTTTCCGATTAGTCCCCGACCTATTCAATTGATTGTTTTGACCTTCGGGTTTAGTTTACCGATGATATGAGGTGAATTTTATACTGCTTTGAGTGTGAAATAAACTAACGGATAGTAAACCGTTTAGTGCGAACGGGTGGTTATGGGACTCACATTACCACTTTTTGGATTCCTTTCTGGGAGTTTGTGACACATATCGCCTTTGGGATAGTGTCTTCGGACTGTCTCCGTCTGGCTTGTTGCCTTTAGTATCGCTTTCGATGTTGGCCGTTATGCGTCACATGGGTGATATTGGGTTGCTATAGTATCGCTTCCGATGTTGGCCGTTATGCGCCACATGGGTGATATTGGGTTGCTATTGTATCGCTTCCGATGTTGGCCGTTATGCGCCACATGGGTGATATTGGGTTGCTATTGTATCGCTTCCGATGTTGGCCGTTATGCGCCACATGGGCGATATTAGGTTGCCCTATTGTATTGCTTTCGGAGTTGGTCATTCGTTACCGCTCGAGCAATTTTTATGATGTTTTAATTGAGATGTATATTCCCTAGGTATCGCCCCTCGGTGTAGGTCTTTTTGAACCACACGATATGTAGTGATCACCTTGTGAACTTGTATACCATATTGGTATTTGTTATTTGCCTTTTGGCTTGTTTTGGGATACTCTTATCCTTTGTTTCTATATGTTGCCGATGATATGAGCTTTGTTCTATATGATTCATCTCTTGTTGATGATTGTGTTATCTCCTCTAGAGATATTTGTTATACTGTATGACCTTGCAGGTTTATTATTGTTCAGTTTATCTAACTGATTTGTTATCTAGACTGACCCGTGTATTTTATACTCGGGTCAGACCGAGTTGTTTCAGGTTAGGTGCTTCGGACTTAGCCTATTTTGCTTCCGCATGGATTATTCGCTAGCTTCATTTTGTTATAGCGTCTTTAGTGGTCCTTATCTGTTGTAACTCTGATATTTATACTTTTTCGTCTCGTCTGTATATTGTGGTCTGCTATACCACTTGACATGTATTATTTTGTATACTCTGCGATGTATCAGTATATGTGTATATGATGATTTACTGTTCTGTGATGTATATTACATTTGAGTTGTCATATTCTGTTTTGATAGACTCTTCAATCACCTATGGTTATGTTTTAAGTATTCATTGGGTATGTCGACCTGTTTGATATGTTTATTGTCGATGTATTCAATAGATAGTTAGAGCATAGCTATAAATGGTCGCTCCCAACCAGCCTTATTCTCCGTGTTAGTTGACGGTATTACCCTATAGTGTCCTTGGCTAGCGTGGGTATAGAGGTGGGACGTCACAAATATTATTGTCGATTTGAATGGTCCAAAAAATAGGGAGCCGTTACACGTTGCCTATATAAATACTGCTTAAAACCCCTAGAGTGAAGTTGTTAGATCAGTCTCTCTTCTGTAATCCTAAAATTTCTCTTAATATCATTTTAATGGCAAATGATTTCTTTACTTACAATAGAATTCAAACTATCTAATAACCATCGAATTATACATCGGGTGGTCGTTTGTCATAAAAGTGCTCGAATCAACTAGAAATCGCATTCAAAGTTGCTAGCGGCGAAACTTAAGGGTATGAATTGGGCGTTTCCAATTTTGACGACGATTGGAGAAACTTGAAGCATGGTGTCAAAGAGCTCGAAGAGAGGAGTTGAGCGCTAGTGGTGGCACTTCATATCATGGCTGGAGTTGATTTCAATTTTCGAAACAAGGTTTCGACCATCGGGATTTGCAGTGACGACTGGTGAAGACGAAGGTGGTGACAGCGCGTTCAAACGGTGGTGTATAGTTGTGAATTTGCAGGTAGGAGAAAATATAGGAACAGAAATGTGGATGTAGGCTTTACTTTATATAGCTGATTTGGTATCTTCTTTTATACCATTGTTATACTGTTTATGAGTTAGTGATAATTAATGTATTGAAATGTGGATTGATGTAATTATCAAATAAAATAGTTGAATTATTGAGTTAATGTATATTTATATTGATGTTTTATTCCACTACGAGGTTTCCCTTTTTCCTTTCTTAGTTTTGAAATTTTAAATTATAAAATAAATGATCCGCTATTTTTAATATCGAAAATTAGTTGCAAGTGTATTTCGTGGCGTTTGTAATTGATTCCGGATGTTTAAAATAGTAGGACGTCACAAAAATTTTTGCTATGTATATCCATATTTACTTTCCAACATACGTTCCCATGTATAACAAATAGAACATATTAAAATCCATTTAGCTAAAAATATTCTTCTTGCATATTATTATCCATACAAAATTTACATCCTTCATTTAAGTTTTGTCAATGGCATGCAATCTTGGAAAAAAAGTAATGAACTTTTTATAACAACATACTTGGCCTAAAAGGCTTATGTACTCCATCGCACTCTCTAGCCTCTCCCAATCCTAAAGTTTTTCTAATTTTGTATGGGATGCCTACTTGAAACCAATGCAACAAAGAAACCCAACTTCAAACCACCAAAAATGACACACCAAAAACATCATATTCAACTGGTGTTTCCTCAAGCATTGTAGCATTACTCTAAATGAATATGTATGCTCATCCTTGATTCTTGAATAAACTGAGATATCATAGGAAAACACATGTACAAACTTATTTAGTTTCTCCTTGGACACTTCATCAATTCAGCCAAAATGATATTACCAACTAGTCAAAGAATCTTGTTGGGTCTAATATGTAGTCAATGGTATACTCCATCAGCCACTCTCAATTAATGAAACCTAGAAGTTGAATTCAACTATAAGAATATCTAATATCCATTAAGTTGGTCAAGAAATTCATTAATGCACTACAAGAGATACTTGCTCTTTATTATTGCTTTGTTTAACTCACTTTAATTAACACAAAGCCAATGAGACTCATCCTTTTAGAAGTGAACTTCACAAGCATTACCTATAATAAAAACTTCAAGTTCTTATTAACCCCTTCCATTCAAGATCTTCGGCTTGTAATTTTGGCCTTCTTCTTAGCTATGTAGTTAAAATTCTCAACGGTTTCATAGCGGTGGAGGTATAAAATATCATGGAAGGGATATACAGAGGGCGTAGTAAAAAAATAGAAATGTGCAAAAGGATATATTAGAGGCAAAGTCAAATGGATAAATAATTTTTTATCAATCTTCTATCATTGGTGTAGAAAAGTGAAACAACTTTTACTTATATATAATGAAATCCAATAATGTCTTAATCCAAGTAGTTCAAACCTTGGGACTAGAAATGGTATTCCAAATTACGGTGAGCATCTAGGCGTTGAACTTAGACATGCTTAAGCTTTTTTACTGGGGATTACAAGAAAATAATGTTAATTATATATATATATATTAAAATTTCTAAAGTGGATACTACAGTAACCTTATTTAGTGGTAAATAACAGTGCTTTAATGGGCTCATTAGTTAGGAGTGTTAAATTGTAAAAGAGTAGCCTACATAGGGCACTAAACGCTTTAGCTTAGCTATATCTATCTAGGCTTCATCAGGGCTTTAACTACATAGCTCCTTAAGAGACATCATTCTAAATTGATTTAGTGCCGACATCGTTTTTGGAACCAATACGATACTAAACTTGACTTCCCCCTTTCGATGTTAATCGAACACCTCCTTGGAGATATTTGGATACTCACATGTGATTAGAACATTTAAACCTCCTCATAAGCAACTTTGAATGATTATAAAAATTACTAATGTCCAAGTTTGTCCTCCCACACAACATCTCTAATAGTTGTTCGCCCTCATCTCTCAATACAACCAATAAACTCACATAATCAAGTACGACCCTATACGTAAAAAACCTATAGATGCTCAAAAAAAATTCCAAAACTAATGAACTCAACCACAAAATAACTGAAAAATATATGACCATGAAATCAAACATACATCCAAACACATCAACCTAGATTTTTTGAACCTCCAATCGAGTTCGTGGCTTTAAGAGAGCAGATATTGTTTTTAGTTCCAACTTTGCTACTATATCACAAGATATAAATGAACTAGATGCATCAATATCGAAAAGATTCCTAACTATTAATGAAAATATGTATATCACCTTCAAAAATAGAATACCTAGAATCACTTCCACTGCACCAACTATCACTCTCGATTACTGGGATGACCACAACGAATGACCTTGGCTCACACTACCTTGAACTAGATATTTTTTCTACATATTCCCTACTTCCCATGGTGGATCAACATTTAATTATAAATGTTGATAGCGCTATATGTATGTACATCTATATCCTAAATCATTCTCCGATATCTTCATCCATGGATATAGAATGATACTGGATATTTATCATATCCACCGATTAATAAATATGAAACATAAATATAAAATTTTAGTTTAACATAATTTTATTTCCAATCCCATTTATTTATAAGTGTATGAAAATAAACAAATATGATAATGATAGATAGTTTTAAGCAGTTAATATGTTCTAAATGCATATAATATAAATTATTTACTTTATAAAACAATAAATACATACCATTCGTTATACTAAAATATACGTAATAAAAACAATAATCTTAACAAAAAATGAATAATATAATTTCCGGGCGCAAATGTCTTCATATTTGCATCTGTATTAATTATTCTGAATATCAGATATTTATCTATTTTTAAAATACAAATACGGATGAATTTTGGATTATTCAAGTATATATGGACAAGCTTATTCCCACATCTAAAGAAATGTACCACAACCTTCTCTACCTAAATTCAAGTAGGTACACAATTGCATATTCAACGACCTTAAGCACTTTATATGTGTCTTATTCAATTTATTCCTCGACTCTTGCATACCATCCTTCTTCATCTCACCCTTTAGAAACCTATTCATACCCTTCTTCCATTAAGGCTTGAAGTGAAACCCTTCCAATATGGCTTTGGTATGTTCCCAATTTTATGCATAATAGATTTATCTCTAGCATGCTCTTCCTAATAGGAGTGAGCAAATGGTTGGTTCGGCTTGAAACCAAAATAACCATTCAAGAAACATAAACCGAACCAAAACGATATTTATCAAAACCAAAACCAACCAACCGATTATATTTTGTTTGGTTGGTCTATTTAGTTTATCTTAAAATGAATTAGATCTTCCAGTTATTGATATAATATAAGATTAAAATAATTAATTAAGTTCATATGACGCACATTTTGAAAAATATACTACTCTTCAAAAAATATTAATATGAATTGTAAGGAAAAAAATATTGTTATGAAATATTATAAGTAGTAGTGGTGCCAGCAGTAATTTTTTCATTTTAAAATAATTTGATTTTTAAATTTGGTTTAATTAGTTGGTTTAGTTTTCAAATATTGAAAACCAAACCCGATAAAAAACCAAAAATATATAAAAATAGAAACCGAAACCAACCAATTAACTAACAAAACTGAACCAAACCGACCAAACATAATTGGTTTGTTTGGTTTATTCGGTTTAAACGAATAAATGCTCACCCCCACTTCCTTCCTAATGAAGGAAAAGAACAAGCAGTTTATCAATATGGTCGTTAATGTGTGACAACACTATCATGCTCAACTCCTTTCAAAGACCAAACACAAACTTCTCATCCTTCTTCATGGAAGTATTAGTCAAAGTCAAAACATAACTAACAAAGCATGAAATCTGTTCGCATACTCTAATACTTACATTTTTCCCTGCTTTAGCTTGAAATATGTCTAGACCATTGTAGACTTCTCCGTTTAAGGCATGAACTGGTTCTCAAACTTCACTTTGAAATCATACCAAGTAATATCTACATCAAGCACAATAGGTATAGTATGTTCCCAACAACCGAGTGTAGCTCCTTGAAACTCTTAAAAGCTAACCATCTGCAACATTCCATTGTTATTCTCATACCATTGACTACCATTTCACAGAT
The DNA here is from genome assembly GCA_030765085.1 of Allium cepa. NCBI lineage: Eukaryota > Viridiplantae > Streptophyta > Magnoliopsida > Asparagales > Amaryllidaceae > Allium > Allium cepa. The sequence goes on along the minus strand of CM060928.1, from coordinate 891,853,226 downwards.
TTTATCCCATGATAGAACATTCATAATGGACTCAACATGAGAGAAACGCTCACCACCATAACTATGGTCAATTGAGCTAACTCCTTGTCCTCTCAATTCAATTACTTCATTAGCATCTACCAAATAGCAATAATAAGATTTTGAAGTATCGCTCCAAGTCCTGTACTAGAAACTTTAGCTGCCCTGTTTCCTAATCATCTTTCACTATTCACGCTTGTTCCAATTTTCCCTTTCTTAGTCTCTATCCTATCAACTTACACTTATCTAGAAGACTATAAGAACGTTAGTCAAGATAACATGAAAAAAAAGATTGAATGAGAAGATACAATACTAAATAAAAATAGCAATATGTATAATTGTAATTTAGGAGTTAAGCTGCTATGTTAATGATAATGTATAATCGAGTGTATATGATTATATCTATTATGTCTTGTATTATATATGCTTAGTATGACTGTATACGACATATGTATGATGCATATGATGTATGTATTTTCACCATGAGTTAAAGTTCTCCTATATCAATGATGTTTTTGATAGATGATTTGTGGCGTGTTCCTACATTTCTATAGTGAAGTATTATCGATGTTGAGACTATGAAAAATCATGAATTGGAAAAATGTGTTAATAGGAAGATGAGGTTATAATAGTGGATAGTATGAGACATCAATGTGTTTTAAGGGTTATTTATGCTACACTGCGTATTATAGTGTACATTGTATGTAGTCTCAGACGAGGATATTGTTGAGAGCGAATAGTGAAATCCCACTAGATGCTCGAGCCATTAACATGGTTACCAAGTATTATATGCATGATGCAAAGCAATAGATGACCAATCACATCAATCTGAGCATTGGGCGTGATAGATATTGTAATTGCTTTGAATGAGTTATACTGTGACATTACATATGTGTGCATAATTGGTGTTGTCAATGCATGCCATGTATGTATGTGTACATATGTGTGCGCGTGCGCCTCTGTGTGTATGTATGGTCACATATAGTATGATTGATATACACTTTTTTTTTGCACATGATTTATATAGTGGTTTCATACTCATATATTATGTAATCATATTTGGTGTGATGAATACAATTGATTTGAATGTATGTTATGTTTGATATTTTATTGAGACGGTGTAGTTTATATATGCCCATTTTATAATGAGATATATTTTATATGTTATAACCATATGCTTAATAGATTGTACTCTGTGATTTACCTATAGGCGAGGCATATGTAACTGCAACACCTACGCAGCGTTTGCATCATTAGTAGCATGGGTAAAACTCATGTGGGAAATGATTCCTATGCTCAAATTTCTAGTTTAAATGCAATACATAACTATAGATAATTCCCGTTTAAAATAATATATGGTCATCCAAATCTGTTTTAACAAAAAACAACCCCAAATTTTAAAGCTTTATAAAATACAAGCGTATAAAATTCAGCATACATAAATGAAATCAAACCTTGAAAGTATGATTTTGTCACTAGGATTCGTGTTAGGCTTGGACCAATTGTAAACTGTTGATATGCATTACCGCTTAGCCAAAAACAACCTTCATAAACATTCAATGGGCCACTCTTCCAGCTTCATCCCTCAAAACGCCTTGTTCATCTTCTTCTCCACCACGGGATTGTCCAGATCTCAATAAAGGGTTAGGAGAGGTTTGGAATTGAAGGTGTCGTCCTTGATGAGGTCAGAACGCCACTTCGCGAGTATGTTGCGGTTGTTATCGATGTTTTGCATTGGCATCGCAAAGGCGTTGGAAATTACCGATGCCTTTGCGACCCACAACAATTTACATCATATCAATCGGCGTCGTTTTACAATCACACATTTTCAACTATCAAATTCAAACCAATAGAATCGTACAGTTCTCTAACTCATCAATCTTCTCCGTTATCTCTCCAATAAAAGTGCAAATCCCTCGCAGTTATAAACTCCATCCACTACATTCTTTTCAGGTTAATACCAAGCAAAACTTCTCCCAAATCTCAAAAACCTAATATTAGCAATATTTCCCAAAAATAAAAATCTGCCTCCGCCTGCTGAATTGAGGAGAGAAGGTCGCGATTATACATTTGCAGATTTGGTTGGATTGCTATGTGGGGTTGCAATGTTCAGATGGTTGCGGTGTTCAACTGAAGGGTTTGATCTGGAAGTTGTATGTTGAAAAGAGAAGACGTTTAGATGATGAAACAAGGAAAGATAAACAAAGGAGCCATGGCACAACCCTTTGTAGCTCTTGGACTGAAAAGCAGAAGCAAGAAACAAAGAAGGATGACATGGAAGAAGAACTTAAAAGCACATATGTTAAAAAGAAACGGAAATGAAAGCTCTGCTAGTCCTATTAGTAGTGTATATGCAATGAAGAATAGATTCTAAGAGATGCAAATGATATATGTGGTAGCACTGAAGGACAAGTAGAATAATCGTCATAATGACTAAGATTTTAAGATCTTCGCGTCCTCTCTACTCATATTTTATTATATATATTGAAAACGCAAAACGCGCCTTGAATTTCTAGTTATTATTTTGATTCACGTTTCCCATGGATTTCCACTTAAAGTTCTTAATGACATCAAACAAACATTAAACAATCAAGATTTCTTACTCTTTACAAGCATGCTTCTCCAAAAGGCAGCAAGCCCACTTCCATAAATCAAATGACAAATTGCCGAAACAGCACACGGAACCACAATCTCCGGACTCCCGAAATGCCTGCTCGCAAGCACCAACCTCAAAGTCGCGTTCTGCATCCCCACCTCAATCGAAATCGTTCTATAAGCTTCCACATCAATCCCCATCATCCTCGAAATCCAAAACCCAAACAGAAACCCAGAACCATGCAGCAACAGTAAAGGCAAAACCACCCATAATGCGGAACTTAGAATTGTCGTCGCGTTCTGAGCAATGGCGCCGCCTCCTAATATTGAGACGCTAGTGATGGCTATTAATGGCATTATTGGCGATGCGATTTTGACTATAGAGTTGCAATACTGGTTCATGGCGGCACCTATTAGTATAGGTGCTAGCACCACTTGTACTGTTGATGTGAATAGTGCAGATGGATCTACGGACACAAATTGCCCTGCAAGTTTTGATGCCAGGAAGGTTGTCATTACCTACAAATTAATCCATGTGTTACCCAGTTTATCTCAATATACTCAAAAGTAAGCCATTTTGCATAATTACCGCAGCAGTTAAGGTGCTTGTAGTTGTCATAAGCACAGAAAGCACGACATTACCTCTGATATTAATACATAACACAAGTGAATTCAGGTTTTTAAGTGAAGCTTGTACTCAACATGTTAAAGAGTAAATTACCTTGCAAGATAAGTCACTAAATTACTGGCCGTGCCACCAGGGCAGCCATAATTTCAAAACATATAATTCAATTTCAAATCTTGAATTCAAATTCAAATCAAATTATTCTAATTTCAAAACTTTATCAACTTATTCAAAATAGCATTTTTCTTCAAAACTCCTTTTCAAAATCTTTTCGTATTTAACCCAATTCCATTTCCAAAACTATTTTGGATTCAAAATTCAATCTTTAAAACCATTTCATAATATTAGATTCAAATATCTACGACTTAACCAATTTCCTCGTGCAATCAATATTTGTGTGTGCATAGTGTAGCCCAGGGGTTTTACACAATAGTGCCACATCATCAATCATCACAGATTCAAGCACAGCAATATCGATAAGCGGTATAATTTATAACGTCTATCTTCATTCACAGATTCACAGATAAATAATATTAATTCATCACAGATAAAATAAATTACATTCATCACAAATAAATAAATTACATTCATCAAAGCTCAAATCAGAACAGAGCATCACACATTAAGGATATCAAACAATTCAACATTCAATAGAATCCAAACATCCATAAGTAAGATTAATTAATCATCTGATTAATTTAAACCAGATTAATTACTTATGATTAAATCACTAATCCTGGTTAATTAATAATAATTATTTAAAAACCATTTTGATTAATTATTCTTTAATCATTTGTTAATTAACCATTAATAATAAATTAGTTAACCTTTAATTATTAATTAATCAACCTTTAATCATTAAACGATTATCCTTTAATTAATTATCCTTAATTAATTACATTAATTAATTAGCCCTTAATTAATTATCATTCCTTAATTACCTTCATTAATTAATTAACCTTAAGTAATTACATAATTAATTGTCCCTTAATTAAGTTATTATCTTTTAATCCCTAATTAATTAACTTTTAATCATCAATTAATTCACCTTTAATCGTAAATTAATTAATCTTTAATCATCAAGTAATTATTCTTAATTAATTATCCCTTAATTGCTTATATTAACAAATCATTAATTACTTAATTAAATTAATAGATAACCCATTTTATCTTTATTAATCACTTTAATTATCCTTTAAACCTATTAAATAAATCTTGTAATAGTTTAACTTAGACTTTAAAGTTAATTAACAACTAAAACATCTTTTCTTAATTAACTTCGTAATATTATTAAGTTTATTTAAAATAACTTTTGAAATAAAGGTCATATATATATATATATATATTTAAGCATTTTAAACTTTATTAATTTTAAGTTTTATTTTAAAACCTTTATCTAATTCCAAACTTTACATAAACTGATTATTATATACAAGAGCTAATTAAGATATTTATTTAAATTTAATTTTTTTTTAAAGTTTTAAAAATTGTTTTTATATAAAAATCTACAGACCCGACCAATTCTTATTTTACCCAAGCCTGACCCCGAGTTAACACAAATCCATTTTGCTTCGAGTATTTTCACGAATTCCCCGAGTTGCCTCCGAGTTACTCCTTGTCTTCCCCAATTTTAATTACAACAGGCAGATATATGATCGCGTGCACGTACACGAATGCATCAATCACCTCCTGTCGCTGCTACGACCGTCGACAAGTCAACAACGACCACCTTTATCCACCAGACCACTCAGCACCAGAAAATCATCAAAGGATTCGAAATCGAAAAAAATCGTGCAAACCTGGAACCAACTCCCTCATCGAAAAACACCTCGCCTGATCACACCGATCACCTGAAATTGCGCCGCCGCGTCTAGACGTTTGCCAGAGACCTATATTTGTTTTTCCCTGGGTGCGAAAGCCTATAATCAACTATCGTCGACAAGAATGCTACTTCTTTATCATTCACCAAAACAGTTTTTTAAACCCTAAACTCACGCCCCATCACCACGACGATCATCTAAAAAATCTTCCATCATTTTTCCTTCGATCTACGTCACGTCATCCTCCTCTGACATCTAGCCTGAGGTCCAATCATTCGTTGATCATCGAAAATTGACATTTTTTCCAATTTCGTTCATCTCGTAAATTCACAACCGATACCAAACTATAAATCATCATTTTATTTTTAAAATTCATGGTTTTGGAACACGAATTCATTCCTGTGATTTGAAATCGAAATCCAGACATTTGGTTTTGAATCTATTTTGAATTTCTACTGTTTTTCCCATTCTTAAAGTAAATTCACAATATAAAAGCTTGGATTTACTTTTATTATCCTGTTTAAATTATCCTTTCTTTAGTAACCATAATTCGAATTTGTATAGATTGTAAGATGTGAATTTTTAAAATAAAATTTCAAGCTTGTAAATATAAGAATAGACATATATGCCTATATACACATAATTTAATATATATATATATATATAATATGTATGTATGTATGTATGTATACAACATGCAAGCATATTCAACAGCTAGACAACATTTCATAACATATTCAAACACCAATCACAAACATCAAAACATAAAAGCAGAGATAAGTGAGTTTGCTCACCTGAGAAATCAAAACAGAGACCAGTTCTTATGAAATGATCTGGAATTGATTGTTTGATTACTTTATCATTGTTCCAGGTTTGCTTTGAAAACTTTACTTGATCATTTGATCTTCTTTGCCCTTTATCAAGTCAGAATGCACTTGATTGCTTCAGATCTTGTTTAATTGGTTTTAGGTCTGAGTTGCTTTACTGGTTTGTTTGGTTAAAAACTTTACTTTGCTTGATTTGATTTTTGTTTTAATTGCTTCAGGTAGAATCATCGTTGAGTTGATTCACTCTTGAATCAGATTCCAGAACTTGAGTTTGATTTGCATGATCTGGAAGTATTTTTTTTCTGAAGCTTTGTGTTTGAGTTGATTTCTGGATTTGAACTTCCTGGTTGAAGTTGTTTGAGTTGAATATTGAACTTTGCTTTTATTTCTAGGTTGAAACCTGAATTGAATTTTGCTTTATTCTTAATTTTAATTTTCGGGTTTTGTTTTTTTTTTTGTTTACAACTTTCTTTTGCTTTGAATATTAACAAAGAAAAAATGAGGAAGAAGAAGATATGATAAATACATAGCCTTGTTTCACATTTTTATTGATTAATTTGAAAATAAAAGACAATTGCTTTTGTAATTATAAAACAAAATTAAACCAACATTTGTCTTTGTTAAGCTAACACTTGTTAGTTACTAGTATTATCATTTTACAAATGTTAAAATGTAAACATTTTATATTTATATCCTTTATCTTTAATTAGTTTATAGAATTTGTTTTAAACCCTTAACTTAGTTTTATTTATAAATTATGTTTTATGTTTTTCTCATTTATACTTTTATGTATTTACAAAACATTCCTTTTTTATATTAACATATGTATTATATTTATGCATTTTCTATTATTTATATTTTATACTTTTATAACTTTCAAATAGCAATTCAAAAATTATTGAATTAATTTCAAAATATAACTTCCAAATCAAAATGTCTATTTAATGTAATTTGGGAAAATAAATCTTTATTAATTGAAAATATAATGTTTTCAAATCCAATTTATTTATAAGGTTTTTAATTTTGAATTTCAATTCCAATATTCAATTTAAAATAAATTTATAAATATGAATAAATAACAAAACATATCTTTATAAATTTGAAAAAAATTTGAACTAATTCACCATTAAATTCACAATTTAACATTAATTACCAAATTAAATTTAACTAAAAATCGGGATTTTTACAAATTCCCCCCTTAAGAAAATTTCGTCCTCAAAATTTGCTAGACAGGGAGACAACAAAGAGTAGATGAACACATCTGAGATAGAGAATTGATTTATCAGATCAAACTGAACGTTTATTCTACATTTGGCTTACCAAATCAGAATATCAATAAATTTGAAAATTAACTTATTTAACACCTTACGAATTATTTGGGTCATCTGATCTATGAAATATACAGGGGCATTGGTTAGGATAACTAACCGTTCGTAGAATGTACTAGACCCCAAAAGAACAGATAAATGGATACTCAACTCAGGTCAAAATATCCTGGAATATATACTAGCTTGTCCATCTTCGGACTTGGATCCACACAAGTAACAAAATTTTCCAAATTTTGGTTTTAACCAAAATCGTTCTATCGATACAACTAAATTTTAACTTCATATTTCGTTAACCAATTTATCTCAATTGAAATTTCTAATTAATTAAAGTTAAAACGAGAAGTTCATAAAAAACTAACGAAGAGAATACGAAATATGAGTTTTCTACACGATTCGTAGGGCCACCATCACACCGAAGCTTCTCCCTCAAGATGCCACGAAGCTATCCAAAAGAATTGAAGTCGAATGATGATCAAAGAGATTGATAGAAAAGTTGTTCCTGTTGTTGCAGGGTATTGACCATTTGTAGTGGTACTCTCCTGTCCCCTATCTCGTCCTCTTCTTGCACTCATACTCACTATCAGGGGATAGTAAGAGAATTTACTGAGGCATTCGGATGGATATCTTAGGGATATACTCATTCTAGGGTATTCGTAACCCTATCGCTAATGAATTACCTAATGTATTATACTCTTGAGCTAAAGTTCAACCTTCAGCTCTAATACCAAATTATGATGGCCTGGATTTCAACGCTCGAAAATCAACATCCATACTTCATTTGCATTCGAATGCCGAGATTCAAATGTTCAAATCCGATTCGCCAGAGCTTATAACACATTGAGTACAACAACATAGCGAAAGAAAATGAATAAGATTATTGATATACAACATCCGATACAACACATTGATACAAACGATATCAATATACATCAGAGATACACAATAGCGGAAATAAAATAGCATTAGAAGAAGAGATAACATCTTTGATGTTAATCTTTAAGAGAGAAGGAAAGAGAGAATCTAACACTACGACACCGTTGCTCCAAAGCTCTAAAAATTTTCATCTCCAAAACCAAAAGCTCGAACTACCATCATCATGTTGTATTAAGCAAGGTCAGCCATCCAAAGACTCCAAAACTTTTGATCCACATAAATACTTGACTAGCTTCTGATTCTACTAAAACCAGACTCTAGGCTGCCAGTGTGAAAAAATTGTGGGTACCTAGAGTTTAGAAAGGGAATAATAAACTCCAGGTCAGTCATGGGACTGGTATGAGCGAACAAAAATAGTTTATCTTTATCAAAAGCAAAACAAAAGAATTTAAAATCAATTCACAATGCTTTTTGGAAAATGAAACCACCATAAGGCCTCCCCGCATCCACGCAATGCAAACACACAATTGGAGGAGATTTCTCCTTATGATAGTCAAACATGCTTGATACACAAAAATCTTTTGATATTATTATTAGTGCATAGTGGAAAACATTTTCAAATATAATATTAATCTTAGCCAGCATACACTACCATGTTAGATGGCAAGTTCTACAACTAAAACCGTACAAGGCGCGTATTGGTGATTGGATTTCCAACAAATAGTCAAGCAAAAGAACTTCCTATTGCCACATGGGTACACCTCTGAAGGGATGCCCCGTGAACTTAACCAGCTTTCTGCCAACACAAGGCCGGGTTACCCCTGCTCGGAAGTAACACCTACAAGTATGCCATCCTCGGTCGTTACCGACCTTTATCTGAGAATCCTCAACCACAAAGCAACAACCATAAACTAATAAATTTGCAGCAACCACATAGGTTAAATATCTGGGCTCCATACAACGATACCACCGTTTTCCAGAAGAAATGGACATACCCAAGGGGCCGTGTAAGAACCCGCATATTTATCAATTGTATATTTAAATATTTTATTTAAATATTTTATCGTTCGTCGGATTTTGGTCCGAAATGCTACTTTTTGCAAAACAGTCGAATTAGGACTCAAGACCACTTCCATTGAGGTCGAAATGCTGTTTACAACTATTTTTAAGTATAAACATTGATATGTTTGGAGATAGTGGAATTTCACTACTTTTTCACTTGAGTCTTTGGATTGGGCTTTTAGCCTATTAGACCCAACCTTCACCCCTCCTCTTCATAACTTCATTTCTATTTGCCTAAGCCTTCAAGCTTCTTCAAAAATGGTGGAGGGAATGGGAAATTAAAATTCCAAAACTCAAATTCAATTGCAATCCATCTTTCAACTCCAAATTCAAGAAGAAGACATTGGATTCAAGCTTCTTGTGCTTAGATAGAAGAGGGATTGATTCTTGCTTGCTTAAAGCTTCATTTTCATTGATATTTGGTGCAAATGTGAGATCTTTATCTCACAATTCTAGTCTATAACCATATGGGGCTGTTGGGAATGATTCCCCATCACTTTAGCATGTACATTTGCATTTGGTTTGGATTGGATTGGCGAAAAACTCCAATTTTTAGTGTTTTTGGTAAAATTCTGCACTTAGGTCGTTCTGGCCATTTTTCTGTGTTCGGAGTTAGGTCGCTCGCGACCTAACCCTTAGGTCGCTCGCGTGTTATCGCGCTAGGTCGCACTGCCTTGAATTTTCACCTCGAAATTAGGTCGTAGGTCGCGTGACCATAGGTCGTTCCCCTTTAGGTCGTATGACCTTGAGTCGTTCGCATGGTTTTGGCCTTTATACCGTTAGGTTATTGCCTCTAGGTCGTTCGCCTATAGGTTGATCTGCCAGCATATTTGTCTCGTTCGGAGTTAGGTCGTTAGGCCTTGGGATGATAGGTCGCTCGCGTGTTAAAATCCTTAGGTCGCTCGCGTGTTAAACCCTTAGGTCACTCGACCTTGCCTGGGTTGTTAGGTCGCTTGGCCATTCCAGTTAGGTCGCATGACCCCTTAAGTCGCTCGCCTCCGTTAGGTCACGCATCACCCTAACTCGCTCGGCCTTGCCTTCGTTAAGTCACGTGACACGTTAGGTCGTGCATCACCTTAACTCGCTCGTCCTTGTTTAGGTAGTTAGGTCGCGAACACCCCTAGGTCGCTCGATCCCTTATACTCGTAGGTCGCTCGATCCTATCCTCCCTTAGATCTTCACTAAGTCATACCATTTTGGACGGGGCGCTGCCCCCTAGACCCGCGCGACCTGACTGGGAAGGTCGAACCCCGTAGCGGGGGCGTTGCCCCCACACCCCCACCTTGGGGGGTTGCCACCCCCTGGACCCCCCTCCCTAGGGGATCTTATTTGAAAAACATTCAATAGAACTTGCTTTGTTGAGATGCTGAGTTGACCATTCTTCGAGACAAACTATCTTGGGCTTCTCAGCCGATTTTATGGATTTTTGAATATCTATTTCGATGGATTCTTTATCGGTTTCTTTGGATTTTATTCACGTCTTCGAATGTGAATTTTTATGATTATTGTTTCTACAATCACTTCTATGATTTGTCACTTTAAAATATGAAGGTTTCAATACTAATAGTAAATATCAAAACTCTTTCAACAAAATGATTTCAACTCTGTTTTCAATAACAAAGCTCTTTTCTTAAACCGTTTTCCAATCTACTAGTATATACAAACCTTTACCTCACTCGAATGAGAAATCTAATTAAACGGCTTAGCAAAACAAGTGGTATGAAATGCTTGCGTTCACTTCATCGGTTAATTCTTGGACTTGTTCGATTGAACCTCATGTGACAATTTTCTAATGAAGATCTACAATTTGTTCGTAAATATTTAAGTTAAGCTGGTGGTTATGGGACATGAAGCTAAGCTCATATATTTACTAGCTTACTGTGATTGACACTTCTTGATGACCGATGATGATCATTTTATAGTTTAGACTAGCAATGTGCGATGTCTCTTTGTCCACGTGGAGGACTGAACCTCAATTTATCGAGCTTCGTCTCATTTCTTCGTGGGCTGGCGACCCATGTACTTTTAATATGTTTCGATTCATTGGATGTACCGTTTGTACTACATCAATGTCTTTTCTTTTGATTCATTGGATGTACCATTTGACCTACATCAATGTATTTGCTTTTGATTCATTGGATGTACCATTTGCACTGCATCAATGTCTTTGACTTTTGATTCATTGGATGTACCATTTGCACTACATCAATGTCTTTGCTTTTGATTCATTGGATGTACCGTTTGCACTACATCAATGTCTTTACTTTTTTTATTCATTGGATGTACCGTTTGTACTACATCAATGTCTTTGCTTTTTGGATTCATTGGATGTACCGTTTGCACTACATTAATGTCTTGGCCAACCTTTTCTTGTGATTTCTGGATTTCTATATGATGATTTCCGGAATTTATGTTTCACCACCTTTTTCAGTTGGCATTGATATGTATGTCATTTTGTAACGTTTCGGATTTTCGTTGCCGAAAAAAACCGAACAGTTATGGGTTTTAAGAAGAAGAAAGATAGAAGAAGAGAAAAGAAAAACAGAGAATTTTAAAATAGAACGGGACAGAAAGGAAACAACAGAACAACAACAGAATCTCACAATTCGCAGCGGAACAACATATAATAATAAATGAATAATCTTTAAACAAAGAACTACAGTTATTACATTTCATCATATTTCATTTCATCATATCATCAGAGTGTACAACAACATACAACATCAAACAGTGCAGCGGAAAAAGAATTACTATATAAGTAATATGTCATGCCATCCAGCTTGCCTCCAGCAACCTCAGAATATCCAGAATATCCTGATAAACCTTAACTCTTGACTGCCCGTGTGGAAATTGGTGGGCACCCAGAGTTTAGGAAGGAAAACAATAAACTCCAAGTCAGTCATGTGACTGGTGCGAGAACTCAAAACAGTTTATTTAACTTTAAAATCAAAATAGAGAGATATTTTTATTTCAATTCGCAATGCTTTTAAAAATGAGACTACCATAAGACCTCCCGCCACACACACAATGCAAACGCAGACTTGGGGAAGATTTCTTCTTATGTTAGTCAAAGATGCTTGATACGCATTAAAATCAAATCAATTTTGATATTATTATTAGTGCATAGTGTAGAAACAAATTCTTTCGAAAGTAAAGATATAAATCTTAGCCAGCATAGGTACCATTATATTATGCCTACTAATAGCTACCATATTAAATGGCAGGTTCTACAACTAAAACCGTACAAGTTTCGTATTGTTTCTTTGGATTTCCAACAAATGGTCAGGCCAAGGAACTTCCCATTGCCACTGAGAATGCCTCTGGAAAGACACCCCCGAGAACCAAACCGGAACTCTGCCAACACAAGGCCGGGTTACCCCTTAACTGGGTAACTACTGACACGAGCACGCCATTCCCCGGTCCTTTAGGACCTTTTCAACCGAGCGCTCGATATCCAACATCACACCATAATAAATAGAGTGTTTTCAACATGAGTAAGTATCTGGGCTCCATACCATGATACCACCCCTTTCCAGAAGGAAATGCACATACCCTAAGGGGAGCTACAGCAACCCCTAATAACCTTGCCGCATCTTTCCTGTTTTGACCATTTCCGGGATGTGAGGCTCGACGAATTCACGTCCACAAAAACATACTTTATACAAAAGCCATGCTTTGGGTCAACAAATGATCAACACAATGATCACTAAGATAGACGATCAAATAAATGATCCTATCACAATAATCAACACAATGATCATTTCAGCATCACTCAGCATGTCACATTACCAAACTGGGAATATATCGCTGATAACTTCAACTATATAACCTCTGAGCTCGTACGTCTCAGAGAAGGGTGTTAAGCTAAAAGAAAAAATTCTCCGCCACCAACAGAAATATATTTGAAAGAAATCGGCTTTATATCTCAACTTGTAATGTCAGACATACAATCCATACAAGTCTGTTCCGGGCTCGAACAGAACCGAAGGCACTTACAAAGAAGTCCTTGCAATCCGAATAATTTCTAATTACGTTCGGATTTCCCATCACTTATGGAGATCTCTATACCGGGGATCAGCCAGTGCAGAGACAATCAACAAGAAACCCTTTCGTTTTCGAAAATATCCGGTCTTCAACACCGGTCTTCGAATGTAATTCATAACGACGTATCACATATTCGGAATGGGTTATACGACCCCATGGTCCTTTCCCGGTTAACCCGAATAGTGAGCGCTTATTTTTAAAAATAAGTGTGGCATTCAATTTCAAACAAATTCACAACAAATACCTATTTAAAGGTAAATATCGATAGTCAGTTATTGAACTATCAATAGACATGCCAGCATCACCAGATTCCAAATAATTTTCCAAATTATTTAATTCCAAAAATATCTTTAGAAGATATAACTTTCCATATTTCAAAAATAAATCAATATTTATTTTTAAACCTATTTTCCCAATTCCATTTATAAATTCCATATTGAATTTATATTTCCAAAATATTTATGAATATATGATTTCAAATATCCATTTTTTTTTTCAATTTATCTTCAAAAAGATAAATTCTCAACATATTCACTTTATATTGGAAAACATTCCCATACTTATTTATTTATAAGTAATTCACAAATCTTTTTATTTTCAACCTTTGGAAAATATTTAATATACTCAAATCGAAATTAAGTATATATATATTTCATTCCTTAAGGAAATCATTCACTTAATCATATTTATTTGGGTTAAAACGAATGTTGCATAAAACATCGTTACGACAACCCAAAATCACTAGTATAGGGATTCTAAATTTAAAATAGATATATAAATCCCAATACTATACAAAAACATTTCCCTTCGGAAATCATCTATTATAACATCAGTGTTATAATCTATTATTTCCTTCTATTTCTCGAAAACATCTATTTCAACAATAAATGTTGAAATCTATGATTTCGAATCTCAACATATTTTAAAACATCATTAGATCGTTTTAATTCTATTTAAAACATCATGTTCAAAATAATTCCTTTCACATATTATTCACTATTCAAAAACGTGAATATATTACGTTAACAAATTTCATCTTTCTATTCATTTTATTTTAAGGAATTATTCACTGTCTAAAACATGAATATAACTCTATAAATAAACTACAACAAATTTTTTTTATTTTTCTTATCAAAATAAGTCATTTCGAATTTATAAAACAACGTTTATAAATTCTATTTCTATTTATTTTATATCAACTTCCTTTTATAAAGTTTCTTTATTAACCTATCTCAATTCATATCACAATGATATACTAAAAATTCATATTATAAGTCAAATACTTATAATTTATTTATTTACAAAATTATTCCTTTAAACTTCATAAATTTTATAAATTTTATATTATAACTTATAAGATTCATTCATTTATCCAACTCATTCCTTTAATAACTTCATAAATTTTATAAACCTACTGCTTATAAAATTCTATTTATAACTTCACCGTTATAATTCTATAATTTTCATTTATTTATGAAATTTATTCAAAATTCTTTCTAACACTTAGAAAAGTTCGTTTTACACTTCTAATATTTTTAATTTACAAATGTCAATTTATAAATCTTTCAATACAAATAAATTTGTATTATTATTTTAAAACATCTTTTAAACTCTTTTAGAATTCCATCATTTTGATTTATAAAATAATCCAATTTCATAAATCCTATTTTTAAACTTTTTTATAATAGATTCAAAAATCTCAGTTTAAACTATTTTATAAAATCATCAACCCCATATTTTCAAAAATCAACTTTTAACTATATTTCTCAAAATATAACTTTTATAATATTAAAAATTATAACGTTTATTTAATTATAATGGATCAATTCCAAAAATATTTAATAAACGTATGTTTCCAAAAATCCTTTTTGAAATTAAAATCGTTATTTTTAAATTTCAAAAAAAATTGGATTCGATGATGCAACACATCAAATAGTCAATCACGATTTTCCAATATCATATATCGATATGATAAACAATCAAACATCACAATATTTAAAATCAATAAATATTTATGAGGAATCCAGTTGGATCCCTCCAACCTGTTTCCCTGCATCCACAGACATTAGCACAATACCATTCCGTTTCAAGACTGAATATCGCGGTATATGGGATTTTATAAATATATATATCCGCTTACTAACGGCGCATAGGGTCTCATCCGCTAAAAGAAAATGCGGGAAATCAATCAACTGCAATATATACATATGCCAATATATATATATTGCTATATATATATGATATAATACCAATTCCACTTCGAGGTGGAATATCGCGGTATATGTGTGTAATAAATAACCTCCGCTTACTAACGGCGTATAGGGTCTATTCACATCCAATATATATATAACAATCATCGTTCAATCATTCAATCAACACAGTCAATCAATTTTAAATTTAACTATTTAAAATTTAAATAAACAACAGAAATTCTTTTGAGTGAGAAGTTCTCACCTTTATTCCCGTTTGCCATCCACTATCTCAATTCATCTTGATTTCTTCATTTATACCTTACTGCCGATCTCACTTTACTGCTCCCAGTCTTGCCGCCATCGCGCTCGAGCTCGCGAACCGCAGCCCCGTTCGACATCGCCCCCTTCCCCCCACGCCGTGGCCCACCAGCACGCGCCTCACCTGACAACGCCGCCGCCTCTAACCCCTATGCGAGTCGCCGTCGCGAGCGCCAAAAATCCCAAACGCGCGCTTCCCAATCCCTAGGCGATTGCGACCCACACGAACCCTAACCATTTGCGCGCCTCGTCTCAACTGTCGCGTGCACCCATCGCGACGCCTCGCCTCCACTCGTTGCCGCACACCTATGCGCGCGCGACCACGCCTAGGGCTTCGGCCATTTCTTCTTCTTCTTTTTTTTTTTTTTTTGATGCTGCGTTCGATTTGAGAATTTAAGGAAGAAAGGGGGAAAGAGGGATTTGCGTTCGAATGTTTTGAACGAGAGGGGGCGAAGGGTATCGGCCATTATTTGAAGCTTTCTGTAAATTTAATATGAAGCTCGCGTGATTTATAAAAGGAGAGGGGGAGGGATGTTATTCAGATTGAACGAACATGCTCGCACGATGTCTTTAGCGTGATTTTAGGCTGAATTTGGGGAAGAACGTGATGTTTGTTGACTTAAATATTTAAATTTAAATTTAAATTCGTTTAAAATCTTCAACGCGTTTATGTGTCGTGTGCTCACATATTAACTCCAAAAATTTCGAAATTTGAAATCCGGGAATAATTCAATATTCCGGACCCAATGGAACTGGTTTCGTCGAATTCCGAGACTGTGCCTCGGACGGCTATTTTTAAATATCGACTCGAACGATTAAATTTCAAAACTGAACAATTCACTTCCAAATTAAATTTCTGAAGCTTCTAAAATCTTCAGTGTTATCAATATGAATTTTACAAGCCTTTGAAATATTTTTAATTGGCTTAGAATTGAAGATTCAAATTATTATTCAACTTAAATAGATTAAATTCAAAAATTTAATTGCCTATTTCAAAGTTAAATTGAAAATTCAATTCAAACCAATATTCAAATATTTAAAATTAATTAAATATTTCAATTTAAATTATTAAAAATTCAGGGTCGTTACAATCTTTCCCTCTTAAAAGAATTTCGTCCCGAAATTACCAGTTAAGAAGAATGCCCTTATCCCTTTCATTATTTTTCACAATTCAAATAGTTTTATCAACTTGCTAACCTAAATCTTTTTATTAAAGATTCACTATCATTTCAACTAGCTTTTCAACTTCAATTATAGGTTTCAAACAATATTGTTTACTAACCATTCAAATTTAAATTCAAATTCAAATTTCAAACTTTCAAAATTTTCTCAAAAATTTTCTAACACCCTAAATTTTCGAAAAATTTCGCCAGCGTTTCCTTTGCGCGGCTAGCTCGGTACGACTACAAAATGGCACCACGGCCCCTCAGAATCAAAAAGAAAAGAAAAAAACCAAGTGGCTAGAGAAGAAAGTCACCAAATCTCATACTGAAATTGAAATACGTACCTTTTTGTCGAGCAATTCAATTTTATCTTTGAAATCAAAATTTCAATTCCTTTATACACCTGTATAACCTGTATAATCTGCTAGTAGTAGCATCCAAATCCAACATTCAAACTAATTTGCAAATTTCTATTACAAATTTTTCAACATATGTTTCTTATATGTTTTTACTTCATTATTGAAGTTGCATATGCATTTTTATTCAATTTTACATTTAAATTCAATTCACAATTTAAATTTTATTTGAATTAAATTCTAAATTCTAAATATTGAATTCTAACGATTAACTTGCATTCAGTAATTCATTTCAATATTTCAATTCATCTCATTTTCACTTAGAAATCCAATTCTATTTTATTTAATTCCATATACTAACGATAATAATTCAATATTATCATTTCCAAGCAATCATGCAACCATATACTATAATAATTCATAGAAAATCATTTCTTTTCTATACAAAAATAGTTTTGGACAAAATTATTTCATTATATAAATCAATTTTATATTCACTAACAAATACGCGCTCATATTTATTATTACACTCAAACTCATTCTAGAGTACTGCTGACTCTATCTCTAACGAGTAATACCCATCAGAACCATGGTTGTCGCTTAACCAACAGCTCTGATACCAAATATAACGTTTCGAATTTTCGTTGCCGAAAAAAACCGAACAGTTATGGGTTTTAAGAAGAAGAAAGATAGAAGAAGAGAAAAGAAAAACAGAGAATTTTAAAATAGAACGGGACAGAAAGGAAACAACAGAACAACAACAGAATCTCACAATTCGCAGCGGAACAACATATAATAATAAATGAATAATCTTTAAACAAAGAACTACAGTTATTACATTTCATCATATTTCATTTCATCATATCATCAGAGTGTACAACAACATACAACATCAAACAGTGCAGCGGAAAAAGAATTACTATATAAGTAATATGTCATGCCATCCAGCTTGCCTCCAGCAACCTCAGAATATCCAGAATATCCTGATAAACCTTAACTCTTGACTGCCCGTGTGGAAATTGGTGGGCACCCAGAGTTTAGGAAGGAAAACAATAAACTCCAAGTCAGTCATGTGACTGGTGCGAGAACTCAAAACAGTTTATTTAACTTTAAAATCAAAATAGAGAGATATTTTTATTTCAATTCGCAATGCTTTTAAAAATGAGACTACCATAAGACCTCCCGCCACACACACAATGCAAACGCAGACTTGGGGAAGATTTCTTCTTATGTTAGTCAAAGATGCTTGATACGCATTAAAATCAAATCAATTTTGATATTATTATTAGTGCATAGTGTAGAAACAAATTCTTTCGAAAGTAAAGATATAAATCTTAGACAGCATAGGTACCATTATATTATGCCTACTAATAGCTACCATATTAAATGGCAGGTTCTACAACTAAAACCGTACAAGTTTCGTATTGTTTCTTTGGATTTCCAACAAATGGTCAGGCCAAGGAACTTCCCATTGCCACTGAGAATGCCTCTGGAAAGACACCCCCGAGAACCAAACCGGAACTCTGCCAACACAAGGCCGGGTTACCCCTTAACTGGGTAACTACTGACACGAGCACGCCATTCCCCGGTCGTTTAGGACCTTTTCAACCGAGCGCTCGATATCCAACATCACACCATAATAAATAGAGTGTTTTCAACATGAGTAAGTATCTGGGCTCCATACCATGATACCACCCCTTTCCAGAAGGAAATGCACATACCCTAAGGGGAGCTACAGCAACCCCTAATAACCTTGCCGCATCTTTCCTGTTTTGACCATTTCCGGGATGTGAGGCTCGACGAATTCACGTCCACAAAAACATACTTTATACAAAAGCCATGCTTTGGGTCAACAAATGATCAACACAATGATCACTAAGATAGACGATCAAATAAATGATCCTATCACAATAATCAACACAATGATCATTTCAGCATCACTCAGCATGTCACATTACCAAACTGGGAATATATCGCTGATAACTTCAACTATATAACCTCTGAGCTCGTACGTCTCAGAGAAGGGTGTTAAGCTAAAAGAAAAAATTCTCCGCCACCAACAGAAATATATTTGAAAGAAATCGGCTTTATATCTCAACTTGTAATGTCAGACATACAATCCATACAAGTCTGTTCCGGGCTCGAACAGAACCGAAGGCACTTACAAAGAAGTCCTTGCAATCCGAATAATTTCTAATTACGTTCGGATTTCCCATCACTTATGGAGATCTCTATACCGGGGATCAGCCAGTGCAGAGACAATCAACAAGAAACCCTTTCGTTTTCGAAAATATCCGGTCTTCAACACCGGTCTTCGAATGTAATTCATAACGACGTATCACATATTCGGAATGGGTTATACGACCCCATGGTCCTTTCCCGGTTAACCCGAATAGTGAGCGCTTATTTTTAAAAATAAGTGTGGCATTCAATTTCAAACAAATTCACAACAAATACCTATTTAAAGGTAAATATCGATAGTCAGTTATTGAACTATCAATAGACATGCCAGCATCACCAGATTCCAAATAATTTTCCAAATTATTTAATTCCAAAAATATCTTTAGAAGATATAACTTTCCATATTTCAAAAATAAATCAATATTTATTTTTAAACCTATTTTCCCAATTCCATTTATAAATTCCATATTGAATTTATATTTCCAAAATATTTATGAATATATGATTTCAAATATCCATTTTTTTTTTCAATTTATCTTCAAAAAGATAAATTCTCAACATATTCACTTTATATTGGAAAACATTCCCATACTTATTTATTTATAAGTAATTCACAAATCTTTTTATTTTCAACCTTTGGAAAATATTTAATATACTCAAATCGAAATTAAGTATATATATATTTCATTCCTTAAGGAAATCATTCACTTAATCATATTTATTTGGGTTAAAACGAATGTTGCATAAAACATCGTTACGACAACCCAAAATCACTAGTATAGGGATTCTAAATTTAAAATAGATATATAAATCCCAATACTATACAAAAACATTTCCCTTCGGAAATCATCTATTATAACATCAGTGTTATAATCTATTATTTCCTTCTATTTCTCGAAAACATCTATTTCAACAATAAATGTTGAAATCTATGATTTCGAATCTCAACATATTTTAAAACATCATTAGATCGTTTTAATTCTATTTAAAACATCATGTTCAAAATAATTCCTTTCACATATTATTCACTATTCAAAAACGTGAATATATTACGTTAACAAATTTCATCTTTCTATTCATTTTATTTTAAGGAATTATTCACTGTCTAAAACATGAATATAACTCTATAAATAAACTACAACAAATTTTTTTTATTTTTCTTATCAAAATAAGTCATTTCGAATTTATAAAACAACGTTTATAAATTCTATTTCTATTTATTTTATATCAACTTCCTTTTATAAAGTTTCTTTATTAACCTATCTCAATTCATATCACAATGATATACTAAAAATTCATATTATAAGTCAAATACTTATAATTTATTTATTTACAAAATTATTCCTTTAAACTTCATAAATTTTATAAATTTTATATTATAACTTATAAGATTCATTCATTTATCCAACTCATTCCTTTAATAACTTCATAAATTTTATAAACCTACTGCTTATAAAATTCTATTTATAACTTCACCGTTATAATTCTATAATTTTCATTTATTTATGAAATTTATTCAAAATTCTTTCTAACACTTAGAAAAGTTCGTTTTACACTTCTAATATTTTTAATTTACAAATGTCAATTTATAAATCTTTCAATACAAATAAATTTGTATTATTATTTTAAAACATCTTTTAAACTCTTTTAGAATTCCATCATTTTGATTTATAAAATAATCCAATTTCATAAATCCTATTTTTAAACTTTTTTATAATAGATTCAAAAATCTCAGTTTAAACTATTTTATAAAATCATCAACCCCATATTTTCAAAAATCAACTTTTAACTATATTTCTCAAAATATAACTTTTATAATATTAAAAATTATAACGTTTATTTAATTATAATGGATCAATTCCAAAAATATTTAATAAACGTATGTTTCCAAAAATCCTTTTTGAAATTAAAATCGTTATTTTTAAATTTCAAAAAAAATTGGATTCGATGATGCAACACATCAAATAGTCAATCACGATTTTCCAATATCATATATCGATATGATAAACAATCAAACATCACAATATTTAAAATCAATAAATATTTATGAGGAATCCAGTTGGATCCCTCCAACCTGTTTCCCTGCATCCACAGACATTAGCACAATACCATTCCGTTTCAAGACGGAATATCGTGGTATATGGGATTTTATAAATATATATATCCACTTACTAACGGCGCATAGGGTCTCATCCGCTAAAAGAAAATGCGGGAAATCAATCAACTGCAATATATACATATGCCAATATATATATATTGCTATATATATATGATATAATACCAATTCCACTTCGAGGTGGAATATCGCGGTATATGTGTGTAATAAATAACCTCCGCTTACTAACGGCGTATAGGGTCTATTCACATCCAATATATATATAACAATCATCGTTCAATCATTCAATCAGCACAGTCAATCAATTTTAAATTTAACTATTTAAAATTTAAATAAACAACAGAAATTCTTTTGAGTGAGAAGTTCTCACCTTTATTCCCGTTTGCCATCCACTATCTCAATTCATCTTGATTTCTTCATTTATACCTTACTGCCGATCTCACTTTACTGCTCCCAGTCTTGCCGCCATCGCGCTCGAGCTCGCGAACCGCAGCCCCGTTCGACATCGCCCCCTCCCCCCCACGCCGTGGCCCACCAGCACGCGCCTTACCTGACAACGCCGCCGCCTCTAACCCCTATGCGAGTCGCCGTCGCGAGCGCCAAAAATCCCAAACGCGCGCTTCCCAATCCCTAGGCGATTGCGACCCACACGAACCCTAACCATTTGCGCGCCTCGTCTCAACTGTCGCGTGCACCCATCGCGACGCCTCGCCTCCACTCGTTGCCGCACACCTATGCGCGCGCGACCACGCCTAGGGCTTCGGCCATTTCTTCTTCTTTTTTTTTTTTTTTTTTTGATGCTGCGTTCGATTTGAGAATTTAAGGAAGAAAGGGGGAAAGAGGGATTTGCGTTCGAATGTTTTGAACGAGAGGGGGCGAAGGGTATCGGCCATTATTTGAAGCTTTCTGTAAATTTAATATGAAGCTCGCGTGATTTATAAAAGGAGAGGGGGAGGGATGTTATTCAGATTGAACGAACATGCTCGCACGATGTCTTTAGCGTGATTTTAGGCTGAATTTGGGGAAGAACGTGATGTTTGTTGACTTAAATATTTAAATTTAAATTTAAATTCGTTTAAAATCTTCAACGCGTTTATGTGTCGTGTGCTCACATATTAACTCCAAAAATTTCGAAATTTGAAATCCGAGAATAATTCAATATTCCGGACCCAATGGAACTGGTTTCGTCGAATTCCGAGACTGTGCCTCGGACGGCTATTTTTAAATATCGACTCGAACGATTAAATTACAAAACTGAACAATTCACTTCCAAATTAAATTTCTGAAGCTTCTAAAATCTTCAGTGTTATCAATATGAATTTTACAAGCCTTTGAAATATTTTTAATTGGCTTAGAATTGAAGATTCAAATTATTATTCAACTTAAATAGATTAAATTCAAAAATTTAATTGCCTATTTCAAAGTTAAATTGAAAATTCAATTCAAACCAATATTCAAATATTTAAAATTAATTAAATATTTCAATTTAAATTATTAAAAATTCAGGGTCGTTACACATTTATTGTGGCTTAGTGAATGAAATAAAGAATATGATATTCTTTTTGATGCTATGAGATTCTTGGGATTTTGTATGACTTTCGTGGTTTTCTAATGTATACTTGTCGTACTATGACATTTTTGGTTATCATACGTCTTTTTATTATATCTCTTATTCTATATCATTCCATCTAATATGTATAGCTAGACTGATTCGTTTATTATTTTCTTATTAAATAATACTCGGGTCAGGCTGAGATTTTACAGGTGCTTCTGCTTGACTCCTTATCGGACCATCTCTTATCTTTTGGTTAACTACTTAGCTTGTAGTTTTTGGTTGTGTACATTTGAGATATAGACTCCTTGACGTATACATATTCTTTTGTCTAGCACTTGTATCTATTCTTTTGTGATATTGTGGATCTTTTTGACCACTACTCTGATGTACACTTTTATGTGTAATATTCATATTCGTTTCCGCCTTTGTGATATGAATTGTCTGTGATTGATTTATGTTATGGTTATTTCTATATTTGTTTCCGAAGAATATATAAAGCCACTATGTAGTAGCTTTGAGTTTGTGTCGGTATGTCGGAATTTCTCTTGAGATGAAATCCATGTTATATTTTATCTGGCATATCGGTGCTCGCACAAAGAAATTACACGGATGACCGCTCCTCAACAGCCTTATTCTCCGTGCTAGTTGACAGCATTACACTATAGTATTCTTGGCTAGCGTGGGTATAGAGGTGGGGCGTCACAACTTGGTATCAGAGCCAAACTTCGGAACAATGTAGACTAACTTAACAAGGATCGTCGTCCTAAGTCCACCTTAGGAGTCGTGCCTTAGGATTTAGTTCGTGTCTTCGTACTGTTCTATCCTATTTTCTTTTATGGATCCTTGTTTTATCTATCAAGATTGCTTGATATTTATTTGGTGAGTAACCTTTTTCTTCTTCCTCTTCTCTCTTTGTTAAGGAAAAGAAATGGTTAGACCTGGTCATCGCAGTGCAGGTCAATCTAGTGCTATTCCCCAAGATGGTGTTTTTATGTCTGCCCAGCAGCTTCTTGATCTAGTAAAGAACGCTTAAGCAGCCGGTCCCAATCCAGAGCCTACTCATCCTAGATCCGGTTTTGCACGCTTGTGCAGAGACTATACCGATTTGGGTGGAAGGCCATTCAAAGGATCCGAGAGTGTTATAGAAATTCAGGCTTGGCTCAAATCATGCGATCACATCTTTTCTCGCATGAACCTCATTGATCTACATCGAGTCCAAGTGGCTTCTAGCATGCTCCAAGAAAGAGCGTTAGATTGGTATGAGCTCTTAATTTCTGAAATCGTTGAAGCGGATCTCACTTGGGAGCAATTCCGAGAAAGATTCGAATTGAAATTCGTGCCGGCGGCTGAAAAATTAACTTTAGCATGGCGTTTTATTGACCTTGTTCAAGGTGATTCTTCTGTGACAGACTATGTCGCATCTTTTGAATCTCTGTCCAAATACGGGGTTGAATACATTAATACCCCATTGAAGAAAAACCAGAGATTTGTCTATGGCTTGAATAAGAATCTTAAGAAGTCGTTACTTTTGAAACTTGAGGTTTCATTTGATCAGCTTATTGATATCGCTCTTCGTCTTGAAGAGGCCGATAATGAAGGTGATGTTGAAGTTGTGCATGCCCAACAGAACTTCGACAATAACTTGAAGAGGCTATCAAATTTAATGGCCTAATTCTAATAAGAAAGGGAAGCAACAAACCCCGGTAGCAAAGACTACTACCTCTAGTCGTGGACGATGCTACAATTGTGGTTCCACAGACCACTATGCAAGGTAGTGCCCGAAACCCCTCTTTTGTAATTATTGCAAAGGTTCGGTCATCTTTTATCTTCGTTTCCTAAGCTTCCAAGCAAGAGAGAAGGAAAGCTGCAGGCCCCTGGCAACTCTTCTCTTGGTCAAGGTATTTCTCGTTCAGTCCTTGATTTCATTTGTTTTGTGATTATCCTTTTCAAGTTCTTGTTGATATAATCATCTCGTTATTTTATATCAAAAGAACTTGTTGATTCTTTTTCTTTGAAAATATTTTGGGATTGACGACTTCTTTGAGAGTTGTGAATCCGGATGGTAGATCCTTGACACTCAATTTGCTTTCTATTGATGTCAAAATTATTTTATGTGATTTTTCTTTCCGAGCCGATTTTTACTTAGGCTTCGGAATTGATTTTTGTAAGGATTGGCTTAATCGTTGTGAAGCCCATATCCTATTTTCCGTGTGGACTATTCATCTTCGACATTTTCTATATGTTAAGCAGATTTCTATTTTCCTTGTGATTCCGATTTCAAATTTTTGAAGGCATCATTTTATTATTCAAGCCTTCAAGATGAGAAAAGTGTTATTTCTCTTATCTAAATAATTTGTGAAACTTTTTCAATATTTTTGAGTTTGTCTTAGGATTATCACCTAAGAAATATTTTGAGTGGTGTTAGGGTCTTTTCAGTTCGACCTTACCATCGAATTTCAATTGCTACGAGTTGCGGAAGTTAGCCTTCCATATACCGCATTCCGCACTCGTTACGATTCATATGAATGACTTATTATGTCATTCTGTTTGTCCAGTTTATTTCATCCGTTTTATAAATCGAGTATTCTATGAATACCTCGGTGACTTCATTCTTATATTTATTGATTTTGGATGAAAATAATAATTTAAAATTTTGCAAATCTCTTTCATAAGATTTATTCGTAAGTATAATTGGATCTTGTTCTTAAACGAGCAAAGAATATTCTTAAAGGTTTTTAAGAAACATGTTTATTATATGGAAGATGATTTTTGTGATTGTGTTGCCCATTGAGTGCTTTAAGAATTCTGGTCGATGCGCTTGATCAACGTTATCGATAGGAATTTCCTAAACGCTTTGATGAGACAGTTAGACACAATAAATTGACTTGTGAAAATGTAAATTTTTCTAGAAAGATTATTACATAAAGATAAACGTAATTTTGAAAGTTTTAACTTTTCAGGAAAGAAGGTTATTTAAAAGAAATTCTTTCTTTTCGATACTCTTATTCTTGTGATTCCCGAAGGGAACCAAGACTTTATCTTTTGTACCAATACTAATCGTATTGGTTTGGATGCCACTCTGTTGCAAAAGATAATGTGCTATCACTTGTGCTTCTAAATCATTAAAAGCCGATTGAGACTAGGTATGCCACTCATGATCTAGTGCTCGCGGCTATTGTTTTCGCTTTTAGAGTTTGGCATCATCATTTTTGGGGGAGAAATTTGTTCTCCACCTAGATCATAAATCTGTGGAATATTTATTTTCTCATAAGGAACTTCATGTCGACTCGAGTTTCTGGCATCTTATGATCTTGATATTCTGGAAATCGTGTTGCCAATGCGCTTTGTCGTAGGCAACAAGTTGTTGATTCTTTAATGTTGTCTGAATGGAATTATCTTTTTATCAAGTTCATAGGACGTTTTGATATACTTCGTTTTATTGAGCATTATCTCATTTCTTTTATGGACTAGCGTCCGATGTTCTTTTATGGTATTCGGTTCATCGGATGTACTGTTATTATACCACATCGTTGTTCCGGTTTATCGGTTCATTGGACGTACCGTTTTTGTACTACGTCGGTGTTCCAAATTATTCGAGTTTCTGGTTTCTCGGGTGTACTGTTTTTGTACTACGTCGTTGCACCGGCTCAATTTTCTGTTATTCATGACGTTTTCTCACGTCGTTCTACTACGGAAATACCTTACGATTCCGATTTTTATTCTTGTGGCCGGTATTATTATTAAAGGGAGGGAAGTTTTACCAGATTTGACGTAGGAGTTATATTCTATTCGCATCATTGCTTCGGAGGTTGAGTGCCTTCGAAATAAAGATGTTCTTTTTGTGAGAGTTCAATGGTTCTCAAATCCTAAGGATTGCTCTTGGGAATCCAGAGAATTCACCGTGCGAACCCATTCAGGCTTACTCTTTCATGCTCCTTATGGTGAGCTTCCTATTTCAAATTTTCTTTTGTGTTGATATGCTTCTATGGTTGTTACTTCTTATTTTCTTCTTAAGTATTGCGAGGACGCAATTTCTTTAAGGAGGGGAGTCTGTAATAACCCGCATATTTATCAATTGTATATTTAAATAATTTATTTAAATATTTTATCGTTCGTCAGATTTTGGTCCGAAAAGCTACATTTTGCAAACAATCGAATTAGGACTCGAGACCACTTCCATTGAGTTCGAAATGCTGTTTACAACTATTTTTAAGTATAAACATTGATATGTTTGGAGATAGTGGAAGTTCACTACTTTTTCACTTGAGTCTTTGGATTGGGCTTTTAGCCTATTAAACCCAACCTTCACCCCTCCTCTTCATAACTTCATTTCTATTTGCCTAAGCCTTCAAGCTTCTTCAAAAATGGTGGAGGGAATGGGAAATTAAAATTCCAAAACCAATTTGCAATCCATCTTTCAACTCCAAATTCAAGAAGAAGACATTGGATTCAAGCTTCTTGTGCTTAGATAGAAGAGGGATTGATTCTTGCTTGCTTAAAGCTTCATTTTCATTGATATTTGGTGCAAATGTGAGATTTTTATCTCACAATTCTAGTCTATAACTATATGGGACTGTTGGGAATGATTCCCCATCACTTTAGCATGTAAATTTGCATTTGGTTTGGATTGGATTGGCGAAAAACTCCAATTTTTAGTGTTTTTGGTAAAATTCTGCACTTAGGTCGTTCTGGCCATTTTTCTGTGTTCGGAGTTAGGTCGCTCGCGACCTAACCCTTAGGTCGCTAGCGTGTTATCGCGCTAGGTCGCACTGCCTTGAATTTTCACCTCGGAATTAGGTCGTTTCCCTTAGGTCGTAGGTCACGTGACCTTAGGTCGTTCCCCTTTAGGTCGTATGACCTTGAGTCGTTCGCATGGTTTTGGCCTTTATACCGTTAGGTCGTTGCCTCTAGGTCGTTCGCCTATAGGTTGATCTGCCTGCACATTTGTCTCATTCGGAGTTAGGTTGTTAGGCCTTGGGATGATGGGTCGCTCGCTTGTTAAAACCGATAGGTCGCTCGCGTGTTAAAATCCTTTGGTCGCTCGCGTGTTAAACCCTTAGGTCGCTCGGCCTTGCCTGAGTTGTTAGGTTGCTTGGCCATTCCAGTTAGGTCGCATGACCCCTTAAGTCGCTCGCCTCCGTTAGGTCGGGCATCACCCTAACTCGCTCGGCCTTGCCTTCGTTAAGTCACGTGACACGTTAGGTCGCGCATCACCTTAACTCGCTCGACCTTGTTTAGGTCGTTAGGTCACGAACACCCCTAGGTCGCTCGATCCCTTATACTCGTAGCTCGCTCGATCCTATCCTCCCTTAGGTCTTCACTAAGTCGTCCCCGCTGGGGGCGCTGCCCCGCACCCCGCCGGGGGAGCTGCCCCCTAGACCCCTGCGACCTGACCGGGAAGGTCGAACCCCGTAGCGGGGGCGTTGCCCCCACACCCCCACCTTGGGGGGTTGCCACCCCCCTGGACCCCCCTCCATAGGGGATCTTATCTGAAAAACATTCAATAGAACTTGCTTTGTTGAGATGCTGAGTTGACCATTCTTCGAGACAAACTATCTTGGGCTTCTCAGTCGATTTTATGGATTTTTGAATATCTATTCCGATGGATTCTTTATCGGTTTCTTTGGATTTTATTCACGTCTTCGAATGTGAATTTTTATGATTGATTGTTTCGACAATCACTTCTATGATTTGTCACTTTAAAATATGAAGGTTTCAATACTAATAGTAAATATCAAAACTCTTTCAACAAAATGATTTCAACTCTGTTTTCAATAACAAAGCTCTTTTCTTAAACTGTTTTCCAATCTACTAGTATATACAAACCTTTACCTCACTCGAATGAGAAATCTAATTAAACGGATTAGCAAAACAAGTGGTATGAAACGCTTGCGTTCACTTCATCGGTTAATTCTTGGACTTGTTCGATTGAACCTCATGTGACAATTTTCTAGTGAAGATCTACAATTTGTTCGTAAATATTTAAGTTAAGCTAGTGGTTATGGGACATGAAGCTAAGCTCATATATTTACTAGCTTACTGTGATTGACACTTCTTGATGATCGATGATGATCATTTTATAGTTTAGACTAGCAATGTGCGATGTCTCTTTGTCCACGTGGAGGACTGAACCTCAATTTATCGAGCTTCGTCTCATTTCTTCGTGGGCTGGCGACCCATGTACTTTTAATATGTTTCGATTCATTGGATGTACCGTTTGTACTACATCAATGTCTTTTCTTTTGATTCATTGGATGTACCATTTGACCTACATCAATGTTTTTGCTTTTGATTCATTGGATGTACCATTTGCACTGCATCGATGTCTTTGATTTTTGATTCATTGGATGTACCATTTGCACTACATCAATGTCTTTGCTTTTGATTCATTGGATGTACCGTTTGCACTACATCAATGTCTTTGCTTTTTTATTCATTGGATGTACCGTTTGTACTACATCAATGTCTTTGCTTTTTGGATTCATTGGATGTACCGTTTGCACTACATTAATGTCTTGGCCAACCTTTTCTTGTGACTTCTGGATTTCTATATGATGATTTCCAGAATTTATGTTTCACCACCTTTTTCAGTTGGCATTGATATGTATGTCATTTATTGTGGCTTTGTGAATGAAATAAAGAATACGATATTCTTTTTGATGCTATGAAATTCTTGGGATTTTGTATGACTTTCGTGGTTTTCTAATGTATACTTGTCGTAGTATGACATTTTTGGTTATCATACGTCTTTTTATTATATCTCTTATTCTATATCATTCCATCTGATATTTATAGCTAGACTGATCCGTTTATTATTTTCTTATTAAATAATACTCGGGTCAGACTGAGATTTTACAGGTGCTTCTGCTTGACTCCTTATCGGACCATCATCTTATCTTTTGGTTAACTACTTAGCTTGTAGTTTTTGGCTGTGTACATTTGAGATATAGACTCCTTGATGTATACATATTCTTTTGTCTAGCACTTGTATCTATTCTTTTGTGATATCGTGGATCTTTTTGACCACTACTCTGATGTACACTTTTATGAGTAATATTCATATCTGTTTCCACCTTTGTGATATGAATTGTCTGTGATTGATTTATGTTATGTTTATTTCTATATTTGTTTCCAAAGATTATATAAAGCCACTGTGTAGTAGCTTTGAGTTTGTGTCGGTATGTCGGAATTCCTCTTGAGATGAAATCCATGTTATATTTTATCTGGCATATCGGTGCTCGCATAAAGCAATTACACGGATGGCCGCTCCTCAACAGCCTTATTCTCCATGCTAGTTGACAGCATTACACTGTAGTGTTCTTGGCTAGCGTGGGTATAGAGGTGGGGCGTCACAGGCCGACCCCTAATAACCTTGCCGCATCTTTGCTGTTTCGACCATTTTCGGGTTGTGAGGTCCGACAAGGTCATGTCCACAAAGATACGGTTTTTACAAAAGCCATGCTTCGATCAACACATGATCAGCAATACTTCGTATGCCACATTACCAAATTAGGAATGTATCACTAATAACCATCAACTACATAACGCTTGAGCTTGTACGTGTCAGAGGAGGGTATTAAGCTAAGAGAATAAATTCTCTGCCACCAAACAGAAATGTATTTGATAGAAATCAGCTTCACATCTCAAAGTGTAACGTCAGACATACATCCATACAAGTCTATTCCGGGTTCGAATAGAACCGAAGGCACTTCGAAAGAAGCCCTTGCAATCCGGATAATCCCTAATCACGTCCAGACTCTCCATCACAAAGAGTGATCAAATCTCTATACCAGGGACCAGTCGGTGTAGAGACATTCAACGGGTTATTCTTTCACTTTTGAAAATATTCGATCTTCACCGCCGGTCTTCAAATGCTATCCAAATCATCGTATCACTATTCGAAATGGGTTATATGGCACAAATTCCTCTCCCAGCTAAACCGAATAATGAGCGCTTTATTTAAAAAGGATACAGATATTGGGATCTTAGTTAAGTCACAACTTATTACCTAAAACCTTTCTTTCAAATGGTTTAAAAAAATTACCATTTTAAAATCTTTAAACAAAAAGATTTACTTCACAAAGTTCACGATTCTTTAACAAAGTTTCATTCATAGCTTTCAAAACAATTTTCATTTCAAACTTGAAATCTTCTCAACACAAATTGAAAATCCTCTCTTTATATGAAAGCTATTATTATTTGAAAACAAATAGTTTTAATTTCGGAAAAATCCGATTATAATTTGCACAAGTTAAAGCCCTTCAAGTATAAAGCTTGAGTTAAATTCAACTTCCTAAAACGATAATTTTAAAATGGTTTAAAACCCATATAGACACATTTATAACTTATATAACCTTTTTAAACCATAATTTCCAAACATAGAATTCAATTTCAAATCTTGAATTCAAATTCAAATCAAATTATTCAAATTTTAAAAATATCGAGTTATTCAAAATAACTTTTATCTTCAAAACTCCTTTTCAAAAGATTTTCATATTTAACCCAATTCCATTTCCAAAACTATTTTGGATTCAAAATTCACCCTTTAAAACCATTTCATAATATTAGATTCATATATCTATGACTTAACCAATTTCCTCGTGCAATCCATATTTTTGTGTGTATAGTGTAGCCCAGGGGTTTTACACAATAGTGCCGCATCATCAATCATCACAGATTCAAGCACAACAATATCGATAAGCGGTATAATCTATAACGCTTATCTTCATTCACAGATTCACAGATAAAAAATATTAATTCATCACAGATAAAATAAATTACATTCATCATAGATAAATAATTACATTCATCATAGCTCAAATCAAAACGAAGTATCACACATTAGGGATATCAAACAATTCAACATTCAATAGAATCCAAACATCCATAAGTAAGATTAATTAATCATCTGATTAATTTAAACCGGATTAATTACTTATGAATAAATTACTAATCCTAGTTAATTAATATTAATTAATTAAACCATTTTGATTAATTATTCTTTAATCATTTATTAATTAACCATTAATAATAAACTAAGTAACCTTTAATTATTAATTAATCAACCTTTAATCATTAAATGATTATCCTTTAATCAATTTATTATCCTTTAATTAATTATCCTCAATTAATTACATTAATTAATTAGCTCGTAATTAATTATCATTCCTTAATTACCTTCATTAATTAATTAACCTTAAGTTAATTACATAATTAATTGTCCCTTAATTAATTAATTATCTTTTAATCCCTAATTAATTAACTTTTAATCATCAATTAATTCACCTTTAATCATAAATTAATTGATCTTTAATCATTAAGTAATTATTCTTAATTAATTAGCCCTTAATTGCTTATATTAACAAATCGTTAATTACTTAATTAAATTCAAAGATAAACCATTTTATCTTTATTTATCACTTTAATTATCCTTTAAACTTATTAAATAAATCTTATAATAATTTAACTTAGACTTTAAAGTTAATTAAAAATTAAAACATCTTTTCTTAATTAACTTCATAATATTATTAAGTTTATTTAAAATAACTTTTGAAATAAAGGTCATACATATATTTAAACATTTTAAACTTAATTAATTTTAAGTTTTATTTTAAAACCTTCATCTAATTCCAAACTTTAGATAAAATGATTATTATACATAGGAGCTAATTAAGAAATTAATTTAAACTTGATTTGTTTTAAAGTTTTAAAAGCTGTTATTATATAAAAATCTACGGACTCGAGCCAATTCTTATTTTACCCGAGCTTGGCCCTGAGTTAGCCCACATCCATTTTTCTTCGAGTATTTTCATGAATTCCCCGACTTTCCCCCGAGTTACTCCTCGTCTTCCCCAATTTTAATCACAACAGGCATATATATAATCTCGTACACGTGCGCGAATACATCGATCACCTCCTGTCACTGCTAGGACCGTCGACAAGTCAACAACGACCACCTCTATCCACCAGACCACCCAACACCATGAAATCATCAGAGGATTCGAAATCGAAAAAAATCGAGCAAACATGGAACCAACTCCCTCATCGAAAAACACCTCGCCTGATCACACCGATCACTTGAAACCGTGCCTTTGTGTCTAGACGTTCGCCAGAGACCTATGTTTGTTTTCCCCTGGAGCAAACCTGGAACCAACTATTTGTTTTCATTTCAAACTTGAAATCTTTTCAACACAAATTGAAAATCCTCTCTTTATATGAAAGCTATTATTATTTGAAAACAAATAGTTTTAATTTCGGAAAAAATCGATTATTATTTGAAAACAAATAGTTTTAATTTCGGAAAAATGGTTTAAAACCCATATAGACACATTTATAACTTATATAACCTTTTTAAACCATAATTTCCAAATATAGAATTCGATTTCAAATCTTGAATTCAAATTCAAATAAAATTATTTAAATTTTAAAACTTTATCGAGTTATTCAAAATAACTTTTATCTACAAAACTCCTTTTCAAAAGATTTTCATATTTAACCCAATTCCATTTCCAAAACTATTTTGGATTCAAAATTCAACCTTTAAAACCATTTCATAATATTAGATTCAAATATCTATGACTTAACCAATTTCCTCGTGCAATCCATATTTGTGTGTGTATAGTGTAGCCCAGGGGTTTTACACAATAGTGCCGAATCATCAATCAACACAGATTCAAGCACAACAATATCGATAAGCGGTATAATCTATAACGCTTATCTTCATTCACAGATTCACAGATAAATAATATTAATTCATCACAGATAAAATAAATTACATTCATCATAGATAAATAAATTACATTCATCACAGCTCAAATCAAAACGGAGTATCACACATCAAGATATCAAACAATTCAATATTCAATAGAATCCAAACATCCATAAGTAAGATTAATTAATCATCTGATTAATTTAACCTAGATTAATTACTTATGAATAAATTACTAATCCTTGTTAATTAATATTAATTAATTAAAAACCATTTTGATTAATTATTCTTTAATTATTTATTAATTAACCATTAATAATAAGTAAATTAACCTTTAATTATTAATTAATCAACCTTTAATCATTAAATGATTATCCTTTAATTAATTTATTATCCTTTAATTAATTATCCTCAATTAATTACATTAATTAATTAGCTCTTAATTAATTATCATTCCTTAATTACCTTCGTTAATTAATTAACCTTAAGTTAATTACAAAATTAAGTGTCCCTTAATTAAGTAATTATCTTTAATCCCTAATTAATGAACTTTTAATCATCAATTAATTCACCTTTAATCATAAATTAATTAATCTTTAATCATCAAGTAATTATTCTTAATTAATTATCCCTTAATTACTTATATTAACAAATCATTAATTACTTAATTAAATTAAAAGATAAACCATTTTATCTTTATTTATCACTTTAATTATTCTTTAAACTTATTAAATAAATCTTATAATAATTTAACTTAGACTTTATAGTTCATTAACAATTAAAACATCTTTTCTTAATTAACTTCATAATATTATTAAGTTTATTTAAATAACTTTTGAAGTAAAGGTCATACATATATTTAAAAATTTTAAACTTAATTAATTTTAAGTTTTATTTTAAAACCTTTATCAGTTCCAAACTTTATATAAAATAATTATTATACACATGAGCTAATTAAGAAATTAATTTAAACTTGATTTGTTTTAAAGTTTTAAAAACTGTTATTATATAAAAATCTATAGACCCGAGCCAATTCTTAATTTACCCGAGCCTGACCCCGAGTTAGCCCACATCCATTTTGCTTCGTGTATTTTCATGAATTCCTCGATTCCCCCAAGTTACTCCTCGTCTTCCCCAATTTTAATCATAACAGGCATATATATAATCGCGTGCACGTGCGCGAATATATCGATCACCTCCTGTCACTGCTACGACTATCGACAAGTCAACAACGACCACCTCTATCCACCAGACCACCCAGCACCATGAAATCATCAGAGGATTCGAAATCGAGAAATATCAAGCAAACCTAGAACTGACTCCCTCATCGAAAAACACCTCGCCTGATCACCACCGATCACTTGAAACCGTGCCTTCAGGTCTTTACATTCGCCAGAGACCTATGTTTGTTTTCCCTTGGGTGTGATCGCCTATAATCAACTATCGCCGACAGGAATGCTACTTCTTCATCGTTCGCGAAACCAGTTTGTTAAACCCTAAACTCATGCCGCATTACCACGACGATCAACCAAAAAATCTCCCATCATTTTTCCTTCGATCTGCATCACGTCATCCTCCTCTGACATCAAGACCGAGGTCCAGTCGGTCATTGATCATTGGGAATTGACATTTTTTCCAATTCCGTTCATCTCGTAAATTCACAACCGATACCAAATGAGAAATCATCATTTCATTTTTAAAATTCATGGTTTTGGAACATGAATTCATTCCTATGATTTGAAATCGAAATCCAGACATTTGGTTTTGAATCTATTTTGATTTTCTGTTGTATTTCCCATTTTGAAATAAATTCACAATATAAATGCTTGGATTTATTTTTAATATTGATATTATCCTATTTAAATTATCTTTTCTTTAGTAACCATTACTCGAATTTGTATAGATTGTAAGATGTGAATTTTTAAAATAAAATTTCAAGCCTATAAATATAAGAACAGGCACATATGCCTGTATACACATAATTTAATACATACATACATATATATATATATATATATACAACATGCAAGGATATTCAACAGCTAGGCAACATTTCATAGCATATTCAAACAACCATCACAAACATAAAAACATAAAACCAGAGATAAGTGAGTTTGCTCACCTGAGAAATGAAAACAGAGACCAGGTCTTATGAAATGATCTGGAATTGATTGTTTGATTTCTTTATCTCTATATCCAGGTTTTCCATGAAACTTTACTTGATTATTTGATCTGCTTTGCCCTGGATCAATTAAGGTTGCACTTGATTGCTTCAGATCTTGTTTAATTGGTTTCAAGACTGAGTTGCTTTAATGGTTTGTTTGGTTAAAAGCTTTAATTTGCTTGATTTGATTTTTGTTTCAATTGCTTCAGGTTGAATCATTGTTGAGTTGATTCACTCTTGAATCAGATTCCAGAACTTGAGTTTGATTTGCATGATCTGCAAGTTTTTTTTCTTTTCTGAAGCTTTGTGTTTGAGTTGATTTCTGGATTTGAACTTCCAGGTTGATTTTGTTTGAGTTGAATATTGAACTTTGCTTTTATTTCCAGGTTGAAGCCTGAATTGAATTTTGCTTTATTCTTTATTTTAATTTCCAGGTTTTTTTTTCTGGTTTACAACTTTCTTTTGTTTTGAATATTAACAAAGAAAAAATGAGGAGGAAGAAGATATGATATATACATAGCCTTGTTTCACATTTTTATAGATTAATTTGAAAATGAAAGACAATTGGCATTTTTAATTATAAAACAAAATTAAACCAACACTTGTCTTTGTTAAGCTAACACTTGTTAGTTACTTGTATTATCATTTTACAAATGTTCAAATGTAAACATTTTATGTTTATATCCTTTATCTTTAATTAGTTTATAGAATTTGTTTTAAACCCTTAACTTAGATTTATTTATAAATTATGTTTTATGTTTTTCTCATTTATACTTTTATGTATTTACAAAACATTCCTTTTTTATATTAACATATGTTTTATATTTATGCATTTACTATTATTTATATTTTATACTTCTATAACTTTCAAATAGAAATTAAAAAATTATTGTATTAATTTCAAAATATAACTTCCAAATCAAAATGTCCATTTAATGTAATTTGGAAAACAAATATTTATTAATTGAAAATATAATGTTTTCAAATCCAATATATTTATAAGATTTTTAATTTTGAATTTCAATTCCAAGATTCAATTCAAAATAAGTTTATAAATATAAATAAATAACAAAACATATCTTTATAAATTTAAAAAAAATTGATTTAATTCACCATTAAATTCATAATTTAACATTAATTACCAAATTAAATTTAACCAAAAATCAAGATCGTTACATCGCCTCTTAAGCTCCATAGCATATTACCCTGGATCTGTTCAACTCGGTCTGACCCGAGATCATAATAAAACAACACCCGAGTCAGCCTGGAAAACCAGCGTGAGAAAATCACACTCAATTTGTTTATTATATTTTGAAAATCCTTTGAAAATAAAGGTATCTCGTAAGACCATGCCACAAATAAACATGTCGGGTTTTTATCTTACGATAACCAAATTTTTTTATTATCAAATTCATCTGATATTATAATAATGTATATAGAGAGTAAATAGAATATTGCTAAAATGCATGCATCTCACGTTCTAGCATAGTTGGGCACAATCAAAACCGTACGGGGGCATATTGGAAATTTGATTTCATACAATGGCAGGGCTCCTGGGGTATCGCCCGTCACATTACCTAGTTTAGATCAGCGTACCAAGGACCACTCCTGATCCCCTGCAACACAAGACTGACCTACCCCTAACCTGGATAAACCGAATAAGATCACCCCGCGGTTGGGATCAACAACCGCCACACAGCCGAAATAAAGGGACTCTAGATAGGGTTGACGTTACCCTACTTGGAAGCTACCCACTAAGTGTTGCTGCATCTCCCCTGTTTTAGCCATTCCCGATTGATGAGGAATGAGGTTAAGATTACCTTTTTAGACACATTCACTTAGAATGCTCATAGTCCTCCAATGACGATGTTCTGATAGCATTCGTCTGTACAAGTTATCTTGGGACTGGACAAACCGAATCATCGCCTTTATCATCTTCACGATATTCATTCGTTACGTTCAAATTGGGTTGAAGTCATTTTCGAATAATTAAATCTGATCCCGGTCTTTTCGAATTGATTAGGGCATTGGCCAATATTGATAGTCGGTTATTTAACTATCATATAACATCCACAAACAAACATCAGGTTTTAAATAATTTTCCAAATTATTTATTTCAAAATATCTACATAAGATAGTATTTCCATACTTCAACACTTTGAAAATAGTTTTCAAATCCCTTTTTATTCTCACGGAGCAAATTTTCCCACTTCATTTGATATTCAACACTTGGAAAATATTCATTTATCTCTTATTTATTTTCTCCAAAATCATTCACAATTTTATTTGTAAATTTCCAACTCGTTTCACACGAATTCTATAAATCCTAGAATTTCGTAGTCGCTGTCCTATAATATTTCGAAAGCCGTTTATGTTTATTTAAAATTCCAGTTTCACCACTACTTCCCTTGTAAATTTTATTTCACCTTCTGAAGTTCACTTATCCTATACTTTAGAATTTATTTAAGTTCCCATAATACCACTATAAGATCTTTCTTCTAAAATCTTATATTCAATTAAATAAACTTAGCTTCCTATCTCGAGAGGATTTACAATGAAATTTATAACATTTAAAAAATTTATATGAAATAAGAAAAATGGTTTGTTTCGAATATGGTTTTAGGTAAAATTGAAATATCAACATCATAAAAGCATTAAAAATTTAATTACTAATTACTTTACAAAGCTGATTATAAAATTAGAATATATTTCAATAAATATTAAGTATTAAAATAACTAATAACTAAAATTTAAAAAATTTAATTGACTAATAATTTAATTTTGAACTAATTTACCTGCAATAAATAATTTTTTAGTAGCTAAAATAATTAAATAAGTTAATTAAACAAATTAATCACCGTAAATACATACTTTTTAAATAAACCAGTAAATTTAAAATGTGTATATGT
The DNA here is from genome assembly GCA_030765085.1 of Allium cepa. Lineage (NCBI taxonomy): Eukaryota > Viridiplantae > Streptophyta > Magnoliopsida > Asparagales > Amaryllidaceae > Allium > Allium cepa. The sequence continues at coordinate 891,814,372 of CM060928.1, read as the reverse complement.
ATATTTATTTTCTTTTGAAACTAAACATATACTTACAAAAATAAATTATAGATTTCAAAAAACCTAATAAACTTTCAACGTTTTAAAATTCCAATTTTTTTCTTTTCAAAACCTTATATATATATATATATATATATATATATATATATATATATGTGTGTGTGTGTGTGTGTGTGTTTGTCTATATACTTTTAAATTAAAATAAATATGTTTATACATGCACACACACACACACATATATTTATACTTGTATTATACTTTTTCTATACTGTATATATATAAAAATATACATATAAATCTTTAAATTGAAAAATAATTGGCATATATACCTTACTGTAAATTTATATGCATACATACATTACTAAAAAAGTATACCATACATCACTGTAACTGCTCAAGGTTGCCACACTACTTCCCCCATTGCGACTATACCTCCTTCCAACCTTCAAGAGCCTCCAAAATTCGCTCTTCAGCAACCCCTGAAGCCCAAGCTACCACCTCCACCTTCCTGCAGCCTGACCTCACGAGCGCGCACGCGACATCGGCCAACATCACGGCTCCAACTACTGCCTTGTCCCCCCTCCACGTTCTCACCACTTGAGCTTCCCCCAGTCTTGCTCCTTCCTCGGATACACGATTTTGTTCTCTCTTTTTTTATAATCGAACAAATTCGGTTTCAATACATTACAGAGGAAAAAAGGGGAAATGGGATTATTGGCTTCGAATTGTAGAGATTCTCCTTCGATTTGCATCGAAATGGAGGAGAAGAAGTAGGATTGCGATTTTTTTAACGAAATGAAAATGGAAGGGAAGGCATGATTTTGAATTCGGGAACGAAGCTGTCTTCGTTGAACGTATTGAGTAGAAGGATAAGAGCTTAGGATTTTAAAAAGGAAGAGGGGGAGACTATGATTAAATTGAAAGGAAACGGACGTGATTTCTTGCGTGTATGAACATGTAAGCAATGTTTTGAAAAAGTGCTGATGCGAAGGAGTTACAGTTGAAGGTTGACTAGTGTGTGTGTGTGTGTGTGTATGTATATATAATTAAATTCAAATTGTATTGGTTTACACAACATAAAATTTCAAACCCCTATCGAGGCGTACCGCTTGCCTTTATAATGTTATACCCCTATTTCAAACGCAATGGAAAAGGTTTCGAGTCCTAATTCGATCGTATGGAGAAGATAGCTTTTTAGACCCAGATATTATATTAAATTTTCGATATAAATTTCATCGCATTTATATCTCATACGGCTAAACGATAACTCCAAAAGCTACGAAATTTGAAATTTGAAAATCGATAATAATATAATATTACATATCTAGTGAAACTAGTTTCGTCGAAATTCGAGACTGTGTCTCGGAAGGCTATTTTTAAATGTCAATTTAAATGATATATTTTTAAAATTGAACAGATCACTTCCAGATTCAATTTTAAAAGTTGCATTGTCTTCGGTACCATTAATATAAATTTTATGAGCCATTACTTTTTTTTGACTTAAAACTCCAATTTCAAATATTTTAACTAATTAAAAATTCAAAAATTAAATTATCCAGTAAATCGATATATTTAAATCCTGAACTATTTTATTAAATAAAAATCAAACTTTTCATATTCAAAAATCAATTTATAATTCCTATATGAAACCATTTATATATTCCAAATCAAACGTCCAAAAATCCGAGTCGTTGCATTCCTCCCTTCTTAAAAGAATTTTGTCCCCGAAATTGCTAAGGCAAAAAAATGCCACAAACCCATTAACTTACTAAAAGTCACTTAGTCAAGCTCACATTTCACATTCCAATTCTTTTGTTTCTCCCAAACAATTAGCTTTCAATTTTAATCCAAAGATCCTTTATTTCAATTCCAATTTTAAATCTCTTCGCCGTTTACCAAAAAATTTCAAAAAATTTCTGGCTCCCAAAATTTCCAAATTTTTTTGGCAGAATCTCTCTTGTACGGAGGAGCATTTACAATATGACAAGAGAGATAAATATATATAAATCGACCCACATGGTCGAAAAATAAAAATAAACAACAATATTTATATTTTCTTTCTTTTATTGCATAGGCGTACCCCTATTTAGGATTTTTAAGCAAGCGGCTTATTTATTTAGTAATTAGCGCTACCAAAATCCAGCCAAACGGCCTCCAAGTACCTGTACTTACTCATATTAAACACATAAGTACAAAATATATGAAATTCACAAACATTTCATTTATTTTAAATAGCTAAACACATGTATTTCACAAGAAATACATACTAAACAATTTCCATTAGCAATTTATAGGGTTTCGAATACTAATTAAATTGCTTTCAATTGATCCATACACTATTCATTCAATAGAATGGTTCATAACTCAATTTCTTATATTCAATTCATTTTTTAAACCAAACGAACAATAATCATTCCAATTGATTCCAAAATAAATTTCATTCGCTTCTATCAATTCATAGGATTTTATTTTCTTTCGTTCACGTCAAATGACAACTCTTTCTATACGAATTCGATGATATCCACTTAATAGAATATCCATTTTAGTTTGTAACTATTTCAAATTAGTTCCAACTTATTTTATAATTAATTCCATTTCAATTTTATTCACAATCCATTCATTGCTTTTTATTCCATATTCGCATTTGTTTTATTCAAGACCATTTTATCAAGCTCGAAAACATTCCATGCTATGGCATTTAACATATTCACTTAAGCTAAGCTTCCATTCAAATATTTACTTTATTTAATTATTTTCTTCAAGTTATTTCAAGCTTATAACTTAAGTTTATTTTCTTTCTAACCAAATTCCAATTTAAATCCTTGATTTGAGTTTTATTTAATCAAATCCATTTCGTTTACATTAATTACATCAATTCATTCACTTAATCCATTTTAACTCCAAATTTCGTACTCAATTCGTTAAATAATATCCAAGGCCATTATTCATTCGTACTCACTTGGATTTCATTTTCAATTCAATCCATCACTATTTTAATCCAATTTCGTTTCACTTGGCAACATTTCCAATTATAATTCACTAACAATCCAAGTTGAATTTTATTTATGACTCGAATTCATTTCCAAACTCCATTATTAACTCACAATTCACTTCTATTTTACCAAATTAGGTTCCATTTCCATATTTCATTAAATAATTTATTATCTAATTAGTTTATTTCAATTTTATAACCCAGTACCTGATTTTTTTCTCAAAATCCATTCATTTAGTTTTCTTGAGCTCAAACTCACTTTTTAATTCAAGTTTGGATTTTCTTTAATTTTCCAAAATATCAAACAATTTTATTTTGGGTTTCTTATTTCTTCTCAAATATATTCACATTTTATTAACTCAAGAGTTACACTCATTTATAGCCCAAGCATATTTTATTCACATTTTATTCTGATCATAATCAGTTAAATTTTAACAATTAAATTTCTCCAAATTAATCTAAGTTAAATTTTATTTTAACCTCCAAATTTTTAAATTTAATTTCAAAATTCAAATCTCATACTTTCCTCTCTTATTAAAAATCATTTCAGTTTATAAGTTTATAACGTATTCCCTGATGATTTTCAAATTATTTAAATAAGGATTCCAGAATATTTTTTTAAGCAGCTCGGAATTTAAACTTCCAGCTTCCGGTTTAAGTCCAATTTCAATTATAATCCATTTGTACACTTTATATTTATACAAATTCTCATATTAGTTGTGTAAACTATTTCAAATTTTACAATCTCATTTTGGTTATAACATTATCATCCAACATTTATACTATATATAATAATTTTCAAAAAAATATTTTCTCTTATATCCAAATATACTTTGGGTAAAATTATTTCATTTACCCCTTTCAAAAACAATACTGTGTTGAATTGTTTTATTCAAATGTCTAGAAATCCTTTTGATACAGTTGTACGGACTGTTCCGACTAAGGTTCACAAGCCACTTAATAAATCAACCGACACAATATAAAACCATTTTATATTCACTAACAAATATGCGCTCATATCTATTAACATGCTCAAACTCATTCTAGAGTACTACTGACTCTTTCTCTAATGATTAATCACCACCATAGCCAAGTTTCTTGCTTAATCTGGCTCTTATGACAAATGTAACGGTCGGGGATTTTCGACCCTCGAAAATCGACATCAATACGTCCACTATATAAAATGCTGAGAGATCGAACGCCGAAAATACCAGGTCATTAGGGTTAAAAATGAAAGAGGTAGAAGAAGAAGATAAAAACAATATCAAAGTCTCGCAATCGCAGCAGAATAAAGTATAATATAAAATGACAGCTTTTAAATATAGAGAAACTTGTACTATTTATATACATACCATTATCAGAGTACAACAATCATACATTTATTTGGACAACTTAATACTTGTCCTTACCCAGTGGAAATAATAACCAAGTATGGAGATATGACTTTATCATCCATCTCGCCTCTTGAGCTCTAAAGCATATTATCCTGGATCTGTTCAACTCGGTCTGACCCGAGCATCATAATAAACAACACCTAAGTCAGACTAGAAAACCAGCGTGAGAAAATCACACTCAATTAGGTTATTGTATTTTGAAAATCCTTTGAAAACAAAGGTATCTCATAAGACCATGCTAGAAATAAACATTCCGGTTTTTACCTTACGATAACCAAAACATTTTTATCAAATCTGTTTGATATTATAATAGTGTCTATAGAAAGTAAATAGAATATAGCTGAAATGCTTGCATCTCATGTTCCAGCATAGTTGGGCACAATCAAAGCCGTACTGGCGCTTCTTGGAGATTGGGTTCCATACAATGGTAGGGCTATTCGGTGCCGCCCATCATAGTATCTGGTCTAGATCAGCATATGGAGGACCATTCCCGATCCCCTACAACACAAGACCGGCCTACACCTCACCTGGATAGACCGAATAAAATCACCCCACGGTTCGGATCAGCAACCACCACATAGCCGAAATAAAGGGACTCTAGATAGGATGACTTTACCCTACTTGGAAGCTACCCACTTAGCCTTGCTACACCTCACTTGTTTTAGCCATTCCTGGTTGATGAGGCTTGAGGCTACGATTATCTTTTTAGACACATTTACTTAAAATGCTCATCGTCCTCCAATAACGATATTCTGATAGCATTCATCCATACAAGTTGTCCTGGGACAGGACAAACGGAATCACCGTCTTCATCATCTTCACGGTATTCATTCTTTAAGTTCAAACCGAATCGAAGTGGTTTTCGAATAATTAAATCTGATTCCGGTCTCTTGGAAACGATCATCGCATTGGCTAATATTGATAGTCGGTTATTTAACTATCATATAACATCCACAAGCAAACATCAGGCTTTAAATAATTTTCTAAACTATTTATTTCAAAATATCTACGCAATATATTGTTTCCATACTTCAACCCTTTGAAAATAGTTTTTAAATCCCTTTTTATTCTCACGGAACAAATTTCTACCCTTGGCCGATCCTTAGAATATTTTTCCCACTTCATTTGATATTAAAAACTAGGAAAATATTCATTTATCTCCTATTTATTTTCTCAAAAATCATTTACAATTTTATTTGTGAATTTCCAACTCGTTTCACATGAATTCTATTAATCCCAGAATTTCTTAGTCGAATTCCTATAAGATTTCTAAAGCCATTTATGCTCATTTAAAATTCCAGTTTCACTACTACTTTCCATTTGACACTATAAGATCTTTCTTCTAAAATCTTATTCAATTATATAAACTTAGCTTCCCATCTGGAGAGGACTCATAATGAAATTTAAAACATTTAAAAAAATTATATGAAATAGGAAAAATGGTTTGTTTCAAATATGGTTTTACGCAAAATTAAAATTTAAACAACTTAAAAGAATTAAAAATTCATATCCAGCTACTAATTACTTTACAAAGATGTATAAAATTAGAACTTATTTCAATAAATATTAAGTATTAAAATAACTAACTTTGGAATATTCTAAATCCAAGTGGTAGTTTTAAATTATTTAGTATAGTAATTTAAAATCCCATTTAAATCAAATTCAATTTACTCAACAAAAATCTATTTTTAGAAAGTCTAATATTCACCAATTCAATTCATAGATCCCTCTTGATTCGTGTCACATCGACCATATCACCATTTCTCACATTTGAAATATATTCCACTATTTCTTTCAAAACGATTCCCATTGCTCGATATTAGTTTACACCATTAACTTATATTTTCCATATACCCACTGATATTCTTTTATCTCATTTCTAAACCCCGTTTATAAATTTATGAACTCCGTTGAGTTTCCCATCTATTTACACAAACAAATTCTATTTATAATTCCATTTTATAATTTTATCCCTTAATAAAATCCATTTTATTTCAAATCTATTTATCAATTCCAATATCTCTTCAAGCCTTTAATATATAATTTAATTTCAAACCCCACTTAAAACAATTTACAAATAATTAAGTACAATCCAAGTTAGTTAATATATTTTTATTCTACTTAATTCCTTTTAGAAATATATCCAATTTTCAGTATAAATGATTTATTTTCAAATTTCCTTTTAAATTCCTTCAATTTTATTTTTTTATGGTATTTAAAAATACCCATTTTAATTCCCATGCTATTAATAATCCAATTCACACATAATCCATATCATTCTATCCATCATATCATATATCGAAATATATACATGAAAACATTAAATATTTTTGAGGAATCCAGTTGGATCCCTTCAACCTGTTTTTCCCTATATCCATAGATGTTAGTCAACAAATAAAATATTAATCACACTTTAAGAGGGATATCGCGGTATATAGGGTCATCCGCTATTATGCGGGCATATAGGGTCTCATTCGCTATAATATGCGGGAATGTCACTCCAATACTAATATATATACTACCATATATATGATGTCCAACAAATAAATTATAAATTTATCAATCAAGTTAGACATCCAATAATTTAAATTTAACATTTAAATTTAAATAGCATTATCTAAATGAGTGATATTTTTGTTTTGCAATCCATTTCAATCTTGACTTGGTTTCATGGTTTTTGACCTTGTATAGACACTATACGTTTTATTAACATTTGAAATAATCGAACAATCAATTACCATTTAATAATTAATTAAATAATAGTTTAATTTTAAACTAATTTTCCTTCAATAAATAATTTTTTAGTAACCAAAATAATTAAATAAGTTAATTAAACAAATTAATCACCCTAAATACATATTTTTAAAATAAACTAGTAAATTTAAAATGTGTATATGTATATTTATTTTCTTTTGAAACTACATATATACTTATAAAAATAAATTATATATTTCAAAAAATCTAATAAACTTTCAACATTTTAAAATTCCAATTTTTTTCTTTTCAAAACCTTATATATATATATATATATATATATATATATATATTTCTGTTTATATATATACTTTTAAATTAAAATAGGTGTGTGTGTGTCTATACATATACATATATATATATATATACACACATTTATACTTGTACTATACTTTTTCTTTATTGTATATATATATATATACAAATATACATATAAATTTTTAAATTGAAATATAATTGGCATATATCTTTATTGTAACATATATATATATATTACTAAAAAAGTATACCATACCTCACTGCTTGAGGCCGCCACACCACATCGCGACCGTGCCTCCTTCCAACCATCAGGAGCCTCCAAAAATTGCCCTCTAGCAACCCCCGAAGCCCTAAGCTACCGCCTCCACCTTCCTATGTCCTGAACTCACGAGCGCGCGCGACATCGACTAACATTGCGGCTCTAACTACTGCCATATCGCCTCCCCACGTGCTCGCCACTCGAGCTTCCCCCAGCCTTGCTCCTTCCCTTCGGCTACACGATTTCGTTCTCTCTCTTTTTTATATATTTATAATCGAATGAATTCGATTTCAATACATTACAAAGGAAAAATGGGGAAATGGGATTATTGGCTTCGAACTGTAGAGATTCTCGTTCAATTTGAATCGAAAGTGAGGAGAAGAAGTAGGCTTGCGATTTTTTTTAAACGAAATGAAAATGAAAATGAAAATGGAAGGGAAGACATAATTTTGAATTTGAGAACGAAGCTGTCTTTGTTAAAAGTTTTGAATAGAAAGATAAGGGCTCGGGATTTTAGAAGGGAGAGGGGGAGACTCTGATTAAATTGAAAGAAAATGGATGTGATTTCTTGCATGTTTGAACAGGTGAACAATGTTTTGAAAAAGTGCTAATGTGAAGGAATTACAGCCGAAGGTGGACTAGTATGTATATAAATATGTATATTTAATTAAATTCAAATTGTCTTGATTTACATAACATAAAATTTCAAACCCCTATCGAGGCATGCCGCTAGGCGTTTATAATGTTGTACCCCAATTTCGAACGCAATGGAAAAGTTTCGAGTCCTAATTCTATCGTATGGAGAAGATAGCTTTTTGGACCCAGTTATTATATTAAATTTTCGATATAAATTTCAGCGCGTTTATATCTCATACGGAAAAATGATAACTCGAAAAGTTACGAAATTTGAAATTCGATAATGAGGCAATATTACGGATCCAATGAAACTGGTCTCATCGAATTCCGAGACTGTATCTCGGAAGGCTATTTTTAAATGTCAATTTAAATGATATATTTTTAAAATTGAACAGATCACTTCCAAATTCAATTTTAAAAGTTGCATTGTCTTCGGTACTATTAATATAAGTTTTAGAAGCCTTTAAAGTATTTTTATTGAGCTTAAAACTCCAAATTCATATATTTTAACTAATTAAAAATTAAAAAATTAAATTATCTAGTAAATCGCTATATTTCAACTAATTATCTAGTAAATTCATATATTTAACTATTACATTAATCCAGCTAGAAAGTGGTTGGGTAGAAATTAAAGATGTTGGAAGGCAATTGAAGTTTCTTCCTCTTCAAACTCGTAACTCCCTTGACTTAAAATACTTGGAAGTGTGAATATCTAGTTCTTCAATAGCTACTTCATATCATTTAGCTTCAATGTCCAGTTCATAATATAACACCTAAAATGAAATTAGATGTGATGTTAAAGAAATTTAATAACACTTGTGTCTCCGATCAACATACATGTTCTAGAAGTGTTAGATTCTGACAACGTTGTTGATTATTGTCCGTATTCAATACATTAAAGATGAATGTTTTTACTAAAGTTAAAAACTAGCCACCTACAATTATATCTGTGTAACTCATCCTAGCTTTACTTAGAATCAGAATGCATCACGCTCTAATTCTATCATATCATTTTTCCAAACATTTCGAAACAAAATTTTGAATCCACTCTTTAAGTCCGATCTATTCACCGAAGTGTAGAATATTTAGCTAAACCAAACATTTAGAATATTCTAATCAAATAAAATTTATAAAAAGTTATGAATTATTATAGTGATATTGATATTAATATAACAATTACACTAATATATTTATTCTGGATATGTAATTATTAATAAGTACATAATAATTGCATATGTGTTTATTTTTAATAAAAGGACCAAATAAATATTTTATCAATTTAAATATATTTAAAAATTACATGTATAAATTCGTGTACATAAAGGATGGCCTATAGGATCTGTAGATAGATGAAAAATTAGTTAATTCAAATGTTGAATATCAACTAAAACATATGTAGGTTGTTGAGCTTTTTGAAGGATATTTTCCATTAAGTACCACTACAAATTGAAACTCCACTGTAAATTGAAGCCTAACAGCTCCATTTTCGCTTATATATTTTGTACCTAATCTGCATTCTCAATTATACCTCAATGGAAGACTTTTTGCAACTGTCATAGAGATCAAGAAAGTCTAAAGAAGAGGAGATGCTAGCACTTCGAGGTGACCACTATCAACATGGTCACCTTGGAAGGCATATTTTATGAATCGTTTACTATCATATGTTTTATGTTATACGTATTCTCCTTTCAATTATAAAATAATAGTTTTTATATATTTAATTTAATTAATTTAAACATTGTACATTTACAATTATGGTATAAATAGTTATGCATAATGCAATAAATTTAGTTTTATTAAATATATAACATGGACAAATGTGTAAAATCTTTTCAAAAAATTAAAAATTTAAACAACTTTTTTATTATTAATATTATTTAAATATTTATTTATATATTCGCCTAATACATATTAAACACCAATTTGAAAAATTGTCACAACAAGTATTATACTTAGATCTAAAATAATATATGTAAAATTATTTTTGGCAATAGTTATTTATTAATATATATATATATAATTAATTTATGAGATCATTTTAAATAAATAATCTATAAAGTTAAATATTATACTATTTTTGGAGATAGAGTTATTTCTGACCTAAAGAAAAATAATATTATAATAGACAATGTTCAACTTATCTTAAATTTTAAATACTATATACTAATGCAAAGTTAGCTTTTAAATTTCTATTAGATCCAAAATATAAGGTAACTTTAGACTTAAATTTTAATTCTGGGTTTTAAATAAAAATTATAAATATGTATCCGCACAAACGCACACACATTATAGTTGAATTATCTATGTTAATATTATATGTATATTCATATGAATAAATACATAAATATTATTTGCTAAAATTATATATACATATAAACACTTATATATTTACATGATTTCATCTATGCAAGCAAACAATCCCCTATGTTAGAATCTAATCTAATATCCATTTATATACACATTCCCTATATAATCATGGAACATTTGATGGTCATTTCTATGGTCTTCCAATATATGTTTACTGAACATGCACATTTTCAAACATCACACTTCTTCATGCAAATTTTCAGTACACCTGCAATATAATTTTTTTTGAAAATGTGGTCCCATGGTCTAGTGGTTAAGACATTGGACTCTGAATCCAGTAACCCGAGTTCATATCTCGGTGGGACCTTTCCAATATCTTTTAATTTACATTTTCATGTTTGTATGTGGCTTATATTTTTTGAATTTGATGTAAAATCAAATGGTTTTATTTTCATCAACGAAGTAATGTTAAATTTGATGTTATATAAATAAGTGAATCTTAGTTAGTTACATTTATTTATTCAGTTTACTTATCAAAATATATTATTTTTGCTAAGATAAATATCAAATTTATGATATATAATAAATGTAACAGTAGTATAGAATGTAAAGCATCGAAAATTACTAAGGTATCCATCCTAAGATTCCAAGTAAAATAAGTGTATGAGTTTAAGTTTCTTTCCCCACGTTAGTCTTTTGTCCTCCACAAAGGCAAACCACTTTATTACCGCTATCAATAGATTTCATTTTCTCCTTATTTCACTCATTGATGGTCTCAGGTAGATGTGACGCCCCACCTCTATACCCACGTTAGCCAAGAACACTAAAAATTGTAGTGCTGTCAACTAGCACGGAGAATAAGGCTGTTGAGGAGCGACCATCCATGTGATTGCTTATCATACGGTGGCTATAAATAATCTTCGGAAACAAACATAGAAATAAGCATAACACAAATCAGTCACAGACATCCATATCACAAAAGCGGAAGAAGATATGAATATATAACTAACACATGAAAGTGTACATCAGAGTGGTGGTCAAAAAGATCCACAATAATACAAAAGAGTAGCAACACGTGCTATACAAAAGAATACAACTATGAGTCTATATCTCAAGTGTATACAACAAAAACTACTAATCGAAATAGTTAGCCAAAAGACAGAGTAGCAAATCTCGGAAAGAAGTCAAGCAGAAGCACCTGTAACATCTCGGTCTGACCCGAGTATTATTTAAGAAAATAATAAACGGATCAGTCTAGCTATAAATATCAGATGACATGATATAAAATAAAAGATATGGCATAAACATAAAATATCCATACTGACATACTACTATAAGTATGCAAATGATGATCAACAGAAGATCAATCAATAACATATAAATCAATATCACAAGAATCTTCTCAAAGATCCAAAGAGGGCATCATACCTTAAACTTGTACTCATAACAAGTCAATGACATAAATTCCAGAAATCAGCACAAGAAATCCCGAAATCACTGCAAAAGTAAAAGAGGCCTATCACATGACGGTCCGAAGACCATGGGGAGCTACCCCATATGGATGAGTCGGAATCACCCAGATGAGGTCTAGGCAAACCAAAAAGCAAAAAGGTACGTGTGAATGGAATCACACAAATGGTGTCTAGCCTGACCTCGCAACAAAAAGGTATGTGTGAGTGGAATCACACAAATGGTGTCTAGGCTAACCAAAAAGCAAAAAGGTATGTGTGAATGGAATCACACAAATGGTGTCTAGCCTAACCAGGAAGCAAACAAAGAGACATCGCAAAATTGCTAGCCTAAATCACAAAATGATCGTCATGATCAACGAGAAGTGTCAATTACACTAAGCTAGTAAATGTAAAAGTTTAGCTTCATATCCCATAACAACTTGCTTAACTCAAATATTTACGAACAAATTATAGATCTTCACTAGAAAATTGTCACAAAAAGGTTCACTCGAACAAGTCCAAGAGTTAACCGACGAAGCAAACGCAAGTGTTTCATACCACTTGTTTTACTAAGCCGTTTAATTCAATTTCTTGTACCAGTGAGGTAAAGGTTTGTATATACTAGTAGATTGGATAATGGTTTAAGAAAAGAGCTTTGTTATTGAAAATAGAGTTGAAATCATTTTGTTGAAAGAGTTTTGATATTTACAACTAGTATTGAAACCTTCATATTTTAAAGTGACAAATCATAGAAGTGATTGTAGAAACAATCAATCATAAAAATTCACATACGAAGACGTGAATAAAATCCAAAGAAACCGATAAAGAATCCATCGAAATAGATATTCAAAAATCCATAAAATCGACCGAGAAGCCTAAGATAGTTTTCTCGAAGAATGGTCAACTAAGCATCTCAACAAAGCAAGTTCTATTGAATGTTTTTCAGATAAGATCCCCTACGGAGGGGGGGTCCAGGAGGGTGGCAACCCCCTAAGGTGGGTGTGCGGGGGCAACGCCCCTGCTACGGGGTTCGACCTTCCCGTTCAGGTCGCGGGGTCCAAGGGGCAGCGCCCCCGGCGGGGTGCGAGGCAGCGCCCCGTCCCAAACGATACGACTTAGTGAAGACCTAAGGGAGGATAGGATCGAGCGACCTACGAGTATAAGGGATCGAGCGACCTAGGGGTGTTCGCGACCTAACGAGGTAAAGACAAGTCCGAGCGACTCAAGAGGTCAAAAGGGAGTGCGTCCTATCAGGTCATCAGGACAAGCAACCTAACATAAGTAGCCAAGCGACCTAATTGGAGCGACCTAGAGGTCATACGACCTAACATAAGTTGCCAAGCGATCTAACTAGAGCGACCTAGAGGTCATACGACCTAACATAAGTAGCCAAGCGACCTAACTGGAGCGACCTAACTGGAGCGACCTAGAGGAATAAGGGTCATGCGACCTAAAGGGGAGCGGTCCATCTAGGTGAGTGAGGTCGAGCGACCTACGACCTAACGAGGTAAAGGCCTAACGACCTAGTGAAACACGCGACCGAAAGCCATCGTGTTATGGTCTAAAACCTTCGAGTTACGACCTAACTCCGAAGACGTTAGGAATGTCCAGAACGACCCACGACCTAAGGTCCATACGACCTACGACCTAAGGTCCATACGACCTACGACCTAAGGTCCATACGACCTACGACCTAACTCCGAAGTGAAATGTAACAAACAGGATTTTCGTTCTTCGAAAATTCAACATCGACACTCACTTTATCGACTCCGAGAAATCGAAGGCCGAAAACCGAGATGTTATGGGTTTTAAAAAGAAAAGAAAAGAAAGAAGAGAGAAAAAGAAGAAAGAAAAAGAAAAATAGAGGGAAAAGAAGATAGACAATTTTTTTTGAAAACAGAGAAAGGAAATAGAGAATTTGAAAAATAGAAGATAGAAGAAAAAGAAAAGAGAAAAGAAAATTTTAAAATAGAAAGAAAGAAAAGAGAACAGAGGAAAAAGAAAGACAGAAGAAAATGGAACGGACAGAAAGGAAACAACAGAACAACAACAGAATCTCACAATTCGCAGCGGAACAACATATAATAATAAATGAATAATCTTTAAACAAAGAACTATATCAGTTATTACATTACATTTCATTACATCACATCATATCGTCAGAGTATACAACATCAACAACATCAAACAGTGCAGCGGAAAAAGAAATACTATATAAACTAGTAATACGCCATGCCATCCAGCTTGCCTCCAGCAGACTCCAGAATATCCAGAATATCCTGATAAACCTTAACTCTTAACTGCCCGTGTGGAAATTGGTGGGCACCCAGAGTTTAGGAAGGAAAACAATAAACTCCAAGTCAGTCATGTGACTGGTGTGAGAACTCAAAACAGTTTATTTAGCTTTAAAATCAAAATAGAGGAATATTTTAAATCAATTCGCAATGCTTTTAAAAATGAGACTACCATAAGGCCTCCCGCACACACACACAATGCAAACGCAGAATCGGAGGAGATTTCTCCTTATGATAGTCAAAGATGCTTGATACGCATTTAAAATAACATTTGATATTATTACTAGTGCATAGTGTAGAGAAATATTTCGAAAGTAGAATATAAATCTTAGCCAACATAGACATTTCGAACTATGCCTACTATAGCTACCATCCAAACAGTGGTGACCACCATAGGTGAATGGCAGGTTCTACAACTAATACCGTACAAGTTTCGTATTGGGAATTGGATTTCCAACGAATGATCAGGCCAAGGAACTTCCCATTGCCACATGAGAATGCCTCTGGATGGACATCCCCGAGAACCAAACCGGATCTCTACCAACACAAGGCCGGGTTACTCCTAACTGAGCAACAACTGACCGAATATGCCATCCCCCGGTCCTTTGGGACCTTTTCACCGAGCGCTCGTAATCAATTCACACAATCATAAAGTGTTTTCAACATGAGTAAGTATCTGGGCTCCATACCATGATACCACCCTTTTCCAGAAGGAAATGGACACATCCTAAAGGGTGCTACCCCTCATAACCTTGCTGCTTCTTTCCTGTTTTGACCATTCACGGGGTGTGAGGCTCGACGAAGTCACGTCCACAAAAACATACTTTATACAAAAGCCATGCTTTGGGTCAACAAATGATCAACACAATGATCACAAGGATAGACGATCAAATAAACGATCCTATCACAAATAATCAACACAATGATCATTTCAGCATCACTCAGCATGTCACATTACCAAATTGGGAATATATCGCTGATAACTTCAACTATATAACCTCTGAGCTCATACGTCTCAGAGAAGGGTGTTAAGCTAAAAGAATAAATTCTCCGCCACCAACAGAAATATATTTGAAAGAAATCGGCTTTATATCTCAACTTGTAATGTCAGACATACAATCCATACAAGTCTGTTCCGGGCTCGAACAAAACCGAAGGCACTTCTTACGAAGCCCTTGCAATCCGGGTATTCACAATCCCGATCGAATTTCCCATCACTTAGGAGATCTCTATACCAGGAGCTACCCAGTGCAGAGACAATCGATAGGTCATCCTATCGCTTTCACAAATACTCGGTCTTCAACACCGATCTTCAAATGCAATTCATAACGCCGTATCACATATTCGGTATGGGTTATACGACCCCATGGTCCTTTCCCGGTTAACCCGAATAGTGAGCGCTTATTCAAAAATAAGTGTGCATTCAAATTTAATCAATTCACATCAAATACCCATTCAAAGGGAAATATTGATAGTCGGTTATTGAACTATCAATGGATATGCATACATCACCAGATTCCAAATAATTTTCCAAATTATTTATTTTCCAAAATATCTTTACTAGATATATAATTTCAACACTTCAAAAATAAATCAATATTTATTTTTAACAAGTTTCACTTTCACATATAAATTCCATAATGAATTTATATTTCAAGATATCCATGCATATGTGATTTCAACAATTCATTTCAATTTATCTTCCAAAAAGATAAATTCTAATTATTCACTTCTTATTGGAAAACATTTCCATACTTATTTATTCATAAGTAATTCACAAATCTTTTTATTTTCAACCTTGGAAAATATTCAATATACTTAAATCGAATTAAGTATATAATTCATTCTTTAAGAAAATCATTCTCTTAAACATATTTATTTGGGCCAAAACGAATGTTACGTAAAACATCGTTACGACACCTCAAAATCACTAGTATAGGGATTCGAAATTAAAATAGATATATAAATCCCAATACTATACAAAACATTTCCTTTCGGAAATCATTTACTATAACAACAGTGTTATAGTCCACCATTTCCTTTTATTTCACGAAACATCTATTTCAACAATGAATGTTGAAATCTATGGTTTCGAATCTCAACACCTTTTAAAACATCGTTAGATCGTTTTAATTCTGTTTAAAACACCAAATCTAAAACAATTTCTTTAACGTATTATTCACTATTCAAAAACGTGAATATACTACCTTAACAAATTTCATCATTTCTATTCACTTTAACTTAAAGGATTATTCACTGTTCAAAATGTGAATATAACTCTATCTCTAAGTTATAACAATAAACTTATCAAAATAAGTCATTTGCGGATTTATAAAACAACGTTTATAAATTCCGTTTCTATTTATTTATAAAAACTTCCTTTTTATAAATTCCTTTATTAACCTATTCCAGTTTATAACTAAATTATAAACTAAACGTTCATATTAGAAGTTAAATACTTATAAAACGATTATTTTACAAAATCGTTCTTTTTATCTCCCCAAATTATAAATCTTATAACTTATAAGATTCATTTATTTAACCAAATCTATTCTTCAAATAATTTCACCAAATTTATAAATCTTACTATTTATAAATTTCATTTATAACTTCACAGTTTATAATTCCATAAATTTCATTCTATTATGAAATTCATTCTCACATCATTCAAACATTTATAAAAACTTGTTTTATAATGTCTATATTCCAATTTATAAATATCCATTTATAAATCTCTTAATATAAATTAGTTTATATTATTCTTTTAAAACGTCTTTAAATTCCTTTATAATTCCACCATCTTGATTTATAAAATAATCAAATTTTATAAATCCTATTTTTAACTTTTATAATATATTCAAAAATCCAATTTAACTATTTTATAAGGTCATTAATTCATATTTCTCAAAAATCAGCTTTTAACTGTATTTCACAAAAACTAAAATTTTTATAACTTTAAAAATTGTAACGTTTATTTATTTATAATGGATCAATTCCAAAAATATAGTATATTTTCAAAAATCACTTTAAAACCATTTTTAAATCCCAAAATCTTGGTCCAATGATGCTACACACCAAATAGTCAATCACGACTAACAACGATATCATATATCGATATGATAATCCATCAAATATCAAAATATCTGAAATCAAATAAAAACTGTTGAGGAATCCAGTTGGATCCCTCCAACCTGTTTCCTGCATCCAAAAACATTAGCATAATACCAATTTCGCTCCAGTACGAAATTATCGCGGTACATGTTTTTAATAAATATTATCCGCTTAATAACGGCGTAATAGGGTCTCATCCGCTAAACAAAAAATGCGGGAAATCAACAACTGCAATATATACATATGCCAATATATATATATATTGATATTATATATAATACCAATTTCACTGTTTATGAAATATTCGCGGTATATGTTTATATTAAATAACATCCGCTTACTAACGGCGTATAATGTCTATTTTAACAATCAATACATATTAATCATCATTCAAACATGCATTCAAATATTTTAAATCTAACTATTTAAAATAAAATCGAAATCTATTCGATTGAGTGAGAAATTCTCACCTTGGTTTTAAATTCCGTTTTAGCTTTTATTTCGAATAAAATTAAACGCGCGTTTAATTTTATCCGAAATTCTCACTAACTCCAAACGACTCCAAACCAACTCCATCGCGTAGTGCTCGTCCATATGATTCCAACGCAACTGAGTTTGCATTTTTTCGACCTCGTATGAAAAAGTTATGAATTTATGAAGTTCGTACACGATTTATATAAACTAATTTCAACATAAACTTTTATATTTTAAACCCAAACTCACACCAGCCCTTGGATCCAACTTGAGCAAATCTGGGCCGTGCTTTATCATCTTCCCAAATCACGTTTGCATCTCCAGGACACAAATCCAAGGCCGAACCCAAACATTAGAACTAGGGTTTGATTTTTCAACATCCATACACAACGAAACTCGATCACACAACCACCATCGCGAAGCTCTTCGCGAGAGCTATCTCCACTACCAACACCATGAAGCTCGGCTCCCTCGAGATGCGTGCGCACGTATGTGAACACGGCCAGGTCGGCCTCATTTATCTCACAATCCATTGCTCCATTCGCGATCTCCACCGTTGATCTCGTAGCTCTCGTCGCCCTCTTCAAATCTCTAGTTGAAACCTAAGGCTAATGGTCGACGGATTGGAAGAAATCGAGGGGGAGAGTTGGGTGTTTTCTGGCCCTTCATTATGTGGGTGGCGGCTGCAGTTTTTAGCTAGGGTTAGGTTTATTTTTTTATAAAATTTTGAGATAGTGGGCTATTTATAAGGAACCGATCGACACTATTCACCCGGAAATTCCGAACTCCGATTTAGACGCCGTAACCAGCGTTTCTAAGGTTTACCCCGCGTTCCGGACACAATGGAACAGGTTTTGGAAGCTAATTCGGAAGTATGTGCGAGTTATGGCTATAAACGCTCAATTTAAATTAAACCGATTTAAACCGATTTCTAGGCGTTTTAATTTGTACCGGACAAACGGTAAATCCAATCGACTTGAAATTTGAAACCTTACAATAATATCACATTACGGATCCGATGAAACTGGTTTCGTCGAAATCCGAGACTTTTTGAAAAATGGCTATTTTGACTCGCCAAATTTAAATTAAAAACGATTCGATGCGTTTCGAGCTGCCACGATCAAACGATAACTCCGATTGACACGAAAATTGAAATCCGGTAATAACTAACTATTATGGATCCAATGAAACTGGTTTCGTTCAATTCTGAGACTGTTCAAAAATTGGCTATTTTACAGTCAATTATTAAATATTAAAATATTCAATTTTCACAAATTAACTTTTAATTCGATTTTAAAAGTTCTAAAATATTTCTATAACTCCAGTATGATTAAATAAAATTTTCCAAATTATTTTCAATCATATTTAACTCAATTTTTAATTATTTCCATAATTTAACATATTAAGTTATCGTTTTAATTATCTAATTAAATCCAAAAATTCAAATAAAAATTTATTTGACTTAAAAATTCACTTATTAACATTTAAAATTAATTAAATATTCAAATTTAAATTAATAAAAATTCTGGGTCGTTACAATCTTCCCCCCTTAAAAGAATTTCGTCCTCGAAATTACAAGTAAGAAAAGTTATACAATTTATTAACTTTCCCAAAATTCATAGTTAAACTTCTTACAAATCTTTACTAAGTTTTCGAATCATACTTAGTTATGTTTTCAAAAGCAACTACTATTGTTTAACTTTCAATTCCAAAATCAAAGTTAAAGTTTTCAAAATTTTCCAAATTTCTCAAATTTTTCTAACGCCTTAAATTTTCGGAAAAATTCGCCATAGTCTCCTTTGCGCGGCTCGATCCGAAAAAAAATGACAGTATATATATCACAAATATACATCTCATCAAGTAATGAGGCATCCCGAAGGGAAAAAAGTGTAAAAGTACGATATTTAATCCGAGATATGTACCTTATATTTTATTAGCAAGCATATACGGCTAATATAGCGCTAAAGCGAACTCCAAATGCGAAGCAAACGCGATCCGTACCTACTAAACACTTAACAAACAACATGAGAACATGCACATATGCAAATAATCTCAATATACAACATATATCTCATAATAACTATATATGTCACCTAGCAAATGCAACAATAGCAATATATATTCAACCATCAACCAACTAACATTCAACAAATTCATTCATATTCTCATTAATACTTAATGAATTGGTTTTCACTCTAAATCATATTTGATTTATCAACATTGGATTTTATCGACTTTCATTCTCAATTCAATTAGTTATCATTACTAATTAAATCCAATTCACTTTCAATTCTATTCAAATTTATTTACTTCTAATTTGAATTCAATTTCATAGCTTTCAATTTCATTAACACTTAATGAATTACATATAATCAATCAACAATCATATAACAACCAACGTTTATATAATACAATCAAATTCCTTTGCTTATATTCATTTTGGTTTAACATCTTTACTTTCAATTGGTTCAATTAAATTGATTTTCATTCAATTATTCAACTTCTAATAACATTAGATTTAAATGAATTAACAGTTATATTCATTATTCCATATCAATTTTATTTACATTCAATTGATTAACATTCATTTCATTATTTAATTCAATTACCAAAGTTGAATTTCATTTATATAACTCTTAAGTCATATTCCATTTAACTTTAAATTCACTTCTTATTTACAACTCATATTCATATAATTTTACTTCTTATATATATAAGTTCATTTCACAATTGTAAATCACTTTAATTATAATTTCAATTCTTATAATTCTTTTGCTTATACAATTATTCTTTTATTTAGATTATTCAACCAACTAAACAATCAACTTATTTTCACTTTAATAATTCTAAAAAATTATTTCTTTATATATAAAATATAATCAAGGCAAAATTATTTCATTTACCCAATTAAAAATCAATATTGTGCCGAATTGTTCTATTCAAGTGTTTAGAAACCCCTTCGGCATAGTCTTGCGGACCACGCTGACGAAAGTTCATATGCCACTCAATAAACCAATCATCACAATATAAAACAATTTCATATTCACTAACAAATACGCTCTCATAGCTATTATTACACTCAAACTCATTCTAGAGTACTACTGACTCTATCTCTAATGAGTAATACCCTACAGAACCATGGTCGTCGCTTAACCATCAGCTCTGATACCAAATGTAAAGATCTAGGCTTTTCAACCGTCGACAGCGGTCACAACCGGTAGGCTTTTCAACCATCCCAGCCCCACCGTGGCTTACACTGGTATCCCAAACTTGCTTTTACGGCCAGCCTCTCGACTGTCACAGCTTACGCCTAACCAACCCCCTAAAAGAGGATGTGTGGGAGTAAGAGTCTCTCGTTCGCCACCAAACCGCGAAGCGAGAACCCCCCATCACATAGCCCAATAGCTTAACAAGACTGGTGTGAGAACTCAAAACAGTTTATTTAGCTTTAAAATCAAAATAGAGGAATATTTTAAATCAATTCGCAATGCTTTTAAAAATGAGACTACCATAAGGCCTCCCGCACACACACACAATGCAAACGCAGAATCGGAGGAGATTTCTCCTTATGATAGTCAAAGATGCTTGATACGCATTTAAAATAACATTTGATATTATTACTAGTGCATAGTGTAGAGAAATATTTCGAAAGTAGAATATAAATCTTAGCCAACATAGACATTTCGAACTATGCCTACTATAGCTACCATCCAAACAGTGGTGACCACCATAGGTGAATGGCAGGTTCTACAACTAATACCGTACAAGTTTCGTATTGGGAATTGGATTTCCAACGAATGATCAGGCCAAGGAACTTCCCATTGCCACATGAGAATGCCTCTGGATGGACATCCCCGAGAACCAAACCGGATCTCTACCAACACAAGGCCGGGTTACTCCTAACTGAGCAACAACTGACCGAATATGCCATCCCCCGGTCCTTTGGGACCTTTTCACCGAGCGCTCGTAATCAATTCACACAATCATAAAGTGTTTTCAACATGAGTAAGTATCTGGGCTCCATACCATGATACCACCCTTTTCCAGAAGGAAATGGACACATCCTAAAGGGTGCTACCCCTCATAACCTTGCTGCTTCTTTCCTGTTTTGACCATTCACGGGGTGTGAGGCTCGACGAAGTCACGTCCACAAAAACATACTTTATACAAAAGCCATGCTTTGGGTCAACAAATGATCAACACAATGATCACAAGGATAGACGATCAAATAAACGATCCTATCACAAATAATCAACACAATGATCATTTCAGCATCACTCAGCATGTCACATTACCAAATTGGGAATATATCGCTGATAACTTCAACTATATAACCTCTGAGCTCATACGTCTCAGAGAAGGGTGTTAAGCTAAAAGAATAAATTCTCCGCCACCAACAGAAATATATTTGAAAGAAATCGGCTTTATATCTCAACTTGTAATGTCAGACATACAATCCATACAAGTCTGTTCCGGGCTCGAACAAAACCGAAGGCACTTCTTACGAAGCCCTTGCAATCCGGGTATTCACAATCCCGATCGAATTTCCCATCACTTAGGAGATCTCTATACCAGGAGCTACCCAGTGCAGAGACAATCGATAGGTCATCCTATCGCTTTCACAAATACTCGGTCTTCAACACCGATCTTCAAATGCAATTCATAACGACGTATCACATATTCGGAATGGGTTATACGACCCCATGGTCCTTTCCCGGTTAACCCGAATAGTGAGCGCTTATTCAAAAATAAGTGTGCATTCAAATTTAATCAATTCACATCAAATACCCATTCAAAGGGAAATATTGATAGTCGGTTATTGAACTATCAATGGATATGCATACATCACCAGATTCCAAATAATTTTCCAAATTATTTATTTTCCAAAATATCTTTACTAGATATATAATTTCAACACTTCAAAAATAAATCAATATTTATTTTTAACAAGTTTCACTTTCACATATAAATTCCATAATGAATTTATATTTCAAGATATCCATGCATATGTGATTTCAACAATTCATTTCAATTTATCTTCCAAAAAGATAAATTCTAATTATTCACTTCTTATTGGAAAACATTTCCATACTTATTTATTCATAAGTAATTCACAAATCTTTTTATTTTCAACCTTGGAAAATATTCAATATACTTAAATCGAATTAAGTATATAATTCATTCTTTAAGAAAATCATTCTCTTAAACATATCTATTTGGGCCAAAACGAATGTTACGTAAAACATCGTTACGACACCTCAAAATCACTAGTATAGGGATTCGAAATTAAAATAGATATATAAATCCCAATACTATACAAAACATTTCCTTTCGGAAATCATTTACTATAACAACAGTGTTATAGTCCACCATTTCCTTTTATTTCACGAAACATCTATTTCAACAATGAATGTTGAAATCTATGGTTTCGAATCTCAACACCTTTTAAAACATCGTTAGATCGTTTTAATTCTGTTTAAAACACCAAATCTAAAACAATTTCTTTAACGTATTATTCACTATTCAAAAACGTGAATATACTACCTTAACAAATTTCATCATTTCTATTCACTTTAACTTAAAGGATTATTCACTGTTCAAAATGTGAATATAACTCTATCTCTAAGTTATAACAATTAACTTATCAAAATAAGTCATTTGCGGATTTATAAAACAACGTTTATAAATTCCGTTTCTATTTATTTATAAAAACTTCCTTTTTATAAATTCCTTTATTAACCTATTCCAGTTTATAACTAAATTATAAACTAAACGTTCATATTATAAGTTAAATACTTATAAAACGATTATTTTACAAAATCGTTCTTTTTATCTCCCCAAATTATAAATCTTATAACTTATAAGATTCATTTATTTAACCAAATCTATTCTTCAAATAATTTCACCAAATTTATAAATCTTACTATTTATAAATTTCATTTATAACTTCACAGTTTATAATTCCATAAATTTCATTCTATTATGAAATTCATTCTCACATCATTCAAACATTTATAAAAACTTGTTTTATAATGTCTATATTCCAATTTATAAATATCCATTTATAAATCTCTTAATATAAATTAGTTTATATTATTCTTTTAAAACGTCTTTAAATTCCTTTATAATTCCACCATCTTGATTTATAAAATAATCAAATTTTATAAATCCTATTTTTAACTTTTATAATATATTCAAAAATCCAATTTAACTATTTTATAAGGTCATTAATTCATATTTCTCAAAAATCAGCTTTTAACTGTATTTCACAAAAACTAAAATTTTTATAACTTTAAAAATTGTAACGTTTATTTATTTATAATGGATCAATTCCAAAAATATAGTATATTTTCAAAAATCACTTTAAAACCATTTTTAAATCCCAAAATCTTGGTCCAATGATGCTACACACCAAATAGTCAATCACGACTAACAACGATATCATATATCGATATGATAATCCATCAAATATCAAAATATCTGAAATCAAATAAAAACTGTTGAGGAATCCAGTTGGATCCCTCCAACCTGTTTCCTGCATCCAAAAACATTAGCACAATACCAATTTCGCTCCAGTACGAAATTATCGCGGTACATGTTTTTAATAAATATTATCCGCTTAATAACGGCGTAATGGGGTCTCATCCGCTAAACAAAAAATGCGGGAAATCAACAACTGCAATATATACATATGCCAATATATATATATTGATATTATATATAATACCAATTTCACTGTTTATGAAATATTCGCGGTATATGTTTATATTAAATAACATCCGCTTACTAACGGCGTATAATGTCTATTTTAACAATCAATACATATTAATCATCATTCAAACATGCATTCAAATATTTTAAATCTAACTATTTAAAATAAAATCGAAATCTATTTGATTGAGTGAGAAATTCTCACCTTGGTTTTAAATTCCGTTTTAGCTTTTATTTCGAATAAAATTAAACGCGCGTTTAATTTTATCCGAAATTCTCACTAACTCCAAACGACTCCAAACCAACTCCATCGCGTAGTGCTCGTCCATACGATTCCAACGCAACTGAGTTTGCATTTTTTCGACCTCGTATGAAAAAGTTATGAATTTATGAAGTTCGTACACGATTTATATAAACTAATTTCAACATAAACTTTTATATTTTAAACCCAAACTCACACCAGCCCTTGGATCCAACTTGAGCAAATCTGGGCCGTGCTTTATCATCTTCCCAAATCACGTTTGCATCTCCAGGACACAAATCCAAGGCCGAACCCAAACATTAGAACTAGGGTTTGATTTTTCAACATCCATACACAACGAAACTCGATCACACAACCACCATCGCGAAGCTCTTCGCGAGAGCTATCTCCACTACCAACACCATGAAGCTCGGCTCCCTCGAGATGCGTGCGCACGTATGTGAACACGGCCAGGTCGGCCTCATTTATCTCACAATCCATCGCTCCATTCGCGATCTCCACCGTTGATCTCGTAGCTCTCGTCGCCCTCTTCAAATCTCTAGTTGAAACCTAAGGCTAATGGTCGACGGATTGGAAGAAATCGAGGGGGAGAGTTGGGTGTTTTCTGGCCCTTCATTATGTGGGTGGCGGCTGCAGTTTTTAGCTAGGGTTAGGTTTATTTTTTTATAAAATTTTGAGATAGTGGGCTATTTATAAGGAACCGATCGACACTATTCACCCGGAAATTCCGAACTCCGATTTAGACGCCGTAACCAGCGTTTCTAAGGTTTACCCCGCGTTCCGGACACAATGGAACAGGTTTCGGAAGCTAATTCGGAAGTATGTGCGAGTTATGGCTATAAACGCTCAATTTAAATTAAACCGATTTAAACCGATTTCTAGGCGTTTTAATTTGTACCGGACAAACGGTAAATCCAATCGACTTGAAATTTGAAACCTTACAATAATATCACATTACGGATCCGATGAAACTGGTTTCGTCGAAATTCGAGACTTTTTGAAAAATGGCTATTTTGACTCGCCAAATTTAAATTAAAAACGATTCGATCCGTTTCGAGCTGCCACGATCAAACGATAACTCCGATTGACACGAAAATTGAAATCCGGTAATAACTAACTATTACGGATCCAATGAAACTGGTTTCGTTCAATTCTGAGACTGTTCAAAAATTGGCTATTTTACAGTCAATTATTAAATATTAAAATATTCAATTTTCACAAATTAACTTTTAATTCGATTTTAAAAGTTCTAAAATATTTCTATAACTCCAGTATGATTAAATAAAATTTTCCAAATTATTTTCAATCATATTTAACTCAATTTTTAATTATTTCCATAATTTAACATATTAAGTTATCGTTTTAATTATCTAATTAAATCCAAAAATTCAAATAAAAATTTATTTGACTTAAAAATTCACTTATTAACATTTAAAATTAATTAAATATTCAAATTTAAATTAATAAAAATTCTGGGTCGTTACATGAAAATTCAAGGCACTGTGACCTAGCGCGATAACACGCGAGCGACCTAACTCCGAACACAGAAAAATGGCCAGAACGACCTAAGTGCAGAAAATTCACCGAAACGTTAAAAATTGGAGTTTTTCGCCAATCCAATCCAAACCAAATGCTAATATGCATGCAAAAATGATAGGGAATCATTCCCAACAGTCCAATATAGTTATAGGCCAGAATTGTGACTCACCTTTGCACCAAAAATCAATGAAAATGAAGCTTTGAAGCAAAGCAAGAATCAATCCACTTCAATCTCAATATAAGAAGCTTGAATCCAATATCTTCTCTTTGAATTTGGAATTGAATGATGGATTTGAAGTTGAAACCTAGGCTTGGAATTTTAATTTCCCATTCTACTCACCATTAATGCTAAAGCTTGGTTGTTAGGAAATTTATGAAAGTGAGAAGAAGGGGTTGGAACTTGGGTTTAATAGGCTAAGTCCAAACCAAAGTCTCAAGTGAAAAAGGCAGTGAAATTCAACTAACTCCAAACCTATCAATGTTTATACTTAAAAAAATTGTAAACGACATTTCGAACTCAATGGAAGTGGTCTCGAGTCCTAATTTGACCGTTTGCAAAAAAATAGCTTTTCGGACCAATATCCG
Organism: Allium cepa; assembly: GCA_030765085.1. Taxonomy (NCBI): domain Eukaryota; kingdom Viridiplantae; phylum Streptophyta; class Magnoliopsida; order Asparagales; family Amaryllidaceae; genus Allium; species Allium cepa. Next base: position 891,787,345 of record CM060928.1, on the reverse strand, counting down.
ATTAACGACAAAATATTTAAATAAAATATTTAAATATAAAATCGATAAATATGCGGGTTGTTACAGTAGATCTCTGGCTCCTCTACATTTTTTATGAAAAACTTTAAGTAGCATGATCAGTATATTGATCCTAAGCTTCAAATTAGCGACCGAAGTTTTAGATTTAGATACATAGTTTAAAATCTGGAGAATGTAAGATCAGTAATGGTTATCTATGAATATCCTAACATTCTTTTTTTATATTTTTTTACTCAACCGCTAAGTGTTCAAGTATATGGTTCAAAATAGTATTTTAATTTATCCGATTGAAGATTAGAGAAAAATCAAATTTAAATAAATTAGACTTCATATGAAATTAGGTTTTCTCTAAATTATTGAGGAAGTAACGTGGTTGAAATCTTTGTGTAGTGCTTTAAAATAGAAGGTTAGGGTTTGATTTAGATAGGCAGTTTAGAATTTGGAAAAGGTAATATCAATAAAGATCATATTTCCATTTTTTGACTTTTTTCACACATCCAATACGTGTTCAAGTAACGTTGTTCAAAATATTATTTGGATTTCTTTAATTGGAGATAAAATAAAACTTATGATTAACTAAACCGGGTTTTATATGTTTTCATTTTATAATAACCAATGAAGAGGAACATAACATTTCAATCCATTATCGATTCGCTTCATATTGCCTAGATTGTGGCTGCCGACATAATTACTTGATACAAGTGCTTCAATTGACATGTTACCATCATAATATTGTTTCGATTCATGCTTATCTCCAAAGTTTTTTTCTTTTCATCTTCTTATCATACAAACAAGTCCTTTTTATTTTTTGTTCTATGTCCCTCTTTTGCTATATGTTTTTTTCAAGTTTTTTGCTTTATCAATTTAGTGTATGCATTGTTATTTTCTTCTCAAATAGGAAAATGATTATAACATGGGGGTTTCGGATTTGGTCTCAATTATTAATATGACTTTAGCAGAGCGAAAGCCAGAAGGGCTTATTTTTCAAAATCCTAATACAATAGGACCATGAAACTCTGGCTCCCAATGTCTTTAAAAAGTCCATGTTTTAAATTAAAAATGTACAAAATAGCAAACAGTCAAAATCATCACAATTATGAAAAGTTTCAAAGATTTTATGTTGTTTTAGCAAATTGAAAGTGTAAACACCTACATTATAGAAAAAATGGAAATATGTCTAAATAAATATGTAAGAAAACATTCAAAAAAATGCAAAAATTGGAGTTAAGAAGAAATCATACTGTTTATGTTAAAAATATATAAATGTACAATAAATAATGTATAATATGAAAGTGGATAATATTACCAAGATAATGCATAATCAACAACAAAAGTAGACAAGAGTTATTGCTTTAGTTTAATTTAGTTAGATCGAAGATAAATGCAAATAAGTGTTTATGCTTCCTTTATTATATTATTTAAATATTTATTTATATATTCGGCTTATACATATTAAATATTAATTTGATATTAAAAAAATTCTCATAACAATTTATCGTACTTAGATCTAAAATAATATATGTACAATTATTTTTGGAAATAATTATTTATTAATATATATACATATATAATTAATCTATTAGGTCTAAATAATAAATAAAGTTAACTATTATAGTATTTCAAAAAAAGAATTATTTTTGACCTGGCCGAATTTTTTATAATAGATAAAGTTCTACTTATCTTAAATTTTAAATACTAGATCCTAATGCAAAGTTAAGTTTAAATTTTCTATTAGATCTTAGATTTAAGGTAACTTTTTATTTAGGTTCAAATTCTTGTTTTTAAATAAAAATATAGATATAAAGGCACACACACATTATAGCCAAATTATACATGTCATTATTATTTACATGTACATATGAATAAATACATAAGTATTATTTACTAAAACTTAAATACATAAAAACACTTATATATTTACATAATTTCATCCATGTAAGCAAACATCCCTTATGTTTGAATTTAATATGATATATATTTATATACATTCCCTACATAATCATCGAACATTTGATGCTCATTTTTGGTCTTCCAATATATGTTTACTAAACATGCACACTTTCAAACATCACACTTCTTCATGCAATTTTTGACACTCTTGCAATGTACATTCTCTAAACATGTGGTCCCATAGTCTAGTGGTTTGGACATTGGACTCTGAATATAGTAACTTGATTTCTAATCTTGACAAGACATTTTTAGTATCTTTTAATCTACAGTTTCATGTTTGAATGTGGTTTATATTTTTTGAATTTGATATAAAATCAAATGGTGGTGTTTTCACAAATGAAGTATATATTAAACTTAATGTTATATAACTAAGGGAATCTTAGTTATTTACATTGATCTAATCAATTTATAGGTCCAAAAATATTATTTTTACTAAGATAAATATCACATTTATGATTTAAAATAAATGTATTAGAAAATAAGCTTGGAAAATGACTAAAATGTCAATCCTTCTATTCCAATTAACATAAATTATATGAGTACAATTTTTCAGTTTTCTTTCCCCGCATTATAGTCTTTTGTCCTCCACAAATGCAGACCACTTTATTACTACTATCAACATATTTCATTTTTCCTTATTTTCACTCATTGATGGTCTTGGGCAGATCTCTAGCTCCTTTACATTTTCTATGAAGAAGTAGCGCAATCAGTATCTCGATCCTAAGCTCCAAATCAACAATCAAAGATTTAGATTCATATGCATAGTTTAAAATTTGTAGAATGTAATATCAATAAAGATAATTTATGAAAACCCTAACATTCTTTTTTTTCTAACTCAGCCAATGAGTGTTAAGTAAAACAGTTCAAAAAAGTAATTAAGTTTTAATTAAGTTTATCCGATTAAAGATAAGAGAACATCGAAATTAAATAAATTGGGGTTCATATGACATTAGTTTTTATCTAAATTATAGAGGAATTAACACTTTGAAATCCTTTTTAGGCCTTTAAAGCAATAGGCTACGGTTGATTTAGATACATAGTTTAGAATTTGGAAATGGTAATATTGATAAAGTTCATATATAAAAACCCATTTTCCTCTTTTTTACACATCCAATAAGTGTTCAACTAAAGTTGTTCAAAATATTATTTAGATTCACTAATTTGAGTTAAAAGAAACTTATGATTAAATGAACTAGGGTTTATATGAATTCATTTTTTTCAATTACTAATTAAGAGGAACATAGCATTTGAATCCACTATCAATTCGCTTCTAATTGTCTATAACGTGGCTACTGCTATGATTACTTAATACACAAATGCTTCATTGGCACATTACCATCATAATACTGTTCAGCGCATGCTTGTCTCCAATTTTTTTTTCATTTTTTTGCTTTATCACATGAATAAGTTCGTTATATTTGGGGTATTATTGATGATACTCCGCTTTTGGTTAAGAGGAGGCCATTTTTTAATATATATTTTTTACTTTGAGGGGTACCGACAAAAGTAGCCCCTCATATTATTATATTGCAAATTGAAAATTTTGTCCCTTTATTTTTTATCCTAATTTTTTTTAATCTTCACTATTCTTCTTCTTTAAACTATAATCGAAATCAATAATCAATGGAGAAATTAAACCTATCTACATATGAAATTCCAAAAGGGAAAGAAATAAGATTAATTGTTATCTGAGAAAGCATCTGTAATACAGACTTTGTTCGACAAAAAAAACTGATAATTTTATTTAAAATTCTACTGTTTTACACATTAAGTTGAAAATTCTAAATTGAGTTAAATGTTGGTTAAAATAGGTAGGTGTTTTTGTTTGGAAGCAAAACATTGGTTCTACCATTAATGAAAGCTAAATTGAACTTGGTGAAAAATGTAAGTGAAGAAGATTGGTTAAAAATAAATGAGGGGCAAAATAGGAATGATATATATTATTTGTACAACATGCATATCCCGCACAAAAAATTTAATTTTAGTGGAGTGTCAGTAATTATACCCTTTATTTTTTGTGCTACGTCCCTCTTTCACTATATGTTTTATTTTCAGGTTTTCTACAGCATTAACTCTAGTGTATGTAATACTATTTACTGTTATTTTCTTATCAAATAGGAAAATGGTAATAAAATTGGAGTTTAGCATTTGGTCTCCATAATTAACTTGACTTTAATAGATCGAAAGGCTTATTTTTCAAAATCTTAATATAACAGGACCATGAAACTCTAGCTCTTCATATCTTCAAAAAATCCATGTTATAAATTAAAAATGTACACCTACGTTATTAAAGATTTTAAAGATTTTATGTTGTTTTGGAAAAATAAAAGTGTATACACGTACGTTATTAAAAAAATGGGAATATTTTCAAATAAATATTAAAAAAAACTTTCAAAAAATGCAAAACTTGGAGTAAATAAAGGCATTATCTTATTTACGTCAAAAAATTAGAAATGTACAAAAAATAGTATATACTACGAAAGTGGATGGCATTACCAAGGTAATGCATAATCAACAACAGAAGTAGATTAGAGTTTATTGCTTTAGTTTATTTTCGTTAAATCAAAGATAAATGAAAACATATCAAAACATGTGTACTTCTTAAAGATCATATATGTAAAGAATAAAAATTGGCACATACTAAATGTGGTTAAGAAGCTCACTGCAACACACTATTTTGCATCAAATTTTTTACAAAACATAAACCCATTAAACATTTATTGTAACGACCCAGAATTTTATTAATTAAAATTTGAATATTTAATTAATTTTAAATATTAATAAGTGAATTTATGAGTCAAATAAATTTTTATTTGATTTATTAGATTTAATTAGATAATTAAATCAATAATTTAATATGTTAAATTATGAAAATAATTGAAAATTTAGTTAAAAATGATTGTAAATAATTTGGAAAATTTTATTTTATCATATTGAAGTTAGAACGATATTTTAGAACTTTTAAAATCGAATTAAAAGTTAATTTGTGAAAATTGAATATTTTAATATTTAATAATCGATTGTAAAATAGTCAATTTTTGAACAGTCTCAGAATTGGACGAAACCAGTTTCATTGGATCCGTAATAGTTAGTTATTACCGGATTTCAATTTTCGTGTCAATCGGAGTTATCGTTTGATCGTGGCAGCTCGAAACGCATCGAATTATTTTTAATTTAAATTTGGCGAGTCAAAATAGCCATTTTTCAAAAAGTCTCGGATTTCGACGAAACCAGTTTCATCGGATCCGTAATGTGATATTATTGTAAAGTTTCAAATTTCAAGTCAATTGGATTTACCGTTTGTCCGGTACAAATTAAAACGCCTAGAAATCGATTTAAATCGGTTTAATTTAAATTGAGCGTTTATAGCCATAACTCGCACATACTTCCGAATTAGCTTCCGAAACCTGTTCCATTGTGTCCGGAACGCGGGATAAACCCTAGGTACGCTGGTTACGGCGTCTAAATCGGAGTTCGAAATTCCCGGGATGAATAGTGTTTACGCTAGCTTTTTCTATAAATACACCATCATCTTCATAAATTAAAATAAATATACAAACCCTAACCCTAAAGCTAGTAGCCGCCAGTTTCATAATCAAGGGCTGAAACTTAATCTTCTTCATCCTCTAATTTCTCAAAATCCAAGCAATATTTTCAAAAACTTTCTGAAGCAAAGATGAAGAGCACGAGATGAGCTTTCAATCCATACGGATTTGATGGAGTTTGGAGTTGCGTAGGGGAAGCAATAGGGGGCCGACCGTACCAGGTCATGCACGTATTTTCTCGTGCTATGGGTGGCCGAGCTTCAGGCCAAGGATGGTGAGGGTAGCTTGCGTCGTGCTCTACGCGATGGTGGTTGTGTGATCGAGTTTCGTTGAGAAATGAGGGAGAATAATTTAACCCTAGTTTCTAAATTGGGTTCGGCCATCTTCCTGTAGCCGTGCGTGATGAGGAAGAAGGAAAGGAGTGGTGGTGATGAGCTGTTGCAAGATCCTGTGGCCCAGATTGCATAGGTTTAAATATATAAAAGTTAGTTATAAATTGTGTATATAAATCGTGTACGATCTTTAAAAATGCATAACTTTTTCATACGAGGTCGAAAAAATGCGAAATCAGTTGCGTTGGAATCGTATGGACGAGCACTACGAGATGGAGTTGGTTTGGAGTCGTTTGGAGTTAGTGAGAATTTCGGGTAAAATTAAACGCGCGTTTAATTTTATTCGAAATAAAAGCTAAAACGGAAATTAAAACCAAGGTGAGAACTTCTCACTCAATCGAATAGATTTCGATTTTTATTTTAAATAGTTAGATTTAAAATATTTGAATGCATGTTTGAATGTCGATTGTTATCTATTGATTGTTAAAATAGACATTATGCGCCGTTAGTAAGCGGATGTTATTTAATAAAAACATATACCGCGAATATTTCATAAACAGTGAAATTGGTATTATATATAATATCAATATATATATATTGGCATATGTATATATTGCAGTTGTTGATTTCCCGCATTTTTTTGTTTAGCGGATGAGACCCTATTACGCCGTTAGTAAGCGGATAATATTTATTAAAAACATGTACCGCGATAATTTCGTACTGGAGCGAAATTGGTATTGTGCTAATGTTTTTGGATGCAGGAAAACAGGTTGGAGGGATCCAACTGGATTCCTCAACAGTTTTTATTTGATTTCAAATATTTTGATATTTGATGGATTTTCATATTGATATATGATATCGTTGTAGTCGTGATTGACTATTTGGTGTGTAGCATCATTGGACCCAGATTTTGGGATTTTAAAATGTTTTTAAAAGTGATTTTTGAAAAGATAAAATATTTTTGGAATTGATCCATTATAAATAAATGAACGTTATAATTTTTAAAGTTATAAAAATTATAATTTTTGAGAAATACAGTTAAAAGCTGATTTTTGAGAAATATGAACTAAAGATTTTATAAAATAGTTTAGATTGGATTTTTGAATATATTATAAAAGTTTAAATATAGGATTTATAAAATTTGATTATTTTATAAATCGAAGTGGTGAAATTTTAAAGGAATTTAAAGACGTTTTAAAGAATAATATAAACTGATTTATATTAAGAGATTTATAAATGGATATTTATAAATTTAAATATTGACATTATAAAACGAGTTTTATAAGTGTTTGAATGATTTGTAAATGAATTTCATTAATGAAGGAAATTTATAGAATTATATAACGGTGAAGTTATAAATGGAATTTTATAAACAATAGGTTTATAAAATTTGTACAGTTCAAAGGAACGATTTTTGCAAATAAATAAATTATAAGTGTTTGACTTATAATTTGGACTTTTGGTTTATAATTAAGATTATAAATCGAATAGGTAAATAAAGAAGATTTATAAAGGAAGTTGTTATGAAATAAATAGAAATGGAATTTATAAACGTTGTTTTATAAATTCGCAAACGACTTATTTTGATAAGTTAATTGTTATAACCTATTAATGGAGTTATATTCACATTTTTGAATGGTGAAAAATCCTTTAAAATAGATTGAATAAAAGGATGAAATTTGTTAACGAAGTATGTTCACGATTTTTGAATAGTGAATAACACGTTAAAGGAAATGTTTTAGAATGTGATATTTTAAACAGAATTAAAAAGATCTAACGATGTTTTAAAGGTGTTGAGATTCGAAACCATAGATTTCAACATTTATTGTTGAAATAGATGTTTCGAGAAATAAAAGGAAATGGTGGACTATAACACTGTTGTTATAGTAAATGATTTCCGAAAGGAAATGTTTTGAATAGTATTAGGATTTATATATCTATTTTAATTTCGAACCCCTATACTAGTGATTTTGGGTTGTCGTAACGATGTTTTACGTAACATTCGTTTTGGCCCAAATAAATATGTTTAAGAGAATGATTTTCTTAAAGAATGAAATATATACTTAATTCGATTTAAGTATATTGAATATTTTCTAAGTGTTGAAAATAAATAGGTTTGTGAATTACTTATGAATAAATAAGTATGGAATTGTTTTCCAATATGAAATGAATAATTAGAATTTATCTTTTTGAAGATAAATTGAAATGAAGAACTGAAATCGTATATGCATGGATATTTTGAAATATAAATTAATTATGGAATTTATAAATGAAAAGTGGAATTTGTTTGAAAATAAATATTGATTTATTTTTGAAGTATTGAAATTATATATCTTGTAAAGATATTTTGGAAAATAAATAATTTGGAAAATTATTTGGAATCTGGTGATGTATGCATATACATTGATAGTTCAATAGCCGACTATCAATATTTCCCTTTGAATGGGTATTTGATGTGATTTGTTTGAATTTGAATGCACACTTATTTTTGAATAAGCGCTCGCTATTCGGGTTAACCGGGAAAGGACCATGGGGTCGTATAACCCATTCCGAATATGTGATACGTCGTTGTGAATTGCATTTGAAGATCGGTGTTGAAGACCGGTATTTGCGAGAGCGATAGGATGACCTATCGATTGTTTCTGCACCGAGTCGCGCCGGTATAGAAACTCCCTAAGTGATGGGAAATCCGATCAGGATTGTGAATATCCGGATTGCAAGGACTTCTTTGTAAGTGCCTTCGGTTTTGTTCGAGCCCGGAACAGACTTGTATGGATTGTATGTCTGACATTACAAGTTGAGATATAAAGCCGATTTCTTTCAAATATATTTCTGTTGGTGGCGGAGAATTTATTCTTTGCTTAACACCTTTCTCTGAGACGTACGAGCTCAGAGGTTATATAGTTGAAGTTATCAGCGATATATTCCCAGTTTGGTAATGTGACATGCTGAGTGATGCTGAAATGATCATTGTGTTGATTATTTGTGATAGGATCATTTATTTGATCGTCTATCTTAGTGATCATTGTGTTGATCATTTGTTGACCCAAAGCATGGCTTTTGTTTAAAGTATGTTTTTGTGGACGTGACTTCGTCGAGCCTCACACCCCGTGAATGGTCAAAACAGGAAAGAAGCAGTAAGGTTATGAGGGGTAGCACCCTTTAGGATGTGTCCATTTCCTTCTGGAAAAGGGTGGTATCATGGTATGGAGCCCAGATACTTACTCATGTTGAAAACACTTTGTTATGATTGTGTGGATTAATTACGAGCGCTCGGTGATAAAGGTCCCAAAGGACCGGGGGATGGCATATTCGGTCAGTTGTTACTCAGTTAGGAGTAACCCGGCCTTGTGTTGGTAGAGATCCGGTTTGGTTCTCGGGGATGTCCATCCAGAGGCATTCTCATGTGGCAATGGGAAGTTCCTTGGCCTGACCATTTGTTGGAAATCTAAAGAAACAATACGAGACTTGTACGGTTTTAGTTGTAGAACCTGCTATGGAATGTGGCGGTAACCTGCTATTGAACATAGTTAGCTATAGTAGGCATACGATAATGGTCGCATGTTGGCTAAGATTTATATTCTACTTTCGAAATGGATTTTTCCTACACTATACACTAATAATAATATCAAATATTATTTTAAATGCGTATCAAGCATCTTTGACTATCATAAGGAGAAATCTCCTCCGATTCTGCGTTTGCATTGTGTGTGTGTGCGGGAGGCCTTATGGTAGTCTCATTTTTAAAAAGCATTGCGAATTGAATTTAAAAATATTCCTCTATTTTGATTTTAAAGTTAAATAAACTGTTTTGAGTTCTCACACCAGTCACATGACTGACTCGGAGTTTATTGTTTTCCTTCCTAAACTCTGGGTGCCCACCAATTTCCACACGGGCAGTCAAGAGTTAGGTTTATCAGGATATTCTGGATATTCTGGAGTTGCTGGAGGCAAGCTGGATGGCATGGCGTATTACTAGTTTATATAGTATTTCTTTTCCGCTGCACTGTTGTTGTCGTATGTTGTTGTACACTCTGATGATATGATGTAATGAAATGTGATGTAATGTAATAACTGATATAGTTCTTTGTTTAAAGATTATTCATTCATTATTATATGTTGTTCCGCTGCGAATTGTGAGATTCTGATGTTGTTCTGTTGTTTCCTTTCTGTCCATTTTCTATTTTCTCTCCTCCCTATTTTCTATCTTTTTCTCTATTTTTCTTCTTTTCTTCTTTCTTAAAACCCTCAGTGTTCGGTTTTCCGTCGTTCGATTACTCGGCAGTCGATAAAGTGAGTATCGATGTCGAATTTTTGGAAGACGAAGAATCGGGTCCTGACAATTTGGTATCAGAGCTGATGGTTAAGCGACAACCATGGTTCTGTTGGGTATTACTCATTAGAGATAGAGTCAGCAGTACTCTAGAATGAGTTGAGTGTAATAATAGCTATGAGAGCGTATTTGTTAGTGAATAAAATTGTTTTATATTGTGTTGACTTATCGGTTGATTGTTTATAGATTCCCGTCGATTTAGTCTAGCTAACTATCGTAGATAGGGGTTTCTAAACTCTTAAACAAGATAAATCGACATAGTATATTTTTAAATTGGGTAAATGCAATAATTTTACCTTGATTTTATTTTGAATATAAAGGAATAATTTTTCAGAATTATTAAAGTGTATATAAGTTGATTGTTAGATTGTTTGAATAATCTAAGCAAAAGAATTATAAGTATGAATTATAATTAAGGTGATTTACAATTGTGAAATAAACTTATATATATAAAAAGTGAAACTATATGAATATAACTTAAGATATGTTGAATGAAGTTGATTTTGGTATCAAACTAAATTAATAAGGTTAGTGATAGATGTGAACTTAAGATTATATAAATGAAATTCAACTTTGTAATTGAATTGAATGAATGGATTGAATGTAAATCAATTGAATGTGAATTAAAATTGATATGGAATAATGAATGTAAGTGTAAATTCATTGAAACCTAATGTTATTAGAAGTTGAAAGGTTGAATGAAAATCAGTTTAATTAAACCAATTGAAAGTGATGGTGTTAAATCAAATTGAATGAATATAAGCAAAGGAATTTGGTTGTAATTAATATACATTGGTTGTTATATGATTGTTAGATGATTGTATATAATTCATTAAGTGTTAATGAAAGTGAATTAATGAAATTGGAAGCTATGTAATTGAAATTCAAATTAAAGTAAATAAATTTGAATATAATTGAACGTGAATTGGATTTAATTAGTGAATGTTAACTAATTGAAATTAATGAGAATGAATGTTAGTAAATTCCAACATTAATGAATCAAATGTGATTTAAATTGAAAACCATTTCATTAAATATGAATGAGAATATGAATGAATGTTTATTGGTTATGGATTATAGTTGGTTGATGGTTGATGTTTGCATTTATTGTTTAGTTGCATTTACTATGTGACATATATAGTTGATATGTTGCTATATGTTGTATATTGATATTATTGTCTATATGCATGATTCTCATGTTGTTTGTTGAGTTTAGTAGGTGCGGATCGCGTTTGCTTCGCATTTGGAGCTCGCTTTCGCGCTATATTAGCCGTATATGCTCGCTAATAAAATATAAGGTACATATCTCGGATTAAATATCGCACTTTTATACTTTTTCCCTTCGGGATGCCTCATTACTTGATGAGATGTATATTTGTGATATATATACTGTCATTTTTTTTTTGATCGAGCCACGCAAAGGAGACTATGGCGAATTTTTCCGGAAATTTAAGGCGTTAGGAAAAATTTGAGAAAATTGGAAAATTTTGGAAAACTTTAACTTTGATTTAGAGTTGAAAGTTAAACAATGTAGTTTGTTTTTGAAAAGATAACTAAGTATGATTTGAAAACTTAGTAAAGTTATTTGTAAGAAGTTTAATTATGAATTTTGGAAAATTAATAAATTCTGTAACTTTTCTTACTTGTAATTTTGAGGACGAAATTCTTTTAAGGGGGAAAGATTGTAACGACCCAGAATTTTATTAATTAAAATTTGAATATTTAATTAATTTTAAATATTAATAAGTGAATTTATGAGTCAAATAAATTTTTATTTGATTTATTAGATTTAATTAGATAATTAAATCAATAATTTAATATGTTAAATTATGAAAATAATTGAAAATTTAGTTAAAAATGATTGTAAATAATTTGGAAAATTTTATTTTATCATATTGAAGTTAGAACGATATTTTAGAACTTTTAAAATCGAATTAAAAGTTAATTTGTGAAAATTGAATATTTTAATATTTAATAATCGACTGTAAAATAGTCAATTTTTGAACAGTCTCAGAATTGGACGAAACCAGTTTCATTGGATCCGTAATAGTTAGTTATTACCGGATTTCAATTTTCGTGTCAATCGGAGTTATCGTTTGATCGTGGCAGCTCGAAACGCATCGAATTATTTTTAATTTAAATTTGGCGAGTCAAAATAGCCATTTTTCAAAAAGTCTCGAATTTCGACGAAACCAGTTTCATCGGATCCGTAATGTGATATTATTGTAAAGTTTCAAATTTCAAGTCAATTGGATTTACCGTTTGTCCGGTACAAATTAAAACGCCTAGAAATCGATTTAAATCGGTTTAATTTAAATTGAGCGTTTATAGCCATAACTCGCACATACTTCCGAATTAGCTTTTGAAACCTGTTCCATTGTGTCCGGAACGCGGGATAAACCCTAGGTACGCTGGTTACGGCGTCTAAATCGGAGTTCGAAATTCTCGGGATGAATAGTGTTTACGCTAGCTTTTTCTATAAATACACCATCATCTTCATAAATTAAAATAAATATACAAACCCTAACCCTAAAGCTAGTAGCCGCCAGTTTCATAATCAAGGGCTGAAACTTAATCTTCTTCATCCTCTAATTTCTCAAAATCCAAGCAATATTTTCAAAAACTTTCTGAAGCAAAGATGAAGAGCACGAGATGAGCTTTCAATCCATACGGATTTGATGGAGTTTGGAGTTGCGTAGGGGAAGCAATAGGGGGCCGACCGTACCAGGTCATGCACGTATTTTCTCGTGCTATGGGTGGCCGAGCTTCAGGCCAAGGATGGTGAGGGTAGCTTGCGTCGTGCTCTACGCGATGGTGGTTGTGTGATCGAGTTTCGTTGAGAAATGAGGGAGAATAATTTAACCCTAGTTTCTAAATTGGGTTCGGCCATCTTCCTGTAGCCGTGCGTGATGAGGAAGAAGGAAAGGAGTGGTGGTGACGAGCTGTTGCAAGATCCTGTGGCCCAGATTGCATAGGTTTAAATATATAAAAGTTAGTTATAAATTGTGTATATAAATCGTGTACGATCTTTAAAAATGCATAACTTTTTCATACGAGGTCGAAAAAATGCGAAATCAGTTGCGTTGGAATCGTATGGACGAGCACTACGAGATGGAGTTGGTTTGGAGTCATTTGGAGTTAGTGAGAATTTCGGGTAAAATTAAACGCGCGTTTAATTTTATTCGAAATAAAAGCTAAAACGGAAATTAAAACCAAGGTGAGAACTTCTCACTCAATCGAATAGATTTCGATATTTATTATAAATAGTTAGATTTAAAATATTTGAATGCATGTTTGAATGTCGATTGTTATCTATTGATTGTTAAAATAGACATTATGCGCCGTTAGTAAGCGGATGTTATTTAATAAAAACATATACCGCGAATATTTCATAAACAGTGAAATTGGTATTATATATAATATCAATATATATATATTGGCATATGTATATATTGCAGTTGTTGATTTCCCGCATTTTTTTGTTTAGCGGATGAGACCCTATTACGCCGTTAGTAAGCGGATAATATTTATTAAAAACATGTACCGCGATAATTTCGTACTGGAGCGAAATTGGTATTGTGCTAATGTTTTTGGATGCAGGAAAACAGGTTGGAGGGATCCAACTGGATTCCTCAACAGTTTTTATTTGATCTCAAATATTTTGATATTTGATGGATTTTCATATTGATATATGATATCGTTGTAGTCGTGATTGACTATTTGGTGTGTAGCATCATTGGACCCAGATTTTGGGATTTTAAAATGTTTTTAAAAGTGATTTTTGAAAAGATAAAATATTTTTGGAATTGATCCATTATAAATAAATGAACGTTATAATTTTTAAAGTTATAAAAATTATAATTTTTGAGAAATACAGTTAAAAGCTGATTTTTGAGAAATATGAACTAAAGATTTTATAAAATAGTTTAGATTGGATTTTTGAATATATTATAAAAGTTTAAATATAGGATTTATAAAATTTGATTATTTTATAAATCGAAGTGGTGAAATTTTAAAGGAATTTAAAGACGTTTTAAAGAATAATATAAACTGGTTTATATTAAGAGATTTATAAATGGATATTTATAAATTGAAATATTGACATTATAAAACGAGTTTTATAAGTGTTTGAATGATTTGTAAATGAATTTCATTAATGAAGGAAATTTATAGAATTATATAACGGTGAAGTTATAAATGGAATTTTATAAACAATAGGTTTATAAAATTTGTACAGTTCAAAGGAACGATTTTTGCAAATAAATAAATTATAAGTGTTTGACTTATAATTTGGACTTTTGGTTTATAATTAAGATTATAAATCGAATAGGTAAATAAAGAAGATTTATAAAGGAAGTTGTTATGAAATAAATAGAAATGGAATTTATAAACGTTGTTTTATAAATTCGCAAACGACTTATTTTGATAAGTTAATTGTTATAACCTATTAATGGAGTTATATTCACATTTTTGAATGGTGAAAAATCCTTTAAAATAGATTGAATAAAAGGATGAAATTTGTTAACGAAGTATGTTCACGATTTTTGAATAGTGAATAACACGTTAAAGGAAATGTTTTAGAATGTGATATTTTAAACAGAATTAAAAAGATCTAACGATGTTTTAAAGGTGTTGAGATTCGAAACCATAGATTTCAACATTTATTGTTGAAATAGATGTTTCGAGAAATAAAAGGAAATGGTGGACTATAACACTGTTGTTATAGTAAATGATTTCCGAAAGGAAATGTTTTGAATAGTATTAGGATTTATATATCTATTTTAATTTCGAATCCCTATACTAGTGATTTTGGGTTGTCGTAACGATGTTTTACGTAACATTCGTTTTGGCCCAAATAAATATGTTTAAGAGAATGATTTTCTTAAAGAATGAAATATATACTTAATTCGATTTAAGTATATTGAATATTTTCTAAGTGTTGAAAATAAATAGGTTTGTGAATTACTTATGAATAAATAAGTATGGAATTGTTTTCCAATATGAAATGAATAACTAGAATTTATCTTTTTGAAGATAAATTGAAATGAAGAATTGAAATCGTATATGCATGGATATTTTGAAATATAAATTAATTATGGAATTTATAAATGAAAAGTGGAATTTGTTTGAAAATAAATATTGATTTATTTTTGAAGTATTGAAATTATATATCTTGTAAAGATATTTTGGAAAATAAATAATTTGGAAAATTATTTGGAATCTGGTGATGTATGCATATCCATTGATAGTTCAATAGCCGACTATCAATATTTCCCTTTGAATGGGTATTTGATGTGATTTGTTTGAATTTGAATGCACACTTATTTTTGAATAAGCGCTCACTATTCGGGTTAACCGAGAAAGGACCATGGGGTCGTATAACCCATTCCGAATATGTGATACGTCGTTGTGAATTGCATTTGAAGATCGGTGTTGAAGACCGGTATTTGCGAGAGCGATAGGATGACCTATCGATTGTTTCTGCACCGAGTCGCGCCGGTATAGAAACTCCCTAAGTGATGGGAAATCCGATCAGGATTGTGAATATCCAGATTGCAAGGACTTCTTTGTAAGTACCTTCGGTTTTGTTCGAGCCCGGAACAGACTTGTATGGATTGTATGTCTGACATTACAAGTTGAGATATAAAGCCGATTTCTTTCAAATATATTTCTGTTGGTGGCGGAGAATTTATTCTTTGCTTAACACCTTTCTCTGAGACGTACGAGCTCAGAGGTTATATAGTTGAAGTTATCAGCGATATATTCCCAGTTTGGTAATGTGACATGCTGAGTGATGCTGAAATGATCATTGTGTTGATTATTTGTGATAGGATCATTTATTTGATCGTCTATCTTAGTGATCATTGTGTTGATCATTTGTTGACCCAAAGCATGGCTTTTGTTTAAAGTATGTTTTTGTGGACGTGACTTCGTCGAGCCTCACACCCCGTGAATGGTCAAAACAGGAAAGAAGCAGCAAGGTTATGAGGGGTAGCACCCTTTAGGATGTGTCCATTTCCTTCTGGAAAAGGGTGGTATCATGGTATGGAGCCCAGATACTTACTCATGTTGAAAACACTTTGTTATGATTGTGTGAATTGATTACGAGCGCTCGGTGATAAAGGTCCCAAAGGACCGGGGGATGGCATATTCGGTCAGTTGTTACTCAGTTAGGAGTAACCCGGCCTTGTGTTGGTAGAGATCCGGTTTGGTTCTCGGGGATGTCCATCCAGAGGCATTCTCATGTGGCAATGGGAATTTCCTTGGCCTGACCATTTGTTGGAAATCCAAAGAAACAATACGAGACTTGTACGGTTTTAGTTGTAGAACCTGCTATGGAATGTGGCGGTAACCTGCTATTGAACATAGTTAGCTATAGTAGGCATACGATAATGGTCGTATGTTGGCTAAGATTTATATTCTACTTTCGAAATGGATTTTTCCTACACTATACACTAATAATAATATCAAATATTATTTTAAATGCGTATCAAGCATCTTTGACTATCATAAGGAGAAATCTCCTCCGATTCTGCGTTTGCATTGTGTGTGTGTGCGGGAGGCCTTATGGTAGTCTCATTTTTAAAAAGCATCGCGAATTAAATTTAAAAATATTCCTCTATTTTGATTTTAAAGTTAAATAAACTGTTTTGAGTTCTCACACCAGTCACATGACTGACTCGGAGTTTACTGTTTTCCTTCCTAAACTCTGGGTGCCCACCAATTTCCACACGGGCAGTCAAGAGTTAGGTTTATCAGGATATTCTGGAGTTGCTGGAGGCAAGCTGGATGGCATGGCGTATTACTAGTTTATATAGTATTTCTTTTCCGCTGCACTTTTGTTGTCGTATGTTGTTGTACACTCTGATGATATGATGTAATGAAATGTGATGTAATGTAATAACTGATATAGTTCTTTGTTTAAAGATTATTCATTCATTATTATATGTTGTTCCGCTGCGAATTGTGAGATTCTGATGTTGTTCTGTTGTTTCCTTTCTGTCCATTTTCTATTTTCTCTCCTCCCTATTTTCTATCTTTTTCTCTATTTTTCTTCTTTTCTTCTTTCTTAAAACCCTCAGTGTTCGGTTTTCCGTCGTTCGATTACTCGGCAGTCGATAAAGTGAGTATCGATGTCGAATTTTCGAAAGACGAAGAATCGGGTCCTGACATTTATTTGTAAGAAATACAGCCTTTACAGATTCAAAACTAAAAAAACATGCAAAGAAGCTAATTATTATAGTAAGCAAAACTACCACAATAAATTTATAACTTATACCTACAGAAATATAAATACGAAAAAACATATTTTTTAAATGTAGGTATTACGCAATTTACTTAAAAATGCATAGAAAATCTAAGGAATGAAAAAGTCCTTCAAAAAGAATAAAATCAAAGTGTAGAATATATTCGGTTGCATAAATAAAAAAATTAGCACAAAATACATGAAAGTAAAATTTAAGAAGGAAAAAGTTGGAATCGTCCTTATTTCAAAAAAATTGGATTCGTCCATTTTTCGATTTGTAAAAATGCATAAAACTCAACGATATCCCCAAATTTGTACGGCCCTAAATTTATGTAGATTTTTAATTTAGAAAGATCGATTTTTGATGATTTTAGTGTTTACATCTTTATTGGTTAAGGTTTAGAGTTTTTCGACTACATTATTGGGAAAAGAGGTCCTTCGGTTGAATTATTAAATTATAAAGGGTCTTTCACTTCATCCTCATTAGTATTAGGGATCCAACGTTGTTCTTTGTATAATAATATATCGTCATGCTTTAGTTAACGATGTTTTCTAGAATGTAATTCAAATATTTGACCGGTCCATAAATTAGCCAATGAATTTATTTATCTTTTAACCTGAGATACTGTTTATTTGCAATTTTTACTATCATAATATATACAATGATTTAATAATATTAACTTTAATATCTCGCAAGGTTATCGCATATAAATGTCCAATGCACAAGCTAATGCGGTACAAAATGTATTTTGCTTCACAAGTCAATAACGACATGTAATATTGCGTTTCACTAAATCATTACAAAAGATTGACCTACAAAGTAAAAAGTATCACTTGTACTTTTCGCTTACATTTTGCATCGAATGACCTTTTAGATAGAAAAGACGTAATCTTTAGTTCCAGTTAAGTTTTGCAAAAATATATATTAATAACTCATATGTGTGACTCTCTAGAAATGAGAGCACAAACACACACTCACCATAATATTGGGATCATTTGCTATTAAGTAAAGAAGAGACCAATGATACATCAATAGAAATATATAGCTACTTCTTTACTGTTTTTGTCCTTTTCTAAACATAGACTTATACTCATTAGTGTAGGCTTATTAGTTATATTTTCCTTGTCAAACCTCTAAATTGAATCTTTCAAATATTTTACTTGATTTATGAAAATACCATTATTGGGTTTTTTTTGTAATCTCGAGAAAAAAATTAATTCACCCATATGTAACGTTTCATATTCATTCTTCACTATATTTGAAAATCGTGACATAATTTTTCACTAGTTGATCTAAAGATAATATCGTCCATATAAATTTGTAATATTAGCAATTCATGTTTGCCCTTTTTAATGAACAGTGTAGTAATAACTTTGCCAACTTCGAAACCAAAACTCAAAAGGTTACTTTTTAGCCTATCATACTAAGCATAAGGTGCTTTTTTAAGACCATAAAGCATATTTTAAATTTGTAATCATTGTACAGGAATTTTCATGCTTAAATAAAAGTAGTTGTTCAACATATTCATTTTCTTTTATAAAACCATTAGAAGAACACTTTTGATGCCCGTTTGATAAGGCTTTATGATGGCATGCAAAGCCAATAATATTCGTATTACCTCAAGTCATGCTATAGGGGAAAACATCTTGTTGCAATCTAATCCGTCTTAATTTTAGTTCTAAGCTACTAACCTAGCTTTATCATATAATGTTATCATTTTCATTTGCTTTGTTCTTAAAGACCCATTTTATACCAATAACTGACCAGTTTGTACGTTTAGGGACTATTACCAAATATTGTTTCTTTAAATTTTCTTCTTGCATTGTTGAAATTTAGTAATCGTCTTCTCAAGCTTGTTTATAATTATAGGTTCTACGTTAGTTATAAAAGCAACGCATCCAGATTGATTTAAATAACTTCTTATTTTTACTTTATGTTTACATCACCTAGAACATTTTCTAATGAATGATCTCCAAAATTTCAAAGTTGTGATTTCAAAATATCAGCCAAAACTCGTTCTTGATTATTATTATTTCAGTAATATTATTTTCTTGTAAAGCAATTTTCTCAAGAACCGTTAGTTGATTAGTTCCGGGATTCTCAATGTAACGACCCGTAAATTTCGTGGATTTAAAATTGGTTGAATTAATGAGTTTCGTAATTAAATTTAGTGGAAAAAAAACTTTATAAACAAATATTGAAATGAACGCTAAAATAAAATATTTAAATGATGATTAAAACCTATTACTAGCAGTTTGAATAAATTTCAATAAATGAAATGGGGTAAATATTATACCTGGATATAAAATTCATTAAAAAGAAATTAGTTAATATGTTAATGTAAATTAAGATAATATTGGAATAAATGATGATTCCAGTCATACTTGTAAGCAGTTATTATAAGTTGCATGTTGAAAATGGTTGATTGAATTGGGAATTTAAAATTTAATTTAAATGAACAAATAAAGGTTTATAATAACGGAAATTTAGGTATTAAGTTTAGAACAAGTTGATAAATAACAACCATATTAAGGGAATAATATTAATGTAAATAAAGTTGAAACAAATTGGATATAGAGAAATAAATGTAAGCATTTAATTAAATTAATTATTGTGGATTTTAATAAATGGTAATTGAATAAAAGTCAACGTTCTCTAAGTAATCATATTACTTGCTGGAAAGTAATACGTAACTGATTGAATATGATTATGAAATATAAAATTTGTGTATACACGGGATTTTTAACGGTGATTGTTAAGTAATAAACCTATAAAGACATGTAAAGGAAATAGGTAACAATCTATAGGTTATTTATTCATTTAGTATGTTAAAAAAAATTTGGAAATCAGATCTCAATTAAGGGAAATTAAGTTGCACGTTAATTTGAAGTAAAATCTAATAAATATTACATTAATATGGGATGTAGTACAAATGGTTAGGGATTGTCAAATTTGGTAAAAAGGGATTTGACTTAGGAAATTTTGTTAATTGAGTTTAAAACCTTAACTAATACGTGTAATTGACAAGATTCACATTTTTAAGTATAACCGTTGATACAAATCTAAGATGTATATAGAAATATTAATGCAATGAAATATAAAACAATGTTAACTATGTTAGTTGAGTAATAATTAATTGAATATTTAGTTGTAATCGAATAAAATCAAATTTATTGGAATTAATTTGCAATTAATTGGATTAATTGCAGTTGACATTTGAACACTGTATTTGCTGGAATAATTGACACTAAATTGATATGTGAATTTGCTTTTAGTTATTATAAATATCTAAGGGATTAAAAATGACAAAAATCTACTAGTTTATAAATTTGTGCAGTTATGGTAGATGTGATTGGTCATTTGAAATGATTAATTCTATAAGATGTAATAAATGTTAATTTTAATTATAAAATGGAAATTGGTAGATTTAAGGAGTGACAACCAAGCTTTGTTAATTTATTTGAAATATTAAATTTAATAAGACTCGAATAACGAGGGAAGAATTTAAATAGTGGATTACGGATTTTTATATTTTTTAATTTCTAAATTTAATGAAATTGAAATTTAATATTGAAATGTAGATTTACATTGGAAATGATAAATAAACCAACTATTATTGACATTTAAATTTTGTTCGAAGCCTTGTAAATGGTTAAGAATTTTAAAATGTTGAAATTGAAAATTTTAAGATTGGAATTTAAATTTGGATTTAATTAATTTAATTTTTAATTTATTTAATTAATGGAAAAATTGCCATTTTGTCCACTGACTCGGATTTCAACAAAACAAGTTTCATCGGATCCGTAACGGTGAATTATAATAGTGTTTCAAGTTTCGTAGCGATCGGACTTGTCGTTTGATCGTACGGACTCAAAACGCCTTGAAATTTATGCAATTTAGATCAATTGAAATCAATTTGGAAAATTTGAATTTAGCATAACTTCTTCGTACGATGGAATTTAGACGTGAAACTTTTTCCATCACGTTTAAAATATTTTTAAACGTATATTTTGATATATGGGTTGACCCTTTTCCGTTCGGGAATCGAAACGGGCTTTTCGGGTCAATTATCGTTCAAAACCCAAATCCAACCTAGCCCATTCTTTCTATTCCGTTTGCCTATATAAACCCTAGGTCATTCTTTATTCCTCATTCTGAACGTACACTCTTCCTCATTCCACCTCAAACCCTAATCTTCCCAATCCAATTTCAATCTCAAAAAAAAAAATTGCAGATCTACAGCAACTTCTGGTCGCGCTTCGAGTTTCAGAGGCAAAAACGCTGCATCTACTTCGGCTTAGGAAGAAAGTTACTCGGGTCGCTCCAGGTCATTTTGGAAAAAAACTCCAAGCAAACACCGGGGAATTGAGGCGGTGGACCGATGTTGAACCCGAAGTCGACTCAGGGCCAGAATTTTCCAATCTTCTAATTTTCCTAACTTTTTCATACGAGCTCCGTTTCACGTGCGAATTTTTTTTGTTAG
Source organism: Allium cepa (assembly GCA_030765085.1). Taxonomy (NCBI): domain Eukaryota; kingdom Viridiplantae; phylum Streptophyta; class Magnoliopsida; order Asparagales; family Amaryllidaceae; genus Allium; species Allium cepa. Next base: position 891,765,437 of record CM060928.1, on the reverse strand, counting down.
GATCGTAATAAAATTTCGGACACTCTAATGCTGGTTTGGACAAATTTGAAGACCGTTCAAATTTTGGGTTTAAATTGGATTTAAATTCAATTTAAATTCAAAAGGTGAGTGTTTTAACCCACTCACAACTTCTAAGATTTCTTATGTTGGTTAAATTGATTTATGATGTGCTTAAAATTTTATTTGTAGCTATTTGGCATATATTTCATCATTTTCTTAGTTAAATTGCATTCATTAATTTACACGTTATTTAATTCATTACTGCATTTAAAACTGCCAGTTAATTGTTAATTAATTTATGCACTGTATTAAAACTATCAGTTAAAATTTTAGTAACATTTATTTTTGCATATAACCTGCTAGTTAAGTTTATTTATTATTGTATATAAACTGCAGTTAAACAGTTATTTAATTCATTATTGGAAATTTAACTATCAGAATTAATTATTATTTATTATTGTGATTGTTTGAATTGGATGATAAATTTACGAATGTTTGAGGATTGATATGATGGATGAATGGATGCTGTATTTATATTGTATAAACTGCAAGTTATTATGCATTTTCATTTCATTCAGAATTGCGGTTTGAAATGATATACAACCGCATTTTTATTTTTAAATCGCGGATTGAAATGATAGATATCTGTAGCACTTGACCGTAGGGTAGAAAATTATATACAGACACCGTCGGTCTATATATATAATTATTTTTGAAATGATTTTCTATGGTTTGGATAGGATACGGTTTAATAAATATTAAATTTTGATATTTTATAAATATTATTTTATATATATACATATATAGTTAAATTTTTTTGAATATAAGCTATGTATAAATTTGTTAAATAAAAATGAATAAGTTGAATAATGGAGTTTGATAATTTATATTATATGATTTAGTACAGGTTTAAGATATTGTATATATATACAGGGTTTAAATGATTCAAATCAATTAAGATTGGAAATTTAAAGGTATGATATTCATAACTGGATTTTTATTCAAGATAAATCAAATGAATATTTCTAGTATAAATAAATTGAAGGAAATATTCAGTTGTTAGTAATTCGAGTTTTATTTAAAACGATTATGGATTTATTGTGTAAATATTTTAGACTAAAATATAGAATAATGAATGGTTGAATAGAAAATTTCCATCCTTAGTTTTGAAATTGTTAATAATCAAAGTTTGAAATATATTGGAATTGAAGTGTTTTATTGAAACTGAAAGAGAATCTAGATTTATGAGTTTAGACTTAATTTAAAGTGAATAAAGGTAAAGGCGTTGAAATTTTTACTTTATAAAGTAAATTAAAATCAACTATTTTACATACTGTTGAATATCCAAACCATTTAGGTTTTGAAAGTTATGGTTTTAAAGCTACAAATTTCGTAGTTTTATGTTTGAAAGTTATAATTCAAATGTTTGGTTTCCAATTATTATAAATTTTAAAGTAATATGATTTTGGAAAAAAAAATATTTGAAATAAAATGATATTATATTAATTTGGGTTTTATAAAAATAATATCCAATGAGTTTGTTTGAAATGGATATCTTCTTTATATGGTTTTGAAATGGATATTATATTTTGGTTTTGAAAGTATAATTATTTTTAAATGACCGCGGTGTTATAATAACGTCTGGTTGTTGAAAAGACCGGGATCAGAAGTTGTCATACTCTCTGCCAACTCCGAAAACCACTTTAACAACCGTGTACGCGGTGGAGATTCCAGAATGAAGTAGGATGGTAGCGGCATTTCCTTTAAGGTAAATACGGGGACCCGACTCCCGTGAGTTGGCATAAGGTGGCTAAAACAGGAGCGATTCTCGGGCCAAGGGGGTTAGCGCCCTTTATCGGCTCCTCTTCGATATTATACTCTGACTTTTGGATTTGATTCGGTGGCCACTTTTGATTTTTGATTTTAGGGAGGAGTTTGTCCTAGGTAGGCGGTAGCTGCGGCTACGCGTTAAATTCATATTGATAATACTGAAGGTAATAGAAGCTTCAGAATTGAATTTGAAACTGCTTTGTTCAGTTTTGAAATTTTAATCGTTTGAATCGATATTTAAAATAGCCGTCCGAGGCACAGTCTCGGAATTCGACGAAACCAGTTCCATTGGGTCCGTAATATTGAATTATTCTTGGATTTCAAATTTCGTATTTTTCTGAGTTGATATGAGAGCACACGGTGAGTAAACGCATTGGAATTTGATCGAATTCAATTTGAAATTAATATTTTCTTTAGTCAAATATCAGCATGTTATCTCCCTAACATCTCTCCTAAAATCAGCCTAAAATCATGGCTAAAACGTGCAAACACGTTCTCTCTGTTGAATCACGTAACTTTGTTCCCCTGCTGCTCCTTTTAAAATAGCACGAGCAAATGTTTTCTTCGTTCGAAAACAAATTAATGGCAGATGGATAAATCTCGTATACTATCTTCGTCCCTTCAATTCAAAATCAACCGAGTCCTTTCCCCCTTTTCAATTCTTCTCTCTTCACATTAACATTCATGGCCGCAGCCGAGTAATAAAAATATATATATATATATAAAATAAAATGAGGGCGCGCGATGGGTCTGGTGTCGCGATGCGAATTGGTCGCGAGCTAGGGCTTCAATACGGCGGCGGCACGCGATGGGTTTCGCGAGCAGTAGGTGGCGCGTGATTCGAAGGAGCGGTGGAGCAGCAGGCGGCGACGTCGATGGGCGTGAGCGCGTGAGTGCAACTAGGGTCGTGGAGTGGCGCGCGTGTTTGGGGATGCGGCTGGAAATGGGGCTCGAACAATTTACAGTAAGGTATAATTGTCATTTTCGTCTAATTTGAATAAATAACATACATATATATATATATATATATATATATATATGAAAATAAAAATATATGCAGTGAAAAAAAATAGGAAAAGATTTTTTACAGTAAATTAAATTACTGTTATGTTCAGTTTTTTTTAGGAATAGAATTTTGAAAGGAAGATTTGAAAATAAAATAAAAGATTCGAAAGTTTATACGAATTTGATCTAAACAGTTGTTAAATATTAATAGATATGATTTTGGGAAAAGGAAATTTAGTTTTAATTGAACTTTTGTTAATTTAATCATTAAAAGAAATTGATTTAAAATAGAGTAATAAATTTTAAAAATAAAGTCTTAGTTGGATAGATTTATTTAAAAGGAATCAGTTCAAATTTTAAATTTTTAGATGAAAAGAAAATCATTGGTTAATTTAAATTAATTTATAAAAGGAAAATTAGTTAAAATAAATTTATTAAAGAAGAAACTGGTTTAAATAAAACTACCAGTTAATTTAACTATTAAAATGAAATCACCAATGAATCGAAGTTATCAAATGAAAATTTATTTTTCGATTTATTCGAATATTAATGAATTTGTATAATATTTATACAAGGTCTTAAAACAAGGAAATAGAGTCAAGATGGAAAATGGATTGCTAATAGAAGCAAAGGTGAGAACTTCTCACTCAAAAATTTATAAGTTGGATTTGCAGTTATTTATTGATTGTTGCTTGATTGTGATATTAGATATAGTAGGATATATCTATATATATAGCAATATATATATATATATTGGCATATGTATATATTGCAGTTGATTGATTTCCCGCATTGTATAGCGGATGAGACCCTATTGCGCCGCCTATTAAGCGGATAATATTTTATAAATCCCATATACCGCGATATTCCACCTTGAAGTGGAATGGGTATTGTGCTAATGTCTGTGGATGCAGGGAAACAGGTTGGAGGGATCCAACTGGATTCCTCATAAATATTTATTTGATTTTAGATATTGTGATATTTTATTGTTTATCATATCGATATATGATGTTTAAAAGTCGTGATTGACTATTTGATGTGTTGCATCATCGGATCCAATTTTGAAGTTTAAAAATAACGATTTTGATTTTAAGGGATTTCTAAAGTGATTTTTGAAGTATACGTTTATAAAAAAAATATTTTTGGAACTGATTCATCTTAAATAAATAAACGTTATAATGTTAATGTATAAAATTATTATTTTTGAGAAATATAGTTAAAAGTTGATTTTTGAAAATATGGGATTAATGATTTTATAAAATAGTTAAAATTAGGATTTCTGAATTTATTATAAAAAGTTTAAATATAAGATTTATAAAATTTGATTATTTTATAAATCAAAATGATGAAATTATAAAAGAGTTTAAAGACGTTTTAAAAGAACAATATAAATTGATCCATATAAAAGATTTATAAATTGATATTTATAAATTAAAAATATTGGAATTGTAAAACGAGCTTTTATAGGTGTTAGAATGAATTGTGAATGAATTTCGTAAATAAATGAAATCTATAGGATTATAACGGTGAAGTTATAAATGGAATTTTATAAATAAAATCTATAAAGTTATTTAGGGAATAGATTTGGATAAATAAATGAATCTTATAAGTTATAAGATTTATAATTATGAAGTTAAAGGAACGATTTTGTAAACAAATAAATTATAAGCATTTAACTTATAATATGGACTTTCGGTATATAATTGAGTTATAAATCGAATTGGTTAATAAATGAAATTTATAAGAGGAAATTGTTATAAAATAAATAGAAAAAGAATTTGTAAACATTGTTTTATAAATCCGCAACTACCTATTTTGATAAGTAAATTATTGTAACTTGTTAATGGAGTTATATTCACGTTTTAGACATTGAATAATCCTATAAAATAAAAGGAATAGAAATGATGAAATTGGTTAACAAGTATATTTACGTCTTTGAATAGTGAATAATATATATTAAAGAAAATGTTTGGATGTGATGTTTTAAATAGAATTAAAACGATCTAACGATGTTTTAAAATGTATTAACTATCGAAACCATAGATTTCAACATTCATTGTGGAAATGAACGTTTTCGAGGAATAGAAGGAAATGGTAGATTATAACACTGTTGTTATAATAGATGATTTCCGAAAGGAAATGTTTTGTATAGTATTGGTATTTATATATCTATTTTAATTTCGAATCCCTATACTAGTGATTTTGGGTTGTCGTAACGATGTTTTACGCAACATCCGTTTTGGCCCAAATGAATATGTTTAAGAGAATGATTTCCTTAAAGAATGAAATATGTACTTAATCTCGATTAAAGTATATTGAATATTTTCCAAGTGTTGAAAATAAATAAAATTTGTGAATTACTTATGAATAAATAAGTATGGAAATGTTTTTCCAATGTGAAATGAAACGTTCTAAGAATTTATCTTTTTGAAGATAAATTGAAAATGAATAGTTGAAATCATATATTCATAAATATTTTGAATGTAAATTCACTATGGAATTTATAAAAGAAAGGGGAATCTATTTAAAAATAAATATTGATTTATTTTCAAGGTATTGAAATTTTATATCTTGTAAAGATATTTTTGGGAAATAAATTATTTGGAAAATTATTTGGAATCTGGTGATGTTGTGCATATCCATTGATAGTTCAATAACCGACTATCAATATTTACCTTTGAAAGGTATTTGTTGTGATTTGCTTGGATTTGAATGCTACACTTATTTTTAAATTATTGCGCTCGTTATTCGGATTACCCATTCCGAATAGTGATACGACGTAACAGATAGCATTGATGAACGGTGTTGAAGACCGGATATTTTTGAAAGCGAAAGGACAACTCGTCGATTGTCTTTGCACCGAGTAGCTACGGTATAGAGACTCCCTATGTGATGGGAAGTCCGGACGTGATTAGAGATTATCCGGATTGCAAGGACTTCTTTGTAAGTGCCTTCGGTTCTGTTCGAGCCCGGAACAGACTTGTATGGATGGTATGTCTGACATTACAAATTGAGATATAAAGTTGATTTCTTTCAAATATATTTCTGTTGGTGGCGGAGAATTTATTCTCTTAGCTTAACACCCTTCTCTGAGACGTACGAGCTCAGAGGTTATGTAGTTGAAGGTTATCAGCGATATATTCCCAATTCGATAATGTGACATGCTGAGTGTTGCTGTGAAATGATCATTGTGTTGATCATTTGTGATAGGATCATTTATTTGATCATTTATCTTGGTGATCATTTCTATGATCATTTGTTGACCCAAAGCACAGCTTTTGTATAAAGCGTGGCTTTGTGGACGTGACTTCGTCGAGCCTCGCACCCCGGAATGGTCAAAACAGGAAAGATGCAGCAAGGTTATGAGGGGTAGCTCCCTTTAAGGTATGTGCATTTCCTTCTGGAAAAGGGTGGTATCATGGTATGGAGCCCAGATATTTACTCATGTTGAAACACTTATTATTTTGGTGTGATGTTGATTACGAGCGCTCGGTTAAAGGTCCCAAAGGACCGGGGGATGGCATACTCGTGCCAGTTGTTACCCAGTTTGAAAGGTAACCCGGCCTTGTGTTGGCAGAGATCCGGTTAGGTTCTCAGGGACGTCCTTCCAGAGGCGTTCTCATGTGGCAATGGGAAGTTCCTTGGCCTGACCATTTGTTGGAAATCCAAAGAAACAATACGAGACTTGTACGGTTTTAGTTGTAGAACCTGCCATCTAATATGGTAGCTATAGTAAGCATAATATAATGGTACCTATGCTGGCTAAGGTTTATATTCTACTTTCGAAATGATTTTCCCTACACTATGCACTAATAATAATATCAAATGTTTCTTTTTAATGCGTATCAAGCATCTTTGACTATCATAAGGAGAAATCTCCTCCAAGTCTGCGTTTGCATTGTGTGTGTGGTGGGAGGTCTTATGGTAGTCTCATTTTTAAAAGCATTGCGAATTGACCTTAAAAATATTCCTCTATTTTGATTTTAAAAATAAATAAACTGATTTGAGTTCTCACACCAGTCACATGACTGACTCGGAGTTTATTGTTTTCCTTCCTAAACTCTGAGTGCCCACCAATTTCCACACGGACAGTCAAGAGTTAAGGTTTATCAGGATATTATGGAATTCTGGAGTTGTTGGAGGCAAGATGGATGGCATGGCGTATTACTAGTATATTGTATTTCTTTTTCTGCTGCATTGTTTGATGTTGTTTGTTGTTGTACACTCTGATGATATGATGTAATGTAATGAAATGTATAAAATGTAATAACTGATAAGTTCTTTGTTTAAAGATTATTCATTTATTTATTATATGTTGTTCCGCTGCGAATTGTGAGATTCTGATGTTGTTCTGTTATTTCTTTCTGTTCCGTTCTATTTTCTATCTTTTCTCTCTTCTTCTACCTCTTTCCTTTTCTTTTCTTCTTCTTAAAACCCTAAGGGTTCGTATTTCCGCTCATCTTGAGTTAATCACTGGAGATTAGTGTCTATTCAAGGAGTACGGATTTGCGGGTCTTTACATTTGGTATCAGAGCTTATGGTTAAGCGACAACCATGGTTCTGTTGGGTGTTACTCATTAGAGATAGAGTCAGCAGTAGTCTAGAATGAGTTTGAGTGTAATAATAGATATGAGCGCGTATTTGTTAGTGAATATAAAAATTGTTTTTAAATCGGGTAAATAATATAATTTTGCCCAAAACTATTTTTGTATAGAAAAGAAATAACTTTCTATGAATTATTATAGTATATGGTTGCATGATTGTTAGGAAGTAATAATATTAAATTATTATCATTAGTATATGGAATTAAATAAGAAATAAAATGGATTGAATTCAAGTAAACTAACTTGATAAATTATTAATTCATGGACTAATGAATTGGTTAAATTAAAGTTTAGTCGTGAGCTAAATTGGAAGATAAATTTGAATTTGTATATAAATTCATGTAAGTAAGAGAAATAAATTGAAATTCCCTTTGTTAGTAATTAATTAAATTCGAGATGAGTTGAATATGGAAATTGAAATTTAAAATGAATAAGTGAATGTACTAATTGAATTAAACTAGTAAATGGAATAGATTTAAAATGGTTTGAATGAAATTTGTTTGGTTGATAAAATAAACCGAATGAAAATATGAAATCCAAACTGAACTGGAGTGGAATTAAAATAAATTGAATTGGTATCAATTTAAACTAGTTATAAACTAGAATGGATATTCTATTAGGTGAATATCGTTAAATTTGCATAGAAATAATTGCCGTTTGACACAAACAAATTATATGAGTTAATGAAAGCAAATAAAATTGATTTTTGAATCAATTAAAATAGTATGAATTCGTTTTTCTTAGAAATGAATAGAATGAAGAAAATGAGTTGTAAACCACTTGATTTAATGGAAATGTTATGTGAATTGGTCGTAAGCAACTAAAGATGAATTGAAACCATATGAATTCCTAATGGAATTTATCTTGGATGTATTGCTAATGCAATCTATATATTTGTTATTGAAAATGAATGGAATGTTAATAGATTTCTTATATTTGTCACTGACGTGTTTAAACTAAGTAAGTACAGGTTCAGCGAAGTCGTTAGGCTTGATTTGATTGTGCTAATAAGCTAATAATTAGCCGCTTTGCTTAAAATTGCTAAATAAGGTACGCCTACGCAATAAAAATAGGAAATATGAACTGTTTTTCTGTTTTCTGACCGTGTGGGTCGATGTATACATATTGTAAAATTGCAAAAGCTCCTCCGTACAAGGGAGACTCTGCCAAAATTTTCCGTGAATTTTGGGAGTTAGAAATTTTTTGAAAATTGTTGGAAAATTTTAGTTAACGACAAATCGATTTCGAAATTTGCAAATTGAAATGAATCAGTGAAGGAAACTAATTTAAAGTAGTAATATGAATTAGCAAATGAAAGTTAATCGATAGAATTCAATATTTAGAATTGTGAATTGAATTCAAATAGAATTGAAATTGTGAATTGAATTCAAACGAAATTGAAATGTAAAATTGAATGAAAATAAATATATAACTTCAATAGAGAAGTAAAAATGTATAAGAAGCATATATTGGAAAATTTTGTAATAAATTGGCAAAATGGTTGGAATGTTGGAATTGGATATTATGACTAGCAGGATATACATGTGTATTAAAAAGAAATGGAATTGACATTTTGATTTCGAAGATAAAATTAAATGGCTCGACAAAAAGGTATGTATTTCAATTTCAGTATGAAATTTGATGATTTTCTTCTCCAACCACTTGGCTTTCTCTTTTCTTTTTGATTCTGAGGGGCCGTGGTGCCATTTTGTAGTCGTACCGAGCTAGCCGCGCAAAGGAGACGCTGGTGAAATTTTTCGAAAATTTAGGGTGTTAGAAAATTTTTGAGAAAATTTTGAAAGTTTGAAATTTGAATTTAAATTTAAATTTGAATTTGAAGTAAACAATATTGGTTGAAACTTATAATTGAAGTTGGAAAGCTAGTTGAAATGATAATGAATCTCTAGTAAAAAGATTTGTTTTAGAAAGCTGATAAAACTATTTGGATTGTGAAAAATGATAGACGGGATAGGGGCATTCTTCTTAACTTGTAATTTCGGGACGAAATTCTTTTAAGGGGGGAAGATTGTAACGACCCATAATTTTGAACAATTTAATTTGAAAATATTTAATTAATTTTAAATATTTGAATGATGGTTTGACTTGAATTCCCAATATAACTTTGATTTTGGCGATCAAATTTTAGAGTTTAATCTATTGAAAGTTGAATAAAAATTTGAATCTTCAATTTTAAGCCGATTAAAAATATTTCAAAGGCTTGTAAAATTCATATTAATAATACTGAAGGTAATAGAAGCTTCAGAATTGAATTTGAAACTGCTTTGTTCAGTTTTGAAATTTTAATCGTTTGAATCGATATTTAAAATAGCCGTCCGAGGCACAGTCTTGGAATTCGACGAAACCAGTTCCATTGGGTCCGTAATACTGAATTATTCTTGGATTTCAAATTTCGTATTTTTCTGAGTTGATATGAGAGCACACGGTGAGTAAACGCATTGGAATTTGATCGAATTCAATTTGAAATTAATATTTTCTTTAGTCAAATATCAGCATGTTATCTCCCTAACATCTCTCCTAAAATCACGCCTAAAATCATGG